>CM053785.1:500825618-502160618 GCA_028749045.1 Cupressus sempervirens
GGGTTGACAACAGGGTTTGGATTTTCATTTGATGATCCCTCTTCCATAGGTAGTCTAATTTTTGGAAATTAGCTTCTTTTTTGATAATGAGAAGCATTGACCAAGATGTCTACAATTTAAAGAATGCTTTTTGACAAGATTTTGTTCTGCCATAAATGCAATAGGACATTCCACTTATGTGTCATCCTTTAGATATCTCATTTTCTTATCACTCTTTGATTTAATATTGATCATAACATTTTGATAATCTAACAATTTATTTGATTAACATATGATCAATTTCTAGTCATTAATTGATTGAGTAATCACATCATTTTCTAGCACATTCGCCAACACATTTATATATATATTTTTCACTAGATGGGAAAAATTGCCTAATCCAATATATATATATATATATATATATATATATATATATATATATATATATATATATATATATATATATATATATATATATATATATATATATATATATATATATATTCCAATAAATAGGGAAACATAGCCTACTACAATCTATATTTTTCCTATCGCAAGGGACAAAATTGCCACTTAACTTACATTTTTTCCTATCACAAGGGAAATAATCATCTCAATTTTATGAAATTTTACTATGCTCGAAGAAAAATCACATCTAAAATTAAACTTTCTTGATGTTAAAAAAAATTCGTTAATAGAAATTAATTTTTTGCCCCAAAACTAATGTTGGATTCACCACAAATCTATATATTTTTTGGGGAGGGGGCTTCGTAAAGTAATAATCCAGTTTAACATTATTCAATTTTATGTGATATTTTATATTTCAATTGTTAGATCAACTATTTGTGATAAATCTGTTTTACTCAGATTACTTCAATATGCTATCTTATGTTATTATAATTTGACTAAATCTCAATTCGAATATCATTTTGGAGGATTGGTTGCCAAAATTCAATTTGTCTTATTGGAATTTTAAAAGGGAAGTTAAATTCAATAAGACTAATTGTAACAAAAATATTGAATCAATAATACATATAGATTCCTTTGAGGCGATGACCTTGTTTTAAGAGCAAGTTATTAAAATTGTATCATAGGTTTTTATATAGGATCAATCAATTGAATTGGTAAAGATAATTAAGAATTAAAGGAATTGGTCTATAATTGAATTGAGATATTATAATCAAGTAATCATAGACCAGTATTAATTTATTCAATCATATTTATACTCACAATTCATGTTTAAAGCAATCTATATTATATAAGGCATTGTTTTCATTAAGCTTATAAGTGTTGATCAAACTTCAAGAATCATCTCCATCTTGAAGAGATCACTAAAGAGTTAAATTTTTTGTACAAAAGCCTCTAATATGTAGATTGGAATAGAGGAAAAGGTTCACTTGTCTAGGTATGACAAATCCTAAAGTACCAGGGTATTTGATAATTCTCATTCATTGGAAAAAGATGATTGAGAAGTCCATAAGAGAAGTAGAAACACTCTTTAATTTCTAATATGTTTTTTTGGGAACCATCACAACTTGGGGATGATCTTTATGGGACTCTTGAGATAAATACTCTGAGAAGGAGGTTTGACAACTAGATGATGCAATTAGAACCAAATCCTACCAAAGATAAGTTGGAATAAGCTGGGTTGGTGACTCAACCTATGAGGTAAAATTATAAGGTAAAATTAACTTAGGGAAGAGAAACACCCTAACAATTTCTTCTTTGCACCATGATCCTTTATAAGAACTCAAACTTAGACATGACATAGAAATAGGAAAATGACAATAAGGAAGAAAAAATGCATAAACTAGTGAACACTAAAAATTACCATGCCAGTGTAACCTATATTACAATTATAGGGAACAAAAAACCACAAAAAATGCAAAATTAAGGAACCCTAAAATGATCAGGGCACATTTTTCTCAATTTTTTTAGTTCTAACCTAGAAAATGAGAACCCTAACCTACATAACAAAAAAGTAGAAACTAAGATTAAAAGATGATGCAAGAATTTCAAGAGAGTGATGAAGAAATATTGCTTGCTTGAAATATGCATGAGAAAACATAAAATAAAGCTTGAGAAAGCATGAAAAAGATACAACTTTAAAGAAATACAAGAAAAAATAGCATGGAAGTTTCCATAAGTGTTTTCAAACTTAGAGATCACACTTAGATTTTTATCACTTTGACAAGCTCAAAATGAACTCTAAAGGAACTTTTATAATATGCTAGTGTAAGTGCATTAAATGTGTTGATCTTAAAAGTTATTAGGTAATGCTTCATGCCTTGAAAGTTAGAATCATTAAGCACAAAAATTGCAAGGAGTCAAATGATTGTAAGAGCAAAATGAAACCTCAAGGGTCAAGGACCTAGTAAAAAATGAGAAAAAATAGGAAGAAATAACTAGAGTTATGAACTCTAGGGGACTAAAAGGAAATTAAAAAATAAAAAAATAAAAAAAGGGAAAGAAGGAAAAGAAGAAGAAGAAAAGGGGACCTAACACTTTTTTTAACAAAATATTGGGATGAGTATGTGTGGCATAGAATAACCCATAACAATATTGCTCACTCACACACTATAAATTTCTTGCCTGGTGAGAATGACCTTCCTCATTAGATGTGTACTTTTACTTAATGTGACTGGTAGTCACTTTCTATTTCATAACACCACCTTCATCAAGGCTTTATTAATGAAAACAATAGAATTCTTATGTATAGTATCATCACCTTACTCAAACAATTGAGAACATAAGACTCATTTGATTTCCTCCAATTTTTTTAATACTTTAGAACAATTAAGGAAGAATGGTTAATTGGCCTTGAGTGGTGACTCATTCGCATATGAAAAACATGTATGGTTCTTTATGATTTGTGACCAAGATTAGAGAAGTCACTTCCCAAAATTTCTTGACTAGTATAATTAATTTTTAATATGATTAATTTTATCACCTTATGATGATACAACATTCTTATTGATGACATATTGTCATTTTTGTATAATTCTCTAGGTTTTCCCAACTAAATGATCATTTGATATTCATGAGATTTAGATTTTTATCATATTGTTAAATTATCATTATAGATTTAGTAATGGTTAATAATTACTCCATAGATTGGGAAGCTCCTTATGTAAGTATAGTTTTTGTTTGATGATAGAAGGTTAAGTGTTATGACCAACATGCATTTCTTAGAATAGTTTCAACCATTTTTTAGATTTATAACTTAAAAGTTCACATCTATTATATAGATTCTATTGGACTAATTGCAAATATTCCCCTTTGGGCTTTGCGACATGGCTTAACTGCCTCCTATGTTCTATAAGTCTAGTGGTTGTGTTAGGCATTAACATGTCAATCTTTTGGTGCAATGACAACTCTAGCTTGTAACAAGTGGTATCAGAGCTTGGTCACAAGTTCAAATCTCCTTGGGTAAAGCTGGTGGGGGGGATTTTTGAACTAACTACCAATGTTCCTCTTCAAGATTTTTGACATGGCTTAACCACCTCCTGTGTTCTATAAGTCTAGTGGTTATATCAGGCATTAACAAGTTGATCATTTGGTGCCGTGAAAACTCTAGCTTGTAACATATTCTTAGTTGATATGCACATTCCTAAATATTATTCAAATTCATATATGATTTATAGGTACACAATGATCTATATCTTAATATTATAGATTAGGTTTGATCCAATAATTAAAAAATGATGATACTATTGAAAAAGAAAATTGTTGTAGTATAAAACCTATCATGGCAAAAATCATTATTTTTTCATTGATGTCAAACTTGCTACTTGTTGGTAAGACAATTGCTAACTTTTGTCAGAATTCTACCATTTTATTGATTGATGAAGAGGATTTGAAAAGAAAGGATAACAAGAGTACCTAGAGAAAGGTTGAGTTATATGGTGTAAAAAAGGAGCCCTAAGACCAAGTAAGACTTTCATGATATAGTGTATTATTTATCTACTTAAGGCTGCAATGAAAGGATACTTAGGAAAATACAAGAAGAAGAATAAGAAAAATGAATGTGTTTGTCAAGCCTAACCAAGAAAATATTGTTAACTGAGTAATTAATTTAGGTCAAGTAGAAAGATGCTTATGACCGAGTGGAGAAAATTTTAGTATATGCTAAGTGTTGGAAAACTTTGAATGTGTTGAGTGTTAGAAATGGCAATATTGACTGAGGAAGACTTAGTTCATGTCGAGGATCCTAGTGTTGACTGAGCATCAGAAGCATGTTATTTTTGAGTGACAACATAAAGAGTTTGAATGAAGATTTGATGAATCTGAGCTGAGAAAGTTGATTTATTGAATTATGTGAAGCATGTTGAAGATAAGTATGATGAGCTGGTGGTACAAAATTCAAGATAAATCATTTGAAGTCAAAATTGAAGAGGAATGAAAGAGAAGTTTCTAGAGGGAACTTAACAGAAAGGAGGGAGGATTTAATGAATCCAACCTAACACTAAGATGGAAAACTGTGATGAAGCAACAAATATCAAAATTCTCTATTTAAGGAGATTCAAAGCCATAAGCAAAGTGTGAGAGAGAAAGAGAATGAGTCTGGAGGTGTTGCTTCATATGGTGGCCAAAGGAATAAACCTACAGTTAGCATACTAAGAAAGAAGGCTTGAAGGGTGAACAAGCAATCAAAGACTAAGGGGAATAAATGCCAAGTAGAATGGAGAGCTGAATGGGAGATACGAAATCTAAAAGTGAGTTGTTTTTTTATTAGATCAAGTCCTACTATTACTTTTTAGCAATTTTATCAATCTAGATAAATCCTTTGGATTAAGGTTGACCTAATAGTCATGAGTAAATCCTTTAACTAGGAGATATTCTAATGAAATTTTCTAAAGTCCTCTAACAATCTAACAAGGCTAACTTTTACTAGGGTAATTAAAATCCTTTAATCAAGGTCATATTTAACAGTGTGCATTATAACCTTTAACATGGTTTGCTCCTTATAGAGCTCACTTTAGAAGAGTGAAATTTGGTAGCATGTTGCTGGTGGTTTATCCAAAATTGGGTTTCCATGTTAAATCCTTGTGTCAAAATTATGTGATTGAATTTGTGTTAACTTATGTTTACATTTTTGCTAAGTTCATTTGACCTAGGATAATAATATACAAAGGTTTGAGATATTTGATGATCTAATCAATGCATGCACATGTATTTGCCAAGTACTAAAAATATTTATCTATACATTTGGACCTTGGATAATTGATTCACTCCCTCGTCTCAGTTATTCTAAATTATTCCAAAAATTGGTATGAGAGCATTTGGTGCTTGTGAAGGATACAGTTTGAAGGTACTTGAAGCTAAAGATCAAGATGTACACTAAAGGAGGTGCCCAAGCTAAACAAGGAAAACTTTCCTGCATGGAAAATTTTGATGAAGGTTTGTCTAGGAGGACTTGGAGATTTTACATAGTCAACTATGACCACTAAATATGTTGAAGTTGTTGGAGCCCTTACTGTACAAAAACTGAAAGAAAAGAAAGAACACAATTAGGCAATGCTGGAGATTACATCTTGCCTAATATATTTAGAGTTTGATGACATCAAAGAATGTGTTAATGATAAAGAAATGTCGGATGCTCTATAGAAAATCTATGGAGGGGATAAGAATGTGTTGAAAGCCAAGGCAAAAAGTCTAAGAGGAAAATTTGATGATAGGAAAATGAAAGAAGGTGAAACTATAGTTTAGTATTATGGAAGAATAAAAGATGTTGTAAATACAATTAGAGGATCTAATGGAAAGATTGAAGATGAATTTGTGATAAAAATAAGAACCTCATTGCCCATCTATGCTATTAGAGTCTTTTCTATACAAGAATTGAGGTGTACTCCTGTAGTGATCTAACCCTTAAAGGACTAATTAGTAGAATCAATTCTTTTGAACTTTCAAATTTTTATAATTTCAAATATGAGAATATTGACTCTACTTTCAAAGCTAATCTGACACTCAAAGAACCTAAGGATTAGAGAAAGAAAAAGGTCAAACATGTTGCTAGTGATAGTGAAATAGATGATGAAGATCTAGAAGAACTGGAAGCACTGTTGGCTAGGAGATTTCATAGAGGGAAAGGAAAATACAAAGGTAAGTTATCGATCATATGTTTTAATTGTAATGAAGTTGGTCATATTGCAACAAGATGTCTTGAGAAGATAAATGACAAAAGTGAAGACAAATCTAGAAGTATAAAAGATGAGAGTAAAAAAGGCTATAAAGATGAGGGAAATGAAGATTGCTACATTGTTGAAGAAGAATCTAATAATGAATCATATGATCATGATGAAGAAGTTGTCTATGTTGCTATGAAAGATAATTCAGATGAAGATGAAGCATCTACATTAGTATCTTATGTAACCAAAAGTGCTAGATGCATCATTGACAATGGATATTCTCATCACATGATTGGTGACAAAAGTAAGTTCATAAACCTTGAGAATTATAATAGAAATAGTGTTATATTTGGTAATGATACATCCTGTCTAACGGTGTGTGACAATACTTATTATGTGGAGGGACTTAGCTATAATCTATTGAGTGTGTCACAATTGAATAGTTTAGGATACAAAGTTGAATTTGAACACAAGAAGGCTAAGATCTATGATGTTGATGGAGAACTCATTAGAAGTGGTGATTAGAAAAGAGGAAATCTATTTTATCTAGACATTACTAAGGCAACCTATCTTGTTGTACAATTTAATGATGTGAGACTATGGCACAAAGTATTATGTCATGTAATTCTTGATAGTTTGGTTAGTATTAGTAATATGAAAAGAGTCAGAGGTTTGCCAAAACTAAAGAAACTTGATAATGTGATTTGCAAAAAATGATCGTTAGGTAGGGTGACAAAATCTAGTTTTAAGAGTAAGACTCGTACTTCAAAAGAAATTATGGAATCAGTTCATACTGATCTATGTGGACCAATTGATGTGCAAAGCTACAAAGGTGACAAGTATTTTATTCTGTTTGTTGATGATTACTCTAGAATGATGTTTATGATGTTTTTGAGATAAAAATATGATGCTTTTCAAATGTTTAAGTGGTATTTGGAAAAATTTAAAAAGGAAACTAGTAAAAGCTTTAAATGTTTGAGATCTGATAGAGGTAGAGAGTTTACATTGAATGAATTCAACAATTTTTGTAATGATAGAGGAATCAAAAGACAAACTTCTACACCAAGAACCCCTCCACAAAATGGGATACCTGAAGGGAGGAACATATATGTGATAGATTGTGCTAGAACATTGATGATGGAGAAGAATGTTGCTTTAAAATACTAGAGAGAATCTATTTGTAAAACTATCTATACCTTGAACTGAGTACAAGTTAAGAAATGTACAAATTTCACACCTTTTGAATTATACTATGGATACTAACCTCATGTCAAATATTTTAAAGTATTTGGAAGTAAGTGTTACATTCTCAAGGATAATAGAAATGGTAAATTTGATGTAAAAAGTGAAGAAGGTATATTCCTAGGATATTCCACAAGAAGTAAAGCTTATAAGTGTTTAAATACTAACACAAACAAATTTGTGGAAAGTACAAATGTAAAAATTGATGAATATACAAAAATACATGAAGATGAACAAAAAAAGAAACCTAAGAATTAAAAAACCTTTATGTACTACTATGAAGGCATGTATGCTAATGTTGATGATATTTTGAACCAAGCTACTAATAAAAAAGAATCAGTGACTAATGAGTTACATATAATGGATGCCAAGTTGCATTTAGGAACTAAGTTATAGTCAGAAGCTAAGGTATATTCTAATGCTGAGATCAGTTTACAAGAAAGGAATACCAAGCTACCTGATAGAGAAGTGCATAGTGAACTTGAGATTGAACTTCACGAATGATCTATTGTTGAAGAAATAAGAACAGAGCCAAGATTATCAAAATATGTTAGAAAACATCATCTTTTTGAACAAATCATTGGAGAAAAAGAGGATGGACCAATGACACAAAATATATCAAGAAATGACACATGTTTTTTAAGCATACGTGAACCTAAAATAATGAAGGATGCACTAGAGAATGAAGACTGGATTCAAACCATGAATGAAGAAATTGATCAAATTGAGAAGAAAAAATCCTAGATACTAGTACCAAGACCAGATGATAGGAATGCTATTGGAACAAAGTGGGTATACAGAAAAAAATAAGATGAAAATGGTGAAATAAGAAGGAATAAGGAAATATTAGTCTACAAAGGTTATGTACAAGAAGAGGGAATTGATTATGGAGAGATCCCTAGTTTTGCAAGATTGGAAGGAGTAAGAACTCTACTTATTCTACTTATAAAGGATTCAAAGTTTATCAAATGGATGTTAAGTCAACATTTCTGAATGGTATACTAAAAGAGGAGGTTTACATTAAACAAACTAAAGGATTTGTTGATCTAAACAATAAAAACATAGTGTGTAGATTGAGGAAAGCTTTATATGGTTAAAGAAAGCTCCCAAAGCATGGTATTGCATAATTATCTTGTGAAGATTGGTTTTGAGAAGACTAATGACACCAATAATCTATACTTGAAGATAGAAGGAGGTAAATAAATTTTACTAGCTGAAACATTTGTTGATGATATCATATTTGGAGGACAAAATGCATTATGTAAGATATTTGCAAATGAAATGATGAAAAAAATTGAGATGTCTATGTTTGGAGAAATAAATTTTTTTGTTGGATTACAAGTATATCAAATGAAATATGGTATTTACAGTACTCAGTCCAAGTATGGAAGATTCAAGACCAGTTAGTACTCCCATGGTGATAGGATATAAACTATCCAAAATTGATGATTCTACTAAGGCAAATCAAACATTGTGTAGGTATATGATTGGAAAATTGCAATATGTAGTTCATAGTAGACCTAATATTCCACTAGATGTTGGGATTGTTGCAAGATTTTCTTCAAATCTTAAGGAGAATCATCTAGTGGCTATTAAATGGATTATGAGATACTTAAAAGGTCCAGAAGACTATGATCTATACTACAAGAAGAATGAGAAGTTTGAATTGAGAGCCTATATAGATGTTGATTGGGCTAGAAAAATTAATGACAAGAAAATCACAAGTGGTGGAGTTTTTTCATTAGGAAAAATATTGGTTTCCTAGACTAGCAAGAAACAAAATTATATTTCACAATCTACTGCTAAAGCTGAATAAGTGGCTGCTGTAGTGAATTGTATAAATGTGGTATGGATAAAATATTTACTTAAAGGAATGAAGGAAGAAATCACTAAACCTATGGTAATCTAGTGTGACAATACAAGTGCTATAAAAATATCTAAGAATCCTGTGATGCACACAAAGACAAAGAACATTGCAATCAAATATCATTATTTGAGAGAATTGGTTTGGGAAAAAGAAGTGAGAATGGAATATGAAAATACAAAGGAGCATATAACTGATATATTCACAAATGTAATGCCCCGCCAAGAGATCCAAAGAATTAACCTAGAATTTCACTAAGTTTAGTAGCATTTTTTTTTCCATGAAAGTAAATACAACGTAAAACTTATGCACAATAACAGAAGCAATAGTAATGTCCATCTGAAAGTAAACATAACATACATAATAGATTACATTCTTAAAGATCCCTTTACATTGGATTACATCTAGAAACATCTATCATACATGAATCCATCTAGTACAACATCCACATGAAATAATAATTATAAGTCCAATGTTTATACATTACATTTCAAATACTCAATCATCCACTGTACATGTCATAGGGTATGACAAGCTCAAAGAAAATACATACATACAATAATGTACATCATCCTAATATAATCCATGATACATCACAGTAAAGATAATCTCGTGATATACATGATACATCATCATAGAAGACATATACATCCATCATAAAGATCAACATAAAAAACTAAGTGCACGGTTCCTCCCAACCGTTAATAGCATCATTAGACCATCGTGGATCCTAGCCATCCCTCCGTGCGTAACATTCCAAATCACCGAAGCGATCATCGATATTAACATAGTAGGAATGTCACTCCTAACATATACAACATCATATGTAGAAAGTAATCTAACATGCACATAAAAGCATAGGATAACATCATCTAACATATGCTAATCATCAATGAAAAGGATACATATCCACCATCATGAAAGATGCACCAGCCATGATGTCTCAATGAATCTCAAAATGATAAGAGTGGAAAATACACTACCACTCGACCGCGTGGTACCTAAGTGGTCCACTCCCACCGTGCTGAGGAGATACCCTCAAGTCCCAAATAGGATATCCATAACACATACACAAATCTCCATAAGTCCAGGAATCCTAAAAGTATACTAACTCAAAGGTTCCAAAGACAAAATTTGACATCTAATCCCAGAGGCACACAATGACATGTAGGAACCTACTATGCAAGAGGGTAAGTGTCATCGCAATTATCACGTACAAGTTACCCTGGTAGTTAGCTAAACTCCACAGGTCCATACCGATCTCATGCGGCCACTAGTATCCTCTCATACTGATGAGGCATACTACGGAATGCAAGGTCGCAACCATGCATTCTCACTACTCCCATCCTAGCCTGTACAAGCACTCAAGGCATGGGTGAGAACAAAACACTTATCTTTTTAGGTTCATTCAGTTAGTATTAGGTGTGAATGTTATCACTTATTAATCCAACTTACAATGAGTTACCTTGGCAGCCTCTTAGGGCCCCAACCCCCATTGCAAGCCACTTCCTGTCACTACATGCAGATATCCTACCCTAATGCTCATGGAATCATAAATCTCAAAATCACAAAAGATAATCCATAATAAAATCATCAAATATGCATAAAAGCATCAAATCTCCATGAGCAAGCATCCATAGAAAATCATGATCACAACAGCTCTCTATTGGCAACTGAAGCATCACTGATAATCAATAGTATCCAATGGTTCTCAATAACCAAAATATATCTCAATCATACTGATCGAAGACTCCAAAAATGGTTGAGTCAAACATGTCACAACATGGCATCATCAAGAATAAATCCACATTTTAGTCCCATCATGGCAACTAGAAAATAATCAAGGGTAACTAATCGATGACCAAAATAATGGTTAAGTCAAGTGTCTCATACATAAGAATCTCAACTATAACAATCAGTAATCACATCCAATACATAGAGCATTCCACCACATAACCACGGTTGGGTTTATAAAGATCGAGATTAAACACATCATCATGACATCACAATCACATAACCCCCAAGTCTCTAGTAGACGTCCTATACTGGTCAACACTAGTCAACCCAAAACCAAAAACAATAGCATAAAGAATACACAATGCAAACACATGTTTTGGTTTTGCTAAATTTCAAATTTGAATTTAAATGTGGAGGTTTCAGTTTACGTTTTCCAATATAGATATCAAGTGGAGAAATTTCATGTTTTACCTAACCCATGTATTTGTTTGATAGATAAAAGTTTCTCCCCAAAACCATTAGACTCAATTTTCTAATTGATCTAATAATATTTTGTTTATGTAAACTTTTTTTGAAAATGACATTTCTAATGAATTCAATATTATCAATAGAATTTGCGTATTTCAAAACTTTGACTCATAACACGTTCTAATAATTAACCTTATTTAAACTAAATTTAATTATGTTAATTATTAATATCTCTTCATTTATTAATAATTGATAAATTCATATTTTAAATCAATGATCTTTTTAAAAACATAACCCATTAATTCAATCTTTTAAATATAATAATTATTTATAAATTAATAATAATATATATGCATATATACATATATACATATATATATATATTTATATATATATATATACATACATACATATATATATATATATACATACATACATACATACATACATACATACATATATATATATATATATATAAAATTACATTTAATAATTAATAACAATGCAACATTAAAATCAAAATCAAAATTCATATTCAAATATCATATGAAATAAAATTTCAAATAAAACTTTTTATAATTTAAAACCAAACTTAATCATAATGCGATTTATTAAAATCGCGTGGGCCACCAATGCAACCGCACCGCAGGTACACTGCGAATCGTAGGTACACTGCGGTCGTAGGTACCCTGCGATCTCACAGGCCTGCGGTGGGTGGGGTATGGAATACCCACCCGCCTAGCATCATAATGAATACATTTTTTTAAAAACATTTTTTGATACAACATTTTTAATAACGTTTTCCCAAAACAAAATTGCAAATCGCAATGCGTTTAAATGAGTATTTACTACGATAATCTGCTTGACTTCCAATTAATTAATTATATATATATATATATGCATATGTATATATATATATATATATATATATATATATATATATATATATGTATATGTATATATATATGTGTGTGTGTGTGTGTGTGTGTGTGTGTGTGTGTGTGTGTATGTATATAAATATATGCAAAATTTTAGACAGTATATATTTATATGCGAAAATGCAGATCTGAATTATATATATATATATATTTTCACAAAGAATATATATATAATTTTATGAGTTTCCTATAAATATTTACTCTCTAAATTTTCTCAATAATTTTCTACTGAATCTGGCTACAATTCAACCCTAGCCCCGTATTCTTTTCAGATCTATGCATATAAAGATTCTCAAATAAATTTTAACTACCCATATTGAGAATGCACAATAAATTATTAAATTCCTCAGAAGACATATGGAACACAAGAAGAAGACAGGGAATGCATGATGCGGAAATAGCATAAGTAAAATCACAAGAATCTACCCGGATTCTGATGCTAAATTGCTCTTCCCCAGAAAACCCGCAGAGCAAGCTCCTCCCTTCTTCAGAGTTCTCGAGTCCTCCAATGCTCCAATTTGCACTCCAACCGCTATATCTAGGCTTCTAAGAATGCCTGAATATAAAGAGCTCTCAGGAAACATCTAGAATGCCTCTAGAAATAGCTAGAAGGTGTCACCAACTAAGCATGGGTCTTTTCCAACCTTCTAGATGGGTCATAAGGTTGTAGACACCATGTCCTTAATTGATGTACTAACCTCTATGTTGTTGACACACGAGAAATAGAAAAGTGCATTAATTCCCATGCAAGCTTATAACTCCAATTTGCTTTTTATATAATTTCTATTTAAATCTTTATGACTTTCATTTTAATTTTTATAACTTTTATTATTATTATTATTTATTACTTTATTATTATTTTATTATTATTATTAATTTTAATTTTCTAATTTTCTTTTATTTATTTTCTTTTCCCTCAATTATTTCTCATTTAATTAATCAAAATATCAAATAACATGATATTTTATATTAATTTTCTCAAATAATTAATTTATTAATTAAATCTATTTATTAAGACTTAATTAATAGAAAATTCACCATAGACCTCCAAGATAAAATATGAAAACCCATCATAGAGCAAATCACTCAAAATCAGTCTAAAGGGTTAAAAATCATGAATTATGTCATTCGACACATTCGGTGGGTAAAATATCCAGATACTTGTCCTACCTTACTAGGACAATTGGCTTAAAGGTTTGGGATTTGGACTTGAGAATTTATCTCCCTTCTCTTATCATTGAGATAGTATAATAGGGTACGCTCATCCTGACAATTTAGGGAAGTCGATACCTGGTACCTACAACTTGCAGAAAAAACATGCATGTACATACAATATATATAATGCTAAGCTAAATAGACAATGGCAGGAAGTGGTGCATCGTGTAGATCCTGACTATGCAGGTGACTACGACTCCCTTCCTTAACCACATTAGAAATGCCATACAATAAGAAAACACACACACCATACACATGCAAGTATGGGGTAAGTATCCATAATAAAACACATAAGATAATAACCATCCAACTAATCATCAACTATAGCTGAAAACAATATAATGATCATCATGTATGCATGAAATGTAAAGTCTAAATGATCTCATCATATAACCACTGAATCCATAACATAATGTCTGATAGTCTCAAAACAATACCACTAATCCATCAACATAATACAAGTCCATCAAAGTTTGATAATAATAGCAACAATAAGTCTAGAAAATATGTGAATGAGGGTAGGCACTACATCCACCCCCCCTTGGGTTAGGCTTACTCCTGGAAGCCTACAAATAAGTAGGGATATAACTCCCTCAATCTAGCTGTATCCTCCCATGTAGTTGAAGAATCATTAGTAGGGTCCCATTGGACCCTTACCTGCTCGATGGTTCGACCCCTGAGGGTCAACCCTCGCTGCTCTAGAATACGAATCGGCTCCAAAGCCAGCTACCTGTCCTCTACCTGCAATGCATTCCAATCAAGAACATTTACAATATCAGTAATATACTGCCAAAGTACTGAAACATGGAAAACATCATGAATGCGAGCTAGGCTGGACGGTAGAGCAAGGCGGTAAGCAACCAGGTCAATCCTCTCCAAAATCTTGAATGGTTCCACAAAGCGAGGTGCTAGCTTAGAACCCTTTCCATATCAGATCAGACTCTTTCGCGGTCGCACTCTCAAGAAAACCTTATCACCCACAGAAAATTGCTTATCAGTCCTATGAGCATCAGCATATTTCTTTTGCCTATCCTGTGCCGTAATCAAGTGTTCATGGATACACACTACTTGTTGCTCCATATCACGAAGAATCTCAAGACCCAATAGGATGTGATCCTCAAGACTATCCCAACTCAATGGTGTACGACAAGGATGTCCGTATAATGCCTGAAATGGTGCCATGCCAATAGAACTATGATACCCGTTGTTGTAAGCAAACTCCACTAGGTAGAGATAGTCCTTCCAATGTGTCTGCCTATCCATCACATACATCCATAACATATCCTCCAAAACTTGATTCACCCTCTTTGTCTGACCATCAGTCTCTGGATGATATGCCGAACTGAAGTTTAACTGTGCTCCAAGCTCATGCTGCAATGATGTCTAGAATGCAGATGTGAATACAGGATCCCTGTTAGAAATGATCTTTCTAGGAATACCATGTAATCTCACAATATCATGCATGAAGACATTAGCTATAGAAACTATTGTGTAGGAAGACCTGATCGGTGAGAAATGCGCCACCTTATTTAATCGATCAATGGTAACCATGATAACATCATGACGCCGAACTATCATAGGTAATCCTACTATAAAATCCATGGAGATGATATCCCACTTCCAAGAAGGAATGAGATTAGGCTACAAAAGTCTAGCTAGGTGCTGATGTTTTGCCTTAACTCTCTGGCACTCAAGGCACCTAGCCACAAAATCAACAATATCTCGCTTCATCCCAGACCAAAAGAACAAATGTTTCAAATCAGCATGCATCTTCTTGACACCTGGATGTGTTGAGTAAGGTGTACGATGGGCTTCTGCTAGTATCAAGGTGCGAAGCTCATCCGAAAATGGCACATAAATCCTCCCCAAATGTCTCAAAAGACCATCTGACTCTCGAACGTAACCTGCAAACTTACCTTCCAGAGATCTTCTTGAATCAATCTCTCTGCACACTTCCTGATACCAAGAGTTTGTAGGAAATGCCTGAAGAATCCGACTCCTCAAATCCACTCTAAGAGTCATTGATGATACCACATGTCTCCTGCGACTCAAAGCATCTACCACCACATTCTCCTTACCTTGCATGTACTTAACCTCAAAATCATACTCGCATAGAAACTCCATCCATCACCTCTGGCGAGAATTCAAATTAGGTTGAGTAAAAATGTACTGAAGACTACGATGATCGCTATGTAGCTCAAATTTGTGCCCCAACAAGAAATGTCTCCATCTAGTCAAAGCATGAACTACTACTGCTAACTCAAGATCATGCATAGGATATTTTAACTCATGATCCTTGAGCTTACATGATTCATATGCAATCACCCGTCCATTCTACATCAACACTGCCCCAATCCCTTCAAGAGAAGCATCTATACACACCATGAAATCACCTTCTGGATTAGGTACAACTAGAATTGGTGCATTGGTCAAAAGCTCCTTGAGCTTCTGAAAAGCTTCCTCACATTTCTCGATCCACATGAACTTCTTTCCTTTCCTCTAAAGAGAAGTGATAGGATGTGCTATCCTAGAGAAGTTCTGGACAAATCTACGATAATAATTGGCTAAAACCATGAAACTACAAATCTCTGATACATTAGTCGGTGTCGGCCAATCTATTATTGCCTAAATCTTTGTAGAATCCACTAAAATACCATCACCTAAAATAACATGCCCTAAATACTGAATCTTTGATTTGAAGAATTCACACTTAGCTGCATTGGCATAAAGCTGATCGTCTCTCAAACACTGCAATACCAACCACAGGTGTTCCTCATGCTCCTCTTGAGTTCTAGAATATATGAATATGTCATCAAGAAACATGAGTATAAACCTATCTAGATAAGATCGGAACAAACCATTAATCAAACTCATGAAAACTGATGGAGCATTAGTCAACCCAAAAGGTACCACTGTGAACTCATAATGCCCATAGCATGTTCGAAAAGAAGTCTTGTGAATATCTGCTTCCTTAATGCAAAGATGGTGGTATCCTGACTTAAGATCAATCTTGGAGAATACTGTAGCTCCCTTGATCTGATCAAATAAGTCATCAATCCTAGGTAGGGGATACCTGTTCTTAATAGTCACCTTATTCAACTGTCTATAGTCGATACAAAGGCATAAAGAACCATCTTTCTTCTTCACAAAGAGCACTGGAGCTCCCCAAGGTGATACACTAGGTTGAATGCTCCCTTTGGCTAGAAGTTCCTCTAGCTGAAGATGTAGCTCACCCAATTCCTGAGTAGTCATACGATAAGGAGCTTTAGAGATAGACTCCACTCCAGGAATTAGATCAATACTAAAGTCAATGTCCCTCTTCGGAGGCATGCCTGGAATCTCACTTGGAAAAACATCTGCGTACTCTTGCAAAATTGGGTGATCTAAAGTCTCCCTCATGGGATCTTCTCCATCAAGATCATTTACCATAACAACAAATATCTGACATCCCTTATAGAAATTTTGCTTCAATTGCATAGCAAAAATCATTCGCAGAGATATAGGCCTTGGTATCCCAACTATCATCACATCATTCCCTTGGTCATCTTGGCACATAATAATCTTCTTCCTGCAATCTATATTGGCTCTATGAGATCCAAGCCAATCCATGCCTAGAACCACATCATAGGAACCAAGGGGTATGACTCGAAGATCCACTGCAGTATCAAAGCTTCCTAAGCTAAGCCTGCACTTATGAACTATAGAGTCTGTGGAGACCTTAATACCTGAGGCTAGTTCCACTTGCCAACCATGATCTTGCTTCACCTCGTCCAGCTTACACTTAGAAACTATAGATGGTGAAATAAATGAATCTGTAGCTCCTGAATCAAACAATACTAAAAGAGATATACCTCTAATCGTACCTATGGTCTCAACCACTGTTCCCTGATGATCTGCCTAACGGTGATCAACTGTTGTAAAAAATCTATGAGCTCTACCTGCATCACCCACTGTAGGCTCTGAAACTGTAGGTCTAGGTCCTGGAAACTGAGGCACTCACTGTGGACACTGAGCTACATAATGTCCAATCTGACCACATGAAAAACATTATGTATTTTTGCCAGATCCTCTACCCATAGGTGGTACATTTGATTGCTGACGACTATTCTTGCTAACAAAAGACTGGCTACTCTGAGCTGGTTGATTGGACTGATTCTGTCTATTGCATTGACCATTGCAGTTTTTCTTTGTGTTAGAACCTTTGCCACCACCTTGAACCTGAGAATTCGATCCCTTCTATTGTTGTGTCTGCTGAGACTGTTGCTGATACTATTTCCCCTTAGAGAAAGAAAACTTCTTGTTACCACCTGAATTGTAGTTGCCTTTAGATCCTGGTGCTACTGGCACTCCTACAAAACCACCTTGACCAAGGTTGACACTTTGCTCAACAAGGATTGCTCGATGTATCGCATCCTTGAGGGTTTTTGGCTCAAATACCTTGACACCCCCAATTATACAATTGTTCAAACCCCTAATAAAGTGTTGTGTCAACTGAGTTGAATTTTCACTGAATCCTGAAAAAGACATGAGCTCATAAAAATTACGCTCATACTCGGTCACTGATAAAGTGTACTATCTAAGATTATGAAATTCATCAGCCCTTTGCTGTTTCCATTCCTCTGGTAGGAATCATTTAGAAAAAATCTCTAAGAATAACTCTCATGTAACAATGCTCATATCGATACCCAACTTCTTCTCCTCTATCGTCCACCAAGTGGCCCCAAAATTGTCTAGATTAGTGATCACAAACCTTGCCTTAACATTGCTATCAAACTCCTGCATGGAAAAAATCCTGTCAAGGGAAATAAGCCATTGCTCGGCCACATAACCAGAACCTTTCCCATTGAAAGGCTTAACCTTGGATCTTGAAAGATCCTTCATCTGAGTGGACACAATAGACCTCTGACGATCCTTCCGAGGACTTCTAGATCTGGGTCTATGCTCTTTTTCTATCTGATGCACTTTAGGCTGTTCTTAAATAGGAGGTAGACGTTCTAGAATATTCTACATCATCTGTCTCAAACTGACCTCTTCAGACTCAGCTTGGTCCACTCTATGGCTCTCTTCTTGCTACCTACTAGAGTGCTCTTCCCTGCTCTCTACATGAGCTGATCCCTCATGGGAAAACTCATGGACACTGATAGCTCTTCCACGACCACAACCTCTACCTCGGCCTCTACCATGACCTCTAACAGAAGACCTAGTCCCAGATACCATCCTACAATAGCACAAGGTACTATTACAATCACATGTTGCAATAGACTAAGTTCAGTTCTATGTTTAGGGTTTAAGTAAATTTTTAGTTTTGAAACTAAGTGTTGAAGTATGAAAAATATTCAAGTAACAGTTCAAGTTCTGTTTCAGTTCACCTAGTTTCAAGTTGAACAGATACACTTAATAGTTCAAAGTTCTAGTTGTTCCAAAATACCCAGAGCTCCTAATGTAGAAACTCGGGCTCTGATACGAAATGTAACACCCCACCAAGGGATCCAAAGAATTAACCTAGAATTTCACTAAGTTTAGTAGATTTTTTTTCCATGAAAGTAAATACCACATAAAACTTATGCACAATAACGGAAGCAATAGTAATGTCCATCTGAAAGTAAACATAACATACATAATAGATTACATTCTTAAAGATCCCTTTATGTTGGATTACATCTAGAAACATCTACCATACATGAATCCATCTAGTACAACATCCACATGAAATAATAATGATAAGTCCAATGTTTATACATTACATTTCAAATACTCAATCATCCACTGTACATGTCACAGGGTATGACAAGCTCAGAGAAAATACATACATACAATAATGTACATCATCCTAATCTAATCCGTGATACATCAAAGTAAAGATAATCTCATGATATACATGATAAATCATCATAGAAGACATATAAATCCATCATAAAGATCAACATAAAAAACTAAGTGCACGGTTCCTCCCAACCATTAATAGCATCATTAGACCATTGTGGATCCTATCCATCCCTCCGTGCATAACATTCCAAATCACAAAAGAGATCATTGATATTAACATAGTAGGAATGTCACTCCTAAGATATACAACATCATATGTAGAAAGTAATCTAACATGCACATAAAAGCATAGGATAACATCATCTAACATATGCTAATAATCAATGACAAGGATACATATCCACCATCATGAAAGACGCACCAGCCACGATGTCTCAATGAATCTCAAAATGATAAGAGTGGAAAATACACTACCACTCAACCGCGTGGTACCTAAGTGGTCCACTCCCACCATGTTGCGGAGATAACCTCAAGTCCCAAACAGGCTATCCATAACACATACACAAATCTCCATAAGTCCAGGAATCCTAAAAGTATACTAACTCAAAGGTTCCAAACACAAAATCCGACATCTAATCCTAGAGGCACACAATGACATGTAGGAACCTACTATGCAAGTGGGTAAGTGTCATCGCAATTATCACGTACAAGTTACCCTGGCAGTTAGCTAAACTCCATAGGTCCATACTGATCTCATGCGGCCACTAGTATCCTCTCATACTGACGAGGCATACTACGGAATGCAAGGTCGCAACCATGTGAGAATTCTCACTACTCCCATCCTAGCCTGTACAAGCACTCAAGGCATGGGCAAGAAAAAAACACTTATCTTTTTAGGTTCATTCAGTTAGTATTAGGTGTGAATGTTATCACTTATTAATCCAACTTACAATGAGTTACCCTGGCAGCCTCTTAGGGCCCCGACCCCCATTGCAAGCCACTTCCTGTCACTACATGCAGATATCCTACCCTAATGCTCATGGAATCATAAATCTCAAAATCACAAAAGATAATCCATAATAAAATCATCAAATATGCATAAAAGCATCAAATCTCCATGAGCAAGCATCCATAGAAAATCATGATCACAACAGCTCTCTATTGGCAACTAAAGCATCACTGATAATCAAAAGTATCCAATGGTTCTCAATAACCAAAATATATCTCAATCATACTAATCGAAGACTCCAAAAATGGTTGAGTCAAACATGTCACAACATGACATCATCAAGAATAAATCCACATTTTAGTCCCATCATGGCAACTAGAAAATAATCAAGGATAACTGATCGATGACCAAAATAATTGTTAAGTCAAGTGTCTCATACATAAGAATCTCAACTATAACAATCAGTAATCACATCCAATACATAGAGCATTCCATCACATAACCACAGTTGGGTTTATAAAGATCGAGATTAAACACATCATCATGACATCACAATCACATAACCCCCAAGCCTTTGGTAGACGTCCTATATTGGTCAACACTAGTCAACCCAAAACCCAAAACAATAGCATAAAGAATACACAATGCAAACACATGTTTTGGTTTTGCTAAATTTCAAATTTAAATTTAAATGTGGAGGTTTCAGTTTACGTTTTCCAATCTAGATATCAAGTGGAGAAATTTCATGTTTTACCTAACCCATGTATTTGTTTGATAGATAAAAGTTTCTCCCCAAAACCATTAGACTCAATTTTCTAATTGATCTAATAATATTTTGTTTATGTAAACTTTGTTTGAAAATGACATTTCCAATGAATTCAATATTATCAATAGAATTTGCATATTTCAGAACTTTGACTCATAACACGTTCTAATAATTAACCTTAATTAAACTAAATTTAATTAAGTTAATTATTAATATCTTTTCATTTATTAATAATTGATAAATTCACATTTTAAATCAATGATCTTTTTAAAAACATAACCCATTAATTCAATCTTTTAAATATAATAATTATTTATAAATTAATAATAATATATATACATATATACTTATATACATATATTTATATATATATATATATATATATATATACATATACATACATAAATAAATAAATAAATAAATAAATAAATAAATAAATAAATAAATAAATATATATATATATATATATATATAATTACATTTAATAATTAATAACAATGCAACATTAAAATAAAAATCAAAATTCATATTCAAATATCATATGAAATAACAATTCAAATAAAACTTTTTATAATTTAAAACCAAACTTAATCATAATGCGATTTATTAAAATCGCGCGGGCCACCAATGCAACCGCACTACAGGTACACTGCAGTCACAGGTACCCTGCGATCTCGCAGGCCTGTAGTGGGTGGGGTATGGAATACCCGCCCGCCCAGCATCATAATGAATACATTTTTTTAAAAATATTTTTTGATACAACATTTTTAATAACATTTTCCCAAAACAAAATTGCAAATCGCAATGCGTTTAAATGAGTATTTACTGCGATAATTCGCTCGACTTCCAATTAATTAAATATATATATATATGCATATGTATATATATATATATATATGTATATATATGTATATATATATGTATATATATATATATGTGTGTATAAATATGTATATAAATATATGCAGAATTTTAGACAGTATATATTTATATGTGAAAATGCAGATCTAAATTATATATATATGTTTTCACAAAGAATATATATATAATTTTATGAGTTTCCTATAAATATTTACTCTCTAAATTTTCTCAATAATTTTCTATTGAATCTGGCTACAATTCAACCCTAGCTCCGTATTCTTTTCAGATCTATGCATAATAAAGATTCTCAAATAAATTTTAACTACCCATATTGAGAATGCACAATAAATTATGAAATTCCTTAGAAGACATATGGAAGACACAAAGAAGACAGGGAATGCATGACGCAAAAATAGCATAAGTAAAATCACAAGAATCTACTCGAATTCTGATGCTAAATCGCTCTTCCTCAGAAAACCCGCAGAGCAAGCTCCTCCCTTCTTCAGAGTTCTCGAGTCCTCCAATGCTCTTATTTGCACTCCAACTGCTATATCTAGGCTTCTAAGAATGCCTGAATATAAAGAGCTCTGAGGAAACATCTAGAATGCCTCTAGAAACAGCGAGAAGGTGTCACCAACTAAGCATGGGTCTTTTCCAACCTTCTAGATGGGTCATAAGGTTGTAGACACCATGTGCTTAATTGATGCACTAACCTCCGTGTTGTTGACACATGAAAAATAGAAAAGTGCGTTAATTCCCATGCAAGCTTATAACTCCAATTTGCTTTTTATATAATTTCTATTTAAATCTTTATTACTTTCATTTTAATTTTTATAACTTTTATTATTATTATTATTTATTACTTTATTATTATTTTATTATTATTATTAATTTTAATTTTCTAATTTTCTTTTATTTATTTTCTTTTTCCTCAATTATTTCTCATTTAATTAATCAAAATATCAAATAACATGATATTTTATATTAATTTTCTCAAATAATTAAGTTATTAATTAAATCTATTTATTAAGACTTAATTAATAGAAAATTCACCATAGACCTCCAAGATAAAATATGAAAACCCATCATAGAGCAAATCACTCAAAATCAGTCTAAAGGGTTAAAAATCATGAATTATGTCATTCGACACATTCAGTGGGTAAAATATCCAGATACTTGTCCTACCTTACTAGGACAATTGGCTTAAAGGTTTGGGATTTGGACTTGAGAATTTATCTTCCTTCTCTTATCATTGAGATAGTATAATAGGGTACGCTCATCCTGGCAATTTAGGGAAGTCGATACCTGATACCTACAACTTGCAGAAAAACTATGCATGTACATACAATATATATAATGCTAAGCTAAATGGACAATGGCAGGAAGTGGTGCATCTTGTAGATCCCGACTATGCAGGTGACTACGACTCCCTTCCTTAACCACATCAAAAATGCCATACAATAAGAAAACACACACACCATACACATGCAAGTATGGGGTAAGTATCCATAATAAAACACATAAGATAATAACCATCCAACTAATCATCAACTATAGCTGAAAACAATATAATGATCATCATGTATGCATGAAATGTAAAGTCTAAATGATCTCATAATATAACCACTGAATCCATAACATAATGTCTGATAGTCTCAAAAAAATACCACTAATCCATCAACATAATACTAGTCCATCAAAGTCTGATAATAATAGCAACAATAAGTCTAGAAAAGATGTGAACGAGGGTAGGCACTACAACAAAGGCTTTACCTAAAGATGAAAATGAATATCCTAAAGGTTATTTAGGGGTGATACCCCTATCTCAAGCTACTTAAAGAAGTAATAGTAGTGCCCTACATCAACTGAGTTGAATGACATACTTCACAACTTGATGCAACAGATCTTACTTTGTGAACTTCCTAAAGTAGGGAAGGAATTGAAACATAAGATTTACAGTCACAAGCAAGGGAACAAAGGGAGAACCTTATCAAGGAATCTTGAATTTTGTATATCTACATGAATGGATGAAAATTCTTTGGCATTGTTGTCAAAGATAGAGATAGAGTTTTATCAAAAGAAAAGAGATTGCAAAGCAATAATAATCTATACAGAGGAAGGTCACACACTAATAGAGGGAGAGACTTCAATAAAAGGTATTAGGTTTCTTTTTGGTATTATTGTTGGTATTGGTTTGCCATCAATGCCAAAGAGGGAGATTATTGAAAAAGAAGATTGTTGTAGTATAGAACCTCTCATAGGAACAATCATTATTTTGTCACTGATGTCAAACCTCCTGCTTATTGGTAAGACAATTGCTAACTTTGGTTAGAATGCCATCATTTGATTGATTAATGAAGAGGATTTAAAAAGAAAGGATAACAAGAGTGCCTAGAGAAAGGTTGAGTTATATGGTGTATAAAAGGGGCACTAAGACCAAGTAAGACTTTGATGATATAGTTTATTTTTATCTACTTAAGACTATGATGAAAGGATACTTAAGAAAAGAAAAGAAGAAGACTAAGAAAAAAGAGTGTGTCTGCCAAGGTTGACTAAGTAGATAGTTCAAGCTAAGCACTTAGTTTAGGGTGAGTAGAAAGATGGTTATGACCGAGTCAAATTTTTATTATTATGTACCGAGCATCAATAAACTTAGTATGTGCTGAGTGTCAGACAAAAAAAAATTGTCTAAGAAAGACTTAGTTCATGTCGACCAACCTAGTGTTGACTGAACATCAGAAGCATGTTATTGTTGAGTGAAAGCATAAAGATTTTGAATTAAGATTTGACAAATTTGACCCATCAAATTTGATTTCTTGAATTATCCGAATCATGTTAAAGATAAGTATGATGAGTTGGTGGCACAAATTCAAGATAAAAAGTTTGAAGTCAAATTTGAAGAGGATTGTAAGAGAAGTTTCTAGAGGGAACATAATGGAAAGAAGGGAGAATTCAATGAGTCCAAACTAACCTAAAGATGGATGATTATGATGAAGTGTTAAAAGATCAAAATTATTTATTTAAGGAGATACAAAGCCAGAAGCAAAGTGTGAGTAGGAAAGAGAAGGAGTCTGGATGTGTTGCTTCATATGGTGGCCGAAGGAATGAACTTGTAGTTGTCATACTGAGCAAGAAGGATTAAGGAGATGAAGGCTTGAAGGGTGAACAAGAAATAAAAGATGAAGGGGAACAAATGCCAAGTAGAATGGAGAGTTGAAGGAGAGATCTAAAATCTGCAAGTGAGTTATTTTTTTATTAGATCAAGTCCTATTCTTACTTTCTAGCAATTGCATCAGTTTGGATAAATCCTTTGGATTAAGTTTGACCTAATAGTCAAGAGTAAATCCTTTAACCGAGTGACATTCTAATAGAATGTTCTAAAGTCCTCTAACAAGGCTCACTTTTAATAGGGTTATTGAAATCCTTTAATTAAAGACACATTTAATAGTGTGCACTGTAACCTTTAACAAGGTTTTCTCCTCACAAAGCTCACTTCAAAAGAGTGAAAATTGGTAGCATGTTACTAGTGGTTTTTCCCAAATTGGGTTTCCATGTTAAATCTTCGTGTCAAAATTGTGTGATTGAATTTGTATTAAATCATGTTTACATTTTTGATAAGTTCATTTGACCTAGGACAATAATATACAAAGGTTTGAGATATTGGATGATGTAATCAATGCATGCACATGTATTTCCTAAGTACTAAAAAGATTTATCTATACATTTGGACCTTGGATAATTGATTCACCCCCTCTCATAGTTATTCTGAATTATTCCAACATATACAACATTCTTATTGATCACATATGGTCATTTTCATATAATTTTCTAGGTTTTCCCAACCAAATGATCATTTGATATTCATGAGATTTAGAGTATTATCATATTGTTAAATTATCATTATAGATTTAGTAATGTTTAAGAATTACTCCATAGATTGGGAAGCTCTTTATATAAGTATAGTTTTTTTTTTCTGATGATTGAAGGCTAAGTGTTATGACCAACGTGTATTTCTTAGAATAGTTTCAACCATTTTGTAGATTCATAACTTGCAAATTCCCATCTATTATATAGATTCTTAGTTGATATGCACGTTGCTAAATATTATTCAAATTCATATATGATTTATAGGCTCATAATGATCAATAGATTTATATTATAGATTCACATGGTAAAAGATTCCCTAGATTCATATTGGAAATGAAGAATTCACAAAGAGTACATGTATAGTAAAGAAATTTGAGTATGATATATGAACAATAATTTCAATTATCTTCATTATCATATTCAAGACATTGATTACCATTGTTATTGCAAATCTCTATCAAATGATAGATTATATTGTAATCCATATTAGGGATCACAATATCTATGAGAGAAAGGAGTGCTATTTTTTATAATTATTCCATAGTGTCTTGTGGAATCATGGATTGTTTGTAGATTATATGATGTATGGTTTTATCGACTTATGTGATAATTTCAAAGTTCTTATAAATTAGTTTTATTATATAATTCTATCTTATCATGAATATCTCAAATATCATTCCTAAGTTGATCATGTTTAATATTACACTATGGCCCTAATATAGTTCTTGAATTTTTTTTAATAGATTTAGATGCTTATAAGTAATTGATATAGTACATGAAGAAAGTAATGACATATAACACTAACCCTCTAACTTTATATGTGATGAAATGAGCATAATTTCTAGTAAGATTGTAAAATAATGATCCTTACATTCTTTTATGCAATTTTACTAATGCATGGAAAGTTTACTCCAATCAATGAAAAGGAGTAAGCTTTTATATTAATTATAAAATTTGTATTTACAATGAAATGATTGGTTGCCTATGAATTAGAAAAGAATGGAGGTAATTATGGGTCAAATTCATTTGTAAAATTTTACATTAGACACTTAGATGTTTTATATAGTAATTAAGACTATTTCCAAAAGTAATTTTATCATTGAAATAATAATATGTAACACCCTCAAATGAGACTTGATCAATCAATAATAAGGTATTTCTTCCTAAGAGTGGAGCAACCCCAAGAAACATATTTATTACAAGAATGTAACACCTTGTTTCCTTTAGGAAATAGAAGATATGTGATAATCCTGAAGAGAGGAAAATAATTAAATTAAACAATGAGATAATTTTAAAATAATCATTTATCTTCCAATGATATTATATACATGTATGTCCAATATATATTAATACATTTATAGGCAACATTTGTATATTTATGTATATATGAAATGAAGATAATAATAAAGTTTTTCTATTAAATTTTGATAAAGAAGATGCTCAAGATAAAATCCTTTCATGAAAAAAAAATACAAAATGATTCTTGAAGGAGTTTAATTCCTTTAATAAAAAAATGAACACAAAAAGGACCTATAGTAACACCTTGACATTATATATAACTAACTTCCATCTAATCCTTACTCTTGGTGGCCTAATCACCAAGATTCTTAGCTGTAGGTTCTGACTTAGATTAAAATTCGAACATTTTTCTATGTGCTTTCATTCCCTCTCCCTAATGATACATTCTCTCCCTTCTCGAGGGTGATCTTCTCCATCATCTGTCAACGTGTGAAGAATTCAACTATACTTACATCTTATTAAATGATATACTATAGATTTTTGAGCTAGAATAAATAATATGGTTTACCATCATTCATCCAAGTTTTCATAATACATCATTATTTATCATAAACTCATTATTTATTAAAAAAGCACCATACTTCATTATTGAAATCACAAATTATTTTGAATATTTTTTAGCAATAATATCATAAGAATTTCCTTTAAACATGTCCATAAGATTGAAATAAATGAGGAAATTCCTAGAGGATTGCATCATAATCCTCCCAGTTGTAATTTACTTTGCATACAATTTACTTTTCATATAGTCTCATTTTACCTTACATTAAAGGATGTCACATTTACATAAGTGGAGCTTGAGTACCTTGAGTATCTTGAACATGAGCACCTTTGGATCCCACACCTACAAGAGTTCTAGTCAATTGTTGAAAATTTTCTATACATTTTCTTAAGTATGAAACATGAATTTTTTTTTGTAATTGGGTAAGAGTTGATGATAGAGTAATTCCATAGGCTATAGGGAGGATAATTCCCAATACCTCAAATGGTCCCATATATCTAGGTGCTAAATTGGAATATTTTTCAAAATTAATTGAACTTTTTTTGGCTTTATCCTTTAGGAATAATTTCTTCCTAACCTCAAATTATTTGGGAGCATGTTTAGCACAAACACACTTTTTGCTAATTTATTTCTTTTTAAACCTTTCTTTGGTCAACTTCACGAATTCCTCTATTTCTAAGAGCATCTCAAGTAATAAGACTATCCTATCCTCTAGTGTTTCCTACTTTATACATCTCTGTAACTTCTTCTATATAATTCCTTAATATTACCTTCTTCATGGTTGATTGATAGGAATTATTATAGCCAAATTCTAATAATGGCAAGTAAACTTCTCACTTACACCATTGATCCAGTATAATACACTCTCTCATGTGATTACCTAGTATCTTCTTTATTCTTTGTGTTTGACAATCTATCTTTGAATAATATGCCAAGCTTAAATTTAATTGAGTTCCTAAGATACAAATAAGTTTTGCAAAAATCTAGATGTAATTCTAGCATTCCAATATGAAATGTTCTTTAGAATTCTTTATAAATGGAAAAATATGTAACAATTTTTTTTCTTTATGATAAGTGATCCATGTGTTAGGTCTCTTGGTATCAAATGAAATAGCTTGGTCAATATTTTCACCAATACTAGTAATATATAATTAGGTATATTTATCAACACTGGCAAGTCTTAGAGAAAACCCATGCTAATGACCTACAAATTCCACTCTAGAATGACATGTAGTTGAAACAACTTTGGTGGATGTTGGTGTC
Organism: Cupressus sempervirens; assembly: GCA_028749045.1. NCBI lineage: Eukaryota > Viridiplantae > Streptophyta > Pinopsida > Cupressales > Cupressaceae > Cupressus > Cupressus sempervirens. The sequence goes on from CM053785.1 coordinate 500,854,466, forward strand.
ATGACCTCAAATTTAAGGATATATGAATATTTGAATAACATATTATATAATAATAATAATTAAGAATAATAATAAATAGATAATCATAAATATTATAATTACATTATGAAACCAAAGAAGATTATAATGTATTCACATTTGAATATATATAATATTAATAACTAATGATAATAATAATAAATTGATTAATAGACTAATCAATATAATATATATTAATAGTACAAGAATTAATATAAACAATAATACAATATGATATTATATTTATAACAACATATATTTGAATATGTTATTATAAACATATAATGTTATATAACATATTTAATACTTATATCTTATAAAAAATATATAAATGATATACTTATTAATATAGTTATATTAATTAATCGAAAACTTATTAATATAAATATATAATTAATATAATATAACTATATTATTATTATTGATATAATGAAAGGACGTGACCCTTATAATAAAATTATATATATATTGAATCAACTTTGGAGAAGAATCATCATATCGAAAGATTATCAAAGTGGTATGGATGAAAATGGGAAAATATATAAATGTCCCAAAATGGGACATTACAAGTGGTATCAGAGCAAGTCTTCCTGCCAACCTGTGAAGCTTTATCAGGAATAAATTTACCAAAAATAAGAAAATGTGAACAAATCCTTAAGCGGCACTGCTCCTAGATAGAGATCCATTACCAAAAAGATCTTAAAAAAAATTTAAAAAAAATTTACAGAAACAAATATGTGGAAGACTGAATTTTATCGAAAAGTTAGGATTTTGAATGTTGAATCACCAAGGAATAATTTTTGATTTCACTTGGATCTAGACTATTGAAGAATTCATAAAAGAACAAACCTCTACTCATTCATGGGAATCTCATTTCATAAGCCTTGTGAATAAACCAGTAGATTATAAATTATTAATCATTTTATTACAAATAAGGTATTAATCAATTGGTGCAACCCAATGCTAACCATCTCAACTATAACTATCGATTCCTAATGCTAATGACAAGTAGCAAGAAGAGCAAGGTTGTAAGGCTAGGAAAAGCAGAAAGCAAAGGATTTCGTGGGCAGAGAAAGCTGAGGAGTATATTGAAGGTGATAAATACTTAAAGAAGTGCAAACACCTGTACATCAGCCGTTGAGAACCAAAGCATCATCCTATTGACATTAAGCGTATGAGCATCCAATATTAGTCAAAAGGGATATGCGACATAGTTTAAAGGAGAAGTAGAGTTTGTGTACAGATCAAAACTGATTCCTGACATTCCTATACCAAATCATATGCCACTACATGCTTGTTGTTTTGAAAGAATGGTGAAAGTGTGGATGTTGGGAAATTTCGTTCTGAACTTTGAGAAGGAATAATTGGAAGAGAGTTTTTTGGGATGAAGGTCTTTTCATTAACTTTAGACGTAATTGGTATTCAATCAATATACAGTCAGAATGAATACAATTTATGTTATATTCATAAGCATTTTGTAGTAGCAAAAATAAAGATTAAAATAGCATATGGGCGAAGTTGGAAATAAAAGAAAGAGAAGTAATAATATAAAAAAATAGAAGCTTGGAATAAAATTGATAATAATTTATTATCAAAGGACGTAATAGATCTTCTTTCACCCCATACGTAAGGGATCTACAGTTGAAGCCGATATCGTCCATGGCCTCTAAGGCCTCCTCGTGCACAAACAAGTACACTATGACTGATGGATACATAAACCTTGTGCAGGATTGATGTAGACCAGTAATAAACTACCAAGTTAAGAGATATCCAACTCTTGGAGATTCAAAGCCTTGAACATATGATATTGTCAATTCAGACCATCAAAAATGAAGGAAGGAATAATCAATCCCGAAATCATAGGGGGTAGAACTTGGGAGGTATGAAAGATAAAGGTAAGATGTTTTATTCAATACAAAAGTTGTTTTATGTGTTCGATATATTTGTTATATAAATTTTTTTTTCATATTATTATATATTTATGTGTATGAACATATTTACATATGCATAATTATAACAAATATTCTAATTTGAATATTACTAATATTAGAAATATGATTTTTATTGAAAAAATGATAATTAATGATTTGATATTATAAGAATAACTAATATGTTAGTTGATATCAACATAGTTTCATGGAATAAATGATTAATTATATCTTAGAAGGATTCCCACTATTTAGTTAAAATATGAAATTGTAAGTTTCTTAATTAATATAATCATAAAGATTTAAAGTTGATTATTTGAAAAAATGATTTAGGGATTTCAAGTAGCTTTCCTATGGAGTCTACAATCAAGGAAGGTCTATAAGACACCTTATTGTAGTATTAGTGAAGGGAAAGACTATATAGAAACCCTACTGTATTTACCTTTCCTATGGGGTCTGCAATTAAGGGAGGTCTGTTAAGACACCTTATTGTAGTAACAGTTAAGGGAAAGGCCATATTTAACTTTCCTATGGGGTCTGCAATTAAGGGAAGTTTGTTAAGACACCTTATTGTAGTATCAGTTAAGGGAAAGGCCATATTTAACTTTCCTATGGGGTCTACAATTAAGGAAGTATGTTAAGACACCTTATTGTAGTATCAGTTAAGGGAAAGGCCATATTTAACTTTCCTATGGGGTCTGCAATTAAGGGAGGTCTGTTAAGACACCTTATTGTAGTATCAGTTAAGGAAAGGCCATATTTAACTTTCCTATGGGGTCTGCAATTAAGGGAGGTCTGTTAAGACACCTTATTGTAGTATCAGTTAAGGGAAAGGCCATATTTAACTTTCCTATGGGGTCTGCAATTAAGGGAGGTTTGTTAAGACACCTTATTGTAGTATCAGTTAAGGGAAAGGCCATATTTAACTTTCCTATGGGGTCTACAATTAAAGAAGGTCTGTTAAGACACCTTATTGTAGTATCTATTAAGGGAAAGGCCATATTTAAGTTTCCTATGGGGTCTACAATTAAGGGAGGTCTGTTAAGACACCTTATTGTAGTATCAATTAAGGGGAAGGCCATATTTAACTTTCCTATGGAGTTTGCAATTAAGGAAGGTCTGTTAAGACACCTTAAGGGAAAGACTATAAGGGCATCTATCCTTCCTATGGAGTCTACAATCAGGGAAGAGCTGCTATGATACCCTATTGTAGTACTAGTTAAGGGGAAGATAGTAAGGGAATCCTACCACTTTCCTATGGAGTCTACAATCAGGAGAGAACACCCTATTGTAGTACTAGTTAAGGGGAAGATAGTAAGGGCACCCTATTAACTTTCTTATGGAGTTTGCAATCAAGGGAGAGCGGTTAGGACACCCTATTGTAGTGCTAGTTAAGGGAAAGATAGTAATGGTTCCTTTTCACAAGAACCTTTCTAGTCAAACAAGCAATCGACTAAGTAGACCACCTCGTGTGGATGCCTAACACCTACCACCAAGGCCAAGGGGGCCAAAAGTTCCGCTCTTGGGCTTACCATGGATTTGGCTTGGATTAGCTTATTATCATTCAAATTTCTTTGAAATTTATATATATGCATGTACTAATGCTTATTTTTGTGGTTGCAAGATTCATAAGCCTAATGAAGAAGTATAGTCATTGTGCATTGTTAATTTTAGGATTTAATCAAGACTATGTATGATGTGTCTACATCATGTCTACTTTGTGTCTTCATGCATCAATGTGTATGCCTTGTGTTTTCTTTGTGTCCTCATGCATTCATATATATATACCTCACATTCAAATGCATACTACATGTGTGGCTCTTTATAGAATAGAATGAAGTAATCTTATAAGTAAAAATGTGAATAGGATCTAGTAGTCAATTTCGTTATATAAGGTGGAACAAATACGAAAAATGATTATTGCTTGAGGACAAGCAAATTCAAGAGGGGCGGACTTGTCATGACCCCAAATTTAAGGATATATGAATATTTGAATAACATATTATATAATAATAATAATAAATAGATAATAATAAATATTATAATTACATTATGAAACCAAAGAAGATTATAATGTATTCACATTTGAATATATATAATATTAATAACTAATGATAATAATAATAAATTGATTAATAGACTAATCAATATAATATATATTAATAATACAAGAATTAATATAAACAATAATACAATATGATATTATATTTATAACAACATATATTTGAATACGTTACTATAAACATACAATGTTATATAACATATTTAATACTTATATCTTATAAAAAATATATAAATGATATACTTATTAATATAGTTTTATTAATTAATCAAAAACTTATTAATATAAATATATAATTAATATAATATAACTATATTATTATTATTGATATAACGAAAGGACATGACCGTTATAATAAAATTATATATATATTGAATCAACTTTGGAGAAGAATCATCATATCGAAAGATAATCAAAGTGGTACAGATGAAAATGGGAAAATATGTAAATGTCCCAAAACGGGACATTACAGTTGCTATTCAACCTATAGCCTCTATATTTAAAGATAAATTTCCACAATCTAGAAATTCTCCCCTTCATTCCTTTCTAGAAGTGCAAAGATTTTTATATCAGTTAACAATTTGATAACACATGGGTGTTATGACTATTATACTAAAACACTTCCTTCAAAACTATTTTTATTAACTCAAAAAAATTGTGTACATAGTTCTACCCTTGATATACTGAGGGATCATGTAATTTAATCATTAATCTTCAATACCTAGGTCATAGAAATTATCTTGCAGGCTTCATAAATCTATTTATCTGATTAGTGTTTTTTGTTAATGGACATCATTAGTGAAAAATATCTTTGATGAATTAGAGTATTTTCCAATCTACTCTATTTCACCTGAAAGTAACTAATTTTTAAATTGCAGTTAGATAATAACTCCAATTTTCCTCCTTTATCTTGTATTCAATTTAGGTGGGTGAATATTAACTTAAATCCTTTATGCTCTAATATCAACTAAATTATTTTATCAATAATTACCATTACCACCACTAGAGAGAACGTCCCCTAATTTTTTCCAAATGCATCTATAACAACTACAATATGTTTTGAGAAATATGGATCTTTCAAAATTGGTGCTAAAGTTAGTCTTTATTTCATGGAATTGGAAGTCTAGTTTTTATTTTGTAGAATTGGAATTCTTCTAGCATTTTTCAGCCCACTCTAGAGTGTGGTGATAAGATAAGATTTATGAGATATTTTTTTCACAAACTACCTATATTAACATATTGGACTATAAAAAATCTTATTGGAGCATGTGGATATTATTTTAACCATAATAATGCACCCTAAGTATGTTAGAAATAGGAAACACTAAGGAGGGGGTGGGGGTGGGGTAAATCACTATTTTACAAACTTTATCCCAAAAATGGATATTGTTAACAATCTTATAACTTGCATATGAAAGAAAAATAACTATGCTAAATAGTAAACATAACCATGCAATAATTGAATTCATAATACCATATTTTGTTAACTAGAAAAACCCTGGCCAAGGGAAAAGCCCAATGGGGATGGTACTTACAAAATGATCCACTAATCAGAAGTATCTTGTGAAAGATATTGACACTGTAAGGAGTCTTTTACATCCATATAGTTTCTTGGTCCTTGCTAGAGGAATAGGCCTTGTGAGAAATCTAAACACTATTAGGAGTTGTAATATACAAATAAAAAATGTATGCAAGATGAGCCCACTGTCCAAACATGCAATATACAATGTAATTCTACAATACAAAGAGATACATACAAAAAACTATTTTACATTGTTGTTGATATCTTCATTATATGGTTTTGTCTTCTTTTCTCATACCAAAAATTTATCTCAATTCAAATTCCTTTGGTCATACATCAGAATTTGTATGTGTTATAATACATACACATACATCGAAACTTTGCACATAGCAATCTTTCCTTTATACCTTGCTAATTTACAATTGTTTGCCCAGTTGACTTTCATGCCTTTATACACTTTATAAAATACAAAATAAACTTTCATTGAATTAGGGTTAACATCTATGATGTCATCCCTAATTAGTTAAATAATTATTTTGTAAAAATAATATTTTCTTAACCCAAAATACCCATTTCTTAATCATGCTCTTTTCTACCCGTATACTACTGTGTCAGAAATACAATTGGGAAGTAAAATCTGAGAGGGAGTTGTGGGGGGAGGGGGGTGTGAATCATCACTTAAAACTTTCAACCTCTAAAACTATTCACCACACATCTATCTCACAATCTATGCATATAAACTGAAATACCAAACTAAACATATACATCCATAGCATGAAAGTAAAATATTCAACACATGTATGACACAAAATATTTGGTTACCCAAAAACCCTCCAAGGAGAAGGTAAAAATGGGGTGGGGATGACACCCACAAATATTCACTACTATAGTAATAAAGTGTATCTAATGAAGGTTACAATGTTTGATCATGAAACATGATCTATCCTGTGAAAGGTGTGCCCTATTAAAGGCTTAAGAGATTGTTAGATCCTACCATTCTAAAGGATTTAAAAACCTTGCTAAAAGTGTGCTTGGTAAAAGGACTTTAACTTACAATAAAGTAAGCACCTTGTTAAATGATTTACAATAGCCTATCACGACTACTTTGTTAAGAGATTTAACTAATTCACCTGTTAGAATCTCAGAAATGATCCTTTGGATGTCACTCTATTGTTTGATGTCAGATCACCTCTATCTTGATGCATACTTGATCTTTTATAATCAGATGTCTCTCTATTGTCCTTGATTCCTTTCCTCTATCCTCTAACTAATTTTTCAATGTAACTCAATTCATAACACCTTAATCACCATGAATGCTCTATTTTCACATGCAAACCCACTTCAATTCTCCTTAAGCATTCTTAGAAAGTTTAGGGTTTTTCTTCCTTAAGAAGACCTACGTGACTTAGGGTTAGGTATGAATCAATGGTAGTGATTCATCCATATTGCCACTTAAACCTTTCCTTATTCTAATTGGATGCATGTAATGCACAGGGATTCACAATTAAGATTCATCCTTATCATCAAAGATCATAAAACAATCCTTAAGTCAACCCAAAAATGGTTTACATAGAAGTTTGTGCGATTACAAACAACTATGTCAAAACTATGTAACTCGACACTTGAAGTCTCTAATGCTTGGCTTCAATTGCAACTTCAATGTTGTAACTTGCCTCTGAATGACTCAACATCCATTAATCACTTGGCATCTAAATATCTTGGCACATACCATCTGCTCGAAACTTGAGTGACTCAACACTTACTAGTTACTTGACTCATATTAAATACCTATCGCTTGACATATACTATCTGACATCTTATGTTCGGCATGTATTATTTGTTCGGCATGAATGAAGTAAATGACTTAAGTATATTGTCATTCATATGTCAAAACTAATATGAGATTAACAATCTCCCCCTTTGACATGAGCGAAAAAATACTTTATTACGTATAAATAATCTTTATCCTTTCAAGCATAAATTTAGATAATATCCGCATACATACAAAATTTCAAAACTTCAAAGTTTTGTAAAAGCTTATGACTCATCAGCCATACCTCAAAATTAAATAACTCCCCTTGAGTTGATTGTGCTATTCTGCATCCTCCTACTAAGTAGATTTTTGTGTACTTTATTTCTGTCATCTCCCTCAAGAATATTATCTCCCCATAACTCTTATTTCTCCCATACCTTATTTCTCCCCCATTTTAACATTGATGTCAAAGGGTTATACACTTAGAGTGTCTTTTTCCAAAAATGATTTGTGGACTTGAAGTATGATTTTCAATGCTACATCCCAGTTGTCACAAGTTACCTCCAATGACTTGATCTGGATGGCCAACTCGATAGCAAGGTGAACTAAGCCTTCATGAGTAGAAAGATGTAGATCTTTCTTCATGAGTGTTTTAGTAAAAGCTAGTTTCTTATGCAATATCTCCACATGTGGAGTCAAAATGGACTGGATGCTTATTAGTTTAGCCTTGATGTTTGCTTCATCTATGTGTAAAACTGCTAACTAACTTTGGGAGTTGAGGATATTTCTGAAATGCTTCTCACTCTATGCTAGAGATTTAGGAAAAGTTATACCAAATGATTGTATATGACTCTCCAAACTTAGAATATGACTCTTTATTTTTGTGTGAAGAGTGTGGGATTACACAATTTGGTGTACAAAGAGGAGATATTCTCCAGTTGCTTCTTCACACTATCAATTTTGGTTGCTAACTCAACTTGTGATAGTGCAATAACACTTGATATCTTTTCATCAACCTTATGTTGGAACTTTCTCTCACAACATTCAAGTAATTTTACATTTGAATCTAGGTCTGTGTCATTTAGCTTCTCCACTAAGCTGGTTAACTACTCTATGATTGACTTTGTTGCTTATGGTGTTGGCAGGCTAAATGCATCAAGAAAAATATCCTTAATATCTTTCAATGCTTGTTTCTAATTATGCTCCAATCTTAGTAGTTCTTTATTCTTCTTCTTTGCAAGAGCTTCTTGGAGTATGCCCATCTACTCAATAGTGATAGTTGCATAATCAAACTTGGGAAACTCAATCACTTCATCCAAGTTCACATTAAAAAATGATGTAACTTCATCTACCTTAGATGTTCTTGGATTTGTCCATGATGATTGTAGGGGTATAACTTCTATACTCAGCCTATGAAGAGCTTGATTAGGAGGAGTAGCCATTTCTAGTAAAGTTACCAATCTTTGTATTGCTAATTGTTGCTTAGGTTTGGTAGTCATACCTGGCTCTTCTGTCTCATCCTTTTCCTTCTCTACATTTATAGATGCACCTTACTCTTGTGTTGTAGGTGTAGGGGTATCTACCTGACCTATTTGAACTTGTGCTCCTTTAGTCTTCTCTATCTCATCTTTCTGCTTTCCAACTGTCTCACCCTTGTCATGTTCACTTTCCTTTATAGTGACTAAGATTGGAGTATTTTGTGCCAATGTACTGATGGTAGAAGTAGCTATCTCCTTCCTTTGATATACCACAAGGGTTAATGTAGGTTGTATCATGGTGAATTGAGGGGATGTACCTATAACTTGTTTCTATACTTCCTCCCCTGTAGATACCTTTTCTACCTTCTCAATCTGATCAACACTCACCAATATAGGATTCTCATAAAGTTTGGCCTAGATAGTGGATTTAACCAACATCTTCTTCAAGTCATCCTCTATGAGGGGATTCATGTTCTAGGTGACAATATCAAAAACTTCCTTTATCTTTATAGTATCATTTTCTGTATTCACCTCATGTTGAGGACTGGCACTCAACACTAATGTATCTTTTACACTCTGTTCTATCTGCTACTCTTCCTCAACTAGTGCCTATGATTCTTCATTTATTTTAGTGCCTTCCTCTTGTGTAACTATCTCAATGTCAATTGTGATTACCTCAGTTGCCTATTGTTTCTCTTCTTTGTCCTCACCTACCTCAATAGGTGCCTACTTACATTATTGCCTTGGGTATTGTCAAACCATATAGTGATTTCCAAATCAAAGTGGTCTTTTATATAACATCCTCAACCTTGTTCTACAATATGTTGAATGCCTTATATTTTGGTGCAAATTTTCTAGTATGCTTCTTTAATGCTTTGGCCATTGTTTCCCTATCCAATTTTGGCATTACTTTGGCAAGTGTAGTCTCTCTATGTTTAAACTATATTGCTATTTTTTCTCAACTACATCAAATAATTCCTTTGGTAGAGAATTGGCAATCTCAATTGGATTTTTTTAAAATGTTTCCATCATGGCATACATTGACTACTCTACTTGGTTCATCTCAACTTTTCCAAGTGTATCAAATTTAATATGTGTGAGACTAGATAAATCAACTTTATTTCTTATATTGTCTAAATCTGAAGAGGAATGGTGACTTACCACTTGAAATTGGTTGTTATCATCATATTAAATATTTTCTTCATCATATTGAACTTCTTCTTCTTCTTCATCTGCCCCTTTACCAAATTTCTCTTTTAACTTCTTCACAATTTTGTTCTTCTTCCTAATGATTGAGATAGTCTTCAAATCCATAGTTATCTTTGATTTGGCCATGTCATAGTTTCCAAAGGCAGTAGCCTTAGCATCTACATCTTCTAGAAGTAATGTTGTTATTGATGTAGAGGCTTCATCAAAATTGATTTCATAGCCTACCGGTCTTAGCCACTTTAACCTTGGAACAACAACTTGAACATAAGTATAAGCAGTGTCAATTAGAAAGAAAATATCAGTAAACTATTTATCAACTAATGAAATTGGTATCTTCAGTCTCTTCTTCATTGATTGCTTGAAGTCCTCAAAATAGCTTGTCATAACTGACTCAAAATTGTTCCTAAGTTGCTCAATAAACTCACCTATCTGCACTACAATAGATTTATTTATTTTCTACGATACTTTACCAAATGTGGGGAATGTATTATATACATAAAAGAACATACATAAATTTACATTGTGTATTTTTGGTCTTCCTTATAGCTCCCAAATTTTCTAACAACTATTGCATTTGTAACTTAGCAAGGTCATAGGTATATTCCTTCTTGACTATCTTATAGCCCATGTCAACAATAATACATGGCACATTGTTAACCTGCTAGATTGATAGAATTTATGTGCTATTATCCTCGCTACAAATGCAATTAGAGGATCTGAGATAGTATCAACTGTCATCCCTCATTTTTATCACATTGCCCCTGTATTCTTCTCAACGACCTCTTTAGATTCACTTCTCATTGTTTTAGGTTAGTCAAGTGTTGGATACTCTATTAATATACAATTTTCTTGGTGATCTTCACTAGTCCATTATCCAACCATATGGAACTATCATGAATTCTACTCATAACTATCTTAATCCATTGAGTCTTGAAAACATTTAGAAAATCTAGGGCACGGGTCAACTCTTTCCTCTCTAGATTTTGAATTCATCCTTCATTGCTCCATTTTCACATAATTTTCCATAGGTTTCCCTGATCTCCATGTCTCTTATGTTATCCACCTTGCACATGTAACAATATCTTACATCTTGAATCATCAAAACTCAAGGTCATATCATCAACAATGCATCAAATGGATCAAGCAATATCAGGTATGGCTCTAAAGTTTGGTTGTTTGATCTCATTGCTCATCAATTACACATTCAAAAATTCTTTACTCTCTTTGAACTTAGTAGTTGAAGAACTAGATGTCATAATGTAAACTAGGGTTTGCAAAAATTTAAACTATGTAGCTTGACACATGATAAATATCTTTCTCAATTTGTTCTGATGGTGTCAAGTGATTGTTGAATTCGGCTTGCAAATGCTGGTATGATCTCTTTCAATTCACTTTTCACTCTTCATGCTCTCCTTCAAATTTGAATGATGTCAAATGAGTAGAAATAGATCATATAGACCTCAAAACCTTGCAATTAATGCTTAGTGCATGTATATGAGAAATATGTTAGCAAGAAATACTAATCTATTAAGAGAACAAAGCATTAACTAGCATAAAAATCATAACATATATGAGAGACAAAGTGAAACCCTCAAATGAGAATATGAGCCATAGAATGGCTCTCCCAATGAGGATGGTCACTTGATTTAGGGATGAGTCTATTTTCTTAGATTTGGTATGTATGCTCAAGGTTCTCAAAACTAGCTTCAATGGTGGAGATGAGCAATGGCAAATTGGTAGCTTTGTGAGCTCTCAATTTGGCATTATAAGGGTATGGTTGATGGCTTTTGGTTCTCAAAATAGCATTATAACTTTGGCTTAAAGGTTGTGATGATATGGCTTGGGAGGGGATTCAATTTATAGGCTAAGGGCTTGAGGGATGGAGGGTCAAGATGCAAGGAGAGATGAAAGCTTAAGGAGGGCTAGGATGCACTCAAAGGGGAGCACATGGATTGTGCTTGTTTAGCACCAACCAGGAAGTGACACATGTTACAGGGTGAGTGGATGGAGGCAAGGGGATGGATGAGTCAAAAAAGGAGGCTCAAAGGATAATATCTTCATAAAGACCCTTCATAATGGCTTGTAAGAGCAATGAATGGGCTTGTAAGAGTCTTAATGGCCTTGTAAGAGCATTGAAGGCTTAGTGGTTGGAATATTTTGGAGAGAGTTGAGATTATTGACTTTTCTTGGCTTAGGAAAGTCTTAAGATTACTTAGGGAATGTGACAAGGTTAGGGGGGGATTAGAGGTGATTTAGGATTAGATTAAGCTTGTTAGAGATATGCAAGTGGATGGCATTCAATGAGGGTGGGTGAGTTAGTGGCTAAGCTTGGTTAGTATGGGTGGATGGGGTGGATTAGGCTAAAAAAGGGGGTTTAGGATAGTTTAAGGGTTATTAGATTTGAGGGCTTTATTTATCAAATAGATTTATTTAATGAGGATTTTGGAATTAGATAGAAGAACATGATTAATTGATAAATAATAGGTTATTTGATTTATCAATTAGGACTATAGATGATTAATTAAATTAATTAGCTAGGGGATGGCAAAGGATTAATTAAATAAAAATTAAATTAATGATGCCTTTAGAGATGGCTAAATTAGATTATCAAAGCGGTGTAATCAAATTTAGGTGTCTACATTTTGCCCCTCTTTGACATAGTGTTGAGACAACACTATTTCAAAGAAGTTCGAATGGAGATGACATGAGGAAGATGTTTTTAGCAACAAGGTTGCCCTAGTCTCAGATAAGAAGAGGAGAGAATAGACTTAGAGATGCCCCCTCAAGAAGGCGGTAGGGAGAGAAAATGAGGCTCGACGAATTCTTGAAAAATACAAGAATCCAAAACGAGCTGAGACACAGGTTGGCAAAGAGAAGGGGCTGAATTAGCTCAAACTCTCACTATGGGAGAATGATAAAGGGAAATTAGATGCACAAGCTTAAAAATTTCTAGGATTTGGGGGGGGGATGAAGGAGAGGAGCACTACAAAAAAGGAATCCAAGAGAGGGAGATGGATTATGGGATGATAAAGTTGATGAAACAGGATTTCAAAAAGTCAAATTGGCGAAAGATGGGTTTCAAAGATCCCTAGGACTAGGATTGTGGATCTCGAAAGATGAGGCTTGGTGGATTGATTGGATTGGTGGATCCCTAAGAATAGGATTGTGGATCCCTAAAGCTAAAAGTGAAGATTGATTCAAAGAGATACTAATGCATAAGCTGGGTTAGGAGAGATGGATGATGGATATGGATGGGGGATAATGGAGATGAAAGGAAACCATTGAAGCTTTTTGAGTAGGGGGATACTTCAAAGAGAAGTACCATCATGTAGTTGAGCACTAGATTTGCTATAGGACTGTTGGTTAATTGCCAAGGTTACCAAGAACATCAAGGCCTTTTCACCAACCATCTAGAGGACTGACAAATGACTCAAATCAAACATGCAAGGATTACCCCAGTGTCACACATGAATCTTAGAAGAATCAGAGTGGAACCGACACTGGGTAACCCACAAGTAGTAAAGAAAAACAAACAAAAGACTTGTTCAAGACCTTACACCCAGATTGCCCCATTCGTAGCATACCATGATATGGAAGATCATGGGAACCTTGAGGAGGGAACAAAAATATTTCTTGGAAAAGATATTTCAAGACCCAAAAGGGAAGATTCCAAATCAAAAGAAAGTGAAAATCCAAAAGAGAACCTTTTGCCAATGAGATGGGTAGGACGAGGTACTAACGGACCAAGATCAGACATGAGGAAAGCTATATCCTGCAAGGATCTATCGAAGAGCACCTAAGCTGATGGATCTAGATGAGTGATGCATCTGGCAAGCTGAACTAAGAAGGATAACACTTTGGTGATAGGAGATCTAGCTAAAGGATGCATTGGAATATCTAACCAAGGGTTGTACGATGTGTGCAAGATGCTGATCAAGGAGGAACTGACACGAAAGCTAGATAGATACAATGGTACTAAGCTAAAGAGGATGCACAAGCTGACAGACCAAGATATTTACAAGCTGAAGCTAACCAAGATAGTTACAAGCAAGCAAAAGCTCAGGATGATAGGATAGTGGGATGGTTCGATGTTGTGCAAGATACGAAAGCTAAGGATGGGGTGATAGCAAAAGATATGGATTTGGTAAGATGCATCCAATGATGATGATAGATGTGCGACCAAGGATGGGGACAATGCTAAGGTTGGTGGTAGCTGAGCTGATAGATGGCACTAGAGTGAATGGCTAATGAGAGGATGACATTGGATTTGAATGAGGATAGCCTAGAGTGAGATACCAATGACAAGGGAGGATGGACAAGAAAAGATCTCCAAGGAATACAGTACCCCCAGTCAGAAGATGACATGTGGAAGGAGGTCTTATAATGGATGTGATAGGATTGAAGCTAGGATGGAAAAGCTGAAGGTGCTAGGGAGATGGATGATAGCTGGGATGATTGGCTGAAGCTGTAGAAGATAAGTGGATGGTGATAGATAAAAGGTGGAGGATGAAAGATAGGTGTATAAATTGGAAGATGGAGCTAGATGACAATATGTGACCAAAAGCATGAGGATGATAGGCAAAGCTGGGGATGGCTGGATTACGCATGACGCTTGTTTGCCAAGTTTTCATCATGGTACTTGTCCAAGGCACTTGAATTGCCAAGTTTTCACCAGTGGACACTTTATTTTTCTTTATTATTATTATTTTTGACTTTTTGACTTTGGACTTAGCTGGAATGATTTTGGCTTTCTTTAGCTATTTTTGGCTTTTTTTTTTGGGATTTTTCACTAGCTGTTGGAATGTTCAATTTTGTTGCTAGCTGTTGGTACACCGGATGTGTGATTTATGCAATAGATTGGATTAGATGGGATTGATGGTAGGAGATGGAGGGATGAAAAGGCTGGAAAGGAGCATGAGATGGTGATGCTTGCAGGATCAACATTGGCACATGTTGGGACAGGTGTGAAAAGAGCATATGGGGGATAGATGGTAGATGCGAGCTTGATGGAGGATTCGTGGAAGTGCGCTTAGGGATATAGGCACCCAAGATGGAGTTATGAGATGAGGGGCATGAGTCACTGGATGGAGGATTAGTAATGGTGGATGCCATTATGCATTGGGTTTCAAAATTTTTCTTTGGGATCCACATGGTTTTGGATTTTCTTTTCATAGGCTTTTGCATTGTTTTGCATTCTTTGATTGGATTTTTCCTTTTTGGATTTTAGAATAGACATATGATTGCCTAGGATGTGGATTTTTAGCTTTATGCATTTTAAAGTTGGCATTCACATTGTTGTGGTAAGCTTTGGGAAGATGGTTAGGAGAAGCTTTGTGAGATGCAGAGGATATGGAAGAGCGTGTAGGGGGATGATGATGGATGATGTGCCATGATATGTGCCTTTGTTGATCTTGTGTAGGAATGGAAAGAATAGGATTTTTGTGACGGCTGATAGGAGGATGGAGGATGGTAGATTTTGGGACATAGGGACCCAAAATGGATTTAGCGGATGAAGGGGGGATATGGTAGGTTGTTTTGGATTGCAAAGGTGGTGGAGGGGGGATGACATAAGATTTCTTGAAGGAGTGATGGGAAGCTGGCATGGTGGGCCTAGAGATAGGCTTGGTTTGGGGATGGCATATACCAACACTTTTAGATGGTGAGCCTTTGGATACATATCCAAGACCATGAAATCTTGGATTCTTCTGTGCAATAATAGGCATTCTCATTCCTTGCTCTTGTGGTCCTAAACCTTGACCTTGATAATGCCATCAATTGAGCATTTGAATGAGCCGAGGAAACTTTTTGCTTGTAGAAAATGGTAGAAGTTCTTTATTAGATGTACTGCAATGGGGAGATACTGTTCTTAATTCTTCTGCTGAGAGGGGGCCACCATGGATGAATGTAAGTAAACCAAGAGGATAGATTATAGATGGTGGAATAGCTTGGATAGGTGTTAGGATGGAAGCATGGAGCAGAGGAGATGGTAGGATAGGATCTTGATTTAGCTGATGGGATGAAAAGATATCCCGCAATAGAGGAGGTATGGCTTGAGGTTTTGGAGATGGAGGGGGTGGTGACTGCACTATGGATGGAAGACATGGTACAATGATATCTTTGTTTATGCTTTGGGGGATGTCAACATGCTTTTGGGATAGATCTTGATAGGATTGGATTGGAGTGGATGGTGCGATAAGAGGTGAAGGGATGGATTCTTTAAAGGCAGCAGATGGATAGATGGGAGATTCGATAGTGGAGATGGGTGAGTAGAAGATGGATGCATAAGGGTCATCATGGGAGATTTGGGAAATGATTGGAGGGGATGTGGATAGGACTTGGAAGGATTTGACAGGTGGTGGGATATTGATGCTCACAGGAAGTGGAAGGATTTTAAGCAATTTGATGGATGGTATGGGGATGATAGCTATGAGAGATGGAGGTGATATTATAGATGGGGAAGCTTCATCAATGACTACTTCACATGGTTGGATTAGATGACATGGGTTATCGACTGCTAGAGGTGGATTTTCTTGTATTTTCTCTAGGAGATTCCTTGGAGACTTGTGTGTTGGAGGTGGAGGTGGATTGACAGGAATAGCTAGTGTGATGGGGGTGGAAGATTGGAAGCTTGGTTGATTGGGTGATGGAGGAGAAACTGGGATATCAGATGGCATGACTAGATAGTTTAGAAGAATACGTGGATTTTGGGAGATGCTTGGGGGAATGTTTCTAAGGCTTTCAATATACCCGTCATAGTCAACAAGATTTTCATCATCATTGGAATAGGAGGTGGTAGGAGCAAGGAAAATACGATCGAACACATCATGATAGGTTTGGGATTTCATGTTTTGATGATGAGTCGGATGGGGATGGGGTCTTGCATATGGATGAACACAGAAACTCATGGTTGGATTTGGATTAAGTGCAGATTTTGGTTGATGAAGGATTTCCTAGGGAGAGTCAAAGCTATATGACAGACCTAAGGAGGATTGGCTTGAGATTTTTGGCTTTCCTATGGATGGAAGACTTCAAGGGCATGCTGTAAAAAAGTGAGAGTTTTGCTTTCCTATGTGATGGATTGGTGGAGATTGTGTCAACTTAAGGATAGACTAATGATCCTATGGGCATGACATGAGATTGACCACTTGTGGATCCCAACCTTTAGCTCAAGGTGATGAGGGATACAAGTGACAAAGATGGATTACCCTAGACAATGCTCTGTCAGAGGGATAACCTTGGTGAGATTGGTTGATTGGTAGGATTGATTGGATAGAAAATTCTGGGAGAATGACAACAACTCTCTAAAGGCTTGGGTATGATTTTGGATTGGGTTGCTAGCTGGCTAGGGGGGATGATTTGGATGGACTTTGGATTTGGGATTATTCTAAAGCAAAGAACTAGATAGATTCAGTTGCGGTGGGGGAGCTTGGATGATTTTTTGATGAGGTAGTAACTACGCTAAGTATGCCTTGAGCTAGGAGATTTTTTCTTTTCTGGGATTTTGACCAAAGTTGGAAAACATTCTTTCAAAAGCTATGAAAAAACAAGCAGACAAAATTTTGGAGCAAGCACGTCAAACACACCAACATCCTAGGGAGCTTTCTACAAGGATGAAATTTGGTTTAGCTAGGGAGTCCTTGATATATGCAAGGTACGTGAGGCCCAAATTCGTAGATGAAACTAAAAAGATGTCACACAGTCAAGAGGAGCGGTAACCCACTTCTCCTCTTTCACTTCTCAAGGGTATAAAGTTCCTTGAGGCTTAGCCCGAGTGACAAAATCTTGATCCCAAGAGAGGTGTCTTTGGATTCACCTCCCAATCTTTATACTCTGCCGGAACACTAGAGTTGAGGTCATCCAAGGGGTGATGAAATCCCCAAGTAGGCCTCCTAAAAAGTGTAAAACAAGACCACATACATGATCTTCGATTTTAAAAGACACGTGTTCATTCCAGTTGATAATTTAGATTTTGCAAGTTATGATTGAAGACACTTGTGATTATGGCATACAATGTTCATTCCAACTTGATAGCGTCATCAACATAATAGAAGTCGAGAGATCATCAACATAAGAAATGCGAGCGTCATTGAAAATGCATCAAAACTATGTGATGTTCATTGATTGTTTAGGCATTCAAGATTGAGTGTGAGTTTGTTTTAAGCCCAAAACAAAGATATGTGAAACTCGATTGTCAAGCGCGTGCTTGGAGGCCCTTCACGTCAAGATTTGTTCAAATTTTAATGCCCAAATGAAGTGTTAGCGAGACTAACTTTCATTCAAGAGATTTTCTAACTTAGAAAAACCACTAAAAACCCAAGTGAGTGGAGTTTGATTTGCGTGGAGCACTTAACACCTTCTTAGGTAGACCCATCCCCATAGATGGCGCTGAGATTACAACCAATGGTTAAATTGATGGGTGATTAAAGAGGGTGAGTCCGACTAAAAACTCACTCAAAGAATTTTTATCAGTTTTTATAACTTAGAAGATTACAAAAATGTGAATTTAGGTTCTTTTTATGCCCAAAAATTGAAGTGTGAGATATTGCAATGGTTGATTGATCTTTTGCATTCAAGATTGAGTTTGTTTGTTTTAATCATGCATTCCAAGAAAAAATTTGATTTTGACCCATGGCATTCAAGATTGTGTTTGAACAACATTCATTCAAAGAAAAATGTGTTTAACCATGCAATTTTATTCCAAGAAAAATCTAAAAAAAACATGATTAAGTTCGTTGCTCCAACTTGCAATGAGACAAAAAGACAATTTGATTAGTCACCCAAAATCTTCCAAAAGGAAAGCTTAACTATGGAATTTTTTTAAAAACTTTTTTTATTCTTTTTCCTGGACGTAAAAATGCTTAAAAAAACCTCTACTCTATGGAACCACAAAAAGTTAAAACTTGATTTATACTCTTTAAAAAAAACAAAAAAAAAACTATAAAGTGCAAAAACAAAGATGTTAAAACAGGATTGCAACAAAGATAGGCAGAGATGACAGTTCATCAGGCATAGATGCCAAACTGCAGAGACGCTGATCTGCGGAGACAACAAAGAAAGAGGCAAAGACGCTAAACTGTGGAGACGCTAATCTATAGAGATGACAGTTTAGGTTGGCAGAGCAGAAAATAAGAAATCGGGCAGAGACACTGAACTACAGAGATGCTGATCTATAGAGATGACAATTTAGGTTGGCACAGTGGAGACGACAGTTTAGGTTGGCGACGGCGGAGATGACAGTTTAGGTTGCGGAGATGACAGAGTAGCTGGCAGAGATGCTAATCTATGGAGACGACAGTCAAGGATGCGTAGATGATAGTCTAGTGGCGGCGCCAGTAGCAGAAGACCAAGTGGAGACGCCAAACTGCGGAGATGATAATTTGGTTGTGGAGATGACAGAGTAGCTGGCGGAGATGATAGTTTACAGGTGTAGACGCCAATCTGCGGAGATGAAACTGCGCGAAAAGAACTGAAATGCGCAAATTTTTTCCAATTTTTTTTATTTTTTTGGTTATTTTCAGATTTTAGAGGGTATGTTTTCTTCCCAAGTGCGCCCTTCAACCTTCAAAAACAAGTGAAACACCTTACAACTCACTCAAACAACAAGAAACATTAGATTATTAGAAAAAATAACATATAGATAGAAATGGATGATTAAATGACCCATAGTGGGGTCCCACCACGCGTGCCAAAATGTATATGAGAAATATGTTAGCAAGAAATACTAATCTATTAAGAGAAAAAAGAATTAACTAGCATAAAAATCATAACATATATGAGAGACAAAGTGAAACCCTCAAATGAGAATATGAGCCATAGAATGGCTCTCCCAGTGAGGATGGTCACTTGATTTAGGGATGAGTCTATTTGCTTAGATTTGGTATGTATGCTCAAGGTTCTCAAAACTAGCTTCAATGGTGGGGATGAGTAATGGCAAATTGGTAGCTTTGTGAGCTCTCAATTTGGCATTATAAGGGTATGGTTGATGACTTTTGGTTCTCAAACTAGCATTATAACTTTGGCTTAAAGGTTGTGATGATATGGCTTGGGAGGGGATTCAATTTATAGGCTAAGGGCTTGAGGGATGGAGGTTCAAGATGCAAGGAGAGATGAAAGCTTAAGGAGGGCTAGGATGCACTCAAAGGGGAGCACATGGATTGTGCTTGTTTAGCACCAATCAGGGAGTGACACACGTCATAGGGTGAGTGGATGGAGGCAAGGGGATGGATGAGTAAAAAAGGGAGGCTCAAGGGATAATATCTTCATAAAGACCCTTCTTAATGGCTTATAAGAGCAATGAATGGGCTTGTAAGAGTCTTTATGGCCTTGTAAGAGTATTGAAGGCGTAGTGGTTGGGATATTTTGGAGAGAGTTGAGATTGTTGACTTTGCTTAGCTTAGGAAAGTCTTAAGCTTACTTAGGGAATGTGACAAGGTTAGGGGGGGGATTAGAGGTGATTTAGGATTACATTAAGCTTGTTAGAGATATGCAAGTGGATGGCATTCAATTAGGGTGGGTGAGTTAGTGGCTAAGCTTGGTTAGTATGGGTGGATGGGGTGGATTAGGCTAAAAAAGGGGTTTAGGATAGTTTAGGGGTTATTAGATTTGAGGGCTTTATTTATCAAATAGATTTATTTAATAAATGGGGATTTTGGAATTAGATAGAAGAATAGGATTAATTGATAAATAATAGGTTATTTGATTTATCAATTAGGACTATAGATGATTAATTAAATTAATCAGCTAGGGGATGGCAAAGGATTAATTAAATAAGAATTTAATTAATGATGCCTTTAGAGATGGATAAATTAGATTACCAAAGCGATGTAATCAAATTTAGGTGTCTACAGTGCATACACAACTATAAGCTTAGCTTCAATAAAGACTTTGACTCACTCTACTTTCATGAAGTTTCCTTTCCACTCGACAACCACAATGAGCTCGATCAACTCTAACAACTTTGATAGCTTGGCATCAACTAATATTTCACTTGACAACCATAGTGAAACTTTTCATGCTCTGTAGTAACATTAAAACTAATAGAACTTAAAGATTTATTCTTGATTATTAACAACACTTTACATCTTTATTCATGCATATGCAATCTTTTCATTACTAAATCCTTGGAACTAATGTATAGTATATCATCCTAAATATTAGTCCCACATACTCTTGATTGCTTAATTTGAGGAGGTGTGATCACCTAACCCATTGGGTGAAGTGATCCCATCTATGCTTGATGTGTTGCAATCTTCCTTTCTCTTTCATTGCTTGTTCATTTCATCTATGACATTCTCAACATCTGCCTTTCCTTTTCCATTGTTGAACTCACTACTTAGTGCCTTTCACCTTGTTGGATAATTATTTCTTATGTGATCAATCTTCAAGCAACTAAAACATGTGGTTTGACTCAACCATCTACTATAGTCACTTCTGAAATGTGTTCTTATGCAATTTTCAGCAACATGTCCATACTCTTGACAGTAGTGACAACTATACCTTTTATTATAATCCTATTTATAAGAGTTTCCATTGTTCTTTTCCTTTGTCTCCTTGTTTGATGACCATTTAGGCTTGGATCTGCACTCATATGTTCTATGTCCATACTTCTAATAGTTATAGTAGTATCTTTCAAATCTTTGTGTACTTGTGGTCTTGGTTCTGCATTCATGTGCCTGATGTCCCTATTTGTTGCATTTATGGAAATGACCCATGAACTCTTGCTTAGGATTCTAATTTTCAGTCTTGCTCCTACAAAGATTAGTAGTATGATGTATCTTACCATTATTATGATAAGTAGGTTTGGAGTTTTTACCTTTGTTACTTCTTTCTTCCCCACTTTTGGATGATTCTCCTTCTTTAGTAATAGTGTAACCAAATCCAGAAGTGTCACTGTTGGATCTAGGGGATCTCATAAATTGTTCAAAGTACTTGATGGCTTTACTAGGTTTGTTGAAACTATCAGCAAACTCCTTTTCTCTTTTTAGATCATTTCTTAGTTGTTCATTCTGCAACTTTAGTACTATGATCTTAATATCCTCTACATTTAGTTCATGATTTGCAATCATCATTTGACCCAATGTTTCCAATTCCATGTTAGCAATCATTATTTGACCCAAAGTTTCCAATTTCACGTTAGCAATCCTAGTTACCATGACTTTGTTCTCTTCAGCTTTCTTTTTCTGCTCGATCACCTCACATAGTAATAGTGATTTGAATTCTTGTTCTCTTTTGAGGATTTTAAGCTCTCCAGTTAGGGTTCCATTTTTTTGCATCAGATCTGCAACTTCTACATTAAATTCATTTATGTTTCCATCAACAAACAATTTAGTAGTGTTAATCTCTTGGTATTGTGTGTCATTCTCTTCAATTGTAATTTTCTTCCTTCTCTTTAGTGATATCTTCAAATCATTTCTTGCTTCATTCAACTAATGTAAGGAAAGCTGTATTTCAATCTTCTAGTTCTCAATAGTCTTTTCCAATATGTAGACTTCCATCTCCAAGATCTTTCCTCAAAGTTGCAAAGCTCTACTTTCCAAAGAACTCATCTTTGATACCAATTGTTGGAAATACAATAGGGAAGTAAACTTTGGGTGGGGGGATGGTGTGA
Source organism: Cupressus sempervirens (assembly GCA_028749045.1). Taxonomy (NCBI): domain Eukaryota; kingdom Viridiplantae; phylum Streptophyta; class Pinopsida; order Cupressales; family Cupressaceae; genus Cupressus; species Cupressus sempervirens. Next base: position 500,877,043 of record CM053785.1, read on the forward strand.
ATCAAAATAAAACTCTTTCAGCCTTTAAAACTATTCACCACACATCAATCTCACAATATATGCATATAAATTGAAATACCAAATTTAACATTTACATCCATAGCATGAATGTAAAATATTCAACACATGTATGACACAAGATATTTGGTTACTAGAAACCCTCCAAGGAGAAGGTAAAATTGGGATGGGGATGACACCCACAAATATTCACTACTATAGTAATAAAGTGTATCCAATGAAGGTTACAACATTTGATCATGAAACATTATCTACCCTGTCAAAGGTCTTCCTTATTAAAGGCTTACAAGATTGTTAAATCTTACCCTGTTAAAGGATTTCAACACCCTGATAAAAGTGTGCTTGGTAAAAGAATTTTAACTTACAATAAAATAAGCACCATGTTAAAGGATTTACAATAGCCTGTCAAGACTACTTTGTTAAGAGATTTAACTAATTCACCTGTTAGAATATCTCAACAATGATTCTTTGGTTAACACTCTGTTGCTTGATGTTAGATCACCTCTATCTAGATGTATACTTGATCCTTTCTGATAAGATGTATCTCTGCTATCTTCTAATTCCTTTCCTCTATTATCCTTTAACTAATTCTGCAATGTAACTCAATTCATAACACCTTAATCACCATGAATGCTTTGTTTGTGCATGCAAACTCACTTTAATTCTCCTTAAGCATTCTTAAAAAGTTTAGGGTTTGTCTTCCTTAGGAAGACCTAGGTGACTTAGGGTTAGGTATGAAACAACTATAGTGATTCACCCATATTGTCACTTAAACCTTCCCTTATTCTAATTGGATGCATGTGGGTGAACCCACAATAGTGGGTTGCACTTTTTTGGAGGAAGAAAATCCTCCAAAATCATGCAACTACAAAAATTTCACATCAAAGTTTTGATAGAAACTTATTAGTTTTTGTCAAAAGAAAATAAGCACTTAGTTACTATCAAAACTATTGACAATTTTTAGTTTTGATCAAAACAAAGAACCCGATCGTGGTTTATTAAACCCATGGTCGGGTGTTATAGTTTTGATCAAAACTATATTAAGTAGTTTCAATCAAAACTATAAAAATGGGGAAAGATTGAAAGTGACCCTACCTGACCCCACATTGTCATTTTCGATTGTAGCATTAAGTTTTGATTAGAAGTGCAAGAAGAGAAAGGGCATCCGAATTTATCAACCTTCAAAAAAGGTACGGTCTTATACATTTTTTGTTGTTTTTTACGGTTTTGAGTTACATTTTATATATTTTTTGCTTCATTTTATATGTTTTGTGCTTCAATATATATATATATATATATATATATATATATATATATATATATATATATATATATATATATATATATATATATATATATTTGTATATATGTACATATATCTCATGTATATGCATATATATCATACACATATATATGCATATATATCATGTATATATGCATATGCATATATACATATCATCTACATGTATATATATTGTTGACAATTGGCTAATAGTGATATGTAATTTTTGTCATTTATGGCAACACATGATGTATACTTTAGAGGAAATCTTGGAAATAAAGATACTTAGTGTTTGGTAATCAAAAACTTGTCTAAGTATAAGAATTTGGTTTACAACAATGTATTATTTTGTTTATAACATTTTTCTGACGTTATATTATGAATAGAAAAGTTACATGGAGATAGTATATATGTTGGTGATGATGTGTATAACCTTGGAAGTTTGTACGGACTGTACAAAACAAATATAATCATATTTTGATGAAGCAAGACAATATAATTGAAGGAAAGAATTGTTTTGTTTACAAAACAATTACTTGTCCAATTAGGGCTCATATCCTAAATGTTTACTCTAACTTGGAAAAGTGAATTGTGGTCCTAGCTGACCTAGCAGTAATTTATGTAAAGGCATGATATTTATGCAAAGGACTTCTTGCAATAAGAAGTGTGCTAGCTTGAAAGATTATGTAAATAATTAATTTTGAACAGTGATGAGAGAACTTTTGTGAAAGCAATATATGCAAAGTTTTATATGAGCTATCTGGTGATTCAAGATTGAGTTGAAGATCAAAGATTAGACAAGGAAATAGAATAATAGTAAATTACTTGTTTGAGAAGTGAGCTCTTCTTGTAGTTGAAATTGCATGTTTGGATAGTGGGCTCTTCTTTCATACATTATACCACAACTCCTAATAGGGTTGGAATCTCCTAATATGGATTCAAAGTCTCCTAACAGGGACTACTTATACCAAAATTTCTCATTCAATCTTAATAGGGTCCATCCTCTAACAAGGAACATATATATCAATATATTATCTAGTGGGTATCATCTCCATCGGGGTTTTCCCTTGGCCATGGTTTCTCTAGTTAATAAAATATGGTGTTAATGAGTTATCTTTGTGCATTGTTACTATTACTGTTCAAAATTTCTTTATTGTTTGGTTATGCATGGTTTAAAGTAAGTAATAATATCTAGTTGGTGACTAAATTTTGTTGATTGCTAATATATCCCCCCTCTCAGTAATCCCTATTTCTAACAATCGGTATTAGAGCTTAGTTACTTTGAAGAGACTTAAAAACTTAATAAAGATCCCTATGGATATGGAATAGTTGATGAAGAATCTTGAAAAATCTCTTGAAATTTTTTATCTCCTTACTAAAGAAAGAGATAAGCTAAAGGACAGATATGAAGACTCCAAAGTATACATTAGTCAGTTGAAGGAAAAGATTGATCATCTAAAATCAAAGCCTGAACCTACTAAATCTAGAACTAGTGATGATGACTATTCAAAGTTGAATACAGAGTACAAGATCTTGAAGCATGAGTTGGGGATTATAAATCTAAAGTTGACTTTGAGAAATGATCCTAGTAAAATTGAATCTAATTTGAAGATTGAAAATGCAGATTTGAGAGCAAGTCTGGAAAAGAGAACATCTGAGTTTGAAAAATTGAAAGAAGATCATGAAGAACTCCATAAGTACAATACTATTGTGAAAGGTGAATTGACATAGTACAAACAGTAGCATGAGAAAGTTTATTCTAGCAGAGAAAAGCTTGATAATTCTATGTTAATACAAAGACCTTATGATAAGACCAGTATTGGTTATCTAATTAACAGGTCTACAAAGAAACTTGAGATTAGATTAGATCCAAAAGAAAAAGAAAAACTTGATGATAAGATTGAATCCAATCAATCTTATGAGAAACCTAAAGAAGTTGAGTAAAACAAGGAATTTGAAATCTTGGATGAACCAAAGCAAGTGGAGACTCCCAAGTCAACCAAGTATGAATTTAGAGGTTAGTTCTTTTTATGTAATGAAATAGGTCATATGAAAAGAGATTGTACAAATAAGTCATTTAATCATGTTAAGGACTTTTATTGTCATAATTTTCATGGTATGGGTCATAATGCAATTAATTGTAGGAAACCTAAGTATGATAATGATAGAAGAAATAGTAGAATGTCTAGATATACTAACCCTATAGATAGAAGAAGATCTAATGAAGATAGAAGATAGATCATGTGTTATAAGTGTAACAACTTGGGACACATTGCTTGAAATTTTCATACACCTAATGATCAGCAGAATCCTAGAAGTAGAACACCTATATGTTAGTTATGAAACAACTTCAAAAACACAACAAAGTACTGCAAAATGGATAGAAACTTTGAAGATAGACGAAATAATGGAAGAAACTTTAGGAACAGAAGGAACCAGGAAAGGAATTCTAGAACTAGTAGAGACAATGAAGAACAAAGAAACATTGTGAGTGAACTACAAGAAGAATTTAATGAGACATTTATAAAAGGAACATATATCTCAATAGAAAATTTAGATGATGATGAGATAGGAAGATCGAAGTTAGTTGTTGAGTTTGATTCAATTAAGTTGAATTAAGCTTGTTCACAACATCAAAATTTGAGAACTTCAGTTAGAGACCAAACTAGAGGTAGTGAGGTTGGGAAAAGGTGTATCTAGTCATGGTTAGATGGTACCTAAGCTCGCTTGTGATTTGGAGCTCATCTAAACAAGTTATGAAGGAATTCAAAGTTACTAGTATTGTAGTAAAAGGTTGATTCTACAACAAAAGATGAAAAGTATGTTTTGTAGAGAATTTTGTGATGTGAATTCTTGAGGATGTTTTTCATGATGGAAGGAGGGTATAGTAAACCTTGGGTGACATTTGAAGATCAGATTAATGAGTTTGATCAGTTATCTAATTACAGAACATAATTGATAGCTTTTTCATATTTGTAAAGTACATAATTAATGCATGTTCAAGTTGAAGGGATAAATGGAGTATAAAATTGATTTTCACTTCATTATGAACACATCTAAAGTGAAGAGCATTCAAAAGAAACTTGTCAGAGCAATTTCAAAGAAAAATCTATTTTCAAAAAGAGGTATTTTATCATTTTTCCGCAAATTTGTTTGGTAAAAGATATTGTTTGATAGAATCATGGATATGCCACTTGTAGACAGTGTTGAGAATGAGGATAGACCTAAGATAAAGATTATTTCCATAAAACCTAATGAAGGAAACCCTAACTTAGTTTTGTCTATCACTCTGAACAATGTAGTTTATCTTGAAGATGTAGAAAGTTATTTGAATTGCAAGTTTGGTCGATTGGTAATGAATTCATGAACAAAGATATGGAAATAAATTTTAACCACACCATGAATATGAAGCCCAAATTTGAACATTTAAAGGAATTGAATTTGTTTGAGTATGACTTCTACTATGAATTAGACACAGACAAATGGACTCAAATCATGCTCAGTAGGATTCATGATGGTAAATTGTGGATGCAAGATAATGTATTAGACATTTCTACCAATCTTATTCATGAGGTAACTAGTCTTAGAAAATAAGGTAGTGTACCTATAAGTGAGAAGCTGGTCAAAAAGAAAGTTGAAAGTTATACTAAGGTAGTGTACAATGGTAAGGCTATGGTGATCAACACCATCAAGCAAGATGATGTAAGATTCCTTAGTAGAATTATTGCTTATTTAGTTTGTGCAAGTTCTAAGATTGATGAACTTTTAGTACGATTCATATATGTAGCTTATAAGATATGTGTAGAGAAAGGGCAAGTGAATCTAAGTGAAATATTGAGAATACAACTCTTGGAAAACCTTGAAAAGATTAAGAGAACAAAGAATGGTGTGTTCAGATTCTAGTCATAGATAAATCACATATTCTTTCATGTACTTAAAAGATTTCCTTACTTTTCAGTCACAGACAAAATGAGTAGTGACAGATGCACAATGGAGAAAATTTCAAAGGTATGTAAAAGGCATCCTACAAACAAGATATTAGACAGTGGTAATTTGATAATGAAAACATTCCAGATTGAGATGAAATAGATATTTAGAATTGCACCTGCAATTGTGGATAGATTCAAGGAAGACATTTTTATATTACTTGATATAGATCATACATATATTCAAGTAGTAGAACCTCGAGAGACATTTCTAGATCCCCTGAGCTATGAATTGAATGATGATGTTGCAATTGGTTACATTGATTTGTTGTTGAATTCAAAAAGAGATAAAGTAGAGTACATATTTGGTACATATGATAAGATCACTCAGAATGCTCATTAAGTAACTTTGGAGAAGGAATCACATAAGAAAGTTGAGTCAATAATGAAGAAGGCACTATCAGAGGCCAAAATGATAGAGAGTGAATCTAAGGTTGTGATAGATAATGAAGCAAGGTGTATTTAACATACAACCTTTTTTAGTATCCATTGCTGAGACATCTTCATAATAGAGCATTCCATATGCGGCAGTGTCTAATGTTTAGCCTAGTAAACAAAAGAGAAAATCAAAGAGATTGGGTGAAGCAGTGTCTACAAAGACAAAGAGAGTCAAAAAACTGGCCACATAACCAGGAAAGAGGCAGAAAACATTATTAACAATTAACTCTAGTGATGAAGAAAATGAGGAACAAGAAACTAAACAAGCAGAAAAGGTGACTCCACCTAAGCAAGCAATAGGCAAAGCTCAACAACCTTGGAAGCCAAAGATTGAGAAGATTAACACAACAATTGCCAATGAGTTAAACTTTGTTTAGATGAACAAGTTTTATGATTTATATAATAATTGAGAAGGATTAGATTGATATATCTACTATGAGCTATATCATAGCAAACTATCTAAGTTTGAAGGATATTGAAGGAGTGGTGAACTAGAATGTCTATGAGAGACTTATAAATAAGAAGACTTCTACAAGAGAAGAAGACCTTAAAATTCAGAAGTCTATGCTGAGAACTATCTACAAGACTAATGATAAAGGTGAAATAAAAGGATTATTGAATAACCTCACACTATACTTAAGAAATACGTTGAGACCATTTCTATTCATGGTATGTGAAAAGGATAAGCTAGGAAAGGAGACTGCAACAACTATCAGTATGATGTTTACAGAATCATAGGCAACATCTTTTCCAACTCTTAGAACCTTAGAAGTGTTAGTAAGTGGTGAAACCATGTAGATTAATCAAACCAATGTTACCACAACATTGATGATACCAATCATTTGGTGGTTCCAAGCCAAATGAACTAGACACTGAAGATATTGAGGAAAAGTTGAAATAAATTGAAGAAGAAAAGAGGCTACTAGAAGTAGAAAATAAGAAAATAAAAGAAGCCAAGTAACAATTACTTGAGGAAGATAGGAAAATAAAGGAAGATGAAGTCAAGAGAAGGATTGTAGAATAAGAGAGGATAAAGAAAATTGTAGAAGAGAAGAAAAGATCAAAAGAGAAGAGAGAAAGAGAGGAAAAAGAAAAAAAAGAAGAGGAAGAGAGAAGAACTAAATAAGTAACAAAGAAATAGAGGGAGGATGAGAATAAACCATCTAGTTCATCTACTCTACTCTCTCTTGGTAGTTTGGTTATTGATGATGATGATCAAATAGATCTGATTTCATCCCTATTCAATCTTATACAAAAAAATAAGACAGTGAAAAGTTTGTAGAAAACTTTAATGGAAGTAACAAATAGACTGCACAGTACATTGGTAGTTTAGCATACATAACTAGATATTGAATAGAGAGCACAAGCAATACTAATGTAATTCGATGAAGAGTTGCAGAGGCAAAGGCTCAAATTTCCCATGATGCTAACTTGTTTAGCACCATCTGCTAGAATATCAAGAATGACTTAGTCAATCTAGATACTTGTATAAAATAACTTTAGAAATGTTAGCAAGGAGGGAAAACTATGTATGTTAAGTGTACCTTATCATACAAGCTGACTAAAGACTTCGACAGTCAGATAAAGACATATATGAGTGAGCTAGAGGCTTTATCCAGCCAGATCTAGCATCCATCTAGCAAAGTAGATGATTTTGAAAGTCAAGTTGCCGATATTCATAGTGACATCAGGAAATTGAAACTTTATAAAGAGAAGATCTTGAAGAGAACATATGATTTCAGAGAATCTATTGCTTTGAAATAATCTTTTTTTGAGAAGTAGTTAGAGGAATGTGTCAAGGCCAAGGACACATATTCAAACTTTTTGTATTATGATATTAATGCAGTTGAGATTGCATCATATGCTTTATGTGCAATTCTCACATTAGCTAAGTCTACCAAGGAGACATGGAACAAAGGTATGGACAATCTAAAGACTATTTTTGATGACTATATGAATATTATTTCAGCATAAAGAAGAATGGTAGTTTGGATAGTTTTTCGATAGAATCTTGACATTTTGACCCTTGTCATTAATGTCAAAGGGGGAGAGATACATGTGAAAATTGTATGCATGTCATTGTTGGTAAGGATACCATGGGGAGAAATACATGTGGAGAGTGTAAAAGTGTAAAGTATATCATAAGGGGGAGCACATATGTAAAGTTGAACAAGTTTTAATAGGTGTAATGTTTATTTTGTTAGTTTGTTTTTGTCACTTAGCAAATTTTCCCTATTTTGTTGCCATCAATGCCAAAGGGGGAGATTGTTGACAATTAGATAATGGTGATATGTAATTGTTGTCATTTATGGCAACACATGATGTATATGCTCATAGGAAAGCTCAAAAATAAAGATACTTAGTGTTTGGTAATTAGAAAATTGTCTAAGTATAAAAATTTGGTACATCAGTGTATTGTTTTATTTCTAACATGTTTATGACATCATATTATGACTAGTGAAGTTACATGAAGATAGTATACATGTTGGTGATGATGTGTATAACCTTGGAAGTTTGTCTGGACTGTATAGAACAAAGATAATCATGTTTTGATGAAGTATGACAACATAATTAAAGGAAAGAATTGTTTTTCTTACAAAATAATTACTTGTCCAATTAGGGCCAACATCCTAGATGTTTACTCTAACTTGGAAAAGTGAATTGTGGTCCTAGCTGACCCAAAAATAACCTATGCAAAGGCATGGTATTTATGCAAAGGATTTCTTGTGATAAGAAGTGTGCTAGCTTGCAAGATTATGTAAATAATGAATTGTGAACTATGATGAGCGAACTTTGGTGAAAGTGATATATACAAAGTTTTATATGAGCTATCTGGTGATCTGAGATCAAGTTGAAGCTAAGAGATCAGACAAGGAAGGAAAATAATAGTAAATTACTTGTTTGAGTAGTGAGCTCTTCTTATAGTTGAAATTGCATGTTTGGGCAATGAGCTCTTTGTGCATACCTTATACCACAACTCCTAACAGGGTTGGAATCTCCTAATAGGGATTCCTTATACTAAATTTTCTCATTGACTCCTAATAGGATCCATCCTCTAGCAAGGAACCTATATATCAGTATATTATCTAGTGGGTATCATCCCCACTGGGGTTTTTCCTTGGCTAGGGTTTCCCTATTTAACAAAATATGGTGTTATGAGTTATCTTTGTGCATTGTTACTATTATTTTTTAGCATTACTTTATTGTTTGGTTATGCATAATGTAAAGTAAGTAATAATATCCAGTTGACGACTAAAGTTTGTAGATTACTGATTCATCCCCTCCCTTCTTAGTAATCCCTTTTTATAAAATATACATGCATGCACACACACACACACACACACATGTAACATTTTGTACATACATGAACACATTATGGATATGTACACATACATTTAAATTTTTAATGTACACACATTCAAAAAATTTAATATATTAAAATTTAAGCTCATATATGTACACATGTGTGTGTGTGCGCGCTTATGTTTTTAAATCTTCATGTTACCTCCAATAATTTAATTTCAATGAATTAACCCTTTAACATTAGTTCCAATGGGTTACCCCTCTCTCTCTCTCTCTCTCTCTCTCTCTCTCTCTCTCTCTCTCTCTCTCTCTCTCTCTCTCTCTCTCGCGCACGCACACACACAAACACAAATCCTAATTTATAAACTTCACCTTGACCTCCTCACCCTAATCTTAAAAGTCTAATTAAACCTTGACTAGATTTAACCTAATCTAATTTAAATAAATATAATCGTGCAATCCTAACCTTAGAAATGTCATGTAACACAATGCTAACCCTCATGTAAATTTAATCCTAATCTTAACTCTAATGTTCATGTTATATATTTATCCTAGAGTAAAGATAGGTTGATTCTAACTGCGTAACCATAAAATCTAAGTTACCCTAGAAACATAAACCTTTAAACATAAAGTTATATCATTTTAACCCAAAAGTTATCACTAAACCTAAGCATGAATATTAATTTTCTAACTTTAAATTTTTACAGTATGATCCTCACTTCTTAACCCTAAAAGTTAGGCTAATTTATGAATTTCCTAACTAAAAACTTTAATCTACAGATTTGTACACTAACCTTAAACATTTAATCCTAAAGATCCCTAAACATTATATTAACTTTCTAGGTAATATTTCAATCATGATTCTAATGATCTAACTATGTAACCATGTACAACTATAATGAATGATAACATATTTACCTTTTAATCCTAGGTAATACTAAACGAGGTAATAGGTTAATTATATTAACTTACTCAACATTTAATGTTACTAAATCATGTGTTTACCTAGAATCATAATTCTACCCGTAATGCTAATGTAAGTCTCACACTGATATTAAACACTAATCATCTTACTATATAAGTTATGTACAATTTTATAACACTAGTTAACCCTAGGCAACTCCAACCATAACAACTTGTACACTCTACATCAACATAAAATACTATTCAGAACACACACTCTTTAACCCTAGCCAGGTAAATATTTTCCTCACGGGCTAACTTAATGAAAGTTTACCATGATTAGACCCTAGAATAATGGTCCCCTAAACTCAATCTTAATACTAAACCAAGTAACCCTAAAATTAACCCTAGGTTGGACATAATATATAAGCTCCATAATAATAATAAAACATTATCCTCAAGAATGTTGAAACCCTAATCAAATTAATTTAACCTAACTATAACTTTAAGTGTAACCCTAAAATTAACTCTAAGTTCTTAACATTAACTAAATAGAGTTCTAACAATTTTATAACACTAACTCTAACTCTAACCTGTCACAATAGCTTACTCTTGACATAGAACACTATTCTAAACACACACTTTGACTTTAACCCTATACCCCTAAATATTTTCCTAACCCTAACTTAATGAAAATTTATCAAGTAACTCTAAAATTAACCCTATAACCATGTAATATAAGTTTCATAATCATGATAAAACATTAACCTCAAGAATATCAACCCTAATCAAATTAATTTAACCTAACCAAGTAATATTTTAACTTTAAACATGTGCATATTATTTAATTTATGTTCACACATGTACTACTATATGTATATGTTATGTTCATTTATGTTTACACGTATTATATATTAGTTTCTTAAATGTCATTGTACTTGATAAATTTCAAGTTTATTAAAAATGTCATATTTTAATTTTAATTTCAGGTTTACACATTATATAGACATAGGCATACTACATACATTGACCTTCACATGACAGATCAACAGCCTCATATCCCCCCAAGTAGTAGCCTCCTATCCCCCTTGAGTAGCCTTCTATCCCCCCCAAGTAGCAACCTCCTATCCCTCCTAAGAAGCATCCTCCTATCCTCCCCTGAGTAGTAACAACCTCCTATCCCCCCTGAGTAGCAGCCTGTCCCCCCTAGTAGTGTGCTATTTCCATAGATCAGCAACCTATCCCACCTAACATGCCCTATGATTGCACTAACCAAGAGATTCATAGACTTCATGAATCCTTGGCTAGTGGCACATGCTCTAGCGTGTATATTAGTACATGTCAGAGGATCTTACAGAGTCTCACATATATTAGAGATAAGGTTCATGGTGTTGCTCCATATTCTACACATACTAAACAAAATGTTCTTGACAGTAAGATACAAGAGGTCTCTTTAGGGCTCTCATTGTAGTAGGTACAAGGCTTAGTGTCCAAAGAGACACTAGAGAGGGAATGTTTCCCTCATAATCTTCCACTAAAGTATGTGAAGGGTTATTCTCCCCTTAAGTGTATAGATCCACATATGGCTTCACTTATATACCCACACTTCCTTGCTACTCATGGTTGTTATCCAAATAATGACCAAATTCCACTCTATTTTACATGATAGCTTTATGCTGAGGTTCACTTACACAAGATGGTGAACTAAACTAATTTTCCATCTAGGATAGGGGCATGATAGACTAGTTGATAGGCAGCTAGGTTGTTCACCACTGACACATCTGTCAATTTTCAAAGAGAGGGCACTTGCTATTTCCCCTATATTAGATCATTAGCTGATGAGGCCGTGCATAGCACACAATTATGGGGGGTGACTCAGGGAGTTGGAGACATTGCCAAAAATGTGAGATCTTTCTAGTGATGAGGTTGGCTAGTATTTGATGTCACATTGGCATTCCAGATCATTACTTGTGCTTCATCTTTAGGAGACTTGTACAATGCAATAGGCATGCCTTCACTAACTAGCTTAGACGGTCTCACTAGAGTGTTGGCTTGAGATACTATGAGTAGTCTTGCTGAGGATATATTATATTCATATATATTTATATCAGAGCATCTTGGCATACCCATATTAGATGTTCGACATTGTGTTCATGGTGGTATTGGGTCACATCCATAGCCACATTCCTCTCATTGATCAGGTAGTGCTTATGATGGTAGTATACATCATGATCCACCTATTGACCACTCTTTTGTTGTAGAGGGACATATAAATAGTAGTATAGATTGTTTAGCCTATGTAGGGCATGGTCAGAGTTTAGATGTGGGCCTTGATGATGTTGACTTTAGCTTGTCAACCACAAGATGGATGGACTTGTTGACATGTGATGATTCTACTTCTATGCCATCTCATATAGTCAATCCACTTGGATTTTCATTATTAGGACATGTGCCAACCACTAGTCATGCTAACATAGATGCAATGATGGATCTATAGGAGGCCCAAAAAAATCTAAATAAAGTGGTGGACACAATTGACGCTATGTAGTTTGAGTATTATTAGATGCCAACATCTACATAGGTAAATCTATAGTTTTTTCATTCATGTTAAAATTTCAATTTCAAACATTTGTTCAACTAATAATTTATGAATGCAGATGTTTTAATATGATTTTTTGCACACATGTATGTATGTATGTATTGTAGCGGGACATTCCTCTTTTTACTCCATCTTTGATGCCCGATCATGTACATCATTGCGACTCATTTGACGATGTCAATAGTGGATAGGTGAGTTTTATTTATTTTTCAATTAGACACATATGAGTTTTAAATATAATATTTAAATTGTATGCAATTTGTAGATTTAAAAGAGATTTAATTAAATATGAAATTATGTACATTGATTTCACTTTCTCTTTAATATATAGGGGTCAACACATCCTAATGAGCATCCTGATAGTCAATCTTCAAATTGCACTATGAGGAGACATCATGATGATAGTCTTGCACCTAACAATCCATAGTTTTTTTTTAAAATTATAGATTATTTGATCTAGACTTTCATCCAGAGAGATTATTTGATCTAGTCTTTCATCCAGATTATAAATGTTTTTGTTATTTGTTATTTGATGTAGACTTTCATCTAGATTTTACATGTTTGATGATTAACATACATATATAGTTATGTTCTTATATGTTACATTAAGTTGGATTATGTTAGAATATTTTCTTTTACATGTTAGATTATGTTGGATATTATGTTAGATTAAATTTTAGATTATGTTGGATTATGTTATCTACTATGTTCTTTTACATGTTAGATTATGTTGGATAATGTTCTATTTATGTTGGAAGTTATGTTAGATTAGGAGTATGTTGGATTATGTTCTTTGACATGTTAGCTTATGTTAAGGACAATATTGTATTATCTTGGAAATTATGTTAGATTATGACTATGTTAGGGTTACAGGTAGGTAATTAAATTTGCATATTTAATTGCATACAAGTACCTAATTGAGCTATAATTAGTTACAAATCAAAATTTAAACTAAATACAAGTTAAATGAAAGAGTAAAATTAATATATAATTAGTTACAAGTCCTAATTTGATCCCCTTAAGACAAGTGTTCAAATTTCTTCCCCTCGATGCACATGTCCTAATTAGTTGCATACCAGTACCTAATTGAACTATAATTAGTTACAAATCACAATTTAAACTTCACAAGTTAAATGAAAGAGTAAAATTAATATATAATAAGTTACAAGTCCTAATTTCATCCCCTTAAGACACAAGTCCTAATTTCATCCCCTTAAGACACAAGTCCTAATTTTATCCCCTTAAGACAATTGTTCGAATTTCTTCCCCTCGAGGCACATGTCCTAATTAGTTGCATACAAGTTCCTAATTGAACTATAATGAGTTACAAATTGCAATTTAAACTTCACAAGTTAAATGAAAGAGTAAATGTAATATATAATTAGTTACAAGTCCTAATTTCATCCCCTTAAGACACAAGTGCTAATTAGTTGCATACAAGTTTCTAATCGAACTATAATTAGTTACGAATCACAATTTAAACTTTACAAGTTAAATAAAAGAGTAAAAGTAATATATAATTAGTTACAAGTCCTAATTTCATCCCCTTAAGACACAAGTCCTAATTTGATCCCCGTAAGACAATTATTTGAATTTTTTCCCCTTGAGGAACATGTCCTAACTAGTTGCATACAAGTTCCTAATTGAGCTATAATTAGTTACAAATCACAATTTAAACTTCACAAGTTAAATGAAAGAGTAAAAGTAATATACAATTAGTTACAAGTCCTAATTTCATCCCCTTAAGACACAAGTCCTAATTTCAACCAAATTTCAAATAGTTGAACCAAAGTTTAGATTTCAAATACTTTAGCCAAATTTCAGATTTCAAATAGTTCAACCAAATTTCAGATTTCAAATAGTTCCATAAGTGGTTTCTATCTTGTATCAAGTGGGCCAACTCATTGCTAGATAACATTTAATATTTTCTTGTGATCATCAATGTTGAGCCTCCACTTACATATTCGAGGTCCTTTGACTAGATGAATAGTTAGACTAGTGGCAATAACATGATTACTATACTAATATACCTTATTGTTAGGTTGATAATCAGTGAAACGAATTCCATTCTTAAGTACTTTGTTTTGCTTCAAATATGTTCCCTGTACAACAACAAAACTTGCATATAGGTCAATCAAATAAGTTAATAAATTTGAATTCATAAAAAAACATAGATGTACATGATTCAACTATATACTAATGTGTGGAAAACATAATTCCATCACTTATTTAAGTCTTTGTTAGCTTATCTCTTTGTATGGTGCAACACAATAAATAATAGCTAACACCTTCTATGTTTTTAGGTTCTATCATGGCTGCAAAAACATTGTCTACACAAAGTATATGTATATAAAATTCTATGTGTCATGTACATGAGTATGTATATATATATATATATATGTATGTATGTATGTATGTATGTATGTATGTATGTATGTATGTATGTATACATACATACATAAATATATATATATATATATATACATACACACACACACACATGTATGTATGTATATATATACATACATATATGTATGTATGTATATATATACATACATATATGTATGTATATATATATATGTAAATATATATAGATATATGTATGTATATATATATATGTAAATATATATAGATATATGTATGTATATATATATATATATACATACATATATCTATATATATTTACATATATATATATATATATATATATATATATATATATATATATATATATATATATATATATATATATATATATATATATATATATATATATATATATATATATATATATATATATGTAAATATATCTATATATCTATATATATTTACATATATATATATATATATATATAATAATTAACAAAAATTATGAAATACATACTAACTCTGATCAATCCAAAAATATGGTCATAATCATTAGAAATCAATGGAATATCATCATATTTTTCGTCCTCAAACTCATTTCTATTGATAACATCTAGTGGCACTAAAGTCTATTCACCCACATATCCATGTTCTTGATTAATGCAACCATCATAGTTTTCATCAATGCAATCAAGAAAAAAAATGAGTATTCTCTTGTGTACAATGACCATACATTACTATATGTACTTATAACTGAATGCAACAATCACATCTTCTCTACCCTCTTGCATGCATGCATTGATCTTCTATCGACACCTGAATGTAAGGTCCATACATACATATAAAAAATGTTTTTAAAACATGTTTGTACCATAATTTAGTTATGACATAACGTATTAAATATAAAATTAATTCAATAATAATATTTGAAAATTAATTTATACTCGATACCTCCCAAAACACTTTGAATGGTATGATTCACTCCACTTGTGATGATGTGTTATCTGTATTTGTTGGCACCATAAAATGTGTTTTGCACCACTCAACCACATCATGAGCATTATTAATGTGATATCCTTTATAGTCCATTTGATACTTTCTTAAAGAACATTTGATACAAGCTCTTGCACCATCATGTTCACCCTTTCCATGTCCACTCTTGAAAAAACTCCAAATGTGTGGTATATGAAGGTATCAATGATTTCCACATAATGCATAAAATGGTCTAGCTGATTTAAATTGTGCTACACATCCATTTGACCATACAAAATGTTTTTCCATTTTTATGCCTTTTTTTTCAAATAATCAAAAAATGTCTTAAAATATTGTTCCACAAAATGAGTGTCATGTTCTTTGTCATCAGTAATGTAAAAGTGATACTCTTTTTTAATGACTCGTGTTTGATCTATAATTTCCACACCATTCAAATCAATTTGTGCATGTCAATAAGACACTTGAACCATAATAGTAACTTTATTTGTATAGTAGTATTCTGCTTGAAGTTGTTTTTGAGAAATGAATGAGTAATTCTCTGCAAAGTCAACAATAGATAAAATTTGCCTGAGTGGGAAAGTTTCTCTTAGTGTTTGAAATTTTTTTGCTTGCCACTTAAAAAAAAGCATGATGTATATATGGTTGAATCAATTTACAAAAAAATGACATAAATTCTCCAGCAGGTATGTCATCCTCTACATATTCTAACCTTGTTGATTCTTTTCCAACTTTTGTTTATGACTTTATGTACTTATATCTCTTACATTTTACTATCCTCATCATATCAGTATCTTCATCTCATAAAAGAAATTTGGTTAAGCTACCACATGTTTCACAAGTCCTCTTATGCAATCTATTTCACCTATTGCACGATCATTTGGTTTGTCAAATAAGATTGATGTTATGAATTGACTCGATCATTTATGAAAATCATTTTGAGAATCATCACTTTCTTCTATCATCTTTCTGAACCCTTGATAGTACAAATCAAATTCAACATGATATCAACAACATGTTTCAAAAGATCTATTATCTTCACAAAATAGGGTTTCAATCTTTCAAACATTGTTTGTCCAATCTTTATGTCAAGATTTAAATTACAAAATGAGAGATATAATTCATGTTGTGTGACATCCAACCAATGTATTTTGTGTTAAAGATACTCCTTAGGCCCAATCCTGTACTTGATGATATCTCTTCTATTTAGTGAAGGATGAGTATTATCAATCCAAAATTAAATGACTAAGTTCTTAATTGTTTCCTCAATCTGATGGAACTCTATACATTAGTAACCATTTTCCTTCTAATGTACTATCATCCAAATTGTTTCTCCTTTTCAGATAATGTAATATCGTCTTTCAACTATACCCACTATGAGATGACAGTGAATATGATATTTGTCTTTTTTGCCATAATTTCTTATTTAAAATAGATGTTAGTATCACTCTTCATGTAATGGATTTATCTGCAGATCTAGATTTTTTTTCCAATGGAGTGTAACCCTTCCTTAACACTTTCAATAATATCTTTTTTTAGTTTAGAAGTCTTTCTATTTTTTACACTTGCATCTATACCTAATAGTTTCAATGGCTCTTTTAATTCATCTTTAAGAAGTGAAATTGATAATAGTTCAGTTTTTTCCACTGTATCAAGATTCTCAAATTATGCAATTATTTCTTTAGACTTTTTATTCAATTTCCTCTTTGTAGTATGTGTAGGTTGAGTAGCACATTCTCTCAAATTTTCTACATCCATTTCAATTAAATGATCTATGTTTCTATGATTAAATTTTCTCTTCAAACTTTGATCTAGATTAACATTCTCATTTGTTGTTTGATCTCGGGCTGGAAGAAAAATTAAAATAAAGACTTAATATCATACAATTTTTTTTAGTGTCCACATATATGTATATATACATAAAAAATGAACTATTAAATACAATTTTATCTAACCTTTAGATGGTCCTTCTTTGATATTCATTGCTTCATCTTTAATTTCCTCATGTCTAACATTTTCATCATTTACTACTGCATGTGCATGATATAAAAAATAAAATCAAACAAGTTTGTACTTGGGGATTCGTCTCTAAAATTAAAAATCAAAGATATAAAGTTTGCCTCTACACACATAGAAATCTAGAATTTCTAGAAATTATACTTACAAGAGATGTGTGCATACAAAGATGTTTGAACTTGGGATGAACCTTCTCCAACCTTAGTAGGTTGTCCTGTTTCACCACATCCTAAAAAAATTCATAATTTAAAACACCATAATTGAAATGTACCTAAATTCTAAATATTCATAATTCAAAAACCATAATGTAATAAACCCTAATTCTAAATATTCATAATTTAAAAACCATAAAGTAATAAACCCTAATTCTAAATATTCATAATTTTAAAACTATAATGTAATAAACCCTAATTCTAAATATTCATAATTTAAAAACTATAATGTAATAAACCCTAATTCTAAATATTCATAATTTAAAAATCATAATGTAATAAATCCTAATTCTAAATATCCATAATTTAAATTCTCCATAATGTAATAAACCCTAATTCTAAATATTCATAATTAAAAAACTATAATGTAATAAACCCTAATTCTAAATATTCATAATTTAAAAATCATAATGTAATAAACCTTAATTCTAAATATCCATAATTTAAATTCACCATAATGTAATAAACCCTAATTCTAAATATTCATAATTTAAAAACCATAATGTAATAAACCCTAATTCTAAATATTCATAATTAGAAAACCATAATGTAATAAACCCTAATTCTATATATTCATAATTTAAAAACCAAATTAATAAACCCCAATTCTAAATATTCATAATTAAAAAACCATAATGTAATAAAACCTAATTCCAAATATTCATAACTTAAAAACTATAATGTGAAAAACCCTAATTCTATATATTCATAATTTAAAAACCATAATGTAATAAACCCTAATTCTATACATTCATAATTTAAAAACCATATTGTAATAAACCCTAATTCTAAATATTCATAATTAAAAAACCATAATCTAATAAATCCTAATAGGACTAAATATTCATAATTTAATCAAACTTAATGCTAGATATTCATAATTCAATAAACCCTTAATATTGAGTTAATAGTAACCCTAAGTTTATATTTACCATATTCCTAATTGGATAAACTCTAATCCAAACTATATACATAAAAAAAGTCTACAATATGATTGCACACTACATGAACTAAATATGCATAGGAAAAAATATATTGCACATGTACATACCTTGCCTCCTATAATATCCTGCTAAAGTTTTTTGACAATTTTCTTCTTCTTGTTCATCAGTTCTTCTTCGTGAATATTTACTTGTCCTTTTACCTTTATTGCCCATGTCGCAAATTATTTTTCCAAAATTCAAGAACAAACAAGTTGCAAAATATTTCCTCCCTCCTAATTGAAGTGCAAATTATTTGAGTGGATTTGAATGTTAGAATTGAAATAAAAAATATTATTTATATAAAAATTTCTATTTTAAAAGAAAAAGCCTGAAGGACCTACTCTAGTTTCGATCGTAACTAGACTAAGTAGATTCGATTGAAACTAGTTAGTCTAGTTTCAATCAAAACTAGAGCTGGCCCCATTAAACTGCATGAGTTAGGTTTCTAGTTTTGATAGAAACTTAGTTTCTATCGAAACTTAGTTTCTATCGAAACTAAGAAAATAATAGTTTTTTCCAAGTGGGAGAAGATTTACTATGATTTCATGGCTTCCAAGCTCCATTACTAGGTTCAAATGGAACACTAAAGTCATGTCATTTTGCATGATAGAAGTACTTTGAATGAACTTTCTAATGACTATGTATTTGCTACATTTTGAATTTTTTAGATATATGTTTTTGCACTTGAATTGAATAGAGGTTTGTTATAAAACATAAACCTATATATTGGACACTCATGAAAAAATAGTAAAAAAGAGATTAAAAAATTTGAAAAATAACTATGGTCTTCGTATTCAAGTCCTCTTTCAATCAAAAAATAATAATTTGAAATCAGGTACATATATAATAAGTTACGTGTATCAAAAGCCATGTATGTCCAAATTTGTGTTAGGCCAACTTTAAACTCTGCTAAAATATGAAATACTAAGGATAAAGACATCAGATCACCTCCGTGGGTTTGCTATGGATGTTAAAAAACTAAATTCAAAAGAATCATAGTGATATCTATTGTAGAAAAAAAAATTATGTGTGTCAAAAACAATGTCACTTTTTTAAAAATCAAGTTTTTGATAACATACCAATTTTCGTGGAAGAAAAAATAATTCAATCAAATCAATTAATTTTAATATATATATATATATATATATATATATATATATATATATATATATATATATATATATATATATATATATATATATATATATATATATATATATATATATATATATGGATTCTACACAAAAAATCTTAAAAGACTCTGATTTACTTCATCTTCAAATTCCTAACCATTAAATGGCAATTTTCATCTGAAAGTGAAAGTTTTTTTGAAAATTCATAGTTCAGTGTCAGTTTAGGCAAAAAAGTGTAACCCATTATTGTGGGTTCACTGTATATGTAATGCACAGGGATTCACAATTAAGATTCATCCTTATAAGAAAAGATTGTAAAATAATCCTTAAGTTGGCCCAAAAATGGTTTACATAGAAGTAAACAACTCTGTCAAAACTGTGCAACTTGACACCTGAAGTCCCTAATGCTTGACATCAACTACAACTTCAATGTTGTAACTCAACCTCTAAATGAATCGACATCCATTGATCACTCGACATATGAATAGCTTGATACATACCATTTTCTCGACACTTACTAGTTACTTGGCTCACACTAGATATCAATCACTTGGCACATACTATTTGACAACTTATGCTCGACATGTATTAGTTGTTTACATGAACAAAGTAAATGACTTAAGTATATTACCACTCATATGTCAAAACCAATCTAAGATTAACATGTTGCAACTAGTAAATTGATCTTAACTCTATCTATACTAACCCACGCACTTGCATACATCATCATTATGTATTCAGTATTTGTAGCTAACTTTGCATGTGCCCATGATATGCCTGTGAAACTTACCAACCAAAACCTTATCTATTCTGCCATATAAAATAAGTTATACTTAGACAATTTTCTAAGTATAACTATCATAACCTAATCTTCATGATGTGTCCTCTTTACAAAAATGATATGTTTCCATTGATGATGACATTATATATCTTAACCTAGCCAAATTGCCAACAAAGTATTACAATTGCATTTAGGAGAAGGCATACTTGCATAGTTTTTGTACATTTTTTTCTCTTGTAATCATTGTAGAATTATTTGGAAATATTGAAAAAATATCTTCCTCGTTCCTAAAATGGAATTCATCCATGAGCAATGATACACACTTATCTAGGAAATCCTTGAACATGCTACTCATAAGGCTCAAAATGTTGTTGGGCATTGTTGGGCCTAAAAGGTAATATCATATATTCATAACTTGCCCATATTGATCTCAAAAGATGATTATATATGTATGTATGTGTAGTGCCTCTCCCATTTCATTTTTTTCAATCATCCTAATGGATGTAGCCTTGATGATCTTTCTTTGTAAGTGATCACAATTGGGACCCATGAGTGGTCTGCACCCTTGGGGTAATTTGATTTTTGTTGCATTAGTTGATTGTTTATGCTTATGCCTAATTGATGAGATTGTGGTTCAGGATTATCGATGAATGTTGTTGGATTTATTGTGATGTGCTATGCTATAATATTTACACCATTCTTGCAATAAACTTTTATCATTGTGCAAATGAATGAATTAAAAGATTATTTTAATGAAATTAATTAAATGACTATTTAAGTGATTTTGTGCTCTATTGCTTCAACTAAATTATTATCATGCATCTACACTTGATTGGATTGTTTATTGTGCATGACCTATGTCCTCGACATTGGCACATGGAGTTAGTGATTTGATTGTTCATACCGAGCTAATGTCATCCCTCTATGTGTGATGTATCTATATTAATTAAATAATAAACCCCCTAATTAATTAGTAAATTTGGATTCATGATGCATTTGTCACTAGACCAGTGAAGTGTATGTGCATTTAGGGATCCATAATATTCATGGAAGTTATTTAAATATTACGATTTAACAGTTTAATGGGAATTTTATATTTGATTTAATTTGTTTTAATTTACCAACCAATTTCTTGTAGTTGAATTCTATATAATTGGAATTACTTGATTTATCTGGGGTTGAAAGGGGATTTATTTTTAATATATTTTTCCATTTCCCTTTATACGTCACTTTGTTTAAAAGTGCATATATGGCCCAAAAAGTGAGATAGACTTCACTTCTCACATTTTTAATTTAGGATTTTGGAATAAATCCTCCAAAACCCTTTGTGAGCAATTTAGAGATTTTATCATTGTGAGAGCTACACTCATGGGATCAATGTGAGAGTAGGCTCATTGGATTCAAATTGGGAAACTCCTCTTTTTTTGAGTGTTTCATTGCTATTGGCATCTTTGTTATTTTGTGGCATTTGTTTCCATTTTAGCCCATTTGGCTATAAGGTAGGGCCTTCACATTTTAATGGTTTTGGCTTTTTTTAGTTTCTACTTTTGATTTCTTTATGATTGAAGGTTTAGAACTAATGTTCCTCTCCATTTTTCGTATGTTTATTTAGCCTGGTTGGGTTTGTGTGAGAAATTTGGGGGCTTCAACTTTGGAATTTAGAAGTTTTGGGCCGTTATGCTAACTATTTTGCACAAGATCTTAGAACTCAATTTTGATTTGATTTTTGGAAGTTTGGAAACCATTTGGATAATGGGTTTTAGTTTTGTCAATTTTTGACAACATTGATTTTTGAGCGATTCCACTTTGCTTTACCACCCAATTTTCTTGGGTATATCTTGGAATTTTATTTAGTTGTGGACCTAGAATGTATGTTAGGGTTCCAATCTGACCATAGTTTTTACCGTACCATCATTGGGATTTGTGTAGAATGTATACTTTCCAATTTAGGATAGTTGAGTGAGTTCATTATGTTTGGTGTTTTGTTGCTTCATTGGGATTCATGTTGAATTTATACTCCTGAATATAGGCTAGTTGAGTGAAATTTTTATACTTGTGTGTCTTTTGTTGCATTTCTCATATCCAACCTTGATGTAGGAGCATGATGGGTTACGGTGCTATCTTTCTCATATTTGTTCTACTAGTAAGTGTCGAGTTGCAATCATTGTTGAGCTCTAGTGGTTGCCAAGTGATAGTTACTGCCGAATGTAGTGTTGGCTGAGTTATTTCATGTTTGTCAAGTTGTTATGTATTGGCCTATTTTCTCAATATCAACCAAGTTCTTTGGTGGCCAAGTGTTGCTTCATGTACCAAGTATACTAGATGTTTTCTGATGCTTGGTTCCTTCTTTGACCAAGTTTTTCTATGATTGGTTCCTAGTGTGAGCCGACCTATGTATTTAATTTAGGACATGAATTTAATGTAAGGATCTTGTCTTGGGATGAGTGCATACTATTTTGAGGTCAACCTTCTATTATGTAATGATCTATAATATTTTGTTAGCCATTTTGGAAAGTATAAATAGGGGTGTCTAGCCTTGGGTTAGAAGTGCAAAGTCAATAGAGATAGAAGAGTTAGAATGAAGGATTTGCGAAAAATTCTAAGTCTAGAATTTTGTAAATCTTATTGATGTAACCTGAAAGGCTTCATTGTTAGGTATGTATGTGGATAATTTTATGAATTAATAAAGTATTTGATGTTCCTTTTCTCCTTGGTGTTGTTCTCCTTTGTTTGATTCTATTGTTTTTACCTTGCAAGGTGATTGGACTATTAGGTGTACCCTTACCCATAATTTTTCCAACCATACTTGCATCAAAGCCTTGTATTGGTATTATGTAATTACATTTATGAAGTTGGTTGTGCCCACACACAAGTACGCACACATGCATATGACAAGATCTTGTGAGACCTGAACTCCTAGATATAGGTTAGTTGAGGGATTGTTCGACATTTGAGAGTTGGGTTGGGAACTTGCATTGTCTTTGGGGACTGATTATTTAATGAGAACGTGTATGTTGGGTAGGTAGTGTAGTGGCTTCTCTCGTGTACCTCAATGTATAGTCTGACAAGGTAGTGTGAAGAATTTTTAACAAGCAATAACTAAATTAATAGTTTGGTAATAAAACTTAATTATAAGATAAGAGAACACCTGTATAGTTGATCCAAGGTTGTGTGCCTATGTGGTTAATCTTAGGGAATAGTGTGATGGTTTTCCAAGGGATTCATTCTACATTAGTGTAATGGTTTCTTGAGGGATCCATTTTGCACTATATATAGCTTGGGATTTCTAATTCCAAGCAACTTACACTCCACTTGAGTCCTTACATAGTTATCCTTACTGGTTTTGACTAGTTACCTAGTACTACATTGTCTTCATGAACATATAGATGTTGGTGTCATGTTCTTGATTGGCATGTGTGTTAGCCATGGTCGATTATCTTATGTAATTGTGGTTGGGTCACTCTCTCAATGAGCTTGGTGGGTGTTGGTCTGTGGGTACCACATGGGTGGGAGGCATAGCTACCTATACCACTACTAGGGATTGGTGTACAAAGATGGTCTACTTCCTAGTTGAGTCCAATGCTAAATATTCACTTGGTACTTTAGTGTATCCAGAGTATGTTCTATTGTGGTTTATGATTTACTTTAGATGCATTTGATATCATATTTATTTGATGTTCAATATGTTACTTGATGTATTCCTTCATCATGATTTTATATCACATTTCTTAGTTGAGACTTCTTACCACTCCTTTGGATTAGTGATGCTATTGGTAGATTAACATGATAGATGGTTCTTATTTCATGTGATGTTAAGGGATGGTTTATTGGTAAGAAAGATCTCATGAGACAACTCCAACTATCTTGTTGGAAAATTGAGATTCATGCTTGTGGGTATGGTTAGGGCTCTTGAGGTCGCATAATGCAATTATGATAGGGAGGAAATGACCATGATTGTTTTTATTCAATTGAATTGAGTTAATTATGTCACATGTGTGTTCTTTCCTTTCCACTAAAATGTTGTCTATGAACTTTCCATTTATTAATGAGGTTGGTCTAATGGATGTAGGTATTGAGATCTATATCTTTAGCTTTGTTTCAATTCTTAGATTTAATTTCTTTCTCTTGAGTGATCATTCCTCAATTTACATGGATTTGGTATTCCTAGTGTGGAGGTTCCATATTTTCACACATTCTTTTCTTGCTATCAATTTTCTATCATCTGGGAAGGCATTCTCTCACATGACTAAGAAAATTCTCACGTGAGTATGTAGATACTCGCATGGAAGAGAGAAGTCTCATGCAATTTTGGTTGGGTATCTCACCTAGTTCATGGAGAATACTCATCCAATAGCCAATCCCAAGTCGTGTGAACATTGAGGCTACTTTTTGCATGGAAAATAATGAGTGACTTCACACACTTTGAGAAGATGTAACTTATACTTTTGGAAACCCTTTTGGGTCTTGCATCCTCTTGGATCAAAACAAACTAGTTAGAGGGTGTATAAAATATATTATTTAAGTATAATATTATTTCTTATACTTAAGATATATTATATATATGAAAAAATTCATTTGAGATAGGTTCAAGCCCTCCAGGAGCTAAGATAAAAATTCTAGAAAATTTTAGGGCTTCAAGATTTCAAACTTAGCCATATTTTAGGGTTCAACATTTGTCTTTCAACATGGTGTCTAATAGGTGAGTGGTTGTAACCTTGAGCCCTCATCTAGTGCAGGACCATCTAAGGGTCTCTTCTTACTTTTCTTGATTATGTTATGGTTATTTGGAAATGGACTTGTATGTTTAACCATGTTAGGAAATTTTACTTTGGGCTTAAAAAAAATATTGCTTTTGATTGATAGTTCAGTATTCCCCTCTTGGGATTCATAGATGTTATCTGGATCTCCTTTGGGTATCCTCATGATTTTTTGATCTTTGGATTGTAAGCTATGATTTCATGCTTGGGGACCTTTGTAAGTGTTTGTAAGAGCCCCGTTGGTGTACGTGACATGTGAGTTTAGCCATGTTCCCTATTTTATTATCTTGAGTAGATGTTTCATTCTTGCACTTGGTTACTTCATGTTGTTGTTTAGTAGCTTTCCTTAAGAAAATAATTATTTGTACATGTTTTATCCTTTTGTTCCAAGGATTTTTAGAGGGGGCATTATAATATGTATATATGTGTATTCTCCTTTCAATATAATATGATGATATCATAATTGCAAATATTTTTTGGAAAATACTATGACTTCTCTCATCAAGAAAAAAATAAATTGATTCATGTCAAGGAGATTTTTGGTTGTTAGTGGGAGTTTTTTGTTAATGTTATAATATTGATGTTGTAGAGTAGATGATGTTGTTGTTTTGTTACATTTCTTTTTGTTGATGTTGTAGATTTTATGGCGATGTTGTGTTTTTTAGTATTTCTATGGTTGTCTTTAATGGAAAATTGTTGATGTTGTTGATAATATTAGAGATTTGTTGATGTGTCAATATGGTTGTAATTGATGGAAACATAGTATTTTTATGTTTGGTATTGTGCTCAGTATTCCCATTTTGTTTATATGATTTTGAGCTTTCATTGGTCTTAAGGTTTATTCTTTAGAAGAATAGTGCTCCAAATATTGTGCTTTAGTGGTGTATTTTGTCATGTTTGTGTTCGATAATGGTTTAAAATTCTCTTTTTCTCTACATATGGTTTTTAGTAGTATGGTTTCATTTTTTCTCTATTTTGGTTCATGTTAATGTGATCTAGAGGCAAAATTTCTTACGTGTTGTTTCTTATCGGTCTTTAGATAGTATGAAATTTTGGTAACATGTTATTTGGTTGAGGTAGTATATGTGGTGTGGCACACTTTTCATTCCTCCCCATTGTAAAAAAATTTAGTCTCAATCAATTTAAAATTATGTTCTTGATGACTGACCTAGTGATTTCATATTTGTAGGATCAATATAAATAAGAGGATGTTTGTGATGAATCAACAAAGAGGTTTATTGAGGAAAATATCTATTAGATACAGTGCAAAGATTTGGTAAAAGTATAAAGTTAGATTGTAACTAGAGAGAGAGAGAGTGTGTGTGTGTGTGTTTTCTATTAGACACCTAAGGTAGTGGGCCAAGGATTTGTTCTAATAGTTTTACCATAATGGTGGATTTTATTTTTCTCTCTTCTTTCTTAGGGAAGTAAAAGCACATGTAGTGAGAATTTTGGTATTGATCCACCCTCTGCAAATGTCACCTTAACTAGTGTTTTTATTCATGAGAAACATTTTCTCTGTATTTTTTTCCCATATCGAGTCTTCTATGTAAAAAATGTTGTTCACAGTGTATGATTCATGTGTGTTCTCTTTTATTTTACATATGATTTCATTAAGTGGAAAAGTATTAATCTACTAATTTTAGATCTATGAAAGTGATAAAAAAATTATTTGACACCTAATTCACCTTCCTCTTAGTTATCCAAGACATTAAAAAATTGGTATTATAGATTTTGATCCTAGATAGTGAGTCAAGCCATTTGAAAGATCTTGTATAGCCTTGGTTCTCCAAGCTTAGGGGTTGTCTCATAGGAGACATAGGTTAGGAGGTGAGCTTCCCATGGTTATTTTTGTTCTTGTAGATTAAAAGATTGGATCTTTTGTTGAAGGAAATGCTATTCTAGTTCTAGTTGATATGCTTGGATAGATGGTTATTGTTCTTGTTGTTACAATATGTTTTGGCTCAAATGATCTTTGTAATAGGGAAGATCCATTGTTTTGTTAAATTTTGGTTATGGTTCTTTGAGAATTGTAAATGAAAAGTTCATTGTAACTAATATGTATTTTCATGTTGTGGTGGAAAGGAAAAAATTATAAAATGCATTTTGGTGCATGTAAGGTCAAGTGAAAAAGTGTGCATGGTAATGTATTTAAACTAGCTTGTTTTGGGTATTTAGGGTGTTGTAATGTACTATCTCTATGTGTTACAAAAAATAAATGTGCGTATTTTATATTGTCATCTTAAGGAAAAATAGATTTTGTATCTTCTAATATTCAATAGGTCCATGAAATAAATTGAATTTTCAAAGTTTAATTTTATCATTGAAAGGAAATATAAATATAGTTACAAGTTTTGTATTAGGAACTTGAAGATATAGAGTTATAAATGAACAAAAAAAACTATCCTATTTAAATATAGCTCATTGCTACATCATGTTTTTGTGGGCTTACATGTTGGGACAAAATTCAAATTTGTTCATTAAAATGAGAACTTTTAAAAGACCAATTTAAAAAAAGAAAGATATATACATATTATTGTGAATAGAAAGAAAAGTATTCTTTGAAAACAAACCATTGATTAGTCCATATGTTATTATATGACAAACTTCGATATGGAAATGAGATGTCTTACCTCCAAAAAACAAACTGACCATTGGAATTGTATTGAAGATTTAACATGTTGTCATTTCTTTCCACGTCAATGATGAAAATTATTTTCAAGCCAACAAAATGTCAATTTTTGTGTCCCATTGAAAATTGTAGGTGGAACAAGGGTCATCCCAATTTAAAGCCCCTAAAATTGATGGTCTACCTATGTAACCATTATTAAAGAGCAATTTGTGCTAAGATGTACACCTGCAAGAACTATGGCATGTAGTTTTCTTTTGTGACTAATCTTAAAGCCCATGGAAGCAAATGTAGACATTATTCTTGATAGTGCTCATGCAATACCATGTTTTCTACAAAGGATGCATTGTTCCATCATGTTGCCCTCTTTCAGGAAGGCCCTTAGCCACTTCCTCCCTCACATACATCCTCTGCTATCATTGTTCTTCTTAGTCAAGAAATTCCACAATTAATGGAAAAGGCTTGGATTGGTTTTCCCAAGATGCTAATGGTTTATCACTAGAAGGTTTGTCTAATTTTGTAAAGGACCCACTATAAGGAAACTTGCAACAAAGAATATAACCATTTCCACATAATCCATAACAGATTTGAAATAAATATGTAATTGAAATCCATATGCAAGAGAAGAGAAAACATACCTACAAAATTGTGATATGATATATACCCTGAGAAACCCTCATTGAGGGAAAAACCTAGCTCCAAAAGCATCCATCACCATGTATTATTCAACAAAAACACCATTGTAATACAACCATGGAAGCCTTCAAAGCCATAGCCACAACCAAGCAATCCATGTGAACAAATGAATCCACACATTCCATGACATTCTTACAACCTTCACAATTGCTCCCTTGGCTAACTTGTCAAGCCTTGTCCTGCTTGACTCTTTCCCTTTTGCCCTCTTCTTCTCATTTGTCTCTACAACTACCCTTGTGGTTGCTTATATAGTAGCAAGTCTCACAAAACCACCAAGTGGTATTACATAAAACATATACTAAAACCATGTGCTACTTAACTGATTGACTCCACATTTAATATTGGAATGTTAATTCTTTTCTCCAATATTAAATAATTACATGAAATATTATTACAATGTTACGATACAACTCATCAAGTATATCCCATAAAAATCTTTACATGTTGCATGTCCATCTAGGTGCAACATTACATAATAAAATAATATAACAATATTATACAATGTGTGCAACACCCATTATCTCAACAATCTCCCACTTGTTGTATACATTGCATAGGGTCAATCTATAGTCACATCAAATGAACAAGGGAACAATCCCTCCTAGCACATCCACCATCATGGATCAAAGTACATAAAGTGCTCCATCTTGGTCCCTACAACAAAATAAAAGTATGCAACATCTCAAACATGAATGATCTCACCTCCTATTATGTCACTACCACCGAACATACATAGAAGCCATCCAAAGAGAAAGCCACCCAACCTGTCACATTAGAAGATCATAAAATCCTGTACCAACTAAAATGCAAGCACAAAAATCCGATCCAAAGGTAATCACATGAATCCATAGTTGTCAAAATATCCATAGCTGAAATAGCACCCGCAAGTGCCAAAACCATCCAACTATCCATACTTCCAAAGGTATACCAAGTGAATTTGACATCATAGTCATATTCAATCTATAACCTGCAATCACAAGCCTCATGAGAAATACTTGCCAAATATATACCAAGAAGCTCCCAATGCAAAAGATAATGTTAAATCTATAACCAATCCACTTAGAACATCTCAAAGAAGTGAATCCATGTAGTCTCAAGGACATCCACAACACATAAACCAATAACTTGCAAGAACAACTCTCATAACGAGTCTCCAACACTCTCCCAAGTTCTCCACAACCAACCAAGGAAAGAGATAAAATAATAACCATGTAATCTCTCAAACGACATACACAAGCACAAACCAATGATCACAATCTCTAACCAATCTCAAACCCAATGTAAATGAAACCAAACATCCAAGAAGATAACCAAGACCAAAGAGAAACCATGCAAATCATAACATGTATCATGTCCTTCTACATACACCTTTAGATGTAAATGTGCAAGTATGATCTCCTCCATAAAACCCCAATAGCAAGCTTCAACAACACCTAAAACATACCATATGACTAATCATAAAAGTAAGCCTCTCACGAGAAGATCAAACTCATAAACCATTCCTAATCTAAGGAACATGCTCAATATAAAACCATCTCCCAAACTCAACCAAACATTAAATATATGCAAATGGAGATAACCAATGCTAAACCATCTCTCAAATGAACCCTCCAAAACTAAATCATGTACCATAGCTCAAGATCCATATCCATGAAAGACAAGCATAAACATAATGCACCTAAGAGAAATAATGGGCTATACCTTTCAAGTAGCAAACCATCGAGTAGACCAAGAGTGGGGAATGAGAATGCTCATCAAGATATCCAAGTCTCCAACTAAGACTCATCTAAGAACAATCTCCTCTCAATTCCATATCAGATGAGTGCCCCTCAGACTTCTTTCTGAAACCATCAATTGTCCCAACAAACACTTCTCTAATCTAAGAGAAATCAACATCACCACTATCTCTAAGTATCCATGAGCACCTGTAACAAATCAATCCATGCCAACTCCAAATGCAACATAGAAATATCATGAAGTATCCAACTTATGAGTAATGCACTCAATACCAATAAACTAAAACAAGATCAATGTCAAAGTTCCAACCATGGCCTCAAGAACGTAAATATGACAACATGATCTAAACATCTCAACCAAAGAGATAGCATGCTCCATAGGAACATATCATAACATGCCAAAACTATAAACGTGTATCAAGAGTATACCATGACATAATAATGAAACCATCCTCACACTAAGGATAACATTTCAAATGAAAGCATAAACTACACCTTTACCAAGAACCCCATAAGTCCTCAAGATGCAGCCATCTCCACATACCATGAAATAAACCATCTCCACACACCATGAAGAACCATCTCCAAACACCATGAACATAACCAAGAACCCCATGAGTCCTCAAGATCTAACAATCTTCACGCACCATGAAGATAACCAAGTGCACCATGCAAATGTTAACATTTTTTGACAACAACAGGATCTAAGACAAACCTCCAACATTTGCAAACACTCAATAAATATATCAATGCCAACAACTCCCACTCAAACATGTTATCAAATCATCTATTGCATCATAAAATCCATCTCCTACATGAAGATCCTCCAGGTCTGTGCACACAACCAAAGTGTCAGTACCAAGTGAAACCAATATCTCCAAACCAAGAAGATACAAACCAAATCAGGAAATAATCCTACACTGTCACCTCATTACTGTCACAATCTCCCACTAAATCATGTATCCAAGGTATCCATAAAATCATGATGAAAAACCATCCTCTAATCATGAAAATCAACCAAGGCATCAAACCATCAAAGAACTTAAAGTCCACATCATGAGCTCCTAAAAAGAAACCAAATAATCATGATCCTTAACCAAGAAGATATACCACCATAACCAAATCAAGAATCCAAACCAATGAACATCAAGGATGTACCTGTATATCCAAATATGTCATGCCAAAATCCATGGCACCATGATCACATTCATGAATCAAGCAACTAACTCTCAAAGCATTCAACTTGTCAGCATAAAATAGTCAACCACAATCCTCCACCATGACTATACCTAATAACAACATCTCATCCCTTCTACATGAAGAAAAAATCAACAAATCATGTCACTTAGGGCATAGACAACCCAAATCCAAATAACCAATCTGAATATGTATCAATAATGAAAGATCAATAGGAAAAGGCAACCCATATCCAAGCCATAAATGCAACCTATAAGTATAGACCACTTACAACATTGCACAACTTGTAGACCCAACAAGCCATCATACATATCCTAACTAAACACTGATAACCATATCATCATGAGAGCAATTTGAAACATGAACTAAGTATATAATGACATCAAATCTTAAATCTCCAAACATCCAATGTCATAAATTCACAATGTTACCATAGTGAATATATACCATAGACTGTTTAGATCAATATATCACTAAATAAACAATGCCAAAC
The DNA here is from genome assembly GCA_028749045.1 of Cupressus sempervirens. NCBI lineage: Eukaryota > Viridiplantae > Streptophyta > Pinopsida > Cupressales > Cupressaceae > Cupressus > Cupressus sempervirens. The sequence continues at coordinate 500,909,562 of CM053785.1, forward strand.
TTGTAACAAATCTAAACCAGTGCATAAAGCTCTCCAAAACCTTTTTGTTGACTACTCAAAGTCCAAAATCTAACTCTGTATGCCCAAGTTATGTTCTAATTTGTGCTCAAAATAAATGAAATATGACTTTTGAGCTCTTGAAACCTAACAAAATCTCAAAATCACAGAACCAAACCTACACCAAGTTGTAGCGCTCTAAATTTTCCAATTCCTATAAGAAGTCTAAAATCTGATAGCTTGAGAGAAAGTTATGGTCCTTTTACTAAGATAGTCTTTTTACCATTTTCACTATGATTTTTCACTTTTTTTGTGACAATAATTCCAACGGGATTAAATTTGATGACCATCACAACCTAAAACTAAAAAACTCTTTTATTTCCTCCAAACATGGCCAAACTAGGGCATATTATATATCAAAATTTATGGAAATATCGACTTGGATCCAATGGTTAGGTTTTTTTTAATCTAGAAGGTCATTTCTACAAGCTCCCAGGTATGTGCAGGATCATGGTGTGTCAAAAAGTGGTAATGTGAAAAAAATAGAGTTTGAACACATCTAAAAGCGCTTCAAAATCCACTTTGACTTTTTTTTCACCTATCCAGGTACCAAACCTAGAAAGTGAGGCCCAAGCCTTATTGGATATCTGATTTGAGATTAGATATTCGATATGAGATCGGATATCAGATCTCATATCGGATATCCGATATGAGATCCGATATTCGATATCGGCGGCATAAAAATTAGAGGGAAAAAGCACAAAAATTAGAGGGAAAAACAAATTTGTAAGTGATATAACTAATTTGAGTTATGAAATATGTAAAGATATAATATATAATCTATAAATATATAATATAATAAGATAACTATTATATATAAAATAATATATAATCTATATATTATATAATAATATAATATTATATAATATTATATATATAATAACGTAACGTAAACATATAATATATAATCTATTAATATATAATAATAAATTATGTTATTATTATTATTATCTATAAATATAATATATATTATTATAATATATTATTATTATTTTTACTATATTTTTATTAAATATAATAATGTAATAGATTATATATATGTTATTAATACATATAATTTTTATTATCATATATAAATTATAATCTATAATATATTATTATTATCATATGTAAATTATAATCTATAATATATTATTAATATTATGGCTTATATTATTAATATATAATAATATATTATGTTATTATTATTATAATCTATAAATTATATATATATATATATATATATATATATATATGATTGTTATACTATATTATTATTATTTTTACTATATTATTTTTAGTGGAGTCATTTATATGGGTCGAAAGGGCTCACAGGATGACCTATGACCCCTTTCGACACATTTCATGATGACATATGTCCCTAAGAGATCCTAGGACCCCGAGGGACATATTAGAATAGTTTATATGGGTCGAAGGGGGTCACAAGATGACGTATGAAACTTTTCAACATATTGCAAGATGACATTTGTCCCTAGGGGTCCTAGGACCCTTAAGGACATATTATAATCATTCATATGGGTCGAAGGGGGTAATAGGGTGACCCATGACAACCTTCGACACATTCCATGATGACATATGTCCTTAGGGGTCCTAAGACCCCTAGGGACATATTAGAATCATTCATATGGGTCAAAGGGGATCATACGGTGACATATGACCCCCTTCGACACATTCCATGATGACATATGTCCCTACGGGTCCTGAGACCCCTAGGGACATATTAGAATCTTTCATATAGTTTGAAGGGGGTCATAGGGTGAACTATGACCCCCTTCGAAACATTACATGACGACATATGTCCCTAGGGGTCCGAGGACCCCTAGGGACATATTAGAATGCTTCATATGGGTCAAAGGGGGTCATAGGTTGACCTATGACCCCCTTTGACTCATTAAATGGCATGTCTCTAAGGGTCCTACAACCCCTAGGGACATATTAGAATCATTCCTATAGGTCAAAGGGGCTCATAGGGTGACCTATGACCCCTTTCGACCCATTACATGATAATATATGTCCTTAGGGGTCCTATGACCCCTAGGGACATATTAGAATTGTTCTTATGGGTCAAAGGGGGTCATAGGTTGATTTATGACCCACTTTGACACATTACATGATGACATATGTCCCACGGGGTCCTAGGATACCTAGGGACATATTAGAATGCATCATATGGGTCAAAAGGTGTCATAGGTTGACCTATGACCCCCTTCGACCCATTAAATCATGACATATATAACTAGGGGTCTTAGGACCCCTCAGGACATATTACAATTGTTCTTATGGGTCAAAGGGGGTCACAGATTGACCTATAACCCCCTTTGACTATTACATGACAACATATGTCCCCAGGGGTCCTAAGACCCCTAGGGACATATTAGAATGCTTCATATGGGTCAAAGGGGGTCATAGGTCGACCTATGACCCTGTTTGACTCATTACATGATGACATATGTCTCCACGGGTCCTAGGATCCATAGAGACATATTAGAATCGTTCATATGGGTCAAAGGGGGTCATAGGTTTACCTATGACCACCTTTGACCCATTAAATGAAGACATATGTCCCTACCAATCCTAGGACCCCTAAGGACATATTAGAATCATTCTTATGGATCAATGGGGGTCATAGGTTGACCTATGCCCCCTTCAACCCATTAAATGATGACATTTGTCCCTAGGGATGCTAGGACCCCTAAGGACATATTAGAATCGTTCTTATGGGTTAAAGGAGTTCATAGGTTGACCTATGACCCCCTTCAACCCATTACATCATGACATATGACCCTAGGGGTCCTAAGACCCCTAGGGACATATTAGAATCCTTCTAATGGGTCAAAGGGGGTCATAGGGTGACCTATGACCCCCTTCGACCCATTACTTGACAACATATGTCCATAGGGTTCCTACGACCCCTAGGGACATATTAGAATGCTTCATATGGATCAAAGGGGGTCATAGGTTGACATATGACCTCCTTCAACCCATAAAATGCTGACATATCTCCTTAGGGGCCCTAGGACCCCTAGGGACATATTAGAATCATTTTTATAGCTCAAAGGGGGTCACAGGTTAACCTATGACCCCCTTCGACATATTACATGATGATATATGTCCCTAGGGGTCCTAGGACCCGTAGGAACATATTAGATTCGTTCATATGGGTCAAAGGGGGTCAAAGGTTGACCTATGACCTCCTTCAACCCATTAAATGACAACATATGTCCCTAGGTGTCTTAGGACCCCTAGGGACCTATTAGAATCATTCTTATGGCTCAAAGGGGATCATAGGTTGACCTATGACCCCCTTCGACCCATTACACGATGACATATCTCCCTAGGGCTCCTAGGACCCGTAGGGACAGATTAGAATCGTTCATATGGATCAAAGAGGGTCATAAGTTGACCTATGACCCCCTTTGACACATTAAATGATGACATATGTTCTTAGGGGTTCTAAGACCCCTAGGGACATATTAAAATCGTTCGTATGTGTCAAAGGGAGTCATAGGTTGACCTATGACCACCTTCAACACATTACATGATGACATATGTCCCTAGGGGTCCTAGGACCCCTAAGGACATATTAGAATGCTTCATATGGGTCAAATAGGGTCATAAGATGACCTATGACCCCCTTTTACCCATTAAATGGAAACATATGTCCCTAGGGTTCCTAGAACCCCTAGGGATATATTAGAATCGTTCTTATGGGTTCAAGGAGGTCATAGGATGACCTATAAACCCCTTTGAACCATTATATAACAACATTGTCCCTAGGGATCCTAGGATCCCTATGGACATATTAGAATGCTTCATATGGGTCAAAGGGGGTCATAGGTTGACCTATGAGCCCCTTCGACACATTAAATGAAGATATATGTCCTAGACATATTAGAATCGTTCTGATGGGTCAAAGGGGGTCATAGGTTGACCTATGAACCCCTTCGACCAATTACATGACGACATATGTCCCTAGGAGTCCTAGGACCTCTAAGGAGATATTAGAATCGTTCTTATGGGTCAAAGGGGGTCATAGGGTGACCTATGACCCCTTTCGACCCATTAAATGATGACATATGTCCATAGGGGTGCTAGGACACTTGGGGACATATTAGAATATTTCATATGAGTCGAGTGGTGTCATAGGTTGACCTATGACACCCTTCGACCCATTAAATAATGACATATATCTCTAGGGGTCTTAGGATCTCTAGAGACATATTAGAATCATTCTTATCATTCAAAGGGGGTCATAGGTTGACGTATGACCCCCTTCAACCTATTACATGATGACATATGTCCCTAGGGGTCCTAGGACCCTTAGGGACATATTATAATCATTCTTATAAGTCAAAGGGGGTTAAAGGGTGATGTATGACCCCATTTGACCCATTAAATAATGACATATGTCCCTAGGGGTCTTAAGACCCTTAGGGACATATTCAAATCGTTCTTATGGGTAAAAGGAGGTCATAAGTTGACCTATGACCCCTTCCAACCCATTAAATAACGACATATATCTCTAGGGGTCCTAAGACCCCTACGAACATATTAGAATCATTCTTATAGGTCAAACGAGGTCATAGGTTGGCCTATGATCCCCTTTGACCCATTACATGATGACACATATTAGAATCTTTGTAATGGGTCAAAAGGGGTCATAGGGTGACCTATGATAATTTTTGACCCATTATGTAACGACATCTGTCCATAGGGGTCCTACGACTGCTAGGGACATATTAGAATGCTTCATATGAGTCAAAGGGTCTAATAGGTTGACCTATGACCCCCTTCGATCCATTAAATGATGACATATGTACCTAGGGGTCCTAGGACCCCTAGGGACATATTACAATCATTCTTATGGGATAAAGGGGGTCATAGGTTGACCTATAACCCGCTCTTACACATTACATGACGACATATGTCCCTAGGGGTCCTAGGACCCCTAGGGACATATTAGAATGCCTAATATGGGTCAAAGGGGGTCATAAGTTGACCTATGACCTCCTTCAACCCATTAAATGACAACATATATCCCTAAGTATCCTAGGACCCCTAGGGACATATTAGAATCTTCGACCTATTACATGACAACATATGTCCCAAAGGGTCCTAGGATCCCTTGAGACATATTAGAATCATTCATATAGGTTAAAAGGGGTTATAGGTTGACCTATGACCTTGTTCGACCCATTACATGATGACATATGTCCCCAGGGGTCCTAGGATCCCTAGGGACATTAAAATCGTTCATATAGGTCAAAAGGAGTCATAGGTTTACCAATGATCCCCTTTGACCCATTAAATGACGACATATGTCCCTACAGGTCCTAAGACCCTTAAAGACATATTAGAATCGTTCTTATGGATCAACGGGGGTCATAGGTTAACCTATGACCCCCTTCAACCCACTAAATGATGACATTTGTCCCTAGGGGTGCTAGGACCCCTAAGGATATATTAGAATTGTTCTTATGGGTCAAAGGGGGTCATAGGTTGACCTATGACCCCCTTTGACCCATTACATGATGACATATGTCCCTAGGGGTCCTAAGACCCCTAGGGACATATTAGAATCTTTCTAATGGGTGAAAGAGATATATAGGGTGACCTATGACCCCATTCGACCCATTACATGATGACATATGTCTCTAGGGGTCCTAAGACCCCTAGGGACATATTAGAATCGTTCTTATGGGTCAAAGGGGATCATAGGTTGAGCTATGACACCTTTCTACCCATTACATTATGACATATGTCCCTAGGAGTCCTAAGACTCTTAGGGACATCTTAGAATCATTCTTATGGGTTAAAGGGGGTCATAGGTCAACCTATGAACCCATTCGACATGTTACATGATGACATATATCCTTAGGGGTCCTAGGGATATATTAGAATCGTTATTATGGCTCAAAGGGGGTCATAGGTCAACCTATGAACCCTTTCAACCGATTACATGATGACATATATCTTTAGGGGTCTTAGGGACATATTAGAATCGTTCTTATGGGTCAAAGGGGGTCATAGGTCAACCTATGAACCCCTTCGACTGATTACATGATGACATATGTCCCTAGGGGTCCTAGGACCCCTAGGGACATATTAGAATTATTCATATGGGTCAAAGGGGTTCATAGTTTGACCTATTACCCCTTGGGCCCATTACATGATGACATATGTCCTTAGGGATCCTAGGATCCCTAGGGACATATTAGAATCGTTCATATGGGTCAAAGTGGCTCATAAGTTGACTTATGACCCCCTTCGACCCATAAGAATGATTCTAATATCTACCTAGGGGTCTTAGGACCCCTAAGAACATATGTCATCATTTAATAGGTCGAAGTGGATCATAGGTCACCCTATGGCCCCCTTTGACCCATAAGAATGATTCTAATATGTCCCTAGGGTTCTTAGGACACATTAGGGACATATGTCATCATGTAATGGGTCGAAGGGGACCTATAAGAATGATTCTAATATGTCCCTAGGGTTCTTAAGATCCCTAGGGACATATTTCATCATGTAATGGGTCGAAGCGGGTCATAGGTCAACCTATGACCACCTTTGACCCATAAGAACAATTTTTATATGTCCTTAGGGGTCCTAGGAACTCTAGGGACATATGTCGTTATGTAATTGGTCGAAGGGGGTGATAGGTCAACCTATGACCCCCTTTGACCCATATGAACGATTCTAATATGTCCCTAGGGGTCCTAAGACCCCTAGGAATATATGTCATCATTTAACGGATCAAAAGTGGTCATAGGTCGACCTGTGACCCCCTTTGACCCATATGAAGCATTCTAATATGTCCCTAGTACTCATAGGACCCCAAGGGACATATGTCATCATGTAAAGGGTCAAAGGAGATGATAGGTCAACCTATGACCCCTTTTGACCCATAAGAATGATTCTAATATGTCTCTAGGGGTTCTAAGACCCCTAAAGACATATATCATCATTCAATGGGTCAAATGGGGTCATAGTTCACGCTATAACCCCCTTTGACCCATAAGAATGATTCTAATATGTCACTAGGACCCCTAGGGACATATGTGGCCACGTAATTGGTCGAAGGGGGTCATAGGTCAACCTATGACGCCCTTTGACCCATAAGAACAATTTTAAAGGGACATATCTCATCATTTAATGGGTTGAAAGGGATCATAGGTCAACCTATGACCCCCTTTGACCCATAAGAATGATTGCAATATGTCCTTAGGTGTCTTCGGACCCCTAGGTACATATGTCATCATTTAATGAGTCGATGACGGTCATAGGTAAACCTCTGACACCCTTTTATCCATATGATGCATTCTTATATGTCCTTAGGACCCCTAAGGACATATGTCATCATGTAATATGTCGAAGTGGGTCAATTGTCAACCTATGACCCCCTTTGACCCATAAGAACGATTCTAATATGTCCCTAGGGCTCTTAGGACCCCTAGAGACATATGGTGTCATGTAATGGGTTTAAAGGGGTCATAGGTCACCCTATGTGCCCATTTGACTTATAAGAACGATTCTATAATGTCCCTAGGGATCCTAGGACCCTTATGAACATATGTCATCATCTAATGGGTCCGAGGGGGTTATAGAACAACCTATGACCCCCTTTGACTCATAAGAACAATTCTAATATGTCCCTAGGTATCCAATGAGCCCTAGAGACATATGTCATCATATAATAGGTCAAAGGGGGTCATAGGTTGACCTATGACCCCCTTTGACCTGTAAGAATGATTCTAATATGTCCTTAGGGGTCCTAGGACCCCTAGGGACATATGTCATCATGTAATGGGTTGAAGGGTGTCATAGGTCACCCTATGACCCCCTTTGACCCATAAGAATGATTCTCATATGTCCTTAGGGGTTCTAGGGACATATGTCATCATGTAACGGGTCAAATGGGGGGTCATAGGTGAACTTATGACCTCCTTTGACCCATATGAACAGTTCTAATATGTTCCTAGGAGTCCTAGGATCCATAGGGACAAATGTTGTCATTTAATAGGTCGAACGGGATCATAGGTCAACCTATGACCCCCATCAACCCGTATGAACGATTCTAATATGTCCCTAGGGGTCCTAGGACCCATAGGGACATATGTCATCATGTAATGTGTTGAAGGGGGTCATAGATCAACCTACGACACCTTTTGACCCATAAGAATGATTATCATATGTCCCTAAGGGTCCTAGGGACATATGTCGTCATGTAATAGATCAAAGGGGGTCATAGGTCAACCTATGACCCCCTTTGACCCATATAAATAATTTTAATATGTCCCTAGGGACATATGTCATCATTTAATGAGTCAAAGGGGGTCATAGGTAAACTTATGACCTTCTTTGACCCATATAAATAATTCTAATATGTCTTTATGGGTTCGAGAATCTCTAAGGACATATGTCGTCATTTAATGGGTCGAATAGGATCATAGGTCAACCTATGACCCCTTTTGATCCATATGAACAATTCTAATATGTCCCTAGGTGTCCTATGACCCGTAGGGACATATGTCATCATGTAATAGGTCAAAGGGGGTTATAAGTTGACCTATGACCCCATTTAATCCATAAGAATGATTCTAATATGTCCCTAGGGGTCCTAGGACCCCTAGGGACATATTTCGTCATGTAGTAGGTTGATGGGTGTCATATATCACCCTATGACCCCCTTTGACCCATAAGAATGATTAAAATATGTCCCTAGGGGTCTTAGGACCCCTAAGGACATATGTCGTCATGTAAAGGGTCAAAGGGGGTCATAGGTCAACCTATGACCCCCTTTGACCCATAAGAACGATTCTAATATGTCCCTAAGGTTTCTAAGACTCCTTTGGACATATGTCATCATGAAATTTGTCAAAGGGGGTCATAGGTCAACCTATGACCCCATTTGACCCATAAGAAGCATTCTAATATGTCCCTAGGGTTCTTAGGACCCTAGGGACATATGTCATCATGTAATGGGTCAAAGGGGGTCAAAGGTCAACCTATGACCTCCTTAGACCCATAAGAATGATTCTAATATGTCCCTAAGATTTTGAGGACCTCTAGGAACATATTTCATCATGTAATGTGTCGAAGCAGGTCATAGGTCAACCTATGACCACCTTTGACCCATAAGAACGATTCTAATATTTTTCTAGGGACATATGTCATCATGTAATGCATTAAAAGGGGTCATAGGTCCCCCTTTGACCCGTAAGAACGACTCTCATATGTCCCTATGGGTCATAAGGACATATGTCATCATGTAATGGGTCAAAAGGGGTCATAGGTCAACCTATGACCCCATTTCACCCATATGAACAATTCTAATATGTCCCTATGTGTCGTAGGACCCCTAGGGACATATGTCATCATTTAATGGGTCGAAGGGGATCATAGGTCAACCTATGACTCCCTTTGACTCATATGAACGATTATAATATGTCTTTAGGGGACCTAGGACCCCTAAGGACATATGCTATCATGTAATGTGTCGATGGGGGTCGTAGGTCAACCTATGACCCCCTTTGACCCATAAGAATTATTCTCATATGTCCCTAGGGGTCCTCGGGACATATGTCATAATATAATGGTAACCCATATGAATAATTTTAATATGTCCTTAGGCGTCTTAGGACCCCTAGGGACATATGTCATCATTTAATGGGTCGAAGGGGGTCATAGGTCAACCTATGACCCCCTTTGATCTATATGAATAATTTTAATATGTCCCTACAATACCTAGGACCCCTAAGGACATATGTCATCATTTAATAATTTGAAGGTGGTCATAGGTCAACCTATGATCTCCTTTGACCCATATGAACAATTCTAATATGTCTCTACGGGTCCTAGGACCCCTAGGGACATATGTCATCATTTAATGGGCCGAAAGGGGTCCTAGGTCACCCTATGACCCCCTTTGACCCATATGAATGATTCTAATATGTCCCTAGGGGTCCTAGGACCCCTAGGGATAAATGTCTTCATATAATGGGTCAAAGGGGGTCATAGGTCAACCTATGACCCCCTTTGACCCATATGAACAATTATAATATTTTCCTAGGGGTCCTAGGAGCCCTAGGGACATATGTTGTCATGTAATGTGTCGAACTCATAAGAATGATTCTAATATGTCCCTAGGGGTCTTAGGACCTCTAGTGACATATGTCATTATGTAATGGGTCGAAGGGGATCATAAGTCAATCTATGACCCCCTTCGACCTATATGAATGATTCTAATATGTCCCTAGGTGTGCTAGGACCCCTAAGAACATATGTCATCATGTAATGGGTCAAAGGGGGTCATAGATCAACCTATGATGCCCTTTGACCCATATGAATGATTCTAATATGTCCTTAGGGGTCCTAGGATCCCTAGGGACATACGCTATCATTTAATGGGTCGAAGGAGGTCATAGGTCAACTTATGACCCCCTTTGACCTATAAGAACGATTCTAATATGTCCCTAGGGGTCCTAGACCCGTAGGGACATATGTCATCATTTAATGGGTTGAATGGAATCATAGGTCAACCTATGACCCCCTTTGACCCATAAGAATGATTCTAATATGTCCCTAGGGGTCCTAGGACCCCTAGGGACTTATGTCGTCATGTAATGTGTCAAAGGGGGTCATAGGTCAACCTATGACCCCCTTCGACCCATAAGAACGATTCTAATATGTCACTAGGGGCCCTAGGACCCGTAGGGACATATGTCGTTATATAATGGGTCGAAGGAGGTCATAAGTCAACCTATGACCCCCTTTGACTCATATATATTAATAATATACATATATATTAATAACATACATATTAATACAATAATATATATATATATATATATAGTTATTATTGTAGACACTTAAAATTGTCTCTAAAGACTATATTAATTAATTTTAATATTTTTCGTGACATTATAATTAATTATTAATTAATTAATTATATTGCTCACATTCCTTTACTTATTTAATTAAATTATTTTAATTAAATAATTTCATTTTCTTAAGTATTTAAATCTAATTTAAATACTTCTAGCCTTAATGTGTTAAATTAATTTAACACATGATCCTCCATCTTTCCCCCTTTTTAAATAAATTTTATTTATTTAAAATTTTTCACATCCTATTAATTCCTCTAAACCCATGATTAAATTAAATCTCATTTAATTTAATCTTAAGCCTAACCTAAAGCCTAGCCTATAACCATCATTTTTATCCTCTTAAGCCTACTTCTTCTCTAATCCCACTTAATCATTCCTAATTATCTTCCTAATCCCTCTCATTAGCCTAAGAGTGTGCTCACACATGTGTGAGATGGCATGCTTACACACTTTTGTCTCCCACTCTTCTTCTCAAGTTTTCTCACACATGTGTGAAAAAACTTTGAATTCTTGACCATTTGCATGGCTTGCATGTCACCTTATGTGGCATCTACATAGATGCCACCTCACTAAGCCCTCCCTCAAGCCTATAAATAGAGGGCTTGTCTCAAGCATTTGCATCTCCCATTTTTGCATTGTTATCATGCCATTTTGAGTTTTGAGTTCTCATGCTAAGAGTTTGCATTGTAGTTTGATTTTCATAGAGATTTCTAAGATCATACTAACAATTTGGTAGCTAATTTAGTTTGCTTCATGCATTGTTAATCTAATTTTTACATGCATCTGTAGCTTTATTTTAGGTTGCATTTTTATCATAGTTTGCATATCTAGTTAGTTCTTTCATTGCATATCATCTTCATCCTTGAATGCCTTCAAGAATGACTCTCTCCATAGCCATTTCTTGAGGTATTCTTCATCTCATTTAGTCTAGATTCATATCTTACTTGCATATACACTTGCACTCACTCACTCAAGAGATTCATTTATTGTTGTGTTTGGAAAAGCACATCAAACATACCTCCCTATCCTAACACACCAACAAGGCCTCTCATGGGTGCCTTTGTTGAGCTGTAGAGGTGGCTGGAAGGTTGGATTTGTTGGTTGCTTAGGGTTGCAAAACTCAAGCAAGCATTAGTTAATATTTGTTCTTTTCATTTTGATGAATCTTTGATGCACTTGAAAGCTTTTAAACTAGTATTTGTTTGTTAACCCATGCTTCTTACAGGTCACATTTTCTAGCACACGGTTATGTTTAATAAAAATATTACATTATTATATATATATATATATATATATATATATATATATATATATATATATATATATATATATATATATATATATATATATATATATATATATATATATATATATATATATATATATATTATGATACATAGTAATATAACAAAAATAATTTATAAATCATAAGCTATAAAATATTATGTTATTATATATATTAATAACATACTTATATATATATATATATAATATTTTATATATATATATATATATATATATATATATATATATATATATATATATATATATATATATATATATATATATATATATATATATATATATATATATATATATATATAATGTTATATATATTAATAACACATATATATATATTACTTTATTATATTTAATAAAAATATTACGTTATTATATATATATATATATATATAATGTTATTATATTTAGTAAAGTAATAATAATGTAAATTATATTTATAGATTATAATGAGAATAACATAATATATTATTATATATTAATATATTATATGTTATATCTTTACATTACGTTATTATATATAATATATTATAATACATATTACAGAGTAATATAACAAAAATAATTTATAAATCATAAGCTATAACTCTTAAATCCGATTTTCCCTCCGAAATGGGTTGGGATTTCAAAATTTTCACCAAAATTCATCGAACCATATCAGATATCGGATTTGAAATCAGATATCCAATTTGAAATCTGATATTCGATTAGGCTTGGTATTTACCAAGCCTACCCGGTCAACCCAAAAGACGTGTTTGAAGAGAGTTTTAGTGATACTCAGACTTTGGATAGTCATCTGACAATGTTATTTTGATCAAAATTGAATGAAACGAAAAGGGTTTTTTAATACTGCTCTCGAGAATCCATTGATATAATAAGTATTTATTAGTTAATTATCAATGTAGATTATTATAAAGTGTTGATTGACATATTGATTGAAAAATAGCTATAACTTTCAAACGGTATACTATTTTTTAAATCTAAAAGTTGCATCACATTCTATGCTTCGCCTAGTATAAGAAAAAATAAATTAAATTTGGTAAAATTTTCTATTAGTTAAGGTGGTCAGACACGAGACTTTTTTTTTTTGAAATTTTTTTGGTAGAAAATTCATATTTAATTATTTATTTGGAATAAAAATATCAAAAAATATGCGTCAGATCCATGCATGAGTCTACTTTTCATATCTATAATTATATTAAAAAAATATTATCATTTGAGTTTGATTAAGGTGGTCAGACATACACCTACTTTTTATTTTTGCCCTGAAATTTTTGTAGTACTACATTAAAATTCAAACTTTTGACCAATCAATTTTTTTTTCTCCTAATAAGGCTTAGTAGTTTAGAAACTACATTCAATTTCCTACAGATTATTTTCTTACAACTTTTTGATATAAAGTCCATAACCACTTCAAAATTATGTGTCAAGTTGACATAACCCTGATTTGCTGATTTTTCACTGCCACTTAAGGCCATAGTGTGGTACACCACGATCCTACACATGCCCTCCCCCCTAAAACCCTCATTTAAATGAAAACATCCAAATCATTTTATCCAACAATTTCACATGCCCAAAATCTACCAACATCCTATCATAATAACAAATCCAAGATGCTACTGGTAAGGAAAGGAGAAGGACAAATCTACTAGTAAGGAAACTATGCTTTCTTTCCTGCATACTGCTAAGCTTAAGGCTGATTCATCTCTTTAGGGCGACTCCTAGATGTATAATGAGCTAATAAATTTGAAAAGAAAAGTGGGAAAGATGCAGTAGGACTAGGAAGCTAACCAAGCAAAGATCATTCAAATGGAAGTTCAGGTTGGTAATATGCTAGATAAATTAAAGGAATATGAACACAAACTCCATCTTTTGATCAAAGAGAGTGGCAATAAGATGGAACAAGTTACTTCTAGCATTTGTGCAGCTGTCGCTAGCTTAGGGAAGAGAAATAATGAGGAAATAATTTCTCCTGGTGGACCAAGTAAAAGAACAAGATAGATCTCAAGAAAGAAGGCAGCTGAGGTAACTAGGGGATCTGCTACTGATACCATCCAAAGCATTGTGGAGGCGGCCAAAGAGGTGATGAAAATGATCAAAGAGCTACAATAACAGATAGTGGTGTTTCTAGCAAATGGTCTCTATTCTAGTGGTGGTCTCGGTAACTAGTCTCTGGTCTAGGTTTTTTATTTAGTTTTTGTTGATTTTGTTCAAACACTAGGTTCCAGGTCCTTGTAAAACCTAGTTTTGTTATATGGTCTTATTTTTTGGTTTTAGGTCACTGTGAAACCTGATTTTGTAACTATTATACTGCAAGTTTCAAGTCCTTGTAAAACCTAGTTGTTCTTACTAGTTTATCTTTTGCTTTTCTGTTAAGGGTTTTAGGTCCCTTCCTTATTTTTACCTTAATCTAAAACAAATCCAAAACCCTTAGATTTGGAATAAATACTCATATATCTTGCCCTCTCTTTTATCCTCTCATGCATTCCCATAGATTTAATTTAGGGTTACAATAATAAAATCATAGCTCTAATACCACTTGTAAGGAAACTTGCAACAAAGAATATAACCGTTTTCACATAACCCATAATAGATTTGAAATAAATATGTAATTAAAATCCACATGCAAGAGAATAGATAACATACTCACAAAATTGTGACACAAGATATACCTTGGGAAACCCTCATTGAGAGAAAAACCAAACTTTTGAAAGCATCACCATGTATTATTCAACAAAAACACCATTGCAATACAACCATGGAAGCCTTCAAAGCCATAGCTACAACCAAGAAATTGATGTGAACAAATGAATCCACACATCCCATGTCATGCTTACAACCTTCACAAATGCTTCCTTGGCTAACCTGTCAAGCCTTGTCCCGCTTGACTCTTTCCCTTTTGCCTCCTTGTCACTTGTCTCTACAACTAACCTTGTGGCTACTTATATAGTAGCAAGTCCCATAAAACTACCAAGTGGTATTACATAAAACATGTGTTAAAAACATGTGCTACCTAACCCATTGACCCTACATTTAATATTGAAATTTTAATTATTTTTCCCAATATTAAATAATTACATGAAATATTATCACAATGTTACAATACAACTCATCAAGTATATCTCATGGGAATCTTTACATATTGCATGTCCATCTAGGTGCAACATTACATAAAAATAAAAATAAAATAATATAACAATATTATGCAATGTGTGCAACACCCATTATCTCAACACCCACTTTGTTATGGAAATGATAAAGATTTATTGATATTTGAGAGAGGTTTAAAAGAGATGCAATATATGGGTAGGATAATAAGTTTTCTTTATTCGAGGAGTATAGAGAGGAGAAAGAATTGTATGGATCCCTTTTTTGTTAGATACAGATATGCATTGGCCCTAGGTAGTTGCAGGTGTTTTTTTTCTAAAATCATTTCCATCTCTCACCCAAGCGTACTACCTTGATTTTTTTAGCCACCTAAATTGCTACCCAATCTTGCAGCAGAGATTTCCATGAGATTAGAACTTTGTATAGAGTTTTGCAAGAACAACAACTATTTGGGTTTTGTTCACAAACTAGATAGTAAAAATTGTGTTTATCAATTGGAAAAATTGATTCCTAGAAGCACACACATGTATCTGAAAGTCCTACAAGTAGGGATAAAGAAGCTCATAATATTTTCATTGGTTTGATCCTTGTAGTCCAAATTTTTTTTTTGATCCCTTTAGAAATACCATTTCCAACGATTCAATCAGACTACACTAGAAAAAACCTCATCATAATTTGTTGCTTCCTCAGTTGGGAGATCTTGTATGAGGCTTATGTCTGCATGGTTGCATTTCTAAAAATGTATTAGCAATTCAGAGACATACCCCAAATACTTTCCATGGATCTTCTTTCATTCGCTGGATCATAAGCAAATATGAAATCCCAAGACAAAGCAGCAAAGACATAAATTAACATGGAATTTGGGATAGTGACAATGATATCTAGGGAGTTGCTTAAAGGGACCCTTCTAGTATTCAGAGTGGTGGACTTGAGGGTCTCATTTTTCATTCATGTGTCTTTTGTTCATTTTCTAGAGTCATTTTTGCCTAATAGGTGCCAGTCGTTTGAGCACATAAATCCTGGAAATAATGCAAAATTTGTTGAGGTGAAGTGCATTCTTTGCAGTCAAGGACATGCTTGAGTTCAAGTAACTTAACCATTCTATAGTTTAGGTAAGGCACAACTTTGTATAATCTAAAAGTAGGCATAGAAGATTGAGTTTTTGGAACTCTCACCAATTAATTGGTCTGTTAAGGAAGTAAGCAAGATGAGGATAGAGAATACATCTACTAGGCCTTAAAGTAAAGTGGGTAATCTTGTTAGGAGGAACAAAAATCAAAGAGAATCATCTCGTATGACACCTAAACTGACCTTGAATAAGAAATTGCAACAACTAAATTTAGGTAATAATGGTGGTGATGAAGATCCAAATCAGCCAATTGATTTATCCTAAGTATGTGAGGTTGAATTCATAGTCAAGAGGAGGTCAAATTTGAAAGATAAAGCTGGCCAAGTAAATCAGGGAGAAAAAAAACCCAATGAGAACATTCAAGAATCTCCTAGAAATGTAGAACAATCTATTCCAGTTACTTCTTCACCTACAATAGTAACTTTTCCTCATGAATTTTCTCCTCCCAAGATATCATTGATTGGCATCACACATGTGGATAACTAGCTATCTAATACCAGAGATTTAATGGTGCTCACTGAACATCAAGCAGCTAATACACAAATATCATCTTGAGGTCCTACACCATCATGGCTGTGAGTGAGTTTACAAAGGAAGAAGAATGTAGTCCAAGTGGTTCCACCTTCATTCAATGTGATTTCTGGCTTTCTCCAATAACTACCCAAAGTAAAGAGAACTAAGTTGATGTCTACGTTGGCTATTGAAAAAGCTTTAGGAAATCAATGTGTAGAAATAGAAAGGCCTATATTAGAGATGAAATAGAAGAAGCCATAGAACCAGATTTTGCCTTGAGCAAAGTAGATCTCAGTCTATCAACTACAGAAGGAGATCAGAATTTTGAGTTGTTTGCAACACAAATATTGCAAAGGGAGAAGAAAGACAATAGATCAAAGGAACAACTCAAGGAACATGTTCAAATGTTGGTATCTTACATTAACTTAGTGAGTAGTTCCCCTAATGCCCAAACAATAATTACTTCACTAGCTCTAACAGGTCCTGAAGGTATTCTTGATCATAATGTGGTGAAAAATGTTAACAAACAAAAGTCCCACAACATAATGATAGAAGCATTGATAAATAGAATAATAGAAGATGCTCTAAAGTTCATAAATGGAGTGAAGGTAATATGTGGGAAAATCATTGCATAGGTACAAGCGATGTCTAAAGAGCTTGGAACCAACAAGGAACAAAAAGTCGTCTGACAAGGAGTAGCCAAATTGCAAGAGATTTCAAAAGTAGATTTGAACACTCTATTTCTTAAACAGGTCATTTATGATCCAAATGATAATCAGGTGCACATGTGGAGTAAAAGTATTAACAGGAAAGTAGTAAACATCATTAAATGAATCATTGAATTTGAAAAATGTGTGTGAACAAACGAGAGTGAAAGTCTCAAATGAAGTGAGCATGATAATTATAGGTGGAGCAGCAACAAATGATCTTCAACATGTTGATTGTTAGTTTCTTCTGAATTTCTTCACTGACAAAATTCATTGAGAGATAAAGAATTGAGTGTTAGTTGTTGAAACCTAGAAGAAGCTCAGTTGAGTCCCTGTTACTTCGGAGGATTGTAATACATCAACATATCAACCGGAGTTGGAAGAGACCTAGGACAAATACTTCACATCTAAAATTAGGATGGAAAATTTGTTCATTCTTAATTATGATTCAATAGTAGTGATCCTTGATGCTTAAGGGGCTTTCAAGAATAAATCTGTTAGATCTTGATTGATGGACTCTTGTAGCTAGAATTTTTTGGCGATCCAATGTATATTTCATGCATTTTTTATGAATTTTGGCTTAAGTCATGTCTCTAAATGCTTTCCTTGTGTAGGTTAATTCTTGAAAAGTTGATTAACCTCACCAAAAACATGTGATTTAGAGGTATTTATTAACCACATAAGGGGTAGTTTCTAGACCTCAAGTCTATATAAGGGATATTTTTCTTTGTAAAGGGACTTTTTGAAATTTTAAGAATTGAGAAAACAACTTTATTATTGTAGTTGTATCACTTCCATTTATTGGGAACCAAGTTAATTTGAAAGTATTTTCAATATCTTCAGTTGGTCAAAATCTTTTTAGTTTTGTTCATTGTATGAGAATGTAGCATTTTATGGTCTCTCTTTTGGTAAAGGCAAATAGTAAGTTGAAAATCTATTCTATGTAATGAAGTACTTTCTTTGGTATCCTAAAAAAATGTGCTTGTGATATAGAAATTTAGAGTTGCTTCATTTGATGTACATGTATGTGTAGTTCATCAGTATTCATGATGGAGTTTAGATCTTTATCAATTTGAGTTCTTGGTAGAAGTTTGTACACTCTTTAAGCAAGAACAAAGTGCAACAAATATTAAGACTTATTTTTCCCTTAAACCTTTTCAAATCCATAATTTATATCTTAAGAGGGAGCTGCCCCTATAAACATAGAGGAAGGCTGCATATCAATTGCCACATACATTCCGTTGGACTGAGTTAAGCAATTTCAAAATGACAAATCTATTTACCAACAAACATAAAAAAATTCGTCTCTATGAAACATCACCAAAATTTGATAAATATGGACTATAATTAAAATACTCCCAAAAAGTTACATTCTAACGTATATTCTGATAAAGATAGAAATGATAAACTTAAGTTTTAAACAAAACAAAATAAATTCGCTCGTTATTTATTGGAGCCGTTATTCCACCTGAAGGAATCTGCCATTCTTTTTAAATAAATGAGCCCTAAAAAATGAACAAGTCATCTCTTTGGAATGGAATCTCAGAATCAAGCAAAAGGGTTTTTGAAAAGAATAAAATGAGCGCGGGTGATTCAGAGAAGAGATATCCGCGAGTGATAATCTACGAATGGGAAGATGAGTACATAAAATTTGATCTTTACAGGACAGATGTGCGCATGGCAAATGCCCTGCGCAGAGTGATGATTGCAGAGGTGCCGATGGTGGCCATTGCGGTTGTGGACATCGAGGCCAATTCCAGTTGTTTGGCCGACGAAATGCTCGCTCACCGCCTCGGACTCGTCCCCCTGATCAGCCATTCCGCCATGAACATGATTATGTCCAGAGATTGCCACAACTGCGATGGAGATGGCCCCTGCGATTTCTGTTCTGTGGAGTTCCACTTGAATGCCTTCTGCACTGGATATCAGACTCTCGATGTCACCACCAATGACTTCATTCTCACCTCCGCCATTTCCGATGTCGAGCCTGTCAGCCGCACTAAGCAACAATAACTTCATGTATTGAAGAAAGAGAGAAATTCAACAATTAGTACTATAAAAGTGGGTGTATCGAAACAAATCAATACTAAGATTAACCAATGCATATCAAATTGACTACATAAGGTTGCAAAACATAAATTAAGTCCATAAGCAATATCTTTCAAAGACAATATCATTTGTTTTATTAAATGAAATGTTAATAATTACAAAATAAATTCTTACTAAACTATTGGCACCAATGGACTTCACATAGTCTTGAAGTTTGTACAAGTTTCATCAACATACAAGTTTCTATTACAAATATGTCAATGTATAATCTCCAGATCTTAGTCTATGAAAAAATCTTTTTAAAAGGAGGACGTTGAACAATTTGATTTTTTTGGTTCTTTCAGCAAGAGATTTGTGATGTAATTTGATCCAAGAAAAATTCCATCACAAGTGTGATGCACATGTAGTATGGGTATACAAAGCCCCATATAATCCTGCAAAATGACAAAGTTGTATCAAATTTCTACCTTAAAAAGATAGGAAACAAAATTAAATGAAAATATTTCCCTCTTATATATTCTTCTCTTCAATAAAGGTTTATATCACCAATAGTTTGACTTCTTAAAATTGTTGAATTGGGTCATAAGAAGAAATTTTAGTTCTAGACAAACGTTTATAGAAGAAAGTTGTACACCTTTTAAACCTACAATTTTCCTTTTCACCAGAATATTGATGTTCTATGACCTCAAGATTAATTATCATAAACACGAACTATGTTGTATGCTTATTTTTCGATTATACTCAAATCAAACTCTTGAAAGAAGGAAACAAATCTAATTCACCATGTTATTTTTTGTTGATATAGAATGTGGACATCGTGATCTCTACTACTTTAGATGGAGGTGTGGATGTGAAAAAAGATCAAGCATCTACCCACTCTGCGCCCATTTATCCCACAAATACTGAGATATAATTGCGCATTGCCCAAAATGATAAGATTGCATATTAAACAAAAAATAGTATGAAAGACTGTACATGTCCATTAATGTTTTTACCATCCTAATGTTGAATTTGCTTGCATTGTGAAGCTCCCCTCATTTCAATAGAAAAAGGCTTTACTCAAATATTATGTTTAGAATTTATATTATACTCCCTAACTTAAATCCCTTAGATGAAAAAGTAAATTAGAAACTTTAATTTCTTCACTGACTTCACATAACTAAGTGACACATAATTGATCACATTTTTAGTCGAAGGTAAAGTTGCTAAATGTGGACAACCCTTCATGATGTTACTTCATTCATTTAGGGTTTTAAAACTAGTGGGCTTCAAGTTGGTACTAAACAAGAGCCATTTCACATCCAATTTTCTTAGCCATGGTCTAAGAAAGTTTGGGAATTTCAATCAATAAGAATCTCTACTATCAATATTTATCAGTAAATTCATTCAAGTGGACATGCCCTATCTTGGTATGTAATCAGAACGTTAAAATTTAAGAGAGAACTTGACACTAGTGAAGAAACCCTTTAAGGGAGAAGAGTCTAGAAATAATTTGACACTCACTATTGCTTGCAATTTTATTTATTCCACAAAGTGGAAATTTTTGTTTAGGTAAAACATTTGTTATTTAGTGAGCTATTTTTTTTTGTAGAAGTTGCTAAATGATTTCTCATCTACAAATGTTCTTCATACAAGGGAATAAAAAAAAGGTGAGATAGGTAGTGAGGTCATTGGAACGAAGGAAATATGATGACAACATCAAAAGTAGAAACAAAAAGGGATCCAACATTTAGAAGTAAGTTTTGTGTCCTTAAGAGAGAAAGTGGATAAAATCATAATAAATTTTTATAATAAAACTATTGTCAATCAAATTTTTAAGGAAGGGTTCTGTAAATCTTAGATATGTAAATGAACAAAACTTGTTCAGCTTCAAATGTTCATCCATTGTGGTTATGATATGTTATGATTCTTGTCAAAATAGTCAAACATGTTGTAATGGGATCAATGTTTTTAAAGCTCATTATTCTAGGAGGTTTTTTGATTCAAAATAAGATGAAAATATTGTTATGGGATTTTCTCAACCAAGATATTATCATTTTGTTTTGATTAGATTTGATAGTTTGTAACTATCTATCATCAATAATGTCTATATTACATTTCTTCAACAATTTTTATCACATTTTATGATTTATTCTCAGTTTTGATAAAGAGTAAAGAGAGATGTCAAATGATAAGTTGTAGAACAAATATAGAAAAATTTGAAATGAGAAGGGAAGCAATCTTGTTCGATATTTCTATCCATATTGAATAATACATCCATTGCATTTCACCAATAAAAATGGAACTAATATATTATCAAGTGTGTTAAAATTAATTAATTCATATGTGTAGTAGATGAGAAAAAGAAATAATTAAAAGAATTATGCAACTTTATTGATTCAATAGTACACAACTATTAGAACATTTATACAGCTAATTTAATTAAAGCAACTAAATTTATAATTATTAAAATATATATATACAAAATCATTAACTATATAATAAATATTAATACTCTAACCTTAACTTCCAATTAAAATTAATTAAATTAAAAACGACAAGAAGATAGACAATTTAATTTACCTTAATCTAAAACTAATCATTCTAAATCTATTTGAGTTCTCACAATAGATCATAGACCAACACTCAATTTTCTAGAAATAGATCACACAATTCCATCCTCCAAAGATTTTCTAGAAGTAAACTAGTCTGATTTCCAAGCCTACTTCGGCTCCATTTCTTAGCGTCGTGGTCATTCAAAAATATAAGAGAACACTCGAGCCATAAACAAAGCGATCAGATTGTGTCAGCTTCTTCTCCGAAAAATGGAGAAATTTGGGACCAGGGTGATGCATTTGTTGCCTACAAGGGACTAGGATTTTTCACTAGGGGAAGGGGGTACATTTCTAGCGGCTTGTCCATTCTCGTCCATTCCACAAAATATTATGCTGGAGGAGAAACCATCACTTAATTGGACACTCTGGAAGTGCATTTAGTGAAGGAGATCTTCATCAGGTCAGATTCACTCTTTGAGGCTCAAAGCCAGCCCAAGGATTTGAATGAAATGATAGTAGAGTACTGATTGAAAGGTAAGATGAGACTACTAGATGTAGATCTGTTGGAGCCTGCTAAGAAGATCCGATAATTGACTTGGAGTCCCACAGATTTTCTCTCTTCATAAAAAATAAAAGCTTATTTCATATGAGTATAAACTACAGGTGCTCAATGCTCATACAATCTCACCTGAAAAGTTTTTGATCCACGCAAGCATGCCCAGTCAACCATAAGTACAAATGTGCGAGGGAGCAGACAAATAGGGTGCAAAGGTTGGGCACCGGCTACGGTGCTACATATTTTATTTGGGAAACGGTCTAAAGGGTCCTGCCATTGCGAACAAAACAGTTTACATAGGCAGGGCAAACAAAATAGTTTACCTTTTAGCCGTTTCCACATATTTGCACCCAGCCACTGCCCAGCTCTGGGTTGCTCATCCGGTGCCCTATCCTTCACTGACAACGTTGAAGGAAAATCAGTTCATATTTCTGTGCAAAATACTTTTTGCAATTACTTAAAGCTCATAGCTCATTACTGTGAATATTTTATTTATTTATTTATTCCTCTAGTACCTAAAATATAAATTTAATGATAAAGCTCTCTTGAGACTGCTCAAACATTATAGATAGTAAGTTGAATGATTCAATTTTAGAATATTTTAATTTTTAAAATCTATTTAGTTATCAAAGGCAATACAAAAGCATAATTATATATTTTATTTAACACTTTTAATAAGGCCATTAATAAAAATATATTTAATCTTTAAGAAAAATATCAATTTGTATATAAAAGATATTTTTTTAAAACAAAAGATAACAAGACCTATATATAAATATATTAACATGTATTAAATTAAATTAAAAAATACATAGAAGTAGACATGAAGTTACGGGTGAATATTTTTTAAGATATATTGTATACCAATAGAGTGGAATGAGATGTGATAACGTGCGAGATACAAGGCCACATCAGAATGAAGACAATCATTGGTTAGTATGGACAAAATGGTGACAATGATATGGGACTACCTCGTATTCTTTTTCGAGAGGCGCTTGGCGCTACAAACAAGGCATACAGACCCTACCCCCCCCAGTGGGATTTGAACTTGTGACCTCTCTTTCAAGAGTACAAGTTCTCCACCACTAGGCCAACTCAAGAAAGTTGGTAGTGTTGGAAATGTATGATGTAAAAGATGTATTATTTTTAATTTTTTAGTTAATGCATTAGATTTGTTTTGTGTATAGGATTATAACATTTGTTTATTATGTCAATTAGATTAAGAATATATAGAAACAAGGTTTTGGTGAAATATTCTTATAGTCATATTTTAATTAATTAATTAAATGGTCTATATTGTAACTTTAATTTTGTTTGAAATAAGAAGTTATTAATGTATAGAAAACAAATAAGCATGGCACGTCAGATTTGAAATCTAATCTTATTTGATGTTTGAAATCGTGTGGATTTATTTTTAAATTTAGATGTAAATGAAATCATATTTTATTAATTGCTGAATTGTATTAAGCATTGAATTTTTTTTTGATAAAAAAGTTTAGGATTGGATAGGAAATCAGCCATAGTATTTCACAGTATATCACTTTTAATCAATATATAATGGTGTTGATAATGTTAGCTTGGGTGCATTTGATTTTCGTTGGTAGTTAGGTGAGTTAAAATAATACATTCTAAATGGTAATTTTTGTAGGTATGTTTATTTATTTTAGATAAATTATTTGAAGTCAAAGTTTATAGTTTATTATTTAAATCAAAATGTTTGTAAACATTCTATTGTTAAGATTCTTTATTTTCATTTTTTTTTAAAATAACATATATTTTCTTTCTAGAGAGCTTCTAAATATATTTAAAGATCATATTATTTCCAAATAACACAAGAATGTAAGTTTTTACAATATCTTCTTTTGATCATTTTACTTTTCTTTCCCAATTTAAGGGAGGGACTAAAGCTTTACAAAGCCCTTATTTTTTTAATCAAAATTTTTCTTGTTTTTTAATCAAACTTTTAAATAATTATAGATTTTTTTTAGAGCGATTTAGAACATTTTAAAATTATGATTATCTATGTAAAAATAATTAATTTTTTATTGATATAAAATAATAATTATTTCATAATTATTTAGTTAACTGAAATAGATAATTTGTAATTAATATTTGAATTATGCATTATAATGGATAATTCTAAATTTTCTATACTATTTACATTAATGATTTAAATTGTATTATGTTTGTATATACATTGAAATAATTAGATGATTAGAATTACAATATATTATATTTTTAGTAAAAATGACTTTTTTATAGAAATGTGTTCAATTGATTAATAAAATGCTATATATGCTATGCAAAATTATAATTAAAACTGACTTATAACATATATAAATTTAACTTTTTAAAAATATAATAATATTATATAATAATAAATGTAAGTAAGATCTAAGACTTACTATTAAATAAATTATTTAAAACTAAATAAAATGTATTTTATCTATAATTTTAAATATTCAAATAAAAAATTAAATCTTTAATTTATTGACCATGAGTTTTAATTGAGTCCCAAAATTATTTTGCATGGAACATAATGCTGTCAGCAAAGGAAGTAAAGTGAGGGCACAAGACTGGCGGGCTAGGACATGTAGATGGGCAGCGGCTAAGTGCAAATATGTTGCATCGTAGCGGGTGCCCAAAGGTTGTGGTGATCCATGGTGAATGGTGTGATATAGTAAATGTAGATTGGGTGATTTTGACATTTAACATTTGTACAGATCACTCCACAAACCACAATTGGCAAACGGTTTAATGATGGTTATTTTCCAACATGAGACAAATTTCGGTTAGAGTGAATTCTAAAAGGAAAGCCTATCGGCTAATTATTGTTACCCTAAATGCTCTATTTTTATGCATCCTTTCATTTCTTTGCAATAAATCACCTATATATTTGTTACCCTAAATGCTTTGTTTTTATATATCCTTTCAATTCTTTGTAGCGAATCACCTATATATTTGTTGCCCTAAATGCTCTAATTTTACACTTCTCTTTAATCATAGTTGTTTTAGTTATATCTAAAGTAAATTATTGTATATTCATTGCCCTAAATGCTCTGATTTTATAATTCTTTTTAATCATAGTTTTTGATTAAGGAAAACAAGTTTTGAAGGGTGCCTGAAATCTTGTACAAAGCTTAAGATTTTCAATAAGCATTGTAACAAAGAAACAATAGACAAAGAAGGATTTCATTACCCCCCAAGAAGAGAGGTAACCATGGTGGCAGAAAGGCCCATCACCAACAAAAACAAAACATCCAACTAAGAGCCAAAGAATCCAATAGAGGCCCCCCCCCTCCAAAAACCAGGGACTATAGGGGAGCTCACAATTTTCCCTTTGATTTAAAGTCTCCCAAGATCGACCTGAGAATCATATCAATTGGATGAATAGGGGGCTTAGATTTCTTTTTTTTTATAGCAATCCATCCATCCTCCACCCTAGCGGTGTCACCAATCCAAGCCCCAGAAGATATAGAAAGTAGACAGAAGCAGAAGCACCCAAAAAATCATTATCCCTAGGAGGAACCGAAGAAGACAGGCCCCCACTAGGACTAGGACTAGTTTCCAAATCAGAGATAGGAGATGGGACAGGATCCAGACCTAAAGGCCAGACATAATTAGTGACCAAAGGCCCCGAAGAAGCATCAGCTAGGGGAGAGCCAGCCATAGGGGGAGAGCCATTCGCAAGATCTGAAGACACATCCAGGGACTTATGCACCATATAGTGCTCGGAGGAGGCCTTAGGCCACTAAGAAGGAGGTCACCTCAGCTTGGTCTTCACAATAGAGCAACGAGCAACCATGTGACCCATCATATGACAATTCCTACAGTGGAAGGGGATACCTTTAGTAATCCAGTATTTGAGTCCAAGAGCCTCGCGGAGAGGCCAAGTAGATTTTCTCTAGGAGGCCCTTTGAGACATCCAACTCAACAAGAATTTGAGCACACATTGAATGGAGAATATCAGAAGTATCCAAGTCCATAAATAATTTTTTTTCAATAGTGTTCTCCATTGATTCCAAAACAGAATCAAGCCAAAGATGCATAGGGAGATTTAGAAGCCAAACCCAAAAAGGAACCTTGTTGAAGCACTCCGTGAGCAGGTCAAAGTCCATATGCCATGGTTTGGCCATGAGTGGGAAATGATCTTGCCATGAGAAACTATTACACAGAATAGTCTCCCTGTCTTCAGTCGATCCAAATTTGACAATGAAGAATCTTTTAACATTCAAGAAGATCTGAACACCATAGTCTAAGATTGGTTCCCAATGCTCAGAGATCCAAGCATGGAGATTAGAAAGAGAGGGCCAAAAATCTCAAAATCAAAAGATAGTTGTAAGGACAGTGAACTCCTCTATTGCACTAAAAATGTCATCAGCAATATCTTGCTCTAAAATAACCCTTGTTGGGCTAGAGAGAGAAGGCCCATTAGAGAAGCCCATGGGAGGAAAGGCGCCATGTGAACTGACCTCGAAGGCAGCCACGTCAACAAAGGAAGGAGCCCTTCCCCATGAACTAGCAGAACCTGCAGTTGCCTTAGCAGCAGGAGAGGCCACCACAGAGGCACTGAACGGAACACACAATGCATTAGAAAGAACGGGGGAGGGAGGACGAACGCCACCAGGAGAGGGTACGAGGGAAGCCCTAACGCCCCCTCCCCCCAATAGAAATACCATCCACCGTAGCAGACCCCGAGGGTAGCGGAGGGAAATCCTTAGCAGTGCGCTCGGAGGAAGAAATTGAAGCCTGGGAGAGAATCACAGGGACACGCGTAGGGTCATTTGAAATCTCACGAGAGTGGGAAGCCATAAAGTTAATGTTATTTCTTTTTAATCACGGTTGCTTTTATTTATTTTGACACTTAATTATTGAATATTCGTTGCACTAAATGTTTTGTTTTGAACTTCTTTTCAATCAGAGATCCTTTCAATTCTTTACAGTAGATCATTATATTTGTTTTCTTAAATATTCTATTTTTATAGTTTCTTTTAATTATAATTACAATTCTTTTTATATTTACAATAGTTAGTGCATATATATAATAGATTATTATATATTTATTATTCTAAATATTATATTTTTACACTTCTGTCAAATATATGTATAGTTTCTTTCAATTATATTTACAACTAGCACTTGTACCTTTAAAGGGCGCAAGGTTAAGCCGATAGTGTTTTATATTTTTGATGGAGTTCTTAAAATTTTACTCTCTAGCTTCAATACACACATTTTTCTTATCTGCCTTCCTATACTTTGGTTTATTTCTTTCTTCTGCAAACATACATTCATTTCTCTCTCCCTATTCCTATTTATCTCACTCCTCTTTATTATTCACTTCTCATTATCTCTATTATATTTTCTCCATTTCTCTTTGATCCTCTCTATGCATCTATCTATATACTATCTATCTCATATATCTTTTTCATTCTCTCTCTGTTATTCTCCCCACTCCCCACTACCCTCTCTCATCTTCCTATTTCTTTCCCTCCCACTACCTTCTTTTTTCCTTTCTTGTCATATTTATCTCCTCTTAGGCACAAACATTTTCTCTCTCTCCACTTTTCCATCCTTATTTTTTATTATCAATATCAATCTTTTCACCTCTCCATCTCTCTTCTATCTTTATATCTTTATATCATTCTTCTATGACCATTCTCTCTTTATCCCTTCTTATATCTCCTTGTCTCTCTAATTATTGTAAATTTTTAAAAGAATAAACACCTACAAATTAATGGACTAATATAAGTTAAGAGTAGTTGACAAGTGCATTGAATATATAAAAGGGACTTTAAATTTATAATGAAACTTTGAATTGAATCCATGATCTCTCAAAGTTAATAAATGATGAGGAGCAATCACAATAATGAAAATCAAATAACAAACGATACAATTTAAAATGGAACCATATGGCAGACTCCTCCTAGCACTTCTTACTCTTGAACTAGGATTTTCTCAATCACTTGATTACACACATTTCCAATCCCAAGTAACAATGAATTCACCTTCACATGTACATTCTTTAATGTCTCCAATCAGCAAATAAACCCCTTGTTTGGGTAGAATCTCTATCTTGTTTAATTCTGCACGTGCTTGGTTAGTAATATATCGTACATGTTAGAATAACTCTTTCCATGAGTATCAGGCCTTCATCCTCATGGAAAGATCTTCATTTCCTTTAAAACCTACTACAACAAATAAATAATTAAGAGAAATCTACTGGTTCTGCAACAGGCCTAACAACAAACCTATAATAATATGAAACTTATCAAAAAAGTACTTGGAATGATGAAGGAAACCTTATTAATGCATTTGTAGAGCCAACCAATCAGTTTGCGGACCACAATATGCAATTTGAGTTGCATAATATCTAAGTTTTAATATTGTTGTTCACAAGTCTATACATACCAGTCTTCCAATATTTTCTCTCCTCTTTACATCAAAGACTCTTTCCAATTTATAAGACACCCTATAATAACTGATTCCAACCAACTATCATCATTGAGTTGGGTATTTTAAAATTATTACAACCTAAACTTCCCTCTAAACCAGCCATTACCTTTTTTATTATTTAATGTTTGAACTTGAAAAACTATACAATGGTTTTATTAAACATTAAACTCTTTTCTATACCTAAACCTATCTTGAAGACCTAATATTATTTTAGCATCATTATAGGTTCCAAGACTGCCCAATTGATTTGATGACCTTGTTTATACATTCCTTCCTTCTGATTTGTTTTGAGGATCTTCGTGGTCTTTATAATCTTCAACTGTGGCTTGAACATTTGAGGTGCTCCTGCACCATACTCCCCGCCATAAAAAGAACTCTTGCCCCAAGAGTTGACCTGTGATCTATTGTTCCTTGCTCCCATCTGTAGCTGTTGAGGGGTGAAATTATTCCCCAAAGTGATCTGCTCCTTCATCCTGGTTCCTACAGTCACACACCAAGATTTAGATACATAAATATTTGGATTAGACTGTCCTCTTGCTTGATAGTATTGTTGCTGCACATTAGATTGCTGGAAAGTCTTTATTTGTCTTTGCTTTGTCACCATATCATCTTCATCTATCTGCCCTCTTAGAGGACACTTCATTGCTCCAACCAAAACAAAAGGTTGTTCAACCAGCCCTACCACCCCTAGATTGTCCTACCTCTTAGCCTGGCATTGGTTCCAACCAGTATCATAATGTGGAGTACCCTGATCTTGCACTGGAATATCTCTACCAAAACACATTAGTATAGTTTCCTTATGACTCCTCACCAATGGATGCAACTTATACTTCACCTTTCGTTGTTGAACTACATATGTATTTTCATAGCCATTATGCATGACTCTCCTTGAACATTGCCAAGATCTTCCCAAAATGAGATGCTCGCAAGTCATGTGCGTGACATCACATAGTACCTTGTCTCTATAACTCCCAACTGAAAAATCAACCATCACTTGATCCTTAACCAACAAATTCTGATTCTCATTGACCCAAGTAGCATAATAGGGAGTAGCATGTGCAAAAGTTTTCAAATTCAATTTCTTAACAACTTCATAAGATAACATATTATTACTTGCCCCTGAATCAATTATAAACTTGCAGACCTTGCCTTGAATGAGACAATTTGATTTGAATATGCCTGGATCTTTTGGTATTTGATTGCTTCTTCCCATCAGTAAGCACTCTCCTTCTTCTAGAAGAAGTTCAATAGGTTCATTCTGCTCATCCTTTCTTGGCTCTTCATCAACCAAGTTTACTCTTCTCTCTCTCCCTTTGTCTTCCTGCCATTTAGGACACCGAAAGGACTGATGGCCTACTTCATTACAAGTGAAGCATCTTCCCGTGAACACTGCACTTCCTCTTCCTCCACTTCTTCCACCTCTATAACCCCCTCTTAATTCTGAAAATGTTTTGTCCTTATCCTTATCATTGTTGCTCTGAAAATCAGTAGTACCTCTTCCCCCTCTTCCTCTCATGGAAGATCCACCTCTATTGTTGCTATGTTTTTCTTGTCTCCTTCTTATCTTTTCTTCAGCCCTCAAGGCTAATTGATAACATTCATCAACTGACCTTGGGGTAGAAAGACTAAGTTCATCCTGGATATTGAACCTTAGTCCCTCCATATACCTTGCAATCTTTTCTTCCATCTCTTCATCATGACCCACCCTAATATCAAGCTTGTGAAATTCCTCAATGTACTTTTGTACATCCATCTCCTTTTGCTTGAAATCTCTCATTTTCTTATACAACTGTACTCTATAATCCTTTGGCAAAAATTTTGCCTTCATTTTGTCCACCATAGTATACCAAGATGTGATCTTGGGTCTACCATTCTTCCATCTGTCTGCCTGGATGCAATCCCACCACAACAAAGCATGTCCCTTCAACCTGGACTTTGCTATCTTCACTTTTTCCTTCTCTTCTATCCCTTCACACTCAAAGCAATTTTCCATTGCACCGAACCAATCTATTAGTTCTTCAACATCCATCTTTCCTCCATACACAGGTAAGTCTATCCTTACCCTTTTATCTTCATTTCTTATGGCTTTTGCCAACTTAGCCATTCTTACTTCCTCAGGGTCCTTTTCTTCTTCTCTAGGTTCTTCTTCCTCTTCTTCATCTCTGACTTCTTCATCCAATCTAATGCTCTTATCTTTCTTCTCTAGTGCTGACAGCCTCTCCATCATGGACTTTATCAATCTATCTTTTTCAGCATTCTCTTTGTCCCTTTGTTCTAATGATGCCCTTAAATTTTTGTTATCTGCCACTTGTTCTTTCACTATCTTTGCCAACTCCATATTTGTCAACCTTGTAGGAATCTCTTCTTCTCCTTCAGATATAGTTGCTTGATCAACTTGGTACAAGAATCTACTATAAGGTTACTCCTCTCAGGATAGTTCAACTACAAGGGCTCACTAAGGGATTCAAGAACCAACTTCACAAGACCAATTACGCTTTCACAAGATTTTGTTTTTTATCAAATTTGTATAGAAAAAACATTCAATACTTGACTTGAAATATCTTTGCTTATTATTAATTCTATATATCAATTTATATATAATAAATAAAGAAGACTTAGATTATGTAAAAAGTTAATTCTTAGATTTAACTTTGACATCTCGCCAAAAAGATATTATTGTACAACTCAGATGAAATGACCAAATGAAATGGGAGAACAATTGATGACCATATTTCCTGCTTTAATGAATCGTTGTTGAATCGTTGTTGTAACTAAGACAAGCAAGGGTTGAGTGCTTGAATACGCTGATATACATTATCTATGCTCCGCATTGAGTATTCCACGTGGAGGGATCAGAGGAAAGCCTTCTCTTACAAACTGTTAATGATCTTTGCACAGTGACAATGCAAGGCATCTCATTGTTTAATTGCTACTTCAGGGAAACAAATGTCGATTAGTACTTTCTCTCTCATTTGTTACACATAAAATAATGTCAAACAATTAGCATGCAATAATACACATGTCAAAAATAAATTTTAGACTAAAAA
Organism: Cupressus sempervirens; assembly: GCA_028749045.1. Taxonomy (NCBI): domain Eukaryota; kingdom Viridiplantae; phylum Streptophyta; class Pinopsida; order Cupressales; family Cupressaceae; genus Cupressus; species Cupressus sempervirens. The sequence goes on from CM053785.1 coordinate 500,941,903, forward strand.
TTGACCAATCAAGCTTCAATGTCAAACTAAATTATCATTTTCAAATCAGATAGTTCTTTCAATGCAGTCACAAATAAGCTTTCTATATTGATAGGCACATGACTGATTCATAATATTGCTATAAGGATTTAGTGTAGATTTTGAGTCAAAATTCATTGACCTATGTTTCATGAGTAGTGATTCACACATGAATCCATCGTTCATGAGAATAAATGGAACACTTAGCACTCATTGGATCTAGGTGATGCTCACAAGAATGAAGATTGATTATTAGAATATGATTAATTAGTATGAGAACTTAAAGATAATTTTTTTTTTTTAATAATAGTTTTTATAATTTAATTGAATTAAAAAATTTAAACGTTGCACTACATAACTCATAGAAAAATGTCAAAGATACATGAAATATATGTTGAAAGTTTACATATAAATTAATTATTAAATTTAGATAAAATAAAATAAAGTAATTAAATATTTAGATTTACTACAGCTCCAAAATGATTATTAAAAGGAATAAAAAGCCTTAAAAAGGCACATGAATGTTATGTAATATTATCGAAGTTAATGTCGGGCTGAAACTTTGGTACTGTAATTGATTTAAGCATTGCTGAAACACCATTGCATGTATGACATAGAAGAAACAATGCCCCTATGAAATTAGTTTTAAAGTGAGGCAAGGGAGCTGAGAAAATATGTATTTGTTTTTATGATGAGTTGTACTTTAGTTGGAATAATGGAGAAAATTATTGTCAAAATTTTATTAAATTGAATTATTTTTAACTACATCTAATTATTAATGGATAGGGTTTTTTCTTAATTATTAAACTGATGTTGAACATGGTAGTTGCTTTTATTAGTTGTACTTTGTTTAATTGTGAACATGCAGAGAATTTTTTTATATGTTAAAAAAATTATTTATTATTTTGTTAATATCAAAAGGTAATACAATATTAGTTTATATTTATAATTTAATTTATATGATGTAACATATTCAATTGATCTATATAATTAAATAAATATTTTTGAAAAGGATTAGGAAATCATTATTTTTTATTCACTCTCCTTTTACATAGGTTATCTAAGGAATTGAATTAACTCTTTTTATTAACATTTCTTCAAACTCATTTCTCATGAGAATGGAAAACTTACCATTTACTGCATTCAGATGATACTCATAGAGGTGAAGCACTATAGTCCTCCTCTAACTTGAGTGTTCTTCACTATGAAGTTTAGTCTATGGTTAAATCATGATAGAAATATAGCAATGATGGTTATATTTCTCTACATGTCATTCTCTAAAATAATAGTTCATGTGTATTATCTATTAAAGATAATAAAATGAAGTATATGAAAAAATAAAAATTAGTTGAGGAGAAAAAGAATTCGGAAAATGTTTAAGTAAAAAAAAATCTTCAATAGATTTTAAAAATCAATTATTGATGAATTAAGATGGTTTGAATCACATGAACAAGTGTTAGTGTATAACTCCTCATTATTTATAGTGAAGACAAATTTGTATTTTAATACAATGTAAACAAAATAATAGACATAACGGAGAAAAAAATATTGTTAGTTATAGTATTGATTATTGATTGGTACTTGATTTAACTTGTTTAATCGTCAACATAACTTATTTATTGGTGAGATTTTTTTGAAAGTTTATATTTGAAAATTATATACTGTTTATTAATTCCATAAATTACCAACGCCTCACCTGATTTTACAGAGAATTACAAACCTTCTTTAATGCATTTTAAAAAAAAATAAATTGGGACGGACGGCGAAGAGCTTTTGAAATCAGAAATAAGACTTCATGAACTGGCTAAAGTTGTATATTTTGGACTTATTATTGTTTCTTTTAATTATATTTACAGTTGATAACTATATATTTGTTGGCTTCAATATTTTGTATTTAGAATTTCTTTCAAAATATTTTTTTTTAGTACAGTTTCAATCAATTATATTTACAATAGATGGCCATATATTTGTTGCCTTAAATGCTGCTTGGTTAGTTTCTTTCATTTCTAGTTATAATAAAAAAAAATTTACCGACTTTTGAGCTTTTCCACATTGTTTTTGTCGCACACAAAACTTTTGCCACATTCAAATCATTTATATTTTGAATTTCATTTCATTGAAAATAATAATGGGAAGTTGGAATCGTTGGATAGATCCTATGCATATTTATTTTCATTAAATGAACGTAAATGAGATTTTGGATTTGATGGAGGAATGACCATGAATTTTGAATTTGATGGTTTAATGAATATGGAATTTGATTTTGGGAGATAAGGATGCGATATAGATTTGGAAATGGATGGAAGTTGTTTGGATGGTGGATTTGAGGAAGCCTTGGGAAGCTTGAATGCCGATTTTGTCTTTTCTTTAGTACATAAGTCTTTTACGAGAGACTTGGGAATCCACGTAGTTCTTGAATTTTCTTTTCTTTGTGATCCTTTAGAACGTATCTGCTACAATAGGAGATTTAGGAACTCAAATTGTCTTTGATATTTCTTTTTGTTTAATGGGCCATTTTGACCTTTTGGATTCATTTTTATTTTGATAAACATGTCAATTAGATTGGACATGTTGATTCTTTGATTGATGTGGATTTTTAAGCTTTTCATTTTTATGCTTGGCATCCAAGTTTCTTACTAAGGTTTTGGGATTTATGGATGGATATGAATGATATGTACACCTTTTGGATGGGTGGAAGGTTCTCCAAGATGTGTGCCTTTGTTGACTTTGATCTAGGAAAGGATAAGTGGATTGTGATGATCCGAATTATATAGAAGATCTAATATTTTTGAAAGTATTTTTCATTTTAAAAAAAAAATAGTTTTTCTATATCTTTTTGTTTGGGTTTTTCGGAAATCTTCTACTCAAAATTTGAAGCTGATTAGCTGAAACTGTAATTGATCGCTAAAACTAGGCAACCAAAGGCTCCTTGTTTTAGGGAGTAAACTAGAATTTTAGTTTTTCTTTCCAACAGTGTAAGCGGTTTTGAATTTTGAGCTATAGGTTAGAAGTTATGACCTAGACAAGTTGGGGTAATTAGACACCTAGTTTTGAATATGTTTAGCTTAATGTGTTGTTTTTATTTTTAGCCACATAAACATTTCAAATTCATGTTATGGTGGCTATTGATATTTCATCATTGTATATATTCTTTCAATCTCAATGAATAAGATGGATTTTGGTTTGCAGAGAACTCTTACGAGTTTTGCAAGATTTTTCCAGAAATAAACATTGGTATCACAGGTATTCACTTCACCAGATATTGTGTTTGCAGCCCACTTCATCAATTCAGATTAGTGGTATTCGAGTGGTAACGCTCCTATATGCCAACTAATACAAGAACTTCCTATCAAAGAATAGGACTGGCTATAACAAGAAATCCATAAGATTACCTTCCTCTATGGCACACAAAACCAAAATATTTAGTTGGTTTTTACAAGTTGATTTAGGTTTTTCTTTTAATGTTTAGATTTAGTTTTAAATATTGTTAGATTTACTTTTTTCTTTTATAATGCATATAATTAGTAATGTATTAATGCACATGTCGGTTGTTAGATCTACTCTATTTTTATATTGATGTGTTAAATTTGTTAGATTTAGTTTGTTATACACACACACACACACATGCATGCATGAGTGCATTTTCCCACAATTGTATATATTTGTATATTTATTTATTTTTATTTATTCTTAATGATTTCCTTTATTTCTTCTATTTTTCTTTATATTGTGTAACATCAACCATAAATAATGATGTTTTGGGCTTTTTTTTAATATATCTTTTAATATTTACTTTCTTCTCTTTCTTCTCTTCTTCATATTGCATGCTCCTTCTCCTTTCTCTCCTTTTTATTCCTCTTGGGCTTAGCTGGTCTACATACATCTTACATCCTTCTCTCATCCTGATGATGGATCACAGAGTGTGATCCGAAATGTTGATGATAAAAAAACATATGCAATCAAATCCAGAAGCATTCTCTCAAAACCAAAGATGTCAGATATTTCGAAAAACTCTGTGAAGAAGATGGTGGAAGAGGCTTTGGCCAGGCAGCGAGAAGATATGATGAGTAAGTTTTCAAAATTTTTGAAGACCTAACAAGTGCTGAATTCAGCAGCACCATTCCATGGGAACACTCCTTTTAAAGTACAGGTGAACTTTGATATCCCAAATTTTGAAAGAAAATTCAATGTCGATGATGTTGATAATTGGTTGTCCAAGATAGAACGATATTTCTTTGTAGATAATTTTTCTAATGAGAAAAAATTAACATTTTCCCGTGAGAAAAAATTAACATTTTCCCTCTTGAAAGAAAAAAATCATGTCAAACTAGCATGGGAAACGAGAGTATTGAATAAAGAAAATGAGGCAAGAGAAGAGTTGGAAATACTCTCTAATAACAAACCCAATTGGGAAGAATTTGTGGAATACATAAAAGAAGCATACTTGCCTGAAGATGTATATGAATAGAAATATATAGAATGGCAGTTACTTCGATAAAAGAGGGATCAATCTGTGCAAGATTACACCAATACATTCCATGCTCTCTGCAAAAATTGGCATAGAAGACTCAGAGAAGTATCAAATTCTGAAATATCATAGTGGGCTTCATAGATACATTCAAACTGAAATAGAATTCTTGAATATTGAAACATTGGCAACTGCTTACAAATATTCTAGAAAATTGAGTTAAAACAGAAAGGAAAAAGGGATTACTTTTCAAATAATAAGCCAAGGGGTGAAGGTAGTAATAGATTCGGGGGAAAACTAGTAGGGAAGGACCTTCCCTCAAATCCACCCAAGAATATGTGGTAGGTTACAAAAAAGACACAAACAGATATAGGCATGTGGTGTGAGATACATAGGAGTTCAACTCATAACACAAAGGACTATCGAAGAATTAAGAATTTGATGATAGAAATACGAGGAGAGGAAGTTGAGCCTGAAGCCACACCAATGGAAACTCCTAAAAATGATTTAGTAATAGAAGCAGACTTGTATGCCATTGTTGCAACAATGAAAGTAGTCCCACAAGAAGATGAGGAGAGATTATTCCATTCACAGATGTGGGTTAATGGAAAGCCTCTATATTTTATTGTTGATAGTGGGAGCAACAAGAATTTAATTTCTATGGAGACAACCAAGAGATTAAGTTTAAAAATGACAAGACATCCACAACCATACCCTATGGGATGGGTTAGTGAAGGAAAAGATATTCAGATAAATCAATAATGTCACCTATCATATTCAATCAAACCATTCAAGGATGAAATAATCTATGATGTAGAACCTTTAGATGTATGTGATGTTTTGTTGAGACAACCATAGATGTATCAAAGGCATGGGGTGTACAAATCCAGAACACGCATTGTCACAATCAACCTTGGTGAAAAGAGATATCAAATACCAGAGGTATGCCCAACTCAAGCTACTTCTTTAATTACTGCTAAACAATGTAAATGTTTAATTGCTCAAACCAAAACTTTTGTACTCCTCATGATTCATTCTAAGAAAAAAAAGTCAGTTGTCCTTAATATACATACTAAGGTGGCAACCACAATAGACCAAAAAAAGGAGATGGATAAAATCCTAGATGAATACAAATCACCAGCAAGGGTCCCAATGCACTACCAAGTCAAGCATTCTATTGATCTAATTCCAAGAACACCATTGCCGCATGAACCAATCTATAAGAGATCAATTTTGGAAAATGATGAAATTAAGAGATAGATTCAAGAATTGATTGAAAAGGGACATGTCAGGCCAAGTTATTCACCTTGTGGTAGCCCCATTGTTTTGGCAAGCAAGAAAGATGGGACATGGAGACTTTGTATTGATTACAAGGAACTTAACAAAATTACTATGAAAAATAGATATCCAATTCCTCAAATTGATGACCTTTTTGGATTAACTTATGGAGGCTAAATTCTTTACAAAAATTGATTTGAAATTTGGGTATCACCAAGTACCAATTGACCAAGCGGATGTATGGAAGATTGCATTCAAGTTCAAGGAAGGTTTTCTTGAATGGTTGGTTATGCCTTTTGGCCTAACAAATGCAGCAACCATATTTATGAGGTTGATGAATGATGTGCTTAGACCCTTCATTGATTCATTCATAGTTGTTTATTTAGATGATATCCTCATATTTAGTAAAACTTGGTTTGAACACTTGTAACATGTTGAACAAGTACTCTTGAGTTTGTAGAAACATAAACTCTATGCCAACATAGCAAAGTGCTCTTTTGGTATGCAAAGCATCCAATACTTAGGGTACATCATTGATTGTGAGGGTGTTCACATGGACCCTACAAAGATACAAATTATCAAAGATTGGCCACCTCCTCAAAATTTCACAAAACTTTAAAGTTTCTTGGGTCTAGCCAACTTATATTGTAGATTTGTATTTGGTTTTGCACATTTAGCATGGCCTCTTCATCAATCACTCAAAGGTGGAACACACGAAAATTTTTGGTGGATAGAGGAAAAACAAAAAGCATTTGAGAATTTAAAACTCAGACTATTTTTAGCTCTAGTATTGGCTCTTTCAAATTTGCAATGATCATATGAAACAAAAACAGATGCATCAAATTAAACTCTTGGTGTTGTACTCATGCTATTCTCAACAGTCATTTGAAATGGAAACAGATGCATCAAATTATGCTCTTGGCATTGTACTCATGCAATGTGGGCATCTTGTTGCATATCATAGTGAGACATTTTCTAAAATAGTTCGCAAGTACCCCACCTATGACAAGGAGTTGTATGCAATTGTTCAGGCTTGTAAATAGTGGAAGCACTATATTTTGGGAAAACAAGCTATGATACATATAGATAATAAACCTCTACAATTCCTACAAACACAAGGGAAGTTGCAGAATGATAGGCATCGGCGGTGGTCAAATTTTTTGCAACAATTCCACCTCAACATTCATCATAAAAAGGGCATCACTAATAAAGTAGTATACTTTTTGAGTAGGTTTCCAATCATAGGTTTCACAATGGTGTTGGATTCATGTGGCCATCAAACAAAAACTTGGGCTCAACTATATGGTAAAGATCCTGACTTTTGTAACATTTATAATGCAACCTTAGAAGGGAAGAATGTTCCCGACTTCTATATATAGGATGGTTCCTTCGTCATATTGGTCACATATGTGTCCCTAGTGAAGAAAGAAAGAAATTGATGTGGGAAGCACATTATAGCTGAGTGGAAAGATATTTTGGTATTGGTAAGACTACTACAATTCTCCAAAAGTATTTCTATTGGCCAAAAATGAAACATGATATCATTTCATATATAAAATCTTGTGTTGTTTGTGTAATTGCAAATCCTTCAAATTGTGAATTGAGCCTCTATCTACCATTACCTATTCCTAATAAACCATGGCATTCTATTTCAATGGACTTTATGTTTGGGCTACCAAGTAGCAAAAGGAAATGACTATATATATGTGGTAGTAGATAGATTTTCTAAAATGGCTATCATGGTGGCTTGTAAAAAAATGATTTCAATAGAGACCACTAAGCTATTCTTTGAACATGTTTGGTTTCACTTTAGGTTGCCAAAAAATATTATTTCAGATAGGGATAGCAGGTTCCTTAACAATTTTTGGTCTTCATTATGGGCTAGAATGGACACCAAGTTGACAAAGTGTATAGCATTCCTTCCTCAAAAAGATGGCCAAATAGAGGTAGTCAACATAATGATTATCCATATCCTTTAAATGTACCACTCCAAACACCCACATACATGGGATGGGAGCTTGGCTTATGTCTAGCATGGCCACAACCATGCACTCCATACTACTATAGGACATAGTCCATTTGAGATTTGTCTTGGGTATTAACCATTGGCACTCATAGATGTAGCATTACCCATCTTATAATCTAGCCAGCTACTCAATACTAAAAAGGAGACAGATAAAGTAGACAAATTTATTGAAAAGATCAAATAGTTACAACAACAAGTTTATGATATTTTAGAATAGAGCAACCAAAAGTATAAGGAAAGAAATGATCAACATAGAACTCCCCATCATTTTTAGATTGGTGACAAGGTATGGCTACATCTTCAAAGGAGCACCTCCATGGACATTATCGAAAGTTTCGTCCTATTCGGTATGGGCCATATACCATTAAGAAACAAGTTGGTGAGAATTATTTTGAACTCGATCTACCACAATTTTTGGGAATAGATCTAGTCTTTAATGTAGAATTTTTGCGACCCTATTTTCCTCTATTATTGGACATCTCTCAAGCTATTGAACATATTCATGCTACAAAATTGAATCCATTCACTACTACGCCATTACAGTGTGATCATGTCACTGAAGTCATGCTGAAATCTTTGACAAATTAGAAAATTTTGCTATATATGGTGGTTCAGGTTGGTCAATTCTCTCATCAAGGAAAATGGTTAACCAAGGATCGGGTTGCAGCACAATTCTCTCATCCACTATAGAAGATTGATGCAATGGGGCCCATTTCCTCTTAAGGGGGGAGGAATAATCTAGATTATAGAAGATCTAATATTTTTGAAAGTATTTTTCATATTTGTTTAATAGTTTTTCTATGTCTTTTTGTTTGGACTTTTTTCGGAGGTCTTCTGCTCAAAATTTGAAGCCGAAACAGTAATCAATCCCTAAAATTGGGCAGTTGAAGGCTTGTTGTTTTAGGGATTGAACTAGAATTTTAGTTCTTTTTTCCAATGATGTAAGAAGTTTGAATTCTAAGCTATAGGTCAAAAGTTATATGACCTCGACAAGTTGGGTTAATTAGACACCAAGTTTTGAATATATTTAGCTTAATTTTTTGTTTTTATTTTTAGCCACATAAACATTTCAAATTCATGTTGTGGTGGCTATTTATATTCCATCATTGTATATGTTCTTTCAATCTCAATGAATAAGATAGATTTTGGTTTGCATACACATCTTTCAAGTTTTTACAAGATTTTTCTAGAAATAAATATTGGTATCATAGGTATTCAATTTACCAAATATCATGTTTGTAGACCACTTCATCAATTTAGATCATGTGAACTAGAGGATGGAGGAACATATGGACCTCAGATGGATGGAAGGAATGAAGAGGGAGGAATATATTTGGATTTGGATTTGGAAGGGAAATCAACTCCTTTAGAATGATATTTATAGTTGAGGGTATGTCAATTTGAATTCTCTTTGATATGGAAGGGTCTTAATAAACCTTTTCCATGGAGGTTTAACCCTTTGACTTGATAATGCTTTTGACTAGTAGGATATTTTCTACAACATTGGGGTGGATATGATATGGAAGAAATAATAGGATTTGGAGGTAGACTGGACTAGATGAAAGTGGATAAACTTATTTGACATGTATGTGGCTCATGAAAAACTTGCACAAATCTTCTTGGACCATAAGGGGGTTCAGGAGGACTAATGGGATTATGTGATGGATTAAGAGTAGTGAAAGGATTCTTTAGGACCTGATAGGATCTTGTGGAAGGTATGGAGGATTAGGAAATGGAGATGATGGAATGGTAGGATCATGAGGAGGGCCTGGAGATATGATGGGATCTTGTGGTGGACATGAAGATGAAGGGATACTTTGATCTTGACTTGGAAAGTGATTATTGGACTCCATTTTAAGGGTAGTTTTCTCTTGCCTGTGAATGAAATCATTTGGAAGAATGGATAGGATATCATGATCTTGCTTAAGAATAGAAAGTGGAAGGTCCATAGGATTGGCAATGACAATTTTTTCTTTAGATAGATGTTGATCATCATTGATAGGATGGACACAAATGGTAGAATCTTCATGAGACTCCAAAAAGATGGGTTCCTGGTAAAAAATTAGATAGTTTTGGTGATTATTTGGATCTTGATCTTGATTTGTTTTAGGACTTGTATCTTTATTCTTTGTATCATCCTCTTGACATGGGGTATGAAATGGAACATGAGAGGTGGACACTTGAAAGGGTTCGATGCTTTTACATGAGAGATATAGACTTTGAATGGGGCACTCTAAGATGGGTTTTTCTAGGAATGAAGCATATGGTGGCATTGGATCTAGGAAAGTTGATTTGTAGAAGGGAATTGCGTAATGAAAGGGAATGACTTGGAAATCCATTGTGGATATCCTTTGGGAAGTCTCATTACTGGATATATCATTTGTTGGAAATGGAATGGATTCCAATTGTGACATTTCTAGAGATGGGGGAATGGTTGGAATTATGGAGACTTCTTCAAGGAAAACTTCATTATTATATAGGTTTATGTGCCATTGCTAGACATGGGTTGATGATTTTGATTTTTTTTGAATAAGAAGATGATGATTATCAACCAATTTTTGACGCAAGCAATTGAAAGGACTAGATTGGAATTTTTGTTGGTTGGGAAATCTTGTTGATGATTCCATATTGATATTTGCATTTTGTAAATCACTTGATTCTTGAACATGTGCTACAACAAGTTTGTTATTGACCATGCTTGATTGATGTCCAAAGGATGACATATTTTCAATTTTGTTTGTTTAAAAAACTTTGATAGTGGATTTGATGAAGTGCATAGATATTCATTGATATTTAATTTTATCAAAGGCATGTTGATTGATTGATTATCAAGGTACAGATAAATGTTCTTCATGGTGTAAGACTTTGGTTGCCTTTGAATTTTAAGATCATCTATCTCATCTCATAGTTCTTACATTTTTTGTATGAGAATAATAGTTTTCCATTGTTATTGTGTCATCTCAAGATAACTTTATGGATAGACAAAAGGGTTTATATCATAAAAATAGTTAGGATCTTGTTCTTCTTCATAGGTGGAAAATGGATCAAAGTACATGTCGACTATGTTGTTCCTTGTTTGAGATCTGATGGGTGGTCTTTGACCAAAATGGTATGGAAGAGACATCTTGATATTGATTTGAAATGTTTGGAGTGTTATTCAAACTATTGTTGTCATGATTCCCATGTTAAAGTATATTTTGGATTGAAGTCTGATAGAGAAAGGTTTATCTCTATGATTTAGACTTGTTATTGTTTTGATTATGATCTCTTGGTTCTAAGGACCTGGGATCCTTGATGATGAACCTTGAATTTTGATTTGAAGGTTATTTGATGACACTTACAACAAAAAATTTTGATTTTAACAATAAATGAAACAAGAAAAACACTCACTCCAATCAATAATCGTGAGAGATAAACATTGAATGTTTGTTTTAGATTGTTTTGACAAGTCTTGTGCAAGAATAGATACCAAAAAATCTACCTAATGAAATTTTGATTTGGACCTAGCCAAAAAAGTAGTTTTTGATAAACAAGGATCTAGTTAGGATTTTCATTCAAAGAGCCTTCTTTTACCTCTCTTTTGAGAGCTTCCCACCAACACCAGGGAGGTTTTACACAATTCGTGAGGACTACTAGAGGAAGGCTATTACATGCTCTTTATTAGAATAGTGCGGTTAAATTAGTTGTTTCACTCTTGGCTTTCCCTCTCACCAACCTCGTTAAGGCAAGTCTCGAGAGGCATTACCCTTGAGGTTTTATGCTACCTACTAAAAGAAATGAAATGAAATTAAGAGTAGGTCTAGGAGTCTGATCATCCAACAGGATGAGAGCATATCCCTACTACTTTTAGCCTCCAAACACAACAAACATGGTTGTTCTTTCCAAGCCTTATTTACTAGGAAACAAAAGGCTTTAATTTTAATGTTGATTCCATAGAAGGAAAAGTGAATCATGGGTAAAAGTGCAAACATGTGTCACCCTTTCACAAAGGAAAAGGCTAACATCAAAAAAAGTGTTAAACTTCAACAACGTAAAAGTCATATTTTTGTTTTGAATTTTAAGTTGGTGTAAATTGTTGAAATGTGTATAAAAGGATAAAGTTTATGTATGCTATTTTTAATATTAAAAAAAAAAATAGTATGTTTTTTATAATTTTCAATGACCTTTTTTGATAGTGTTAAAAATTGAGCAAATCAGGGGTTATAGTTCCCACCACATAAATAACTACAAATAAATGTATTTTCATCTAAATTTGAACTATGTTGTTGACGACATGTGTACCTAGAACTATCAAAAAGAAATTTTCAAAAATATTATATATTTTGTCTATTATATCTAGCCTCTATTTAAAGTTGAATTTTTCATAATTTAACAATTTTCATTCCCGCCATCTTTTCCCTAGTGAATCTATGTTAACAATTAAAAATGTTATATATTATTAAAGAGGACTCTCTCTTCTAGAATAATTAACCATTTTTAAAAATAATTGTTATCATCTACTAATTTTTATATTTTTCTGAATGTGCATCATCTTCAATGTTGAAATACCTACTTGCATTATTTTGCAATTATTGTAATAGATATTGAGTCACTTATAAAAAAAATTATATTGGCATAATTTTGACTACAAGCTTTATCCAATGGTTTTTTTTTTTTTGAAACCTTAATTCTGATGATGAAATTGGCCTTTGAAGTGTTAAGTTCTTTAGAATTGCAAAAACCACGAAAGAAAGTGCCACATAGGATGACACCTAGACAGTTTCGGTTGGATCTGATATGGACGTATTGGATCTGGTTGGATCGCATCTGGTAGGATTATGTCAGCACAAAAACCCACAAAGGAAAGGTCACCCATATGACTTGGTTGGTAAACAATTGAAATAAAAAATCTTGATTATTATTTTAAAAAATTTCTAAACTAAATATAGTTAAATTAATCAAATAATATATCTTTTATTTTTTTACTATGATTTCTAATGTAAGTATTTCATGTGTTATTTTAAATATATTTGATAAAAATAAATCAAGATAAAAAATATACAAAATAAATAAACATTTAATTAATATAATCATTTATAATTTTTAATTAAGAGATATATTTTAAAATATGTATTAATTTTGAATATTAAATTTAATTTTTATTATGATAAGGTCCCTTGTATTGTTTTATTTTTTATTAATTCAATAAAATAGGTTTCAAATGTTTTTTTAATTTTATTGATTCAATAAAATAGATTCTTTTATTTTAAAGGTAAAGTTTTATTTTTAAATTGTTAAATTTAATTTAATAAAGTTTAAACAATAAAATAGGTTTTCTATTTGAAATGTAATATTTTATTTTATTAATTATTATATGTAATTCAATAAAATATGTTTATTTATTTATTTTAAAGCTAAAGTTTTATTTTTAAATTGTCATATTTAATTGAATAAAGTTTAAACAACAAAATAGGTTTTCTATTTGAAATGTAATGTTTTAATGTTTTTAATTGTTATATTTAATTCAATAAAATATGTTTTTTATATTATGAAAATTTTATTAAATTTATTAAATATTATGAAAACTATATTAAATTTATTAAATAGTTAATTTAAAAAAGATATGTTTAATAAATTGTTTAATCTAATTTTAGCAACATGGTTTAATGCAACTACTTGTCTTAAGATTTTGTATTGTTACAGACAGTCAAATATAATAACCTTCTAATGTTGACAGTTTTTTCTAAATTGTTTATGATCTACCAATATTTATGTAATTGAATTTGGAAGTCTTTTGTATGTAGGTGATATCAAGCTCTCTATTCAGATTTTTGTACAATGAGGAATAAAGCAAAAAGAGCAAAAAGATATGATCGAGTCAGAGATGACTAGAAGAAAGGATGGACAAAATGTAATATAGAGCTAGCAATTGAAGACCCATTGATTGAAGTTGAAGAAGATCCTATTAAAGTTCCAGGAAAAAGTAGGGCATTTGGAAAATATGGTTTTGGGTTGGAAAATTTGATGGAGATGGAAGAAGACTCTCTTTTAAGAGAAATTGAATCATCTGAATGCATGATGCTTGAAAGTACAATTAAGCTACATCTGAAAAATCTGCGGGAGGAATTTTTTGAAAATAAATCGTTGATTGGTAAAGCATAATTATTTGTCAGATTATTTAGGAAAAGAGAAATGAGTCTTGTCCTAGAGTTGTTAGGTGTGAACAATAAGAAAAGCTCTGGAGATAATGTGAAGGCAACAATAGTTCAGAATTTGAGAGATACATTAAATGCTATTAATAAAGGAAGTCAAGTAGCTGATTTAAGTGCTACATGAAGAGCATTGATGACTATGATTACAAAAAAGGACTTGTCCCAAGAAAACCAAGTTTGAGCAATTTATGAAATGCTCAACCTATCTAGAAGAATTGTTCAAAGATACATAAAAAGGAGAAATTTTCTTGATGAGAATATTGAAAAAAATGGGTTAATATTTTTCGACTTCTTCAAAAGGATAGAATTTTTGAAGATGTTAGAAGATAGGTTGTTGATATTGGACCAGCCAGTCATGTTTTTCCTCCAATAGAAGAGACGCTATACAGCTCAAAGATGAAGAGATAGGTATGAAAATAGCACATCCAAAACACTTTGTAGACACAACACAAAGTGAATTATTTGAAGCTTTCAAAAAAGAATTTTCAAATGTGAAAATTTTCCAAAGAATGTTTGAAAGGTTGCACCCATGTTTTGTACACATAAATAAGGTATGTGAAAGTTGTTTTTGTTCAAATCATGTTGAGTTTCATCTTTATTTGCAATCTTTTAGAAAAGCTATGGCAACACTTAAGCCAAATGTGATAATTCCTAGAAGCACAACACAATTTGTCAAGTCTTTGTTATGTGATAATGTTGAAGAGTCAGATGAATTCAATGTAGAATGCATAAAAAATACATGCATAGATTATGGAGAGTTACAAAGATTTCCATATGAAATGGACAATATTGATGTTTCAACACCAGTTGTGTAGAATAGATTTGAGTATGACATTTATCGAACAAGGAATGGAGAAGAATTAAAAAAATAGCTTTGACAGAAAGCAATTTTCCATATGGTGAGTTTATGGATAAATTCAGAACTATGATTTATCCACCAATCCAACATTGTCATGGTGCAAGATGGTGAGCCAAGCAGTTTCGAGATTCAAAAAATTGTTTTCCACAAGGATGTATTCTATCAATTGTAGACTTCTCTGAAAACTATACTTTTTCCTATCAATTTGAAATTCAAGCTAACTATTATCACTTAGATCAAATTGTAATTTTTGTACAAGTTTCCTATAGACATGCACAATTTGAGGTGGATGGGGTAGAAAGTGTCAATCCAAATGAATGCATTATCATCAAGGAGGTCTATTTTTATCTTAGTGATGATAGGGTTCATGATAGGAGCTATGTAGCTCATTGTTTTGGACTGTTCTTTGATGATCTCGCAAATCATGGGATAAATGCTTTAGAACATTGGATTTGGTTTGATGGTTTTGCTGGTAAGTGTATTTGAAAGTTAAACTTTAAAATTTCATGCACATATTTAATTAACAAAACAATTAAATATATATAGATTTGATTACTCATAAATTTATTTTAATTTTTTTCCTAGGGCAATTTAAGTCTACAAAAGCATTCAATTGGCTTGCAACACAACATGCGAGAGGAAATGTTCAGTTTCTTTGGAACTTCTTTGAAAGTGGTCATGGAAAAGGTGAGCATGATGGAGTAGGAGCTTGTGTAAAGCGTGCACTTCGCCAACATGAACTTTCAGGTATAATTTATTGTTATGTACTAATCAAATTTAACGTATATGACCATATGCTAGATAATTCTTTTATATTTTGTTAAAATTGATCTACAATTTACTTTCCTATATAGGTGCAAAGATAGACAAAGCAAATCAAGTTGTTGAATCGTGCAAATCTCATTTTTCTCCTCGTGATACAACATATAATAAACATTTCTTTTGGGAAGCGAAAGGTAAGATTTCCATTTTTCTTTGACATGATTACTTTAATATTTTGATTATTGACTTAGATACTTGCCAATTTAATGTGTTACAGATATTGATCGATCAAATCCTTACAATTGTCAACCCATTGTTGGAATTAGAATATTGCATCAACTGATGAGTACCAGACAACACAAACCCCCAGTAATTCAAGTAAGAGAAAAATCATATTTTTGTGATATCTACATTCAAAACAATGCAATGGGTCAATGTGAGAATATTGTGACTAGGTATGCCTCTAAATGAACATGGACAAACATAATCAGAAGTACCCCTTATGAAGAAGATGACAATGACATAGACATTCATAATCCTATGTATTCATCTAATTATGAACGTGTTTCTGATTTAGTTGTTCCAGGTGAGTTTCTACAAACATGTTTCATTTTAATATTAAATTGTCTTCATATATATTTGTTTATAGTTTCCATTATTTTCTACATTTGTAGGTGACAGCTTTGCTATCAATGTGGATCTTGAAAATGTGAAAGGTGTGGATAATTATTTACTTAGATGCACAAAAGCAAAAATCAAGTTGACTAAACCATGTATAGATGATGATAACCATTCTTATCCAATTGGTTCAGTTATTATAGAAGGTATAGATTATCCTCTTATGAGATGTATACAACTAATTAGAGAGTGATAGATTAATTGTTTAAATAATTATTTCTTTTTTATATTATTAAGAGTGCTAAATAACTTGTATAAATTTTTAGGCACCTATTATCAAAAAACAAAAATTGACCACAATGGTGTTCAATTTATTGAATAAATGCCTGCCCAAACAGTTTTGCATTATAGCCACTTGGTTTTAGCCACAAAGATCCAGTTTGACATTATTCCAAAAAAGGACATAGCACACCAAAGTGGAGGTTAGATATCAAGGACCATGAAAAGTTGTTGGAGATTATTAAAGATAAAGAGGATCCCGACCGTATGTATCAACAACTTCTTGAATGATCTAGACAGGTTTAATTAAACCTCCAATAATTTCAAATTTATATATACATTAATTGTTTCTCAATACTTATACATGTTTAAAGACCTATGCATAGGTTATTGATGTGTTTATGGTTAACATGTTGATGACTTATTTGTGTTAAATTTATGATTTCACATTATATCTAAGATTTATGATTGGTATCTAGAGATTATTTATGCACGATGTTTATGATTTGACATAGATTTATGTATTTTCCAACATATCCATGATGTATGTGTTTATGTCTAATATCTGGATTGTTTATGCTTTTATGTTTGACATGTAGATAAATGGTTATATGATTTGATCTAATGATTATTTATCTAGATGAATTTATATAATTTGTATGTCCTAATAGATAGTTATGATTTGATTTAAAATGGTTATAGACATTTTTATGATTTGATTTGATCATTATACATAGGATGGAATTATATGATTTTAATTTCCTAATAGATGGTTATGACTTGATTAAATATTCTAATTATATGATTTGAATTTTTATACATGTAAAGTAAAAGATCAAATAATGTAACTAATTCCATACATTTATGTTTTTCAAAGATGTAATTGAAAAACAATTACTGTAACTAGTTGCATATCTATTTGAAATCATACATGCAGGTTTAAAATTATTAAAATAAATGGTGATCTAGTTTTAATATCTAATTAATGGACCATAAGTTATTGAACTAATATAGAACTAGCAAAGTCATAAGGAATCTTACCAATGTTATGAAATTTTAGCAAAATATAACTAATTTTCCAAATAATCAAGACCTAATATCATAACTAATCTAACTAATTTATAATTGTAGACCAAATATAATCTAACCAATCTAGAACTAATAGGTCATCATAAGTAACCTAACTAATGTCATAAAAAATCTAGCTAACATGTAACTAATTTTTTATAAGTAATCTAACTAATGTCTTAAAATAAACATGGTCACATAACTCATGAAAAAATCATATATGTCAACTATAAATGTAAAGGTTCACATAACTCGTGAAAATATAAAATATGTCAACTATAAATGTAAATGGTCACATAGCTGATAAATAAACACACACAATCGAATCTAGAAAACTTAGTACTTTACAAATGGATTGTGGAAATCTGTTACTGTTAATAGTCACATAGCTATAAATGTAAAATGGATAGCTATCAAATATGT
Organism: Cupressus sempervirens; assembly: GCA_028749045.1. Taxonomy (NCBI): domain Eukaryota; kingdom Viridiplantae; phylum Streptophyta; class Pinopsida; order Cupressales; family Cupressaceae; genus Cupressus; species Cupressus sempervirens. The sequence goes on from CM053785.1 coordinate 500,959,893, forward strand.
GTTTTGTAAATGAAAATGGTCAACTATCAAATATGTGTGCTATAAATGTAATATGTCCCATAGTTGTAAATCTAGAAATGATATCATCATAAATCAATATCAAACATCATGTATATGACATATATGAACATCAAACATAATCACATCATGCTCCATGATGTGATTGATTGAGACGAGTTCACAAACCTTGTGTCCAATATAAGAACAAATGTATCATTAGCATGTGGACAAATGCAATTTGAATAGTAACATAAGTACAATTAAATTTACCTGTAACTCAAGATGACTAGGGTCAACAATTGTCTGTCCATCTCCACTATCACAAGCTGCAGATGCAGTCTATATGTAATAGAAGAAACAAATATGTTAGAAGTCAATACTTCACTGATAGATCTATAGGTCCAATTAAATAGACATGTCTGTAAAGTTTTACTTGTGTCTCCTGTTGCACATGATGCGTAGGTGTCTGCAAGTCCCCATATGCCATTGTCGTTGCAAATATATGTCTACCTATCTCACTCAAGTTTGTATCACTAAAGGTCACATCTATGATGTCAAGTGTAGGATTCGTGAGCATATCTGTGAACAATGAACATCATGGTGGGTGAAAACCTACCTCAGTAGGGGGGCTGCATCCTCCTCAACTGTGATCTGTGGTGGAGCTATAGCTACAACATATATGTCCTCCTGACCCTAACCACCTTGTACCTCTGATGTACCTCTGATGACATCAACCACATATGATGGCACTATTGGAAATATAGATGGAGTAACTGAGACGGGGGCGGGGGGGCGGGGGGGGGTTGTGGAATCAGTTACCACAAAAACAAATCCACAGATTCCTTAGATGTCTTAAAACTTAGTTACTGCTATCACTTGGTAGCCACATAGAAAAATGTTGTAACTCGGTAGATGTATGTTAACTTATTAAGCATTCAAAAAGATTTAACATGCATGCATAAAAGAAATAACATCAACACAAGAGACACTAGATTTAATGTAGAAATCCAATATGGAAAAAACCAGCAAGTAACTAGCTACCAATTTTCACTCTTTTGAAGTGAGCCCTATTAGGAGCCAACCCTGTTAAAGGTTACAAAACCACACTATGAGGTGTGACCTTGTTAAAGGATTTAATCACCCTACTAGGAGTGGCCTTGCTAGAGGACTTAAGAACAATTCAATAGAACTGTCCACCTTGTTAGAGGGTTTACAAAAATGGCTATTAAACCAACTCCATTAAGAGATTTAGGAATCAGTATTACAATAATGAAAAAGTAACAATGAAGTGACCTAAATGAGATGCAACTAATCTTTGATGTTACAGATCTCTATTTTTCTTTACTAGATCTTCTCTGATCAAATACACCTTTGTTGCTCCTCAAGGATTTCTTATCCTTCTTCAAAATTCGCTCACACAATCAACTCACTTGCATGCTTGCTCATTACATCCATCCATTCATACATTAGAATCCACAACTTGACCTTTTATTTATACCTTACAAATTGTCAAGTTGGCTTGTTTACAAGTTACATTTACCAATAATCATTACATCAGTCGGCTACAAACTTTACATGAAACAATTAAAATATATTTCCCAAAACAATAAAATCCTTCATTGGTCGACCCTGCTTGATAAACATTGCTCCAAAAATGATTTCGAGTGTTAACCAACTAAAGCTCAGTAAACATTATGAATTTTTCAAAATCCTTTGGAGACTGAGTGAACTCGGTAAACACTAACTTTCTTTCGCTGACCTTGTGAGCTCAGTAGAAAATGACTTCTGCAACAGAAACCTTCGATGCCCAACTGAGCTCGGTAGAAACTGTATCCATAGTGTAACTTCTAGGAATGCTCAGTAGACTCTGTAATTATCTTTGCTAACAATCTGAGCTCAGTAGACTCTATCTTTTTCTTTGCCGACCAACTAAGCTTGGTAAACTCTATCTTTTGCTTTGCTGAACAACTGAGCTTGGTAGACTCTGCCTAATAACTGATATGACATTTTTGTAACATCAAAGACAACACACAATTAAACAATTGTATCCAAGAATCTCCCTCTTTGGCATTGATGGCAACACAACATGTCATATTAGATGAAATTTGAGAACAAGTCTTTTTCTAATAGAATATTTCTCCCTCTTAGATTATATGCCACAAACTACTCTAATATAGTAATCTCCCTCTGTGAAGGAATTACATAACTTCTTTTCAAACAAAAAACTCTCCACAATCAATTTAAATTTCAAAAAGATATGACAGTATACTCTCCCTCTTTGACAACACATGCCAAAGACAACACAAACCAAATGAGCAACAATGTACCTTGAGTACTGATTCATATGCAATGTTCCCTTGATTATGTTGCATCAACTGATAGATCTTCAACTTGGTTCTTGTTGATGCATCACTAAAACTTCATTTTAGTGAGCCTCAGATAGGGGAATGACCCCTAACTTACCTCTTAGATACAAGAATGCATCCTTAGGTAATGTCTTGGTGAATATGTCAACAATTTGTTCCTTTGTATTGACATATTCCAATCCGATCTCCTTATCCTACACCAATTCTCTGACAAAGTGATACTTTATTGCAATGTGCTTGGTTTTTTAATGCATCAATAGATTTTTAGATATGTTTAATTGCACTTGTATTGTCATAGAACATAAAAATTGGTTCTTTGATTTCCATCTTCATACCTTCCAATAATTGTTTGAACTAGACAATATTAGAACAGTTTACTGCTGTTGCAACATACTTTGCTTCTATTGTAGATTGGGATGTACAATTCTACTTTTTACTTGTCCAAGAAAGAATGTACCTCCACTTGTACTTTTTCTATCATCAATGTTTCCTGCCCAATTTGCATCAGTAAACACTTTCAAATCCATATTACCTCCAAATTTGTACAATAATCCATAATCTTCAATGCCTTTCAAATATCTCATGATCCTTTTGATTGCCATCATGTGATTTTCTCTTGGTTTTTCTGAAAATCTTGCTACAATACCAACTGCAAGAGCATATCTGGCCTTGTATGAACTATGTATTGCAACTTTCCAATCATTGATCTATATAATATTTGATCTACCTCCTTTGATTCATCATCCTTGGTAAGCTTTAGTCTAGTGCACATAGGAGTTCCAACTAGTTTACAATCTTCCATACCAAACTTTTTCAGTATCTCCTTGATGTATTTAGACTGAGTGATGTAGATACCATTCTTACTCTACTGAATTTGAAGACCAACAAAGAATTTAATCTCACCAAACATTGACATCTCAAATTCTTTGTTCATTTGCTCTTAAAATTCTTTGCATAGATCATCATTTCTTGTAAACAAAGTGTCATCCACAAATATTTCTACCAAAACAATCTTGTTATCTGGTCCTTCCTTGATATACAAGCTACTATTATCATTAGTTCTTTGAAAACCAATCTAAATAAGATAGTTATGCAATCTTTCATACCATGCTCTAGGGGCTTGTTTCAGACCATACAATGCTTTCTGTAATTTCCAGACCATGTCCTTCTTGTCTGAATCAACAAAACCTTCAGGCTATTCAATGTAAACTTCTTCATCTAGTATACCATTGAGAAATGTATATTTGACATCCATTTGATATACCTTAAATCCTTTGTATGCAGCATATGCAAGTAAGGTCCTGACACCTTCCAATCTTGCAACAGGAGCAAAACTCTCTCCATAGTCTATTCCTTTTTCTTGAGAGTAGCCTTTACATACCAAGTTAGCTTTGTTCCTTGATACCTTACCATCTTCATTCAACTTATTTCTGAATACTCACTTAGTTCTGATTACATTCTTATCTTTAGGCCTGGGTACAAGAGTCCATGTTTTATTCTTCTCTATTTGCTCTATTTCTTCATTCATAGCCTCAATCCAAGTTTTATTTTCTAATGAATCTTTGACATTTCTAGGTTCAAAATCAGCAAGTAAACAAGTACCTTTTAGCTTACTTCTTGTCATAGTACCTTTAGATTTGTCTCCAATAATCTGATCTAGTGCATGATGTCTCCTGACATACTTGGCTAATACAGGTTCCTTGCCTTTTGAACAAATTATATTATCATCCTCTTGCACTTCAACTTCAGGTTCTGGCTGATCTGATTATTGCTCGGGTCCTTTAGACTCGATAGGCATTGGCTCAATAGCATCTGACTGTGACTTGGGTACCTACAACTCGGGTTGAACTTCTTGCAACTTGTTGACTGAAGACTCAGGAGTAGAAGATTCCTGATTAACAGATGTGTCTGACACTACATTAGGTTCAATGAAAAAAAATCTCCTATAATCTTCTGGTTTCTTTTTGCTTTCTTCTTCAGTCTTTTCTGCAAACTCATCAATTTTCACATGTGCACTTTCTATGACTTTGTGAGTAAACAAATTCAAACATCTATATGCTTTACTCTTGCAAGAATATCCCAAAAATATTCCTTCATCACTCTTCACATCAAATTTATCTTTTCTAGATTCTTTCAAAATGTAACATTTACTTCCAAATACCTTTAGGTAACTTACATTAAGTTTATGGCCATACCATAACTCATAGGGGGTTTTGAATGAGTCCTTCTTCAGTTGTACTCGGTTCAAAGTATGAACTGTAGTGCTGATAGCTTCCTTCCAGTATTTGATAGCAATGTTCTTTTCAATCATTAAAGTTCTTGCACAGTCCATGATAGATCTATTCCTCCTTTCAACTATTCCATTTTGCTCGGAAGTTCTAGCTGCTGATACCTGTCTTTTGATTCACCTCCTCTGTCTAACCTTAATTATTTCAGTCTTTTCCCTATTTCCTTCTCTACTCTGGCCAAATACCACTTGAACTTCTCAAATGTTTCTGATTTCTCTCTCAGATACATGACAGTCATCATTCTAGAGTAATCATCAACAAAAATAATGAAGAACTTTTTTCTAGTATAGCTTTCAATTCCAATAGGTCCACACAAATCAGTATGCACAATTTCCAAAACTTCTTCAAACTAATAATTCTTACTTTTAAAGCTAGTCTTTCCCATCTTACCAATTTGACAATTCTTGCATAGACTAGCATCAAGTTTCTTTATACTAGGAATGCCTCTTACTTTCCTATATTTTCTTATTTTCACCAGTTGTCAAAGTTCACATGACATAACCTTCTGTGCCATAACCAACTTTCTTCAGCTTGAGCAATAAAGCATGAACATTCACCAAGTTCAAGATAGAACAAGTTACCTTTTGTCTGTATGCCTGATCCAATCAGCTTTCCTTTGTTATCCAGTAGTCTTGCTTTTTCATGCATGAATTCTAATTTGAATCCATTATTGATTAGTTGTGCCACACTCAACATATTATGTTTTAAAGATTAGTTACTGTTGTCACTCCAAAAAAATAAATCCACAGATCCACAGATCCCTTAGATGTCTTAAAGCTTAGTTATTGCTGTCACTCAATAGCCACATAGAAAATGTTGTAACTCAGTAGAAGTATGTTAACTTATTAAGCATTCACAAAGATTTAAAATGCATGCATAAAAGAAATAACATCAACACCAGATTTAACGTGGAAAGCCAATATGAGAAAAACCACCAAGTAACTAGCTACCAATTTTCACTCTTTTGAAGTGAGCCCTATTAGGAGCCAAGCCTGTTAAAGGTTACAAAAACACACTGTGAAGTGTGACCTTGTTACAAGACTTAATCACCCTGCTAGGAGTGGCCTTGCTAGAGGACTTAAGAACAATTCAATAGAACTATCCACCTTGTTAGAGAGTTTACAAAAATGGTTGTTAAACCAACTTTGTTAAGAGATTTAAGAATCATTGCTACAATGATGAAAAAGTAACAATGAAGTGACCTAAATGAGATGCAACTAATCTTTCCTGTTATAGATCTCTATTCTGCTTCACTAGATCCTCTCTGATCGAATACACCTTTGCTACTCCTCAAGGATATCTGATCCTTCTTCAAAATTTGCTCACACAATCAACTCACTTGCATGCTTACTCATTAAATCCATCCATTCATACATTAGCATTCAGAACTTGACCTTTTATTTATACCTTACAAATTGTCAAGTCATCTCATTTACATGTTATTTACCAATAATCATTACATTAGTTGGCTACAAACTTTACATGAAACAATTAAACTTTATTTCCCAAAACAATGAAATCCTTTATTGGCCAACCCTGCTTGGTAAACACTACTCCATAAATGATTTCTAGTGTTAACCAACTGAAGCTCGGTAAACACTGTGAATTCTGCAAAATCCTTTGGAGACCAAGTGAACTCGGTAAACACTAACTTTCCTTCCCTGACCTTGTGAGCTCAGTAGAAATTGACTTCTTCTACAAAAACCTTCAATGCCTGAGTGAGCTCAGTAGAAACTATCTCCATAGTGTAACTACTAGGAATGATCGGTAGACTTTGTAATTCTCTTTGCTGACCATCTGAGCTCGCTAGACTCTGTCTTTTGCTTTGCTGACCAATTGAGCTCAATAGGCTTTGTCTTTTGCTTTGCTGACCAACTGAGCTCGGTAGACTCTGCCTGATAACTGATATGACATTTGTGTAACATCAAAGAAAACACACAATTAAACAATTGTATCTAATAGGCACCGCACTAAGTGGTTGTCTGATTAACAATTGTATAGCTCGATAGGTTGAAAGAAGATCACTCGACAAACATGTACCCATAGCCCTCAAGCGGTCCACTAAAGACTCCATAGAGACATCTACTAGAGATGGGATGTCAACCTCATGATACATATCATCACCTGAAAATGATGTAGCAGTGTGATCACCTGCAAAAGCAGATCATGACCATGTCATGTATCTGTGCACTCAGTCATAAGACATCTCATGCACCCAAGTAGCAATAGTGGCAATACTCTAGTACACATCTCTACACGTATCATCTGCCACTCTATCTCCAAACATTTTGGCATCACCAAAAGGTTTGGACCAATCAATGCCCATTTATTAATGGGCGCAAGAGCATCTGAGTGTCTAAATTTATCTGAGAACCTGCCCTTACCCTACTCAGCATACCCAGGGATTGATAAGTAGGAGATAATTTCCATAGCTAGTCAAATTGTGATATGAATATCAGGATTTAACTGTGTGATTTTGAGTCAAACTCGATGACCCATGTTTCATGAGTAGTGATTCAACATGAATCCATCTGAGTGTTCCATTTATTCTCATGAGAGATGGATTCATGTTGAATCACTACTCATGAAACATGGGTCATCGAGTTTGACTCAAAATCACACAATTAAATCCTGATATTCATATCACAATACCCAGGGATATCAGTGTAATCAACCTCTCAATGAAGATGAAATTTTGCGAATAATTGTTTGCAGAAATATAAAGGGAACTCATCCTTTTGGGGCCACATGTGATGTGCGGCCAACCAATGAGGATACATGAAAGGTGCCACCAATGGATTAGCACACCTCATAGCACGGTACCCTCTGACCTTTTTCAAAGGTCGATAATGTGGGAACATGTTCTTGACACTATCTACTTAGACTATCTCATCTATCTCCCTCCATCGCAAGCCACCACCAATAGAACAAGATAGAGCACTATAAAAAGTGTCCAAACTAACACTATCATAAGGGTTAAAACCCTCAATAGTGTGCATCATGCTAATAAGCTCATCTCTAATCACAATCACCTTATCCCTATGCTATAGGGTAGGTGAAGCCTATAGACTCTAATCAATTGTATCAAGTGTGCTCTGTAAGCACTGAATAGTATCACTAAATAATGTCTCCCTGTCTTGGGTACTAGTAGTCGATCTATGGGATAAACCACTACGAGGATGACCATGTACACTAGCCTCTCTAGAATTAGTACCCCCTGATGCCATAATGATGAAAGATATAAATAAACAAAACTAGATAGATGATAATAGAGATTTGCACATGCATACATATACATATATACATAGATTATTATATAAACTAATTGAATCAAAACACACTAAATGAATCTTTCTAAACAAACCTATTGTACAACATATAAAGAAATGTTAACTACATTACATTTTTTTTATGAGTTAGAGAGCGGTTTAGGGTTTAGAGTGATGGGGTTCAGGAGTTAGAGAGAGATGGAGTGGAGAGATGAAGTTATGTTAGGGATTATGGGTTAGGGTTGGGAAAGATGAGGTTATGAGAGAGTGAGATATGAAGTTAGGGTTTACAAAGATGGGGTTTAGGAGTTAGTGAGTGGTTTAGGGTTTAGGGTTTACAGAGCAGTTCAGGGTTTAGACTGATGGGGTTTAGGAGTTAGAGAGAGATAGAGGGGAGAGATGAAGTTATGTTAGGGATAATGGGTTAGGGTTGGGAGAGATGAGGTTGTAACAAAGTGAGAGAGTGAGATATAAAGTTAGGGTTTACAAAGATGGGGTTTAAGAGTTAGTGAGTGGTTTAGGGTTTAGAGAGTGGTTTAGGGTTTAGAGCGATGGTTTTAGGAGTTAGAGAGAGATAGAGGGGAGAGATGAAGTTATGTTAGGGATTATGGGTTAGGGTTGGGAGAGATGAGGTTATGAGAGAGTGAGATATGAAGTTAGGGTTTATAAAGATGGGGTTTAGGAGTTAGTGAGTGGTTTAAGGTTTAGAGAGTGGTTGAGAGAGAGAGAGGTTTTCAGATTATATGGTTAGAGAGTGGTTTAGGGTTTAGAGAGCAATTTAGGGTTTAGAGAGTAGTTTAGGTCAACATATTTGGATTTAAAGTTCAATATAGGAGTTAGAGTCTAATGATTCAATGTGAGAGTTTTAGTTCAAATTTGATTAGGTTTAATGTTGTGATTTAATTACATTTAATGTTAAGTTTTGCTCCTACTTAAGGTTCAATGTTAAGGTTTCAATTAGAATTTATTTGTGTTCATGGTAAGAGGTAAAGTCTGGTTTAGTTCAATTTAATGATTTTAGTTACTAGTTTACAGTTGTTTCTAAATCTTTACCTTTATAACATTTTCTAATGATTTGTAATAAAAACAAAATAAAAATATTTAAATTCTCTAATTTACATCTAACTAATTTTTTATATATTTAATAATTTTTTCTATTATTTTCTAAAGTTTCAAAACTTTCTAATTGTTGTAGTATTTTCTAAATTTTCTAATATTTTCAAAAAGTTCTAATATTTTCTATATTTTCTAATATTTTCTAAATTTTTAAAATTTTTTAACTATTATAAACAAATTGAATCTAAATTTTCTATATAATTTTCTACTATTTTCTATAAATAATAGTTTACAATTTCTCTAATAATTTCTAATTTTCACTAAATTTCAATATATTTTCTAAAATTTGTCTAATATTAGAGTACTTAAAAATATAAACGTATAATAATAATAAAATTAAATTCTTTAAAACAATCTACATTAAAAACTATATTTCTACCTAAGAAAACATAAAATAAAACATATTTAACATAGTATACACATTAAAAACATATTTCTACCTAAGAAAATGTAAAATAAAACATAAAACATATTAAAAAATGAGGGGGAATTGCTGACATGCCTGATCCGCAGTTCTCGAAAGTTCAATTGATGAAAAATGACACGTAGATTTGTCTTTACGCAAGTTATATACTTTATGGGTTTCTGGCTAAACTAGTTTCGGTTGGACGTGGTCCGACCGGATCCCTTCCAGCTGGATCCATGCTAAGTTGTACATGCCACTTGGCGCACAGTTAGTGCCATGCATTTCTAGCCAAATTCGGTCCCCCTGAAGCCCATTCGGCCATATCAAGTCCAATTGTAATGTCAAAGTTAGCCCCAAAGGTGATACAGATTTGTACTTTCACCCTTATAAGATCATGAACTTGAAAATGCCACAAAGAAATGATACACAGAAAAGTTTAGAGGCCTTCTTGATTCAAAGATAGGCAAGCCTAAGCACATTTTTGAGATTGTTTTATTTTTTGCATGTACCTAAGCAATCATTCCAACTCCTTAGCATCCACCACAACTTCCACAAATGTTAGTCCAAAATAAGATTAAAAAAGTGAAGAATATAAATTTAAAATAAAAACCAATGAACTTTAGAAAGGATAAGCACATAGATTGATATTTTACTCCATGTTTAACATGATTTTTTTAATGATTTTCAACAGATACAAGTTTTGATTTATTGTTGTTCCTATAAAATAGAAGTCAAAAGAACAAACCCTAATGAAAATAAGTTAGTTTTTCAAAAATGTAAGAATTTTTGAAAAATATGTTCATTTGTGGCCTAGGGCCCTGATTTATCAAAACATACTAGTTTTCAAAGATCTATTGATTTCAGCGATTATTTGTCATTAACATAAAATAATAGAGAATAGACCCCCTCTATAACTGTAAGACCTTTCCAAAAATGTAAGAAATTGAGAAAAATTCTCTAATTTATGCCTAGAAATAGAATTTGTTTTTATGAAAAAACATTTAAAAAATTATTTAAAAAATAAAATAAAAATCCAAAAGTTTATAAACTTTTTTGTTTGTGGTTTCTTTATGTCAACATAAACCTTCAAAAAACCTTTCATAAAGCAATTCTACATAATTTAAGAGATATGACATCTTTGAAACTTGATAATTTGGTTCTGTTAGGGTTGTTAAATTCATGTCAGGTTCACCAAAATGTCTAGGCTTAAATTTGTAAACTCAAGAAATGAGGGTTAGTAACACCAAATGATCTAATAATGAAATCACATAAGCTACCAAACATGAGCCTATGAACAACAAGAAAAGAAGCACTAAATAATTAGAAACACACAATAAAACATCCAAACCAATCAAATACTCCAAGCTTTTATTGCTTCTCTTTAACCATATGAAGTGTGCATTGAACTGTGATTTTCACAACACTTAGACTTCGAGCTCCGAGAAGTATGATTTCAAATGATAGAAAGATGGCAGAAAACTGATAGAGGTTCGATGTGAAAGTTAGTGATGAAATTAAGAGATAAGAGGGTTGTTTATATAGATTTTCTGGAAATCCATAAACAGTTGAGATCAATTTGGGAAAATCATGATCAACAGACAAGGATGAAAGACACTTTAGGAATAATTGGAAAGTTTCCAATTTTAATTTTGAGAGATAAAGTTTCCAAAAATTGAAAATGTAAACATTAAAATCATTAGATTTTCAAAAAAACTAATTTTTTAGTTTATGAAGATTTTCTAATTTCTAATTTTTATATTTTTCCTCGTAAAATTGACTTTTCAGATTTTAAAAGATTCAATTGAATTAAAAATTTAATTAAATTTGAAAGATGAAATTAGTTGAAATTAAATGGACATTGATTAAAATTGAAATTGATGTTGAATGAAGATGAATTTAAATTAAATTTAAAACTTAATTTAATAAAGAGGAATAAATTAGTTAATTTAAATAATCAATAATTATTATTTAAATTGTGAGAAATTGAATTTAATTAACTAATAAATATAAATTAATTAAGAGTTAAATAATTAAATAAATTCAATTATTTAATTAAGATTAGAGAATGATTAAAATGATGCAAAGATTTGATTATAAAGGAAATAAGATGATTAACTAACCATTAAAGAACTCTTAAGGAATTTGACGAAGGTGAATAGGGGTCCAAATCTGACGGAGGTGATTGTGTTGGTGGTGGAATCGGGGCCTCTGAAGGCTTATTTGGTAACCCTGGTTCTATACAGAAGGACATTGACATTCTTAAACATAAAATGGTGCTGTTGAACAAAGAAATGGAACATCTTAGCAAGATGGCAAGAGGGGAAAGAACATTAGGTCAGCATATCAACAAGCTCTCAGAGGTCATAGGTAATGCGGAAGAAGTAAAAAATCTGATGCATAAGATCCCTGTGTTGGAAGCCAAGCAGAAGGTGATGGACAAGGACATTAGCAGTATCCAGGGGAAGGTGTCTAAATTTGAAACCAGGCTGGGTAACATGGATAAACAACTCAGACAATTGAGGGATAACATGACCAGCGTCCTGCAAAAGAATGAGGCAGATAAAGGTCAGGTTTCTCCCCCGGGGGCAGACTCTCAAGGTCCTAGCAAGCGTACTCGGGCCAATTCAAAGAAGATGGAGGAAACCACTAAGAAGGACGAGGTGAATGCTGTTGCTGAAACTATGCATTCTCTGGTGGACCAGGCTGTGCATCTGATTAATACTTCTTAGCTAGTCAGTTGCTGTTCCTTTGTTGGTCTTTTGCTATCTTTTCCAGCAATGTCGTCTATGACTTCTTTTTGTTTTTTGAGGTCTATGAAATGTCTCTTTTATGATTTTACATGATATTTCAAGCCTCAAATTAGATCTTTAAAATCAAACAACTAATATCACGAAGATCCACCAAATTTCTCAAGAAACCCCAAATCGGGTATGTCGAAAATAGTGCCAAAAAACTTCACAGCTTCACCTGTTATTAATAAATCTGAAAGTAGACATTTTTACAGAAATTTGAGCAACATAACAGCCTATAAAATTTAATTTCCAGATCTGTATAACATGCGCACCATAGCTCCCAAATGGAGGACAAAAACAATGCTCATCGAGCTCCCGAAAATAGCACAAAATAGCCCGAAATCACCACAAAAACTTAATAATCTATCACAGAAGTATAATCATATCCAAATACATATTTCCAGCTCTATTTTAACATTTAAAAGTCTGATATACAGCAGCAACCCAAACTGATATGAAATACTCAACCGGAAACACCAAACTCTTACAAAAATACACCCGAAAACTCACAAATCTGCACTGTTTAGCACAAAGGAAAACTCTGCATGAGCATGCACATGGAATGGCTTCAAACTCCCGTCCTTAGCCTTCTTGGAAACCTGCAAACTCTCGTTCTTGGGTCTCCCTGGAAACCTGCAAACTCCTGTTCTTGGGTCTCATTCTCCACAGGTTTGGCAGCCTCTGAAGAATAACAAAGAATGAGCAAAATCAAGTTCTGGAATGAGCCCAAAATGCCTCCAAACTCCTTAAAAGAGGGCATAACTGTAACTCACGTCCAAGAGAGGTTAATGAAACATATTTTAATAATAATTTTCATTTATTAGTCCAACAGTTTCTAAAGACTAACCCCCTTTTTCCGAAACTTCACTTTCTTGGGCCTGCTTGCCTTAGTAAAGATTATTATTTTTTAATTATTTGAAAAGGGGACATGACAAGTCCTCCCCTCCCAAAAATTGCTTGTCCTCAAGCAATGGCTGAACAATAAACCAATCAATCCACCTGGATCCCAAATGTAGTCATGAACTATACTACTACCAATTAACACAGGCTCATGGTAAATACCATCAACGCATCCCACTGGCCTATACGGAATGTACAATCCAACTCTGCAACAATGGTGAATGCTCTCGAATGAAACTGTACCAAGTATGGAAAATCCACACACTATACAACTCTTGCAGTCAACACAACTCTACAAATCACCAGCCACTATCTCATAACCATAACTCCCATGCACTGCTGATGGTGAAAAGACATTACAAGATAAAGAGTAAGAAATGGAATCCAAACCAAATTTGCCTGCCATCAACTCCTTAAAACAAGGATCAAATGCTAACTGATGTACATACCCTGCAATATAATGTTGATTAAAAAAATCAACCTCAGTCAATAGCTCACCATGAATAAGTGATACAACCCACTGTGACTGATCACTAGCTAAGTCAGGAGATGTCATAGCCAAAGGAGTAGAATCAATAACAACACCCACTGAAGCATCACTCCCAAACTCCTGCTCTAAGTCACATATTATCAAGCTGTCAACTGCAAAACCTATCACCATGTCATGCCCATCACAACTCTCATCTTGAGGCATCAAACTGTCCCATAACTGATGATAAGCACTAGGAACCAAAGTACATCTCTGTATCATCATCTCATCAACATGGTCATCAAAGGTAAATCGATGAGCGTACCTCACAGTGTAATGCCGATAGAATTCGTCAATCTCAGTAAGTGGCTCAGACTGTAATCTAGATGAAACTAACTGCAATTGATCATTAACCATGTTGGAACTGACTACTACCTCCGAAGATATCACCAAGGGAGTAGTATTACTAGCAGGAACGATGCTAACTGTCGACTCACCAACATCACACATGATCTTTGATACATCTCTAGTCTTCGTGCCATCAGTACTAGAGGCCACCACCATGTCAGGCATACAACAATCTGCTACAATACCCAACTCAACTGAACCTGACTCTAGTGGGAATGAACCTGATAGGCCAATGTTAGTATCAAGGATGGATGCATCCCCATCTCCATTGTCTCTGACAATCTCGGCCATGGACATCCTCGGATCACCAAACACCATAGCTTGTGACTGTATAGAATCAGGTAAAGACTGTAGTCGCTCTAACTCCATGGTCACCTTAGCCAAATGAAACTGTGACTCTTTGAAAGCCAACTGTGTACTCTCAAGAATATTAGAAGTCACCTCAAGTTGCTCAGTAAGCTCACTCACCTCATCTTCCTTGGCCAACAATGCATCATATGCTGTACTGCCCCACTCCATGAGATAATCTCTGTCGGCTACCAATTGCATATAATTCTGTCCCAAAATCCGAATAGCCTCCCATAAAGAGTGGATCTCTGTCAAGGAAAGATAACTTCCTTCCTGCTCATCACTAGTAGGAGAACCCCATCCATAAACTACTAACAACTGACGAGCAGCATCAAAATTTTGGCAAGTGATAGCGATGTCTCGGTCACTAACTCTCAATTGATTAGACACATGATGGCACTGGCTTGACTGTCTCCTACAAACCTCCTCTGATGCACTATCTAAAGGAGTATAATCAAAGTCACTAGTCTCTAGAGTATTACAATCCATATCCTGTGAATCAAATCTAAAGCTCATATCAACATACGGAGTATCAAAAACATTAGCATTGCTGTCCAACTCCTCTATACCCAAGGAAACTAAGTCTTCAAAACTGCCCACTGCATCCTCCTGGATGTCATCAATGCCAATATGATCCTGGGACTCATCTATACACACTGCCAAATATGAAATATCATCAACACATTCTAGCAAGTATGGTCGACTGGATATATGAACAAAGCCCAACATCGGTGTATAAAAACTAATACCAACATCAGATAAGATACTGGCACAAGAAAAGACAACACCATGTAATTTGCTAATCAAATCCATGGTAGCACCCAAACAAACACTGCTACCAAAAAGTGTTAAAGATCTCCAGTCAACTGAATCCCAAATGCCAATATAACAATCTCGAGTCCATATCCGTAAACTAGAATCAACTGGTAACTCAAGCAAACTCCTCACCTGAGTAATATGACCAATACCAACTAACTCCACATACCTGTCATGATGAGATAATGAAGTCACAATACTATCTTTGTTCACCTTCAGCTGGCTGGACAAATCACGTGAAGTACTACCAGCCTCAACCTCATGTGGTGAAGCATCTAACTGTGTCTGGTACTCTTTCTCAGCAAAATCATGAATTCTCAATGTCTGCTCATCTCTACCAGGTATCTCACCATCCTGCACAATAACATCCTCATAATCATCATCTGAACCCACTACACTGTAGTCACTGTTTTTTGTAACTATACCATCTTGAATACCTGTGGCATCACCCTTTGACGACCTGTAAACAATTGTCTCAATTTGAGTATCAAGTTGACCATTACTATCAATCTGTGTAATATCCTTTCCCACCACCTCCTGTGGAAGAGTAGAATTTGAGACCTCTACTTGGCTATCAGCTAGTTTCTCAAACTCTTCATGCAAGTTCTTGGTAATTGTGTCATCTGCCTTGTGAAAAAATCTGCCAAATAGAAATCTAGTCAACTTATCCACCTTAGCTGGGTCGGACAACATGTCATTCATTGTACGGTGGTGCTCAACCAACTGTTCAGACATGTCATGACTTATTTTCATAAGTTTATCTCGAATGTCTAAATAACCATCCTTTCTACTGTTTTGACTCTGGATATCAATTGTCCAAGATCGTGTCCTCTGAGACTCTGTACTATACCTGTCCATTCTGGATAAAGTAGAGTGTAACCCCAATAGGATACAACTTCTTCAAACACCAAGAACTAACATGAAAATGATTAGAAGTAGCATGCAACCATAGATTTTGACATGCAACTAATTAGAAGCAACATGCAACCACCAAATTATGACATGCAAGATCTGGGTAGTTGTCAAAATTGACATGCAAGATCTGGGTAGTTGTCAAAACTGACATGCAAGATCTGGGTAGTTGTCAAAACTGATATGCAAACTTCTACAACCACCAAATTCACCAAGAACTAACATGCAAATGATTAGAAGTAGCATGCAATCATATATTTTGACATGCAACTGATTAGAAGCAACATGCAACCACCAAATTATGACATGCAAGATCTGGGTAGTTCTCAAAACTGAAATGCAAGATCTGGGTAGTTGTCAAAACTGACATGCAAGATTCTACAAACCTTCAGGATGGCAAGATCATGGCTCTGATACCACTGAAATGTCCCTTTTATGATTTTACATGATATTTCAAGCCTCAAATCAGATCTTTAAAATCAAACAACTAATATCACCAAGATCCACCAAATTTCTCAAGAAACCCCAAATCGGATATGTCGAAAATAGTGCCAAAAAACTTCACAGCTTCACCTGTTATTAATAAATCTGAAAGTAGACATTTTTACAGAAATTTGAGCAGCATAAAAGCCTATAAAATTTAATTTCCAGATCTGTATAACATGCGCACCATAGCTCCCAAATGGAGGACAAAAACAATGCTCATCGAGCTCCCGAAAATAGCACAAAATAGCCCGAAATCACCACAAAAACTTAATAATCTATCACAGAAGTATAATCATATCCAAATACATATTTTCAGCTCTATTTTAACATTTAAAAGTCTGATATACAGCAGCAACCCAAACTGATATGAAATACTCAACCGGAAACACCAAACTCTTACAAAAATACACCCAAAAATTCACAAATCTGCACTATTTAGCACAAAGGCAAACTCTGCATGAGCATGCACATGGAATGGCTTCAAACTCCCGTCCTTAGCCTTCTTGAAAACCTGCAAACTCCCGTTCTTGGGTCTCCCTGAAAACCTGCAAACTCCCGTTCTTGGGTCTCCTTCTCCACAAGTTTGGCAGTCTCTGAAGAATAACAAAGAATGAGCAAAATCAAGTTCTGGAATGAGCCCAAAATGCCTCCAAACCCCTTAAAAGAGAGCATAACTGTAACTCACATCCAAGAGAGGTTAATGAAACATATTTTAATAATAATTTTCATTTATTAGTCCAACAGTTTCTAAAAATTAACCCCCTTTTTCTGAAACTTCACTTTCTTGGGCCTGCCTGCCTTAGCAAAGATTATTATTTTTTAATTATTTGAAAAGGGGACATGACAGTCTATTTCATGTTGTTTTTTTGTTCTCTTTTCATGATACTTTCTTAATACTTTGCTGATGTAAAATTTCGAGTCCTTTAAAATCTGTTTTTACATAATCAAAACGATTAAAGAACTCTTAATTAATAAAAGAATAATTAGTACATTAAATGTAAACTTGCAAGTTTGTCCATTTTTTGGGTGTTTACAAGTGCTGCAAGTGCTGCTGGGCATCATCGTGCAGAACCATGTCTCTTGTTCCCGCCTTCATCCTGTGAAGTGGCCAACATATGGTAGACAGCGAGTAGGCAGAATGTATACTATGTTCTTCATGTTTCAAACTGTAGAATGTTGTTCGCATTTAAAGTTTCTATCATTCATATCATGACATTGGTGTAGATTTCTCAAGTGTATTCTTCATTCCATCTCATACTGAAGTTCCATCTCATAGCGACGCTATTGCAGACCTTCTATTTACTCCTCATCAACCGATATTTAGCATGAAGTAGTGACAGCAATGTCATCATTATATGTGATTCTAACAATGCTTTTTCATCTTACTGAACTTTTGTAGTTGCTGTTTTTCTTTCAAACGGTAATCTTCTTTTCAAATTAATTCAAGAACGGATCTTTGACCTCTGGAAAAAAAGAAATTCAACGATTTTAATCGAGAGGCATCGAATTTGTTTTTATGGCTTCGGCACCTGATACATATATTATCTTCGTCTTATTTAAAAATACGATATTTTGCCCTAATTTACCTGTACGCACAACTGACGAGACAAAACAAATCTGTTCGTTATTTGGAGGATCCGTTATCGCAACCGAAGGAATCCGCCAATCTTTTTAAACAAATGAGCCCTCAAAAAGAACAGATCATGTCTTTGGAACGAAATGCAAAAAGGAATCCGCCATTTTTTAAGGAGTAGACCCTAGCAAATGAACAAGTAGTCTCTACAAAGCAAATTTTCTCAGTCGAGCAAAAGGATCTTGCAAAAGAAAGGGGGAAAATGAGCACGAGTGAATCGGAGAAGAGGTATCCGCGAATAAAGATCCGGGAATGGGAAGATGAGTACATGAAATTCGATCTGTACGGGACAGATGTGAGCATCGCAAATGCCCTGCGCAGAGTGATGATTGCAGAGGTGCCGACGGTGGCCATTGAGCTTGTGGACATCGTGGCCAATTCCAGCTGTTTGGCCGACGAAATGCTCGCTCACCGCCTCGGACTCGTCCCCGTGATCAGCCATTCCGCCATGAACATGATTATGTCCAGAGATTGCCACAACTGCGATGGAGATGGCTCCTGCGATTTCTGCTCTGTGGAGTTCCACTTGAATGCCTTCTGCACTGGAGATCAGACCCTCGATGTGACCACCAATGACTTCATTCTCACCTCCACCGCCATTTCCGATGTCGAGCCTGTCAGCTGCACTAAGCCTGGATCCCCGTAAATATATTTATATTTGTTGCCCTAAATGCTCTGTTTTTATGCATCCTTTCAATTCTTTGCAGCAAACCTCTCATATATTTGTTACCCTAAATGCTCTGTTTTTACGCATTCTTTCAATTCTTTGTAGCAAATCACCTATATATTTGTTGCCCTAAATGCTCTGATTTTACATTTCTTTTTGCTTTTGGTTATATTTACAGTAAATCATTGTATATTCGTTTCATACTTTCAATTTATTATATATATATAATAATTGTTTTTACAGTTTCTGTTGATTATATTTACAATAGATTATTATATATTTATTATTCTTAATATTACATTTTTATATCTTTGTCAAACATACTTACACTTTCTTTCAATTATATTTACAATAAATTACTATAATTTGTTATTCTAAATGTTTCATTTTTACAATTTCTTTCTTACAGTTCCTTTCAATTATATTTACAATAGATATTTATATGTTTGTTTTTCTGAATGTTATGTTTGTGCAATTTCTTTCAGTTATATTAACAATAGATTACTATATTGTCTTTAAGAGCTATGTTTTTACAGTTCCTTTTAATTATACTCGAAGTAGGTGACTCTATATTTCTTACATTTATAGTTTCTTTTAATTATACTTATAATAGACATTTGTATATTTGTTATCTTAAATACTTGAGACTTATTTCTTTTAATTCTAGCCATATATTTGTTGTCTTAAATGTTTGTTGGTGAGTTTCTTTCATTTCTAGTTATAATAGGTAATTTGTTCTCAATAAAAAAAATTTCTACTAACCTTTGAGCTTACCCACATTATTTATAATAAAATATTTTTAACTATAAAATATTTAATTTTGTAATAAAGAATATTAATCATATTTTGGCATGTTTTATTATCTAGGCCTATTACTCTTGCAAAGTTGTCAAAAGGTCAAGAGTTGAAGGTGAGATGTCTTGCGAGGAAAGGAATTTTTATGATGAAGAAGTTTTACGACAAGCTGAATTGATGAGTGTACCAGGGTTGGTCACTGTCATTCCAAGTGACGATCACTTCGTATTTACTTTGGAAACAAGTGGTGTGGTTAACGCTCAAGAGCTATTTTTAAATGCCATTCAAGTTTTAAGACAAAAACTTGATAGTGTGTGCCCTACCTTACATGACAATGAAGAGCTTATTGAGTTTGACAATCATATGTAAAACAAATACTTTTTATTGCAATAAAATAATTTATTCAAATTATGTTTGAATATTTTTATTTATACAAGATTAATTTATATTTTTAAATGTCAAAATTCAGTTAAAAGTATGAACCAATAAAAAAGAAGCAAATAATATAAATCAGTCATCGTTATGGATTTGGGTGCATGCAAATTTTAATGTTTTTCCTATAGCAAAGATTGAATGTTGCTAATTTTATGTTAGTAGATTTTTTTATCATGTTGTATAATGTATTTTGGAAAAAATGTGTTTAGTGGAAATATACAATTGTTGTAGGTAAGTTCCTTGTACAACTTTATATTATTTATTGTCTTACTTTTGATTAAAGTATAATAAAATAATTTATTTATGGTGTTAACTCGTTCAAAAGTGTGAACCTATAAAATTTAGTTTTTGAGTGACTTGACATATTTGATTTCATATCTATGGTAGCTTAGTTAAAGGACGACCTCTAGATTCCTCTCTTATTATCATTATTCTTATTTTTTCATAAATTATTGTTTTTAATGGTAATGTTTTGGAGTTATTTTTACTAATATTCTTATATTTATTAGTAAAGGTACATTAAAGTGTGCTTTTCGCCCAAGTGTTATCATTATTCTTAGTAAAGGTACATTGATGAAAGTGGACTCTCCTGTTTGGGATTTTCCATACATGCTGAGTATATTATATGATTTCTATCTTTTCTCTATGGATAGATTCTCCTAGTTCTTGATATCTTCAATAGTTTTTCTCTTTATGTTGTTGTGTGGTTTACCTTTGTGTTTGTACAAGTGTGGGCAGCCAAGAGGGGCAATTGCCTTTTGATGATAAAAAGTGATCTTTATTATTTAATTAATTAATTAATTTCTTTTAAATCAAAATTTAAAATTTTAAAACTTGTTCCAAATTCTTATAATTGAATAGCTTTATTTATCTTTATTATTTCTCTAATAATAGTTGTTTATATTAATTGCTAAATGATATTGTTAAAAATAATGGAATTGTTGATCTCTCTCTCTCTCTCTCTCTCTCTCTCACAAACAAACATCGATGAGATTTACTATAAAGATCGACTAGTGGTTGCCTTTTTTGAAAAGGGAGTGGTGTTGTTTACTCACTTAAAGGGCTTAATTTTTGGCATTGCAAGGAGATGGCACTATTGTGAAGGACATCAAGAATGTGTTGGGGGAAAATGGAGTAAATGTGGTGAGGGATGCCTTAATGACATAAGAAAGGTCTAAGAATTCTGCCATTGCTGAAGGATGCTCTAAGGGGATTCCATGTGGTGTGGTACTTGTTTATTGTGACCAAAACATCCTCCCTTAGGTTTCTAACAAGGGGAGGAGAATTATTGTAGAAGAAGATGTGGATATAGAAGATACGATGGCTCATAATATTTTTGTCACTTGGATTAATTGGTCACTTTAGGGGACTATGGTTAACTCTGAGTGTTCTCCATAAGTGGTTAACTTTATTGTGGTTTTTGAAAATGTTCAAGATAGGAGAAAATTTATGTGATCATTATTCCAGTGTTGGGAGGAAAAATATTGTTTGATGTTGAAACCCTAACACCCAACCTTTTCTCTTCACATTGAATTCTCTAACAAGTTTTTTGTTTGTAAGACTTCCTAATCTTCCCTTGTATTGTTTGATGTTATGAATGGGTTCTCTAAATAAACAATGATTAAAAAAAACTCAAAGGGTTGTTGGTTGTATCCATTGAATTATGAAAGGTATTTATTGAAGTGTTGGGGGATGGATGTTTCTATCAATCATTACACAATGGAGAAAAAGAATGGGAAGGTTTGGAGATATTCTCAAGCAGTGCTGGGGGATTGGAATGGTCATTTGGAAATCCAAAACTAAATGTATCTTCAATATTAAATAGTACTAGTGTTTCTACTATTGGGTGTACTAAGGATCTAAAGTATAAATTTGTGAGTGATATGTATGAGTTGGATAGTCAAATTTAGCCTAACTTCTATTCACCATATATGGATTTTAACCCTTAGGAGGGTTTGTTAGAATGGCAGTCTAAGGAAACTAGGGTGGAAGTGTGATGAAAAGTTGCTAAAAGGAAAAAAGAGAAGAAAGCAAATAAGGATACTTTTTATATGATTATTTGGTCTCATACTAAAGGTGGTGTGAGTGGTAAATTTTGAGTGTTTTCTTGTTATTATAAGCTTCATGTATTTATACTTGTAGTTTTTCTCATGGCTTTGGTCTTGTTAATGGGTCTTTTTTGTTGTTTTCATACTTATGGGATTGTGATTCCCTAGTTATCACCCTTGGTCTGAGTGAAGGTTTTCCTAATTTACTATTAAAAACTCAAACTTATTACTAATCATAAAAAATTCTTTTAATTATTTAAGTTACCACTTATTCCTTCTATTATCGAATGAATTATTAATTTACTTACTATTCCATTTCGAAGTAAAATTAATATTTTATTTATTTTCTCCTTGTGCATAAATAAATATTTTTTCTAATATATTATTCTAGTCCAACTAACACCTCAATAAAATCATTCATTTAATTTAATGGATGATCTCCCTATTTATCCAATTTGCATAATTATTTCTTAACATAGTCATTTCACTAACATTCCATAAGCGAATCCTCAGTCATTGTGGGCTTCTACTCTAACACAACTAAAAAATGCATTTTGGGTCCATGATAATTTAATACATAAATCATAACCAGTAGTCATAATTTGCATCATGCCATTACAGTGAGCAATATGCATATAAAGGTATAAAAATATAGGTAATCATAAATGAGCATAACTATAACATCTATAAAAGTAAACATGTCCACATAAATAATCATGTCATATGCATACCATGTTCAAATAGTATACATCATATATTAAGCATCATCATGGTCATATAGATAGAAAGCACGTAAAGTTAAACACATCTTGTAAATGTTACACAAATTGCATGTCATATATAATCTCAAAAAATCATGAGTCAAATTATACAATCATAATGTATGTCTCATATAGATTGCAACCCAAAATAAATAAAATGTCTACAATTTGGATAAATATTTGTAGGTGCTAATTGTGCCCTTTGATCTAGTGGACCTAAGTGGTACAATCATAGATGGTCCTACCTATTAGGATTAACTATAAACAAAAATAACAATTACATGCAAATAAAATTAATATTAGAAAATAATAAAACACACCTCGAGAACACAAGATGCAAGGATTTAACAAGGTTCACCCAATCCCTGGGCTATGTCCACCAACAACAAGTCTAATATTATTATTATCCAATGACTATGTTCCACAATCCCTTACAACTCAATACCACTGCAAGAAGCTACAATCTCATCATACATATGAAATCCCTAACCCTAAGCCATCTTATACAAGCTTTTTTTGCTTGCAAAATTAGGGCTAGAATAAGTCATCCAATAGAAAAATAATAGCCAATGCCTTTTACTATAGTAGAGTCATTTTTAGTTTCAGGGGCGCTGCCCCTAAAAACCCTCATGGGGGCATTGCCCTTCAATCCCACTCTTTACTATAACATAGAGCACACTTAGAGTGTTGCCCTAGGATTCCATAAGGGATACTTCCTATTTTGATGTGGAGCATAATTAGACTCGAAATTTTATTTGATGTTGTTTCTCCCCAGATTATTTTTATGGGGGTCAAGGGGTAGTGGCCCCAAGATAATCTTGAGGCAACGCCCCTGTGGGGGTTTTGGGAGGAGGCACCCCCAAAGCCAAAAATGACCTAATATTGTAAAATGCATTGGTTTCTATTTATCTATTGGACAACTTATTCTAGCCCTAATTTTGTAAGCAAAAAATAATTGTATAAAAAGGATTAGGGATAGGGATTTCATAATGTATGGTGATATTGTAGCTTCTTGAAATGATATTGAGTTGTAAGGGATTGCGGATTGCAATCACTAGATAGTAATAATATTGGATTTTTTGTTGGTGGACATAGCCTAGGGATTGGGTGAACCACATTAAATCTTGGTATCTTGTGTTCTCTTTTATTTTTTGATATTGGTTATATTTGCATGTAATTATTATTTATGTTCGTGGTTAATCCTAACAAATGGTATTAGAGCCAGGTTGTTATCATTTTTTTTATAGCTAGACCATTGTCATTTTTTGTTTTAGCGATCTTCTGCAGGAAGGTCTCATGATTGAGTGGGAGTGATGGCAGATGAGGGTAAGCTGAAGGTTGAGAAGTTTAATGAGAAGAAATTTTAGTTATGAAAAATGAAAATGGAGGACTATCTTTATTAGAAGGATTTATGGAAACCATTAGAATGAAAAAAAAAAGAAACAACGAATTATGACAAATGAGGACAGGGATATTTTAGATAGAAAGGCACTTGGAAGTATTCGATTATGTTTGGCACCATTAGTGGCATTAAACATTATAAAAGTGAAGATGATGGAAGAGTTGATGCAAACCCTAGTGAAACTATATGAAAAGCCCTTCGCTTCAAACAAGGTACTTCTTATGAAGCATTTATATAATATGAAGATGGCAAAAGTTGAATCTATTGTAGATCATTTAAATGAGTTTAATACTATTACTAGTCATTTATCTTCTATAAATGTCAATTTTGATGAAGAAATTAGGGCTCTCTTAATTTTGTGTTCTTTTTCATAAAGTTGGAATGACTTGGTAATGGTTGTGAGTAATTTTTTTTTGGGATCTAATACCCTAAAATTTGACGATGTGATTGGTGTTATTTTGAGTGAGGAAACTCATAGGAAAAACTCAGGTGGATCTGTGTTAGGAATTGCTTTGAATGCACAAAGAAAATGTAGAACAAATGAGAGAGGTTCAGTAATTATGGAAATCATGGAAATCTAGAGGAATGTGAAAGGGGAAGCAGTCTCATTCCAGACGACTAGGAGATTGATGGTACTATGGGAAGCCAAGGCATAAGAAGAAAGATTGTTGAACTTGAAAGAACAATGAAGGAGATAAACTAGAAGGGGACAAGGAGGCAAATGTGGTAAGTAACAAATCTAAAGAGGATGCTTTGCTTCTTTCTCTAGAAAGTGTTGATGATTCATAGATTTTAGATTATGGGGCTTCATCTCATGCTACACCACATAGATGTTATTTTATTGGTTATGTCTAAGGGGATTTCATGCTTGTTTATTTAGGGGATAATGAACCTTGTCAGGTTGGTTGAAAGGGAAAAGTTAAGATTAAGTTATAGAATGGGAATCATTGGCTACTCCACGAGGTTAGACATGTTCCAAGGCTGAGTAAGAATTTAATTTCAGCAAGACAACTCAGTGATGAGGATTGTGTAGTTACTTTTAATGATAAAAATTGGAAGGTTTCAAAAGGTTCTCTTGTAGTAGCAAAAGGTGTGAAAGTAGGCACCTTATAACTTTGTATAGGTCATAATATTCCATCTACTCTGATTGTTTAAAAAAATAATGAATATTTAGGAACAGTTGTTGCAATTGAGTAGGGAGAACAAACAATTGTTGTAGATTCTGATATAGCGCTATGACACTATAGACTTGGGCACATGAGTGAGAAAGGTATGAAGTTACTTCATTCAAAGAAAGTTTTACGAGTTCTAAAATGTGTCAATATGGATTTCTGTGAAAGTTGTTTGTATGAAAAAAAAAGAGTGAGTTTTGTGAAGAGTAGGAAGGAAAAGAAAAATAGGAAATTAAGACTTGTGCATATAGATGTATGGGGACTAGCTTAGGTGTCTTCCCTAGTGGATCTCATTATTATGTTACATTTATTGATGATGTAACTAGAAAAGTATGGGTTTATTTCTTTTGACATAAATCTAATATATTTCAAACTTGTATAAAATGGAAATGCTTGGTTGAAAATAAGACTGGTAAGAAATTAAAATGTCTTAGATTTGATAATGGTGGTGAGTATTGCAGTCATGAATTTGAAGATTAATTCTCCACTAATGGTATTTATAGAGATAAAATTGTTCCAAGGAATCCACAAGAAAATAGAGTGGTTGAATGCATGAACATGGCAATAATGGAGTGTGCAAGGAGCATGAGGTTGCATGTTGGGTTGCCTTTAAATATGTGGGTGAAGGCTATCAATATTGTTGTATATTTGATTAATAGAGATCTCTCTACTCCCTTGGGCTATGGTATTTTAGGGGAAGCATGGATTGGTAAGAAGGTAAGTTATTCTTTTCTCAAAACCTTTGGTTGTGAAACATTTGCACATATAGATTTTGAAAATAGAACCAAGTTAGAAGGTAAGTCAAAGAAATGTGTATTTTGTGGATATAACATTGATGCATTTGGTTATATAGGATTTGGGATTTTTAAAACCGTAAAATTGTAAGAAGCAAGGATGTCATATTCAATGAAAAAGTGTTTTACAAAGATCTATTGCAACAACATTAGAAGAAAGAAGATGATTATGTATTGTTGGATGATACTCCAAAAGATGAGGTTCCAACAGTTCCTCATGATCTGCAACAACCACAACAACAAATACCACACACCCTAGTGAATGTTATATGGTCAACAAGGCTAAGTAGACCTCTAGAAATATTTTCTCCTTCTTTTTATTATATTTTACTTATTGATGGTGGTGAACCTAATTGTTATGATGAAGCTGTGAAGGTGGATACAAAGATTTAGTGGGAGTCTGCAATGAAAGAAGAAATGGAAACTTTGCTAAAAAATAAGACATGAGATTTATGCAAGTTGCCTATAGGTAAAAAGGCTTTACAAAATAAATGGGTTTATAGGTTGAAAGAAGAGGATGGAGGTAAGAGAAGATTTAAATCTAGGTTAGTTGTAAAAGGATTTGCACAGAAAAAGGGCATTGATTTTGATGAGATATTTTTTTCTATTTCTAAAATGACTTCTATTCGTATTATGGCTACTAAAAATTTTCATTTGGAGATGCTTGATGTTAAAAAAACATTTCTTCATGGTGATTTGGATGAAGAGATATAAATGGCACAACCATAGAGAATTGAGTTCCAAGGTAAGGAGAATCTAGTGTGTAGATTGAAAAAAAGTTTATATGGCTTAAAGTAGTACCTCAACAATGATATATGGAATTTGATAGTTTTATGCATGAGCGTGGATACAATAGGTGTCATTTAGATCATTATTTTTATTTTAAGAGGTTAGATTATTAAAACTATATTATTTTATGTTTATATGTTGATGATATGCTTGTAGTTTGCTCTAACATGGACCACATTAAGGGGTCAAAAGAATAGTTAGCACATTCATTTTCTATGAAGGATTTGGAGGTAGACAAGAAAATCCTTGGTATGAAGATTTGCAAAGATAGAAATAACATAAAATTGACGTTGTCTTAGGTTGCTTATAGTGAGAAGGCATTGCAACATTTTTTTATGGAGAATGTCAAAGCTGTCAGCACACCTTTACCTAGTCATTTCAAATTGACTAAGGAGATGTGTCCAAAGACACAAGAGGGTAAGTGCACCAAGTTGTGGTGCCAAAAGGGGGGTATAAGTGGACACCTTTTTTCTAAAATCAGAATTTTTTGAACTTCATCAAGAATTTGAAGATAGTTTCGCTCAAGATTTTAAGATATGACAAAAACAAAAGTAGTAGTCCTTTCAATCTAGTTTCTAAACTACTATTTTTTTTCCAAAATGGTTTAGTTTTAGGTCCTCAAAAAAGGGAGCCATAGAAAGTGGTACTATTTATTCCAAAATAACATAACACAGTACAAAGTGTGGCCCCCCTAAAATTTTAACTTTTTTTTTGAAATTCTTTAATTGTTCTAGTCAAAAGTTACTTGACACTATATAGTTTATCCTAAATTTTTTGGGTAATTTTATAATGTGTATTTTTTAATAAATTTTTTAACTAGACACATCCCAAAAATGTGAAATATCTATGTGCTCCCCCTAGAAATGATTAAAAACTAATCTAAAATCAAAACTTTTTTTTCCAAAGTGTGTAGAATGGAGTCTAGTTTCTAAAAAACCAAGTTGTTGCAAAATTTGATGAATAAGCTAAAATCTATAGCCCAATTAGTAAATGTTGGTTTTTGATTAAAAAATTGACATACATTCAAAAGAAATTATAGATGAAAGAATTGAAATAGTTCAAATTAAAAATAAATTATATGGTTATATAGCTAACACAGAGACTTACAATGTCATGAAACCTAATCTTATCGATGCTCAACCACGAGGAATCTTGAAGGAGAGCACACAACAAAAATCAATCATTTTTTGTATGTTTACAGCAAAACACGTCTCAGACTAGTTTATAGCCTCCAAACCTTTGGGTTGGATCCTCAAGGAAAAACCAAGCCTTAGGCTTGGAAGAATGCAAAGGCTTGGATAGAGTGTACACCCTATAGTGCGAGCACACTTTAGCGCACATATGTTATTTAAAGCTTTTTAAATTTGGGTCTTAATAGCAAGTGTGTGTTATAGTGTGAATGCACTATTGAGACCTAAATAGTGCATAGAGAGGGAAGAAGAGATGCAAAGAAAGAGAAAGAGAGGGGGGGATGGTTGTGTGTGTGTGTGTGTGTGTGTGTGTGAGAGAGAGAGAGAGAGAGAGAGAGAGAGAGAGAGAGAGAGAGAGAGAGAGAGAGAGCATGTACACCCTATAGTGTGAGCATGCTATAGCACACATATGCTATTTAAAGCTTTTTAAATTTGGGTCTTAATAGTAAGTGTATGTTATAGTGTGCATGCACTATTGAGACCTAAATAGTGCATAGAGAGGGAAGAAGAGATGCAAAGAAAGAGCAAGAGAGAGGGGGGGGGATGGTTGTGTGTGTGTGTGTGTGTGTGTGTGAGAGAGAGAGAGAGAGAGAGAGAGAGAGAGAGAGAGAGAGAGAGAGAGAGAGAGAGAGAGAAGGGGATGGGAGAGGGGAGAGAGAGAGTAGGGGATGGGAGAGAGAGGAAGTGAGAGAGAGTAGGGGTGGCAGAGAGAGTATAGGATGAGAGAGAGAGAGGAAGTGGGAGAGAGAGTAGGGGTGGAAAAGAGAAAGTATAGGATGGGAGAGAGAGATTGAGAGTAGGGGATGGGAGAGAGAGGAAGTGTGAGAGAGTGAGTAGGGGTGGCAGAGAGAGTACGGGATGGGAGAGAGAGGAAGTGTGAGAGAGTGAGTATGGGTGGCAAAGAGAGTAAGGGATGGGAGAGAGATTGAGAGTAGAGGATGGGAGAGAGAGGAAGTGTGAGAGAGTAGGGGTGGCAGAGAGAGTACAGGATGGGAGAGAGAGATTGAGAGTAGGGGATGGTAGAGAGAGAGTAGGTAGTGGGAGAGGGAGCAAGAGAGGGAGAGGGAGAGAGGGAGAGAGAGAGAGAGAGAGAGAGAGAGAGAGAGGAGGATGGGAGTGTGTGTGAGAGAGAGTAGGGCATGGGAGAGAGTGTGAGAGTGAGAGAGAGAGTAAGGATGGTAGAGAGAGAAAGTAGGGGATGGGAGAGGGGCGAGAGAGAGTAGGGGATGGGGGAGAGAGAGTAGAGAGGGAGAGAGTGAGAGAGAGAGACAGTAGGTGGTGGAAGAGGGAGTGGGAGAGGGAGAGAGAGAGAGGGGGGATGGGAGAGGAGAGAGAGAGGGGGGATGGGAGTGTGTGGGTGTGTGAAAGAGAAAGAATAGGAGATGGGAGAGGGGAGAGAGAGAGTAGGGGATGGGAGAGAGAGAGTAGGCAGTGGGAGAGGAGTGGGAGAGGGAGACAGAGGGGGGAAATGGGAATGTGTGTGTGTGTGTGTGTGAGAGAGAGAGAGAGAGTAGGGGATGGGAGAGAGAGGAAGTGAGAGAGAGTAGGGGTGGTAGAGAGAGAGAGAGAGTATAGGATGGGAGAGAGAGATTAAGAGTAGGGGATGGGGGAGAGAGAGAGTAAGCAGTGGGAGATAGAGTGGGAGAGGGAGAGTGAGAGAGAGAGGAGGATGGGAGTGCATGTGTGTGAAAGAGAGAGAGAGTAGGGAGAGAGAGAGTAGGGGATGGGAGAGAGAGAGAGGTGGCGGTGGGAGAGGGAGTGGGAAAGGGAGAGAGAGTGGGGATGGAAATGTGTGTAAGAGAGAGAGAGAGAGAGAGAGAGAGAGAGAGAGAGAGAGAGAGAGAGAGAGAGAGAGAGAGTAGGGGATGGGAGAGAGTGTGAAAATGCAAGAGAGAGTAGGGGTGATAGAGAGAGAGGGAGAGAGTGAGAGTGAGAATGAGAGAGAGAGTAGATGGTGGGAGAGGGAGAGCAAGTGAGAGATAGAGTAGGGGATGGTAGAAGAGAGAGAGGGGGGGATGTGTTTGTGTGTGAGAAAGAGAGAGTAGGGGATGGGAGAGAGTGTGAGAGAGAGTAGGGGTGGCAGAGAGAGTAGGGGATGGGAGAGAGAGAGAGTGTGATAGTAGGGGATGGGAGAGAGAGAGTAGAGAGGGAGAGAGTGAGAGAGAGATAGTAAGACGTGGGAGAGGGAGTAGGAGGGAGATAGAGGGGGGATGGGAGTGTGTGAGAGAGATCTAGAGAGTAGGTGATGGGAGAGGAGAGAGAGGGGGGATGGGATTGAATGGGTATGTGAAAGAGAGAGAGAGTAGGGGATGGGAATGGGGGAGAGAGGGTAGGCAGTGGGAGAGGAAGTTTGTAAGAGAGAGAGAAGGGGATGGGAGAGAGTGTGAGAGAGAGTAGGGGGTGGCAAAGAGAGCTCGTACAGGATGGGAGAGAGAGTGAGAGTAGGGGATGGGGGAGAGAGTAGGGGATGGGAGAGAGAGTAGAGAGGGAGAGATAAAGTGAGAGAGAGAGAGAGATAGTAGACAGTGGGAGAGGGAGAGAGAGGGGTAATGGGAGTGTGTTTGAGAGATCTAGAGAGTAGGGGATGGGAGAGGGGAGATAGAGAGTAGGGGATGGGGGAGAGAGAGTAGGCAATGGGAGAGGGAGTGAGAGAGGGAGAGAGGGAGGGGGAATGGGAATGTGTGTAAGAGAGAGAGTAGGGGATGGGAGAGAGTGTGAGAGAGTGAGAGAGAGTAGGGGGTGGTAGAGAGAGAACGGGATGGGAGAGAGAGTGAGAGTAGGAGATGGAAGACAGTGTGAGAGAGAGTAGGGGGATGGGAGAGAGAGAGTGAGAGTAGAGAGGGAGAGAGTGTGTGTGTGAGAGAGATAGTAGGTTGTGGGAGAGGGAGTGGGAGAGGAAGAGAGAGAGGGGGGATGGGAGTGTGTGTGTGTGTATGATATCTAGAGAGTAGGGGATGGGAGAGGAGAGAGAGAGTGAGAGAGAGTAGGGGATGGGAGACCCGAGAGAGAGTGAGAGAGAGTAGTGAATATGAGAGAGAGAGTGAGAGAGAGAGAGTAGGTGGTGGGAGAGGGAGTAGGAGAGGGAGAGTGAGAGAGAGTAGGCAGTGGGAGAGGGAGAGAGAGTAGGGATGGTAGTGAGAGAGAGAGAGAATATGGGATGGGAGAGGAGAGAGGGTGAGAGAGTAGGGGATGGGAGAGAGAGAGAGAGTAGGCAGTGAGAGAGGGAGAGCGAGAGAGAGAGAGAGTAGGGGATGGGAGAGGAGAGAGAGAGAGACCGAGAGAGAGTAAGGAGAGAGAGTAGGGGATGGGGGATGGTGGGATAGGGAGAGATGTGTTTTGACATAGTGCGTATGCACTATGTAAAATCACCAAAAAGTGGTCACAAAGCAAGTTTGGGTCCCTTTTGATCAATATTTTTTTTTTGTCTATTGTGCATTCTGTTGTTCTGACAGAAAACATGGTTTTCAAGCTGTTGGAAGTTAGCAAACACTATTTGAAGAGTTTTGAAGCTAGCAAACACCAAATTCAGTCATTGGATACACTATTTGAAGGCTTTTTGAATATTCTTTCTATAGAAAAGGTTAATGCAATCCTTTTTAAATATTGCTTGTTAATATATAGAGACAAATGTGATTATAATTTGACATGTTGTTTAATATATAGTGAATTAATTGAAATTTGTATGTTTGAATGACATGTTATTTCGAAATGGTTAGAAATTTGGCAAGTTGTTTGATATATATCGTGTATTCATTGAAATAATTTTAATTTTTATATGTATTTGAATGATTTGAAATTTACAAATTGCAAGTAATTCAAATGTATGAATAATTTGGCATTTAGAAATCATCATCATGCCAAGGAAGAAACCAAAAACTCAAACAAATGAAGATAGGGAGAGGGATTTGGCAATTAAAAGAGATAAAATGAAACTACTATGTGAACAAAAAAATTTGCAAAGCAATAATGAAGAATTGACTTTCGAAGAGGATCAAGGACCACTGATACAAAGAAACAAAGAGGAAGAATTGGAAAGACAAAGAGAATGAATGAGACTATTATGCTAAAGAAGACAATTGAATTGTGAAGCTACACCATCTTAAAGTGTTGGAGTCATATCATCCTCTCATGTTTCAAAGAGACACTAATTTGTAGATCCAACGATGTACACACTCCATCATGTCATGTTGAAGGCACAACATCAACATATCAAGTAGGTGATATTCCATCTTTTGCATCTTATTGTTGAGGCACATCATTTTTGGTTCAAGGTATGCAATATGCTAAACCTTATGTTGATGTTCAAAATATTGAGGGAATGGAAGAGATTATAACACCTTCTAGAATTCATTTTAGAAGACCAAAATATTTGATTGATATTGATACTAACATTTTGAAATCAATGGCTGACAAGATTAGCAAGTGTACTTGTCAAAAAAAGTTAATCGTATGTGGAGATTTTTTTTTGAAGAATTAAATATTACAGGTCAATGCCAACTATTCATTGAAATGATGAAAAATTTGAAATTTAGGCCCATCATGAATATTCTTGGGCTAAGAATGATGGATGATTCAAATGAAAAAAATATTGTAAAGAATCTAATGAGTGCTTATGACAAAGTGGGTTCTAAATCACACACCAAAGATAGTAATATCACAAGATGAGTACTTACATTGACAATAGTAAGTACCCAAATGAAGAAAACTTGACTCATGAGAAAGACAAGAAAAACATTGAAAATTGGTAGAGGTACTCTAAGGAGAGCCATGCTAAGGCATTAGAGATTGGAAGATCCAACAAAAAATGAGTTATGAACATTTAACAGTAGACTACCGCAAAAGAATAAAGAAATTAGTGAAACTTTGAAATCATTGATCAAAGATTTTTGTTAAAATAACACATGTGTTTCCCCTAATCAAAGAGATGTTGTAAGAAGGAGGATTGGTAGCCAAAATCATGACCCACATGCGAAACATTTTTTGAACTCAACTTAGACACAATTTTTTGCAAAATTTATTGGTATGTATCCTCAAATTCGAATAAGTCAAATATTTGACATGGGTAAACCTTTTTATGTGAAGATAAATCACACATGCACAACTTGTTGTTGTAGGATGCATATTGAATTTTCTAACCATTTAGTTATTCCTTGGCATATATGTGGTTTTTGCATTTTGAGTTTGTTTCACAAGATTGTGACATGAATGAGTCACCAAGATCTTCAAGGGAATTATTATCCAACATTTTATGTGAAATAGGGGATGGCCAACAATTTTACAAGACATCATGCTTGGATAGTACATGCTTATTTTGTGGTTCTTTGCAACTTTTATCAACTTGTCAACATATGGATAGTACACATGCAATTGGAAATGAAATAGTTGATTACGAAAAATTTAAGACAGTGATATATGCTCTAAAAGATGGGAAACAAGGTAAACGATGTGATTTAGTCATTGAAAATATTCTAGTGTATGAGTTCATGAATATTTTTTGTGAAAATATTATTTACAAGTATGCAAGGTATGCACATAGAGCTTGATGGCTAGATTTTCAATTCAAGTTGTGCAAGGATACATTTACATTGGATACCATTGCTTTGGTTGTAGACTTTGCAGAGAACTACACACTACAACCACAAAATGAGGTGCAAGCAAAGTATTATACTTCTCAACAAGTTTCCATATTTGTTCACATAACATTCATGCATTCACCTACAAGTACAAAAGATGATAGGAAGATTTTGAGGGAGTACCATTTTTACATCAACGATGATCAATCACATTCTACAGAGTTTGTAAATGGTTGTTTTCAACTATTTTATGGAGATTTGGCTTACAGGGGCATAACATATCATCAACACATTATTTGGTCAAATAATTGCACATCTCAATTCAAGAATGCACGATGCTCTATTGGTTGAGTAGGATGCATAGGTTGTGTAGAATTCAATAAATGTGAAGTTTCATAGAGGCTGGTCATGGAAAGGGAGAGCACGATGGTGTAGGTGCATGCATCAAAAGAGTCTTATCTCTTGAAGAACTAAAGGAAAAAGATGAAGCAATATTGACATATGCAAAATTCATCATCTAGTGGTGTAATACTACAATAGGTCTAGGTAAGGAAGGTGATTCTATAGTTCATAGCTATTTTTTGTTGATAGATAATACTAACATTGCACCCTATGAGGATTATTGCACACTAACAAGATCCAGTGAGTTGCACTCTTTTAGAAGATTTGATGTAGGTTCATGGAGTATCCACACATAAAAAATGGCATGCTATTGGCCATCATGTGCAAAGAAGAATTGGGATGACTATGAGTCAGTTGAATGGGTGGACAAATGGGATATACAGGTTTTGGACCCAATTGAAACCTATCATCCCCCATAAGCATTAGAAATGGTAGAGATGGATTCGTCTATTGACCTTGACCGCTTGTTTGATCTACTGCAACTTAGTAATATATATATTTATATATCTTTATAATTTCAACATGTAACTTTATAACTTTTACCTAAGTATTTTATTAATTAATGATCGCATTTTGTACATTTGTCACTATAGGCCATGTTGTTGTTATTGCACCTAAAGACAATAAAGAAGGGATAGATTATTATTTGTGTCCTTGTGTCCAAGCCAAACAAAAATTAGATCACTCAATTATAGATGGTGAAGGTTTAGAGTACCATATCAGTATGGTGGTTGTAATTGGCACATGGCTTAGACAATATTCTATGAAGAACCCTAACTTTTGGTTATTCGAGGATTGAAAAATAGAGAGGAAGATTCTTCATTATTCAAACCTTGTTGTCACATCAAATATCCACTTGATAAAATATGGTGGAAAATCACATAATAATATTCTTTGGAAAGTTTGCAAGTCAGACCACGAGGCAATACTTGAGACATTAAAATGTAGATCAGATTCAGTTGGTTCATTAGATTGAATGGAGAGAGAGAGAGAGAGAGAGAGAGAGAGAGAGAGAGAGAGAGAGAGAGAGAGAGAGAGAGAGAGAGATCGGATCCAAATACAATGTTGCAACCTCTCCCCCAAGACTGTCCACATGACAAGATGGGTATATTGGTATTGTTATTATGTGTAAGTGATGAGATAAGTTTAAATCATAGATTTTATGTTTTGATTTTTTTAGAATCTAGATACATTATTTGAATTTATATTAGATTCTTTAATAGGACCCATTTTCAGATTAGTCATTTGAATAAGTGAATGTTTAGAATTTGTTGTTTAGATCAAAATGTAATGAAAGAACATGAAAATTGTTAGAATGTGAATGTTTTGTGATGTAAAGTCATGATTGTGTGCATGTAACTATAAACTTCAAACTGGCGAAAGCAAGGATACAATGGGAGAAGTTTCCAAGAATCATCAAGCCATTCATTGAGCTGCTTGATCATTGCTAGAAGCTCAAACAAATAATTCTTTGCATTTGGAACATTGTTACCAATAATGATATTATGACTAACATACTTTTATCTTTTATTTGTTTTTTCATCTATAATTATTTTAGATAAACTCCAAAACAAATTTATATCCAAATCATAAACTTATAAAACCCATCTTATAATTTTTTTAGTTGTTGTCTATTTGGAAGCATTATGACCAAAGTGTGTGATCTTTGGTTCACTCCTAGTCACAAGATTCAAGTTTTTAGTAGATGTATGGGTTCAGGGGTCAAATCCTTTAAGGATGACCATAGGTTGTTATGTTTGTTAGCTCTTAGCCTCAAGATTGTAAGGTTGTGATTGTATGGAAGAATCCACACACTTAAGGATAATCATAGGTGGTTTATCAATGTTTGATTTGTAGCCTTCCTTTTTCCCTTTAGACCTAATCATGTTTGTGTTCTCACAAGTTGGCTCAATCATATGTAGTTGATCTTTGCATTCTATTTTTCTTCCTAAAACTTTCTTCTTGTTCATGCTTGGGTACCTGGGTTCATTGAAAACCTTATGATTAGTATTAGTCATGAGTCCATCCACCAAAACTTTTTTATCATTAATGAGATCTTGAATGAGGTATTTAAGTTTCATATAATTTGATGCAGAGTGCAACAATGGAAGCACAACCTTAAGACCCAACCCCAAAACAAAAACTCAAGATGTTCAAAAGATTGGAAAGTTGGTTTGTTTCACTTCAACAAGTGTATACCTCTACAAGGAGCCACTATGAGGGTTTTAAGACTCACCATACACAAGTATGACACAAAGCAATTTGACCCAAATCAAGCCTTTAAGGACAAGTTCCCTAATTTGAGTAAAATGGGGATTTTATGGTTCTCGGCCTCACAAATTCCAAAAAAGGCTAGGAACTACTTAGTTACAACCCAAATAAGAAAAATCCACCACTAGTTGTACTCCCAACAACCCACAACACAAATTGCAAGGAAGGACCTAGAATCCTATTAGGTCTCCAATCCCCAAATTTTGCCACTAACTTCAAACTTCCCAAAAGACTTAAGGAATAAATCACACTTTTAGATACCCTTTTTCAAGTTCTCTCAAACCCCAAAGTTGTAGAGATTGACTCCACTCCAGCATATCTTAACCCTGACTAAGTCTACAAGCCTAATTAGCTAGGTTAGGCTTGGGTTTCAAAGCAAGAGGTTAGGAATGGGTGCATAGAACCAAAAATCCACTTCTAGGGTGTTCTACTAACTCAAAAAATGGCAATTTTTTTCATCACCAAGTCCTTAAAGTCTCTCCATCTCTTTATCTAATCTGGTCTCCTTAAAACTAGTTAAATAAATGGTGATATTTGACCTAGGGCTTCCTCCCAAAATTCAATGCCTTCAATTCCTATTCCAAAACTACAAAAATATTATAATACATATCCCTAACTTTCTTCATACAAGTGGAGAAGAAATTCCACTAGTGGATCAACAAGTTAGGGCCATTTGAATGCCAAAACCATGAAATTGAGGGTTTCTCAAACCAACAAGGTTATAAATTCTATTACTTTTGAAAGAAAAAGGATAAAAGCTTCAAACCAATTCCAAAAGCCTTCAAATACTTAGCATCAACTTTTAGATCAGAAAGGTCATCATCCACTTCTTATTCTTCTGTACTGTACTTGCAAAATGTTAAGAAATTGCACTGAAACAGGTATATTTTATTGATGTGAAAAAAAGTTTACAATTCGATCTTCCCTCTTTATCCATTTTCAAATGTCTCAAGCCTAAATAGGTTTTTTCCAATCATTCCACTCAACCATCAAATGGTTTGAGCTGTTGGGAATATTAAACCAAAAAGTTGCTTAGAAAATTGTAAAAGCTGTTGACAACTTTTGAGCAACTTTTGCCACTATAGCAAGAAATGTTTCATTTAAACTTGATTAACACTTAGAAAACTTTTTAGGCTTCCAAACCCCTAAAACACACTTAGAAAAATATGAAATTACTAACATATCATTCATTAGGACCAAATGATGCCCAAGGTTTATGAAAATGCCAAGGGGTCTTGTGTCCTTAACAAAATGGATGTGTCATAGGGAGATCATGAGATCTATCCCTTGACCTTATTACAAGAATATTGATGAATGAATTTTAGGTGATCTACACCATAAATTTTAGTTTTATGACCTTTATTCCTATCATAGATGCAATAGTTATTGTCATTCCAAAATTTAGGCTTAACCTTGGGTTCATAAGGTTTATAGTTATATGGTAGTGTAATGATCTTATTCAATATCAAAGTATTCAACACCAGTTCAAGTGAGTCTCCTAGAGGTGTACATGTGTGCTTAAATTTGGGAACCCATGATGGTTTACCTCTATTAGAGTCATTAGATTTGTTTGAATCAATATTCAAGTGGAGAAGCATATTGTTTTGTAGTTTGAATGTCATTGGTCATTGGTCAAGTTGATGTCATTGGTCAAGTTGATCACACTAGGCCCCTTCCTCATTTCTTCCATTTGTTTCATAAAAACTTCTAAAGGTGAAGGTTCCTCCTTTTGAATCAAGTCGTCAACATTGAGGTTGTGTAGAGATTTTACTCCTTGAGAGAATAAGTGCATGAAGCATTTATCTTTTTCTTGATCCAAGTTCAAGTTCATGAGCTTTTGTTAATATTTATCTTGCTGAAATCGTAAGATCTCTTCCTTAGTGATTTCTAGATCTAGATCATTATCTTGTGAACCATGTCTAGTATATTTCGACCTTTGGGGTGAAAGTGAAAAATGTCTAAAAATTTAATTGGTAAATCATTGAGAAATTGTCATGCTTCTTCCATATAGCCTTAGGTCACTTTCCTTGGTGAATCTTATATCTAGTTGTAACTGACATGAAAGAAGATACAATAATTCAATAGGATAACTAGAATAGACTTGATTTTCAAACTAGGTTAATAATATTTCCACTTTTCCAAAGTGATGATGTAAAAAGAGAAAAAATGCATAAAATGTTGTCCTCTTGTATTTTTCTCCATATTTTTTCATAACATCAAGAAAATAAATTGAAGATTAGGATATCCATTTTGCTTCTCTATAACATATCAAAATACGAGGTATGGTTGTTTTGGACCAAGTCTCTACTGTTACACTATGAGCCACTTTTTAAGCATAAAAACTCC
The DNA here is from genome assembly GCA_028749045.1 of Cupressus sempervirens. Taxonomy (NCBI): domain Eukaryota; kingdom Viridiplantae; phylum Streptophyta; class Pinopsida; order Cupressales; family Cupressaceae; genus Cupressus; species Cupressus sempervirens. The sequence goes on from CM053785.1 coordinate 500,998,747, forward strand.
TCCATTTACAAAGAAACTATATGAAATAATTATCCCCCAACCATAAAATTTTTTAAAGTATCTTAATATGATTCTATAGTGAGGATTCTTCAATTGGATTGAACCCATCAACTCTCTATATGTGTTTTTTTATGAAAACCTCACCAAACAAGGCCAAAAACTAGGGCCTCTTCAAATATGACCAAGAAATCACTTCCAGGACCTGTTAGTTGATCCTACACCATGTTTATGATGATTAATTTGACTGTTTTACATAAAACCATGGCTTCCTTTGGTCAGATCTCTGACTGCTATACCTATGGGATCAAATTTAATACATTTTCATGCACCCAAGCACTCCAAACTTGTCTAGTTGGATGATCATTGGTGCAGGGCACCAAGGAAAATAGATAGGTGTCATCCTAGTTGTGAATTAGGAATAAGGTTTCTAAATGATGCAACAAGACCCAAGATGTAAGGTCAATTGGACTCTAGGTGCCATTATAAGGCAGAGTGCAAAATTGAACCAAGGGGTCAAAAATGAGTAATATAGGTGATTTTTCAAGAAAAAAAGGATTTTTATGTTTCTTAGAAAGTTATAAAGGTCCTTAGGGTAATAAGGTTAAGTTTTAGGCATCTAGGAGTTAAGATGTCAAAAATTGCAAAAAATTACAAAAGTTGTCAAAGCAAAATTGCAAAAATGCTAACAACTTTGTAGGAGTCTAGGAATCGGTGAAGGGTTGAGAATTTGAAAATAATTTATTTTAGTGTTTCTAAACCTTTTCCAAGTTTTAGAAGTGGAATCAAGTGAAAAATGTAAAAATTGCACTTTTTGTCCAAAGTTACATTGTTGAAAGTTGTAAAAGTTGCTCAAATTTGCAACTTAGTTGAAAAAGGGTCGTGGGATTGAACTATCTATTCTGTTAGCTCCAAGTAGCTAGGTAAACCCTAGCCCCAAGATCATCCTATCTCTTTGAGCACTTGAACATTGTCAGGCACACCAAACTCAAACATCCATAAGGGTCACTAAATGCCATAGGGTAGTGATCTTTGATGGGGCATATCTCAGAGCTCGTGTGAGGTATGAATGTTATTACAAGTCCTATAGGACCATGTTGTGGAGACCTACAATAAAATTTCTCATTTTTTGGATATATTACTCTATTTTGATTTTGCAACACCATCTCGGGTGATGTTGAAACTTGTAGTGTTGGTCAGTACAAAGTTGCCAACTGCAAAATCTCTCTCACCTTTTGTTATGGGATCAAACTGTCTATTTCGTTAGCTCCAAGTGGTTGGGTTGACCCTATCTCCATACTCATCCCATCCTATTGAGAACTTGAATATTTTCAAGCATGCCAAATCGAAACATCTCTAAGGGTCACTAAATGCCATAGGGTAGTGATCTTTGATGGGACATATCTCGAAGCTCGTGTGAGGTATGTATGCGATTCTAGTTCCTATAAGACCATGTTGTAGAGTTCTACAATAACCCTCTCACTTTTTGGAAATATTACTTCATTTTTATTTTGCAACTCCATCTCGAGTGATATTGAAACTTGTAGTGTTGGCCAGTACAAAGTTGCCAACTGCCAAATCTCTCTCACCTTTCATCGCAGGATAGAACTGTCTATTCCATTAGCTCTAGGTGGCCAAGTAAATCCTATCCCCAAGCTTGTCCCATATCATTGGGTGCTCAAATGTTCTCGGGCATGCTGAATTGAAATGTCCCTAAGGGTCACTAAATGCTATAGGGAAATGATTTTTGACAAGGCATATCTTGGAGCTTGTGTGAGGTATGGATGCGATTCTAGTTCTTATAGGACCATGTTGCAGATACCTACAATAACCTCTCTCACTTTTAAGAGATCTTACTCCATTTTAATTTTGTGATGCCATCTCAAATTATGCTAAAACTTGTAGTGTTGGCTAATACAAAGTTTCCAACTGCCAAATCCCTCTCACCTTTCATCATGGGATTGAAATGTTTGTTCCATTAGCTCTAGGTGGCTAGGTAAACCTGATCTCCAACCTTGTCTTGTCCTGTTGAGCACTCGAACGCTCTCAGGAACTTCAAACCAAAACATCCCTAAGGGTCACTAAATGCCATAGGGTAATGATCTTTGATGGGGCATATCTCAGAGCTCATGCGAGGTATAGATGCGATTCTAGTTCCTATAGGACAATGTTGTGGAGACCTACAATAACCTCTCTCACTTTTTGGAGATCTTACTCCATTTTAATTTTGTGATGCCATCTCGGGTGATGCTAAAACTTATAGTGTTGGCTAGTACAAAGTTGCCAACTTCCAAATCTCTTTCACCTTTCATCATGGGATCAAACTATTTGTTCCATTAGCTCCGGGTGGCTAGGTAAACACTAGCCTCAACCTCATCCTATCCCATTGAGCACTCAAACATTCTCGAGCATGCCGAACCAAATTGTCCCTAAGAAAGACTATGGAAAATGTTACATTCCAAGTAATGATTGGTTGGGATGTACATCATAGACTAAGGGAGATGATATTCATGAAGGGTTTCAGATAAAAGGCTACTATAATTGTCAAAAAAATGTTAATGATAATCAATGCATAAGGTAAAGGCATTACGAAGGAATGAGATCAAAGGAAAATATTCAAGGCAACAATAGTGAGTGTGATGAACAAATTTTAAAACCTTTTTAGTAGTGTAACTATCAAAATCTCTAGAAAAACTCTTAAATCTTTATCAAAATGCTAATTTCCATGAAAACAATGACATGGTATTAAACTTAATATTCATGTTCATTTCTAGGGCTTTGTGGTAGGGTTAAAGAAAGTGGAATCATTTCCTATGTAGATGGAATAAGTAAAAGAATGTCAAGTGGCAAAGTATGATCATGAAAATCTTTAAAATCATTCTAACTTTTCTTTCAACTAAGCACAAAAATGGTACTCGGTCCAAACAAGTGAAAAAGTACATGTGAGAAGCCTATGTAGTAGTTATGTGCAAATGGAATAGAGGTGTCCAATTGAGATCAATGATTGATTAAAGTATAATGAAAAACCTCTTAAAAGCTAGTTTACTACTATATCACATAGATTATATTCATATGGTAAAAAGCATGGAGAACCTTTATGGTAGAGGTATATAAGAACTAATTTAATGGATCATATGATAGCAAATTTAACAAATAATAAGACATAATGAGACAACAATCTTAATAAATCTAGTAATCATGTGTAATAGAATAGAAGACATTTAGTACTATTTATAGTAGGAGTAATAAATTAAAATGTTTTGAGGATATTTTAACAAAACACCTAGTAAGATGACTCACAATCAAATACTACAATGAGTTACAAAGTTGTGAGTTAGTTCATAAAGGGATAACCACGAAGGAACAATCACAGTTCTAAACCTACGAAGAGGAGCTCCAAATGCCATTTAGGTGGTGGTAGGTTGGTAGTTTGAGGAAACTTATTATCTACTCATATTTTTTCAATGTTGAACTCTATTAGAATAAATTTATAAGTTTCACCTAGCATGAACTGAGAATTCAACAAAGGCTTTAAAATATTTTTGCATACATGTCAGTGCACTAGTGATATATGGTGATTTTGAGGCTACACTATATCAATATATTATTATATTGTTATGAAAAATGGTGATCTAATGAATAGGAACCTAGCAAATCTAGAGGTTGAAAGATGTGCAATTGTCATAGCATTAAGGATAAGACATTGAAATAGTGAGGTTTTCCCTTGGAGAATGTGATAGTTGTAGCATTATGGAAATAGTAGTGTTAAAGAAGATGACAATAGGCACTCCAAAATTAATGGCCTAAATGAGCAAAAGGATTCTAAAAGATGTCAAAACAATGAAGTTCATGGTTGTCTTGTTGGTGATGTGAAAGATGATTTGTATAGTAGACAAAGTGTGAAATTCAAGAAGTTAAAGAACAAAAATGTTTAGGAAAGTAGTTTGTTACAGATGAACATGGGACTTGCATCCCATTATCTTAAAGCATTGGCATAATACACTTTTAAGGATATTAATGCCATGAAAGTAGAGCCTTAAGCTAGGAGACATGGATTGAATAAGGTCAAGCAATAGATCTATGAAAGTTCTCTGTAATAGCTAAAAAAACTTAGATACTTGCAGCCTCCATATTCACCATGCATTAGTTATAGTTTGTGACCAAGTTTTGAAAGGTTTTGTAAATTTCTTCAAAGATACCTATCTACTACCAATTTTGGAGTTTTTTTATCATGAAAGGGTTGTAAGTCTTGTCTCTACGATGGAAATTCCATGGTCTTCTAGATTTCAAGGCTACAGACCCTAATTTATTATATTATGAAAGCAAGGGCCCTAAAAGTGAGTGTAAAGAATTCTTTGACCAAGCCCTAGGTGAGCTAGGCAATGCCCGACTAGGGATTGTCAGCAAAGAAAGATCTCTCAAGAGCAAAGCGTGAAGAATGAAGACTTTCCATTCTAAGGGATTGAAGAGGGGTATGAGGAGGTTCAAACTTGTGGAGGAGGAGTCTTGATGAATTGTGGAAGGTGTCTTAAAAGTGGGGACAACATGCAGCCAAGAAAACCCTACCAAACCCTCAATTTTGCTATTTTTGTTTTATGGCTTGTACGCACCTGAGACCCTAAAAATCCTTGAGCATGGGTCTTATGTATCAATTTTTCTTAAGGCCAAAGGTGTTGAAACTCTAAGACAAAGGAGCTATTAGCCCTAGAAATTCGGGTGGAGGCCTAATTAGGGGCTCTCCTTGTAGCCCTTTTGTGAAGAAATCTTGAAATGGGGTACAAACCCATTGTTGTTATCCATTCAAGCATGGTACAAGTGTTCTAATAACACCTTAGGACATCATGGAAACCTTGGTTGGACTGGGGAGTGCTATGGTACCCTAGTAGACCTATAAAACCTTTGGAGGGATACTGTTCCTAGAAGAGTAAGGGAGTGATGTTGCAAGTTTGGATTAGTTAACCTGGTGAGGAGGTTGGGCAAGGTCAAGGGATGTTCTAAGTAGCAAGAGATCCTATAGACCACATAGGTGTACAAAAAACACCAAGATCCACATATAATATACAAGGTTGCATGGGGATGGGGGTACTTGGGGTACTTAGGGTACAGGTATGGGTATGGGTACATGTACAACTATTTTTTATAATAGGGGACGGGGGTACTTGGGTATGTCAAACTTTATTTTTAATTATACTTTTATATTTATAGAAAACCTAAACTTATGAGTCATGACAATGATTTTTTAAATCAAGAATAGTGATAAAGTTTTCAAATGTAATGTATTATTTTTAGTTTTAGATTTGTTATATGTTTGTAATAATAATTTATGATAAATGTTTAGATGCATAACATAGAAGGCAGGTTTAAACATGAACAAGAAGATCATAAATCATATGACAATGACATATTGAAAATGATAAATTTATAGCTTTAACACTGATAAAGTTTATTGTTGATCAATATTGTATCAAAGTTTCAAATTGATTAAGTATTGAATTAAGCTTGATAAACAAATAACAAAGAAGGAAAACTTTAAACATGAACAAGATCATAAATCATATGACGGTGACATATTGGAAATGGTAAACTTATGCTTAAATAGTGATAAATTTTATTGTTGATCAATATTCTATCAAAGTTTCAAATTGATTAGGTATTTAATTAAGCTTGATAAACAACAAGCTGATACACAAACAAAAAATTGAAAAAAAAAAATTTGAAATCTTAATCAAGGTCCTTAGCTACGATGCTCTCCATTGAGTACCTTGTACTTGGGATACGTGTACCTAGTACTTGGGTACATGAGTATGAGTACCAGGGGTGTCATACATGAAGGAACATATTATATATTATGATAACCGAAAATGTCATACATGAAAAAATATATAATATAAAATAATAACCAATAATGTCATACATTAACAAACACATAATATATTATGATAACCAATAATGTCGTACATGAACAAACATATCATATATTAACCGATAATGGCATAAGCCTAATAATGTCATGCATCAAATAAATGTCATACATCAAATATAAAATTTCATATATACATCAAATGTATATCGAATATGTCCACTAAAATAAAATCCAACATATATGTCTGTTGATGCCTATAAATGTATGTCTATCAACTATATCTTCTCCTTCCCATGAGGGGAAGGAAAAAAATCTCTAGATGTTTTTGGTTATCGTGTGGAGGGAGATGATGGTGATGATGGGGTCTTTCTCACACGCTTGCTCGTCCTCTTGTTGAGGCTCTTCTCTAACTTGAGCTGATACAAATAAAGTAGATATGAATCAATAATTATTATACATTGAAATCAAATATATGTACACATAAAATTAATTTTTTTCTTACCGCCATCATATAGTCACTCGATAAGTTCACCTCAAAGGCTCATGGATGATTGGGTGTAACAAGACCCTACAAAAATTTAATCAATATAATCACTTATAAATAACATTAGAAATTTTGATACTAACTATTATAAACAACATCTAAAACCAAGAGAATTCTTTCATACCTCAGTCAATGGCTATGAACTAGCCATAGTTGCAGCCACTCCATGATCAATGGACTGCTGAATATGAGGAGGAGTCTCAGATGTCAAGAGCCGCATGTCATATAATACACGTTACATGTAACATGAAAAATGAAACAAATATAATCAAATGAATTAAATTAACATGAAACAAATGTACCTCTACGAAGCTCATATCACGTCTAGGCTCAGAGCTTGCAGTGAATGTTGACAGTCCTATAGAGAATTGATGCATGTTCATAATTTTTTTTTGTCAATCCTTCATATGATTACTTAATAAATATATGTATTAATTTAAATGATTAAATCGATACATACCTCTAGACTCGTCGATGGGATGAAAAATAGGGTTGGGGGATCACTACTAGGGCCACCAACACTCTAACCTTGAATTTTGAACAATGTTAATACATGCTAATTGATTAGTCATTCACTATACATATGAAATATGATCAAATTAGTTTATTATAATTGTAATTTACATGTGTGTCAATGCCAAATGTATAATTTAGAAACTGATTAGTGACTAGCCCATCATCTGCACCATCTCTAGCATGATTGCCAAATGTACATAAGGATCCACATGATGTGCACATATGACCATGACGTGCAGAAGGCTCCTCCTCAACTAATGGACTCATGCAATAGATGAGGATCTATGTCAAAGAATTAATAGTCCCTAGAGTGTTGGCCTCTACATGTTCCTTCGCAACTGAAGGAATAGTCACATGCTCACCTTGTGGCTTGACCATAGGTGCCCTAACCATATTTTGGTCACAACATGCCCCTGGCCTCTCAAATGATGACCCCCCACCTCTACCCTAAGATTCTAATATATCAATATAATTAGGGATCTATCCAAGGAAAAAATCAAAATAAAATTTCCTTAAGAAATGCATTGGAACGTTGTGATTATTGCAAGGAGGGGCATAAAAAACCATCCACCATCTATTGTTGAGATAATGGGTGTTGCACACATTGCATAATATTGTTATTTTATTATTTTATTTTGTTATGTAATGTTGTGCCTAGATGGACGTGCAACATGTAAAGATTCCCATGGAATATTCTTGATGAGTTGTATTGTAACATTGTGATAATATTTCATGTAATTATTTAATATTGGGGGAAAATAATTAAATGCCCAATATTAAATGTGGGGTCAGTGGGTTAGGTAGCACATGGTTTATGTAATACCACTTGGTGGTTTTGTGGGACTTGCTACTACATAAGCAGCCACAAGGGTAGTTTTTGTAGTGTGATAGAGAGATAGAGTGACAAGGAGAAGAAAAAAAGGCAAGAGTCGAGCGGGACAAGGCTTGACAGGTTAGCCAAGGGAGCATTTGTGAAGGTTGAAAGCATGGCATGGGATGTGTGGATTCATGCTTGTTCACATAGTTTGCTCGGTTGTGGCTATGGCCATGAAGGCTTCCATGGTTGTATGGCAATGGTATTTTTGCTGAATAATACATGATGATGGATGCTTTTGGAGGCTGGGTTTTTCCCTCAATGAGGGTTTCCTAGGGTATATCTTGTGTCACAATTTTGTGGGTATGTTTTCTATTCTCTTGCATGTGGATTTTAATTCTGTGTTTATTTTAGATCTATTATGGGTTATGTGGAAACGGTTATATTCTTTATTGCCAAGTTTCCTTACAAGTGGTATCAGAGATATGGTTTTATTATTGTAATCCTAGATTGAATCCATGGGAATGCATGAGAGGATAAAAGAAAAGGGCAAGATAGATGAATGATTTATTACAGATCTGAGGGTTTTGGATTTGCTATTATGATGGGATGTTAAAATATTTGGGCATGTGAAATTGTTGGACAAAAAGATTTTTTGGATGTTTCATTTAAATGAGGGTTTTGGGGGGTAGCATGTAGAAATGACCTCCTAGGTAAAAACAAACCTCACCATTGGATCCGGGTCAACATTTCCATAAATTTTGATATATAATATGCCCTAGTTTGGCCATGTTCAGAGGAAATGAAAGAGTTTTTTGGTTTCAGCCCATGATGGCCGTCAAATTTAATCCCGTCGAAATTTTCATTACAAAAAAAATAAAATTTAAAAATGAAAAATCGTACTGAAAATGGTAAAAAGAATGTCTTAGTAAAACGGCCATAACTTTCTCTCAGAATATCAAATTTCAGAGTTCTTATAGGCGTTGGAAAGCTAATTCAGAGAACTACAAGATGGTGTAGGTTTGATTTTATGATTTTGAAACTTTTTTAGGTTTTAAGAGCCCTAAAGTCAGATGTTGTTTATTTTGAGCACGAATTGGGGCATAACTTGGGCATACGGAGTTGGATTTTGGACTTCGAGTATCAACAGAAAACTCTTGGAGAGCTCTACACATAGGTTTAGATTTGGTGCAGGTTTGGCATGATTTATTTGTTGATATATTGATCTAAACAGTTTATAGGTATATTTTGACTATGGTAACATTGTGAGTTTATGGCATTGGAGATTTAAGTTTTGATGTCATTGTATACTCAGTTCATATTTCAGATTGGTCTCATGATGATATGGTTATCAGTATTTGGATTTGGATATGCATGATGACTTGTTGGATCTACAAGTTGTGCAGTGTTGTAAGTGGTCTATACTTACAAGTTGCATTTATAGCTTGGTTATGGGTTGTCTTTGCCCATTGATCTTTCATTATTGATGCATATTCAGATTGGTGGCTTGGATTTGGGTTGTCTATGCCCTAAGTCACATGATTTTATCTTCATGTAAGAAGGGATGAGATGTTGTTACCAGGTACAGTCAAGGCAGAGGATTGTGGTTGACTATGCTGGCAGGTTGGACACATTGAGAACCAGATGCTCGATTCATGGATGTGATCATGGTGCCATGGATTTTGGCATGACATGATTGGTTATACAGGTACATCTTTGATGTTCATTAGCTTGGATTTTTCATTTGGTTATGGTGGTATATCTTCTTGGTTGAGGATCATAGTTATTTAGTTTCTTTTTAGGAGCTCATGATGTGCACTTTGAGTTCTTTGATGGTTTAATGCCTTGGTTGATTCTCATGGTTAGAGGATGGATTTTTTCATCATTATGTCATGGATAGCTTGGATACATGGTTTAGTGGGAGCTTGTGACAGTGATGGGGTGACAGTGCAGCATTAGTTCCTAGTTTGATTTGGATCTTCATATAGGAGATGGATTTTATGATGCCATAGGTGACTTGGTACCACGGTTGAGTGGGAGTTATTGGCATTGATATATTTATTGAGTGTTTGCAGATGTTGGAGGTTTGTCTTAGATCCTGTTGTTGCAGAAGCGTCTTTGACATTTGCATGGTGCACTTGTTATCTTCATGGTGTGTGAAGATGGTTAGATCTTAAGGACTCATGGAGTTCTTGGTTATCTTCATGGTGTGTGGAGATGATTCTTCCTGGTATGTGGAGATGGTTTTCTTCATGGTATATGGAGATGGTTGCATCTTGAGGACTCATAGGGTTCTTGGCAAAGGTGTGGTTTATGCTTTTATTTAGCATGTTATCCTTGGTATGAGGATGGTTTCATTATTATGTCATGGTATACTCTTGATACACGTTTAGAGTTGTGACATGTTATAGTATGTTCATATGGAGCATGTTATCTCTTTAGTTGAGATGGTAAGATCATGTTGTCATGTTTATGTTCCTGAGGCCATGGTTGGAACTTGGACATTGATCTTGGTTTAGTTTCTTGGTATTGAGTACACTGATCATAAGCTAGATACTTCATGATATTGCTATGTTGCATTTGGAGTTGGCATGGATTGATTGGTTACAGATGCTCATGGATACTTAGAGATGGTGGTGATGCTGATTTCTCTTGGATTAGAGACGTATTTGTTGGGACGGTTGATGGTTTCAACAGGAAGTCCGAGGGGCAATCACCTGATATGGACTTGAGAGGAGATTGTTCTTAGATGAGTCTTGGTTGGAGACTTGGGTATCTTGATGAGCATTCTCATTCCCCACTCTTGGTCTACTCGGCGATTTTCTATTTGAGAGGTATATCCCATTGTTTTTTTTCAGGTGCATTATATTTATGCTTATCTTTCATGGATATGGATCTTGAGCTATGGCACATGAGTTAGTTCTGGAAGGTTCATTTGAGAGATGGTTAAGCATTAGTTATCTCCATGTGCATATGTTGTTATGTTGGTTGAGTTTGAGAGATGGTTTTATATTGGGCATATTCCTTGGATTAGGAATGGTTATTCCTTGATTTAGGAATGGTTTATGAGTTTGATCTTCTTGTGAGAGGCTTACATCCATGATTAGTTATATGGTATGGTTTGGGTGTTGTTGAGGCTTCTTGTTGGGGTTTTATGGAGGAGATCATACTTGCACAGTTTACATCTAGAGGTGTGTGTAGAAGGACATGATACAGGTTATGATTTGCATAGTTTCTCTAGTCTTGGTTATCTTCCTGGATGTTTAGTTTTGACTACATTGAATTTGAGATTGGTTAGAGATTGTGATCACTGGTTTGTGCTCATGTATGTCATGTGAGAGATGACATGGTTATTCCTTTATCTCTTTCCTCTGTTGGTTGTGGTGAACTTGGGAGCATTGGAGACTTGTTATGAGAGTTGTTCTTGTAGGATATTAGTTTATGTATTGTGGATGTCCTTGATACTACATGGATTTACTTCTTTGAGATGTGTTGAGTGGATTGGTTATAGATTTGACATTATCTTTTGCAGTGGGAGCTTCTTGGTATATATGTGGCAGATATTGCTCTTGAGGCTTCTGATTGTAGGTTGCAGATTGGATATGTCGATGATATGAGATTCACTTGTTATACCTTAGAGGTATGGATAGTTGGATGGGTTGGCACTTTGCTATGGGTGCTATTTCAACTATGGATATTTTGAAAACTACGGATACATGTGATTACCTTTGGATCAGGTTATTGTGCTTGGAATTTCAGTTGGTACAGGATTTTATGATCTTCTAATGCGATAGGTTGGGTGGTTTTCTCTTTGGATGGCTTCTATGTATGTCCAGTGGGAGTGGCATAATAGGAGGTGAGATCATTCATGTTTGAGATGCTGGATACTTTGATTTTGTCGTGGGTACCAGGATGGAGCACTTGGTGTATTTTGATCCATGATGGTGGATGTGTTGGGAGGGATTGTTCCCTTGTTCATTTATGTGGCTACGGATTGACCCTATGCAATGTATACAACAAGTGGGAGATTGTTGAGATAATGGGTGTTGCACACATTGCATAATATTGTTATTTTATTATTTTATTTTGTTATGTAATGTTGTGCCTAGATGGACGTGCAACATGTAAAGATTCCCATGGAATATTCTTGATGAGTTGTAATGTAACATTGTGATAATATTTCATGTAATTATTTAATATTGGGGGAAAAGAATTAAATGCCCAATATTAAATGTGGGGTTAGTGGGTTAGGTAGCACATGGTTTTAGCACATGGTTTATGTAATACCACTTGGTGGTTTTGTGGGACTTGCTACTATATAAGTAGCCACAAGGGTAGTTTTTGTATAGAGAGTGACAAGGAGAAAAAAAAAAAGGCAAGAGTCGAGCGGGACAAGGCTTGACAGGTTAGCCAAGGGAGCATTTGTGAAGGTTGGAAGCATGGCATGGGATGTGTGGATTTATGCTTGTTCACATAGTTTGCTCGGTTGTGGCTATGGCCATGAAGGCTTCCATGGTTGTATGGCAATGGTATTTTTGCTGAATAATACATGGTGATGGATTCTTTTGGAGGCTGGGTTTTTCCCTCAATGAGGGTTTCCTAGGGTATATCTTGTGTCACAATTTTGTGGGTATGTTTTCTATTCTCTTACATGTGGATTTTAATTCCGTGTTTATTTTAGATCTATTATGGGTTATGTGGAAATGGTTATATTCTTTGTTGCCAAGTTTCCTTACATCTATCCCAAAAATTATTTCTAATACCACCGTGTATGCACCAATGGAAGAGGAACCATTTAGTTGTCTCTCTAACAGTATCTTATTCACCAGGCTTTCTAAATAATGCACAAATCCTACCTTTGGTATATATTTTTTTTAACATCTTGATATGATAATTTATTTGCATAATATCTTTTTTGTTCATCCCTCTTAACCCACCATATATCTAATTGACCACTAACAGAAGCTATGTGGGTCTTAATGGACTCGAGGGAGGATACCAATTGAGCTCTCATTGTATTGGTTTGTCCACAATATTTCAACCTACCAATGAGTTATTCTAATTCATTTTTCCTCTTTCTATTTCATTTATTATGTTTTCTTGTGTGCCAAGAGGAGGTTTTCCAATTGGTGCAGGTTGTTAAATTTGTTGTTCTTGTTGTGGAGGGTTTTAATTCTCATCTTTTTGAGGGTTTTGGTTTGGATCTTGTTGAGGGTTTTGGTTTTGATCTTATTGTGGATTTTTCAGTTCATTATTCACATTTCTTGATAAGAAATCAATTGAAATCTAAATAAATAAACAAATTTAAAGAAAAGTTGAAAAAAACTTATAAAACAATACAAAAAACATATAAAACAATGCAAAAAGAAGGTTAAACAACATACGACATGCTCGTGATCTTTAACTTCGATGGTAAGGAGACATATTGACAAGGTGAGTGGCCAAAAACATCAATTTTCTCAATTCGCATACACACTGTGAGTAGGGGAAGCTAGAAAATGAAGAAAAGATGAATGGGTTGTGGGTTTGCAACCTATTTATAATAATTTGAGTTTTTTAAAAGCCCATACACACTATAGCACATACATGCTATGGCTCGGGTTACCCAAGCCATAGTGCATGCGCCCTATTGAAAGTTAGAAAAAAAAAGGGTGTCACCTTTTTGGCACTACAACTTGGTGTACTTACCCAAGAAGAGGAAGCTAAGATTTCCAAGGTACCTTATGCTTTAGTTGTAGGAAGCTTGATGTATGCTATGGTATGTACAAGGCTAGATATTGCACATGTAGTGGGAGTCATTAGTAGGTATATGAATGATCTAGGAATTGAGCATTGGAATGTAGTTAAATGGATTCTCAAATATTTGAGAGGAACATCTAGTAATTGCTTACACTTTGGGGGTTCTATTACTGATTTACAGGGCTATGTTGACTCAGATTTGGCAAGAGATATTGATACTAGGTAGAGTACTACATTTTATGTATTTACTATTGGTGGGGTAGCAATGAGTTGGGTATCTCGCTTACAAAAGGTTAATACTTTATCCACTACAGAGGCAGATTTTATTGCTGCCATAGAGGAAATCATGGAGATGATATGGCTTCAATTTTTAATGGAAGAATTTGGACAACCATAGAGGGATAGTTATTTTTTTATAGATAGACAAATTTGCATTCATCTTGCAAATAATTTTTCTCTACATTCAAAGACAAAACACGTATAGTTTCAGTACCATTTTATTTAGTTAGTTTTGGATGATGAGTAGTTAAAGCTAGAGAAGATACATATAGATGATAAATTAGCAGATATGTTTACCAAGGTAGTAACAAGGGAGAAGTTGAACTCTTTAGCTTTAGTTGGTCTTCTAGACTGAAAAAAAAAGAACAATAGAGTCCAAGGTGGTTTGATATTCCAATAGGAGCTATAGGTTTAGCAATGTTATGATTAGTCTCCAAGTGGAAGGTTATTGTTGTGGAGTTTGATCAGTCTCAAAGTGGCTGATTTTTGTGATGTGGATCCTAATTAGACTTGGAGGTTTATTCAGTGTAGTTTCTCCCCAAATTATTTCTACAAGGTCAAGGGGAAACACTTTAGGTGCGCTCCCTATCATAGTACAGGGTTGGGTCAAGAGGCAACACCCGCATGGGGGTTTTGAGGGGTAGCACCCCCAAAGAAAAAAATAACCTAATATTATAAAATGTATTGACTATTATTTATCTATTTGATGTCTTATTCTAGCCCTAATTTTGTAAGTGGAAATTTTTTGCATAAAACGACTTAGGGTTAGGGATTTTATAATGTATAGTGATATTATAACTTCTTGCGATGGCATTGAGATGTAAGGGATTGCAAATTGTAATCACTAGATAGTAATAATATTGGACTTGTTGTTGGTGGACATAACCTAGGGATTGGGTGAACCACATTAAATCTTGGTGTCTTGTGTTCTCTTCTATGTGATCTTTTATTTTCTCATATTGGTTATATTTGCATGTAATTGTTATTTCTATCTATGGTTAATCCTAACACTTCCTCCAAACCATTGTAGAAATAATTTGGTGGGAAACTGAGTCAAATAAACCTCCAAGTTTTATTAGGCTCCACATCACAACAATCTCCCACTTGGAGACTAATTAGAATCCATAAAAATAACCTCCCACTTGGAGACTGATCATAGTACCACTAAACCTATAGCTCCCACTGGAATATCAAACCACTTTGGACTCTATTGATCTTTTATTTTGTTCAGTCTAGAAGACCAACCGAAGTTGAGGAGGAGTTAAAATTCTCCCTTGGTATTGCCTTGGTAAACATATCTATTGGATTATCATCTATATGTATCTTCTCAGACTTTAATAATCCACCATCCAAAAATGATCAAAATGGTACTACAACTATATGTATTTTATCTTTGAATGTACAACAAAATTCTTCACAAGATGAATGACACTTTGGCTATCTGTGAACAAATAATTATCCCTCTATTGGTTTTCCAATTCCTCCATGAAGAACTAAAGCCATATAATCTCCTTGGCCGCCTTTGTAGAAGCAACATACTCTACCTTTGTAGTGGATAAATGATTCACCTTCTATAACTAAGAAAACCTATCTCACTACTACCCCACCAACAATAAATACATAACCTATAGTACTCCACTTGGTATCAATATTTTTAGAATTCTTTAGAATAACTGAGAGGGGGGTGAATCAGTTATCCAAGGTCCAAATGCCCTAATAATACTTTTTTCACAAATTATGGTGAATCCATAAAATTTTCATCCATCCGAGCCTAAATCAATTATCCTAACAAATTACAGTAAATCAACATGCAGAGATAAAACATGAAAGATCAACACATGACACAGTGATTTATGTGGAAAACCCAATTTGGGAAAAACCACCAGTAACATGCTACTTAATTCTCACTCTTCTAAAGTGAAGCCTTGTTAAAAGTATGCCCTATTAAAGGCTTACAACACACTGTTAAATGTGACCTTGTTAGAGGATTTCACCATACTATTAGGAATGGGCCCGATCAAAGGACTTTAGAACATTCACTTGGAATGTCACCTTGTTAAAGGATTTACAACATGGCTATTAAGCCAACCTAAGTCCATAGGATTTAAACTATTTGTTACAATTGCTAGAAAGTAACAATAATGGCTTGTTGATCTGATACAACTTACAACATATTTTGTAGATTTCATATCACACTTCAGTTCAATTCACTTTAGAACTCATCATACCAATGCAACCATATATGTGGTGATCTATTGAAGCAGAGTAACTGTGCTTTCTTACTCCTTAGCACCTCCTTCAACACTTTATGCTTTCATGCTTGACCTCCTCTTCTCTCTCTCTTTTTTTTTTTGTGACCTTATGACTCCTTAAATAGAAAATTGGATTGTCTTTGCCGCTCGATTCTCCCTCTCCAATTTTAGGGTTTCAAATGGATTAGGTAGGATACAATGTATCTACCCCATATCTTGCTCTTATCTAGAAACTTCATCTAGAGTCCAGTTGTATTCTCCAAAAATGTTCTACATGGTGTTTTGTGTCACCAGCTCATCATTCTTATCATTTATAGAGTTCAAGATAACAACCTTGTTGGCTTAGATCTGACGAATCTTCAATTTTTGAAATAATGCAGCAACTCGGCACTATTGGTTTACTGATGCTCAACACCTTTGTGTTACTCGACACTTGTTTCTTGCTCGGCACTTGTTTCTACTCGACACTTGTATCTGCTCGACACTTGTTTCTTTCTCAACACTTTCTTTCTAATGAACTTAGTTAGACTTTACAAATGACTTGGCTAAAACCTTACATCTTTGATATGTTTCAGTGTGCCCATTCTCTATGTCTTAGAGTATGTCATCAATACAAATTTCATCAATGGCTTAGCTGATCCTTCTACTTCATTACACCATCATAACTTCAACCTGTCTCTAGGTGTTCTAGTTACATCTTATTGATTGCCTCCTCCTTGTCAATCAAACAATTAATACTATTTGGATCATTAAAGCAATTGTCATTCCTGCAAGTAGCAAGTTTGACATCAATGACAAAACAATGATTGAGAACATTCTTTACTAGTTCCATTACTGTTTATGTATGATCTCTTCAATCATTTCCAACAATCTCCCTCATGATCTTTTCAATCATTTCCAACAACTCATACCAAATCTGAGTCAACATAGCTTGGTAAATTAGTAGTAGAGCCCCCAAAATGTAAATACTTACTCAATGTTCCTCTCAAATATCTGAGAATCCATTTGACTACATTCCAATGCTCAATTCTAGGATTACTCATATAACTACTAACAACTCCCACTACATGTGAAATATCTAGCCTAGTACATACCATGGCATATATCAAACTTCCCATAGTTGAAGCATAGGGTACCTTGGTCATTTTGTTATCCTCTTCCTATGTCTTGGGGCACATCTCCTTGGTCAATTTTTGACATAGGCAAGAATGGAAAAGCTAGGGCCAAAGGCACAGCTAACCTTCCAAAACCTTGCTACATAAACACAATGAAAGCAAACAATACCAAGGAGAGAAGAGATGAGAAATATCTCATTGAATCATAAAAGAAAACCATATACATGCCAAACTATAAGGCCTTCTAGGTTATGGCTATCAATTATAGAATCCAAAATAATCTTTTACAAATTTGATCTTCTTTCTAGATCCTTCATTTTTCTTCCTAAGCTCACACTCTACTAAAACCCCCAAAAAATTAACTGCTAGAAGCTTGTCATGTCATGAGACTAGACTTCCTTATTTATACTTTACCAAAAATGTCTTACAAAAGATTCTAGAACATCACATTATAGAAAATCAACCTCACAATGGTTTGTACACATCCCAAGACAAGATCCCAAACATTAATTTCACAACCTAAATTAAATACATGAGTCAGCTCCTACTAAGAACCAAAATACAAGCAACTTGGTCAAAGAAGAACTTGAGTATCAAAAAAAATTTCATGTTTACTCATTGCAAGAAGGAACACTCAGTCACCAAAGAAGCTCAACTGAAACTGAGTAACTTAGCAACAACACTAAACAACTCAACATCTACAGTAACTCAGCCAACACCGAACAACTACAGTAACTCAACAGCTATAGTAACACAACCAACACCAAACAACTTGGAAACCAATGGCACTTAGCTCCAATAGGAAGAATGAACAAAGATGAGCAAGATAGCAAGACAACCTAGGATGCTCCTACACTAGACAATTGGGGTTGAAATAAATGATTCTCCTGAACCATTGAGATGTTGCAACCTGAGCTAAATTCAACTTAGATTGAGAAATCCATTATGCATCTTCAACAAGTCTATTTTTCAATTTTACCAAATATTCATGGTAATCCTTTCCTCTTATCCTTTTACCAACACTCTAATCAAATATTTATTCAATCTACTTCTTAGGATAATCAATTGGTACAACAACTTCATTATCTAACTCATGATACTCATACAAATCAGAAACATTAAATATAGGAGATATATCTACGTCCTTGGGTAACTCAACATCATAAGAATTAACACTATCAAACTTACTCCAAATCTTACAAGGTCCAAACTTCTTCATTTTTAGCTTATTGTATATTCTTATAGGAAATATATCTCTCTTTAAATGAACCATCACTCATCACCCACTTCAAACACATGATATCTTCTAGACTTATCAACATTCTTCTTATACTTCTGATTACTTTGTTCCAACCTCAACTTCACTTCCTCATGCAAAGACTTCATAAAACCAAAAAATTCTTCCTCTTCATCACTTCTCTTTTCTTCTCTTCACCAACAACATTCCTCAAATCTTATAGTCCTCTAGGCTTCATTCCAGTAACAATCTCAAAAGGTGTTTTCCCTATAGTCCTATTCACAAAATTATTATATGCAAACTCATCTTGTGCCAATATCATATCCCAATTACTTGGCTTGGCTCCAACTAAACATCTCAACAAATTTCCCAAGCTTCTTTAATAACCTATATCTATCTGTCTATAGGTGGAATTTAGAGCTAAATCTTAACTCAATACCCATCCTTTTCCACAATGTTCTCCAAAAACAAATAGAAAACTTATTGTCTCTGTTAGAAATAATAATTTTTCATAATCCATAAAATCCAACAATCTCTTTAAAGAAAATCTTAACAATATGCACAACATTTGATGTCTTCTTACATGGTCTAAAATGTTCCATTTTAGAAAATCCATCTAGAACAACAAATATGGAATCATACCCTCTTGTTGTCTTAGGTAATCCAAGAAAAAAATCCATATTGATGTCACTTCAAGGGAACATAAATAGGTTTGTATAATCCAGTATTCTAATTTACTCCTTTTGCAACTTGACAAATTTTGCAACTTTGTACAAACTTCTAAACATCCTTATACAGTCGTGGCCAATAATATTCATCTTTAAGTAAACTCAATATCTTATCTATTCCAAAATGTCCATCCAATCCACCACAATGCTTTTCCTTGATCAAATTAACTCTCATAGAACTTCTTGGTATACACAACTAAATTCTTTTGAACAACATACCTTCTTGAATGAAATACTCATCATATTTAATTAGTTGATCAGATAGATTTGGTACTCTGCACTCTCTCCATATCTCAAAAAAATCAGGGTCAATATGATACAAGTCATTCATCTCATCAAAACCAAGAACTTCAACCTTCATCTCGGCCAACAAAGAATACCATCTTCTCAATGCATCAACAACTCGGTTGGTAACTCCACTTTTATGCTTGATCATAAATGTGAAACTCTACAAGTACTCAACCCGCTTCATATGTCTATGATTCAACTTTTGTTGACTTCTCAAATATTGCAAATCTTTACAATCAATATACAACACAAACTCCTTAGGAATCAAATAATGTCTCCACTTCTTCACAGCTTGAAAAATAGCATAAAAATCTTGATCATGCACATAATACTTCCTTTTAGAATCATTCAACTTCTCACTAAATAAATTAACAAGTTTACCTTCTTGACTCAACACAAGTCCTATTGCACTACCACTTGCATCACATTCAACTTGAAATACCTTATTGAAATAAGGTAAAGCCAATACAAGTGACTCAACAAAATTTTATTTCAAAGTCTCAAAACTCTTGTCAACTCCATGTGTCCACTTGAAATCCTTTTCATCTCCTCATATTGTCTCAGTCATAACATTACAAATAGAACTAAAACTCCTTATAAAATTTCTATAGAAACTAGCCAAACCATGAAATGATCTTATCTCACCCATATTCTTAGGTGTAGGCCATTTAAAAATTGCTTTAACCTTCTTAGGATTCATTCTCAATCCATCAGCTGAAATCACAAATCCAAAATAGACAATCTCCTCTTGTATACACTTCTTTAGATTAATCAACAATTTCTCCTCTTTCAATCTTTGCAATACTTGTCTAACATTCTCAAGATGTTCTTTCTTAGCCTTATTAAATATCAAAATATCATCAAAGTAAACAATAAAAAAATTATCCAAGAATCTCTTAAGAACCTTATTCATAAATCTCATGAAATTACGAGGTGCATTAGTCAAACCATCTTTTATCTTGAAAATAGTCTTCCATTCTTCACCTTCTCTAATTTTGATATGATGATAACTACTCTTTAAATCAATCTTGGTAAAATACTTTTCTCCACTCAAACAATCCATTATATCATCCATCCTTGGCATAGAAAACCTATATTTTATTCTGATCTTATTAAAGGCTCTGGAACTAGTACACATTCTCCATTCTCCATTCTTTTTACATGTCAATACAATAGGTACAACACATGGAGTAAAACTTTCTCTGATCAAACCTTTCTTTAGCAATTCTTGCACTTATTTTTAAAGCTCTTCATTCTCTTTAGGTGTCAATATATATGGTGTCTTATTCAGAAAACTAGCTCCAAGATTCAGATCTGTACAATGAATTATACTCCTTACTAGTGGTAAACCATCAAGTATATGTTCAACAACCATCTCCTTGTACTCTTTCAACAACCTCTCAATTTATATTATCAGTTGGCTAACACTATTAGCTCTCTCTATCACTCAAATAATACTATTAGCTTTCACTATCACTTGATCATAATTGTTTGTTGTCACTCGCTCGATACTACCACAACTTGATCCCTTAGAGATTACATCAAAATTTACTTGGTTCTTCTTCAACCCCTTTTCAATTTTTTTCCCAATGACCACACAAAATCAAAAAATAGTACAATTAACCTCATCTAGAATTTCAATCAAAGGCAACAATACTTGCTTTCTTTCATTCACCTAAAGAGTATATTGATTCAATCTTCCATCATGCATAGCATATCTATCATATTTCCAAAGTTTATCCTGTTGGATACAATTGCTCAATTGTGTGTTGTCTTTGATGTTACACAAATGTCATATCAATTATCAATCAGAGTCTACCGAGCTCAAATGGTGAGAAAGGAAAAAGACAAAGGTTATCGAGTTTAGAAGGTTAGCAAAGAAGGTTTACAATGTCTACTAAGCATTCTCAAGCTTTACCTTGCACAAACAGTTGCTACCGAGCTTTCAAGGTTTAGCAAAGGAAATTCAATTTTTACCGAGATCACTCGATCATCAAGAGAAAATAGTGCAGGAACTAGTTCTAACTGAGCTTTCATGGACAGTGAAGGAAATCTAGTTCTTATTGAGTTAACTTGGTAGTCAATGGATTTTTTGTAGCTTTTGCAATGTTAACTGAGTTAAGATGGTTAACTCAAAAAATTATTTCTGAAACTAGTATTTATCGAGCAAGGTCGACCAGTGAAGGATTCCATTATTTTGTGAGATAAAGTTTATTTGTTTAATGTAATATTTGTAGCTGGCTGATACATGGTTTATTGGTAAATGTAACTTGTGAATGAGTCGACTTGATAATCTAAATGGTATATGTATAAGGTCAAGCTACAAATTCGAAGTGTGTGATGGATGTGAATGAGAAGAAGGACTAAGAGTGAATTTTGAAGGATGATCAAAGATCATTGAGGAGCAGCAAAGCTATATTTGATCAAGAAGGATCTAATAGTGCAAAATGGAGATCTGTTATTAGCAAAT
Organism: Cupressus sempervirens; assembly: GCA_028749045.1. NCBI lineage: Eukaryota > Viridiplantae > Streptophyta > Pinopsida > Cupressales > Cupressaceae > Cupressus > Cupressus sempervirens. The sequence goes on from CM053785.1 coordinate 501,020,589, forward strand.
TTATTTGCATCTTATTCAGGTCAATTCATTGTTACTTTCTAACCATTGTAGCAATGATTTCAAATCTCTTAACAGAGTTGGTTTAATAGCCATTTTGTAAATCCTCTAACAAGGTGACTGTTTAGTTGAATTGTTCTAAAGACCTCTAGAAAGGCCATTCCTAACAGGGTGATTAAATCCTCTAACAGGGTCACACCTAATAGTGTGTATTGTAACTTTTAATAGGGTTGGCTCCTAATAGGGCTCACTTCAAAAGAGTAAAAAATTGGTAGCTAATTACTTGGTGGTTTTTCCCATATTGTGTTTCCACGTTAAATCTAGTCTCTTGTGTTCATTTTATTTTACTTTTGCATGCATATTAATCATTATGAATGCTAGATGATCAATAACTAGTTAATCTATCGAGTTATAGCATTCTTACAATGTTTACCGATTATTAGCAGTAAATAGGTATTTAAGACATCTAAGGGATCTGTGGATTTGTTTTTGTGGTAACTGATTCACCCCCTCCCCTCAGTTACTCCATCTATAATTTGAACAATTGGTATCAAAGTTTTTGGCTCTTGCAAGAAAAGATTTCAAGGATCTAAGCCAAAGGTTACGATGTCTTATAAGAGGGAAATTCCAAGACTTAACAGGGACAACTTCTCAACATGGCAAGGGTTGATGAGACTTCATCAAGCTTCTATTGGTGATATAGGGCTGAAGTATCTTGATGAAAAATATGCAGAACCTTCTAGTACATTATCTATCAATGATATTGTTAAAAATAAGACTCACAATAACATGATGATAGATGTAGCATCTGCTCTAAGTTATGAAGAATTTGATGACATTAAGGATTTCAAAACTACCTTTGAAATGTGGAACAAGTTGAAAGAGATCTATGGAGGAGATGATAATGTGAGAAGAACCAAAGCATAAAGTTTAAGAGGACAATTTGATCAAATGAGGATGAGAGAGAATGAAAACATTGCAAAATATGTTGAAAGAGTTAAAACATGTGTTAGTGCAATCAAATCATCTAGAGGAGATAGTTATAAGTAAAGTTCTTAGAACTCTACTTCCCATTTATGCAATCAAAGTCTCTACAATTCAAGAAAGAAGATGTGAAGCAAATCATAAGATAAATTTAGAGACCATAGTTGGAAGATTGACTACATTTGAGCTAGACATCTATAATAATTATGTTCTAGCTGCCAAGAACATTGAATCAGCATTTGAAGCCAAGCTTTCACTCAAAGAAAAAGGAAAAAATTTAAAGGATCCTCAATCAGATAGTGATGAAGAATCAGAACAGAGTTTAGACAGTGATCTTGAGGTGGTTGAAGCTCTACTAGCAAGGAAATATTCAAAAGGCAAAGGAAAATACAAAGGTAATGTTCTCGAATCTATTTTTCTTGTGAAGAAATTGGACATATTACTGTTAGGTGCCCAAATAAGCAAAACAAGGATGAGAAAAAAGGTCACAAGTGCAATGGAAAGAAAGACTTCAAATAATTCAAGGATAAAGGTAAGAAACCATGTTTCATGGCTAAAGATTCTAATAGTTCTCATGATGAAGAGGAAGATGAAATTATTTATATAGTTGTAAAGGATGAATCTGATAATGATGAAGAAATGTCACTCATTTCTCATGTGAGAAAAAATGATACATGGATTATAGATAGTGGTTGTTCTCATCACATGACTGGTGATAAAACTAAGTTTGAACACTTTGAAGACTATGATGGTGGTAATGTAAGATTTGGTAACAATGAACCTTTTTGTATAAGAGGAAAAGGAAGAATCTCACTAACCAAAGAACTTGTATGTGATAATGCATATTGGGTAGAATGACTAAAGCACAATCTACTGAGTGTGGCATAGCTACTCAATAATGGATTCAAAGTGGAATTTATGCATGGAAAAGCAAGACTGCTGGATGGAAAAAGAAAGTTAATTGGATCGGGCACTCAACCAAAATGTAATTTGTTTTATCTTGAACTTGATGAATGTTCATGTTTTATTGCTCAAGTTGAAGAAAGTTGGTTATGGAATAGGAGGTTATGTCATGTAAACTTTGACAACTTGATAAAGATAAGTAAATTCAAGAAAGTAAGAGGTATTTCTAACATAAAGAAACCCAAGGTTGGTCTATGCACGAATTTTCAAACTCGCAAAATGGGAAAAACTAGTTTTAAAAGCAAGAACTATCAATCTAAAGAAATTTCATGCTCATTTATGTAGACCTATTGGCATTGAAAGTTATACTGGTGAAAAATTCTTCATTCTTTTTGTTGATGATTATTCAAGAATGATGACTATCATGTATTTAAGAGAGAAATTAGAAGCATTTGAAAAGTTCAAATGGTATTTGGCTAGAGTGGAAAAGGAAATAGGCAAAAGACTAAAATTTTTAAGGTTTGACAGAGGTGGTGAATTTATTTCACATGAATTCAATAACTTTTGCATCGAAAGGGGAATCAAAAGATAGGTTTCAGCACCAGGAACTCCTAAACAAAATGGAATAGCTGAAAGAAGGAACAGATCTATCATGGGTTGTGCAAGAACCTTAATGATTGAGAAAAACATTGCTATCAAATATTGGAAGGAAGCTATTAGCACTACAATTCATACCTTGAACCAAGTACAGCTGAAAAAAGACTCATTCAAGACCCCCTATGAGTTGTGGTATGGCTACAAACTGAATGTAAGTTACCTAAAAGTATTTGGAAGAAAATGTTACATTTTGAAAGAATCTAGAATAGTTAAATTTGATGTAAAGGGTGATGAAGAAATATTTTTGGGATATTCTTGCAAAAGTAAAGCATATAGATGTTTGAATCTGTCTACTCACAGAGTCATAGAAAGTGCACATGTGAAAGTTGATGAGTTTGCAAAAAGAATTGAAGAAGAAAGCAAGAGCGAACCTGAAGACTACAAGAGATTTGTTTACATTGAACCTGATACAATGCCAAATATACCTATTAATCAAGAATCTTCAACTCTAGAGTCTTCAGTAATCGAGTTGTAGGAAGTTCAAACTGAGCTAATGCCTACCGAGTTGCAAGAACTCGAGTTGCAAATAGAAGCTACTGAATCAACATATATTGAGCCTAAGCAACTAGATCTGGAACTAGAAGTTGAGACATATAAGGATAACAATGCAAGTCATTCAAAAGTCAAGAAGCCTATGTTAGCCAAGTATGTCAGGAAGTATCATGCACCAGATTAGATCATTGGAGATAAATCAGAAGGAACAAGGACAAGAAGTAAGTTGAAAGGCACTTGTTTACTTGCTGATTTTGAACCTAGAAATGTCAAAGATGCATTAGAAAATTAAAGTTGGATTGAAGCTATGAATGAAGAGATAGAAAAAATAGAGAAAAATAAAACATGGACTCTTGTACCTAGACCTAAAGACAAAAATGTAATTGGAACTAAGTGGGTATTTAGAAACAAGTTAAATGAAGATAGTAAGGTGTCAAGGAACAAAACTAGATTGGTATGCAAAGTATACTCTCAAGAAGAAGGTGTAGACTATGGTGAGACTTTTGTTCATGTTGCAAGATTGGAAGGTGTCAGAACCTTACTTGCATATGCTGCATACAAAGGATTCAAAGTTTATCAGATGGATGTCAAGTCAACATTTCTCAATGGCATATTGGATGAAGAGGTTTACATTGAATAGCTTGAAGGTTTTGTTGATCCAAACAAGAAGGACATGGTCTGCAAACTGGATAAAGAATTATATGGTTTGAAACAAGCCCCTAGAGCATGGTATGAAAGATTGCATAACTATCTTATTCAGATTAGTTTTCAAAGAACGAATGATAATAGTAGTTTGTACATAAAGGAAGGACTAGATAATAAGATTGTTTTAGCAGAGATATTTGTAGATGATACTTTGTTCATAGGAAATGATGATCTTTGCAAAGAATTTTTAGAACAAATGAACAAGGAATTTGAAATGTCAATGTTTGGTGAAATCAAATTTTTTGTTGGTCTTCAAATTCAATAGAATAAGAATGGCATCTACATCAGTCAATCTAAATACATCAAGGAGATACTAAAAAAGTTTGGTATGGAAGACTGCAAACCAGTTGGGACTCCTATGTGTACTGGATTGAAACTTACCAAAGATGATGAATCAAAGGAAGTGGATTAGACATTTTATAGATCTATGATTGGAAAGTTACAGTATGTAGTGCATACAAGACCAGATATTGCCCTTGTAGTAGGAATTGTGGCAAGATTCTTAGCAAAACCAAAAGAAAATCACATGATGGCAATCAAAAGGATCATGAGATATTTAAAAGGAACTGAAGATTATGGATTATGGTATAAACTTGGAGGAAATCTAGATTTAAAAGTGTTCATCAATGCAGATTGGGCAGGGAATGTTGATGATAGAAAGAGTACAAGTAGAGGAGCTTTCTTTCTTGGAAAGAGGTTGGTTTCTTGGACAAGTAAAAAGAAGAATTGTACATCTCAGTCCACACCAGAGGCTAAATATGTTGCAACAGCAGTAAACTACTCAAACATTGTATGGTTCAAACAATTATTAGAAGGTATGAAGAAAGAAATCAAAGAACCTTTTATTATGTTTTGTGACAACACAAGTGCAATCAACATATCCAAGAATCCAGTGATGCATTTAAAAATCAAGCATATTGCTATAAAGTATCACTTTGTTAGAGAATTGGTACAAGGAAAGGAAATTAGATTGGAATATGTCCATATAAAGGAACAAATTGCTGATATATTCACAAAGCCTTTACCTAAGGATGCATTCTTGTATCTAAGAGGTAAGCTAGGGGTAATTCCCCTATCTGAAGCTCACTAAAATATAGTTTTAGTAATGCATCAACAAGAACATAATTGAAGATCTATCAGTTGATGTAGCAAAGTAATGAAGACATTGCATATGAATCAGTGCATCAGGTACAATGCTATTCATTTGATTTGTGTTGTCTTTGGCATGTGTTGTCAAAGAGGGATAGTATACTATCATATCTTTTTGAAATTTGCAAGAAAATGAGAACTTGTGTAAGAGGGAGAGATTATTATGAAAGAGGGAGATTTCTATAAAGTAAAGATCTATTTAGACCCATTTTCAAATTTCATTCTACTATGAAATTTTGTGTTGCCATCAATGCCAAAGAGGGAGATTGTTGGATACAATTGTTCAATTGTGTGTTGTCTTTGATGTTAAACAAATTTCATATCAGTTATCAGTCAAAGTCTACCGAGCTCAGATGGTCAACAAGGAAAAAGACAAAGGTTACCGAGTTCAGAAGGTTAGCAAAGAAGGTTTATAGTGTCTATCGAGCATTCTCAGGCTTTACCTTGCACATGCAGTTGCTACCAAGCTTTCAAGGTTTAGTAAAGGAAATTTAGTTGTTACCGAGATCACTTCGTCATCAAGAGAAAATAGTGCAAGAAATAGTTCTAACCGAGCTTCCATGGACAGTGAAGGAAATATAGTTCTTATCGAGTTAACTTGGTAGCCAAAAGATTTTTTTGCAGCTTTTGCAATGTTAACTGAGTTAAGACGGTTAACTGAAAAAATTATTTTTGAAAGCAGTATTTATCAAGCAGGGTTGGCCAGTGAAGGATTCCATTATTTTGTGAAATAAAGTTTATTTGTTTAATGTAATATTTGTAGCTAACTGATATATGGTTTATTGGTAAATGTAACTTGTGAATGAGCCAACTTGATAATCTAAATGGTATATATATAAGGTCAACCTAAAAATTCTAAGTGTGTGATGGATGTGAATGAGGAGAAGGACTAAAAGAAAATTTTGGAGGATGATCAGAGATCATTGAGGAGAAACAAAGCTATATTGATCAAGAAGGATCTAATAGTGCAAAATGGAGATCTTTTATCAGCAAATTTAGTTGCATCTTATTCAGGTCAATTCATTGTTACTTTCTAACCATTGTAGTAGTGATTTCAAATCTCTTAACAGAGTTGGTTTAACATCCATTTTGTAAATCCTCTAACAAGGTGACAGTTTAGTTGAATTGTTCTAAAGACCTTTAGCAAGGCCACTCCTAATAGGGTGATTAAATCCTCTAATAGGGTCACACCTAACAGTGTGTATTGTAACCTTTAACAGGGTTGGCTCCTAATAGGGCCCACTTCCAAAGAGTGAAAAATTGGTAGCTAGTTACTTGGTGGTTTTCCCATATTGGGTTTCCACGTTAAATTTGGTATCTCTTGTGTTTATTTTATTTAACTTTTGCATGCATATTAATAATTATGAATGCTAGATGATCAGTAACCAGTTAATCTACTAAGTTACAACATTCTTATAGTGTTTATCGAGTATTAGCAATAAATAGGTGTTTAAGACATCTAAGGGATCTGTGGATTTGTTTTTGTGGTAACTGATTCACCCAACCCCCTCTCAGTTACTCCATCTATAATTCCAACATATCCAATAGAATATGAAAACAATCCATAGGTATAAAATAACATAGAAATTAATCAAAGTAATTTCCAATCTTGAACTTCACAACACATTGGTCACTTACCAACATCTTATGTTCATTCTTGATCCATAAAATGGGATAGGGTTTAGGGTGTACCAACCTTTGCAATTGCAACTTTGTAACCAACTCCTCTGATGCTAAATTTCCTCAACTTCCACCATCAATAATTGCTTTGCAACATTTTCCAACCATCTTACATCTGGTCTTGGAAAGACTTCTTTTTTGGGATAGGTTCCTTATCAATTCCCTTATTACACAAAGTTCTTCATATTTTCAACAATCCCAGGACTACTTGATGAACCCTTAAGATCTTCTTGAATCACAACATTTTTATTACCTTTTTCATTCTCACTAGAGTATCTACACTTAAAGGATCTATACCCTTCTTTGCCACATGTGAAATAATTACCATGAAATTCACATGTGGAGTGATGGAATAACTAGGGCCAAAGGCACACCCAGTGCCTATTCAACCATCTGTGAGAGTAAATACAATGGAAAAAACACCAAATTCACAAAAAACTTGGGAGATAGAGGAACAAATGCATTCATATATTCATCAAATAATTAGATACATGCATAGTTTTAAGGCCTTCTGGGTAATAACCAATGTTACAATCAAATTCAAACTTCAAAGAACAAACTTCACATCTGAACTTTCTTCTGGTCCTCTTATATTTATATCTTCTCAAATCTTCCTCTAAATCTCTACCAAAGACTTCTTAAATAAATGCACAACCACAAGTCAACTTGTTGTAAATATAACTAAATTAAAATCTCAAATTGAATGCTAGGATAAGCCACACGTTAGTTCACAATAGATACCTATCACTAAATTAAATGCAAAGGCCAGCCTCAATAGGAAACCACACACAGAAAAATTGATAAAAAAAGACCAAGAAAAATGTTGCAACTTGAGGAAATCAGTAACACTCGACAACCAAAGGCACTCAACATCCAAACAAGCTTAGGGGCCAAAGGAACTCAGCACCCAAATGAACTTGGCAACCAAAAGATAACTCGGCAACCAAGGAGAAATTGACATCCAAAGAATGCTAGGCAACCATAGGATGACTTGGCAACCAAAGACCACTCAACAACCAAAGGATAACTCGACACAATTGTGAACTCCACAGCCACTATGAACTCAACACCAACTAAGAAACTCATAAATGAAAGAAATTGCAACTCGACAACAACAAGATAGAAGGAAAATATGTAGGATAGTAATGCAACCCAGGATGCTCCTACATCAAATAACTAGGGTTGAAAGAAATGATTCTCTTGAGTCATTGAAAGGTCATAACTTGAGGTGAGTTCAACCCAGATTGAGAAATCCATGTAGCATCTTCCATAGGTTTGTTCTTCCATGTTATCAAATACTCATGGTAATCATTTCCTCTTGTGATTTTACCAACTCTTTGATCTAATACATGTTCAACTTCTTCAATCTACTTCTTAGGATAATCATCTAATATAGAAACTTCATCATCTGACTCATGATACTTATACAAATCCTCAACATTGAATAGAGGAGATATATCCTTGTCATTAGGTAACTCAACTTCATATGCAATACCATTTTCACACTTCTTCAAGATATTACAAGGTCCAAACTTTTTCATCTTCAACTTACTATATGTTCCAATAGGAAATTTTTCTTTCTTCAAATGAACCATTACCTCATCACCAACTTCAAAAACATGATGTCTTCTGGACTTATCAGCATTCTCCTTATACTTCTAATTAATTTATTCCAAATTTAGTTTCACTTCCTTATGCAAAGACTCCATTTAATAAAAAAACTCTTCTCCTACTTCACTTCTCTTTTCTTCACCAGCAATATCCCTTAAATCTAATACTCCTCTAGGTCACATTCCAATAAAAATCTCAAAAGGTGTCTCCCCTATACTTCTATTCACAAAATTATTATATGCAAACTTAGCTTGTGCTAATACCATCTCCCAATTATGTGATTCATTCCCAATTAAGAATCTCAACAAATTACCCAAGCTTCTATTCACAATCTCTTTTTTTCCATCTGTTTGTGGATGGAAAGTAGAACTAAACTTCAAGTCAGTACCCATCTTCTTCCACAAAGTCCTCCAAAAATAACCAACAAACTTATTATCTTTGTTAGAAATAATACTTTTTGGTAATCCATGCAATCTAACAATCTCTTTAAAGAAAATCTCAGCAACATGCTCGACATCTGATGTCTTCTTACAAAGTATGAAATGGGCCATTTTAGAAAATCTATCCACAACAACAAATATAGAATCATATCCCTTTACTATTTTAGGTAATCCAAGAACAAAATCCATATTGATGTCACTCCAAGGTTTCTTAGGAACAATAATAGGTGTATACAAACTAGTATTATGACTTAATCCTTTTACAACTTGAAAAACTCCACAACTCTTTACAAACTTATGAACATCCTTATACATCTAAGGAAAATGACACTTATCTTTCAATAAACTTAATGTCTTATCAATTATAAAATGTCCAGTGAATCCACCACTATGCTTTTCCTTAATTAGATTCAATCTCATAGAACTCTTAGGAATACACAATTGAATAACCTTAAGCAACATAACTTCTTGAATAAAATACTCATGAAACTTACATGGTTGTTCTTTCAAACTAGGTGTTCTACACTCTCTCCACATCTAAAAAAAATTAGGATTAGTATAATTTAACTCTTTCATCTCATCAAAACCAAGAACTCCAACTTTCATCTCAGTCAACAAAGAACATCTTCTACTCAATGCATCAACAACTCTGTTAGTGACTCCATCTTATGCTTAATCACAAATGTAAAACTCTATAAGTACCCAACCCACTTCATATGTCTTTGATTTAACTTATGTTGACTTCCTAAGTATGGTAAAACTTTATGATCAGTATACAACACAAAATCCTTAGGAATCAAATAATGTCTCCATTTCTTCAATGCTTGAACAATAGCATAAAAACTCTTGATCATACACATAATACTTCCTTTTAACATCATTCAAGTTTTCACTAAAGAAAGTAACAAGTTTACCTTCTTGACTAAATACAACTCTTATTACACTATCAGTTGCATCACATTCAACTTAAAATATCTTATTGAAATCAGGCAATGCTAATACAAGCAACTCAACAACCTTTTGTTTCAAAGTCTCAAAACTATTATTAGCTCCATGTGTCCACTTGAATTCCTTTTAATCTCCTCTCATTGTCTTAGTCATAACATTACAAATAGAACTAAAATTCCTTATAAACTTCTTGTAAAAACTAGTTAAACCATGAAATGACCTAACCTCACCCACATTCTCAGGAGCAGGTCACTTCAAAATTTCTTTAACCTTCTTAGGATCCATCTTTAAAAGATTGGCTGAAATAACAAATCCCAAATACACAATCTTTTCTTACATAAAAGAACACTTCTTCAAATTATTAATCAACTTCTCCTCTTTCAATGTCTACAATACTTGTCTAACATGCTCAACATGTTCTTCCTTAGTCTTATTGAATATTTGATTATCATCCAAATAAACAATCACAAACTTACCCAAAAATATTTTCAAAACTTCATTCATTAACCTCATGAAAGTACTAGGTGCATTAGTCAAACCAAAACACATTATCAACCATTCATACAAACCATCTTTTTTTCTTAAAAGCAGTCTTTCATTCATCAACTTCTCTTATTTTGATCTAATGATATCCATTCTTTAAATCAATCTTAGTAAAATACTTTGCTCCACTCAAACAATCCATTATGTCATCCATCCTTGGCATTGGAAACCTATATTTCACTATGATCTTGTTAATAGCTCTAGTATCAGTACACATTCTCCAATCTCCATTCTTCTTAGGTGTTAATATGAAAGGTACAACACATGGACTCAAACTATCTCTGACCAAACCTTTCTCCAACAATTCATGCACTTGTTTGTTAAGTTCTTCATTTTTAGTAGGTATCAACCTATATGGTGCTTTATTTGGAAGACTATCTCTAGGAATCATATCCATACAATGACTTATACTTCTCATCATAGGTAAACCATCAAGTATATCCTCTACAACAATATCCTTATATTCATTTAGCAATTCTATAATTGCCACCTGCACTTGGTCAACATTACCAATTTCTATTGTCACTCGGTTACCACTAACTAGCACTTAGTTAGCACTATTTTATGTTACTTGGTTTCTACTAGCACAACACAATCTCCTAGTGATTATAGAAAAATAAATTTGATTCTTCTTCATTTCCTTTTCAAATTTCTTTCCATTAACAACGCAAATTCTCATAGTATTACACTTAACCTCATCTAGACCTTCAATAAAAGGCAACAATATTTGTTTCTTCCTATTCACCCAAATAGTATATTGATTCAATCTTCCATCATGTATATCATATCTATCACATTTCCAAGGTCTACCCAATAAAATATGACAATAATCCATAGACATAATATCACATAGAACTTCATCAAAGTAATGTCCAATCTTGAACTTAACAATACATTGTTCACTTATTGATATCTTATGCTCATCTTTGATCCATGAAACATGATAAGGTTTGGGATGCTCCAACCTTTACAACTACAACTTAAACCAATTCTTCTAATGCCAAATTTGCAAAACTTCCACTATCAATGAACACCTTGCAACATTTTCCATCCATCTTACATTTGGCCTTGAAAAGACTTCCTCTTACGACACGTTCATTGTCACTTCCCTTATTACATAAGATTCTTCTCACCATAATATTTTCTCTATCCTTAGGCCCACTAAGTGAGCCTGTGGTGTCTCCTTGGACCATGACATTTCTATTACCTTTCCCACTTTCAAAAGATCTACACTCAAAAGATCTATGTCCTTCTTTACCACTTCTATAATAATTACCACAAAAACCACCTCTAGAATAAGAATCACCTCTTCCTTAGTAAGAACCAGTACCTCCTCAATAAGAATCACTACCTTTCCACTCAGTCTTGCCTTTATCAACATTCTTCAATTTAGATTTTCCCTTATTTTGCATAGGATTGTTAGATTTGCCACCTTCTCTATAAGATTTACCTCTACCTCTTTGGAATCTACCACCTCTACCTCTTTGTCTTTGTTCATGCTTCTTTGTCAAGATCTCCTTAGATTTCAAGGCATATTAGTATAGTTTCACCACACTTTTCAATTTCACAAAACTTATCTCATCATGAATTTCAGATCTCAATCCATTTGTGTACCTTGTAATTTTCTCAACATTATCATCTACATGTCTAGATTTGATGTCCAATCTATAGAATTCCTTAGTATGCTCCTTCAAATTCATGTCTCTTTCTCAAATTTTTCATCTTTCTCAACAAACTAACTTGGTAATTAGAAATGGGGAACTTGTTCTTTACCTTGTTCACCATCTTCACCCAAGTCCTAATCTTTTTCTTTCCTCTCCTTAGTCTATCAGTTTGCAAATGGTCCCACCATAGTGAGGCATATCCCTTCAACCTAGTAACTACAATCTTCACCATCCTATTAGTAGGGGTGTTTTCATACTCAATTTTTTTTTCCATTTTAGAGATCCAATCCAACGTGGCATCGGTACCCAATTTTCCATCATAAGGAACAAATTCAACAGTAGGCTTTGAAGTTTCCATAGACAACACTCTCAACAACCTTGCCTCATCAAATTTTTCATCTTTCTCAACAAACTAACTTGGTAATTAGCAATGGGGAACTTGTTTTTTACCTTGTTCACCATCTTCACCCAAGTCCTAATCTTTTTCTTTCCTCTCCTTAGTCTATCAATTTACAAATGCTCCCACCATAGTGAGGCATGTCCCTTCAACCTAGTAACTATAATCTTCACCATGCTATTAGTAGGGGTGTTTTCATACTCAAAGAATTTTTCCATTTTAGAGATCCAATCCAACATGGCATTGGTACCCAATTTTCCATCATAAGGAACAAATTCAACAATAGGCTTTGAAGTTTCCATAGACAACACTCTCAACAACCTTGCCTCATCTTGATCTTCTTTGGGTTCTAGATTAGGGTTTGGTGCGGCTACTTCATCATCAATCACATCATCAAGATGTTGTCCTCTTCTCTGAGTTGTCTCTATAACATCTAAACTGGTTGTGATTCGTCTCAATGTATCTAACACATTATTGTCAGCATTTCCTTTACCTTGAACCATCTTTGACAAACATGTTCCTACAAGATCATAACCCTTTATAAGTTATAGGTAAAATCTATAGATCTACAACCCTACAACCCAAATTTACTTAGGGTTCTACATGATCCACTCTCTACAAGGATGAACCTTGAGCTCTAATACCACTTGATGCAAGGAGGGATGAAATAACCAAGACCAAAGGTGCACCCAACTATTCAACCACCTACAAGAGTAAACATAGCCAAAAAAAACACCAAATTCACATCAAATTTGGGAGATAAAGGAATAAATGCATTCATATATTCATCAAATTATCAAATACATACACAGTTATAAGGTCTTCTAGGTTATAGACAATGTTACAATCAAATTTTAACTTCAAAGAATAAACTTTGCATCTCATCTTTCTTCTTCTCCTCTTATATATTTCTATCTTCTCAAATTTCCCTCTAAATAGCTACTAAAGACTTCTTAAATACATGCACAGCCACAAGTTAGCCTGTTGCAAATACAACCAACATAAAATCTCAAATTAAATGCTAGGATAAGCCACAAGTTGGCTCACAAAAAATACCTATCACTAAATTAAATGTAAAGGTTAGCATCAACGAGAAACTACACACAAATAACTTTGCAAATAAAGACCAAACAAAATGTTGCAACTTGGCAAACTTAGCAATGCTCAGCAACCAAAGACACTTAGCATCCAAACAAGCTCAAGGGCCAAAGGAACTTGACACCCAAAAAATCTTGGTGACCAAAAAATAACTTAACAGCAAGGAGAACTCAACATCCAAAGAATGCTTGACAACCATAGTATGACTAAAAAATAAAAGAGCACTTAGTGACCAAAGGATAACTTGGTAGTAATTGTGAACTTGGCAACCATTGCAAACTCAACACCAACTAAGTAACTCAGCAATGCAAGATATTGTAAATTGGAAGCAACAAGAAAGAAGGAAAATATGCAGGATAGCAATGCAACCCAGGATGCTCCTGCATCAAAAATCCACCTCAGAATAAGAACTACCTCTTCATTGATAAGAACTAGTACTTGCTCAATAAGAATTACCACCTTTCCATTTGATCTTTCCTTTGTCATCACCTTTCCACTTAGCTTTTCCCTTATCTTAAACAAAATTCATAGATCTTCCATTTTCTCCATAAGATTTTTCAATGCCTCTCTAGAATCTACCACCTCTACCTCTTTGTCTTTGTTCATGCTTCTTTGTCAAGATCTCCTCAACTTTCAAGGAATATTGGTATGCTTCTTCCACACTTTCCATTTTCAAAATACTTATTTTACATTGAATTCTAGACATTATTCCATTCAGGTACCTTGCAAATTTCTCAAGCTCATCATCTACATGTCCAGATCTAATGTCCAATCTATAGAATTCCTTAGTATAATCCTTCACATTCATATATTTTTGTCTCAAATTTTGCATCTTTCTTAGCAAGCTAACTTGGTAATCAATAGGAGGGAGCTTCTTCTTCACCATGATCACCATTTTCAGCCATATCTTGATCTTCTCTTTTCCTCTTCTCTATGTATTAGTTTGCAAATCCTCCCACCACAATGAGGCATGACCCTTGAAACTTGTGACTAAAATTTTAACCTTCCTATTATCGCTAGTGCTGTCAAACTCAAAGGAACTTCTCCATTTCAAAGATCCAATCCAACACAACATTGGCATCCAATTTTCCATCATAAGGAATGACTTCCACTATAGGATTTGAATGTGCCCCAGACAATGCATTTTTTCTAATCCTGATCTTCCTCATGTTCTGGATTAGTGTTTGGTATCATTGCTTTATCATTACTCACATCATCAAGATACGCTCCTCTCCTTGGGGTTATCTCCAAAATATCTAATCTAGATGAAATTTATCTCAACATGTCCATAATAGAGTGTCATCATTTCCTCTACCTTGAACCATCTTTACAAATAGGTTCCTATAAGATTGTAACCCTCTACAAGTTATAGGTCAAATCTGGATAACTATCACCCTACAACAAAATTCAACTTAGGGTTCTACATGATTCAATCTCCACAAAGATGAACCTCAAGCTCTAAGATCACCTAAAATAGGAAATGATGGAAAAGCAGAGCCCACCTAACCTTCCAAACCCCTACTAAGTAAACACAACGAAAGCAAACAACATAGAGAAAAACACCAAGGAGAGAGAAAATGAGCAATACCTCATTGATTCATCAAAATAACCATGTACATGCCAAACTGTAAGGCCTTCTGGGTTATGGTCATCAATTATAGAATCTAAATAATCCTTTACAAATTTAGTCTACTTTCAAAATCCATCATTTTTCTTCCTAATCGTGCACTCTATTGAATCTCCCAAAAAATTAACTCCTAAAACCTTGCCCTAACCTAAGACTAGATTCCCTTATTTATACTTTGCAAAAAATGACTTACAAAAGATTCCAGAACATCACATTATAGTAGGCCAACCTCAAAATGGTCTACACACATCCCAAGACAAGATCCCAAACATTAAATTCAAAAACTAAATTAATATGTGATTCAACTCCCACTAAGTACCAAAACATAGGCAATGTGATCAAAGAAGAACTTGAGGATCAGACAAACTTCATGTTTACTTGGCTCAAGAAGGAACACTTGGTCACCAAAGCATCTTGGTTGAAACTGTGTAACTTGGAAACAACACTAAACAACTTGACAACTATAGTAACTCAGCCAACACTAAACAACTACAATAACTCAACAACTATAATAACTCGGCCAACACTAAATAGATTGGCAACAACAATGACTTGGAAACCACTATCACTCAGCTCTAATAGGTAGAATGAACAAAGATGAGCAAGATAGAAAGAGAACCTAGGATGCTCCTACACCAATTTTAAATGACTAGGTAAAGGTGTGCTGAGAGCTTTAACATTCTCCATAGAGAAAAGTTGCAACACCTTTTCAATATAATCAGCCTCAAATAAAGTCAAATTTTTATGTTTCCTATCTTTGCAAATGTTCATAACAAGAATTTTCTTTGTTACCCTCAAATCCTTCATAGAAAATGAATGTGCTAACTATCTTTTCAACCCCTTAATGTGATCCATGTTAGACCTATCTACAAGCATATCATCAACATATAAACATAAAATAATGTAGTTGTCATCTTCTAACCTCTTAAAATAAACACAATGGTCAAAATGACAATGATTATAACCATGCTTATCTATAAAATTATCAAATTTAAGATACCATTACTGAGGTGCTTGCTTCAAGCCATATAAACTTTTCTTCAATCTACACACTAAGTTCTCCTTACCTTTGACCTCAAATCCTCATGGTTGTGCCATATATATCTCTTCATCCAAATCACCATGAAGAAAGGATATTTTAACATCAAGCTGCTCCAAATGAAAATCTTCAATAGCCACAATACTTAAAACATTACGAATAGAGGTCATTTTAACAACAGGAGAAAATTTATCATCCAAATTAATGTACCTTTTTTGTGCAAATCCTTTTACGACTAACCTGGTTTTAAATATTTTATTACCTCCATCATCTTCTTTCAACCTATAAACCCATTTATTCTATAAATCCCTTTTACCTACATGTAACTTGCATAAATCCTGAGTCTTATTTTTTAACAAGGAACCATTTTTTGTGTCATTATAGATCCCTAATAAATATTAATATTCACCTAAAAAAATTCATCATAACATTTAGGTTCACCAACATCATTTAGTAAAATAGAATACAAAAAGGGAGAAAATCTGTCTAGACCCCAAGACCCTGTAATGAGTGTTGCCCCATGACCCTATCTTGGGGGTGTTGCCCCCAAACCCCTGCAAAATAATCTAAGGGGAAAAAATGTAGAATAAACCTCCAAGTCTAATTAGGCTCCACATCACAATACTACCTTGGCCTATCGATGAGGTTTCCTGTCCCCTATGCATGGTGGATTAGTAGATTGTATAACTTCTTCATTACTCTTTTGGTTATGACATTGTCTCTAAGATATATGTGACATTCTTGGTGTTTGTTGCATTACATGGACCTTCTTCTCATACAAATCCCATCAATACTTTATCTCCTTCCCAAAATCCCTCTACTAAATATATGCCTCTCAAATTATATTCATCACCTCCTTTATTATGTTCGCCCCCTTTATCCCCCCCTATCTTTATCTCCTCGACCACCTCCATCTCTCCCTCATCCAAAAGGTTGAGCTCTTCCAACATATTTGTCTCCTCTCTATCCACCATGACCTCTTCCTTTACCTACACCATACCCATTCATCCCTCTCCTCTAACAAGGTTGTCTCTCATTACTATCCATTTGAAGAGGGATGAGAACATCTAGATCAATCAAAAGGCACATGCATATGTCATGTCCACATTCCTTATACCCTAGAGGAGTCCCTACATATGTAAGTGATACTCAACTATTAAATTGAGAAAATAAAATGGTTTATGGAATCACTTCCCCAATCCAAACACATCCCTACTAGTGCAAGAAAACACAATTTTGACCCCTTAGGAACCACCTATCACTCACCAAGATATCTTGTATGGAAGTTGCACACCAATAATCTATTAGTTAAACATTGTTTGTCTTAACAAATATGTTCCATGCATATAGAAAGATAAATACATTATCACCATCTCATGGAAGGAAATAAAGGCATGGATTCCTTGTGAATAATTTCATAATATCTAAGTGATCATGATGTTTAAATATGTTCCCTAACTACCTATAGATCATTGTTGCATAATAAAATACATATGAGTAGGCAACATCAATGAGTTATCTTTCAAAGCATGTTTTCAAATGATTATGATCTCTCATTCCCAAACTTGGAGCAATGTCACTCCACATCCTAATGGCTAAGCATCATTATAGAAAAATTCATGTAATTGATAATGCAAGATATCTAGCACATAATCTCCTCATCCACGTAATTTATATTGTTTGTCTACATCTTAGAAATGATTTGACCTCATCCTAGTACAAGAAACTCATGTCCATGTTTATCTGGAATCAAAACCACCACAGCCACAATGTACATAACCTCAAAGAATTCATATAAAAATATTTTGACCAATAATTTTTTTAATTAGAATACAATATGAATGTTTCATGATTGTGAGATAATTTGATAAGGGTTTAATTCATCTCAAGGTTTGTGTGTTGTATCCCAATATGATTCCTTGGGCTAGTCACATGCTATCATACTACATATGTCATTTTCTCATTAAAGTATCAATTTCTCACTCTCTCAAAGGATTTGTAAGAGATCCTTGGATATTATATGTCTCACATGACTAAAGCCTCTCTAAAGACAATATAGAAATTTGATAATAACAATTAAAATTCAAGAAGAAGAAGGGTTATGTCAAAGAATTTAATAATATAGTTTCTAAAAATCCACTAAAGATTCATGAAGCATAGACATGGTATACTCCACCATAATTGAGAAAAAAAACTTGTAATGGCATCACTATGAAAGAAACGATAAAGCCTCTAGAAAAGGAGACAATTTTGTATTCTTTAGGAAGAGCTTTGAAAAGAGGAGATTGTGTCATGTGATAAAGTAGTAATTGCATATTACAAGATAAAAATTCATGATGGTGAAATAGTATCTCTTTATGTGTATTGAAAGGAAAGAAGGTTGTTATTCTAATACATGATATAGTAGACAAAATTATAGAGAAAGGTGTGTAATATGTGGGAAATGTTTAAGGATGGGCATTAAGTACTAAAATAGTGCTACAAAGGTCTCATAATAGTCTTGGAGCATGCAAAGTGATGGTGATAGAGTTATGAATTTTGAACATGGAAAACAAAGGACAATGTGATAGACACAAGAAGATAACCCTTATAAGTCAATAAATGACAGGATCTCAAGGGGGCAATTAATAGTCAAGAAAGAGTAAAGTCTTCACTAAAATCCTTACAATATAGTGTTCTTCATTATGACCATCACTTAGTTGAGGATATGAGCAACCTATTATAGGAGCATGCATATTTACTAATTATCTCCTCTCTTGTTCCTTCTATTTCATGGTACCTTAAAATATTCATGTATAATGCACACATATTTTTCAAGGGGCGTATTTGTATTCCAATAATATGTGCATCCACAAGAAAAAATATTTATACAATAATGGAAAACTTCATGTAATATTAGTAGCATATAAGCTACCCCATATTAGTTATACTATAATATACACTTCATATGACTTGAATTTAATACATTCTACTCACATGTACATCAACTCATATACATGTATACACTTTTCTCACACTCCTTGTAGTATTAGTAGTATCAAATTCACCAATCAATAAACAATTCTAACATATGTTTAATAAATTATTTATTATTTATAGTTTTCATGGACCACCTAACAATGGAGCATGTTTTTTACAAGTGATCCTAAATTTAATTACAATTTACCAAACATCCAAATCTCTTAGTAATTAAAACACTTATCTTACTGATCAATTTTACCAAATAATAATTATAACCACTACTAGCAAAGAAATCTTGATCCTAAGTAATTAAGTTGAGAAGCCTTTTGCAATGGCATTACTATTGGTTGTAAACTTTTTAAAAAAATTTGTCACTTAATTGTCAACAATATTGAGAAAAAATGTAATCAATTGAAAAATTGAATTAATTAGTAGATGATAAATCATTCATATTAAAAAGAAATAGCATAGTGTTATGCATAGAGAATTGGAAGCCAAATGGATGGGATAACAACAAGAAGTTATGTAAATTGTAAGGAAGTCTTCCTTTGATCTTGTTCATTATGTTTGATGTAAAATAAAAGGAATACTTGTCACAAGTTTTGATCACACCTTGTAAATATACAAAATAATCTTATAGCACTCACATATAAGGGTTGTTGTAAAATTTTAGATATGTGAGAGATGGTGATGAATTGTCTTATTTGAAATTTCTATATATTTTTGGGTTTCTGATGTGTTATTTTTTATTAAATAAGTATACATTTTTCTTGTGTTGTTTAAACTATAGTAGAGTCTAAGATATCGATTAGTTATTTTGCATATCCATTTTTCTATTTTGAACACGTGTTCTTTATTAATAATTTTGGTAGAAAAATGTGTTTGCTTCTAAAAAAGGGTGTGAACTTGTTGGAGTTAAAGAGTCACATTAGAATTTGGACAAACAAAAGGTGATGACTAATACTTATCATCACAAAGACTTGAAGTGTTTTCATTGATTTAAAATTGGTTGATAAAGGATGGAGCATTTTAAGATAGTGAAACTACAAGTAAACTAGCATACCAACTAAGATATTAAGAATGGTGTAGTTGAAGTTATGACCAATAAATAGACATAGAAGATAGTAGAGCACAGATCATTTGTGAAGATTCACCAAGGATGTGACAAAATGAAAGGAAAATATATAAATTGTGTGGCATACATGCAAGAAGAAGCAAAAAATGTAAGTAAACTTGCAAGAAAAAAATATAAGCATTTCCACATAACCCATAATACATCCGAAATAAATATACAATTAAAATATATATGCAAGAGAATAGACAACATACCCCAAAAAATGTGACACAAGATATACCCTAGGAAACCCTCATTGAGGGAAAAACCTAGCCTCCAAAAGCATCCATCACCATGTATTATTTAGCAAAAATACCATTGCAATATAACCATGGAATCCTTTAAAGCCATAGCCACAACCAAGAAATCCATGTGAACAAGCATGAATCCACACATCACAAATGCTCCCTTGGCTAACCTATCAAGCCTTGTATTTCTTGATTCTTGCCCTTTTTCCTTCTATCTTACAACAACAACTACCCTTCTGGCTTCTTATATAGTAGCAAGTCCCACAAAAACACAAAGTGGTATTATATAAACCATGTACTACATAAACCATTGACCCACCATTTAATATTGGACATTTAATTCTTTCCCCATTATTAAATAATTACATCAAATATTATCACAATATAACTCATTAAGTATATCCCATGGGAATCTTTCTATGTTGCACATTCATCTAGGTGCAACATTACATAATAAAATAAAATGATAAAATACAATATAACAATATTGTGAAATGTGTGCAACACAATCTCAAAAATAAAAGGACACAAGGATGGATTCTAGATGTAGACATAGAAGGAGACAAACATGCCTATGAATGGGCACCTATGTATATGTAGTCATGGGTGTTTTGTGAGAGGCTCATCTATGGAATTCAAAGTTTGAATTCAAGATTTGAGCAGGATATTTCAGATTTTTTGTGATAAGATGAAAAGAGTGTATATATTTCACACACTTCATTCTAAATTTTTTATTGATGACATTAAAGAGTGTAATTGTAGAGAGAGAAGAAAAAAACATAGAGCCAAGTCAGTGAGGAGAACAATAAACTAGTGCAAAGTCACAAAGGAGAAAGAAGTGACCAAGGATAGTTCATAGGGACAAGCCATAGAGAAGGAAAAGATCAAGGAATATTTGAGGTAAATAGAGAGGATCTACAAGGAAAGGTGTCTCACACTTTAGATCTAAACCTTAATTTTCTTTCTTATCATTGAAACTATTGTAAGTCTTTAATAGGGAAGACTTGTATGTAAGTCTTTGAAATCATCCAACAAGGTATCTTTAACAAGATTTTATAATCCTAAAAAATGGTGTATGTTCCTAATAGGATATGTTCTCAAAAAGAATAATTATATCCTCTAACAAGGCACCCTTTTACTTACAAGGAAAAGCTAGTGGGTATATTACTCCCACTATGGTTTTCATCTACATACCAAGTGTTTCCAAGTGTAAATACTTGTGTCATTGATGTATGCCTTTTTATGTGATCTTGTATGGTTTTATTGCATAAATTTTATCATCATCTTGTAAAGGAGTGGTAGTTAGACTAGTGAACAAAGTAGTTGTAGTGACTAGTTTAAAAGTTTGTACAAATTCATACCAGTTGGGACCAATAATTAGAACTAAGCATATGCCCTTACAGTGAAGAGCTCAATAACTCAAGGGAAGATTGAATGGTATCCTACAGACTACACAGATATCTTCATGAAGCCTTTGACATTGTTGAGGACTTGAAAGAAAAGTTGATAGATTCATTGGCCAAAAGAAAGAATCTCATGAAGTAACTAAGAGAAAGTCAAGTACTAACGGTGAAGCTAGAGGAGAAGAGTGGATCTAAAGAATCTAAAGAAGAAATATCAGATCTCATGGCTAACAATGAGAATCTAACCAAAAGAATAAAGATAATGTAGAAGGAACAAGAGTAAGTAGTGGTAAGAATGAGTAAATCTAAAGATGAGAAAGGTAATACCATTCTAGCAAGAGATTAAGTCACTAAAGAAATAAAAATAGACCAAGTAGAAAAAAACAAGCTAAATAATTTCTAAGAGAAAAATTAAGAAGAAATTTCCATGATGGAATAAAAACACCATTATGTTAGACAAGAAAGTAGTATTTTTCATGAAAAATATCATGATAAAACAGAACACTCAGAAGTTGTAGCTGAAGAATGCAAACAACTAGAAGATAAAGTGTGCCAACTAGTTGATGAAATGAAGAAAAAAATAAATTAATGAGAGACTAATGAATTCTAATGAAAGCTCAAGGAAGCTGGAAAAGAAAATCCAATCTTAGAAGAAGATCAAAAGCTCAACTAGTATAGGATTTAAATGAATCAACAAAATGGAGAAATGAGAGTCTTCAAGAATAAAAGACTTAAACCTTATGAATAATGGGAGATAATCTTCAACATGTAAGAAATCCAAAAACCTACTTGTTACTATTGTAGTAAAGTAGGACATATGCCAAAAAAAATTTGGCATAGGCAAGCGGTGCCTAGGGTTCAAAATACCCATTATGGTTATTGTAATATCTTCGATCGGTGTGGACATGGTACACAAAAGTGAAGAGATCATACATATTAGGAAAGAATAGAAGGCTATTGTTACTATTATAACAAGTATGGTCACAAAGAAAAAGACTATAGATCCATAGATCTAAGGTTCAATCTAACAAGTCATCTCTTAATGTCACAAAGCATACTAAAAAGGACAAGAGTGTCAGACAAGTTTGATCTACCTAAAAAAATCAAGGTCATCTTGCATCATACTACAAACTAAGGACTAGCCCAAGAAGTAACACAAAACCATGGATGAAAACTAGTATGACATGTTATAAATGTTATAGAGCTGGTCATCGTGCCAAAAATTGATGGTCAAGAAAAAGGTCAAGTTTATAGTCTTCTGATAAAAAGAAGAAGAAGAAGATCATTGAAATAGAGTATATCAAAAAGAATATTTCCAAGACCTAGACCAAGAAGAGTGTGAAGAAGCTAACGTCAAACCTACAAAGGTTAGACTTTAAAATCAATGATGAGACTTTAAAATCAAATCAAGCTAGAAAAATTGAGTAGTTATACAAATAAGGAAAATCTTGCACCAATCCCTATATCTAAACTAAAATTCATAGAATGTGAGCTCAAGGAAAGAAAGAAGTTAGTCACAAATCTAATATGCTTTACTAAGTAAGAAAAGATAGGTCACCACCAAAACATGATCATTGGATAAATTGGGATATCACGAGGTGATTATCATTTTGCAAACTTGTAACCTCTTGAGCTTTCATATTCATGAAACCCTACCTATCAAGTATGATATAATTGTGAGAATTATATGTGATTCTAAGAAAGTGGTGAACAATTTTCTAGGATCAATATTGAAAGAAGCTAGTTCTTGGAGTATCAAAATAGATTGTTAAGTAAACAATGGCAGAGTTATTGTATGATGTAGAGTGGGGTAGATGAAAAGGAAAGTGAGCTACCAATTCTCACAACTATTCCTATGAATTTTGATGAAAAAGACATGATGATATCCCTCTCTTCACTCCTAAGAAATGCTCTCCTCACTAAAAATATAGGAACATTCCTAAAAGTGAAGATCTATGAGTTGGGTGATAGAAATTTGTGAGCTATATCAATCATTTTGTCAAGGAATATTAAAGCCCAAATAAACATCTAGAGGTTCAAAAACCTACATAATGCCTTGGACATCGCAATTTTATTTTGTGATGATTGGGTTTGGCTTGTGCTAAGTAGAGTGCATGATCAACACATTTGTCTTGAAAAACCCTACAAGATCATGAAAGAGGTGATCAATAGAGTTACAGTGTTCAATAGTACTAGAAAGGAGCTTACAATAAAGAAATATTGAACCAAAAAAATGACTAATTTGATTGGATGTCATCACAATATGTTAGTGAACAAATTGTCCCGCCTTAGAGAAACATACAAACATGACCCTAAATACCCAAGTGACGGGATTAACCACACCAACAGTTGGAGAGGTTATCATGGGTTGATAACCTTCCTCTGAATTTTTATCGGGTACAACTCCTCATACAAGATATTCAATGAATGAAATGTGAGTGCTTTTTCCAGAAAGCACAAAAGGGTATCAAACATCTATCCGTAAAAACAATGTAGATGCGGGAAAAAATAAATAACTACAAGAAATTAAATGGTAAATGACACAAAGTCCATTCACCCTAACATGCTACAAAGATGGAATCAAGAAACGCATTCTCCATCTTCTTGAGAAAGTGCAGAAATGAAAATATGGAGATATAACAGCATATTTCAGAGAAAACTAAAGTGACACAAAGATCACAATTAGTGGAAAGTAATTGCTCAAACTCAAAGTTTTGGGAGACAATTAACTTTCAAGTCTCCCTCCTCCAAAAGCATGAAAATGCATTTCTATTACAATCACCACTAATAAAATCTTGAGGTTTTCTTTGCATTTAAAAAATAAAACAACTCTCTTGACACATAGTTCAAAAAGAAGTGAAGAAAAACCCCGACTCTGCTCATCATGACCTACACAAGAAAATGGATTAATGCTGGAAACAAAATCTGGAAATTCTTTCCTCTTGGCCGTAGCACCCAGTCTGCAGTCCTGAAGAGAAAAATATTTTCCCCTGCTAATAGCACATAGTCTGTAGCCTTCAGAAGTGAAAAGTGGAACCCTCTCTATATCTTACCTTCTCCATTAAATAGAATTCTGCATGAATCCCCCTTTCAGTTCTTGTAACTGCTTCTTGCCAACTGTTTCTTTACACATTCCCAAGAAGTTTTTCATTTTCCCTCTTCAGCTCACTTTCATAAACTTTATCAAATTTTATTCTCATCAATAATAATCCTTTTCAAAGTTATTTCAGTGACCTTTCAATTTTACAATATTTCCCTATGTGAAAGTCTCCAAAGATCATTAACCAAAGTTCTAACGTCTTCATGTGGTTGTATCTGCTTTGGACAAGTGTACATAACTAATTGACAGGTGTCAATTAAAGATTTTTCATCTTTGGATTACATTTCCTTGGATATAATATTCAATTTTATATCTTTTCAAATTCGTGGCCCCTATGACATACTCATGCTGATAGGTGGCACTTGCTGGTGATGATGTTCTATCATGATTTTACAACTGCCATCGATAGTTTTGACAGTGTCCCACTCAATCAGTCGTAACTCATTAACCAAGAATGAGTTTGAAAAATTATTTTGTCAGATCATGCGTAACTTTCTCCTTAGAAACATATCTAAAATTGAGCCAAATCCAACGGTTTTATTTGAATTTATGCAGCCCGGATTGAGACCCAATCTGGTTGTCTGCATTCCATAACTGTTAATTTCTGAGCCAATAGAGGTGTAAACAGAAAGCCATAACTTTTGATCCATACTAAATCTCATAAAAATATTTGGAGGAGATTTATATAACTAGGTTTTCCAAAAAATATCTTAAATTCAGCATGATCCAATGGTCAGATTGAGAGATATGGCCCTCGAAATATGACTATTTTCTTCCATCTGCAATTCATGACTGTTATTTCTGACCCGATAGTGGTGTAGTCAAGAACCTGTTACTTTTGATCCACATGTAATATGACAAAAATATTTAGTAAAGATTTAGAGGACTAGGTTTTCTAAGAAATATCTAAAATTCAACCAGATCTAACAGTTAATTTGGAGTTTATGACCTATGAAACATGACTATTTTTTTGTCATCAGAGAATCCGTGTTTGCAGGTTGTATTCTTGCATGGTGTTTCGGGCTTATCTAAACCTCATGGTGACAAATGATATGATTTGGTTTTATGAGGAAAGATCATTTAAAAAATTTGTGTGTCTCCCTCATCATCAAAATCAAACATAAATCCATCCAATGTTCCTTCAACCATAGTCTCAGCTTCAGCATGTTCAATGTCTTCTCTTGAGAGGCAAACATAAATGTCACTTTCAATCCTCTAATATATATTAATCACTAGTTGGTTTCAAGATTATGGTCCAATAATGATTAGGAGGAAAAACCTTTTTTATCACACACATGATCACCATGCTTTGTTCAACATGTATCATACAACTCTGAGATTTTATCACAAAGCTCTATCTGAACTTCAAGTTTTCTATCTTGAATTTGAAGTGTTCAAAACTGCATAATAAAGTATTGGACCGTGTTTCAAACTCAACAATGTGAACCTCTGAATCTTCTTATGTGAACCTGCAAACATTGAGTCTTCAAACGTCAGAATTGAACTTATATTGGGAACTAGAATCAGCACTTCAACTTTTGTCAACCAATGAGCTTGCAAGATGAACTTTTTTGAACCACTGAGTTGATCTCCATCTTGACCTGTACTTTTGCAGTTTCTCGAAACTATTGAACTAGCAGAATCTGGACCTAAATGATGAGATTCTGAACTTGTTGAACTAAACCTGTTGAATGAACAATTTGGACTATTGGACCATTTTGAACTGCTTTGAACTATCAAACTACTTTGAACAACTTCGAACTTCAGTTCGAAGTGGTTCAAAGAGGTTCAACCTCTGAAACTAAAATTTTAAAAACTGTGACCATATCGGGTACTAACAGGGGCTCTAACTGTGGGACTGATTTTGATACCAAAATCAAAGAACTCCAACAATCTCTACGAAAAGAATAGTGCCTTATCCATTGGGCAAATAGAGTCAGCAAGAGAAGAGGGTCGGGAGCTGCTGGCAGAGAGGGTGGAGGGGAGCAGGGCAAAACTAGCAAACACAAACCAACACACCTAAGCTACTAGCAAGCACAAGGCTTGCGTATTATTCCAACTACGCTACACACAAAAAAAACTTATTTACAATTATTTACAAAGGTAGGAAGAGACCTACCATAAGAACCGGAAGAGGGAAAGGAATCATGTGAAATTATTTATCGGCTGAAAGAAATAAGAGCCTTTCCGAATCAGCACAGCGTACCTCAACGAAATAGCTCCAAACCATCGCTTGATGATGACTCCTTCAATGCCAAACTTTAGGCTGAAAACACATATCAAGATGTTAACCGACCATTCTTTCCCAAATAGCCACAACTCATCATAGCATTCTTTTTCGTCCAAGGATTGATCTTCAACATACGACGTGCTAGATTTCATTTCGAGCTCTTGCATATGGTTATTAATATCGTGGTCAACTTGCAGGCAGAGGAACACCTCATCTAGCATAGAGTTAATTCCCAAGTATATGTTCTCTTCAGCTCTCTCAAGAATCAGATTGTCATCAAGCATGCAATGTATAATATCTTTTATCTTTCCCAAAGTGCCATCACATTTTCTAGCACTACTTCCACATTCCAAATCAGAAAAACCATGCATAAAGGAAAGAAAAGAAAATTTATCAATGATTGTTTCATTCTCAATCTGACTTGAATCAATACCTTAGTGGTCATCAAAGGGACAATCCAGCTGGGGTGAAGATAGAAATCCACCTATGATTTCCTCTTCTTCATTGGAAAAAATGCCTTTCGGCACTCCGGATCCTTCCATGTGCTGATCACAGATTTTTAAACACGAGAGATCATCTTTATCTCCCATAAAGGTACAAGATTCAATCTCAGATTGCATGTTATTTTGAACATTCTTACAAGGGAAACTCTCCAAAGAAAGATCACTTTCATTAATTTCATTAAATGTGAAAGATTGATATTTTGGCAGCATGTTGTTGTCAAATTTTCACACACAGGAACTTCTGGAATGAGATCACTTTCAAATTTGAAACTTTCAAAACATGGAGAAACAAAAGATTCAAGAGCACTTTTATTCAGGTTTCCCTCAGTATCAGCATGATCAACAAGAATGGAAGAGTTGTGAGGAATTAAGTAAGATGGTGTTACCAAGGAATCTTCTTCTTTCACTATCAGCCTTTCTTTATCTTTGTTATCACTGCTGCCATGGTTTTTACTTTCAGCTTGAATGTCTTTATCTACCCATTTCTAGTTGTCTTCAAGGTGAACTATGGCTGTAGCTTCCTCACTTTGTTGAGATATGTCTATACTGCTAGAATTTACTAGACAACCTTCTCCTTGCTCCTTCATGTTATATAGAAGATCACAGGGTACAAAGGGAGGATTGTCTTTCATTTTAACATCTTTAGTATATTCAAAAAGTAAGTATAATACATTCACGTTGCCCCAAACAATCTCACCATCAGCATCTTGGGATCGATTCCTTACTGCTGTCACATCTTCCATATTTTTGCTATGGCACATAAGAGGGAAATCAGATTTATTACTCTCTTCTTGGGTATCAAGAGATGAACTATCCTCATGACATGAAATCATAGGCAAAGACTTGATACAACTATCCATAGCCAATGAAGCCAAATGAAAAGAAGCATCATCCTCTTTTTGAATACACTCAAAATCTTCATCAGCTGAAAATGATGATGGGCAATCTAAAGTCTTTACCTCAACCTTAGGACTTACTAGAGATGATGTGGAGATGGGAATCACATGCAGCTGAAAAGCATCAAGATCTTCATCATCTTGTCGGCTTCCTGTTCCATCTTTACTAGGATCTTCTTCCTGCTTGTCTTCCACCTCAGCTATTTCTTCCTTCTCACATGCATGTCTTTCTTTTTTTGGATCTTGCACTTGGGGTTTCTTCTTTATGAGGATGGCACCGTAAAAGGATTTTAGCCAGTCTACTTGTTTTGCAACCTCTTCAGTTAGCTCTCTGATAGGATTATCTTTGAAAGGTGGGATGAAGATAAAGATTTTTGAGTTATCTTCATCTCTTGCTGGAATCCAATCTTTCAAGATTTCTTCATATATAATGAAGGCTACTGGGTATTCTTATTCCATGGAGCCACCAATCTCCTGCATGCAGAGATAACCATAAAACTGAGGAAACAATGTTAGGCAATGATCTATTTTTCCTTTCCCCAGCAGAGTCGCCAAAAATCTGTTAGTGAACAGATTGTCCCGCCTTAGAGA
Source organism: Cupressus sempervirens (assembly GCA_028749045.1). Lineage (NCBI taxonomy): Eukaryota > Viridiplantae > Streptophyta > Pinopsida > Cupressales > Cupressaceae > Cupressus > Cupressus sempervirens. The sequence goes on from CM053785.1 coordinate 501,049,569, forward strand.
AACATACAAACATGACCCTGAATACCCAAGTGACGGGATTAACCACACCAACAGTTGGAGAGGTTATCATGGGTTGATAACCTTCCTCTGAATTTTTATCGAGTACAGCTCCCCGTAGAAGATATTTAATGAATGAAATGTGAGTGCTTTTTCTAGAAAGCACAAAAGGGTATCAAGCATCTACCCGTAAAAACAATGTAGATGCGGGAAAAACTAAATAACTACAAGAAATTAAATGGTAAATGACACAAAGTCCATTCACCCTAACATGCTACAAAGACGGAATCAAGAAACGCATTCTCCATCTTCTTGAGAAAGTACAAAAATGAAAATATGGAGATATAATAGCATATTTCAGAGAAAACTAAAGTGACACAAAGATCACAATTAGTGGAAAGTAATTGCTCAAACTCAAAGTTTTGGCAGACAATTAACTTTCAAGTCTCCCTCCTCCAAAAGCATGAAAATGCATTGCTATTACAATCACCACTAATAAAATCTTGAGGTTTTCTTTGCATTTAAAACAAAAAACAACTCTCTTGACACAGAGTTCAAAAAGAAGTGAAGGAAAACCCCGACTCTGCTCATCATGACCTGCACAAGAAAATGGATTAATGCTGGAAACAAAATCTGGAAATTCTTTCCTCTTGGTTGTAGCACCCAGTCTGCAGTCCAGGAGAGAAAAAGATTTTCCCTTGCTAACAGCACATAGTTTGTAGCCTTCAGAAGTGAAAAGTGGAACCCTTTCTATATCTTACCTTCTCCATTAAATAGAATTATGCATGAATCCCCCTTTCAGTTCCTGTAACTGCTTCTTGCCAACTGTTTCTTTACACATTCCCAAGAAGTTTTTCATTTTCCCTCATTAGCTCACTTTCATAAACTTTATCAAATTTTATTCTCATCAATAATAATCCTTTTCAAAGTTATTTCGGTGACCTTTCAGTTTTACAATATTTCCCTATGTGAAAGTCTCCAAAGATCATTAACCAAAGTTCTAACGTCTTCACGTGGCTGTATCTGCTTTGGACAAGTGTACATAACTAATTGACAGGTGTCAATTAGTGATTTTTCATCTTTGGATTACATTTCCTTGGATATAATATTCAATTTTATATCTTTGCAAATTCGTGGCCCCTATGACATACTCATGCTGACAGGTGGCACTTGCTGGTGATGATGTTCTATCATGGTTTTATAACTGCCATCGATAGTTTTGACAGTGTCCCACTCAATCAGTCATAACTCATTAACTAGGAACGTGTTTGAAAAAATCTTTGGTCAGATCATGCATAACTTGCTTCTTAGAAAAATATCTGAAATTGAGCCAAATCCAATGGTTTGATTGGAAGTTATGCGACCCGCACTGAGACCCAATCTGGTTGTCTGCATTCCATAACTGTTAATTGCTGAGCCAATAGAGGTGTAAACAGAAACCCATAACTTTTGATCCATACTAAATCTCATAAAATATTTGGAGGAGATTTAGATAACTAGGTTTTCCAAAAAATATCTTAAATTCAGCATGATCCAATGGTCGTATTGAGAGATATGGTCCTTGAAATATGACTATTTTCTTCCATCTGCAATTCATGACTGTTATTTATGATCTGATAGTGGTGTAGTCAAGAACCTGTAACTTTTGATCCACATGTAATATGAAAAAAATATTTGGTGAATATTTATAGGACTAGGTTTTCCAAGAAATATCTAAAATTCAGCAAGATCTAAAAGTTAATTTGGGGTTTATGAGCTATGAAACATGACTATTTTTTTGTCATCAGAGAATCCGTGTTTGCAGGTTGTATTCTTGCATGGTGTTTCGGGCTTATCTAAACCTCATGGTGACAAATGATATGATTTGGTTTTATGAGGAAAGATCATTTAAAAAATTTGTGTGTCTCCCTCATCATCAAAATCAAACGTAAATCCATCCAATGTTCCTTCAACCATAGTCTCAGCTTCAACATGTTCAATGTCAATTAACATAATCAGATTTCCACAATCCATTAGTATGTGAGCAATGTTTCTAGATTAGATCGTGTGAGTTTTTTTAGCATCAACGTTTCAGATCATACTACATGATCCATCATCAGGACAAGAGAGCATCAGAATATGGAATGAGCAGACCAGGAATGTTCAATGTCTTCTGTTGAGAGGCAAACATAAATGTCACTTTCAATCCTCTAATATATATTAATCACTAGTTGGTTTCAAGATTATGGTCCAATAATGATTAGGAGGAAAAACCTTTTTTATTACACACATGATCACCATGCTTTGTTCAACATGTATCATCCAACTCTGAGATTTTATCACAAAGCTCTATTTGAACTTCAAGTTTTCTGTCTTGAATTTGAAGTGTTCAAAACTGCATAATAAAGTATTGGACCGTGTTTCAAACTCAGCAATGTGAACCTCTGAATCTTCTTACGTGAACCTGCAAACATTGAGTCTTCAAACGTCAGAATTGAACTTATATTGGGAACTAGAATCAACACTTCAACTTTTGTCAACCAATGAGCTTGCAAGATGAGCTTTTCTGAACCACTGAGTTGATCTCCATCTTGACCTGTACTTTTGCAGTTTCTCAAAACTATTGAACTGGCAGAATATGGACCTAAATGATGAGATTCTGAACTTGTTGAGCTGAACCTGCTAAATGAACAATTTGGACTATTGGACCATTTTGAACTACTTTGAACTATCGAACTACTTTGAACTACTTCAAACTTCAGTTTGAAGTGGTTCAAAGAGGTTCAATCTCTAAAACTGAAATTTTAAAAATTGTGACCATATCGGGTACTAACACAATAGAAGCATGTTCTTAGTGAAGGGAATCACTAATAAGGAGGTAAGGTATGATGGTGATATCACATAGACTCTATCACTCTAATAGAAATAATAGCATACTAACACACCAAATCATAAATGATCAAACCCCACTTGATTTGAGTGGTTGGATCAAAATGCAAGTATTAGAGAACTTGCAAAAAATAAAGAGGGATTATAGTAAGAACGTTGTGATATATGGTGTTATACTAGTATGTATTTTCTTTTCTTTTAGAAAATAATTACATGGATATAAGAAGTGTGCATGGAAGATAAGTAGCCAATTAACTACAAAAACTTTGAGATTGTATAATAAGTTGGGAAATAAAGGCTCAGAACTATTGGATGGATACTTTAAGAAGTTGTAGTAAAGGGAAATGATCCATTTTAGATTGGTTGAAGAATACAAACATCAAGTTTTTTTTCCTTGCTAATATTGATAGGTGCATTATTCAAGTGGTTCAACCATGAACCCACTGGTTGATAGAGCTACCATACAAAGTTGACTAAGCATCAACTAGGACTCGCATAGAATGTTTGATCATTGTGCCCATTGATCCAAAGGAAAATAAGTTTGGGCCAAGCAAAGTAATAAAGAAATAATGAGAGAATCAACATGAGATAGTTGTACAAAGTATAAGATTAAAGAGAAAGAACAAAGGAAAATCCTCCAAACAAGTTGATGAAGAGGGAAGTGAGGAAGAAGATGCAAAATAATTGATGAGATTAAGGAGAGTCCCTAACTATTGAAAAGAGAAGAGATTGAAAGAGAGTCTTCACCTAAGCCTAAACAAGAAAGGGAAGTGACTGGAAATAGCATCATGACCACTATAAAACCCCTTGACAGTAAAAATCTACAAGAGGAAGAAGATAGAGAAAGAAGGGAAGAAGGTTTCTCCTGCACCAAAGGAGAGTGCATCCGTAGAGGAAACAAAGATTGAAGGCAATAAACTTACTTTCAAGGATATATTGAATGATATCAAGCATGAGAATAATTATAATACTTTGAAGAATAAATGTCCAAAGTTTAATGAATCAAATAAAGGAAAGGTAGTTGATGCAATTTGATTAAGTATGAGAACATTCAATAAAGCATAGACAAACATCAAACCACTGGTGCCCAATGAATTAGAAAATATAATTTCCAAAGGTGGAAAGAAGAAATCATTGAATGTAAAGAAATGCTAGATGAAGCTTTAGACAAAGTGAGACTAGACTTAAATAATAAAGAAAGAGTGGCACTAGTAGAAGCATGCAATAAGGATTTCAACATGCTAAAAAATGTGACCCTAAATAGAATAGGTCAAAAAATGAATCATACTAGAGTGCTAGAAAGTTATCGAAATATATTAAAAATCAAAAGGTATCCAACAAAAATAAGAGGGTTAATTCAAAGAAAGTGGAGAAGGTACCAATGAAGATGAAAGATGAGAAAGAACTAAATGTACTTGTTTCACAAGATCTAAAGATCCAAAGTCAATAGAGATATAGAGATCACAAAGGGAACTAGAAGAACTAGTTAAAGAACCAACCAAGGAAAAGTTACCTATTGGACAAGATCTAAACAAGGAGGACTTGGACACTAGAGTAGAGAAATGAAAACAAAGGGTGGAGAATTATTCTAAGAAAGGAGGATTTGTCAATAAGAGAATATTATCTAGAGATAACTAATGCAAATAAAATAGACCCAAGTAAACATAAGGAAATAGAGTAAGAAAAAGGAGACTCGTAAGGCCAATCTTATACCAGTGAAAGGAATGAAGAAACATGAAATATAATTATTAGGTCCCTGAAAAGAAAGTTACACTAGAGAAATAACAGGCACCTGAGAAGAATCCTACTATAGAAAGTATGAAGACCACTCACTAGGATAAATAATAGGCAAGACAAAAGACTCAAATAATGGAGAAAGTGTTGAGACAAGAAGAAGTTGTTATCAGAGAAAAAGAAAACACCAAGAGAGTTAAGGTCATCTGATAGTATATCTAAAGGACAAAGGAGTGTGAAGAAGCCTGAGAAAGGAAAAAGAAAATTTGAATTGGAAGAGGATTTAGATAGAAAGAAAATGCATAAAGGGAGACAAGAGTCACCTAGCCTAGCTTCATCATCCACATCTAAGGATAAGAAAGAATTATTTGAAGAAGATGTTGAAGAGGAACTAGAAAAGAAATCAATATTCACAAGAATAACAAAAATGGACAAGCATCTTGATGAGTTGAGAATTAAGTAACTAATGAAATATACAAATCTTATGGAAAAATACAAAAGGCTTAAATTATTTAGTAAAAGTCATTAAAGAGAAAGTGCACTAGTAAGGGATAGATAGCTCATTAATGAGCTACCACTAGAATATCTATATAATCAAGATACCGATATGATTAGTTAGATCAAATAACTCATTGATCATCTCTATGAGAAGGATGGAAATATCAAAAAGGTCCCTAAACAAATGTTCAAGTGAAAAATGTAGAGAAGCAAGTTAGTCTTGTTCAAGACAAAAAGACGAATTGAACCAACTCAAGGATGATATGTCAAAAGAATTGAAATATTTATCCTAGCATTTAAGAAGTTATTCACATCTAGCACCTTCAATAGTGACATGGAGCAAAGAAGAGAGAAAGATCAACATGAGCTCAATGAAGCCATCTAGACTTATGATCTAATATCAAGATCAAGCTCAAAGTATACCAAAAAACTACTAGAAATCATGTAGTTGGTTAAAATCATCTATGGGTAGAAAGAAAGATCAATTACTTGAGTTGTGATGTCTCTTGTCACCTATGGCAAGAATCATCAAAGATCATGTCAAGGATGTAGAAGCCCAAATTGAACACTCACCAATAGATTTAGAGGACAACTTAGATAGGCAACTGACAAATTTAAGGAGTGAGATTCTAGCTCTCACCCACCTAAAGGAGTTATACGAGGAACAACTAAACAAAAAATATGATCATTTCATAATGCTTTTTGAAAAGTTATGAGCATGACCTAACCTTTGTCATTAGATGAAAAAATTGGGGAGATTAAAAGGGGAGAATAAAGGTAAAGAGGTAGAACAAGTTCAAGTAGAATGAGAAGAGAATAAAATGGAAAGTCTTTAAAGGGCGAGAAACATTATAAAAAAAAGATAAAAAGAACCCTAACAAGGAGAGTGTAGCATGTGACAAAGGTCCCTAGATATTTAGAGGTTTTTGTTAAGAGGTTTTATCATCAATGTTAAAGGGGAAGATTGTTATACATAAAGAGTCACATTGGAATTTGGACAGACAAAAGGTGATGATAAATACTTAGCATCACAAAGACTTTAAGTGTTCTCATTGATTAGCAACTAGTTGATAAAGATGGAATGTTGCAAGAAAATGAAACCATTGGTAAACTAGCATATTGGTTAAGACATGAAGAATGTTTTAATTGAGGCTACAATCAACAAAAACAACATAGAGGATAGTAGAGAACATATCATTTGTGAAGAGTCAGCAAGGGTGTGACAAAAGGAAATGACAGACTATAAATGATGAAACATGCACATAGGAAGAAGTGGTGAAAGGATGCAAGGAAAAAGTAGAGATGTAGATTTAGAGGAAGATAGAAAATACTATGTATAGGTAGTCATGGGTATTTTGTGACATTCTTTTGTATGAAATCCATAATTAAATTCATGGTTTGAGAGGGATATTTTAGGGTTTTGGCGCCTAGATGAAAATAGTGTATATATTGAATAAACTTAATTCTAAAGTTCTTTTTGTTGATGTTAAAGAGTGTAATGATAGAGATATCAGTAAAGAGAAGAGATAAAAATTAGTAAGGAGAATATAAAACCAATATAGAAGCACAAATGAGAAAGAAGTGAACAAGGATAGTTCATAGGGACAAGCCAAAACATAAGGAAAATATTAAGGAATATTTGAGATATATACAAAGGATATGCAAGAAAAATGTGTTCCACACTTTAGATATAAACATTAGTTTACTTTCTTATCAATAAAACTATTTTAAGCCTTTAACAAGGCAAACTTGTGTGTAAGTCTTTGAAATCTTCTAGCAATGTATCTCTCAAAAAGAGATCTTAAATCTTCTAACAAGGTAGCTTTAACAAGATTTTGTAATCCTAATATATTATGTACATTCCTAATAGGATTAGTTCTTAGAAAGAATAGTTGTAGCCTTTAATAGGGCACCATGTTACTCGCTAGGAAAGGTGAGTTGGTATATTACTCCCACCATGGTTTTCATCCTCACATTAAGGTTTTACACATATAAATACTTGTGTCATTGATATATGCCTTTTTATGTAATCTTATACGGTTTTATTACATAACTTTTATCATCATCTTATTGGTTGAAGGAATGGTAGTTAGAATAGTGAACAAGTTGGAAGCATGAATATTGATGATACTTCTATGGGGGAGTATTGTAGAAACATGATTAGATAATTATCATGATTATATGTTACATTCATGACTGTATTTTTCATTGATGTCAACATAGAAGTTTTTTTGTGGTATTCAAAAAGAGAACAATGGTAAAGATCAAGTTGGTATGGATAGATAGTTGAGTACTTTCACTAATAAAGACTAAACGGAGATAATACTAAGTGTCTAGTATATACATCTAACCTCAAAAGCATAAGATACTAAGTTTGGAAGAAGTTATGCAAGTTTCAGTGAAGACTATTCTAGGATAGCATTTATGGAAGCATGTTTTGGTAAATTTGTTATATCTCTTAGTAGATTTTTTATCCTAAGAATCCAAAGTTAAAGATATGAAGAAGACATTCTAGAGATGACGTAGCTAAGCTCACTCATTATAATGTCTCATTTATGCAAATTTATTTAAGTTAGAAGGTGAAAGATTATGTTATCACCAAGTGTAACAAGTTCTTAATGAGGTCCTATAATAATTAATTGAGAAGGTGTAATAGTTGACTCAAGGATTTTTTTTATGGATTTCATATAAAGGAAGGACATTTTCCATCATGTATGGATATATGAATGATTGAAAAGGAGCACAAATAGTGGAATGCAAAGATAAGAAAAGAAAAGAAAATTTGAAGAGAACTTCATTGCTAAGGTTTTATTGTGAGATCTGAGGTTTGATATTTGGGTTTGAGGTTCATGACCTGGTCTATAAGGTCTAATAGTGATTGGTCTAGTTGAAATGACAAAGGAAATAACTCAAATAATAGTACAAACAATTATTTTGTAATGAATAGTTGAAATATTAATTGGACAGTGAGTTCAATGGTCCCCTAGAAGCTATTTGGACAAGGGGTCCTTCTACCTTCTACAACTCCTAATAGGGACTCGTATTTACTAAATGTTGTAATAGACTCTTAACAGGGTCCATCCTCTAAAAAGGAATATTTATATTAGTACATCATCTTGTGGGCATCATTCCCACTTGGATTTTCCCTTTGATAAAGGGTTTCCCTAGTTAACATATCTAGCGTAATTGTGTATGTGTATCTTTGTATGATTGCTATTTACTTTGATTGAATGGTTAAGATTATTTAAGGTTGATATTTATTGGATAATTGATTCAACCCCCCCACCCCCCCTCAGTTATCTTGGTGGACTATTGTTTCTAACAATTAGTATCAGAGTGTCAGGTCCTTGAAGATAAAGTTTAACAACTTTGGGAGATCTGTGGAAAGAATATTCAAAAAGGATAGTTTGAAGTATGATGGAACAAATTATGATAGCTGGAACGAAAAGATGAAGACACATATGTTGTGGTATGGGTCCAAGATATTGGATCTTGACAAAATTAGAAAAGATAATTATTGTTGAAAGTTCATTGAAGACCTGTACCAAGGATAAGAGAGAACTTTTCATGTGCGACATGAGAGATAGAGAAGCAATATTGTTTGCACTTCTTAAATTTGAGTACAACCATGCAAAATCACTTAATACTTCTCATAAGATTTGGAAAGCTTTGGAAAATAGTTTTGAAGGTGATGAACATTCCAAGAAATTGAGGCTACAAAGTTGTATTTGTGCATTTCAAGATGCTAAAATAATGCAAGATGAATCTGTAAGAACATATGTAGGCAAGATATCAGAAATTACTACAGGTATCAGATCTCAAGGAGGAACCAAGAAAGATGATAAGGTGATCTGGGAGATATTGAAGAGTTTAATGCCACCATTTAAGAAAACAATTCAAATGTTGTAGTTGTTGATCTCTTGTACCAAATATTTCACAAAGGAGACACTAATTGGGAGACTTGAAGCAATTGAGAATGAGATTGGATAGTTTGGAGAATTGACTAGAATAGAAACAACTTTTAGTGTCCTAAATATTTGACCTAGTTTATCAAGGAGCACAAGTGCTAGAGGAGACTTTGCTAGTAGTAGCCAATCTAATGAGGAAAGAAAGATAGAAGAAGGATTAGACCTTCTAGTAAGAAGAGAAAAGGATGGTAAGAAAAAATTTAAATGTTGAACTTGTAATGAGTTTGATCATTATGCATCTGAATGATCTAAAAGAGAGAAAATATATAAAGGAAATTTAAAATCTAGAAGAGATAGAGAGTGTTTGTATGCAAATGAAGAACATGATTTTGATGAACAAGTAGTAACTGCTAGTGATGACGAAATAGGATTTGTAGCTATTAAAGAAGAAATTCTAGCAAAGATGGCTTTGATATCATAGGTTGAAAAGAAATCTGATTGGATAATTGATAGTGGTTGTTCACATCATAGGACTGGTGATATGAACAAGTTTTTTGACTTCAAAAGCCATGATGGAAGCATTGTCAAAGTTGGAAACAATTTAGCATGCTATGTTAAAGGCATTGGATCTATAACTCTTGATGGTAAGACTAACATTGAGGATGTATATTGTGTTTATGGTTTGAAACACAATCTTCTAAGTGTTGGACAACTAGTAGATAAAGGTTATCAGTTACAATTCATAGAGAAAACATGCATGATCAGAGACAAAGATGGAAAGGTAATTGGAATAGGAACCAAATCTAGAGGTAATTTATTTTCGTTGAATCTAACTAAAATAACATATTTGGCTGCTAAGGTAGATGATAGTTGGTTATGGAATAAGAGATTTTGTCATATAAACTTTAACAACATTGTGAAAACTAGTAGTATGGTTGTAGTTAGAGACTTTCTTGAGATTGTTAAGACTACTAACACAATTTGCTAGGAGTGTGTATTGGCAAAGCATACCAGAACTTCTTTTCGTAGCAAGAAGATCACTACTAAAACAAAGTTGGAGATTGTACATATAGATCTTAGTGGTCCTATGAAGACTAAAAGATTCTATGGTGAAAGGTATTTCATGATTTTAGTTGATGACTTTTCTAAAATGATTTGGGTTGTATTTCTTAAAGAAAAATCTAATGCATTTGATAAGTTCAAGATATTCAAGAATAGAGTTGAGAATGAATCAGGTATGAAGATCAAATATTTAAGATTAGATAGAGGAGGATAGTTTACTTCAAATGAGTTTAACATCTTTTGTGAAGCTAATGGAATCAAAAGATAGTTATCAACTCTGAGAACCCCTGAACAAAATGGCATTGCAAAGAGAAAAAATAGGTCTGTAATAGAAGCACCAAGAGCTATATTAGCTGAGAATGATGTATCCAAGATACTTTAGAGAGAAGCTATGAATAAAAAATTCTACACTATGAACAGAGTGAAAGTCAAGAAGGACACAAACAAGACCCCCTATGTACTATGGTTTGGTCACTCGCCTATAGTTAAGTATTTCAAAATTTTTGTTAGCAAATGTTATATCAAAAGAGATGATGATATTGGTAAATTTGATGCTAGAAGTGATGAAGGTATGTTTCTTGGTTATTCATTGAAGAGTAGAGCCTATAGATGTTATAATCTAAGAACCAAGACTACTATTGAAAGTGAAAATGTAAGTGTTGATGAGAAATTCAAAATACAAGAAAGAGTAGTTGATTACAATTTTGATGATGATAATATTGTTACTAAACCAAGGAATGATGAAGTATTCTTTCAGACTAAAAATGATTTGCAAAATGAAGGAGAGAGAAGGCATGAACAATGCTTAAAACCTTCAACAAATCTAAGAGTTGAGATAACAACTCCTACTTCTAGTAAGAATATGACAAAGAATCATCCACCAGAGAAAATCATCAGAGCAGACATAAAGGTGTGATGACAAGAAGAAGAATCAATGAAGAATTATGTATGATATCTCAAGTTGAACCAAAGAATGTAGATGACACATGTAAATATGACTATTGGAAGTAAGCTATGAAAGAAGAATTGGATTAGATAGTGAAGAATGGGACATGGGAATTGGTCCCCAGACCGGTAGACAAAAATGTGATGGGAACAAAATTCAAGAAAAAGATGAATGAATAAGGAGAAGTTGTAAGGAACAAAGCAAGATTGGTATGTAAAGGTTACTCACAGCAAGAAGGAATAGACTATGATGAAACCTATTATCCTATGAAAAGAATAGAAGCAATAAGGTTATTCTTAGCCTATGCAACACATAAGAAATTCAAAGTGTATCAAATGGATGTCAAGTCAGCATTTTTGAGTGGAGAACTTAAAGAAGAGGTATACATAGAACAACCTGGAGGTTTTCCTTTAACAAATGACAAGGACATATTATGCATATTGAAGAAAGCATTCTATGGCTTGAAGTAAGCACTCATAACCTAGTATGCAAGGTTGGACAAGCATTTAACAAAGCTTGGATTTAGCAAAGGTACGGCAGACAATAATCTATACTAGAAAGAAATAGATGATGGATTGATGATTTTGGTAATATTTTTTGATGATATCATATTTGGAGGAAATGATGATGAAAGTGACAAGTTTGTAGAAGAAATGAAGAAGGAATTTGATGATAGGAGAGATGAAATACTTTTTCGGATTACAGATTGTGCAAGACAAAGAAGGAATCTTTATTTCTTAGACTAAGTATTTGAAAGATCTACTGAAAATGTTTTTTTTAGAAACATGTAAGCTAGTAGAAACACCAATGAGAACTAGACATGAGTTATCTACAAAGGATGAGACACCTACTATTGAGTAGAAGAAGTACATATCTATCATCGGAGGGTTGTAATATCTTACTCACACAAGGCTTGATATAGCAAATGTAGTTGGCATTATTGCAAGATTTCAAGCTGATCCCAGAGAAGCAGATTATGTAGTAGTCAAAAGGATAGTTATATACCTTAAAGGAACACTAGAATTTGGATTGTGGTATGATAGATCCAAAGATTTTTCTTTATGTTCTTATACTGATGCTAATTGAGCAAGCAGTATGGATGACAGAAAAAGAACCAGTGGTGGAGCCTTCTTTCTTGGATGAAGATTGGTTTCTTGGTTAAGTAAGAAGCAAGATTGTATCTCATAGAGTACAAAAAAGGTAGAATATGTTGCAACAACAAACAATTGTAATCAAGTTTTTTGGATGAAGTAGATGTTGAAGGATATAAGGATAGAATTCAGCAAACATATTATCATACATTATGATAACACAAGCACTATGAATATGTCTAAGAATCTAGTGTTGCATTCTACGACTAAGCACATTTCTATCAAGTATCAAATGTTGAGAGATAAAGTTATAGAAAAGGAAATTATATTGGAGTATGTAAGCACCAAAGAGAAGATTGCAGATATTTTTACCAAGCCCCTTCCCAAAGAGACTTTTGAGTATTTGTGAGGTATGTTAGGGGTTATGCCCCTTCCTACATCAGAGTAGATAATGCAAGAGTGCATTAGTCTAGTGTAATAGAGCACTATTTTTTGTTTGAACTAAATGCTAATGCTTCATGTATGGGGGAGTATCTATGATGGATAGAGTCATCTAGGACTTTTGTTGGACATTTTTTTGAATAGTGTCTTTGGACACTTGAGCAAGTTAGAGATAGTTTTTGCAAAAATAGATGGTTGTTGAAACCTCTAACATTGATGTCAATGGGGGATAGATTATAGCATTAAAAAAATAGTTTGATAAAGAGTACATTGAAGGGAGAGATTTCAGCTAATATAGAGCACATTGAGGTATATCAATGGGGGATAATGATTGATGAAGAGGATTTGAAAAGAAAGATTAACAGTCTTTTATAGTTGGTATTTTTGGAACTATATGTTTTTCATCTATGTTGCCATCAATGCCAAATGGGTAGATTGTTGGAAGCATGAATGTTGATGATAATTTTATGGGGGAGTATTGTAGAAACATGATTAGATCATTATCATGATGATATGTTTTATTCATGACTATGTTTGTAATTGATGTCAATATGGCAGTTTTCTGTGGTATCTAACAGAAGAACAATGGTGGAGATGAAGTTGGTATGGATAGATAATTGAGTACTTTCACTAAGCAAGGTTAAAGGGAGATAATACTAAGTGTCTAGTATATGCAGCTAACCTCAAAAGCATAAGATATTAAGTCTAGAAGAAGTTATGCAATTTTCGGTAAAGATTGTTGTAAGATAGAGTTACAGAAGCATGTTTAAGTAAACTTGTTATATCTCTTATCAGATTTTTTATTCTGAGAAGATGAAGTTAAAGAAGTGAAGAAGACATTCTGGACATGATGTAGCTAAGCTCTCTTGTCATAATTTCTCATGTATGGAAAGTTATTCAATTTACAAGGTGAAAGATTAATGTTATCACTAAGTGTAACGTGTTCTTAATGAGGCCCTATAATAATTAATTGAGAAGGTGTAATAACTAACTTAGGGGATTTTTTTATGGATTTAGTATAAAGGAAGGACATTTTCCTTTATCATGTATGGATATATGAATTATTGAAAAGGATCACAAAGAGTGGAATGCAAAGATAAGTAGAGCAGAGCCAAGTTGAAGAGAACTTCATTGCCAAGGTCGTATTGTGAGATCCAAGGTTTGATATTTGGATCCAAGGTTCATGACCTAGTCTACAAGGTCTAATAGTGATTGATCATGTTGGTAGATAATGCAGATGATTATTCTATAAGGAATAGTTGAAAGATTAGTTGGAGAGTGAGTTCAGTGGTCTTGCCCCAAAAGTTGTTTGGACAATGGGTCCTTCTACCTTCTACAACTCCTAATACTGTTGGCACAATTCCTAATAGGGTTGGAACCTCCTAATAGGGATTCAAAGTCTCCTAATAGGGACTCATATGTACTAATTTTGTAATAGACTCCTAATGGGGTCCATCTTCTAACAAGGAATATTTACATTAGTGCATTAGCTTGTGGGTAGCATTCCCACCGGGGTTTTACCTCTAATCAATGGTTTCCCTAGTTAACATATCTAGTGTAATTGTGTATCTATATCTTTGTATGGTTTTTGTTTACTTTTGTTGAATAGTTAAGATTTTTAAGGTTGATATTTATTGTATAACTGATTCACCCTCCCCCCCTCCCTCCTAGTTATCTTGGTGGACATTTGCTTCTAACAAAAAAAATTAGTTGTAGTGACTGGCTTAAAAGTTTATACTAATTAACCCCTCCCCCCCCTCATTTCCAAGGTCTTATTGTGAGATCCAAGGTTTGATATTTGGATCCAAAGTTCATGACCTGGTCTACAAGGTCTAACAGTGATTGATCATGTTGGTAGATAAAGTAGATGATTATTCTGTAAGGAATCATTGAAAGATCAATTGAAGAGTGAGTTTAGTGGTCTTTCCCCAAAATCTATTTGGACAGTAGGTCCTTCTACCTTCTACAACTCCTAATAGTGTTGGAACAACTCCTAATAGGATTGGAACCTCCTAACAGGGATTCAAAGTCTCCTAATAGGGACTCATATGTACTAATGTTGTAATAGACTCCTAACAGGGTCCATCCTCTAACAAGTAATATTTGCATTAGTACATCAACTTGTGGGTAGCATTCCCACCAGGGTTTTACCTCTAATCAAGGGTTTCCCTAGTTAACATATCTAGTGTAATTGTGTATCTATATCTTTGTATGGTTGTTGTTTACTTTTGTTGAATAGTTAAGATTTTTAAGGTTGATATTTATTGGATAACTGATTCACATTCCACCCCCTCCTAGTTATCTTGGTGGACTATTTCTTCTAATAGAACAAAGTAGTTGTAGTGACCCGTTTAAAAGTTTATACTAATTAACCTCCACCCCCCCTCTGAGTACCAATTGGGACCAACAAAAACCATGTGGCATCTCATTTTTATTTGTCCTCTCTTCTTCTAAATTTTATGCACTATCTCATTTGCATTTTTATATTTCCTCTCTTCTTCTACATTATATGTATTATTTTTATTTAGTGTGATCATTTTTTGGTGCTATGGCAACACCTTTTTTGGGTATTATATCTATGAGCCAAACTAAACATAAATCACTCAAATTATTTTCATGTATGGATTATTGTTACTAAGATAATTTTTGTGTACATTTTTCCTTGGGATGTGTTATTTCCTTGCCATTATTTGATCATAAGTCTCATGTTTTTTTAGTAACATCTAAACTAAAACTAAAATGCATCTTACTTAGGGGTATACTTCATTCTCTTTTCTCAAAATCTTCTTATCTATTTTATGATTTCCCATAAGAATTTCCTTATTTGCATTTTGTATGGGCACTATTTTATGGGTTGAACTTGGTGTGATGTCACTATAAGACTATGCTTTGACTTTTGTGCATGTGGCTTTAAACATTGGTTTGGGTATAGATTTAATTCCTTCATATCTTATGAATCCAATGCCTTGACAATAATTGGTATTTTTCAAATTTTATGCCAATTAATAAGAATATTTTGTGCTTAAATTTAAGCAATTGAGTGTTCCCATGAAAATTATGAAGTGTCTAAAAAATATTATCTCATCATCCTCCAAACAGTTGGTCCTCCACCTCATCTTCCAAGTTAGGGTTTACCCCTCACATGGTTTCCATCAATATGATTATCCAAGCTTTCTTAATTAAGAGGAATTTTCAAGGCATCCAAGAGGAGGCTTGTGTCAAAGCAAGCATGGCACTGGCTTTTTTTTCCCATAGGAATCCACTCCTCCTACACTAAGACAGCTCTAAGGTGGAAAAGTGTTTCTTTTCCTAGACTCCATGCTTTCACACCCGGTGGCACTACTGCTCTAAGCGGAGGGAAAGGTAGTGGATTGATGGTACTAGGAAACATATTGCACTTGATAGCCACCAGGAAGGATACCACCTTTGTTGCTATCATCTGGTTGTTATGCTCGTAGAATATTCCCTTGTTTTCCCACAACACGCCAGGAAGGATTCACCATAAACCAAAAAAAATTCCCTTGGCCAAAAAATTGGCATTGCAATGGCAGTGGGCGGTGTTGGTGTTCTCCTCTGAGAACTAGTGCACCAGATGAGGGGTGCAGAATACCTACATGCCTCGCCATGAGACTCTACTCATCGATTTATGCTGAAACGGGGCCTGTTGTTTAAGTAAAAGGTGTTATATGTTTTACTAATGATCAATTGAGTTGGTGTAACATGTTGATATTTATTAAAGATTGATTTAATTGTATTATAATGTGTGGGAAAATTATTGTAATATTTGTATAGATACTCTAGAAGGCATGTATGCCTCAGAGAGGTCCTATGTAATTAATTGTACACTAGGAAAGTTTTAATAGGCTAACCTAATTAGTTATTTTGATAGGATATAAAGAAAATATGTTATCCTTGGTTGTATATCATAGTGATGATTTGTGTATATTGTATGGTGATGTAATGCAATCTTGAAGGATGAATAATCAAAGTAGAGCTTGATGTTGGTATATGATTTCGAGCTTCAAAGGAAATGTATTGAAAATTAAGTTGTAGTTTTGTTTAGTTCAGTATATTGGATTTTTTATCCTAAAGATCTACTCTTTATTGTTGACTAAAGCAATTTAGACACCGAGTTTAATTTTCTTCCTATCAATATTTACATGGTTTGAACCTTCTAAAAAGGGTTCAAGGTCTCTTAGGGATATATCTTTTAATAGGGACTATTGTATAGATTTTATTGTAACTAGAACTTAACAAGGTTGCATCCTTTTGTTGGAAATATTTAGGTTAGGTTAACTTTTTCCCTTAAAACAATATACTGATAAACTTTATTGATATAGTATCTAATTACCTATTATTGAAATGTAAAGTTATCAAGGTAATGATAATGTAGCATTCTCACACATGCATAACACATTATTTTGGTCTCACATAAGACCCTTGGTTAGAGGGAAATTTTGTGGGGATGGTACTTACAACTCATTACTATAGTAATAAGGTGACCAATTAAGAACATACAATAATTTCATCTTCTAAATGACTTTACCTTGTTAGGATTATTTGATACCTTGTTAGAAGTATCTACAATATTGTTAGAGACTACTCTACAATAAGTTCTCAAATAGAACTTATAAGTCCAGTTAAAACTGCCCAGTTAAATGATTTCAATCTTGTTGCTAAACTATTAGGAATAAATCAGAAAGAGTTTTAGTTGATGATTTCTTTTTATCTAAGCTTGTCAAATCTATTTAGCTTCTATGTTCTATAATTACTATACTATGTGATCGCACCACAATTCTGTAACTCTATTCTACACTTCTTTTATTCAACATTCTCTCTTTCCTATGTCATTTTTTAACTTCTTCTTGACTACCTATATATCATTCCTTTGTCCTTTTCCTTTTATGATTGCCTAGACCTAATTAGGGTTCCATGATACTTCATCTCAAATCTATAAGAAAAAGTGATCGAAATGATAAAATATAATAAAATGAAATAGCATGAAATAATAGATTTAATCCAAGAGAGCAAGAAGAGTTTTACCATACAAATGATACAAGATCAATGGAGCAATACCAAAGAGGAAGCAACCCAAGAGATAAGGATTTGATAAGGGGAAAGCAAATAAAACCCCTTGTGAGTATTATGAATGAGGCAAAAGCCTAAGAATGAGAGAGAGAGAGAGAGAGAGAGAGAGAGAGAGAGAGAAAATGGAGCAAAATAGCTCATTTACAATAGCATCAAAAACTTGATGTGAATAATGGAGACTAGATGAAAATGAGAAAGAGAAGCATCTCTTTTAAAGAGATGAGAAATGAGTTGCATGTCTTTGCATGTGTAACTCCCATTTCTATGAATGCCACCATCCATAAGTGTGTGAGGCCAAGTGTGAGATTCCTCTTAAGGAGGAATATCTATTTTTCTTATTAAAGAAAATACAAAAATGAGTTGTCCTCACAAGTGGACAATAGGACAAGAATGATATGTCCTTTACATGTGGACTAGAGGACAAATAAATAATACATAAGGGATACCTTGGTTTATCCCAATAAATAAATAAATACAACCAAAGAAAGATTATTAATTCTAACACCCCCCTTTAATCTTTACTTGGGGAGATGTTGTCAAAACCAATTTACAATATTACAACTTGATTTTTTGAAATATCTTCACTATGCAAAAGGTCTCTTATTATCGTGGGTATATCGTTGGATAGCCAAGAGAAGTGGATAGTCCTTCAAGTGTGTTACATCTTCAAGTGGATTTATGTAGCATATGATCTGTACAACAAATAATGATGTCTTGTATGTGCCTTGAAGGATTACCTGAAACATAGACACAAGAAAAAAGGCAACTATCCACAAGGATAATTTCATCTTATATTCAAGTTAGAAACTTTTATGTATAAGTAAACTCTCATAGAGTAAATATAAGTGTAACTTGGTACCGCAAAGAAATCAAGATAAATCATATCCTGCAAAGAACAAATATGTTATCAAAACATCAAGAAAGAAAAATAAAAGGCACAAATGACCATAGACAAGGCCAAATAATGAAACCAAAATTAACAATGCATCAATCACGTGGATATAGACAGTCCACTAATAAGTCATTTTACTACAAGTTAATGGGTGATCAATCCATAACCTGCATGACTCATGATTTAAGCAAAGAAGTATACATAATATTATATGGCATGTTTTCAAAGATATCAAAGGGGAGGAGTCTGAGTATTAACAATTGAATGCCTTCAAATAAGAGTAAAATGCCTTCAAGATGGGTCAATTAACTAAAATTGGAGGGAAACTCCAATAATAAATGTTATTAACCATAAAGTGCCAATATGGCAATAGAATGATGTTAGAAAAACATAAACTAAACTTATGTGTCAATCAGTGGAACAAAATAAATGTTGAAGGCAATAGTGTATAATAACTCATAATCTTAAGGAATAAGAAAAATAAATAAAATAAATTTATTTATGTGAAATAAAGAATGCACTCATATTTGATAAGTCACAAGAGACACAATAATTTGTATATTTATCAGAATATATATGTGGGCCTTCATATATACACATGAATAAATATACCTAAACTACCATGGTATAAAATCATGCAAATAGAATTAAGATCATATATAGAACATAATTTCTAGGCAACATACTAAAGAGAAATGTCAAAGATGATGAAAGAGAATTATTAACATCAAACAATATTTGCAGTAATTAATCCTCCTAAGTTGAAGTCCACCCATTCTAAAAATTGATCTCTTTTACTAAGTACTTTTTGAAACCATTTATTTTTCCTCTTAACAAATTTATCACTAGAGGAAGATTCATAATGTATGAATGCATCATTTGTTTCAACATTAGCATTATTACCATTATCAATATTAGCATTATTACCATGATCTATAAATGCATCATTACCATTACCATTGTAAGAAAGAATAGGAGGAATAAAGGTAGCTATATGAAGAGTAGGGTTTAGAGAAGGAGGTTGGTCCTCCACTAACACAATTCTGCTTCCATGAACTTGTTCATTTTGAGCATTAGAAGAATCATGCACACCATTTCCTACAAGACAAACATTTCGTGCTATGTGCACTTTGTTAGTAATAGGATTATAAGCTTGATAACCTTTGGTATTTTGCATATTTTCACTCATGCACTTTGTACACGCCATCTTAGATGAAGCAATAGGAGATAAATTTTCAACTGTATTAGATGAGATATACTCATTTTTCAAATGAGTGAGCCTTTCATGCTTCATATTAAAAGCAATATCTTTGTGTAAAGAGAGTCTAGAAGAGGTGAACCCAAAAAATTTAAATAAGTTATCATCGCCTAACTTAGCATTAACAACAACTTCATTAGTGTTAGGATCAATAATAGAGCACATATCCCTATGAAACTCAACTTTGTAATTTTGACATAATTTTACAACAGAAAGAAGATTGTATTTCAACTCAGGAACATAAAGGATATCATGTAATTTTTCATTTGAAATACTAACATTACCAAGTCTTTCAACTTTGCAACTATGATTATCAGCTAATTGAATTGAAATATTAGAAGGATAAGGTTTTAAATAATCAAACACTTCTTTATGAAAAGTAACATGTTGAGATGCACCAGTATCAATAATCTATTCTAAATTTTTAAAAACATTGTAACTAACAGTAAAAGCATGACGAGATGGATGAGAGTTTTGATTATTGTTATTGATAGGTTGCTTATCTTTTTATTTTTTTAAACAATTATTAGTTACATGACCATCTTTCCCACAATAAGTACAGTGGGGTTTTTATTAGATTGATTAGAATGAGTATTATTACGATGAGTGTTTGGATGATTATTGTGATTATTATTATTATAAGTATTGAAAGAATCATTATTAGAAGATTTGAAATTTTGATTTTGACTTTTAGACACAAAAGCATGTTCATTTGATCTAAGAGTACCAAATTGTAACAACTTAGCTTCCTTTTGACGTAACAAATTTAGAAAAATACTATAAGTTAATTGAGTAGACAAAGTAGGAATAGCAAGTTGAGAATGAACATTAGTAATAAATTGTTGAAATTGTCTAAGAAGACATTTCTTTAAAATAATGGTAATTAATCTAATATCAGTGAGAGTAACACCTAATCCAATTAGTTGACTTTTAATATAATCAAATTTAAGTAAAAATTCATACATAGATTTGAAATCAATATACCTTAAGTCTTTCAAATTGTCTTGCAATTGAATCTTGTGTGATTCAGATGACCTGTCATACGTTTGCTTTAAAATATCCCAAGCTTCATGGGCATTAGTGCAATAAAAAATTAGAACGTATAAATTTGGGTTAAGAGATATACCAATGAGGTCAAGGGCTTCCTCATTTTTAGTATTCCATGCATTTTTTTCATCTTATGTAGCTAAGGTACTAGGAATTACAGAAGGGTCAGTAGCAACATCTAAAATATGCTTAAAATGAAATATAAACAAAAGATGAGTTTTCCAAGCATGATAGTTTGAGTTATTTAACTTGATTTCTGAAATTAAAGTCGACATGATTTAAAAATTACGTTTAAAATTTAAATAATAGATTTGAAATAAAAAAGTGAGACTTATTATCCACAAGAATGTTAAATAATTATTAAAAGATTTAGAGAGTCAAAATTAAAAACTAAAATGTTCCCTGCAAAACCACTGGTTAGATTGAAGAAACAGGAAAAATAAAAATTTCAAAAAACTAAAAAAAAGTGTTACACACAGAGAGCGATAAATTTTTTAATTTAACTCTATTTTTAATAAAATTTAAAAAGTTTTTTTATTTTTATGTCTTCTAAATTTTGTTTAAATTTCAGCCAAACCCAAATCAAAGATTGAGAGATATCATAAAAATACGAACTGTTGTCTTAAAACTTGAAAAACAAATCATACTGCACATATAGTACAATAACTTTTGCAATACTATTCTGATACAAATGAAATTTAAAGAGTTTTTTCGTTTTTATGTTTTCTAAATACTATTAAAATTTCAACCAAACCCAAATCATAGATTAAGAGATATAAGAAAAATATGAACTGCTGTATTTTTCTTTCTAAAACAAAAACAGAAAAAAAACTTAAAAAGTTTGCAACAGAAATAGAGTTAGATATAATAAAAAATTAAAAATAAAGAATCCTTTGGTGGCAAGTCTTCCAAAGGAGGTTAGAAAAAATAAAAAATGAAGAACTCTTTGGTGGTAAACCTTCCAAAGAGGGTTAAAAAAAAAATTTGAAGATTGAATAAAAAATTTGCAAAAAAAATAGGAATGAGTTTTTTTCTTCACTTCTCCTTTCAACAAAGTTCTCCAATATGGTAACTTTTACAAAAGCTCAAGACAAAGATTAGAAAGCTCTATACCATGTAAGAAAAAGTGATTGAAATGATAAAATATAATAAAATGAAATAGCATGAAATAATAGATTTAATCCAAGAGAGCAAGAAGAGTTTTACCATACAAATGATACAAAATCAATGGAGCAATACCAAAGAGGAAGCAACACAAGAGACAAGGATTTGATAAGGGGAAAGCAAAGAAAACCCCTTGTGAGTATTATGAATGAGGCAAAAGCGAGAGAGAGAGAGAGAGAGGAAATGGAGCAAAATAGCTCATTTACAATAGCATCAAAAACTTGATGTGAATAATGGAGACTAGATGAAAATGAGAGAGAGAAGCACCTCTTTTAAAGAGATGAGAAAGGAGTTGCATGTCTTTGCATGTGTAACTCCCATTTCTATGAATGCCACCATTCATAAGTGTGTGAGACCAAGTGTGAGATTTCTCTTAAGGAGGAATATCTATTTTCCTTATTAAAGAAAATACAAAAATGAGTTGTCCTCACAAGTGCACAATAGGACAAGAATGCTATGTCCTTTACATGTAGACTAGAGGACAAATAAATAATACATAAGGAATACCTTGGTTTATCCCAATAAATAAATAAATACAACCAAAGAAAGATTATTAATTCTAACAAAATCTTCTATGAACCATTTTGACTTTTGTTGTCATCTTCAAATCTTGTGTTGTCATCCTCAATTAAAAAAATCATTTGGTAAACCTTCCTTAAATTCATCACTTGAATTGCTTCATCTATTTTCATAAACTATTTTTCATGATTCCTTGACTTGTGTCCTTCACTTATTCTTTCATCTAGATTCAATGGATCTCTTGGTGTGACAATTGTGCCTCTAATTTTACCAAAACTATTCCTTAGTTAACTTTTTTTTTCTAGTTTGTTGTTTGTTGATATTGCTCCTTTATCCCAATAATAGTCCCTTTGTACCAATAATTTTCTATTCTTTTGATAATGTTCTCCTTCTTCCCTTTTGTAATAGCACCTTTTGTTCTCTAATATGACTTATCTATTTATCTAATTTCTTTGAAACTACTTTACCTATTGACTTAACTTCTCAACAGTGATTGTTTACCCCTTTAGGGTTTTCCATCAATGACAACCATAGTCAATATATTCATCAATACCCTATAGAGTATTTTTTCAAGTAACAATCTCCCCCTATATCATTGATGGAAAAAACTTCTTGTCAAAATTATTGTCTTGAAATTTACTTGTCATAGTGCTCCTAATTACCTTGTATTTGCTTAATTTGTTGACTTCTGAATTTTTCCTTGTTTCTCTTACTCGTTCCTCCCCCCATTTTATTCTTTTGACACCAATTAAATTTTGATTATGTTCTATGTATTTCTTCTCCTTTTTGATAGTAATGTGTATGATTATAGTAGTGGTTGAGTTGGCTAGGGTACTCTCCTATTTATACCTTGTCAAAAATATTTTTTTTGTTGTCCTTTATGTCCATGAAAATTTTAATCCATATCTATTTGATTTCATTTAGAGGAGTAACATGTTCTCTCATATGTATTATATCTTCTATCATACTCTTTGTGTTAGAGTAAATAATTAATTTATTAATTATTTATTCTATTTGCTTAAGCTTACTTAGGTCATGCATTTATTTAATATTTTGTATTTAATGCATGTAGTGGTTAGTTGTTGACAACACGGGAGTTTGTTCCCTTCTAATTGTCAATCTTATCTTCTACCACCTTCTAGCTTGTTCTACAAGCTTCCATGAGCTCTTTATAAGCGGGCTCCCTCATTGTATTTTATAAGGCATTGTGCATATTGTAAATACATTTTCATTGTGTTTGCACATATTGTCTCTCATGTCTGTTTAGGGTTTTTGCCCTTGCTCCATGCTCTTCCTCTTCTTGGCTTCTCTTTGACAGGTTTTCGCATGCAGGTGATCTTGGGCGTCTTCGGAGTTGGCTTTTCTCAACTCCAACATGGTATCAGAGCTTTTCTATGTGCAAGAGTAGATTTTAGTTTCCTTATTTGAGAGATTCGGGGGGAGCAAATAAACTTTATTGTAGTTTTTTGAAAAACGAAGTATGCTCTTCTCTTTCATCTTTGGATGATCCTGAGAATCAGAAAAGTTTTGACAAAAACGGTTTTTCTCTGGGGTTTCAATCTCAAATCTAACAACCAACTTGCATATTTGGAGTTTTCAATCAATTTTACAGGTTTCAGCATGCCATTGATGGACTTAGGAAGCTGATCCAGCATTTGCATGTTATATTCTGGTTGCTGGGGTCGGTTTTTTAAATTTTTGGAGCCATTTTTTACTATTAAAGGCATCTAATTTACACTACAGCAGCATCTTCTGTACATCAAAAAGAAAAACACTTTCTGGGTTTTGTTCTCAGCCCCGAAAAACCATATGGGTATCTTTTAGATTTTGCATGCAAACTGTATATTTTGCATAATCAAGCATGCAAAGCTACAGTCATACCCCTCTCCGTTGGCAGTTGCAGATTTGAACGCAGTTTTCAAATGTCTCATTCTTGCTCATACGAACTCTGATTTTGACGATTCTTGATATGAACTTGGCTATTTTTTTGTGTTTTATCCACTAGTGGAGTTGTTTTTTTATTTTCATACATGAATTCTTCAGAAATTGCAGATTCTCAGCCGTGACTGTGCACAATTCTCATTTTGAAAACTTCGAAGGATCATAACTTTCTCATACGACCTCGTATCGAGGTGATTCTTTTTTTGAAAGTGCATAATTTTTTGAGTAGATCGCAGTGGTGCTATTTGTTTCCTTGATTATTGTGCCCAAGCTTCACTTTTAGCATATGCTCTTCATGAAAAGGCCCTGTCAGTTTTTCTTCCGTAACTTGAGCATACAGACGTATTTTTTCGATCTGAAAAATGCGTTGAAAAGCTGGTTTTGAGACGGAGATGATGGTACAAGTTTTTTTTATTTTTGCTACAGTCTGGTTGCCTATTTTGGCAATCAAAGGCAGATGTTCTATTTTGTCTTTCAAGAGCCATATCTCGCTCATTCAGACTCTTTTCTGGGCTCACCAGATATCGTTGGAAAGCTGGTTCTATGAGTTATTCAGTTGTAGAGGTCTTTTATCTAGATTCTGCTCCAGGCTCTTTCTCTTTCGAGTTTTGCACTTTCGCACTCTAGCGAATTACTTGGATTCTACAATCCTGGAATCTCTTCTTCTGTTCTTTTAGCTCACTCTTCTTTCTGAATTCTGAGCATTGTATGCTTCTATTCTATTGCATTCCTTTTTTTGTAAACGCACTGAGATAAAGTGCCTGCTTTTGCATATCTAGGATCTTGTACACCTTATGTTTGTTTGTACTCGCACTCAGTTATAAAGTGCCATGGGGGGTCATGATGTTTTGCCATTTTGTGCTCATCCACCTTTGTTAAGTGAATTTTTCTTCCACGACATTAGCCCATGTAGTGTGTCGGTGACACTGCCCTTTATCCTATGCTTGTACTTCTATTGCACTATTGGTGTTCCTGATTTTTCTTCTTGCAGATATTTTTGGCATTGCATTTTAGTGTTCCTGTCACCTCTCTCCTTGTTCAGCATTATGGGGGGGTTCACTTGTTGTTCTATGCTTCTTTGGTTGATGGTTCGTGCCTTCTATTTCCATGGAGGTTCTATAGATCAGCATTTTGACAGAGTTTGCAGCTTCATGCTTCAGAGATGCTTCATGCTTGTTGAAGAAATTTTGAAACCGTGATTTGGAGTCACAAACCCTAGTTTGTTTGTGCATTTTTTTTCAAATCGTGGGATCAGCAAATTTTTGGAGCACTTTCAGCTCAAACGGACATCACCATTGGATTCGGAAGGCCATTTGCAGTCAGGATTCATATAAAACTTTTTGATTTTGGACACAGGGCAATTTTGGGGATTTTTTGAAGCCTCCAGGGTCTGTCGTACGGATCGTACGGACGCAAGGACGAGAAAAAAAAATTCGGGCTCTCAGTCGGGTGGCCACCGCCGCACCACCCAGCGGCCGTTGCCGCTGAGCCACTGTGGCTCTGCACCGCCCGCGGGCCACTCCGGTCGTCGACCTCCGCCTCTAGCACCGCTCCGCCAGCTCTGTGGATCCGTCAACGTTTGCAGCCACTGCAAGGGTGACACGTGGCCTGGGCGCCATGTGGCACCTTGCCACGTGGACCCGCCACGTCAGATTTTGCCATGTGGCTGCCATGTGGCACTCTTTTTTGCTGCGACAGGTGACGGGCCGTCAAATTTTTTCCCCTTAAATGATGACATCATCTTGCATTAGCACCTTCTTGCACCTCTCCTGATTTGGTTTTGGACCTACTTGTGGTTTTTTGGCCATAACTTTTGCATACGGATGTATTTTTCCAATCCAAAAGAAGCGCCTAAAAGCTGGTTCCAAGACGGAGACTTTGGTGTAGGTATTTTTAGGTTTTGATGTCTTTTTCTTGCTTTTTTTTTAGTTTAAGTCTAAAGTCCTTTTTTGACTCCGGCATGCATATCTTTTGCATCCCATGCCTGTTTTTTGAAAACTTTATATTTCTAGAAAGCTGGTTCTGTGTACTTTTAAAAAATGTAGTCCTTTTTCTTCACTTTTGGCCTTTGCTCTTTCTATCATAGTTTTTGCATTTTTGCTATATGGTAGATAGTTTGAGTGTTTTAGGCCCGAGGATCATTTTCCTGGCATGGTTTGCTTTGTTTTCGGCTATACTTTCTTTTGGTTCAGCTCATTTTCAATTTTGATCATTGTAGCTATCATTTTGAAGCACTTTTTTGTTTCGCACTGAGATAAAGTGCCACTTTTGCATTTCGGGAATCATGAACGTTGTTTTGAGTCAATTGTACTTGCACTATTTTCATAAAGCACCATGGGGGGGATTATTGTTTTCTATTTTAGGCATTCTCCCTTTGTCAAGTGAGTGTCCCTTCCACAACATTAGCCCCATGCAAAGTCAGTTAGACCGTGTCTTTATCGGTGTCTGTACCTCTTTTCCTCTTTCCTCATTCTTGGTTCGTTTGCAGGAGATTTTGGCCCACCTTCTTAGTTGCTTGTCATCACACCCCATCTGCATTAAGGGGGGGTTATGCTGTTGTTCTAATGCATCCGTGGTTCGATGGTTTGATAGTATGAACTATGTATTCAGTGGTTGATCCTATATACAAGGAAATTGCAGTGGCTGGCTACCTATGCATTTCGGTGAGATGGATCATCTACCATATAGAAATGCTTGGTTCGTGCCTTCTTCTTCCATGGAGGTTCTTCAGATCAGCAGTTTGGCAAATTTTTTAGCTTCTTCATGCTTCAGTGATGCTACTTCTTCATGATTACTTCTTGTTCCTGTTTTAGGGGACAATTTCCCTAGTTGGAGACTTCTTCAGTTCTTCCCTAGGTTCTTACCTCTTTTTGGGGGAGGGTTTTTCCCACGTGGTTTTCTCTCTTTCCCCGTTTACAAAGGTTGCATCTTCTTGCATTGTACTTGGGTACCTAAAATGGCCTCAATGCCGGGACCCATTATGCATTCATCTTAGTTTTGTGAGCTTAAGGCATTTCCCTAAGTTGCACTTAAGGGGGGGTGTTAGAGTGAATAATTAATTTATTAATTATTTATTCTATTTGCTTAAGCTTACTTAGGCCATGCATTTATTTAATATTTTGTATTTAATGCATGTAGTGGTTAGTTGTTGACAACATGGGAGTTTGTTCCCTTCTAGTTGTCAATCTTATCTTCTACCACCTTCTAGCTTGTTCTACAATCTTCCATGAGCTCTTTATAAGTAGGCTCCCTCATTGTATTTTATAAGGCATTGTGCATATTGTAAATACATTTTCATTGTGTTTGCACATATTGTCTCTCATGTCCGTTTAGGGTTTTTCCCTTGCTCCATGCTCTTCCTCTTCTTGGCTTCTCTTTGACAGGTTTTCGCATGCAGGTGATCTTGGGCGTCTTCAGAGTTGGCTTTCCTCAACTCCAACACTTTGTACTGTGTTGGCCTCATATGTTAAGAAACTTTATAGCAGTTCCTAACTATTTCTACATCATATCTATAATAGGTGTGATCATATATTATATCTCTAGTAAATTTCTCTTCATTTTTTCTTCTATATTTCTCATATCTTGGATCTTGTAATATTATTCTCCTATTTAGTGTGTTATGCCCCATTATCAGTGTTGTATGCTCCATTGTCATTGTAGCTATAGACTTTAAACTATTTGTTAGGATAGCAATGTTAGATCTTATTTCTTCTACCTTTGCATTGATATCTACGGTGAATTGAGTAGTATTGCATGTCCTATTGTATATCTTATTATCTTCCATTAGATATTTCATTATTTACTTTATATCCTCTACTTATGATCTCATAAGTTCTATGATTATTTGGAGGAGCTTCTAATCTTTGTTGTTTTACGGTTTCTACTCAACTTTCTTTCTAAATTATATTTTTTGTGTCTCTATCTCCTTTAACAAATCAATGAATGGTTCATTCGTATCAATATCAACTTTAGGTAGTAATTCTAGAAATGGTTCAATAGTTTTCCTTAGACTTCTTTTCTTTTGTCTCTTTCTTGTCAATCTTTCCTTTTCATCTTTTTCTTCAAACATCTATACAAAAATATTTTTCTCTTTATAACTTATTTTATTTGTATATTTCTTTATAATAGCATATTCAGGTTCATTATCTATAACTTCATCCTCCTCATCTAATTTAATTTATCTTATTATCTTTTCTTGTTCATCTATAATCATAATCATAGTCAGTAAAGTTCTAGCAGCTTCTACTTCTTCAATTATTTGTGCTACATTTTTTTGTTCATCAACAAAATACGTGATTTGACCAACCCTTCTAAAATCTTCAAGAGTACATATTAATACAAAATCTTTTACAATGTATACATCTATTTACATTTATTTCTTGAAATCAACACCCTAGTATATTACCCATAAACTAATCTATTTACAAGTAGGTACTACTTGTAGTACATACACTTTACAAGAGAGAAAGGGATAGGAAGAAGTACGAAAAGAAAGAGGGGGACTTGTGAGGTAAATATGATCCTAATAGAAATCTTCAAATTCTTCTTGTGTCAAGATCTTTCAGTTACCTCCTTGGGACACCCACCAGATGATAAGAGCACTCCATCTCTTCTAAAAATCTTAAATGTATTGCACATTCATGGGGAATATGTAGGTGAAAATAGGTTTTCATATTATTGTCAGTATCCACATGTGTCATTTAGGAATCTTCAACACCTTTCACTATAAGATTAGATCAATTAGCAAATGTCATTCTAGGTCTCATGTTCTACAAACTAGTTACCATGTAATGAAAACTTGCTAAATTAGGCCATGGGAAGGAGGAATCCCACATCTGGCACTTTACTTTGTAAAGCTATAATGAAATCAGAGGTAGCATGATCTCCCTTTGAGTAGACATTCAATCAGACCTAGAATATCCCTAAAAACTAAAAATATTGCTTGAACATAGTTTCTCAAGTGCATCGATCTAGGAAGGCACATGACATAGAAGAGGAAAAATTTCCTAGTCTAAGTGAAAGATGTTTTAGTATCCCTCAAAAAATATTCTAAATTTCTAATCACCACTGTTGGGACTCAAAATTGAAGCCTCGATTTTGAGTACCATGGAGAAAATCAAGCCCCATAAATGCTTTTGATGCATGTGTGCCTGGCTATACCTTTAAGCCACAAGAGGTGTTTAATGATTCTAGCACCTTTTATTTAGTGCATCTATATATTCCATGAAGTCAAATTGCCATTACGAGCTAGTTCCTAAGCCTCGTTTCGAGCATTTGTCAAATTTCCATTTTTGCTTTGTGTCAAATAGTGATAGGAGCCTATGTTTGCAATTGAATATCTCACACCCAATGATGTTTCATTACTCACCACTTTGGGAGTATTTAGTGTCCATACCAGAGAACCTATGTTTTAGATTTTGAGTCATTTTGAGTCTTTTTGACTATTTTTTGAATCTTTCAAAGTTGGTCATTTACTGATGTCATGCTGATGTGAATTGTTTTGAATTCTAGGAAGTCCTGTTTGACTTGTTATAATTTTGACCCAGTTGAATGAAATGTTAAAATTCCTTTTGTGTTGCATTTTAGAGGTCAAAGACTTTCTATGTTTCAATTTTGAGCTTATAAAGAATCTGTTTGATCATTTTTCAAACGCAATAACAAACACAATTTCTAATTTTTTACTGGTGTCAGTACATGCAAATTTGTTAGTACCCCTATTCATGATGTTATAACTCCTAATCCATGATTGCTGAGATTGAATGGATTTTACCATTATGTTCTCCTCCAAAAATACTTCAAGTGTGCCAATTTTCAAGCCTTGATGAATCCATCTACACACTTTTCCAAATCCATTCCATTTGCAAAAATCACTTTTCTACCATTGCTTCAATATGCAAAATTCAAGTAGTCCACTTTGACTGCTTTCCATTTGTACCCAATTATTTTTCATGAGCCCAAATCATAGATTTATACTCACCTCATGATAGTGAACCAACACCCCAATTTTTGTTTTCCCAAGTGTCAGTTTGCCTAGCTTTTGAAGCCAAATCTAAATGCAATTTAGTGTTTTCTAACATGTTTATGTATAGGTGATTTTAAGAAAGAAACTTTGATGGTCAATATCTTTTAACTGGGAATTCATCATGAGACAACATCTGATAGGGTGAAAATATGTGGAATAGAGAATTAGTGTGTCTGATTTCAAAGCTCGGTTAAGTGTTTGGATTAGTTTTTAAGGCCAGTCAAAGGACCCCCTAACATTAAATTGGCAGTTTGTAGATTAATGGTAAAATGAGTTTTAAATGATGGTTCAATGATTGAACTTGATTCTAATTATTCTGAGATTATCAATAGATCAATTTGAAGATTCAGTTCTTCGAAAACAAAATGAAAATTAGCCGGACCCACTTTGGGGTCCAATTGATTCCATCAAACTAATAAAGATAATGATACATTGTATGGAGTCTCTCCAAGATAAGAAAGATGGAGTACCTAAATCTTGGGATGAAGAGAAAATCAAAGAGGAACTTAAGAAATATGGCAAAATTGAGAAAGTTCAATTGTCATGTAACATGCCTAAATCAAAAAGAAAAGATTATGGGTTTGTTCATTTCCCATCTCATGAGGAAGCCTTGGCATGTGTTGAAGATGTAACTAATAGTGAGCTTGGAGAAAGAAATGCTTTTAAAGTTGAATTCTGGTTATTTTAATTATGATAGATTGCATTGGGATTTAAATGCTCCCATGGACTCTTGGGAAAAAATAATCGGAGGTCGTAGCTAGTGATCCTGAACCTAAGTGCTACAGAAAATTACTAATAGAAAATGCAAGTGACATAAATTCTAGATGCTTGGATAGTATTCCAGTACAAATATATGTTTAAGAAGCCAAGCATCTCAATATAGAACCTGAGCAAGGTATGTTAAGGAAGGGATCATCAAGGGATGAAAAAGCTAGGCAACTGGCCTTCCAACACTAGCTTGAGGCTATTGATCCATGCCATCTTTATGGGCATAATTTGCATTACTATTAAGATCACATCTTGGCTTTCACACCTAGTATCATAAACATTTTCAACATCTCAATGATACCTCATGGATCTTTCTGTACACCCCAATTGGGAAATGCTTGAATGCTACATAATCCTTCTTCAAACCCATATTATCCCCTTAGATAGTAGATTAGGAGCTCACTTGAAGGTTACGTTGGCTTCTCAACCTTATAGAATTGGCCCCAGCTAAGTGCATAATGTTTTTCACCACTACATTTTGCTTCTAGTACTCAAATTGATCTTCTAAGCACTTTCAGTAGTCTAGCTTTGGTTTGCATCAAGTGGTGAGAAACATTGCTTGATCATGCCTCTAGTAAGATATGAGATATGAAATGAGTAAAATTTGGTGAAGCTGGAATTGTATAAGAAGCAAGAGGACTAGGAATGAGGAAGAAGTAAATGCAGGGGAGCATTGCAACTAGAGGAAAATCATGCATGAATAGAGCAGGCATATAGCCAATGGAGACCACAGTCGCCAAGTAAAGAATTGCCCAACACAAAAGACAAAGGCAATGTTTGAATAAAAAGGTGAGTCTCGTGCAGAATAGAGGGCTCACATAAAAGGCATGGGTAGACCATGCCAAAGGGGAACCTACATTCATGCAAAGGTAGTAGGGTTATAGGCAAGTCATGAGTAGGAAGCTGGCTTAGGAGGAAGAGCAGAGACTTAGAAGCCACCGATAACCAAGGAGATCATGCAAAAGAAGGAAGCGATAGGGGAGAAAAGGAAGCTCCATTCTAAGCAGGCAGAGATGGTGAATGCAGATCCACATTTTTTGTAAAAAAAGGCCCCACATTTTAAAGGAGCCACCATAGCAGTCAAAAAATTTTAAAGGAAGAGAAACACACCAGTAAATTAGAGGGAGCTGGAGGTTCCAAGGTGAAAGAACAAGGGAGAATCAACATAATTAAAAGAATAAACCCACAAGAAATCTTAGACATACAGAGAGGAGTAGTCCACACAAGAGCCAATGGAACAGAGGAACAAATAGTGAACATAAAAGATCCCATGCAAGCATTTGAAAAAGATGTAGTCAAAGCCACCTTGGAAGATAAATCCCATGCACGAAGATAGCAGATGTCCATGCAAGGGAGTTCCATGTTAGGAATTCATGCTCGGAGGAATGCAAGGAACACAAGCCATAAAAGGTAAAGCCAAGGAAGGCATCATTCACAGTGACTTGGAGAAAAACCAATGAATTGCTTTATCCCACATGGGTGCTGTGAGAAAATTTTGAATGCTTAAATACTAAACCACACACATTGCTTTGTGTCTTAAAGACAAACAACTTTTGGAGGTCAAGGCTTGATGTGGGGCCAGTGGTCAGCCAACTGGTAGGGGTCACCCACGAAATTTTAAATGAATAAACAAGAATGATGATAGGGTGGGATATAGATCCAAAGAATGGGATGCTGACATGTGGATGATCTTGTGGTCATTGCTATGTTGCTAAGGGAAAGATGAATGATGGTTACTATAATGACATAGTGAGTGTCTAGGTGGCACAATGAGATGGTGGTGACATGGTGTTAGTGGATAGATGGAGTTCACCAAAAAACTTGCCGAAATCTAGTGGTTGTCATGTGACCACCAAAAAATGGGAAAAAATTTTGCAAGCGACATGGCGACTTGCCAAAAAATTTAGGAAACCAACAAAGTGTATGTAGGGCCCGCCTGAGATCAGAACCAATGCACATGTGACATGTGGAAAATTGTTAGTGGGTGATGTGGTAGATTATGGTCCAATAAAAAGGTGACATGTGTCACCTAGGTGGCCAATGGGTCCAAATTGTAGGGTGATGTGGAAAGTTCTTAACTAATCAGAGGTTGCCACATGGCAGTCTGATGGCATTCAGTCAGTTGAGGGTAAAAGGCAAAAAATAAATCTTTTAAAATAAATGATTTTCTCACATCTCTCGTGCATTTTCCTAAAGGAGGAAAGTTTTAAATTCAAAATGTTTTTATCCTATAGTTAAAACTATACGAAAGTCATTAATTTTTGAAAATTTTAATGAGAAGGTCTTATTGAAAGCCTGAACTTCAGAGGGGCATAAATGGTGCTATTTTATCCAAAATAGGCACTTCAATATACCATTGGAACTAGAACAAGCTGAATTTTCCATTTCTAAGGTTGCTTTTTGCACAGGTGCTCACCGGTTCATGCTATAAGCAAGTTTGTGATTCCTAGGGCATTCTCAGCAGAATGGGCAAAATTTGTCATTGATCATCAAAATTGGCTAGGAGGTAGATATAAGAGTTTTTTGGAGCTTGATGGTGAAGAAAAATGAATCTAAGAGGTTTTTTGCATTCTAGAGGCCATTTTAACTGATTTTCACTTTTTACCTTGAGTTAATTTTAACATCAAAAATTAATTATTTTCTTTCATCATCAAGCTTTGAGATATTTTACGCTAATTTGAGAGCCAAAATGAAAAATATTTTGATTCACCTATTGAAGAGAGAAATTAGAGAGAGTCTTTTCATGGCAAAGAGAGGGAATTTCAAGTCTACACATTTCAAATGTAGAGCAGATCTAGGAATCCCTTCCTCTATATCATTCTCATTCTTTCTCATTGTAAGTGTTCTATTTTTTGGGAAGAAAAAGTTCAATTCTGTGATACCATTAGGGGTTCCAATTTTTCAATGTGAGACCATTGGTTCCAATTTTTGACATGTTTCCTTGACTATGACACCATTCTTTCAACATAATTCTCTTATATGAATAGTAGTAGTGCATATTATAGAATAAGATTAGATCTATTTAGGTGTTTTGTGTTTTGATTTCATGCATTTGAATGTATTGTTTCAAAGAAATTAATACAAATGAGAAATAACTTCATTAGTTTCATTCTAATTCTCGTCTCCTATCACAGTAATCTTTAATGTTTTATGGTCTTTGAACAAAGAGCCTAGGTCATAGTTGCAGTCCCTTAAGGCTATATGTTGTTTTATTGTTGCTTATAAATCAAGGGGTTATGTAAATGCTTCATAGAAATTAGCAAGGTTGCAAGTTTATTGAGGGGGATATCATGTAAAAATTAGATTTAGATTGAACATGGATGCCTATTTACAAGGTGAATGGATAGATCATATATCTGAATATATGAATAAGTATCAGGTATCTAAGTGTATGTGATTGATTCATGGAATTGCCCAATGGATTAGGCACTGGTCAGCTATAGGATCATTATTTCATTTTGTTGCATATTAGGGGTTTTTGTTGAATACAACGTTATTAATCAAATGCTTTTCCCCTTTCGTGTTGAAAAGCTACAATGGAATGCCTTCACTCAACTTATGAATATCATAGATTTGCAATTTGCTACTATAGATCTATGTTATTACATGAGTTATTAGGATATATAAGGGCTAAATCTATTGATTATAGATTCAGGGATATGTTTTTGCCATGGTACCATATTGATTGAATCTAAGGTCCACCCGCCTAGGTTTTGTAGAGCTCGAAGTGAAGAAGGGTCAAGCCTTATAGTTGGCCCAGTGTCTGAAATGATGTGTTAAAGATGGGAGTTAGGTACCCTTAGATGTGTCATATTCTCATTGGGGAAATTGGAAACCTACAACATTTTCAAACATCAACAAAATGGTGACTCTTCTGGGGAGTGTATTGAATCTATGTGATGGACAAACCTTGAGAATTTAAAGAAGATTCAATACATTAGAAAAATTTTGCTACAGCAGTGGGGTTGTGAGGTTTTTTCCATATCCTTGCTAAATTTCATGCAATCCAGTAATTTTTTATCCCTTTACAACAGTATGTTGTGAGACTTGGATTTAAATTGTGTTTTATGAATACTATAAGTCTATATTCAATTAGTTTGGTCTTTGCAAGTGTTGTTATAAAATTTTAGAGTCAAAGGATTGATCAATATCTTGTTCTCTTTTCAAAATTTTTGAGGATCTACAAGTTTATTTCATGTTGAAAGTCTGGTTCAGAATTAGATCAATAATAATTTGTGTTTCAAAATATTTTCTCACAATTGTGAGTGGCAACTCTATCTCTACAACCAGTGGCATTTAATTATATATGCATTTTGTTGAGGGCTTTTAGCACATTGTTGGGTGGATCTAAATTTGTTTTTGAAATTATTGTTTGAAAAGAGAAGTGTAGTTTGGATCTGATGGTGTTGAAGAGTTATGTTTTAGCTTTGTATAGAGGTTTCAAATTCAAGATAAATTTGAAGAGGTTTTCTTCTATCTACTATTGTTTCAAATCAGTTTGTAGTTCTATTCAAATCTAATTCAATTCATGTCTCACTTAATGTGAGTGGTGACTCGAAGTTAATCTCTATACTAGTGCAGTATTATACATGAATTGTGACTAGTTTCTATAAGAGAAGAATAGATCTGAAGAGGTTGAAACATTTAAATGGTTGCAATATTTGTGGTGTGTTGATTCAAAAGGTTCAGTAAGGATTTGATAAAATTTTGGGTCTACTATTGTAAATGGTAGGCAAAGAACTTTCAACCATTTGGATCTTGAAGTATTCTCATTTTTATGTATTTTCTTTTCATGAAAATTGATTGTGAAAACTGTATTCTCCATCAAGTGAGTTTTAGCACTAAGAGGAGGAGAATAGTTTGATAAGTTTCATATACTTCATGGGAACAAGTTCTAGATTGTAAAGTTTTGTGAAGTGTGTGAAGTGATTTATTTGGTAGAAGGGTATAGATCTGCTGCAAATTACAAATCAGAATTTATTATGGGTGAATGAGTTTCAAATCTTTGAAGAATGTCAAGTTTCCTTTCATCTAGTATGTAGCCTATTAGTGAAACTATTAGATCTATTTCTACCAAGCGGTATATGCCATTAAATTTCAATGGTATTCATGGTTTCCCAAATGTCATTCCTAATAATGTTAGAAATAAATTGTGTAAGTTTAATGGGAACCATCTTGTTTTAGCTAGTCATCATGTAGAGTTATTCAGTGATTTTATGGGTGACTATGAGATTGCTCATGAGGATTCACACATCAAGTTATTTTTTCAAACTATAGAAGGTGATGCTAGAGACTAGTTTACTTTTCTACTAGCATGTTCTATTTCATCTTGGGGTGAGTTGCATTCTACCTTCATGGAGAAATTTGGAGAAAGAGTAAGCATATTTGATTCTTATGACAAGTTCTTGAAGATTCTTGTTGAGAATGGTGAACTTATTCCTCAATTTAACATCAGATGGCAAGAATTTTGAATGAAATCCCTGAGAGATATAGACTGGATGATCAAATGTGTTTATCTATTTACTTTGATGCATTTGACAAGAAAATGAACTATCTACTAAGGGATAAAGAACCACAGACATTATATCAGGCTTTTATGATTGCTAGAGATATTGAAAATAATTTGAAATATGGATTGACTAGAAGTCATTTTGCTAAAAATGTGTGCCAGTATAATGTATCTGAAATAAAAATAGAACATGGTGTTGATACTTTAATTACAAATCAGAATATCAATACCCCTGCTGTAATGAATAATCAGATGGAAAATTTAGATCAGAATATGTGTATAAGGAAGGTTAGTTCAATTTCAAATAGAGACACATATGTTCATGATGCTGTAGCAATAAGAAATGTTTCAGACTTTGATGGAAATGAGCAATGTGATGATCTTATGAATCAAGGTTTAGTTATAGTAGTAAGTTCTTTTCATGATAATTATATGTGTGATGATGTTACTAATGTTTCTAGACTTGAAGTTGCTGCACCTAGATCTTAGTCTTGTGCAAGTGAGGAAGACGAGAGTTATCTCTCTAATCATGAACTTGATATTGCTGATCTGACATATCATGGAGAGATGACACAAGATGAAGAAGGTGAATCACATTTATCTCAATCATAGTCAAACAAATAGAGTGCATATGTTTGCAATGTTTGAGCAATAGATAGTAAGATGGGTTCACTTGATCAATCGAATATGCAAGAAATGATTTATTTTATTGATAGATTGCATCATGTTGAGAACATTATTAAATATAAATTTGAAAGACAATCATCTCAATGTGAGTATGAAGAAGCTGAAAGTCATCTTTCAAGTGATGATAATAAAGTTGTTGATCTGATGTATTATGAAGATGCCTCATGTGAAGATAATGGTGAGAGTTGTTGTTCGAATCAAGAAGAGGACAATGGTAGTACATATTCATCTTCACATGAATCTAATGCAAATTGGGAAGAAGAGAGCAATGATGAGAGTGTAGTTTCTCATGAAGATGAAGGTATGCTTTCTTTTTCTAAGTCTAAAAATGATAATGCATCTCAATTTTTACATTACACAAATCAGTTTGGCTATGAAGAGTTTGAGAGTGATTTGTCCTCGAAGTTTGAAGATAAAGAAATGGTTGATCAAATTGATGCTAATGGGTTCGAACATGAATTTTTGAATGAAAGATTATTACAAGGTTTTATGTTAGACAATGAGGTTGCAGTGTATGGTAATGGTTTTAGTGATGAGTCATGCTCTATCTGTAGAAGTCATCCTAAAGACAATAATGAAGGTGATGTATTTATTGATACTATATGTGTGTTAGATGTAGAAGACAGCAAGTCTTCATATGATTCTAATTTTTTTTCATATGTTGCAAGTGTTTGTGACAATACTTTGGGCAATGGCTTTAAGGTGTTTAATAACCTTTTATATGATGAAGATCCTGATGACGATCAACCTATGTTTTTTCATAATGTCCAAAGAGGACCATTTCATGGAATTATCAATTCACTATTTGAGGAGAACTTTGAGCTTTCAGATTTAGTTGAGTTGGGTATAAATGATGATGATTTGTCATACTGTTGTGATAAATCAGTTTATTCTTCTCCCAGATGTGATAGTGAATATACTAATCAGCATTTCAATTGTGATTATGAGGACAAGGTGTTTGATGAGATAGTT
Source organism: Cupressus sempervirens (assembly GCA_028749045.1). Taxonomy (NCBI): domain Eukaryota; kingdom Viridiplantae; phylum Streptophyta; class Pinopsida; order Cupressales; family Cupressaceae; genus Cupressus; species Cupressus sempervirens. The sequence continues at coordinate 501,087,981 of CM053785.1, forward strand.
ATTGAAAATTTTCTTGCACCTTGTAATGAATTTTATGATGGACACTCTAATGTGAAGAATAATTTTTTTGCTAATTGTGAAGAACCATTTGAAGATCCTAGATTAGTTTCAAATTCTGACATTGATGATATATGTGAGTACAAGTTAGAGTGTTCATTTGAGTACCATCCAGTTGTTGGAAATGAGAATAGAGTAACTGAGAGGGGGAGGGGGTGAATTAGTTACTACAAAAACTTTCATAGTCCCTAAGATGTCTGAATATCCCCTTGATCTGATTAATATAAAATGTTGAAACTTGATAATGCAGAAAATGACAAATATTAAGAACTGATATGTTATCATGCACAAAGCAATTTAGCAATTAAGGACACAAGAGACACCAGATTTAACGTGAAAACCCAATATAGGAAAAACCACCAATGTAACTAGATACTATTTTTCACTCTTTTGAAGTGAGCCCTATTAGGAGCCAACCCTGTTAAAGGTTACAAAAACACACTGTTAGGTGTGACCCTATTAAAGGATTTAATCACCTTGTTAGAAGTGGCCTTGCTAGAGGTCTTTAGAACAATTCAACTGAACTGTCACCTTGTTAGAGGATTTATTGAATGGCTGTTAAACCAACTTTGTTAAGAGATTTTGAATTCACTGTTACAATGGTTAGAAAGCAACAATGAAGTGACCTGATATAATGTACAACTTATCTTTGCTGATTACAGATCTCTGTTATGCTTGATTGGATCCTTATTGATCAAATACAACTTTACAACTCCTTCAACACATCTAATCCTTCATCAGACTTTGCTCAACATTGACCTTTTCATTTCATACTATAATTCACATTCATAACTTCTTTTTCACAATCTCACACACTTTAATTCATAACCAGAATGACCATATATACCTTTCAGATTATCTTAGTCGGCTCGAGTCACTGACTAAACAAGCAATTACAACAATCGGCTAGAAGTGATTAATTTGCAAATCCCTATACTGGCCGACCCTACACGGTAAAATTTGTTTAGAAAATAATTCTTGTGTTAACTAACTGAGCTTGGTTAATACAACAAACTTCGTGACAATCCTTCAATCGCCAGGAGAACTCGGTAAGTACTGAGTTTCCTGAGATAACTGAGTGAGCTCGGTGGAAACTATCCTTTGGAGACTCAGTGAAGCTCAATTAATACTAACTTCTTCATTATTTCTTTGATGATTGAGTGAGCTCGGTGGAAACTACGCTTTAGAGACCCAGTGAAGCTCAGTTAACACTGACTTCCACATTTCCTTCATTGACCGAGTGAGCTCAGTGATCACTCTCTTTCACCTTTCCTTTGTTGATTGAGTTAGCTCGGTTAACACTGTCTTCTACATTTCCTTCAATGATCGAGTGAGCTTGGTTGACATTGTAGATTGCATTGTAGACTATCTAAGCTCAGTAAACATGAGACTAATGGTTGATATGACATTCGTGTGACATCAAGGACAACATTATCCAACAATCTCCCTCTTTGGCATTGATTGCAACACAACATGTCATAATAGAATAAAATTTTGAAAATAAGTCCAACAAGATAACAGACTTCTCCCTCCTTCAATAATCTCCCTCTGTTAAGGGACTTCATGGAAAACTTTTCAAATCTCACAAATTTCAGAAGGATATGACAGTAAATCTCTCCCTGATAGCACATGCCAAAGACAACAAAAGTTAAGTGAATTGTAATGTACCTTTAGTACTGATTCATATGCAATGATTTCTAATTGAACTGCATCAACAGATAGATCTTCAATCTTGTATGCGTTGATGCATCACTAGAACTCATTTTTAGTGGACTTCAGATAGGGGAATGACCCCTAATTTACCTCTGAGATACAAAAATGCATCCTTAGGTAAAGGCTTTGTGAATATGTCAGCAATTTGTTCCTTTGTATGGACATATTCCAATCTAATCTCCTTGTCTTGCACCAATTCTCTGACAAAATGATATTTTATTGCAATATGCTTGGTCTTGGAATGCATCACTGGATTCTTAGATATGTTGATTGCACTAGTATTGTCATAGAACATGACAACTGGTTCTTTGATCTCCATCTTCATTCCTTGCAATAACTACTTAAACCAAACAATATTTGAACAGTTTACTGCTGTAGCAACATACTCTGCCTCTGTTGTAGATTGGGATGTACAATTCTACTTTTTGCTTGTCCAAGAAACCAATCTTTTTCCAAGAAAGAATGCTCCTCCACTTGTGCTTTTTCTGTCATCAAGGTTTCCTGCCCAATCAGCATTAGTAAACACTTTCAAATCCAAATTACCTCCAAATTTGTACCATAAGCCATAATCTTCAGTTCCTTTCAAATATCTCATTATTCTTTTGATTTCCATCAGGTGAGTTTCTCTTAGCTTTGCTGAAAATCTTGCAACAATACCAACTGCAAGGGCAATATCTGGCCTGGTATGAACTACGTATTGCAATTTTCCAATCATAGATCTATACAATGTTTGATCTACCTCTTTGGATTCATCATCTTTGGTAAGTTTCAATCCAATACACATAGGAGTTCCAACAGGTTTACAGTCCTCCATACCAAACTTTTTCAATATCTCCTTGATGTATTTTGATTGAGTGATGTAGATGCCATTCTTATTTTGTTGAATTTGAAGACCAACAAAGAATTTTATTTCACCAATCATAGACATTTAAAATTCCTTGTTCATTTGTTCTGAAAATTCTTTGCAAAGATCATCATGCCCTGTGAAAATAGTATCATCTACAAATATTTCTTCCAAGACAATCTTATTATCTGGTCCTTCCTTTATATACAAGCTACTATTATCATTAGTTCTTTGAAAACCAATCTGAATAAGATAGTTATGCAATCTTTCATACCATGCTCTAGGGGCTTGTTTCATGAAATGGACACCCCTGGATGTCCCAAAAAAACTAAACCAAATTGCTGAAAGGAATTATGTCAAACAGCTTGCATTCAACTTCTTATTTCTCCGTTTAATGTTTTAAACCCCTTATAACTCCGAAAATCAAACGTTTATTTGTTTGTTGTGTTTCGTGCATGGAATTGGTATCATACAACATAAAAAAGAAAGAAACTACAATGATATGCAAAGTGGAAATGAACTGCTGCTAATAAAATGTTATTTTTAGAATTCATAAAACCAAATACATGGCAGATTTATCAACTCACTAATTACTTCAGTAGTATTGACATAATACTCTAGCCCATGATTTAGAACTTGCTCCTACAATACTTTATCCTTCAATCAGTCCACTACCTTCATAATACCATTCCCTCAAAGTGGCATAAGTGTCAGACAAGTAGTGAAGAAGATATGAGCAAAATACCAAATCTACCTATAGCCGAAAATGTAACTAAACTGCCTGATAATGAAGCCAATAACAAAGAATTCCAAAGGCCAAACCCCAAGGGAATGATGTCTAAAATGTTACAAGAGAGGATAGACGTCCTCAAATGCCAAGAACGGAGCTGCAACTCACACACCAATTTCTTCTCATATTCAACCTGCCTAATGAAGCCACAAATGCTTCCTTTTATTCTATTTCCAAGGGTCTGCTCAACTCATATGGCCAATGTGGGATAAAAGATGTGTAATATATAAAAAATATATAAAATACCCCTTATGTCTCCCTTGGGTACACATCACCATAAAGTAAATATTAAAGTAACACTTTAATATTTTACAATTAAATTAGACGTTACTTTAATAAAACTTCAGGCATTAAAATGTATTAGCAATTGGACTCCGAATAATGCGAGTGATAGCTCATCAAAAAGCTCTCACCGAGGAGTATCGAATCCAATCACCAAAATTGACCTGCACTGTGTCCTACCAACTTACTAAAAATAGTAAGTATGCCTGAAACTGAGTAAATCAACTTCATTTTGGCCCAAACTGGAAATGACTAGGCCAAAACACTCCAGGATCCCATTAAACCCTTCGTTAGCCCTCGGGACCGTGTAGAACAAGTTTAACACACACACACTTGGTCAACTGCTAAAATGGGGACATTATAGTCCCCCCCCCTTGAAATTGGTTGTCCTCAAGAAATCTTAGTCCAGCCTGTTGAATAACCTGTTCACTCTCCCATGTAGAATCTTCCTCCAGTAGGTCTTTCCATCTGACCAAATACTCCTTCACTATCTTGTTTCTAAGCTTCCTCTCTCTGGTGTCCAAAATAGCCTCGGGTAATAACACAAGCTTCCCCTCCTAATCCAAAGGGGGTAAATCTGTAGAAGGCACTACACTCTGACCAATGGATTTCTTAAGCCTAGACACATGAAACACATTGTGCACTCGATTGCCCTCTGAAAGCTCAAGCTCATAGGCAAATTTTCCCACTTTGCGAATCACCCTGTAGGGACCATAAAATCTAGGTTTCAACTTTTTAGCTCCGCTCTTCTTGAGTGATGACTGTCTATATGGTTGTAGCCTCAAGTAAACCATATCCCCTACCTCGAAGCTATGCTCTATTCGGTGCTGATCAGCATACAATTTTTATTGATTCTGGGCCTATTGTATATTCTCTTTGAGCACTTTCAGGATGTCCTGACTATCCTGCAATAAGTTTTTGGCTTTGGGCACTCTACTGTCCCCCAAAACTAAATCCATGAAGCTAGGTGCTTCATAACCATAGAGTGCCATGAAAGGAGTCATCTTGATGGACATATTATAAGTGGTGTTATAACAATACTCTCCCATATGCAACCATCTGATCCAAGCCTTTTGTTGTGTAGTTACATAGTTCCTCAAATATCCTTCCACCCATTTATTTACAATCTCTGTTTGCCCATCTATTTGCGAATGATAACTAGTGCTAGGTGTAAGATCTGTACCACACAACCTAAACAACTCTTGCCAAAAAATGCTCATAAACTTAGTATCCCGGTCACTGACAATGAATTTGGGCAGCCCATGTAACCTGAATATCTCTCTAAAGAAAAGATCTCCTACCTGTGCTGCTATGTAAGTGGACGAAATAGCAAAGAAGTGAGCAAACTTCGTCAAGTGGTCCACCACCACATAGATGCAATCCCTTCCCTGCACTCGTGGTAAACCAGTGATGAAGTCCATCAAAATATTTTCCCATTTCCTATCAGGAATGGGCAAGGGCTGTAATAAACCTGCAGGAAATGTGTGCTCTCCCTTATTCTATTGACAAACCACACACTCCCTGACATACCTCTGAACATCATCCTTGAGCCCTTTCCATGAAAACTGCTCTCGGATCTACCTGTAGGTCTTGAAGACCCCCGGATGTCCAGTTGTGGGTGCATCATGAAATGCCTTCAGTATCGCCTCTCTCAAATGTGATGACGGAATCAAATAAACCCTGTCCTGAACTTTGATCAATCTATCTATCACCTCATAGCGATCATCCTGTATGGTACCTTAAATCAATCCAGAAGCCCAAGCATCTCCGACATACTTTGCTATAATCCGATCTCTCCAATCTCCTAAAATCTCTACCAGAGCACATAAGTGAGGTCTCCGAGATAAGGCATCAGCCACCACATTTTTCTTACCTTTGACAAACTCTATGTCAAAGTCATAAGCCTACAATTTAGTCACCCATTTTTGTTGCCGGTCATTAAGATCACATTGGCTCATGAAGTATTTAATACTGTTGTGATCAGTCTTGATCACAAAATGTCCACCTACCAAATATGATCAAAATTTGGCCAATGCATGCATTATGGCCAACATCTCCCAGTCATAGACAGAATAACTTTTCTCAACTCCCCGGAGCTTCCTACTCTCGAATGCAATGGGATGCTTCTCCTGCATTAATACTGCTCCAATCCCATCACCTGATGCATCACAATGAAGCTCAAAAGGCTTCATGAAATCTGGTAGAGCTAGAACTGGACATGAAGACATTACCTGCTTGAAATGCTCAAAACACCTATGTGCTCTGCCCCTGTCCACACGAAGGCTCCTTTCCTGGTAAGATCTATCAAGGGTGTAGCAATCTGTGAGAATCCCTTAACAAACCTCCTATAAAAATCACATAAACCAAAGAATCCCTTAAGCTGTGTAAGGTTTTTGGGAGTAGGCCACTCTACAATGGCTCTAATCTTTTTGAGATCAACTTGAACGCCATTTACACTAATGATATGCCCAAGGTAAAGGAGCTCAGTCATGCCAAACTCACATTTAGATTCCTTGGCATACAATGACTCTCTCTCTAGAATAGATAACACCTCCTCCAGATGACGTAAGTGCTCCTCCCAGGTCTTACTGAAGACCAAGATGTCATCAAAATATCAAGACAAATCTCCTCAGCTGCTTCCTGAATACCTGGTTCATACAACTTTGAAATGTAGCAAGTGCATTGGTTAGACCAAATGGCATAACCATGAACTCAAAGTGGCCATAGTGACATCAGAAGGCTATTTTCTCAATGTCCTTTGCTCTCATCCTGATCTGATGGTATCCAGATCGCAAATCAATTTTGGTGAAGAGGCATGCCCCATGCAACTCATCAATTAGCTCATCAATCCTAGGAATGGGATACCTATTTTTAATTGTTTTCTTATTCAATGCCCTATAATCGATGCACATGTGCATCGTCCCATCCTTCTTCTTTACCAATACTACTGCTAAAGCAAAGGGGCTCTTATTGGGCCTAATATGCCCCATCTCCAACAAATCCTTAATCGCCTTCTCATCCTTATGTTTCTTAGGATGACGATAGGGAGTAATCATAATTGGTTTGGCTCCCTTCTTGAGCTCAATAACATGTTCCATCCCTCTATCAAGAGGAACCCCATGAGGAATATCGCTAAATACTTTAGCGTGTCTATCAAGTATCTTCTGGATATCTGGTGGATGACTCTTTTCTTGTGGCTCTGGTGAAGTTGGTATCACCTGGATTAATATTGACACCTTAGCTGAAGCAACTAAAAAGGCACGAGATTTAGCCCCTTTGATATATAAAGGAAAAAACCATTCAACAAATTCTTCCTACCACAAGGACAAAGACAAAAAACCGTTTCAGAAAGAGTATAGAAAACCCAAAGAAGGATCAAACGGACTAGACAATGAAACCTTGAATGAACTTCAAAAGAAGAAGTTGTGCTTCCATTGTAGAGAGCCTTGGGACTTATCTCATAAATGTTCTCTCAAGGCTAAGGCAAATCAAATGGAGTATTTTTCAGCAGAAGAGTCAGAGTTAGAAGGGGAGGATCAGCACTCCAATTCAGGAGAGGCTTACAGACAGAGGAGCATGATGGGTTTAGAGTCATGGTGGCTAACGGTGATAAAATATTATGCACTCGAAAGATATCTAATCTTTGCATCAGGTTTGGAGATGGCTACAAGTTGGAGGATGAGTTCTATGTTGTGGACTTGGGAGATTATGATGTCATCCTTGGCATGACATGGATGGCTTCACTAGTTGAGATCACACTCAATCTAGCAAAATTGGAGATGAGATTCCAGCATGAGGGTAGAACTGTGGTACTTAGAGGACTTTTAGATGGAGGTTTCAGAGTAGTGTCCTTGAGGAGAATGTAGAGACTTTTTCATCATGATGACATAGAGTGGGTGGCAGAGTGCTACATTATGCCAACTTCACCAGAGCCACAATAGCCCCACTATCAATAAGAGATATCACTTTCTGCCCTTGGATAGTACCCTTGACCTTAAATGTGATTTCCTTTTGGGCCCCTATCAAGCGTGCCAATGATCTATGATCCTTAGGACTGTTTCTCTCCTCTATAGTGTTACCCTCATCTAAATCAGAGTGTTGATCCTCCCCTTCTAACTCTGACTCTTCTGCTGAAAAATACTCCATTTGATTTGCCTTAGCCTTGAGAGAACATTTATGAGATAAGTCCCAAGGCTCTCTACAATGGAAGCACAGCTTCTTCTTTCAAAGTTCATTCAAGGTTTCATTGTCTAGTCCTTTTGATCCTTCTTTGGGTTTGCTATACTCTTTTTGAAATGGTTTTTAGTCTTTGTCCTTACAGTAGGAAGAATCTGTTGAATGGTTTTTTCCTTTGTATACCGAAGGGGCTAAATCTCGTGCCTTTTTAGTTGCTTCAGCTAAGCTGAGTGGATCATGTCCCTTCACCCAACCTCGTAATGGATCAGCAAGACTATCACAAAATAACACCACCAATCTCCTAGGAGAGATATCAGTAACAAGTACAAACAAGCACAAAAACTCGGCAATGTAAGCATCCATAGAACTTAACTTTTTTAACTGTGCTAGCTCCTTGAAATGTAACTCGGGATCCTTAGTGTCAAATCTCTCAATCAATGTTTCGGTGAATTCCTCATAGGATGTAATCTGATTATGCCCCAAAATCACCATGCCATGATGCCACCATTCATGTGCAACGTCGTCCAAGTGCATAGCCGCATACTTGATAGCCTCCTCCTCAGGCATAGGATTTAGCTGCAAGTATGTATCTACCTTCTGCACCCAAGCTCATGCAGTCATCTTCCCTGAAGCATCATAATAAGGTAAAGAAAGTTTTCCAACTTTCTTCCTCAGCTCAAAGTTTTGATTCCTCCCTCTTGCTTTAGGCATGTGTCTCATCCTCAAGTCCATATAATCTCTAAGAGAAATATCTTCCTGAAACTCTAGTCCACTAGCCTCCCAGTCCCTCCTGAACTGATCCTATAACTCACTAATCTACAGTTCATTTACTGGTTGAACCGGATCTCTGAGTGGGAAAGTGGGTAGAAGAGGTCTCGAGCTTGCAGTCCATGCTGGGCGTGCAACGTGTCTAAAGTTATCAGCCTCATTCCCATTGTTGTCGTGTCCATTATTACCATTAATGTTATTCTCAGGACCATTGTTGTTGCCTTGGCCTCCATGGTTATTGTTTCCCCCATTGTTATTGTTTCCCTCATTGTTATTGTTTCTATTGTTGGCATCACCTGGATTAATATTGACACCCATCTATCTAGCCATGAGCTGCAACATCATGTCCATTCGCCTATTCTGCTCCTACTGCATACGTTGCCCCTACTCTAATGTATCTAGTAACTATTTGAACAATACCTCCCCCTGATCTGGACCAGCATTTTCGCCTTTGCCTAATCCTGTATTCCTGGCATCTCAATCACCCATATTATTGTTCTGATCAAAGAATATCTCCTCTCTGTCTGTATGGTTGGATTCAATGTCCACCTACATGGATGTACTAGACTATTTTCTTTGCAAGTCTGAAATCCTATTTTGTCTTGCTCTGGTATCACGGAAATTATAAGACCCCTATCGCATGCTCAAACATAAATGCTTAGCCTGTGTTTTTTACTTATTTTTGATTTTAGTGTTTTGACATTTCATCAAACACTTTTTCCCTCTATCCAACTATTCCAAATTCCCTATAAGACCTCTACAGGATGGCAGGACTTATAGCTCTGATACCACTATAATGGGCACCTACTGGTTATAACTTCGTGAAACACTTTGCAAGCAAGCTCTGATACCATTGTAATGGGAAACCTTATAATTTAATGTTGAGAATGTTGCAATCAATTACAAAGAGATGTATTCCAAAGGCCAAACCCCAAGGGAATGACGTCTAGAATGTTACAAGAGAGAATGAACGTCCTCTATAGCCAAAAAAGGAGTATGATTCACACATCCAAGCTCTTATCAAATGCAAGTTATAATCATCTGATACAATAATCTGATAATCAACAATGAGACTTTTAGCCCTATTTATCCTTTTCTTCATCCTTCTGGAAGGAACTAAAAAATTAATTAATTGCAAGAGCTAGAAGCTTCCTCCTTCCAATAATTAATGCATTCTCTAGAAATTCCTCCCTGTGGCAATCATTAATTAAGATTGGTGTGTGAGTTGCAGCTCCGTTCTTGGCATTGAGGATGTTTATCCTCTCTTGTAACATTCTAGACGTCATTCCCTTGGGGTTTGGCCTTTGGAATTCTTTGTTATTGGCTTCATTATCAGGCAGTTTAGTTGCATTTCTGGCTACAGGTAGATTTGGTATTTTGCTCATATCTTCTTCACTACTTGTTTGACGCTTATGCTGCTTTGAGGGAATGGTATTATGAAGGTAATGGACTGATTGAAGGAAAAAGTATTGTAGTAGCAAGTTTGAAAGCATGGGCTGGAGTATTATGTCAATACTATTGAAGTAATTAGTGAGTTGATAAATCTGCCATGTATTTGGTTTTATGAATTCTGAAAATAACATTTTATTAGCAGCAGTTCATTTCCACTTTGCATATCATTTTAGTTTCTTTCTTGTTTATGTTGTATGATACCAATTCCATGCATGAAACAGAACAAACAAATAAAAGTTTGATTTTCAGAGTTATAAGGGGTTTAAAACATTAAACGAAGAAATAAGAAGTTGAATGCAAACTGTTTGACATAATTCCTTTCAGCAATTTGGTTTAGTTTTTTTGGGACATCGAGGGGTGTCCATTTCAGCCTAAAAACTCCTCCCTGGAAATAATTAATTAAATCGAAAGGCTTCCGTCCTTCCAATAATTAATACATACCCTAGAAGCTACTCCCTTGTAATTAATAATTAAATTAATTAAATACAAAGTCACCTTTAAATTGAATGACTTTATAAGAAATTAATTTAATTTTTATTATCCTCCACTTAGACTTTGGAGAACGTGAAGGCCAAAAGATGGGATCATTACAAATCCGCCCTCCTTGAAATTGCTTGTCCTCAAGCAATTAAGTAACATAATGGACTCCAACCTCCACCTGGATCCCAATTGAAGTAGTATGTGATATCCATATGGACATTAAACAAACTGCAAATGAACATCATTAAGACCAAACACATGTCTTGCAAGTTAGCTCTCAACACTTGTGTTGAAGAAGTATAAGTCTGGATGTCACCAGAAGGCGGCTTCATAGAAGATCTATGAAACCTCTTCCTCCCAATTGCTACAACACAAAATTGAATCTTTGTAGATGGTGAAAATTGAGCCCAACTCCACTCAAGTGAATGATCAACATCAGCCTCAAACATTAGATTGTCATAAGACAATGTTGCATCCATGTTGAACATAGTACTAAACCAAGAGTGAACATTAACACTTTGTTGATCGATATTATAATATGACTCTGTCACTATATTGATCACCTCATTAGCAATAACAAGTGTACTATCATCAGAACACACATCTATAACCACATGCATACTGCCAAACTCCTCGTTGGATGGTTCAACTGACATAGAAGTGGCTGCTAATATGATAGTATCCTTGCATTCTTCTAATCCCACATCGATGGACTCCATATCACCAGCATCATAGCTAGGTGGCTCTATATGTGTCTCAATCCCACCTGATGAAACAACTTCTTTCTGCACTAGAGCAACATACAAATCTTCAATATCGATGCCCATTTGTCTAGCCATAAGTTGCAACATCATATCCATTCGCCTATTATGCTCCTGTTGCATTTGATGCCCCTCCTCTAATGAACTAAGTAACCTAAGCATTGCATTTTATTGATCTAGACTGATATACATTTTGTCAAATTCTTTTCCCTTTATCTCGATGTTCCAAATTTCCTATAAGAACTTCACAGGATGGCAGGACTAATAGCTGTGATACCACTGAAATGGACACCCCTAGATGTCCCAAAAAAACTAAACCAAATTGCTGAAAGGAATTATGTCAAATAGTTTGCATTCAACTTCTTATTTCTTTGTTTAATGTTTTAAACCCCTTATAACTCTGAAAATCAAACATTTATTTGTTTGTTGTGTTTCGTGCATGGAATTGGTATCATACAACATAAACAAGAAAGAAAATACAATGATATGCAAAGTGGAAATGAACTGCTGCTAATAAAATGTTATTTTCAGAATTCATAAAACCAAATACATGGCAGATTTATCAACTCACTAATTACTTCAGCAGTATTGACATAATACTCTAGCCCATGCTTTCAAACTTGCTGCTACAATACTTTTTCCTTCAATTAGTCCACTACCTTCATAATACCATTCCCTCAAAGCGGCATAAGTGTCGAACAAGTAGTGAAGAAGATATGAGCAAAATACCAAATTTGCTTGTAGCTGGAAATGCAACTAAACTGCCTGATAATGAAGCCAATAACAAAGAATTGCAAAGGCCAAACCCCAAGGGAATGACATCTAGAATGTTACAACTGAGAATGAACATTCCTTATTGCCAAAAAAGAGTGTGATTCACACATCCAAGCTCTTATCAAATGCAAGTTATAATCATCCGATACAATAATCCCATGCTAAACAATGAGACTCTCACCCCTATTTATCCTATTCCTTTACCCTTCTAGAAAGAACTAAAACATTAATTAATTGCAAGTGCTAAAAGCTTCCCCCTTCCAATAATTAATGCACTCTCTAGAAACTCCTCTCTTGCAATAATTAATTGTGCTTCTAGAGGCTTCCACCTTTCCAATAATTAATACACACTCTAGAAGCATCTCCTTTGTAATATAATAATTAATTGAATTAATTAAATATAAAGCCACCATTTAATTTTAATTTATTTAATGGCTTTATAATAAATTAATTTAATTGCTAAAGTGGGAACATTACATTTCAGACCATACAGTGCCTTGTGTAATTTGCAGACCATGTCCTTTTTATCTGGATCAACAAAACCTTCAGGTTGTTCAATGTAAACCTCTTCATCCAGTATTCCATTGAGGAATGCTGACTTGACATCCATTTGATAAACTTTGAATCCTTTGTGAGCAGCATATGCAAGTAAGGTTCTGACTCCTTCCAATCTTGCAATAGGAGCAAAGGTTTCTCCATAATCTATGCCTTCTTCTTGAGAGTATCCTTTGCATACCAATTTGTCTTTGTTTCTGAATACCTTACCATCTTCAGTTAACTTGTTTCTGAATACCCACTTGGTTCCAATTACATTCTTATTTTTAGGCCTAGGTACAAGAGTCCATGTCTTGTTCTTCTCTATCTGTTCTATTTCCTCGTTCATTGCCTCAATCCAACTATCATTTCTCAATGCATATTTAATGCTTCTAGGTTCAAAATCAGCAAGTAAACAAGTATTTTTCAGCTTGCTTCTCATCAAGGTTCCTTCAGACTTGTCTCAAATGATCTGATCTAGTGCATGATGTCTTCTGACATATTTAGCAAATACAGGTTCTTTGCCTCTTGAATGAGTTTCATTGCTATCTCCTTGTGCTTCAATTTCATGTTCAGGTTGTTTTGGCTCAATAAGAATTGGCTCGGGTGTTTCAGATTTGGTAGACACTTGCTTGGTAATGTCTGAATTTTGCTGTGGCTTGGTTTGAACTATTTGCAACTTGGTTACTGATGACTCGGGAGTTGAGGATTCTTGAGTGAACGGTGTGCTTGGTATAGTATCTGGTTCAATGTAAACAAATCTTTTGTAATCTTCAGGTACCTTTTTGCTTTCTTTTTCAGATTTGTCTGCAAACTCATCAACTTTCACATGTGCACTTTCTATGACTTTGTGAGTGGATAGATTTAAACATCTATATGCTTTGCTTTTGCAAGAATATTCTAAAAATATTCCTTCATCACCTTTTACATCAAATTTTTCTTTTCTAGATTCTTTCAAAATATAACATTTGCTTCCAAATACTTTCAGATAACTTACATTGGGTTTGTAGCCATACCATAATTCATAGAGAGTTTTGAATGAGTCCTTCTTCAACTGTACTTGGTTTAAGGTATGAACTGCAGTTCTGATGGCTTCCTTCCAGTATTTGATAGCAACCTTTTTTTCTATCATTAGGGTTCTTGCACAATCCATGATGGATCCGTTTCTTCTTTCAGTTATTCCATTTTGTTCAAGAGTTCCTGGTGCTAAGACCTATCTTTTAATACCTTTTTCAATGTAGAATTTGTTGAATTCATGTGAGATGAATTCACCACCTCTATCTGACCTTAAATATTTTAGTCTATTTCCTGTTTCTTTTTCTACTCTTGCCAAATACCATTTGAATTTCTCAAATGCTTCTGATTTATTCCTTAGATACATGACAGTCATCATTCTTGAGTAGTCATCAACAAAAAGAATGAAAAAAATTTCTCTAGTATAGCTTTCTATTCCAACGAGTCCACATAAATCAGTATGCACAATTTCTAATATATCTTCAAACTGATAGTTCTTACTTTTAAAACTAGTCTTTCCCATTTTACCAATCTGACAATTCTTGCATAGACCAACCTCATGTTTCTTAATGTTAGGAATGCCTCTCACTTTCTTGAATTTGCTTATTTTTACCAGATTATCAAAACTGACATGACACAACCTTTTATGCTATAACCAACTTTCTTCAATTTGAGCAATAAAACATGAGCATTCACCAAGTTCTAGATAAAACAAGTTACCTTTAGTTTGGGTGCCAGATCCTATCAGCTTTCCTTACTCATTCAACATTCTTGCCTTTCCATGCATGAATTCCACCTTGAATCCAGTATTGAGTAATTGTGCCACACTTAGCAAATTATGTTTAAGACCTTCAACCCAACAGGCATTATTACATACAAGTTCTTTGGTTAGATAGATTCTTCCCCTTCTTTTTATGAAACAAGGTTCATTATTACCAAACCTTACACTGCCAACATCATAGTCTTCAAACTGATCAAACTTAGTTTTATCACCACTCATATGATGTGAGCAACCACTGTCTATAATCCATGTATCATTCTTACTTATATGAGAAACAAGTGCCATTTTATCTTCCTCATCACTGTCAGAATCATCTTTAATGGCAATATAAACGATTTCATCCTCACTATTATCAGAATCTTTAGAATTTTCAGCCATGAAGCATGATTTCTTACCTTTGTTTTTGGATGATTTGAAGTCTTTCTTGCCATTCCATTTGTAATCTTTATTTTCATCATTGTTTTGCTTGTTTGGACACCTTGCTGCAATATGACCAATTTCTTCACAAGAAAAACATATTAGAGGAACTTTACCTTTGTATTTTCCTCTACCTCTAGAATATTTCTTTGCTAGTAGAGCTTCAATTACTTCAAGGTCATTGTTTGAACTTTGGCTTGATTCATTTTCACTTTCATATTGAGATTCCTTCTCCTTTTTGTTTTTCTCCTTGAGTGAGAGCTTGGCTTGAAATGCTAATTCAATGTTCTTGGAGGCTGGAACATAGTTGTCAAAGTTATCTAGTTCAAATGCAGTTAGTCTTCCAACTATGGCCTCAAGATTTATCTGATGATTTGCTTCACACCTTCTTTCCTGAATTGTAGAAACTCTGATTGCATAAACAGGAAGCAAGGTTCTGAGAACTTTTCTTATAACTGTTTCTCCTTTGATATCACCTCCAAATGCTCTGATTGCACTCACACATGCTTTAACTCTTTCAACATACTTTGCAATGTTTTCGTCCTCTCTCATCCTCATTTGATCAAAGTCCTCTTAGACTTTCTACTTTTGCTCTTCTCACATTATCATCTCCTCCATAGATTTCTTTTAGCTTGTTCCACATCTCAAAGGCAGTTTTGCAGTCCTTAATGTCATCAAATTCTTCATAACTAAGAGCGGATGCTATGTCTATTATCATATTGTTGTGAGTCTTCTTTTCAGCAATGTCATTGACAGACAATGTGCCAGGAGGTTCTTCATATTTTTCTTCAAGGTATTTTAGTCCAGTATCACCAACATTAGCTAGATGAAGTCTCATCAATCCTTGCCATACAGAGAAGTTATCTCTGTTGAGTTTTGGAATTTCTCTTTTGTAAGACATCTTGATCTTTGGCTTAGATCCTTGAAATCTCTTCTTGCAAGCACCAACTACTCTGATACCAATTGTTGGAAATGAGAATAGAGTAATTGAGAGGGGGACGGGGTGAATCAATTACTACAAAAACTTTCACAGTCCCTAAGATGGTTGAATATCCCCTTGATCTGATTAATATAAAATGTTGAAACTTGATAATGCAGAAAATGACAAATATTAAGAATTGATATGTTATCATGCACAAAGCAATTTAGCAATTAAGAACATAAGAGACACCAGATTTAACTTGGAAACCCAATATGGGAAAAACCACCAATGTAACTAGATAATGTTTTTCACTCTTCTGAACTAAGCCCTGTTAGGAGCCAACCCTGTTAAAGGTTACAAAAACACACTGTTAGGTGTGACCCTGTTAAAGGATTTAATCACCTTGTTAGAAGTGGCCTTGCTAGAGGTCTTTAGAACAATTCAACTGAACTGTCACCTTGTTAGAGGATTTATTGAATGGCTGTTAAACCAACTCTGTTAAGAGATTTTGAATTCACTATTACAATGGTTAGAAAGAAACAATGAAGTGACCTGATATAATGTACAACTTATCTTTGCTGATTACAGATCTTTGTTATGCTTGACTGGATCCTTATTGATCAAATACAACTTTACAACTCCTTCAACACATCTGATCCTTCATCAGACTTTGCTCAACATTCACCTTTTCATTTCATACTATAATTCGCATTCATAACTTCTTTTTCACAATCTCACACACTTTAATTCATAACTAGAATGACCATATATACCTTTCAAATTATCTTAGTTGGCTCGAGTCACTGACTAAACAATAAATTACAACAGTCGGCTAGAAGTAATTAATTTGCAAATCCCTATACTGGCCGACCCTACACAGTAAACTTTGTTCAGAAAATAATTCTTGTGTTAACCGATTGAGCTCGGTTAATATAGTGAACTTCGTGACAATCCTTCAATTGCTAGGAGAACTCGGTAAGTACTAAGTTTCTTGAGATAACCGAGTGAGCTTGGTGGAAACTATCCTTTGGAGACCCAGTGAAGCTCAATTAATACTGAATTCTTCATGATTTCTTTGATGACCGAGTGAGCTCGGTGGAAACTACGCTTTGGAGACTGAGTGAAGCTCGATTAACACTGACTTCCACATTTCCTTCATTGACCGAGTGAGCTCGGTGATCACTATCTTTCACCTTTCCTTTGTTGACCGAGTTAGCTCGATTAACACTGTCTTCCACATTTCTTTCAATGATCGAGTGAGCTTAATTGACACTATAAATTGCATTGCAAATTTTATGAGCTCAGTAAACTCGAGACTAATGACTGATATGACATTTGTGTGACATCAAGGACAACATTATCCAACACCAGTTATGCATAAGGATACACATTTTCAAGGTATGTGTGATCCCTTTCCCCATGTTGAATATGAAGCCTTCATATTCGAGAATGATAGCATCCATGAGTCATTAAATGAAGAGAATTTTTAGTTTTAGTCTAATATTTTTAAGCATGCTGATTAGAACTTTCATAATGAGCAAATGGTTGAAGATGAACCTAGTTCTTTATATGCCTTGTGAAAGTCAAGGTTTAGATTCAGTTTTGCTGAGTGAGTTGATTTAGAATGATAATTTGGTTGTTGAAACTAATATGAATAATAATTTTAGTTTACCTCATGCAAGTTCAAATGAGAATCAAATTTTTGAAAGAGGTAAAGGTTTTTGTTGAAGTTTGGTGGCCCAAGGTCATCACTTGTACATAATAGAGGTATTTGTTTTTGCTTCAATAAAGCTTTTCAAGAGAAGTCTTTGGGAATGGTTTGCTTCTTCCAAATATCTAAATCCTTATCATGCCCACAAGGGAGATGCATCCCCATAAAAAGCCACTGTTGGGACTCAAAATCGACGTCCCAATTTTGAGTACCATGGAGAAAATCAAGCCCCATAAACACTTTCGATGCATGTGTACCCAGCTATGCCTTTGAGCCCCAAGAGGTTTTTAATCCTTCTATCACCTTTCATTTAGTGCGTCTATATGTTCCATGAAGTCAAATTGCCATTTTGAGCTAGTTCGCGAAGTCCCATTTCAAGCATTTGTCAAATCTGCATTTTTGCTTAAGCGTCAAACAACGATAGGTGCCTGTGTTTGCAATTGAATATCTTGCACCTAGTGATGTTTCATGACTTTCCACTTTGCGATTATTTAGTGTCCATACCAGAGAGCCTATGTTTTAGATTTTGAGTCATTTCAAGTCCGTTTGACTAGGTTTTGAATCTCTCAAAGTTGGTCATTTACTGATGTCATGTTGATGTGAATTGTTTTGAATTTTGGGAAGCTTTGTTTGACTTGTTATAATTTTGACCCAGTTGACCAAAATGTTAAAATTTATTTTGTGTTGCATTTCAGAGGTCAGAGACTTGCTATGTTTCAATTTTGAACTTATGACAAATCTGTTTGATCAGTTTTCAAACATGATTCTAAATGCAATTTTTGATTTTTTACTAGTGTCATCACATGCAAATTTGTCAGTAACTCCTAATTCATGATTGGTGAGATCAATTGGATTGTACCACTATGTTCTCCTTTGAAAATACTTCAAATGTGCCAATTTTCAAGCCTTGACGAATCCATTTGCACACTTTTCCAAATCTATTCCATTTGCAAAAATCACTTTTCTACCATTGTTTCAATCTACAAAATCCAAGTAGCCCACTTTGACCACTCGCCATTTGCACCCAATTATTCATCATGAGCCCAAATTGTAGATTTATATTCACCTCATGATAGTGAACCAATGCCTTAGTTTTTGTTTTCCCAAGTGTTAGTTTGCCTAGTTTTTGAAGCCAAATCTAAATGCAATTTAGTGTTTTCTGACATGTTTATGTAGAGGTGATTTTAAGCAAGCAACTTTGATAGTCAATATCTTTTGACTGGGAATTTTTCATGAGACAAGATCTGATAGGGTGAAATTATGTGGAACAGAGAATCAATGTGTCTGATTTCAAAGCTTGGGCAAGTGTTTGGATCAGTTTTTAAGGCTGGTCAAAGGACCCCCTAACAATAAATTGGCGATTTGCATATTAATGGTAAAATGAGTTTTAAATGATGGTTCAGTGATTGAACTTGAATCTAATCAGTTTGAGATGATCAATAGATCAATTTGAAGATTTAGTTGTTCAAAAATGAAAAAAAAAAATTAGCCGGACCCATTTTGTGGTCCTACTGATTCCATTAGATTGATAAAGATAATGATACATTGTATGGAGTCTCTCCAAGATAAGAAAGATGGAGTGCCTGAATTTTGGGATGAAGAGCGAATCAAAGAGGAACTAAAGAAATATGGTGAAATTAAGAAAGTTCAATTGTCATGTAACATGCCCAAATAAAAAAGAAAAGATTATGGGTTTGTTCATTTCCCTTCTCATGAGGAAGCCTTGGCATGTGTTGAAGATGTAAATAACAGTGAGCTTAGAGAAAGAAATTCTTTTAAAGTTGAATTTTGGTTATTTCAATGATGACATATTGCATTGGGATTTAAATGCTCCCATGGACTCTTGGGAAAAAACAACTGAAGGTCATAACTAGTGATCCTGAACCTAAGTACAGTGGAAAATTACCAATAGCAAATGCAAGAAAAATAAGTTCTGGATGCTTGGATAGTATTCCAGTACAAATATATGTCTAAGAAGCCAAGCATTATAGTATAAAACCTAAGCAAGGTATGTTAAACAAGGGATTATCAAGGGATGAAAAAGCTTGGCAATTGGCCTTCCAACATTGGCTTGAGGCTATTGATCCATGCCATCATTATGGGCATAATTTGTGTTAGTCTTGGCTTTCACACCTATATCATAAACATTTTCAACAGCTCAATGATACCTCATGGATCTTTCTCTGCACCCCAACTAGGAAATGCCCGAATGCTACATAATCCTTCTTCAACCCCATATTATCCCCTTAGACAATAGAGCAGGAGCTCACTTGAAGGTTACATTGGCTTCTTGACTCTATAGAATTGGCCCCAGCTAAGTGCATAATGGTTTTTGCCACTACATTTTACTTCTAGTACTCAGATTAATCTTCTAAGCACTCTTAGTGGTCCGACTTTGATTTGGATCAAGTAGTGAGTAAAACATTGCTTGATCATGCCTCTAGTAAGCTATGAGATATGAAATGAGTGCAATTTGGCAAAGCTAGAGTTGTACAAGAAGCAAGAGGAGGACCAACAATGACAAAGAAGTCAATGAAGGGGAGCATTGCAACTAGAGGAAAATCATGCATGAATAGAGTAGGTGTATAGCCAATGGAGACCATAGCAACCAAGTAAAGAATTGCCCCACACAAAAGACAAAGGTAGTGTTTGAATAAAAAGGTGAGTCTCACGCAGAACAGAGGGCTTGCATAAAAGACATGGGTAGACCACACCAAAGAGGAACCTGCATTCACATAGAGGTAGTAGGGTTATAGGCAAGCTGTGAGCAGGAAGCCGGCTTAGGAGGAAGAGCAGAGACTTAGAAGCCACTGATTGCCAAGGAGATCATGCAAAAGAAGGAAGCAACAGGGGAGAAAAGGAAGTCCCATGCTAAGTAGGCAGAGATGGTGAATGGAGATCCAAATTTTTTGTCAAAAAAGGCCCCACGTTTTAAAGGAGCCGCCATAGCAGTCAGTAATTTTTAAAGGAAGACGAACATGCTAGTAAACTAGAGGGAGCCGTAGGTTCCAAGATGAAAGAACAAGGGAGAATCAACATGATTAAAAGAAGAAACCCACAAGCAATCTTAGACATACAGAGAGGAGCAGTCCATGCAAGAGCTAATGGAATAGAGGAATAAATAGTCAACATAAAAGCTCCCACGCAAGCATTTGAAAAAGCTGCAGTCAAAGCTACCTTGCAAGATAAATCCCATGCATGAAGATAGCAGATGTCCATGCAGGGGAGTTCCATGTTAGGAATTCACACTCAGAGAAATGAAAGGAACACAAGCCATAAAAGGCAGAGCCAAGGAAGGCATCATTCATAATGACTTGGAGGAAAAATAATGAAGTGCTTTATCCCACATGGGTGCTGTGAGAAAATTTTGAATGCTTAAATACTAAACCGCATACATTGCTTTATGTCTTAAAGACACACGAATTTTGGAGGTCAAGGCTTGATGTGGGGCTAGTGGTCGACCAGCTGGCAGGGGTCACCCAAGAAATTTTAAATGAATAAATAAGAATGATGACATGGTGGGAAATAGATTCAAAGAATGAGATGCTAACACGTGGACAATCCTGCAGCCATTGCTATGTCACTAAGGGGAAGATGCATGATGGTTACTATAGCAACATAGTGAATGCCTAGGTGGCGTAGTGAGATGGCAGTGATATGGCATCAGTGGACAGATGGAGTTCACTAAAAAACTTGCCAGAATCTGGTGGTTGCCATGTCGCAACCAAAAAATGGGAAAATTTTTGGCAAGTGACATGGCGACTTGCCAAAAAATTTAGGAAATTGGCAGTGTATGTGGGGCTTGCCCGAGATCAGAACCAATGCACATGCGACATGTGGTGCACTATCAATGGGTAATGTGGCAAATTGTGGTCCAATTAGAAGGTGACAAGTGTCACCCAAGTGGCTAGTGGGTCCAAATTGCAGGGTGATGTGGAAAGTTCTCAGCCAATTAGAGGCTACCACATGGCAATCTAATGGCATCCAGTTAGTTGAGGGTAAAAGGGAAAAAATAAATCTTTTAAAATAAATGATTTTCTCACATCTCTTGTGCATTTTCCTAAAGGAGGAAAGTTTTAAATTCAATTTTCTTTTATTCTATAGTTAAAACTATAGGAAAGTCATTAATTTTTGAAAATTTTAATGAGAAGGTCTTATTGAAAGCCTAAACTTTAGAGGGGCATAATTGGGGCTATTTTTATCCAAAATAGGCACTCCAATATACTGTTGGAACTGGAACAAGCTGAATTTTCCATTTTTGAGGTTAGCTTTTGCATAGGTGCTCACTGGTTCATGCTATAATTGAGTTTGTGATTCCTAAGGCATTCTTAGCAAAATGGGCAAAATTCGTCATTAACCATCAGAATTGGCTAGGAGGTAGAAATAAGAGTTTTTTGGAGCTTGATGGTGAAGAAAATTGACTCTAAGAGGTTTTTTAACATTTTAGAGGCCATTTTAACTCATTTTCACTTTTTACCTTGAGTTCATTTTAACATCAAAAATTAGTTATGTTCTTTCATCATCAAGTTTTGAGATATTTTATGCCTCTAAGAGCCAAAATGAAAAAGATTTTGATTCACCCATTGAAGAGAGAGATTAGAGAGAGTCTTTTCATGGCAAAGAGAGGGAATTTCAAGTGGACACATGTTAGATGTAGAGTAGATCTGGGAATCCCTTCCTCTATATCATTCTCATTCTTTCTCATTGTAAGGGTTACAGTTTTTGGGAAGAAAAAGTTCATTGTTGTGATACCATTAGGGGTTCCAATTTTTCACTGTGAGACCAGTTGTTCCAATTTTTGACATGTTTCCTTGACTGTGACACTATTCTTTCAACATAATTCTCTTATATGAATAGCAGTAGTGCAGATTATAGAATAAGTTTAGATCTATTTAGGTGTTTTATGTTTTGATTTCATGCATTTGAATGTATTGTTTCAAAGAAATTAATGCAAATGAGCAAGAACTTCATTAGTTTCATTTTGATTCTTGTCTCCTATCTCAATAATCTTCAATGTTTTATGGTCTTTGAACAAAGAGCCTAGGTCATAGTTGTAGTCCCTTAAAGTTGTATGTTGTTTTATTGTTTCTTATAACTCAAGGAGTCATTTAAATGCTTTAGAGAAATCAACAGGGTTGCATGTTTATCGAGGGGGATATTATGTAAGAATGAGATTTAGATTGAACATGGATGTCTATTTACAAGGTGAATGGATAGATCATATATCTGAATATATGAATAAGTATCAAGCATCTAAGTGTATGTGATTGATTCATGGAATTGCCCAATGAATTAGGCATTGGTCAACTACAAGATCATTATTTCATGCTGCTGCATATTAGGATTTTTTATTGAACTCAACATTACTAATCAAACACTTTTCCCCTTTGATGTTGAAGAGCTACAATAGAATGCCCTCACTCAGCTTATGAATGTCATAGATTTGCAATTTGCTACTACAGATATGTGTTATTACATGAGTTATTAGGATATATAAGGGTTAAATCTATTGATTATAGATTTAGGGATATGTTTTTGCAGTGGTACCATATTGATTGAATCTAAGGTCTACCTGCCTAGGTTTTGCAAAGCTTGAAGTGAAGAGGGGTCAAGCCTTATAGTTGGCCTGGTGTTTGAAATGATGTGTTAAAGATGGGAGTTAGCTACCTCTAGATGTGTCATATTCTCATCAAGGTGATTGGAAATCTACAATTTTTTCAAACGCCAACAAACCCTTTGTTTACAAATTGACTACCTTTCTACTTTAATTTTTTTGGACATCTCTTGTCCTATGGTTGTGAAAAAATTCTCTAACCTTAGGAGCTCAAAAATTGGTTGATTTGGAATTGCTAGACAACCATCCTTTATCCTTTTTCTAAGGGTGTCTATCTTGTGAGACATTATCTACCACCTAGTATCTACCTTGGTTCTTCCCTAGAGGGATTCTATAATTCCAATACTGTGTTAGGTCATTCCTTTATCCTGCTATCTAGGGGTCATTGTCAATCTTCTAACCCATCATCTACCTTGGTCTTTCCTTTGAAAGGTTCCCTATTTTGGGTGCACGAAGATTTGTTGAATGATCATATAAATACTTGCAAGGATCATACATACGTCAGTACTTAAAAAAACTTTAATAACCTTGTCAAGTGTTAAGATATTACTCCAAACTCAGGGGTTTTCTTTCTTCCATTACATTATTAAGGTGATTCATCATATAAAATGGGGAATAAGTCCCCAGAAACCTAAAACTCAAAGATCAAGTAAATCTTGTATTAGTGAAGGTGTGAAATGGTGTCTGGGAAGATTGCACCTTACAAGTGTGAAAACTACCTTTTCCATGAAGGGAAGGAAAGGTCTCCAAAGCGTAAAATCCTAAAACATTACATCAATATTAAACAAAAAATTGTAACCTTCTACTTGGAATACTTTGCACCTCATTCTTATCAGAAACCCAAGTTATGTTATCTGGACAAAAGTTCTAGCAACATGGATTATATAGCTAAGTTTTCCTAATGTCATTAACTAGAAAATTATACAATATTAACTATTGTGACCTATGGGACCAATTAATGCTCCATACTTGTGATGTGATAGGAATTTAACTTACAAATACTATCATATTTTTTGAGAAGGATTCAAGATGTTGAGATTTAGACTAGTCAGAGTTCTAGGCAGATGGCTAGTGGAGGACCACTACCTAGCCATCAAAAATCATGAAGACACTATTAATGTAACACTGATAAGCCTCCACCACCTAGCTAGAGTCAAGAATATACACAAAAATTGGGCTAGTACAAATTCCAAAATTTGACCCAAAAATTGACGACATAAAAACAAGGCACCCATAAGGCATACCTATGATTTCTTTGTCAAACTGAGAAGGAAAACCTAGCATATGGGATCCCCATAAAAAACCAAGTAGGAAATATGAAAATCTATTAATTTTTAGGAAAACCCAAAGCTCCATCAATGAATAAGGTACAAGTTAACCATTCCAACAAAGCCAACACCTAGAAGCTAGGAAGGATGAACTTGCACCACCCAACAAAAGAAAGAAAATAAAATAAAAAGGAACCCCCCTTCTAGAAAATGCTTCCTATGTCATAAGCTTCATTTTCCAAGGTTACCTAATCCTTATGATATTAGAAGGATTTTATAAATAGATCCCCTTTTCACCCTAGAAGAAAAAATCAATGGAGAGCCAAAAAATTGCTGCCCATGCAGGATGATCAACACCAAAGCAAGAACAAAAACCAAGCACAAACAAGACAAACCAAAAAAAAAAAAACATGAAAATGAGGGAAACCACCCAAAAAAAATAAGCAAATAAAAAACCAAAGAATGAAAAGGAAAGAGAGAAAAAGTGACTGCTAACCTGAAACTCTAAATTTAGTGGCACCCTAGTGCTCAAACATGTCCATCCCTCAACAAGAACAAGAACTGATACTACTAGAAGTGGAGCTATAAGAAAATCATGTACAATAAGGTGGCAACAAGAACCTTCACTTGAAGAATGCAAGTGAAATTTCATAATAAACTAGTAATTAAGTTCTTTTAGTGTCTCCAATATCCTAGTAATTATGTCAATTAAATCACATTAATTGTACTTTACTCTTTATTTAAGAGGGTTGACTATGTGTCACACTTGAAACCACAAACACCTCTTCCTGTGGTGAAGGGCATGAGGGAAAGGAACTCTCAAAAGTCTAAAATCCAACTACCCTTATTCAAAATAATTGGGTTCATCCCTAGTACATGCTAGAGACCTTTACTTCACCCCACAAAATATTATGATGTCATCCCTAGATACAAGACTTGGAAACCTGAGACCTAAAATTTGAAGATAAGGACACAAAAGGGCTGGCCAATAGAAAGACAAGAAAATCACAAAAATAGGGGACCCAAAAAATTTCTCACAAAAGGTAGGGGCTAGTATGCATGAATTAAAAAAATGACTTGAATGGACAAATGCCCCATGCATTTTGAAAACTCTAGAACCTATTTGATAAACATACTAGCGAGCAACCTTATGAGGAAGATTCTAGCAAGAAAAAACTCAAGGTTTTAAAATGATAACTCACCAAGATTCATTAAATGAAAATTCAAAGGTGTGACATGTGTTCTTTGAAGGAGGTATATAATTCAATTCCCCCAAGAAAATAGAGAATCAATCTCCCCCAAGATTTTTTCATTTTTTATTTTACTATAAATCATGTAATTTGGGGATTAGGAAGCTCTCTCTCACTTATAAATTTTATATTATGTTTCTTGAGGTATGGAAGGCAATACTTCTTTCCTTATAATCACAAAACTTAGTTTGTTATCATTGGGGTACTTCTTTCACCATCCCATCCTTATGTGTATTTTTCCTTGGAAGAAAGGGATGCCCGCTTCTTGAAGCATCTTTTAGAATTTATCTCATCAAGATTGAGCATGATTGATATATTCATTCAGTTCTCTTCATGATTCTTCTCTTCCCTTTTTCTTTCCAAATTAGTTGGTTTTTCTTTCCAATGGTTTATCTTGTAGCAGGAACAAAGTTGTTTAAATATGGTGAAGGTTGATCATTCTCTAAATTTATACTTGTAGAACTCGAATCATAAAATTAGGATGAAAGGGAGTTTGCAAGATTAGAAAATGAGTACCAAAATTCATAAGAAAAATCCTCCACTAAGTTAACTGATGTTATGTGAAGCATACCTATCCACCAAGAGGACCAAGAAATAAAATGCTCAAAAATGAACTAGACCAAAACAACAAAAGACCTTACCACACTACTTACAAGGGCCAACAAAGAAAAAGCAAGAAAAGGGAGAATTTACAAGGTGGACTTAGAGGTGCACAAAAATAATATTTACAAGAAACTATACATATAGTATAAAAAAAGGGGAGTGGACAACCTCATTCTGTTTCCTTACTCAAAGTAATGCTTGAGGAATTATTTATTGATAGGAAATGGAATAGCTTCTATTGTTAATAAATTGAGATACTATGTACTAGCCCTATAGATCTCTAAGATATGGTATGGTTATGGATATACTTATGAAAAATTGCTTATGGTAGGGGTATGGACATAGGTTTGAGTCATTCTTCCATTTTATCTTTAGAATCAAACTTTATAGGATCGATAGATGAGTGCATTTGTCATGGGCGATATATAAAAAATAATTTGAATTGATGTAGTCCATGGGATAAGGTATTCAAAAAAATGACTTTTCAGGTGGATATTGTTCAAAGTCCTCCATTCCAGCACAAAATTAAAGGATGGCCGAGCTAGTGAACTTGAAATTTCTTGTGCTAGCTTTTGCATAGTATATAACTGAATGATGCTAAAACTCACCACAAGACACAAGGAATGCATTTCGAGGTGTTAGCCCTCCTTCTAGTACCATTTATTTATCAAGAAGACTTTGTTATACATCCTATCAATAGAGTAATGATTGTCACCAGACACTAGAAAATTGATGAATATTGCCTAAAAGAGTGGAGAAGGAGAGCTTCCTACTCCCAAGATCCTATAAACTAGTTGATTGTCATATAGGGATAGGAAAAAATGGATGAGAAGGTGACTAATTTATAATAAGGCAACATATCAATAATTTTTTTAAGTGAAGAACCTATAATAGAACAATCATTATTTTGTCAATGATGTCAAACCTGCTACCTTTTGTTAAGACAATTTCTTTTTAGTCTGAAAGCTATCATTTAGTTGATTGATGGAGAAGATTTGAAAAGAGGAGATAACAATAGCTACCTTTTGGTAAGATAGATTCTTTTTACTCTGAAAGTTATCATTTAGTTGATTGATGAAGAGGATTTGAAAAGAGGAGATAAAATATAACAATAGCACCTAGAGAAATGTTGAGTTATTTGGTATATAAAATAAGCACTAAGACCAAGTAAGACATTGATACTATAGTGTATTATTTATCTACTTTAAGTCTGAAATGAAAGATTACTTGAGTTAATACTAGAATAAGATCAAGTAAGGAAAGTTTCTACCAAGCCTTGCTAAGAAGTCAATGCAAGTTGAACAGAAATCAATGGAAGCTAAGTGAAAATTAAGAGGTGTCAAGAAAAGATGAAAAATAGTGCAAGCCAAGTGATTTTTGGTATATGCCAAGTAAAGTTTAGTTGGAGTAGAGCATCAATAAACTTTAGTATTTTCCAAGTAAACTAGTGTTGGTCCAGTGACAAAAAATAGTGTTAAATAAAAGATTTGATGAATCTAAGCCAACTATTTTGTTTTCTTGAATTGTCTGAAGCATGTGGAAGATAACTATGATGAGCTAGTGGCACATAATTCAAGGTAAACTATTTTGACATGAATTCAAGAAAGATTGTAGAAGTTTTTAGAGGAACCAAATGGAAAATTGGGTAGATTCGTTATATCCTACCTAATCCTACCTAACCATATAATGAATAATTGTGTTTAAGTAGAAAAATATATAAATTTTCTATTTATAGGGATGGTCAGAAGCAAAGGTTGTCATGTGCAAGAACCTAAGGAAGACAAGGACTCTGGGGTATTGCTTCATTCATTAGTCGAATAGAAGTAATTGCAGTTGGCATGCAAAGCAAGAAGGCTTAAGAGTATGAATGATTGAAGGGTGAAAAAGTTATCAGAGCTGAATTGTATGAATTCCAAGTAGAATGGAAGATTGAAACAAAGATATGTATTAAGCAAGTGAGTTGTAATTTATTATTAGATCAAGCCTTATTATTACTTTCTAATCATTGTATCAATCTAGGGTAAATCCTTTGGATTAAGGTTGACCTAGCAATCATTTGTATATCCTTTAAGTGGGTGAAATTCTAATGAAATGGTCTAAAGTCCTCTAACGAGGCTCACTCCTAACATGGTGATTGAAATCCTTTAACCGGGTCACATTTAATAGTGTGTATTA
The DNA here is from genome assembly GCA_028749045.1 of Cupressus sempervirens. NCBI lineage: Eukaryota > Viridiplantae > Streptophyta > Pinopsida > Cupressales > Cupressaceae > Cupressus > Cupressus sempervirens. Next base: position 501,116,367 of record CM053785.1, read on the forward strand.
TAACCTTCAACATGGTTGGCCTTTCATAGAGAATCACTTCAGAAGAGTGAGAATTAGTAGCATGTTACTAGTGTTTTTCCCAAATTAGGTTTCCACATAAAATCTTTGTGTCAAATTGCATGAATGTTTTTATATTGTTTCATGTTTACATTTCTGTAAAGTTGTTTTGACCTAGGAAAGTAACCTACAAATTTTAAGTATTGTATGATCTAATAGATGTATGCATATCAAGGTTTTATGGATATGGGTCTACTGAGAATTGAAATTTTTTATTTGTACATTTGGACCTTGGATGACTGATTCATACCTCTCTCAATTATTCTAAAGAATTTCAACAATTGGTATCAGAACCATAGTGCTTGAGAGCACTATTTTGAAGGTACTAGAAGCAAAAGATCAAGATGTCTAAAAGAGAGGTAACCAATCTTGACAAGGAGAACTTTCGTGCATGAAAATTTTTGATGAAGCTACACCTATGATATCTTAGTGATCATGCACAATCTACCATCACCACTGATCATGCTGACACTATTGGAGCCCTAACTGCTAAGGATCTGAGAAAGAAAAAAGAACACAATCAAGCTATGTTAGAGATTGTATCTGCCCTAAGATACATTGAGTTGAATGATATCAAGGAATGTAATACTGCTAAGAAGATGTGAGATGCTATAGAAATGATCTATGGAGGAGACAAAAATGTACTAAGATCCAAATCTAAAAGTCTTAGAGGTAAGTATGATGATATGAGAATGCAAGAAGGTGAAAATATAGTTCAATATTGTGCTAGAGTAAAAGAATGAGTTAATGTTATTAGAAGAGCAATTGGTAAGATTGAAGATGAGACTGTGATTAGAAAAGTACTAAGAACCCTATTTCCCACCTATGTTATTAGAGTCTCTACCATACAAGAACTAAGGTGCACACTTGGTAATGATCTAACCCTTGAAGGATTGATAGGTAGACTCACTATCTTTGAACTCTTCAATTTTTTATAATTTCAAATCTAAGAATGTTGAATTCACTTTAAGGCTAAACTGTCATTAAAATAACCTAAAGAGAAGAAGAAAAAGGTCATATATGTTTCTAGTGACTGTGATATAGATGAGGGGGATGTAGAACAACTTGAAGCACTACTTACAAGGAGATTTCACAGAGGCAAAGGAAAATTCAAAGTTAAGTTACCTATCATGCGCTTTACTTGTAATAAGGTTGGTCATATTGTTGTTAGATGTCCAAAGAAGAAGAACAATAGAAGTGGAGACAAATATAGAAGAAAAAGAGATGAGGACAACAAAGTTTACAAAGAAAAAAGCAAAAAGTCTTGTTACATTATTGAAAAGGAAACCAAAGATGGATCTAACAACCATGATGATGAAGTGGTATATGTTGCAATGAAGGATGATTCTAATGAGGATGAAGCAATTGTACTAGTTTCTTATGTGAAAAAGAGTGGTAGATGGATCATTGATAGTGGGTGTTCACATCACATGACTGGAGATAAAACTAAGTTCATTACCCTTGATTATTATGATGGAAATAGTGTAAGGTTTGGTAATGATGCACCATGTCTGATAAAAGGAAAAGGACCAATCAAACTCATAGAAAATATCATGTGTGATAATTCTTATTATGTAGAAGGACTTAACTATAACTTGTTGAGTGTGTCACATCTGAATAGTTGAACTAGCAAGTTGATTTTGAGAACAAGATAGTGTTTACACTAATTTAGTATGCAAGTAAACACTTAATGAAACAAAAGCATTAACATTAAGTAAATTAACATAATCCTCAAGATAGACAAAGAGAAGCCCTCAAATGAGAATATGAGCCATTAAGGGGCTCTCTCAATGAGATTGTTCTCTTGATTTATAGATGTGTCTAATTTGGATATGGATTTAGGATGTATGCTCAAGGTACTCAAACTAGCTTCAATGGATTCTTGAAATTTGGATGTGGATGGATGGATTTTTGATGTAAAAACTTGATCTCAAAAATGGCATTATGGCTTTACTTCATGATCAAAATGGCATTACTTTGTTACTATGGGTGATTGTGTTAAAATGGCTTGGGAGAGGATTTCTTAAATAGGCAAAGGGTCAGAGGGATCAAGGGCTAGGATGCAAGGATGGGAGAAAGCTTATGGAAGGTTTAGATTAAATGAGAGGAGAGCACATGGATTGTGCTTCCTTACAGCCAATCAAGGAGTGACACATGTCACAAGGTCATTGGTTAGAGCAAGAGGGGTTGAGGGGTCAACAAAGGAGGCTCAAAGCTCATAAAGACCCTCATAATGGCTTGTAAGAGCAATGAATGGGCTTGTAAGAGTCATTTATGGCTTTGTGGGCTTCATAAAGTTTTATGGTTGAGATATTTGTGAGAGAGTTGAGACATTTTGACTTGGGTTAGATTACGAAAGTCTTAAGCTTGACTTAGAAATGTGCAAATGATTAAGGCTTGAGTTAAGATTAGATTAGGCTTGTTAGAGATGGGCAAGTGGATTGCATTTAATGAGGGTGGGTGAAGGAGGAGATATTTTTTGGCTTTGGCTTGGGTTAGCAAGTCTTAACCCATGTTTAGGAAATGTGACAAGGTTAGAGGGGGATTAGGATTAGGGTCAAAGATAAGGATTGACATCTTCTAGAAGAGTCTAGGCTTTGGATGAGGATGAAGACTTTCTAGAAGAGTCTAGAACTTCCTAGGATGAGGATAAATAAGGTTTTTAGGAAATAAATAAAGTTTTATTTATTTCAAGGGTTTGGGTTGAGGAGATATTTATTAAAATATTTGTAATAAACATGAGGATTAATATTTAATCTTAATTAAATATTTTGAGTTGGGATTAGGGGTAGGGAATGATGGGATTAGCCTTTAATCGAAATTAAAGAAGGATTAGAAGATTTTGGAAGAGGTTAGTGGTCTTAAGGAAATTAGCCAAGTTTTGGGCTAAAAATAAATAAATAATTTATTTTGCAATTTTTGGTAAATTTATTAATTAAATAATTAATAAATAAGAAAATAATGTTTAAATAAGATTTAAACATTTTTGGGAGGGATTCCTTAATTAAATATTTTTAATTAAGATAAAAGGGATTTAATGGCATAAAAATTAATTAATTAATTAATTAATGATGATGTCATCAGGGACTTTTCAAGAAAATAAAAATATTTTATTTTCTAAAGGATTTAGGTGTCTACATTTTGCCCCTCTTTGACATAGTGTTGAGATAGCACTATTCCAAAGAAGTTTGAATATAAACGACATGAGGAAGATGTTTTAACAACAAAGTTGCCCCAGTCTTGGATAAGAAGGAGATACTAGACTATGAGATGCCCCCTCAAGAAGGTAGCAGGGAGAGAAAATGAGGCTCGACGGCTTTTTGAAAAATACAAGAATCCAGGATAAGCAAGGAGACTCAGATTGGCAAAGAGAAGAGGCTGAATTTATGGGAGAATGATAAAGGAGAATCATATGCACAAGAGGAAGCAAGCTTAAGACTTTAGGGAAGGTGGAGGATGAAAGAGCGGAGTGCTATAAAAAGGAATCTAGGATAAGGAGAAGGATGAGGAGATTATAAAGCTGATGCAACAGGATTTCAAAGAGTCAGATTGGCAAAAGATGGGTTTCGAAGATCCCTAGGACTAGGATTGTGGATCTCGAAAGATGAGGCTTGGTGGATTGATTGGATTGGTGGATCCCTAAGACTAGGATTGTAGATCCCTAAAGCTAAAAGTGAAGATTGATTCAAAGAGATATTGATGCATAAGCTAGGGTAGGAGAGATAGATGTTGGATATGGATGGGGGATAATGGAGATGAAGGGAATCCATTAAAGCTTTTTGAGAAGGGGGATACTTCAAAGAGAAGTACCACCATGTAGTTGACCACTAGATTTGCTATAGGACTGTTGGTTAATTGCCAAGGTTACCAAGAACATCAAGGTCGTGTCACCAACCGTCCAGAGGATTGATGGACTGACTTGAAACAAACACAGAAGGATTGCCCCAACATCACACATGAAACTTGGAGGAAACAGCGTGGAACCGACACTAGGTAACCCACAAGCAAAAAAGAAACAAACGAAAGACTTGATCAAAACCGTATGCTCAGAGTGCCCCATTCGTAGTACACCATGATATGGAAGATCATGGAAACCTTGAGGAGGGAACAAAAAGATTGCTTGGAAAAGATACTTCAAGACCCAAAAGGGAAGATTCCAAATCAAAAGAAAGAGAAAATCCAAAAGAGAACTGTTTGTCAATGAGATGGGTAGGACGAGGTACTAACAAACCAAGATCAAACATAAGGAAAGCTATATCCTGCAAGGATCTATCAAAGAGCACCTAAGCTGGTGGATTTGGATGAGTGATGCATTGGGCAAGTTGAACAAAGAAGGATAACACTTTGATGACAGGAGATCTAGCTAAAGTATGCATTGGAATAGCTAACCAAGATTTGTGCAATGTGTGCAAGATGCTGATCAAGGATGAACTGACACAAAAGCTGGATAGATACAATGGTACTAAGCTAAAGAGGATGTACAAGCTGACAGACCAAGATATGTTACAAATGTACAAGGTTTTTCATGTGTTGGTTTTGTGAGATGGAAATGTTTCAGAGTGTTTTGGATGTTTGCAATGTGTGATAGATGGATAGTTGGATAATTTGAGGGTTTTGTGAAAAGCTTAAGTTAAGTAGGATTTGTGTGTGCACGTGATAGGGTACAAACTAGGATACAAGATTATTTACAAGCTGGAATATGGTACAAGTGAGAATATAAACAAGGATAATTACAATAGGGGGACACAAGATGGCATATAATACAAGTTTGGAATATGGTACAAGTTGTGGACAAGATTTGGATATACAAGGTATGATACATGGGATGATACAAGCTTTGGTACAAGATTTACAAGCTGAGGTATAAGATTTACAAGCTGTACAGGAGGTATTTACAAGCTTCATTAGATTTTGGATATTTGGTTGGAACACCAAGGGAACAAGCAGGAGTTTTATTGGATGATGAGTGGATGGATGAGGGATAGGATAGTGATAGATAATGGATTAGTCTTTAGTACACAAGGCACCTGAATTACCAAGTTTTCACCAAGGTACCTATCCAAGATGCTTGAATTGCCAAGTTTTCACCATTGGATGCTCATTTCTCTTTGCTATTTTTTATATTTTTCAAAAGTTGGGTATACCAAGGATCTTCAAGCATAGAACTTCTTGAGATGGATGATGTTAGTAGGATCATTCAAGAGTTCTCCTTTTGGTGTAGATAGTTGATAGGCTTCGGAGTCGAAGGAAGCAGTGACAACATAAGGGCCAAGCCATGTAGGTTCAAACTTACCTTTCTTTTGTCGATCTACTTGGACTTTCATGTTTTCTTTGAGGACCATATCGCCCGGCTGAAAGTGTCGTGGAAGCTCCTTCTTGTGAAAAATCCTTTTGAGATGAGTTTGGTAGACTGTGAAATGATCATAGGCTTTTTTTCTCTTCTCATCTAAGAGATCTAGCTGGGTGAGCTGAGCTACTCTGTATTCTTCATTTGATATTTTCCCTCGCAAAGATATGCCCAAGGAGGGAAGTTCAACCTCTATAGGTAGTACCACTTTGGCACCATAAACTAGGGAGTATGGAGTTGTGCCTATGGATGTATGAAAGGAGGTTTGATAGGCCCATAGGGTTGGATTTATTTGTAGGTGCCAATTGCGGTCAAAATCATTGACAACTTTCTTTAGGATTTTGAGGAGGGTTTTGTTAGTTGCTTCTGCCTGGCCATTACCTTGTGGGAAATATGGGCTATAAAAGTGATGATGCATGTGGAGGGAAGTGCATAGTTCTTCCATGTTGAGATTTTCAAAGTTACCTTCATGGTTGGTGAAGATGGTGGATGGGATGCCGAAGTGACAAACAATGTGGTACAAGATAAACTTGGAGACCTGAACTCCTGTAGCTGAGACTAGCGGGACTTCTTCCACTCATTTAGTGAAATAGTCTGTAGTTGTTATTATCCATTTATGTCCATCAGATGAGAGAGGTGTGATAGTTCCAACTAGATCAAGGCCCCAACAAGAGAAAGGCCAAGGTGGTGCAATAGGTTATAGATCTTGTGCTAGAGTGTGCACAAGATTGGTGTGCTGCTGGCATGGGATACATTTTTTGACAAACTCACATGAGTCTTCTTCAATGGTAGGCCAATAATAGCCTGCTCTAAGGATTTTCCATGTGAGGACAATACCACTCATGTAAAACATCTAAACATCTTTTAACGCCATTGCGGCCTCATTTTCATCTAAACATCGAGAGAGAGTATCATGATAACCCCAATGATATAGGGTATTGGCTATGATAACATAGTGGGATGACTTTCGAATAAGGTTCTGGAATTGGGTACGTGTGAGGTGAGGGGAGATGATACCATCTTTAAGGTAAGCGTAAATCTCATGGTACCAAGGGGATTGGGGACCAACCAAGATGCAAACACAGTTTGAGTCATCATTTGCATAGAGGGGTGTGAGGAGCTTCTCGACTACAAACTCGTACTGCATAGCCTCTTGGGGAATTTCCAAGAGCAAGCTGATAGTAGCCATAGCATCTGCTTCTTTGTTTTGCATTCGAGGCACTTGTGTAAACTGAAGCTTTATAAAATGTTGGGTTAGCTGATCAACTAGCTCTTTGTAGGGTAATAACTTTTTGTCTTTGGTTTGATATTCATTTAGGAATTTCTTGATGATGAGCTGAGAATTACCAAAGATTTGTAACTCGGTGATGTTCCATTCTGGGGCTATTTTTAATCCTACTATGAGAGCCTCATATTCAGCTATATTGTCGGTGCTAAAGAATTGTAGCTTGAAGGCTTTTGGAATGTAATCTCCCTAAGGTGTGACCAATAATATTCCTACCCCTAATCCATGAGATGTGTATGAGCCATCAAAATAAAGTTTCCATGGGGGTTGTTCTTCAATTAGATAGATATGCTCATCTGGAAATTATGTGATCAAAGTATATGCATCTACTAGAGGTGCATCAGCTAGGTGACCTGTTATAGCTTGCCCTTTGATTGCCTTTCTGTCCACATACTGGATGTCAAATTCGCTAAGGAGCATAACCCATTTGGCCAAACGGCTTGTAAGTGTTGTTCTAGAGAGCATATACCTTAGAGGGTCTATCTTGGAGACTAGTTGGACTTAGCATGTAGTGGCGAAGCTTTTGAGTTGAGAAGAAAATTGCTAGACAAGCTTTTTCCATAGGAGTGTAATTGAGTTCACAACCAACTAGGGTTCTACTGATATAGTAGATGGCTCGTTCTCTGTCATAGTCATCATGTTGTGCTAGAAGTGCCCCTAGAGCAGTAGGTGTTGCTGATATGTACAAGATGAAGGGACGACTAGGAACTGGTGGAACCAAGATAGGGGGATTGGCGAGATACTACTTGAGATGATCAAAGCTGTGTTGACATAAAGGATCCCACTTGAAGTTTTCATCCTTCTTCAGTAAATGTGAAAATAGCGTACACTTATTTGCAAGCTGGGAGATGAAGCACTAGATGGATTGAAGCTTTCCTTGAAGACTGAAAAGTTGTCACAGTGTCTGGGGAGGAGGCATGTCTAAGATAGCCTTGACCTTTTTGGGGTTGATCTCTATACCTCATTTAGAAACTGTAAAGCTGAGAAGCTTGCCAAATGTGACCCCAAAGACACATTTCTTGGGATTCAACATGAGATAATATTGGGCTAACCTATCAAAGACTTTCTCCAAGTCAGCAAGATGATCCATGAAGGTGTGAGATTTGACCAAGGTATCATCCACGTAATCCTCCAAAATGCTATGGATAAGATTGTGGAAAATGGCTATCATAGCTCTTTGATAGGTAACCCTAGCATTCTTTAGACCAAAAGGCATCATGTTGTAGCAAAAGGTTCCCCAAGGGGTAGTGAATGTTGTCTTATGCTAATCTTCTATTGCAATCTTGATTTGATTATACCCAAAAAATCCATCCATGAGGGATAGAATTTCATGTCTAGCTGCAAGGTCTACAATCATATCTATGTTGGGTAAGGAAAAATCATCTTTTGGACAAGCTTTGTTAAGATCTCTAAAATCAGTACAGATTCTAATGTCACCGAAAGGCTTAGTGATGGGAACCATGTTGGAGATCCACTCTGAGTAGTCAATAGGTTAGATAACCTTAGTAGCTAACATTCTTTCTAATTTAGCTTTGACCAGTAATGCCACCTTGGGGTGCATTTTTCTAAGCTTTTGTTTGAGGGGCTTGATCTTTGGATTGACTGCAAGGTGATGAACTACAAGCTTTGGATCAAGTCCTGGCATGTCCTAATATGACCATGCAAATTTGCCAATGTTCTCTCTTAAGACCTCAAAGAGGAGGTCAGCTTGGTCTTGTGATAGGGATGCAGTAATGTGAACAAGTCTGGGGATCTTTGAAGAACCAATGTTGACTTCTTTAGTATCCTCAATTAGAATAGAAGACACCTCTGGTCGATTATCTTGAGGAGGTAATGTTAAATCCTCATGTTCTTCTTGTGACTCTAGATTTTCCTACTGAGGGGCTCTCTTCACTACCTTAGCTAGCCTCGAATTTTCCTTAGTTCTAGTTTTGGGTGTATCGGAACTAGGTTGGGGATTTTCTCCAAAATACCCCTTGGGCTCTAGCTTATAGATATAGGTAGAATCTGGCTTTGTTTTCTTGTGAGGAGTTTTGGCTCCCATGAATCTTAGAAGTGCTTCCTCTGATGTGAAGTTATCAATGTGTATGACACTTGGTTGGTCCCAATCTATGAGTTCAGGGTGAGTGAATGGTAGATCAATGAAATGGATGGATAGTTCTTGGAGAACAGAGTCTCCTAAGAAGATTTGGTCTGGGATATCGTTGTAGGCTCTCTTTTCAACTTCCTTTGAAATGTCTTCGATTTCTACAAGGTCATAGTGGATGTTCAAAAAAGCATGACCGTCTGTATTGGTGCCCCCAGTTGTGGGTATGCCAAAGCCTAGACCAAACTTTTTTTCTAATTTGTGTGCTTTGACAAGGCACTGCGTGCCTCTTTCCTCTGGTCCTAGACCACCACCTTGATAGTTCTATTTTTCAGTGATGAGCTTATGTGCTTGGGGATACTTCTAGCTGAAGTGATCAAGGCGTGCTTGATTTCTTTAAGGTGCATCCTTATGTAACCAATTATTGATATCTGGAGTGAGCTCCTCATGAAGAGGGATTCTTGGGGATACAAAGGTTGTTGGGCCAAGCTGTGTGTATCGAGGAGGTAGAGTCTCCTTGGCATTATGATATGTGGGTCATCCATGGGTGTGTGGATCAAGTGGCAATGCATCAACTACAAATGAATCGGACAGGCTATATTCTCTGCAACCTTTGTTGTTGATCTTTATGGTAGATAGGGTGGAGGCAAGGATGGTTTCTGGGTCATTATAGGTGTTGGATGAATTAGCGATGGATTGGCCAATTTCAATGCCAAGGCAATGGTTTGTATATGAGGCCTCAACTATATTGCAATAAGAAAAGGGTTCTAGATCGACATGGATGGTCACTTCAGTGCCCTGCTGCAGAAATTTGAGGCATTGATGATATGTGGATGGAATGACCTTCATGGAATGAATCCATGGGCGACCAAGGAGGATGTTAAATGCTTGGTTTAGATCAACAACATGGCAAATTGTCTCTTGGATGACCGGCCCAATCTTGATGGGTAGCAAAATTATGCCCTCTGTGGTTCTCTCCAAGTTGTCATATGCTTGGATGGTGATAACCTCACTGATGATATCCACCTCAGTATACCTAGCTTGTTTTATAAATTTTAGGGTACAAATATTCAAGGCTAATCCATTATCTATCATTACTCTTTTTATGGAAAAATTGGCTACCATAATGGCTATGTGGAGCAGAAGGGTGTGATCTAGCTCGACCACGGGTATGTCGATGGGTTTGAATGATAGGGCACATGAGGATGAAAGGTGTCCAACAAGATTACGAAAATTAGTCGCATTGATATTTGAAGGAACATGAGATTCTATGAGAGCACTGTCAAGAATGTCTTTATATAGAGGACTGGTGCAGAGTAGGTCAAGGATGGAGATCTGAGCTGGCATGTTCTCGAGATGTTCCAAGATGTTGTATTGGCTTTTGGACGAAGCTAATGATACTGTTGGGGTTGATGGTACTGATGGGACTGATGGGGCTGTGATGTTCAATCACACTCTTTTGGTGGTGACTGCACACTCATTGTTTGGGCCTTGGATATTAATACCATTGACAGAAGGCTCTTTCTCAGATATACAACCTATGAGGCTACCATAGTCTATGTAGGATGAAGTGTGGTCATTTTTCTTCTCATGCTGTTGGTTTGGCTAGCAGTTTTTGGTGTTGTTGTTGTTGTGAGGAGGAAAGGCATTTTGATAAATTTGTAAGCCTGCATTGGGCAAGGTTTGGGCACCAACTGTGATTTCTTTCCAATCAATGAGGTCTTGCATATAATCTTTCAGTTTCATGCATCTGAGGGTGGTGTGACCTTTTACCCTATGAAATTTGCAATACTCATTGTCTCTGTACCATGCAGCTTTGGATTGGCCCAGGTCAATTTGCTAGGTAGGAGGAAATTTGATGAGGTTTTCCTTGGCCAATTTCTCAAAAATGACATCCAATGGCTCACTAAGGGGTGTATAGTTTTGAAGTGCAAGTTGGAACTTGGGCTTTGGTCCTGTTACTACATTGATGGAATTAGTTTGATTGTTAGACCCTTGAAAGTTGGGCTTTGGATTGTGGATTTGAAAGCTTTGCTAAGTCTACTATTGGTTGTTGATAGCTTGTTGATTGTTTGGTTGATAAGGTGGGTTGGACTGATTTTGGGAAGGACCAACAATATTCACATGTCTGGTGTTAGTGATGCCATCTATTGCAATGTGCTTGTTTTTGTTCCAATACCTAAACTTGTCATTTTAATGTGTTTGATTTTGGTTGGCTTCCTTGTAAATCTTGACCACACCATCTTTAATGAGTCCTTGCTCAAGGATCATTTCTTTTTCTTTGATATCTTTGTAGGTCTGCAAACAGTTCATGGTCATGTGGTGAGCCAAGCTGGGATGGGCATTATCAATAAATATTTTCACCAAATGGCACTCTAGCAAGGTGCAAGATATGTGGGTGGTAAGGGTTTGCCATCTTTGTAGATATTTACCAAGACTTTCTCCACCTTTTTGCTTGGTGTGGACAAGATCAACCACTAATAGTTCTGTCTCAACAAGATGGACATATTGGGCTACAAATGCCTCAGACAATTTAGCAAAGTTTTTGATTGTACCATATGGGATTCTATAAAACCATTCAAGAGCTGGTCCAGCCAAGATTTTGGGAAAGAGGCGCAAGAGAAAGATGTCACTATATGCCACTTCTTGGCAGTGCATGTAAAATTATTTGATATGTGTGACAGGGTCTCCTTTTCCTCTGAATTTGTCAAACTTGGGTATCTCATAATATTTGGGAAATGCTGTCATGCTAATGGCTCTGTCAAATGGGTAAGGACACACATTCTCAAACTTGAAGGTTTTTGGATCATTTCCCTCCTGGATGTTCTTCAAAGCTATCTTCATGGCTTCCCATTTTGAATTAATGGGTGATGGTTGTGGTGCCTCTACTGTAGGAGAACTTTAAGGGAGATATGCACTAAATGGTGCAATTGAATATGGATGGCTTTGAGGTATGGGTTGGTAGGGATTGTACATGGCTTGGGAAACTGAAAGGTGGATGATGGGTTGCTGAGGTGGAGGTGGCACATATTGCTACATGTGTTGTGAGGATTGCTGCTAATATTGGATTTGAGGTTGGGATTGAGGAACATAAGCTGGCTATGGGATAAATGGATTTCTTTGTGGAGGTAAGGTATAAGATGGTTGTGAAGCTTGGGGAAAGGATCGGGGAGCTTTTGGAATGTGACTTTGGATTTGAGGAGTTTGACCAATATATGTGGGTTGTGCCCCCATTTGGGAAGTTATCTGCATGGTAAAAGAGGCCAAGTATTTGGTGGTTGGTGGTGGTGGATTTCCTCCTAGAAGTGGCATAGAAAAATAGTTGGTAATATGAGGTAATGGATTAGTTGGTGGTGGAGGTGGTGGGAATTGAAAGCTTGGGAATGGAACTGATGGGGTTTGATAGCTTGGTGGCTAGATTTGAAATCTTGGTAGAGTGGTGGCAGGAGCTTGGGTCACTTGAGAGCTTGGAATAATATTGGTAGTAGCTTGTGGGGTTTGATAGCTTTTTGGAGTGAGGGTAGTAGCTTGTGGATTTGTGGTTGATCACACTGAGCTCCAAGGACCTAGTGGAAATGATGGAATTGTGTTTTGGGTCGAGGTAAACAAGCTGGGGGTGATGAAAGGTTGATTACTTGGCCCCATGAGTGGCATCCTTGTTGTATATTGCTGAGGTTGGCCAAAGATGCTAGCACTCATTTGGGAGATGGGTGGATTTGGAAGGTTGGGTTGGAGAGCAGCAAGAGCAATAGTGAAGGGAGTTAATGGTGAGTTGTTTTAGGCAAAGATAGTTTGGAGTGGAGTGGTATGGACCAATGGTGGAGTGGTGGTAGCTATATTGGTTTGCGGAAGGAAGATTTCAACTTGAGTGGAGGCTAGTATGTTTGGGTCTATTGGATCATATGGGGTGGGTTGAGGCTCTTCTTTTGGTATATACAAAGGATGACTTGGATCATAAGAGCCTATGGGTGGTGGCAGCTGCCCAAACAGAGGGTGAGAAGGATCTAATAAGGGAGGCGGTCTTCCAAAATTGAAGGCTCCTATGTTGTCCCTCTAAAAGTTTGCCATGATTGTTTCTTTGTTCTTGTCTATAATGGCGTTCACCAATACTGCATTTCTTGGTTGGTTCATGAAAGCTTCAATGTCAGTAGATGATGTTATAGGGTTCTCTGGGCTGAAGGAGGGTTGAGTTCTCAAGGGGAGAGATGTTGTTTGATCCAAATGATAGGTCTCCATTGTTTCCTTCTTCTTCTTGGCTAAGCGACTGATGGGTGTCATGAAAATGTTCCTAGGGATGAGATGCAACAATGCTAATGGATGCAAAGGTAGAAGGCTTTTCTATGCAAATGATTTCCTAGGCTGAGGCAAAGCTATATGATAAACCTAAGGAGGATTGGGTTGGGGGTTCTAATCTTCAAAGATATGTTTCCAAAGCATGAAAGGTTTGCTTTCCTATGTGCAAGCTTGGTGGTGATTGTGTCAACTTAAGGATAGATTGATGATCCTTTAGGAAAAACATGAGATTGACCACTTGTGGATCTCAACCTTTAGCTCAAGGTGATGAGGGATGACAAGTGACAAGGCTAGATTACCCTAGAAAAATCTCTATCAGAGGGATAACCTTGGTGAGGGTGGTGGATTTGCAAGATGGTAGGAATGGAAGACTTTTAGCAAGGTGACAACAATTTTGAAGGCTTGGATGTGAACTTTTTGATTTCTGGCTAGATGGTTTGGTTCTAAGGAAAAGAACTAAATGAGATGGATGAGCTAAAATGTTTAAAGGGATAACCTAAAATGGTTGGCTTTCCTACAAAGATGACTCTAAAGTGAAACTTATACAAGAAGATGTGGAGAAACAAGGGGGTCTAATCATAGAAATCATGCCTAGTTGGTAAGGCATAAGCAAGGTTAACTCCTAGATGTTTGCTAAATCTGATAGTGTGATCTAACCAAGCATCTTGACAAGCTTCATCAGTAGCTTTTTATTTTGCTTTGTGGATTTTCACAATTCGAGGGCTTGGTGTTACTTCCTTTCTCTTGGCTAAAATTTCTTGGTATACTTGAGATGGCTTGAGTTTGGCTTTGTGAAACTTCTATTTGGGTTTGGGTTGTTCTGACATAAATTCCTGAATTTGCTTGCCTTTGAGAGATCTCAATTTTTTTGCTTCAACTTGTTAAACTTCTGAAACAAGCATTGACTACGCTAAGTGTGCCCTAAGCTAGGATTGACCAAGTTTGGAAAACATTCATTCAACAAGTAAAAGATCAAGCAATAGATAGGAACAACCAGATAGATGTTTTTTATTCTCAGAATGTGATACTTGCACCAAGGAGTGTGTATGTTTTACAGATGTTTCGATTAGTCACTTCAAACACATTAACATCTTAGATGGTTGTCTGCAAGGTTGACAATTGGTTTAGTTAGGGAGTCCTCGATATACCCAAGGTACGTGAGGCCCAAATCCGTAGATAAAACCAAAACAATGTCACACAGCCGAGAGGAGCAGTAACCCACTTCTCCTCTTTCACTTCTCAAGGGTATAAAGTTCCTTGAGGCTTAGCCTGAGTGAAAAAATTTTGATCCCAAGAGAGGTGTGTTTGAATTCACCTCCTGATCTTTATACTCTGCCAAAATGTTGGAGTTGAGGTCATCCCTCGAGATGATGAATTCCTTGAGCAGGCCTCCTAAAAAAAAGAAACAAGGTTTTGGATCCTAGTCTTATGCACCCAAGATAGCCTCGAAAGACAACAAGGGGAGAGAAGATTTGGATGACCTTGGGCTAAAAACATGTTTTTTATTTTACCAACTGATTCTTATGTGTGCTCATCTAGACTTTGCAAGCACTCATGTTTAAGATACAATGTTTATTCCAATTTTGAAGCATCAATAAAAGTAAAATTGATCAAAGAATGCAAGCAAGAAGAAGAGTTAAGGTCAACAAGAAAATAAACCCGCGTGCCCAAAGGCCCTCCACATCAAGTATCAATTGATTTTCTTTAAGGCATTCAAGATTGAGTGTGATTTTGTTTTAAGCCCAAAACAAAGATGTGTGTAAAGCTCGATTTGAAGCATGCGCCAGGGGGCCCTCCATGTCAAGATTTGTTCAATTTTTTATGCCCAAATGAAGTGTTAGCAAGACTAATGTGCATTCAAGAAATTTTCTATCTTAGAAAAACCAATAAAAACTTAGGTGAGTGGAGTTTGATTTTTGTGGAGCACTTAACACCCTCTTAGGTAGACCCATCCCCATATATGGCACTGATATTGCAACCAATGGTTAGAATGATGGGTGATTAAAGAGGGTGAGTCCAACAACAAATTCACTCAAAGTGTCTTTTTTTTTTTTTATAACTTAGAAAGTTTCTAAAATGTGGATTCTTTTTATGCCCCAAAAGATGAAGTGTGATAAACTTGATTTTAATCCATGGCACTCAAGAGTGATTTTAGCAACATGCATTCAAAGACGAGTGTTTAAACATTCAAGTTCTTTCCTTCAAGCATTCAAGATTGAGATTTTGCGTGTTGTTTTAAGAACTTTGAAGTGCTTTTTTTTAACCTTAGATCATTCAAGATTGAGTTTGTTTGAACTAAAATTCAAAGAGGAAAGAATAGGGATGCTTTTCTTTCCAATTTAGATCATTCAAGATTGTTTTTGACTCAAAAAAAATGACTCTTTGGACTTTGGTTTTCATTCAAGATTTTGAGTTCTAGTTTGCATGTTTTAAGCTCAAAAAAGATATTCCTAGATTGTTTTGATGCATGAAAAAACTAGGAAACATTCAAGATTTTGCAACAAGACATTTGTTTGGAACAAATAACAAAACTTTTAGGATAATTTTGGAAACCATTTAGGACTTTTAGTTTTTATGAGATTTTAAAAGAACTTTAAAATATTTGCGAATGAAGTTCATTTTAGCCCTGATTGATGCTTTGAGTTTGATTTAGAATTTTTTAAAATGGAAACTAGAAGTTCTTTTTAAGTTTCCAAAAATGAAGTGTTCCTAACTTTGCATGAATGCATCTAAAACCTTAATGTTGCAAGGATGCAAATGATTGGATTGATTTAGTTTCACTTGTTAAAAGATTTTTTTTTTGCAAATTTTTAGTTTTTAATGGATTTAAGTATGATTTGGGGGTTCATTTTAAGCACTAAAACAAGGTGTGTATGATTTTTCTTCCTTAAAAAATAAAAATGGCCAAGATCCTACAAGAAGAAGAAGAAGAAGTAGACAGAATAGAAGAAGAATATAGACAAGAAGAGGAAGAAGAATTCCAAGTGCTTCATCCACCTATAAGCTTGAAAAATCTAAAAACACTATGAGATAGACTATGAGTTCCTTTGTCTTCTACATGCTTATGTGGACCTGTAAAACCAATTTATACAATCCTACCAATCACCAAATATAAGATATTAGCCAAATTAGCATTTAAAAAACACATTAAAATGGCTATAAAACTAATGAGAATGACCCATGCGGGGTCCCACCGAGCGTTCCAGAATGTTTACACTAATTTAGTATGCAAGTAAACACTTAACTTAATGAAAAAAAAGCATTAACATTAAGTAAATTAACATAAACCTCAAGATATACAAAGAGAAGCCCTCAAATGAGAATATGAGCCATTAAGGGGCTCTCTCAATGAGATTTTTCTCTTGATTTATAGATGTGTCTAATTTGGATATGGATTTAGGATGTATGCTCAAGGTACTCAAACTAGCTTCAATGGATTCTTGAAATTTGGATGTGGATGGATGGATTTTTGATGTAAAAACTTGATCTCAAAAATGGCATTATGGCTTTGCTTCATGATCAAAATGGAATTACTTTGTTACTATGGGTGATTGTGTTAAAATGGCTTGGGAGAGGATTTCTTAAATAGGCAAAGGGCTTGAGGGATCAAGGGCTAGGATGCAAGGATGGGAGAAAGCTTATGGAAGGTTTAGATTAAATGAGAGGAGAGCACATGGATTGTGCTTCCTTACAGCCAATCAGGGAGTGACACATGTCACAGGGTCATTGGTTAGAGCAAGAGGGGTTGAGGGGTCAACAAAGGAGGCTCAAAGCTCATAAAAACCCTCATAATGGCTTGTAAGAGCAATGAATGGGCTTGTAAGAGTCATTTATGGCTTTGTGGGCTTCATAAAATTTAATGGTTGAGATATTTGTGAGAGAGTTGAGATATTTTGACTTGGGTTGGATTACAAAAGTCTTAAGCTTGACTTAGAAATGTGCAAATGATTAAGGCTTGGATTAGGCTTGAGTTAAGATTAGATTAGGCTTGTTAGAGATGGGCAAGTGGATTGCATTTAATGAGGGTGGGTGAAGGAGGAGATATTTGTTGGCTTTGGATTGGGTTAGCAAGTCTTAACCCATGTTTAGGAAATGTGACAAGGTTAGGGGGGGATTAGGATTAGGGTCAAAGATAAGGATTGACATCTTCTAGAAGAGTCTAGGCTTTGGATGAGGATGAAGACTTTCTAGAAGAGTCTAGAACTTCCTAGGATGAGGATAAATAAGGTTTTTAGAAAATAAATAAAGTTTTATTTATTTCAAGGGTTTGGATTGAGGAGATATTTATTAAAATATTTGTAATAAACATGAGGATTAATATTTAATCTTAATTAAATATTTTGAGTTGGGATTAGGGGTAGGAAATGATGGGATTAGCCTTTAATCGAAATTAAAGAAGGATTAGAAGATTTTGGAAGAGGTTAGTGGTCTTAAGGAAATTAGCCAAGTTTTGGGCTAAAAATAAATAAATAATTTATTTTGCAATTTTTGGTCAATTTATTAATTAAATAATTAATAAATAAGAAAATAATGTTTAAATAAGATTTAAACATTTTTGGGAGGGATTCCTTAATTAAATATTTTTAATTAAGATAAAGGGATTTAATGGCATAAAAATTAATTAATTAATTAATGATGATGTCATTAGGGACTTTTCAAGAAAATAAAAATATTTTATTTTCTAAAAGATTTAGGTGTCTACAGATAGAAAAGATCTATGACATTGATGGGAAACTAATTGGGAAAGGTGATCAGACTAGAGGTAATATATTTTATCTTGATATGAATGATGCTACTTGTCTTGTTGTAGAATTTGATGATGTGTGGTTATGGAACAAGAGGTTATGTCATGTTACCTTTCATAGCTTAGTGAGTATCAATAATATGAAAAGAGCCAGAGGTTTGTCAAAACTAAAGAAACCTGACAATATGACTTGCAAACAATGTTAGTTAAGCAAGATGACAAAATCTAGTTTTAAAAGTAAGACTCACACTTCTATAGCAATTCTAGAAATTGTTCATACTAATTTGTGTGCACCAATTGATGTGAAAAGATATAAAGGTGACAAGTACATTATCCTATTTGTTGATGATTATTCTAGGATGATGATTGTTATGTTTTTGAAACAAATATCTGATGCTTTCCAAATGTTTAAGTGTTACTTAGCTAGAGTTGAAGAAGAACTTTGGAGGAAGAACTTTGGGTGATTGGCTCACTTTATCTTGTTCTTTACACTTAGCCAATAATGATGAGAAAAACCCCTTACAAGTTGGGGATGATGTGGATTTTGGAGGATGAGGATCATGTGAAGGTTGAACTATGGGGATGGATGGGACATGAGGACTAGGATCTTCGAAACATGGGAGAGGAGGACACATGGCATGGAAGGTTGCCTCTTTTTGTTGACTTGCTAGGAGATAATTCTTTAATTGTTCCATTTCCATGGCAAGGGCATTTTTGTTTGAGGAAGTGTGTGGGCTAGTAATGGAATTGTATGGAGTTGAAGGATAATGAGGTCGATTTCCCTTGTCAAAGGTAGAAGAATAGTGAACATGAAATGGATTAGAGTTGGATATGAAGTAGTGAGGATGGATTTGATATTTAGGTTGAACGGGAGGTAGAACTCCATATTGTCTTTGAAGATTGTCAACCATTTGATTAAGCAAATTCAGATCCATAGATGTTAGACGAAGAGTGAGGAAGGATTTGATGAAGGATGGAATATGAACTCGGGACTAGGAGCAAGCTTGGACTTTGCGTTGATTCAAATTGAATTTGATATTGATTTGATTGAATTTGATTGGATTTGATTTGATATTGAATTTAATTTGATATGATTGGATGATGGTTTGATTTGATTTGATAAAAACCCTATGATATGGCAAACTAGTAAATGTGGTATTAGAATTAAAGTCCAATGTTCATGAAAAATCTCCTATGTCTAAAGTGGAAGATGTGATGCAAAGTTGAATTAGCGGAAGATTTGAATGAATGAGATTAGAAAGATTGATGATTGATGAAGATGCAAATGGAGTAAATAAAGAATTGATTAGAAATGAATGAATTTGACAAGGGATTGGATTAGAAGAATCATGAGGATGAATCATTGAATGAGGAAATTGGATCTTGATGTGGATTATGAACCATGATTAGGATGAAGATTATGGAGTAGATTAATTGATTAGGAAGACAAAGAAATGATGCGGACGAAGAGAATGATCAAGGAATGGTTTGAATGATGAAGACTAGATGTGTATGAGGGTGATGACTATGATGGAAAGAAGTGACATGGAAGTGATGTGGACAACTTGACTAAGAGGAACCTAAACCAAGACTTTCTTTTGTTGTTTTTGAAATTTTTTTGATTTTTTTTGGATTTTTGAAGTTTTATGATTTTTATGGGTTTTATGTTTTATGATGTTTTTGGATTTTTAGGTTTAAGATGCAAAATCAAACAAGGAAATATGTACAAGGAAAGTGTGTTTCAAACACTCAAGAACGTCAAACATACCAACAAACTTATAAGGTTGGAACTAGGATGTACAAGGATCAACTAGAGGGCATCCACGATATACGCAAGGTACTTGAGGCCCAAATCTGCAGATGAAAGAAAATATTGCCACACAGCCGGGGGAAGATAGTAACCCAAATCTCCTCCATCACTTCTCAAAGGTATAAAGTTCTTTGGGGCTTAGCCAAGAGTGACAATATTTTACTTCCAAGAGAGGTGTCTTTCGATTCACCTCCTAATTTTTATACTCCGCCAGAATGTTGGAGTTGAGGTCGTCCCAAGGGGTGATGAAATCTCCAAGCAGGCCTCCTAAAAAGAAAAACAAGATCACTTATTTCTTGTGCACCCAAGATCACCCAAAGGCGTGAGGGAAGAGAATACGTAAGTGGCCTTGGGGTTCAAAAAGACAGGCATTCGTTCTCAATGAAACTTTAGGTTTTGTAATCTACTCGAAGACACACATGTTTATAGCATACAATGTTCTTTCCAACTTCAAATCGTCGTCAACATAAATGAAATGTGAATTCGTCAACAAGAAAGTAAATCAAGCATGTGCATAAGAAAAATGTTGAAAATGAAATCAATTTTCCTTAAGGCATTCAAGATTGTGTGAGTTTGTTTTATGCACCAATTCCAAATGTTTGCTAGCCTAAGCATACATGTCAATTCTCTTAAGACATTCAAAATTGAATTTGATTGTTTTAGCGTTTAACCATTCTTTCAAAGATGAGTGTTTAAGCATACAAGTTCATTCCAAAACAAAATTAAGGCAAAAACCTACAAGCAATATGGTTAGTGAGAAAATATCCCTGCAAAAACACAAGTTAAGGCAGCAAAAATGTAGGACAAATGTGAAACAACCTTGCAATGAAAGAGTTAGCACAAAATTTTGTCTTTGACAAGAAAAATAGAGATATAAATAGCATCAAAATCTCATAAAACTAGAACCATGATGACGGGCTCGAAATCAACTTTTTGGCAATATTTCATTTTTCAAAAATGGAGATTGTATGCTCAAGTTATGAGCAAAAAACCAAAGGCTGCTCCTTATGATCTAAAAGGGTATGTGGACTGTTGATGCAGTGCTGACATCAGTGACCTGCGAGGTTAAATTTGACGGTTAAGAGAATGTTAAGAAATTTTTCTTTTTCTTTTTTAACTTTTTTGCCTAAAAACATACATGGAAATTTAGATTGTATATTTTAAAAAAAAAAGGATAAATTTTATTGTTTTAAAAAAAAATGAAGATATAAGTACTAATGACAAAGTTAGCCTAAATATTAAAAAAAAACAAAAATAAATTTTATTTTTTTTAAACAAAGGTGGCAAGAGGGTTTGAAATGGTGGAGCTTTGGCACAGGGTTGAGATGCGGATGGATAGAGTGGAGCGTCCGCGGGAGGAAAAGCAAGTGGCAGGCGGCGACAATGCAGAAGGGTGGCTGCAGGAAGAGCTGGGTTGCAGGGGGCCACGGGAAAGAGGCGGACAGAGATTTGAGTGGTGGCAAAGGCCGCGGGCAGTGGGAAAGTGAGGCCATGAGAGGAGGAGGTACTAACAGCTGCGGAGGTGGGTTTTGAATGCCGCGCGGCAAGTTACAGAAAGCGGCCGCTCGCGGGAGGTCGCATGGCAGGGGCGCCCACAGGAGGCAGGTGCAGGGAGGTGGATGAGCGACAGGAAGTAGGAAGGGTCGAGGGATGGGGAGACGTAAGGAAACAGTTCCGGGAGAGGAGGTGGTCAGGTACGGGGATGAAGGGTGGAGGAGATAGGTCGCGGCCACGGAGGTGGAGTGTTGCGAGCAAAGGCGGCGAGTTGCAGGGGATGCGGCGGGAGTTGCAGGGAGGTGGTGGTGAGCGGGGGTTGTGGGCCGCACAGTGGAGGAGGAAGGGGTGCAGGGCAGAAAAATTACAGAGGGGGGAGCCACCAGGGGAGAAGGGGAAGCCATTGGGGAGCGGCCGCGAGGGCGATGCTCGTGGGCAGCACTTGCGGGCGCTGCTAGCCTACAAAAATAAACAAAAAATGATTTTTTTTTTTAAATTTAAGATTTTATATATATATACTTTTTTCTTTTTTCTTTTTAATTTTGATATTTGATTTTTTATATACAAAAATGCTAATAAATAACTTTATATTTTATAAATGCTAAACCCTCTCCCCCTTTTTTTTTTTTTTTTTTTTTTTTTTAAAAAAAATACAAATGATTTTAAATGGTGTTTTGAAGAACAAAAATGCATAAATAAAATAAAATAAAATGACCCTTACCTTTTCTTTTTTTTTCCTAATAACGAATATTTAATGCATATGTACCCTAGAATTTGAAAATAAAGCCATAAGCAAAATATAAAGTGTTTTATGTCAAAAAACTTCCCTTATGTCCTCCAAATGCAATGATGGGCTTTATGGCTTGATTAGATGCTCCTCATGAAACTTGATCTCCAAATGCAAGCGTTCAACCTACAAGCTTGAACACTCACAAAACACTCAAAAACACATTAGATGGTTAGTTCGAACCTGTGAAGTGGGTCCCACCGAGCATGCCAAAATGTATTGTATAAAAATGTAACTAAGGAAATAACACTAAGAAACTAATGCACATTCCTACATTATCATGCAAAACTTCAAAATATGAAAGAAAACAATGTAAAATAAAGATAACATGAACATCAAAGTAGTACTATGCAAACCTCACAAATCACCATCAAGTGTAGATGATTTTCTTGCTCATGGGATGTGGTTGCTCACAAATCTAGCAACATAACAATGAGGTAGATGGTGCTTGTGGAAATGAGGAGAGAGCTCTCCTTTTATAGGAAAAAGGATGCAATGGACGGCTAAAATTGAATGCAAGATGAAGGGCTAGGATCTCTCAGAATCGATGAGGTGTCCATGTGGTGGAGGCCAAGTAGACTCCAAGTGGATTAGGGTTTTGACCATTCAAAGGGCACAATATGCCCACATATGTGTGAGCAACCTTTGATGGTGACATGATCAATGAGGTGTGAGAAGCATGGCTTCTCACACATGTGTGAGACACTTTGATTCTCATGCAAGAGGACAAGTGTGCAAAAGGCATGCAAGACATGAGGGATGAAGAAAGTGTGAACATCTCTCACACATGTATGAGGATTCCTCACACATGTGTGAGAACACACTTAGGATTAAGAGGTTATTAGCAAGGATGATTAGGAAAAGCAAGCATGATTAGGAAGTGGGTAGGTTTAGCATGATGAGTTAGGTAGGCTAGTGAGATTAGGTGAGGGTTAAAGGTAGGAGCCATGTGCAAAAATAGGATTAAATGTAATATTTAATTCCAAAGGGGGATTTAGCAAAGGATTAATTAAGTAAAAAAAGTACTTAATTAAAGTGAAAGGGTTGGATTTAAATAAACCTTAGCTTATTTAAATCAAGGAATGGCTAGGATTTAGATCAACCTTAGTTTATTTAAATCAATGTAAGGTGAGTATAATTAAATAAATGTGAATTTATTTAATTAAACATAGGGTAATTAAATAGATAATAAATATCTATTTAATTGACTAGGAAATGGGTTTTGGACAAATTTAGGTGTCTACACTCAGTATTCTCTTTACTGCCATTAAGTGATTTTCTCTTGGATTTGCAAAAAATCTTGCCATTATGCCAATAGCTAATGCAATATCTGGTCTACTATGTACAACATATTGCAGCTTTCCAATCATTGATCTATATAATGTCTGATTCACTTCAGCAGACTCATCATTCTTGGATAGCTTATGGCCTATTGCCATTGGTGTGCTAACTAGTTTTGACTCTTCTAATCCAAATATCTTGAGTATCTCCTTGATGTATTTGGATTGGGTCACAAATATTCCATGCTTCAATTGATTTACTTGTAATCCAACAAAGAATTTGATTTCTCCAAACATTGACATCTCAAATTCATGCTTCATTTGATCAGAAAAATCTTTGCAAAGAACATCTTTTTCTCCAAATATTATATCATCAACAAAGATTTCAGATATCAAAATGTCTTTGCCTTTTTCAGCTTCGATATACAAGTTGTTTTTGTCATCTGTTCTCTCATATCCTATCTTCACAAGATATTTGTGTAGTCTCTCATACCATGCTCTAGGTGCTTGCTTCAATCCATAAAGTTCTTTGTGCAATTTGCAGACCATGTACTTGTTCTTCTCATCAACAAATCCCTCTGGTTGTTCTATGTAGACTTCCTCTTCCAATATACCATTCAGAAAAGCAGACTTCACATCCATTTGGTACACATTGAACCCTTTGTATGTAGCATATGCAAGTAATGTTCTTACTCCTTCCATTCTTGCAATAGGGGCAAATGTTTTCCCATAATCCAATCCTTCTTCTTGTGCATAGCCTTTTCAAACTAGTCTGGCTTTGTTTCTTGTTATCTCACCTTTCTCATCAAGTTTATTTCTAAACAGCCATTTGGTACCAATCACATTTTTATCAGTTGGTCTAGGAACGAAGGTCCATGTTTTGTTCTTCTCAATCTAATCTATCTCCTCTTCCATGGCTTTATACTAGTCATCATCTTGTAGTGTGTCTTTCACTATTTTAGGTTCAACCTTGCTCAATAGACATGATTCATTCCTCAGTCTATTCCTTGTCATTGGTCTAACATCCTTGTCATCAATGATTTGATCTAATGGGTGATGTCTTCTCACATACTTGGCTAATCTTGGTTCTATCCTTCTTTCCATGTTTGATCCTTTAGCTTCAAAGTCATTTTTCTCTTCTTCATCTCACATTTCATAATTCCTCTCATATATACTATTTTTAGAACCAGAATATGCATTTTCTACATTCTACAACTTAGCTTCTGAATGTAGCTTGGCATTCACTGGCTATGACTCGGCAGATACTAAAATTTGTTGTTGATTCCCAACTTGATTCACAGCATTGTCTTCTACAGCCATTCCTTCATATAATTATACAAAGGATCTATAATCCTTTGATTTTTTGGTTTCATCAACTTGGACTTCTGTATGCTCATCAAAATTTACATTTGCACTCTCCACAATCTTGTTAGTGTTAGTGTTCAAACACTTATATTCTTTGCTTCTAGTGGAGTATCCAAGAAATATGCCTTCATCACTTTTTGCATCAAACTTTCCATTTCCAATATCTTTAATAATATAGCATTTACAACCAAATACTTTGAAATGTTTAACATTGGGTGAGTGACCATACCATAATTCAAAAGGTTTGCATTTGTACCTTTCTTGACTGGAACTCTATTCAATGTATTGACTGCAGTCTTTACAGCTTATCTCTAGTACTTTAGTGCAACATTTTTCTCCATCGTTAAGGTTCTAGCACAGTCAATCACTAACCTATTCCTTCTTTCATCAATACCATTCTATGGTGGAGTTCTTGGTGTTGATGTTTGTCTTTTGATGCCTTTGTTATTGTAGAACATTTCAAACTCTTTTGATGTAAACTCACGTCCTTTTTCTAATCCTAGGCACTTCAGAGTATTTCCTATTTCCTTCTCAACTCTATCCAAATACCACTTGAACATTTGAAATGCATCAAATTTTTGTTTTAAAAGCATATCAGTCATCATCCTGGAATAATCATCTACAAATAGCATTATGTATTTTTCTTCTAGGTAGCTTTGCACTTCTATTAGACCACATAAATCTGTATGGACTAACTCTAATACTTCTTTGGAAGTGTATGCTTTTCTTTTGAAACTAGACTTAATCATCTTCCCTAGTTGACATTGTTTACAGAATTTTTTTTTTGGTTTCTTCAATTTGGGCAACCCTTTGACCTTCTTCTTCTTGCTGATGCTAATCACATTATCAAAATTAACATAACACAGCCTTTTATGCCACAACCACACATCATCAAGTCTAACAACAAGACATGTTGCATCTTCCATATCTAGGTAAAATAGATTACTCCTAGTTTGTTCACCTTTTCCTATTAGATTTCCATTAGTGTCATAGATCTTGGTAGTTTTGTTTCCAAATTCAACTTTGCAACATGCATTGCCTAATTGTGATACACTCAACAAGTTGTAGTTCAATCCCTCAACATAGTATGCATTATCACATGAAATTTTCTCTTTGATTTTAATAGATCCTTTTCCTTTGATTTGACATGGAGCATCATTACCAAATCTAACACTATTTCCATCATATTGAGTGAAGGTAATGAACTTACTTTTATCTCTTGTCATGTGGTGTGAGCATCCACTATCTATGATCCACTTGTCATTCTTGTTCACACAAGTAACCAATTCTATCACTTCATCTTCATCTTGATCTAATTCATCCTTCATGGGCACATAGACTACTTCATCATCATTCTCATCAGAATCTTCTTCAAAAATGTAGCATATCTTGCCTTTTTCCTTGTAGTTTGTGTTGTCTTCACTTTTGTTCCTATACTTGTTTCCTTCTTTGTAGTTTTTCTTCTGTGTACATCTTGCAGCAATATGACCTATTTCATTGCAATTGAAACATATGATAGGGAGCTTAGCTTTGAATTTACCTTTACCTCTATGGAATCTCCTAGCCAGTAGTGTTTCTAATTGTTCCACATCTTCCTCATCTATGTTGCTATCATTGGATGCATGTTTTCCCTTTCTTCTCTTCTTGCTTGATGTCTCCTCCTCAGTGTCTTTTATTGTCATTTTGGCCTTGAAAGTAGATTCAAGGTTCTCAGGTCTGTAGTTATTAGAATTGGACAATTCAAATGTAGTCAATCTTCCCACTATTCCTTCAAAGGTTAGTGTGTTTCCTTGTACACACCTTAGCTCTTGGATTTTTGAAACTCTAATAGCATAGATAGGGAGCAGAGTTCTTAAATATTTGTTGATGACAGTTTCTTCTTCCAATTGACCACCTAGAATTCTTATTGAACTTACTACTTCTTTTATCCTTGTAGCATATTAAGCAGCATTTTCTCCTTCCTCCATTTTTATGTCATCAAACTTTCCTCTTAGGATTTCTCTCTTTGCTTTCTAGACATTTTGATCTCCTCCATAGATATCTGACAAGGCTTTCCACATCTTGAATGCAATGTCACAATCTTTGATGTCATCATATTTTGCATAACTGAGTGCAAAGGCAATTTCTAGCATTGCTTGATTGTGCTCCTTCCTTTTCCTCAAATCATCTGTAGTAAGAGGTCCTGTTGGATTTACATGTTCTGTTCTAATTGAGTTTTGTGCATAGTCACCTATTGATCCAAGGTGCAATTTTATCAGACTCTACCATACAGAAAAGTTGTCTTTGTTGAGCTTGGAAACTTCTTTCTTGGACATCTTGATTTTCTTGCCTCTAGTACCTTGAAACTAAATCAGCAGATGGTTCTGATACCAATTGTTATAAATTCTTCAGAATAACTAAGATGGGTGGTGAATTAGTTATTCAAGGTCCAAATACCATATTCAAACTTTTCACTAAGTATAGTGAGTGCATTCAATCATTCATTCATCCAAACTTTAACTTTTCTAACCAGCAAGTTACTATAAATCAACATGCAAGCATAACACATAAGAAATCAACACATAACACAGTGATTTATGTGGAAACACAATTTGAGCAAAACCACCAATAACATACTACTCACTTTTCACTCTTCTGAAGTGATGCCTTGTGAAAGGCCTACCCTGTTAAAGGCTTACAACACACTATTAAATGTGACCTTGTTAAAGGATTTAACCACCCTATTATAAGTGGGCCTAGTTAGAGGACTTTAGAACATTCACTTGGAATGTCACCTTGTTAAAGGATTTATAGATGGCTATTTAACCAACCTAAGTCCATAGGATTTTCATATCTAATACAATTGCTAGAGAATATTAGAAAATCTTTTGCCTGACTACAACATACAACTTATCTTACAGATCTCATATCACTTCTTAGCTCATACCATTGCCTAGCCTTCAATCTCTACGACTCTAACAACTTGGCCTCCCTTCAAGCTTAGTCTTCTTGAGTCTCCATGCTCACTATACCAGTGCAATCATCTCTTCATGACCACTTGTAGAAGTAGAGCCTCTATGCTCTTCCTTCTTCTAGATGTCTTCTCCTTGACACCCTTCTAACCACTTCATAGTTTAGCACTTTAGTAGCAACAATATTAGCAGCATTTGCTTCTTGGTCTATGGCTCTTTAAATAGAAGTCTTGGATTTCTTTCTCCCGCTCGATTCTTCCATTCTTTAATTTTAATTTATATGAATTAGGTAGGATTCATTGCATCTAACCCATATTTTATTTCCTCTAGAAACTTTTTGAATAATCCTCTTGAATTTTCCAAAAAATAGTTTGCATAGAATTATGTGCCACTAGCTCATCATCCTTATCTTCCAACTCATTCACAAAATTCAAGGTAACCACTTTGTCAGTTTAGATTTGGAAAATCTTCATCATTTGAAATAATGTATCAGCTTGGCACTATTTAAATACTAGTTCTCAACACATACTGTGTTACACTGCATCAACTGTGTTTTTCCTGATGCTCGACACCTGAAGATCACTCGGCACCAACTAGGATTTTTTGATGCTCAACACTTAAACTTCACTTGGCACCTGAAGATTACTTGGCACCAACTAATATTTTCTAATGCTCAACACTTGAACATCACTCAACACCTGAAGATTACTCTTAACACACTAGAATTTCCTGTTACTTGACAACAACTGAGAATTTTCTTGGCTTCAACTAACTTTCTCGGCACCTAATAATGATCTTAGTTTAAGCTTTGTAGTCAACCTTGTTATAACTTTTTCCTCCAATGTTTCTAAGTGTGACCAACCTCTGTATCTTTGAGTAAATTATCAATACATCATTTAACCATTGTCTTAACTGATCCTTGCACTTCATTATAACATCATAACTCAACCTTTCCCTTAGGTACTCTTGTTACATCTTGTTGATCAAATCCTCTTCATCAATCAACTAACTGATAGTACTTGGATCTTATAAGCAAATGTCATTCCTACATATAGCAGGTTTGACATCAATGACAAAACAATGATTGAAAACAACAATCTTCCTCTTTGATCTTCAAGAATGAGCTTTTCAATCAGAATTCCAACATATGTTTGGAGAGATTAAGTTCTTTGTTGGTTTGCAAGTATATCAGATAAATATGGTATATACATCACTCAGTCTAAGTATGTGAAGGAAATATTTTTAAAAATTGGATTAGAAGATTCAAAACTAGTTAGTACACCTATGGTGATATGATACAAACTATTAAAGAATGATGATTTTGCTAATATGAATCAAATATTATACTTGTTTATGATTGGCAAGTCACAATATGTAGTACATAACAGACCTAAGATTGCATTATATGTTGGGATTGTTGCAGATTCTTTGCAAATCCTAAGGAGAATTATTTGGTGGTTATTAAGAGAATTATGAGATATCTAAAAGGAACAAAAGACTATGGTATATATTACAAGAAAATTAAATTGAGTTGAGAACCTATATAGATGTTATTTGGGCTAGAAACATTGATGATAGAATGAGCACAAGTGATAGAGAATATTTCTTAGGAAAGAGATTAGTCACTTGGACCAGTAAGAAACAAAATTGTATATCTCAATCTACTGTAGAAGTTGAATATGTGGCTACTGTAGTAAATTGTACAAATATGGTATGGATCAAACATCTACTCAAAGGTATGAAGGAGGGAATCTCTGAACTTGTCTTACTTTATTATGATAATGCAAGTGTTATAAACATATCAAAGAACCTTGTGATGTATACAAAGACTAAGCACATTGTAATCAAGCAGCATTGCTTGAGAGAGTTAGTTCAAGACAAAGAAGTGAGGATGGAAATGTGAACACAAAAGAATAGATAGCTAACATATCATAAAATCTTTACCTAAGGATGCTCATGAGTGTCTAAAAGATAAACTAGGGGTGATACCCTTATCAAAAGTTACGTAAGAAGCATGAAGTAGTTCCCTACATCAACTGAGTTGAATGTTGTATCTTAAAACTTGATGTAGTGGATATTACTTTAGGAGTTGCCTAAAGTAATGAAGGAGCTGAATTAGAAGACTTATAGTCATGTGCAAGTTGATAGAGGGAGAATTTGAAATTGATTATATCTACATATAGAGATGACAAGTCTTTGACATTGTTGTCAAAGAGGGAGAAAGTACTGAGGGAGATGGAGTATGTAAAAATAAGTATAGAGAGAGATAGATACCTAAATATCAGAAAGAGGGAGAGATACTCTAAGGAAGATATAAGAAAGAGGGAGCAATAAAGGAACTTGGAAAATCTCACATTGGCCTACAAGAGGAAGGACGTATACTAAACTAATAGAGGGACAAATTTCAAAGATTTATTTTCTTTTTGGTATTTTTGTTGGTATTGGTTTGCCATTAATGCCAAAGAGGGAGATTGTTGATATAAGATGTTTTCAAGTGAAGAACTTGTAATGGAACAATCATTATTTTTTCAATGATGTCAATCCTACTACCTGTTGGTGAGATAATTTCTTTGTGGTCTGAAAGCTATCATTTAGTTGATTGATGAAGAGGATTTGAAAAGAGGAGATAACAATAGCACCTAGAGAAAGGTTGAGTTATTTGGTATGTAAAAGAAGCACTAAGAACAAGATATTGATACTATATTTTATTGTTTATCTACTTTAATTCTGAAATGAAAGATTACTCAAGTTAAAAGTAGAAGGAGATCAAGTAAGAAAAGTGTCTACCAAGCCTTGTCAAGGAGCCAATACAATTCGACCATAAATTAGTGGAAGCTAAGTGAAAATCAAGAGGTGCCAAGCAAAGATGAAAAATGGTGCAAGCCAAGTGATTGTTAGTAAATGTTGAGTATTTTTTAGTTGTTGTCGAGCATCATTAAACTTTGTTATTTTATGAGTGAACTAGTGTTGTTCGAGTGACAGAATAAAATAGATGCCAAGTGACAAAAAATAGTGTTAAATCAAAAATTTGATGAATCTGAGTTGACTATTTTGTTTTCTTGAATTGTGTGAAGCATGTGGAACATAAATATGATGAGAAACCATTTTGAGGTGAATTCAAGGAAGATTATAGAAGAAGTTTCTAAAGGAACCAAATGGAAAAGTGGGTAGATTCATTGTATCCTATCTAATCCTACCTAATCCTAAAATGGACAATTGTGGTTAAGCAGAAAAAGATCTAAATTCTCTATTTATAGAGATAGTTGGTCAAAAGAAAAGGTTTTCATATGCAAGAACCTAAGGAAGACAAGGAGTCTAGGGTATTGCTTCATTCAATGGCCAAATAGAAGTGACTACAGTTAGCATGCAAAGAAAGAAGGCTTAAAAGTATGAATGCTTGAAGGGTGAACAAGCTATCAAAGGTAAAGTGTGTGAGTGTCAAGCAGAATGGAGGGATTAAAAAAATGATCTATAATCTGCAAGTGAGTTGTAATTTTTTATCAGGTCAAACCTTACTATTGCTTTCTAATTATTGTATCATTCTAGGGTAAATCCTTTGGATTAAGGTTGATCTAATAGTCATTTATAAATCCTTTAACTGGGTGATATTCTAATGGAATGGTCTAAAATCCTCTAACAAGGCTCACTCCTAAAAGGGTGATTGAAATCCTTTAACTAGGTCACATTAAATAGTGTGTATTATAACCTTTAATAGGGTTGGCCTTTCACAAGGCATCACTTCAAAAGACTGAGAACAAGTAGCATGTTACTGGTGATTTTTCTCAAATTGTGTTTCCACATAAAATCCTTGTGTCAAATTGTTTGTTTTTATGTTGTTTCATTTTTACATTTCTACAAAAAAAAAATTGACCTAGGACAGTAACCTACAAAGTTTAAGTGTTCTATGATCTAATAGGTACATGCATATTAAGGTTTTATGGATATGGGTCTACTAAGCATTGAAAAGTTTTATTTGTACATCTAGACCTTCAATAACTAATTCATCCCCCTCTCAATTATTCTAAAGAATTCCAATAGATCTTTACATGCTTCTTTTGTTGATATTTGTCAATTATCTCCTTGGGACATCAACCAGATTATAAGAATGCTTCATCTCTTCTGATGATCTTAAATGAAAATAATGGACATGTGGGGAATCTGCAAGTGAAAAGAGGTTTCTATGTTATTTTTTAGTGCCCACATGTATCATTTCGGGAATAGAACACTTTCTTTTAGCGAAAGATAATGGGTTTCCAATGATCTTTGACACTTTCTACCATATATTATATGAATTAACAAATACTATTTCGAGTCTGGAGTTCCAGATATCAACTAACATAAAATATGAACTTATTTAGTGCATGTCTCTATAAATTAGTGTATTGACTCATATTACTATGAATCAAGTTATTCTTCTATGATAGAGGGAGAAAATAGATGATATAGTATAGCTAACCTTTAAGATCTTGGTCATATTTATTTAGAAGCAATAGACTATATCGGGATGGATTTTCTAGTGATTGGGAAATTCTAGTAGTCAAAGGACTATGATTCATAAGGATGAAGTTATGTTTGTGTAGATTGAAAGGCCTTTATTTGAATGCCTAAACCATAGATGAACACTTGGAATTTTATTCATATAGAGTATATGGTTGATTTTCTTGGCATATGATACACTTGATGATACTATGATCTAAAAATATTACATTAGGTCGTTTATTTGGATAGATATTCCTCCCTAGGTAAGTAGGAGTGTTAGTGATTATAGCTTCGATCACTAATTGATGAAATAAAATTTTTGAATGACCTATAGGCCTTAAACTTTTGATATCTATCCTTTACTATTTTTATCATGGAAATTTTTTTATTATTAATAAACTATTATGTAGATATAATATATATGTATGTATATTGTATATATGAGATATATTATACATATAGTTTATCTATATACATGTATATTAATATATGAGATATATTATATATACATATAGTATTTTTATATAAAAATTGTTATCATATATTATAATCATGATAATACATTTAGTAAATATCATTTGTGATATATGTTAAAACAATAACTAATGTGAGTTAAGATATTAACAAGAGACATATTTGTATGGGAGACATGCCTCTTTATATCATATACATATTCATTGAAGGAGTAAAATCAATAATTGTTATTATAAATTATAATAGAAACATATAATATAGAGTCTACACATACATCTAGAGAACAATGATTAAAATTTTGAAATTTATATTAATTTGATCAAAATTAACAAAGAGAAAGTGTGTAATGAAGCTTAAAATGTGTACAAATGCATTATAATATCATTAATCTTCACATATTACCTTGCAAATACATAATAGTAGAGTTTTGATTTTACATTGCAAGTAAATGGAATCTAAGATGACATGTAATGACTAACAAAAAGTCTACTTGACATGACTTTAGAGACCTTAATGGACTTTGTTTCTACATCACAAGATTTTAAACAAGAAATTAAGACTTGCATTCAAACTTAAGAACCCCACCCTATAGTTTAGTTAATTCCTCATTATCTCTTTAAATATAACTTTAATTTAGGCTTAAGATAGCTCTAATAAAGAACGATTTAAAATGAAAAGAAAATTAGAGAAAAAACTTTTTAAAAATAAACCAAGTATTTAAGAAAAATCAAATAAAGACTTGAAGGTTACCAAAATTCAAGCACTTAAAGTCATGGAAGAAAAACCTATCATAGCAAGAAAGATAATGAAAAACATGATATAGACATTGAAAAATTATCCAAAATACATGAGACTTAGGACAATTGATTATGTTACAACATCATATAGAACAATCAACTTAGATAAATTACCTAAGAAATCATGAGAAAATTTAATCTTAGGATTATCCTATTTTGTGAATAAAAAATTGAGGACAGCAAGCATGGCAGGATCATATTGATAGTCATTTATGTCTAATGTAGAAGTAATACCTTTTAGGAGAGTCCTAATCATATGTTGGAATTATAGTGCGAAATCAAGGTCATCCAACATCATAAATATAAATTCTCATTAAATCCTATTGTAGGATTTTTATAGTAAATTAATATCATATATGCCTATTATTGTGAGTCTCATTGCCAACACATGGAATCCCAATAGGTGAGAAAAAACTTCAAAATATATATATCTTTGACAAACCCAATTTGAGTGGGTTTGATAATGGAAGGGATGACATCAACCAACCTCTTAGCCAAGATCTTGGCAAGGATTTTATAAGAAATATTCAAAAGGGTGATTGGTCTCCATTTTTTTATGAGAGATCTATCACCTTCCTTATGGACCAATTTGATGAGACCTACATTAACCTCCCTTCCTAGGATCCTTCTAGAGAATAATTCCTTGTAGACATTGTGAAGTTCCACTCTAATCCCCTACCTATTGTATTTGTAGAATTCTCTAGTAAGTCCATTAGATCTTAGGGCTTTATTATTTCCCAAGCATATAATTGCACATTTCCTCAAATGTGTTAACTTTGACTAATAAATTGCCTTTATCTAAGATTATATTTTTTAGGGATAATGCATTCTATCTAATATCTAGTTTTAGCCATGTCTAAACCCAAGTATTTTGATGAAAATAACTTTATTATAATAGTGAAAGAAAGCATGAGAAATACTATACTAATAAGTGAGTTTGACACCTTCAAACCACACATTGTCTATTAATATTTCCTTGGCCTTATTAGACTTGAACAACTGAAGAAGAAGAAAATGTGTTCCCTTATTCCCAAGATCTATCCCTTATTCTTGGCCTGGTGAGATCAAGGGTAGCAAAGAGGTTAGAAAGGATGTTTTGAAATACTTCTTCTACTACCCTTAATTTATCAGGTAGAGTGGTCTCATGAATTATGGAACTATTGGTTGATTGTTTTTCCACAACTTGAAAGATTATTTCCATGAATGTGTGTTTTGGTTTTGTAGAACTAGAGAAAGGGTGAGAATGCATAAATGAGAGAACCACAAATTTCATAAAAGAATATGCAATCTATCTAATCCAAACATAAAAGCCATTTGAAATCAAAAGAGATTAAAACAAGAAACCCCCTCTCAAATGTAGCTCCTATGCTCTCCTTTATTCTCCATAATTGAAGTTGATGTATCTCTTGATCTTGACAAGATGTACCTACAAATTGATAGAAACATGATAGTGATACAATGATGAAAATTTGACAAGATAGCGAGAATATGAGGAGAATGTGGTTAGCAAAACAAGGGTAAAGAAGCTCAATTTATAGGATTTGAGAGCCAAATTTCAAAAACTAGAAGGAAAATGTGCAATTGGAAATTGTCATAGTTAAATCACACAAACTAGAAAATTTCCATGATTAGGAGATTTAAATTAGAAAATGTGTCATAAAAAAGAATAGTATGAAAAATTGTAAGAGATGTCCATAGAAAGATGTAGAAATATTTGGTAGAAGAAGTGGAAAATGAAAGGAAAGGTGTAACAAAAGGAATGGAATTAAAAGCGTAAGAGTTGGAAAAAGGAAGATGTAAGAGGGGAAGTTAGAAAATTGGAAGTAGAAGTGCTATTAGTGGGAAAATGTAAGAGTTAGGATTTAAAATTTCAAAAACTCATAATTCCCTCAAAAATAGAAAATGCAAAATAGGAATTAAGAAAAATATAAATGGGAAATTGGAAAAAGGGAAATAAGAAACTAGGAAATTAGGAAATGGGAAATTAGGAATTAGAAAATATGAAAAATGGAAAGTGAGAAATTAGGAAATAGGACATTCCCATAATTCAAGAAAATGAAATAATTAATTAATAAACATTAATTAATTGTGAGAGTTAGTAAAGAAGAATAAGGATGAAATTAAATGATTAAGACATAGGAATAGATTATGGGTTATCTACTCCTATAGGTAAAATTCAAAAATAGATTGGCTAAAATGATTAAATAAGTGCAAGATAACCCTATAGAAGGATCGTGATGAAAATACACATAGAATATGATGATATTGGATTGAAAAAACCTAATAGTGCATTAATGAAATATATGATACTAGATGAATGACATAAATTGATGACTTTTCAATGGCACGTGGCAAGAATTGATGACATGTGACAGTTAATAGATATTGTAACTGCCATAGGTTGATTGAAATTGACTAATAGGATTCTTCATAATAACATCAATGAACATAGTCAATGATACTGAATTGATTGAATGAAAACATGATTAGACATTGAAGGACTGAACAATGTTGATGATTACATTGATGATAAATGATGACAACACATTGAGGGACATGATAATGCAAAGGATCAAATTCATAAAATGGTGACATACCAAGGACACATGATATGAAATGATGAACATTGCTAAGGAATTGAAGGATATAGAGATTCCTAAAGGATTGATGATGATGACTGATTATGACTAATTTTAAGTTATTTTGATGACATTGGAATGGTTTTGAATCTATTTTGAAAAGTTTAGATTGATTATGAATCGGTTATGAAATGATCTACATTTGATTGAAAAGGGTTACAAATGATGAAAAACATGTCAAAAGATATTTAGAGAACATTGTAAAACAAGCGTGAATAATGATCAAGTTGGCTAAAAGATAAAAGTTAGTGAATTAAGAAAATGGGATGAGTTAGCATGTAAAGGTTATGAAAGAGTAGGCGCAAACTATTTTTGAGTATCTACATTTTGCCTCTCTTTGATACTATGTGATTATGAGCATCATGCCCAAGAATAAAGATAAAAGATAAATCCCCCAGTAAAATTAAAAGAAGAAGCTAGGATGCCCCCTCAAAAAATTGGACAAGGAATTGGCTTGAGGACAATTTTCTTTTAAGAGAAGAATTATGATAAAGAAACATTGATGGAAGAAATGTCAGTAGAAAGAGGAATATGAGACTGAGAAGAGATAGTAAATGATGAATCTTGCTTTCATATGTCTGCTTTATGTCATAAGAGCTTTATTTTGATATAGAAAATGGAATGTAACACATCATGGCATAGAAAGCTAGATCAAAGATGCAAGCCTTTTGCGTAAAAAAAAACATGATGTAGATAGAGAATGACCTTAGCAACCTTGAGGCATGGAGTTCTACCCTAGGCTATCAAAAGGAAATTCAAAAAAATAAACAAAAATGATCATGAACCATCTCGGTCACTCTCATAAATCATTTTATATCCATGAGTAGAATAGGAACATGAACAAAAGAAAATAAAGCAAAAATAAAACACTCACTAAAAAGCGTTGTTACTTTCTTTATTAAGTGTTGTTGGTATTGACAAATTTTTCTTGATTGATTAATGTTTGACAAGTTGATTGTTGATTGTTGGTTTAAGAAGTTAAGAGTGTACTTCATTATATGATAATTTCATTAAAGCACAATGTTTATGTTTTTGTCTACATATGCAAGTGTTTAACCAAAGGAGTAATTATTTATCTTGATTATATTTGAGGTTTATTGTAAGTTTATGGTGGGTTTTCAAAAATATTTTTATTTTTTGTGTTACAATTTCTCAAGACATTTTCTGATTTTTAGTGTTATTTCAAGACATTTTATGATTTTGGTGTTTTTTTAGGATCTTATTTGGGTTTTTAGTGTTTTTTTAGGATCGTGTTTGATGTTTAGGTATTTATTTAGGATCGTGTTTGATTTTATTTTGGATTTTTAGGATCATGTTTGATTGTTTTGGATTTTTAGGATCCTATTTGAAGTATGTACAAAGAAAGAGTTGCCCCAATGTCTAGCATAGAAAGGGTATGGATGGATGAGTAGAAATGTAGATGGATGATGGAATAAGGTTACTTTGAATTTTTATAAAGTTGTTTGGGTTGCCATGGGTTGTCCATGGAAGGGAATAGCATGTTATATGAAAACTCAAGGATGAATAATGAAAATGATAGACTATTGAAACTTTGGGCATTGGATGACATGTGATACATGGGGATGGATATGTCAAGAGGTTTTTCAAAATATGTTTTGCATTTTATGTTCTTACTTTCATCAAGACTGTTGGTCTGATTTTTACATAACTAGTTTTTTTTTAAAATCATGGTGAAAAAATTAGATTTATGTTCTTTTGTTAGGTCTTAGGGTTTTAGGTTTTGGTCTCGTATTTTTTATATCTTTTCAAAATCTATATAAAGCCCTAGGTCTTGCCCTTTTTTATTTTATCCTGGCATGAAAGTTTTAAAAAAGGGTGAAGTGAATATTCTTTCCCCGCTTGCTTTCAGGTTATTCCTGAGTCCTTTTGAAAGAGGTCCTATCCTACCATTGGATCTTATTTGAATCTATGGTTGTCACATGCTCACTATAGCAAGATGCTCAAGGATTACGCATAGTGACATAGCGACCATTAGAGAATTATGTGCAATTCTGAAAAGTGAAGTCCAGTGCTAAGAAATGTGTTAACATGAAGACATTATGACCACGTGTGATGTCCTAGGCTTGTCAGTTTTAAGAAGAAATGCATGTGAAAAAACTCACAAATGGTGTCACCAGAGTTCAAGTTTCTCCAAAAATTCACTAAGTCACTATCAAAAAATCCATGCAACTTTTCAGTAGTGACATAGCGAGTGCCCGAATTTTGAAGAAGGCAGTAACCTATTTTAAGGTTGATGTGACCACAGAAATTCCCATGCAGTCTTATAAATGTGCACGACTACTTTCTTTGACACCAGTATTAATTGGTAAATTTTCAATCAATGTGTTTTTGTTCTCTATCACCAAAATTGAGAATTTTTCAAAGGTCGCTATATCGCTAGCCCAAATAATACTAATTTTTTGATAGTGAGATAGCGAGGGCCCAGTCATTGCAAAAGATCACATTCTTTTATAATAAGGAATGATTTTGAAGATCGCGAGGAAAATATTGTGCAATATTTTCTTTTATTTCTATGCAAGATGTGTCACTCATAGTTTTATTTCTTGGCATCAATTTTGATGGTTACCGGGAGGTCGCTAGATAGTTGGTAATTTCACCGATAGCAATGTCGCGACCGGTCAGAAGGTTGTGATGTAACAAAAAATTCTCAAAGGTGGGCCCTAAATAAGTGACCTAATAAAGATGAGTTGTGCAGATCAAATGACACATTGGCATCCTACTAGGCATCTATAAGTCAAAAATTTTGAATTCATCAAGAAGTGGCTATATCGCTAGCCAGATAGTTGGTAATTTTTCCAGTAACGATGTAGTGACCCACCTAAAAGTAACAAACATGGTAGGGACAAGGACATGTGATGTCATTGGAAATTAAATAATATATATGTATGCTAGCATGTTAAGCCATCTCAGCAACAGCAGTACCTGGACCCACTCCCCATGTATAAAATATATAAAGAATTTTGATCGTCAGATCAAGCATGGATTAATGATACTCGTTAACTCACTATGAAAAGATGTGTGAAGATTATGTTTAGCGAGTTAGAAAACAAGGGACCCACCATTTTTCTCTTAAAAGTTGTTTCAAATATCTACCACACGGTCAAAGCAAAATTAGTGGTTATCGCTAGCTCGCTATAGAACAGTGCTTGAAAGTTATGTATAGCGAGGTAGTGAGTTGATGACACATGTCCTCAATCATCCATGGGCCCAGTTTGAAGCACTTGCATTGAAGGAAAAGTACAGATGGAGGCAATTTATTGGTTTGACTGTTAGTGCGCTAAGAAGAAAAGTGAGTCAACCTAGTTTTTATTCTTGGATCATAGGATTTTTCAAGGATCAATGGTGCAAATTTCAAAGGAAGTGTGATGCCACTCTATTTTTCTATTATGTGCATTTATGATGAATGAAAGCTTTGCGTGTGGGAGAAATAGAGTATAATACAAGAGATTTTCATTAGTTCCAGTCCCATGCAAACAAACATTTCATATTTTTTGAGCACAAGAGCTTGTTGATCATATTGTGTTTAGCCTGGTATGAACATGAACTAATTCCTCATCTGTTTGAGAGCAACTACAAAGGTTCAAAGAAGAATAAGTCTGGCAAGTCAAATATTCCTTTTGATGAGCAGTTAGAAGAAGGCGATACAAATTATGATGAAGAATAGAAAGGTGAGGTGCAGATCATTGACACATCAGCACCAAATCTAAAAAAAGAAGAAGGTGAAAAGTAACATTGCCTGCTTAAGGTGAAAGCAGTGAAAATTTGCAAGAAAAATTTGATTTGGAGGTACCACAGAATAACCCTTCATTGGCTAGTTTGGTAGCCACGTATTTTGAATATCCAAAGTAATGAGGGACAAATCAAAATTTGATGATTTGCAGCAGTAACAGAAATGGGCCTACCCAAAGAATATTTGATGCAGTTGGCATTCTGTTGTACTCGTTTTTGTCTCTTGTATGGTGTTTTGTTTCTTGGACACTTGTCAAATCACAATTGCCCTTTTCTTGTTGCAACTCATGCCTATATAAATGAGTTTTCAAGGCAATGTGATGGTCCAAAACTTGTAGAATTGTTGTTTTCTTTCAAGAAAATTACATTCAGTCGGTCCAATAGTATGCAAGTTTTTTGAGTTTGCTTCCAATTTTACTCTCTGATAACATATTGAAATGATAGAAATAGCAATCTATTATGGGCTTTCAATTGATTTCTATTGGTCGTTGTATTAGTCATCTGAAAGGATAATACAAAGGGGTATTTACAGTATATTTGTGTCATAAATTTCTATCTCCTTTTTATGGGTTTGTCTACTTTGAAGTCATTTTAAATAAGGTTTAACTTGGTTGAAAGCAATCTGGATGGGTTGTATGTTGATATCATTGTTTCTTTTAATTCAAGGAATTATAGAAATGCTTTGATGAATCAGTAGGGTTTATGAGTTTATAGAAAGGATACTTCATAAGAATGGAAATGGGTGATTACAAATGATTAAGTCATTTACAAGTTATTTGAATTAGATCTCTGGCCAATAGTTAATTTTCTGCCCAATGGATAAGGCACTAGTCACATAAGTCAGAAGTGAGCAAGGGTGAATTCTGCTACTGCATATCAAATCATTTTAAGAAAAATCAAAACCATTTCATTCCATTTTGTTTAAGGTTACAAATGTTGGTTGCCACTCATTTTCATATAGTTTTTGACTCTTAGATAGCCACTAATTCCAGAAATACTTGTAAACTATAGGAGATTTATAACCAGATCTTCTTATAGTGGATGCATGTAGATTTGAGAAGCTTTTAGAGAAAATTGATAAACTGTGTATGTGCCTTAGTGTAAAAGATGAGAATTAGAATGAAACTAAGATAGTTTCATACCACAGTTTGCATTAGAATCATCCCTAGGTATACTTGCCTTGGTTTAGCAGAGCCTAAAGTGTAGAAAACCATTTTTGGTTTTGTTGAAGTTGGGTCAAAGTGGTTTATTCATGTAATTGCTACTAGGAATTGGCTAATCCTTAGATTGTGTGAGTAATTTCATTGTGATATTGAGCATTTTGTTGCTCAGTAGTTTCAAACACCAAAAAAATGGCAACTCTGCTGGGGAGTTACACTTAGTGTTGTCATAAATAGTGAATTATTAGATATCTGTGTCCCCTTGGGTAGAGTTGCAAATATTTCATGAGAAGATTCCCATGGGTTTGAAAGTTGTTTACATTCTGCTTGAAATTATTAAGTGAAGTAATTGTGATTATCCACTCAACAAATTTATTCCCATTCTGA
Organism: Cupressus sempervirens; assembly: GCA_028749045.1. NCBI lineage: Eukaryota > Viridiplantae > Streptophyta > Pinopsida > Cupressales > Cupressaceae > Cupressus > Cupressus sempervirens. Next base: position 501,157,552 of record CM053785.1, read on the forward strand.
TAGGGTGGGTGGTGACTCAAATGGTTAACCAGTGTTAGTTTTTTGAAAATTGTTGTCCCAAATTATGGAGAATAAAAGAAATACACAGGAAAATGTGAGGAAAGACTCGAGAATCAAATTGCAAACTAATCTCCCTCCTAGAGGAAGACAGAATTGGGTTGTAAAGGGAAATCAGATTCAAAAAGGAAGCTATTCACAAGAGCAAATAGTAGGGAAAGATAACATTCACCATTCTGCTATTGAAAAGGTGTCTTTCTCCAAAGGTCTAAGATCTCATCCAACTTTGTCTGATGATGATTTCTACAATACCCCTAAAATAATATGTCAAGAAAAGGTTGTGCAACCACCTGTATTTAGTCTAGAAGATAGAACTAGTAACAATATTTTCCAGCGTAGCACAAACCCTTTCATGTCAAATTATTCCCCTGAAAAGGTCAAACCTAGACACTTAGAACCTGAAAGTTTTAATGATGAGAAAACATCTGGGTTTAAATTCGCTATCCCTGATCTTGGTGAGAATGACATTTTGAAAGCATAGCTTGTTGAGAAAGAAGCTATAAATAGGAGATTTGAAAAAGAAAGGGAAGAAGTGATTACGAAGAATTATGAAGAAAAACAAGAATTACTTAGGTGAATTTTTGCTCTAAAGAAGAAAAATGAGATAGCAGCTAGTGCCTGGCAGCCTGAGATTGTGGGACAAGTTGAACAGCTTAAGAGGCAAGAGCAGAATTTGTTGGAAACTCAGAAAATGAATTTAGAGGGACCTGTAATACAAAAAATTAGGAACTATACTGCTCTAGAAGTTGATAACAGTAGAGTAAAAAATGTGGAACCAGTTGTAGGGGCTAAAGACAAAGGAAAATAGAAGGAAGTTGGTATTAGGATCAATGAACCAGTACAAGTTGTCCAAATTCATGATTCTCTATCACCTTCAGATATTGAGCTAGAAAAGAAAAGAAAAGAGAGAGATGCTTTAGCTAAGAAATTGGAGATTGCAGAGAATGAGGCCACTATAGCTGAGATGAATAATAAGATCAAGTTCCTCGAAATTGCTAAGAAGCAATATGCAGTTATGCCTAGGGGTAATGTAGATGGTGGATATGACAAGGCAGATCAGGATACCACTCAGGTACCTCTTCCTTTTTTATCTTCTTTTTCACAAAAGGTAGATCTGAATAAGTCTCATGGTGATACTAGTACTAGCAATGCTAATGATTATGTCAAAAGAAATGTTCCCTAACATCCTAGGATTGATTTGCAAAGAATACATGTCCATTTAGAAGGCTATAGGCAAATATGTTTTGATGGAATTCCTAGTTTCCCTAATCCTATTCCATAAGAGATGAGAAAAAGATTGCCTAAATTTGCTGGAAATAATGCTATTACTTGTGAAGATCACTTAAGAAGCTTTTTAGATATAATGAGTGACTATGAGGTTGAAGGAGAAGATGTTATAATGAAGTTGTTTGTTCAGTCACTTACTGAAGATGCTAGGGAATGGTTTAAAAGACTTCCTAAATTGTCTATTATGGATTGGAAGGATATTGAATATTGTTTCAAGGAACAATATGGTGACAAGTTAAATTAGAGTTACATTTTGACTGAATTTAATAACATCAAGAGATTTCCAAATGAATTTGTTGTTGAGTTCAACAATAGGTTCCAAAAGAGGATGTACAAGCTAATTCAAGCCATGCGATTTGATGACAAGGTATGCCTAATCACTTATTTGAATGCTTTTGATGGTAAAGTAGCATATCCGCTTAGGGACAAGGAGCCTAAAACATTAAGGGAAGCCTTCAGGATTTTTGTTAACATTGAAAATAGTTTGAGAATTTTAGGTAGATTAGAAATTAAAAGGGATGACCCTAGATTTTTTGGTAATAAGGGAAATAGGAGAGAGGACCATAAAGTTGTAGGTGGGAAGAAACGGGAGCCTAGTGAGATAACTCAAGTTCTCAATGCCATAAAGAGTTTAAATCTTCCTCAGGTAAAAAATGATAGGAATCCCACTGAAAATAGAGCCCCTTATCAATCAAAAGCCCCTTATCAATCAAATTTCAGCAGACATGCAAAACTTCCCTTATACTACTACTTGGAAAGATGGTCAACCTAATGTCCCTTCCCCCAAGAATAATAACAACAAGGTCACCCCTGATACCTTATCTAAAAACTCTATAAATATGGTAGCTTAACCTAAATTTACTGTTGAACCTATATGGTGTTTTTCATGTCAGTTACCTCATTCTCTTGAATCCTGTGCAGTAGCACTGTCATGTCCAGAGAATCAGAATATAGTGGAAAAATGTCAGGAACAGGAAGAAACCAATGATGATGTAGGATGTAACATTTTTTATTCACATTTTTTTGACATTGAAGGTTGTGGCAGAGATGTAAATGATCAAAGACGTTTTCATAGTGTCAATCAATAGCAAGTATTTTCAGATGAAAGTGATGTTGAGGATAATATGTGTAACATGGTAGGTTCAAAGGAAGAAGTGACCCTGAGAAAACCTTCTAGAGAAGAAATTGACCAAATCACTGCTAATATGGTGGCTCAGGTTCAGACTAGAAGTATGGTTCAAGGAAATGAGGGGAATAAGGCAGCTAGTATTTTCATAAAGGGGACTGACCATAAGAAAGGTGAAATTGTAAAACCTAAAGATTCCCTTGCTATGAAGGTTAAATTTGCAAATAAAAAATGGGAACCAAGGAAAGGGGGCAACCTTGAGGATATAGAGCACTCAAATAATATCTCCAAGAAAACAGATGGGAAGATATCATAGAATTTCATTGAGCAAGATAAGAGTCATCATAATCCCTTGAATACTTTGTTTAAGCATGATGAGAAAGTAAATGTGAATAATGATAAGCTTTCTGATTCTTCTATAGATATGTCTTTTGTTTTGTCTCAGATAAATATTAAGGTTCCTCTATCTGAGTTACTGAGAATCCCAAAGCACCGAGATAAAGCCATAGCATGGTTGGGTAATACTGATGTAAAGGTAAGTCAAGAATGTAATGAAAATCATGTTCCTAAAGAAGTGAAAAAGGAAAAGGTGAAGGAATAGGACACTGAAGTGGTTGTGTCTTAGATTCCTAAGATGTTTTTGGAAAATTCTATCAATGAATGTTTGGGAAATGTTGAGCCATTTTTCTTAAGCATCTTAGTGAATGGTAAGACATTAAGAATTGTATGATTGATTCTAGTGCTTCTAGTACTGTTATGCCTTTTGAGATAATGAAAGAATTAGGTCTGAAGGTTGACAGTACTCAAGGAAGATGTTGTGCTATGGATAAAAGGGAAGTTACAGTCATAGGCACTATTAGTGCCCTGCCCTATAGATTGATAGCCTGTCCAAATAAAGAACTCACTATGAGCATATTGGTTGTTGACATACCACCTCAATATGGTATGTTATTATCTAGAAAATGGAGTGCTGCCATGGGAGGAAGTTTACAATGTGACCTATCATTTGCTACTTTTAATATTGATGGAAATTTTGTAAAGATCAATACAAAATCAAAAAGCATATATATGATAGTAGAGGAAGTTGAGGATGATATGACAAATTTTGTGGATATAGATGTCAATGCATTCAGAGCTAAGGTCCTAACTCTAAAGAAAAGCAAGAAAAATCTCAGATAGAAATTGAAGTTGATACAAAGATATATAAAGGTGACTTATCGGCCATGTTCGTTGATGGTGCTTATTGCAAAGATAGAGTGGGTGCATGTATTTTATTAATTTCTCCTGCTGGGGTAACTTACAAATTTTCTTTCACATTGAATTTCCCCTATACTAATAACATAGCAGAATATGAGGTTTTGTTGTTAGGACTTAGACTAGCTCATAAGCATGGGATAAAATGTATACATGTAATAGGGGATTCTGAGTTAATTGTATCCCAGGTGAGAAATGTTTATGTGTCAAAGAATAAAAGGTTAAAATAGTATAGAAATGTAGTATGGGACATGATTGAGTGCTTTGATGCATTTAGGATAATTTGGAAGGATAGATCTAACAATAAGATGGTGGATTTGTTGGCAAATATATCAATAAAACCTAATGATATTACATTTTCTAGTATATCTAAAATTGAAACTCAGATCAGGCCTTCTGTTCCTGACAATGTCCAAAATTGGCAAGTATTTGAAGACGACAAGGACATTTTGAGATTTTTGAACTGTGAAAGTAAGTTGTCAGGACAAGAAATTGATTGTGCAGCTTATGTTGAGAATATAAGTGGAAAAGATACTATTTTTTGGTAGGAAGTTGCGCAATTGAAGACAAATAAAATTCCAAAGGGGCTAGTTGTTTTAGAAACTATTTTTGACAACCAAGATAGGACAAAAATGGATACTAATGGGTATAATGCCAAGGATTTAGAGGAGGTGAACTTGGGAACTTAGCAAGCACCTAAAAAGGTATATATTGGTAAGAAATTGCCTCCTAAAATTAGGAAAGATCTAATAGGCCTATTAAGGAAGTATAGACATGTGTTTGCATGGTCATATGATGATTTAAAGCATTATAGGGAGGATCTCTTTCAACATGAAATCCCTTTGAAACCAGATGCTAAACCTTTTAGACAAAAACAAAGGCCAATAAACCCAACCTTGGCTCCCAAAATGCAAGAAGAATTGATCAAGTTAAGAGATGTTTGGATTATAAAGCCTATTAGAAATTCTTCTTGGGTATCCAATCTAGTACCAATAAGAAATAAAAATGGAGATATAAGGTTATGTGTTGATTTTAGGAATCTCAACATATCTTCATTAAAAGATAATTATGGTTTAGCCGATATGGAAGCCATGTTGCAAAGAGTCACTGGTTCAAAATTGATGTCCACAATGGATGGGTTTTCAGAATATAATCAAGTAGTTGTCAAAGAATTAGAATAGTTTAAGATTGCTTTCACTACTCCATGGGGTACTTATATTTATGTTAGGATTCAATTTGGGCTTACCAATGCTGGGCTTTTGAAAGGGCTATGGATGTGGCTCTTTCTGATATTATTAACAAATTTTTGGCAATGTATCAGGATGACCTTACTGCTTACTCCAAGGATGAAAATGATCATTGCATGCACCTAGAAAAGGTATTTATTAGAGCCCTCAAGTATGGTGTCTCTTTAAATCCTAGAAAATGTCAGTTTGGTGTCACTGAAGGAAAGTTGTTAGGACATGTAGTTGGCAATCATGGAGTAAGGATTGATCCTGCAAGGGTAGAAGCAATAGAGAAGATTCAGAAGCCTAAAAGTGTTAAGGGAATTCAATCATTTTTTGGGAAAATTAATTTTCTTAGAAGGTTTGTGACTAAATTTGCAGAGATTAGTAGGCCTATATCAAGAATGCTAAAGAAAGGATCTGAGATAAAATGGGATGGTGAACCTAATATTGCATTTCAAAAAATTAAGCAAGCTATTAAAGATGCCCCTATTCTTAGAGCTCTAGATTATGACAAACCAATGCATATTTTTTATTTTGCCTCTTTTCACATTATTGCTACAGTATTGTTACAAAGAAATGAGGAGGGTTATGAACAACCAATTGAATTATTTAGCAAGTCATTGCAAGCAGCTAAGCTAAAATATGATATTAATGAAAAAAAAGCATATGCATTGGTCAAAAGAGTGAAGGCCTTTAGATATTACTTAATGGGAGCTACTATCATTGCTTTTGTTCCTACTACTATTGTAAAGGACATCTTTTCACAACAGGAGGTATCTGGTAGGAGGTGTAGGTGGATCAATAGAATACAAGAATTCAATATTGATATTGAAATCACTAAGTTGGTTAAAGGTCAAGGTTTAGCAAGGTTGATGACATAAGCTAATTTGGAAGCAAATCAAATCAACCAATATGATGACATCTGTAGAAGTGACCTTTGTGACATGAATAACTCTGATTGGTACAAGAATGTGATTTATTATTTGAAGAATATGAAATCCCCACTAGAATTAATAGACAATCAAAAAAGATCTTTAAAGTTGTAGGCTATAAGGTATATTATAGTGCAAGGATAGTTATGGTGGAGGGACATGGAAGGAGTACTTTTGAAATGTGTAGATGAAACTAAGGCTGTGAAATTTTTAAAATATATGCATGAAGGTGTGTGTGGAGGTCATTACATGGCTAAAACCACAACCCACAAAGTCCTTAGATCTAGTTTTTGGTGGCCAACACTTTTCAAGGATGCTCATGAATTGGTTAAGACATGTGATACTTGTCAAAGATTCAATGGAAATTTGAAATTTTTTGGGAATTTACCATTAAGACCTATAGAAGTACAGGAACCATTTCAACAGTGGGGAATTGATTTCATAGGTGAAATCTCAAACAAATCGAGTGGTGGACATTCTTGGATTCGGGTGGCAACTAATTACTTCACTAAATGGGTTGAAGCAATCCCTACCAAGAATGCTATAAGCAAAGTGGTGCTCAATTTCATCTTAAACAATATTATAACTAGATTTGGTTGCCCACAAAAGATAATAACTGATAATGCTATGTGTTTTAGATCTGATGAATATAAAGAGTTTTTCAAAAAATATGGCATTCCAGAATATACATCCTCACCTTATCATCCTTAATGGAATGGTCAGGCAAAATCAAGCAATAAGAATATACTAAAGATTATCAAAAGAATTCTAGAGGAAAATAAGAAGGCATGGGATTCAAAATTTCCATTAGCCCTGTGGGCTGATAGGGTTACTCTAAAAAAGGCCATTGGTTGTGCCCCATTTGACTTGGTTTATGGTATATAGGCTAGACTTCCCCAGAATAATCTAAGGGAGATGTATGAATTCATTTAGCTATATGAAGATGATATCATTGATGAGATGCAACTCAGAATGGATGACATTAAATAGTTAGAAGAGACAAGAAGATACTCCTGTGTTCAAAATGTTAAGCTCCAATCATAGATGAAGCACTTATATGATAAAAAGGCCATTGAGAGAAAATTTGAAATAGGAGATATGGTATTAATGTGGAATGCTAGAATGGAAGATAAGGGAAAGCATGGTAAATTTGACCCAATCTAGCTCGGTCCATATAAAATTTGTGATAGAAATGGAGAAGATTCATATTTTTTGAGGGAATTAACTGGAGGTATTCTTGAATTTCCAGTTCATGGATAATTCTTGAATAGGTACTTCTCTTGAAGTATCTATTTTCCATGAACAGTAGTTTTAGGGTTTCTTGGTTTTCCTATACATTCTGTATATTTTGTAAATCCCTGTAAATAGTCTTTCTATACATTTTGGTTGCTTGTTTCTTGTTTCTGTGTGTTGCTCTATGCTCTCTGAAAAAGTTGTCATCCCTGTACCAAGTATATGGTCTACTCTCCCAAAGATTCTGAATTCTTGCATAGACTCAAGTAGTCTATCATTTGGTCTAATTTTTACATGATGATTTTCTTTTAAAAATCATGGTGAAAAAATCAAATTTATGTTCTTTTATTAGGTCCTAGGGTTTTAGGTTTTGGTCTCATATTTTTTATATCTTTTCAAAATATGTATAAAGCCCTAAGTCTTGCCCTTTTTTATTTTATCCTGGCATGAAATTTTTTAAAAAGGGTGAAGAAAATATTCTTTTCTCACTTGCTTTGAGGTCATTCCTAAGTCCTTTTGAAAGAGGTCTTATCCTACTATTGGATCTTATTTGAATCTATAGTTGTTGCATGCTCACTATAGCAAGATGCTCGAGGATTACGCATAGTGAGGTAGCGACCATCGAAGAATTATGTGCAATATTGAAAAGTGAAGTTTGGCACCGAGAAATGTGTTAACATGAAGACACTATGACCACGTGCTATATCCTAGGCTTGTCAATTTTAAGAAGAAATGCACGTGAAAAAACTCGCAAATGGTGTCACCAGAGTTCAAGTTTCTCCAGCAATTCGCTAAGTCACTATCCAAAAATCCATGTGACTTGTCGGTAGTGACATAGCGAGTACCTAGATTTTGAAGATGGCAGTAACTTGTTTTAAGGTTGATGTGACTGCAAAAATTCCCATGCAGTCTTATAAATGTACACAACTACTTTCTCTGATACCAGTATTAATTGGTAAATTTTCAATCAATGTGTTTTTGTTCTCCGTCACCAGAATTGAGAATCCGTCGAAGGTCGCTATAATGCTAGCCCAAATAATATCAATTTTTTGGTAGCGACATAGCAAGGGCTCGGTCATTGCAAACGATGTCATTCTTTTATAATAAGGAATGATTTTGAGGATCCTGAGGAAAATACTATGCAAGCTTTGATTTTAAATCTGTGCAAGTTGTGTCACTCATAGTTTTATTTCTTGGAGTTAGTTTTGATGGTTACTAGGAGGTCGCTATATCGCTAACCGGATAGTTGGTAATTTCACCAATAATGATGTAATGACTAGTCAGAAGGTTGTGATGTAACAAAAAATCCTCAAAGGTGGGCCCCAAACAAGTGACCTGATAAAGCTGAGTTGTGTAGATCAAATGACATGGTGGCATCCTACTGAGCATCTATAAGCTAAAATTTTGAATTCACCGAGAGGTCGCTATATCGCTAGCTAGATAGTTGGTAATTTTGTCGATAGCAATGTAGTGACCCACCTGAAAGTAACAAACATGGAAAGGCCAAGGGCATGTGATGTCATTGGAAATTAAATAATATATATGTGTGCCAGCATGTTAATTCACCTCAATGACAGCAGTACCTGGACCCACTCCCCATGTATAAAATATATAAACAATTTTGATCGTCATATAAAGCATGGATCAACGATACTTGTTAACTCGCTATGAAAAGATGTGTGAAGATTATGTATAGCGAGTTAGTAAATGAGGGACCCACCATTGTTCTCTTAAAAGTTGTTTCAAATATCTACCACATGATCAAAGAAAAGTCAATGGTTATCGCTAGCTTGCTATAGAAATGTGCTCGAAAGTTATGTATAGCGAGGTAGTGAGTTGATGACACATGTCCTCAGTCATCCATGGGCCTAGTTTGAAGTGCCAGCATTGAAGGAAAGGTACAGATGGAAGCAATTTATTGGTTTGACTGCCAGTGTGCTAAGAATAAAAGTGAGTTAGCCTAGTTTTTATTCCTGGATCGTAGGATTTTTCAAGGATCAACGACACAAATTTAAAAGGAAGTGTGATGCCACTCTATTTTTCTATTTTGTACATTTATGATGAATGAAAGCTTCATATGTGAGAGAAATAGAGTATAATACAAGATATTTTCATTAGTTCTAGTCCCACATAAACAAAGATTTCATTTTTTCTGAGAACAAGAGCTTGTTGATCATATTGTGTTTAGCCTAGTATGAACGTAAACTAATTCCTCATCTATTTGAGAGAAACTATAGAGGTTCAAAGAAGAATAAGTCTGGCAAGTCAAATATTCCTTCTGATGAGCAGTTAGAAGAAGGCAATATAGATGATGATGAAGAATAGAAAGGTGAGGTACAGATCATTAACACATCAACACCAAATCTAAAAAAAAAGAAGGTGAAAAAGTAACATTGCCTGCTAAAGGTGAAAGCAGTAAAACTTTGCATGAAAAAATTTATTTGGATGTACCACAGAATAACCCTTCGTTGGCCAATTTGGTAGCCACGTATTCTAAAGATTCAGAGTAATGAGGGACAAATCAAAAGTTGATGATTTGCAGCAGTAACAGAAGCGGGCCTACCCAAAGAATATTTGATGTGCTTGGCATTTTGTTGTGCTCATTTTTGTCTCTTGTATGGTGTTTTGTTTCTTGGACACTTGTCAAATCACAATTGCCCTTTGCTTGTTGCAACTCATGCCTATATAAATGAGTTTTCAAGGCAATGTGATGGTTTGAAACTAGTAGAATTTTTGTTTTCTTCCAATTGTACTCTCTGATAACGGATTGAAATGACAAAAAAAGCAATCTATTCTTAGCTTTCAATTGATTTCTATTGGTCATTGTATTAGTCATCTAAAAGGATAGTACAAAGGGGTATTTACACTATATTTGTGTCATAAATTTTTGTCTCCTTTTTATGGGTTTGTCTACTTTGAAGTCATTTTAAATAAGGTTTAACTTGGTTGAATGCAATCTGGATGGGTTGTATGTTGATATCATTGTTGCTTTTAATTCAAGGAATTATAGAAATGCTTCAATGAAATAGTAGGGTTTATGAGTTTATAGAAAGGATAATTCATAAGAATGGAAATGGGTGATTACAATTGATTAATTCATTTACAAGTTATTTGAATTAGATCTCTGGCCAATAGTTAATTTTTTGCCCATTGGATACGACACTGGTCACATAAGTCAGAAGTGAGAAAGGGTGAATTTTTCTGCTGCATATCAAATCATTTTAAGAAAAAATCAAAACCATTTCATTTCATTTTGTTTAAGGTTACAAATGTTGGTTACCACTCATTTTCATATAGTTTATGAGTCTTAGATAGCCACTAATTCCAGAAATACTTGTAAACTATAGGAGATTTATAATCAAATCTTCTTATAGGGGATGCATGTAGATTTGAGAAGCTTTTAGAGAAAATTGATAAACTATGTATGTGCTTGAGGGTAAAAGATGAGAATCAGAATAAAACTAAGATAGTTTCATACCGTAGTTTGCATTAGAATCATCCCTAGGTATACCTGCCTTGGTTTAGCAAAGCCTAAAGAGTAGAAAACCATTTTTGGTTTTGTTGAAGTTGGGTCAAAGTGGTTTGTTCATGTAATTGCTACTAGGAATTGGCTAATCCTTATATTGTGTGAGTAATTTCATTGTGATATTGAGCATTTTGTTGCTCAATAGTTTCAAACACCAACAAAGACCAAGATAGGGATTGTGATAGGAAATAGATACAATATGAATAGGATAAGAAAGATCAATAATGGACAAGGGAATATGGACAAGAGGTTATGATAGGATAGGGCAATATGGACCAAAGGGATTAGGATGGTGTAAATAATATAGGATATGATGTGCTTCTAGGAAAATTTGTATCCATGTCAAGATCAAAGTTGAGAAAAAAGAAATATGGAATGTTGATAGAATAAATGATATACGAGACATAGGATAATGGAGGAAATGATAGGGGATAACTTGATTGAAAACTTCCCCCAAGTATGGAATGCAAGATGTTCATAGAGTACACATGATACATGTCTATCAGGTTTTCATCATGGTACTTGCCCAAGGCACCCATTTGCCAAGTTTTCAATTTCTCTTTTTTCTTTTTTTTGTGCTAAGACACTTCTTTGCTAGGTTTTTATCAAGGAAAATAGTCTTTTATTTTATTTTTTTATTTTTATTTTTCTAGAAGATAATGGACAAGTTACATGACATGGATGAAGAACTCAAGCACCTTATTCTTTGAATGGTTCTCTTGAATTATATGCAATAATGTACCATGATTTATGATAGTATGCTAAAAATTGTCGATAGGATGATGAAAGATAAGAATGAAATAGATTTGAGCTAGGGACTAGATAGGGTTGATGAAAGGATAGGAAAAGTATGTAGGAGGATAGAGGGAGTGGAAGAAGGATTGATGTTTAGGGGATGGAAATGGATGCAAGAACAAAACTGGTACACACCTTGAAGGGTGGTGGAATGATGGAGGAAAATGAGATTTTGTGTTTGATAGAGGAAATGATGTAGATTTTGGGACATAACAACCTAAAATATATTTGGAAGATGAAACATTTTTCAATGGAGGGATATAAATTTGTGCTTCAAGAACCTTCTTAGGAATCTACACCAACTTTTATTTTTTATTCTTTTGTGGATCCTTTAATTGCATTGTTTGCAAAATAGATTTAGGAATCCATACAAATTTTATTTTTGATTTATGGGTCTTTGTGCAATTTTTGATATTTCTTTTTCTGTTTGGATCATAATTTTCTTTGTTTTTACATATCGATTAGATTGGATATTTTGATCCTTGATTACATGTAGATTTATTGACTTAAAAATCTTACGTTTGGAATCCAAATTACTTGTAAAGGTAATGGAGTTAATAGATGGATAGGAATAGTGTGGAGGACATATTGAGGGTTGGAAGGTTAACCAAAATGTGTGATTTTGCTAACCTGCATATGGAAAAGGGTAATTGGAGTGTGAACTAGTGGATGGAGGAACATATGGACCTAAAATAATTAGAAGGGTTGAAGGAGGAGATATACATTTGTACCTATATTTGAAAGGTATACCAACACATTGAGACTGAGCTTCAGGACTGAGGTCATCACCTTTATATTTTTTATTGGCATGAAAGGGTTTTCACATACTTTGTTCTTTAATGTTCGACCCTTTGACTTGGTAGTGCTTTTGATAAGTGGCATACTTTCTACTAGATACAAGTCCATTTTTAGGTGTATATGATATGGAAGAATGAATAGGACCATGAATTAGATTTGGCTCAATAGAACCAGTGGAACCCATTTGAAGTGGAGGGGGTTCATGAACATCTTGCACAAATGTGTTTAAGCTGTGAGGGGGATCAAGAGGAATAATAAGATCCTGCAAATAGGAGTAGTGATAGGATCATCTAATAAGATAAGATTTTTTGGAGGATTTGGAGGGATGGTAGGATATTGTGGAGGATCCAAAAGGATAATGGGATTATGTGGTGTAAATGAAGGAAATATGAGGTCTTTTAAAAGATATAGGGGTGAAGGGATACTCTAATCTTAACATAGATTTGGATCATTAGGGAATAGGGAAAGGTGATCTTTATCTTCTATAGGAAGTGAAAGGTCAAGGGGAAATTGGTCATCTTGGATAATGGGATTATTGTGAGGCTCAAGGGAAATAAATTCTTGGTCAAAGATTGGATTGGCTTGGACATTAATAGGATCTTGATCTTGATTTATTTTAGGAATCATTTTTATTCTCTTTAAATCATCCTCTTGACATGGGGTATAAAATTTTAAAAAAGGATTAGTGTTTGGATGTGGTGGATTTGGACTTTGAGTTGGACTATTTAAAATAGGATTTCTTGTATATGGAGGACATAAAGGTATTTTATATAAGACTTCAGAATCATGAAGAAATGGAATGGGTGGAAATTATTCTATGGATATCGCTTCAGGGGTTTTTAATTTGGAAGTGAAATTCTAGGGTGATGAAGGAAAAATTTCTTGTGAAGGTTTGGGTGATGAAGTAATGGAAAAAGACATAGATGTTTCTTGAAGGTTCATTTCTTGATTGGAAATGTATTGCATCAATGTGAATATTTTGGGATGAGCCTTTTATATGAATCGTTATCCTCAGATTATTTAAATAAGTTTTGAAAGAGTTTCTTCAAAGTGTATGATTTGGATTTTTGTTTCTTGGTTGATCTTGTTGGTGATATGACATTAACATTTTCAAATAGTTTCTCATTTATTGTGGTTTCTTGATGTCCAAAAGTTAACATGTTTTAGTTCATGTTTGTTTGAGAAAAACTTATTAGATTTGAAGACATAAAGTGTTGTCGATTAAATATTTTTAAAGGACAAATTATTTGTGGACTTGATGTTAGTTGATTTTTTTGTGTAAAAGGTTGTGAAATTATTGGAGGATCAATTGATTCAAATAGAATGAAGACTTATTCAAATTTATGGGTTGGCCCCCATTGGCTCATCCCATGTGTTAATGAAGTGTTTGGCAACGAAACCATGTTGCACATGCCATTATAAGAAGATAAGGAATGTTCAAAAATAAGATTGGATTTATCATATTCAAGGTCTTTATTGAGAAGTATTTGATTGAAGTTTTTATTTGCCTCTATGATTTGTATGATAATTTTTTTCATTTTATATTTGTCCATGATATATTTTACATGAGCTTCCAAAAAACTTTGTACTAGACAATTAAAAAATTTAGCCATGTTGTAGCCTCTTTTTATAATGGATTTCATTTTCTTTTGAACCTATTTAGACTCCTTGTATATTTTCCTTTTCAATATTTTAATAAGGAGTACGTAAGATTCAAGTGATTGATCATAAGTTGTTGTAGGTGTTATCTATCTTGAGTCAAAAGAGGTAACGCCATGCAACATGTATTTCATGTTGGGGTCAAAACCTTGTGTTGAATAAAAAGGTATTTGTGAAGTATCCAAGATATTTGGGTGAAAATTTTGTTTCACATTTATGTCTTGTGTTGGGTCAAAGAATATTTGTGTAGAAATGGTTTGATATAATTCATGTTTCCTTGTAGGAGTTTGTGATCTTGAAATCATTGGCATGATGTCTAAGGATGAATTAAAATGCACTTAATTATAGGGTGTATGCAAATTTTACTTCTATTTTTTTAATTTTTGGACTTTGAAATGAGAATCAACTAAGGTATGCAATATTTTCTGGGGGTATTTCTGATTCAAAGTATGCAAATGCAAGCTAATGTATGATATTGCAAAGGTTGTGAAGGTATAAAATGAAAATGAAATTGTTGTTTGGAATTTTGGCTAAGGGATATGAAAATGAAAGGCAATTGTTTTTGGGTTTTTTGGATATTAAAGTATGAAAATTAAAACTAAAGGAATGTATGGAAAATGATTTGGGATTTTTAGACTTATGCAAGTGCAACTAAGGACATGTGCATAAGAGGTGTTTTGAAGTTTTGGATTTTGGATTATATAAATGAAAATAAAGGTTTATGTAAGAAAGTATGAAAGGGGTTAATGATATTTAGGACATGCAAGGTTTTAATATTGATTTATGCAAAGAAATATTGGGTTTGAAATGTTGATGGACTTGGAAAAAGTTGACATTTGATAGTGCTCCTTGGACTAGGCTTTTGATGCTGGAAAACATTCTTGAATTTGATATGAAAATGTTAAAGGATATGATATGAAAATGTTTGAAAATGATGATGCAAAATGAAACTATTTTTTTTGGATTTTTGGGATAAATATATATGCAAACTAGGATCATGCAAAATCAGGATTATGAAAACAAGGTTATACAACCTAGTGTTATGCAAAATGAGATTATGACAAATAAGGACATGCAAAATGAGGTTTCAAATTTGAGGAAAATCTTTGGAAAATAAAAGGATAAGATTTTAATCTTACATGGATGAATATTGGATCTTGAACAAGAAATAAAAAGGACAAAATCAAAATGAAAAAGTTGATAAAAGGACTAAGCGAAACCCATTAGGACATAGACAAGATTTGACCTAAAGAAAAATGAAAAAAGGACAAATGACAAAAAGACCAAGGTAAAGATCCTTTATTAATCCAAATAATGAGATGCTCTAAGACTCATATTTTGTTTAGATTTTCAACTAAACCTAAAGGTTCTAGGTTGAAAATGAGGGTTACAATAAGATCAAAATGAGGACTAATAGGATCAAAATGAGGATAATGTTGGGATAAGAAATGAGTATTTTGTTATGTAAAAGGGGTCCTAAATGCAAGGGCAATTATGAAAGGAATGGGATAAAGATATGATAATGCAAAATGCAAGATAGATAAGAAAAATGAAAAAATGAATTCAAAGAGTCATGCCACAAGAGGAAAAAATATATATTTCCATTTTTTTCAATGTTTGACACATTTTGACAAGAGTATATTGGAAAACCTCATATTTTCAAGTGTGTTTGTGAGAGTTTGATAGATTTTGGAAGTTATCTTAATTAATGTGTAAACATCCACACAATAAACATTAGATAGAATGGCTATTGTTAAAAGTTAAAAGACACACCACAACCTAGGTTGAAAGGACTATATCCACTAAATTGCAACTTGAACTAAAGTTCAACCATGCTTTTCCAGAGAGGACATCCTAGAATCTTCATAGAACAGGCTCCCCCTTATAGTGTACTCACTTCTTGGGCATACCAAGATCTGATTTCCAAGGTGCATCACTTCCTAAGGAACTATTGTCTCTAATAATGATCGTGAGAATGTGGGATGTCTTCATGGGCATGGGTGACCCCTTGAGCCAGTGGATAGAATTTTTTTGGCCATTGAAACATGGTTTTTAGTATGGGACACTTTCTTTAGTAGGCCAATGATAAACTCCCATAAGAGTTCTCCCATCTCTAAGAAGCAGGGTTTTACACACCTCTAAGGATCTTGGAGGAGAGGTATCACCCAACCATACTGTCAACTAGGCATTACCCACACAACTAAGCGTTTATGTAGTTGTTAGAGTGGAGAAATGACTTTGGCATGTTACCACTCTGAAGTTGTCACTTGGAATACCCAATATTGGATACCTTAGTCCAAGGCATGCTTCTCTAAAATAATCACGCATATTTCTCTTATACCCAAGATCTAATAAGGTGAGGGAAGAGGATACATCCATATAATCTTTTTGGGTTCTCACACTACTAAAATGCCAAATAGAGTAGAAAAGTTAATTTTAGAGTGCCAAAATAGGGACCATGAATAACATGAAAATGCTACTCTAAAAGAACTAAAGTTTCTCTTCACCCAAGTTCCATAAAGGCACAAGGAGAGGATACATTTGCATAGCCTTTTGAGATTACAAGTGATAAGACACACCAAACAATTAGAAGAAAAATTGTTGCAATGTTCTTCATCCAATTAGAAAGGAAATGTGATATAAAACATGATTTATTAATCTTTTCCTTCCTAATTAATCTAAGTGAGAGTTGTAGGGTTCTTTGATCCTCCTACTTAGACTATATGATCTTTGTTGTTCATTGACCCATTAAGAAAGGAAAAGTTGCATGCATAAAGAATTTTTTTTTCCTTTTCCTTCTTATTTAAGCTAGATGAGATGATGTGATGTTCATTCACCTCTTAATTATATCTATGTGACTTTGTTGTTTATTTTATATTACAAAATGAAAATATATAACAAAGAATAAAAATATACTCCAAGAGTGCTCCAATATTTCTCCTTGCTCATAAAATCACATAAGAATAGAAAAGCACATTAGTATAGCATATTCACATTAGGTTCATGAATGTAGGACTAGAAAAAGGGTGAGAATGCATAAATGAGAGAACCACAAATCTCATAAAAGAATATGAAAAGTATCTAATCCAATCATAAAATCCATTTGAAATCAAAAGAGATTAAAACAAGAAACCCCCTATCAAATGTACCTCATATGCTCTCTTTTCTTCTCCATAATTGAAGTTTATGTAGCTCTTGATCTTGAAAAGATGTACCTATGAATGATAGCAACATCATAATGATACAATGATGAAAAAATGACAAGATAGCGAGAATACGAGCAGAATATGGTTAGTAAAAAAAGTGCAAAGAGGCTCAATTTATAGGATTTGAGAGATAATTTTCAAAAATTGGAAAGAAAATGTGCAATTGGAAATTGTCATAGTCAAATTGTACAAATTAGAAAATTATGATGATTAAGAGATTTAAATTAGAAAATATCTCATAAAATGACATTTTTTAACAAACTATAAGAGATGCGCATAGAAACATGTAAAAACATTTGGTAGAAGAAGTAGAAAATGAAAGGGAAGGTGTAAAAAAATCAATAGAAAGTGTAAGAGTTGGAAAAAGGAAGGTGTAAGAGTGGAAGCTAGAAAATAAGAAGCTGAAGCTCAATCAGTGGGAAAGTAAGAAGCTAGAAATTATGAGAGTTAGTAAAAAAGAATAATTAATTAGAGATGAAATTAAATGATTAAGACATAGGAATAGACTATTAGTTATCCACTCCTATAAGTAAAATTAACAAATTGATTGGTGAAAATGATTAAATAAGTGAAAGATAGCCCTATTAAAGGATCTTGATGAAAACTTAGATCAAATATGATGATATTGGATTGGACCAACCCAATGATCGAACTAATGAAATAAATGATACTAGATGAATAAAAGAAATTGATGACTTGTCAGGAATGTGTGACAAGGATTGACAACATATATCATTTAATGAACATTATAAATGTCATAGTTTTATTGAAATCAACTAATAGAATTCATCGTAATAACATCAATGAGCACACTCAATGCTACTAAATTGATTGAATAAGGACATGATCAAACACTAAAGGACTTAAAAATGTTGATGATCACATTGATGATAAATGATGCCAATGATCAAATTGATAAAATGATGACATGTCAAGGACACATGACATGAATTGATGAATTTTGATAAGGCACTAAAGGATGTAAAAATTCCTAAAGGATTGATTATGATGATTGATTAAGGTTAATTTCAAGTGATTTCGATGATATAGGAATAGTTTTGAAAAGTTTAAATTGATTATGAATTGTTTATGAAATGATCTACATTTGATTGAAAAAGGCTGAAAATGATGAAAAAAATGTCAAAAGATATTCAAAGAACATAGTGAAACAAGTCTGAATGATGATCAAGCTAGCCAAATGATCAAAGTTAATTAATTAAGAAAGTAAGATGAGTTAGCATGTAAAGGTGATGAAAGAGAAGGCATGAATCATTTTTGAGTGTCAACAATAGAAAGTTCTTTGTGATATAAGGTATTAAAATATCTAAAGATAAATTCAAATTTAAGAACTCCATCATATTCAAAAATCTTAACATTCAATGCAAATATCAAATAATATTTGGCATTGGCACATAAAAGCAACCTCCTTGAGAGCAATCTATATTATAGTAGAGTGGTGATCAAAAAGTGATGGAGGGATGACTTTCACATAACTGCCTCCTAAGACTTTTTCAACACTAAAGAAGGCCTAATTGACATAAAAATGATATGGCCTAGAATAGATCCTATTACTTCCTTATTGAAAGTTAAACCATGTGAACCATACTACTATATTTCCATGTTTGTTGCTAGCAAGGGGATCCCATAGATTGATATTACACATCATCTTATGACAAATAAAAATCATCACCTTTCTAAGAAAATTTGCAACCTGCTACTTTTTCTTAAGGCCCATCTATCGTGTTAAAATCACTCACCATAATATTAGGGATGTCCTTACATTGAGATACACATTTCCATAGTTTAATTATATCTTAATATTCATTAGGAGTGTGGATGGAATAAACAAAAAAGGACATATATTTATATTTCAACACAACCCATATAATTACACTAAAAGGAGAAAACTCCAAATTCGAAACACCATTCTTCTATTTAGACCCAATGAACACTAAAAATTCATCTTTTCCTTTACTATTATCACTAATGAATGCTAGGGCATCTCTCTAAGTGCACTTGAGTTTGATCTCTAAGTGGATTTGGATAACAATTTCTTTCAATTAGAGGAAGACCATTTAGTTATACAAGTTAAGAAACCTTTTAACAATTCACTTTATGTTTAGAGATTTTGGATGCCTCATGTTCCAATAAGGACACTTAATATTTATGGAGAGGTATCCATAATGGCTTGAAAGATTCTATAACACTTTGACAAGGGTTTGTTTATAGGTTTCTTTCCAAGTTTGTAATTGGTAGAGCATGTTGGCCTTCCCATTTTCTTTGCTAACTTAAATTCTATAGATTGGTCAACACCCAAAGATGGCTTGATAGGGTTACGAACTTTAGGTTTCCCATTCTTATGAGTGAGATCTCTATTGACCTTATCCTTTTTCTTTTCTTTTTTATTCAAACAAGAGTGGTCAAGGATTCAACCATAATCTCTTAAGCCTTAGGTTCATAGTAGGGAACAATGACATTATGTAGTTTACCCAACTCTTTTGTCTCTCACTTATACCCATCTAATAGTTTTAAGGAGCTAGAATTTTTTCCTTATTCGTTGTAAAAAATGTTATCAATTCCACCCTAATCATATCTAGGGGCATATGACTGGGGGGACCAACTTGAGAGGATTCATTGGGGATCATGATAATGAGAGAGAAATTGGAGAGTCTATCATATGTGTATGAATTATAAGACTCCTTAATTACCTTAAGAGCTTCACAATTACTAAAGCTAGTAAGGGATAAACCTTCTTCATCAATGATACCATGCAACACATCCTTAATAAACTTAAAGGATTCGCCTAGTCTAATGATCTTAGTTATGCTCAGTTTGGTACTGAGAGCCTCATTCCTAATGAAATTGGAGTGGGGGGTCATATTAGTGCCCAGAGGTAGATCAAGATCTATAGGGATAGAGGGAATATCCTTCCCTTCAATAATTATTCTTTCCAAGTTTTCTCTAGTTGTAGCTAGTTGTCCAATTTTCCCTAATGTCAAAAATTATACATTGAGAGATTTATATGAGGGTAGACCTCCTCTTTTAGACATGTTTCTCATGGTGAATTCACTAAATATTATTTTATTATTCCTACAAAAGCAATCTTGTTTAAGACTCTCTTTTAATGACTTGATTTTATTCACAATGATATCCTTTCAAGTTTCTTCAATAGACCCAATGATCAAATCATCACTTGCATGAGGAAGAGAGTTAGGAATTTTGTTAGGGGGGTTTATAGTTATGGAAGATGTGGAACGATGAGATACACTGGTTCCAAATAGGAGATCCAAGGGGATATGTTTGATAAAAAGTAAGATTGAGGGCTACTCAGAGCTTGAAGAAGGGTCAATAATACACATGGTCAAGAAAGATAACAAGGTTTATGCTTCAAAAGAGAAAAATTCCTCATTCTATAAACTTCCTTATGGTATAGAAAACATGCATTAATCCCTCCAAATAATTCAATAAGGAATACAATTGTTTCTCATTCCATTTATATTATTATAAATTCAAGGAAATCTAGAGTCTTGACGTCATATGGGGTAATAAGGTTGACAATTACTTCATTCTAATAAATCTATCCATATTTTATTATATTCAAGATAAGACTCTACATATATAGATATGCATTTTTAGTTGTAACCCACCTAGAGATTAATAGGACAATGACCTCTTCTCTTTTGGCCTCAATTGACTAGGAGAAATCCCTATACATATAATTTCCTATGCTCTAGAACCATTTTTTTACTACTTCTTTTCATGCTTCAAGGATTTTGAAAAAAATAGAAAAAAATACCTTTTTGAATCATTTAACAAAATATAAAATGCAAACCTAGTTTAAGAATATAGATTTTGTACAACCAAACATTAATGTATGCATGAGATGTGATCTTTGCAATATCCTAGGCTACCAATAAAATGGCAATGTCCTATAATCTATTTTTCTCTATATCTAATACAATGGCCATAAGAAAATAAATTAGGTTTAATAATTAATGGGTTGCTAGAGGTGTTACATCCTAATTTTCCTTGGTTGCTAAGAAGAATTGCTCACAAAAAATTTCCGTTTTGGTTCCCTAGGTTATTTTTCAACCTCTTTCTTGAATTATTTTGTGTCATCAGTGGGTGAAAATATAGGTGGATTGTGAGATGCAAAAAGATTGTGGTTTAGTCCAAACATAAATTTAATCTTGTTTGTCATGGTCTTAATTACCATCCAATGGTCTTCTTGCTAGATTCCTTCCAATGGATTCTTCTTGGGTTTGTCCCCCTACCTTCCCATGGTTCTTGATAAGACAATCCAACTCTTCTAGTGGAGCTATAAACTCATAATGCTAATCATACCTTGCTTCCTAATCCTTCCCAAGGATTACCTCTACTAACTAGTTCCCAATCATATTCCCTCTTCCCATGGAGGATGAAAGATTTTCCATGATAATTATACCCAAAATATTCCAATAGGCCCCTTTTTTCCCAAGAAAGATAACCCACAAGAGATTTGGTGCAGTAAGGCCTAAAAGAGACCTAATTCTTTTAGCCCTCCTAATTGAGTATTTGGACTTTCTTTCCTATTTCTCCTTAATGACCCCAAAATTAAAACACTTTTTTGGATACCCTTTTGTGGATTCCAAACAATATCACAAAATTGGACTTGGGTTTCACTCCTAACCTACTTAACCCAAATTGGGCAAAATTAGGTGTAAAGTACAAATACAGACCTAATGAACAAGATTGAACCAACAGTATTCACTGATAAACTCACCTATGGTTTCATTCATTCAAAGAGGATTTATACCTTCATATTTAACTCTACAAAACCATCCTCATTTTCATGACAATGAATTTCTTTCTTTCCTTCTTGGATCATCACTTCACTGTGATCAACCTAGGGCATCACCTTAAAAATAGGAAATTGATGTTGGAAACTCCAAAAATGTGTAAAAGCTTTATTTTACATTATATCCTATCTTTCCAAAGAAATATTCTTATTTTCCAATTGTGGAATGCTAAGATGTAGATATTTTATCTCCAAACCCTAAGTTCTTGAGGGTTTATGATTGTAGTAGATTAAAAACCATGAATCTCCTTAAAAATAAAAATTTAGTACCTCAAATAAATTTATTTGGATAGATAATTAACCTATCTAAAAATCTTAATTGAATGCAAAGTTGTACCAATCCATACAAGACTATGTATGATAATATTATGCATGAATATATTGAAAAATGAGAAAATCAGTTATGGAAATTGCACAAAAATGATTTTTTATTTCCAATTGTGATTAGTAACCTTAAAAAATAATTTTCAATCCCTTTCAACTAGATATTTGATCATTTATATCTTACCACAACTTATTTCAAGCTTAAACTTGTAATTCTTGCAAAAAGTTGCAACTATTGAGCAACGTTGCAATTGGGCATCTTTTTTTATCAAGGATATTTATAAGTGGTTGATTCCACTCCAAAAAAACAAATCACTCCTAAATAATTCCTAATAAAAACTTTCTAACCACTATTTACAAATTTTGTACCTTTAGTAGCTTTGAGCCCAAAATTAGCTATTATCACTATTAAGGGTGCTTACAACCAAAATGGGTCTTTTTAAGGCTTGACCCCAAAAAAATTCTAACCTTTAAACCTTATTTAAATACATAACTTATACACCTAACTCAAGCCAAGATTATGGGTTCTCCTACATGATACCCCTCAGGCAACATGTCTTGTTTAGTCATCCAAGTAGATTTTGACTCAAGAAGAGTGACCTAGCTTACTAAATACTCTTTCTATACTCTCTTCCTAGTCTTCTTAATAAATTTTGAATCTATGATGCATTCCAACTACTAGGGTTTACTAGGTGAAAGTTTCCTAATCCAATATAAAGCTTCAAATTTTTTATATGTGACATATCCTTTGAAAGGAAACAAGTCATTGATATTGAAAATAGGTGATACACTTAGACTAGGTGGAAACTGCACCTTATAAGAATTATTACCAAATTTATGCACCACCTTTAGGGGCCCTATCTTCTTCATTAGAAACTTAGTAGGTTGCCCTTTTTGTAGCCTTTCTTTCCTTAGATAAGCCATAACCATATCAACTACTTTGAAGTATACTTCCCTTCTTGGGTGGCCTTCTTGGGCCTTATCAATGTTTTGTTGCAAAGTCGTTCTCACTTGTTCATGGATTTCTTTCATATATTTTTTACAAATTATTCACTTGAATAACTCCTTTTGTCAATAGCTCTAAGGTATCTTAATTCCATTATACCTCTAGGATGAAATTCATGTAAAATTTCAAATAGAATTTTACTTTTAATTCTATTAATAGAGTCATTGTAAGCATATATAGCTTTCCCTATCACCAAATCTCAAGATTAACCATGTTTCTTTGTAAGACACCTAAGTAGAATAATCAATGACCTATTGAAAACTTCAATCTTCTTATCAAACCATGGATGATATACTAATGAGATAGAAAGATTAGTTCCTAAGTTTTTGCATAAATCTCTTTATAAGTGACCTAAAACTTTGGAATTCCTTTTACTAACAATATACATAGGTAGGTCATAGATTCTGACAATCTCTTTGAAGAATAGTCCTAAAATATAAGATGCATCATTGGTGTAATTAAATAGAATAAAAGGTACCATTTTTCTAAAATTTTCCATTCTGACATATACACTATCAAAACCCCTATGTATTTTAGGTAGGGAGAGGAAAAATTCCATACAAAGACACTCCAAAGGTCTAGTAGGTATGGCCAATGGTTGATATGGCCCTACATTAGAAGAAGTGTCATTTTCTCTTTGACATATGGAATACTACTCTACAAACTTCCTAACATTAGTTTCAACCTTAGGCCAAAAATAAAACCTTATTACCTATTTGAAGGTCTTGTTAAAGCCAAAGTGACCTCCTAGATTGCTTTGGTGTATTTCCTTGATAATATTTTCTCTCATGAAACATTGGGATATGAAAAGAAAGTGTCCCTTAAACAAAAACCCATCTTGAAAAATATAATCAAAGTATTCAACATGGTAAGCATTATCAAACTGTGAACAAATAGTGTAAGCTTCTGCAAAATATTTGTCCTCCTTATACAAATCCATCGGAGCATTCAATCTTGTACTTTGTAACTATATTTCTTGGATGGTGAGGAATATTCTTCTCAATGCATCTTCCACTTTATTATTATTTCCCTTCTTATGTTTAATAGTGAAAGTGTAGGCCTACAATCATTCTACCTATTTAATGTGCCTTTGACTCAAATTTTCATGTCCACTAAGAAAGCTAGATGCATAATTATCAGTGTAAACTATAAAATATTTGGGTAGAAAATAGTGTCTCCATTTTTTTAAGGCTTGGACCATATCATATTACTCTAAATAATATTTATAATACCTCTTTTTTGCCTATTTGAGCTTTTCTAAGAAAAATGCCATAGAATGTTATCTTGACTCAATAGTTCCCCTATGGCCAACTTGATAGCATCACAATCCATTGTAAATACTTGATTAAAATTAGGTAACCTTAAAGAAAGTAATTTTTAACCTTTTTTTTTAACCATTCAAAGTTATCATTGGCTTTATCAATCCACACAAATTGACATTTCACTCCACCCTTGATGATATTTAGGATAGGGCCACATTTGTGGCTAGAACTCCTTATGAATTTCTTATAGAAAGAATCTAACCCATGAAATCTCCTCATATCTCCTACTAGCCTAGTATTTGGCCAATTCAAAATAGAATCTACTTTATAGGGATCCATTTCTAAACAACTTTTTGACACTATTGTATTGTCTTAAATTGGAAGCACTCCAATTTAATGAAGGTTTAGCACCCATTTAAAGCAATTCTTGTCATTTGTTTGCATTTACTGTCTATTTTTCCTCTACTTAAATAATTTACTTTATCTAATTTGACCTTTTATTAATTTAGAATTAATATAAATGGGTTGGACCTTTATTTCTCTTAAATATTTTGTCTCATTTATTAATTAATTTAAATTAATATTTAAAATTGGTCATATTTTATATAATATTTTATCTCCCCCATAAATTAATAGTATGTGTCTCCTCTTGTTTTATAAATTAGGGTAGACATTTATTAATTTAGATTAATAAACCTTCATTTACTCTTCCAAGGAATCTTATTATGGTCAATCATTTATTACACTAGTTTAAGATGGGTCTTGTCTCATTTTAAAGCAAGAGGCATTGGCCACTTTGAGATCTCTATAAAAGGGAGCCTTCTCATTTTATTTTCACATCATGCATTTACAAGATCAAGCACTCATGCTCAATCCTTCAAGTTCTCAAGCATTTAAGTCTTCAAGCATCATTTAAGCAATTCCTCCATTGAAGATGAATGATTCCATAATTCAAGAAATTGTGGGATCTGTCTACAAGATCTCCTTCAATCCATTCAAGATCCCTTGTTGCATCTTATACATCCATTCATCTTTGTCTTCTTGATCCAAATCAACTGGTGAAGTAACCACACTACATTCAATTCAAGAAATCCTATTATTGTAATGTGAATTCATACATTTTCCTTACATTTTTGTAGTTCAATTATTTAAATTCAAGGTTAACTCCTAAACTATATTTTACCAAGGAAAACCCTCCATAAAAAAATAAAAACCATTTTTATTATAGGTTTCAAATCATGAATTGGTGAAGAGTTGTAGATCTAGATACCCTTTTCATTAGTCTTTGAAACTAAAATATTGGAATTGAAATCAAACACATTTGATTAAAGATGCATTGTAACCCTGACTCCATTTTGACCCTAATTAGGGAGGTCCACCCCAACATATCATCCAATTATTTCTAGATTTCTTTAGTAGCATAGTTTTCATTTCAAGTTGTGTGAAACATTCCTTTAAAAGGCCATTTGATAGCCCAATTTTTAAGTTTTTCACAAGGTATATCATTTCCCCTCTTTCATTTCATTAGACTTTATCATTTATTTATATCTTAGTTCTACATTTCACATCTACTTAGTTTCACTTCATATCTCTTGTTACATTAGGGTTTCAAGGACTTTTGTATCCTTTCTCAAACCCTATAACCATTAGATCTTTGTTTCCATTTATGCTCTTTTATCACTTGGTTAGCAATAATATCTATAGATTTAGTTACCTTAGAATTTGGATTGAAAGGATCAATCTCCTTAACTCCCTCTTTTATTTGTGCAAGTGTGGTTATGTGATTAACTTAGGGTTTCATATCCTTGATTCATGTTTCCCCCTTAACAACCATAAATCTAAGATAAATAAGTTCATCTTTCATAAA
Source organism: Cupressus sempervirens (assembly GCA_028749045.1). NCBI lineage: Eukaryota > Viridiplantae > Streptophyta > Pinopsida > Cupressales > Cupressaceae > Cupressus > Cupressus sempervirens. The sequence goes on from CM053785.1 coordinate 501,183,950, forward strand.
CTCGCATTATTTTTCAAATTGATCACTAGTTTCTCTTGATGGAGCTTCCTTAGGACCAAATCCAAGTGCTTTATATGATCCTCCCTTGACCTTATAAAGATTAAAGTTTCATCTAGATAAACTATAACAAATTTACCAATAAATTCAACCAAATTCTCATTCATGAGGTGCACAAAGGTGATAGGTACATTTGTGATCCCAAATTGCACCACTAACCACTCATATAGTCCTTCATCATTTTTTAATTTTTTTCTATTCATCCCCAAACCTAAATCTAATTTGATAGTACCTTGATTTCAGGTTCACTTTAGAGAAATAACAAGATCCCCCTAGGTAATCCATTAAGTCCTCAATTTTTGGCATTGGGAAACAATATCTGATGGTGATCTTATTAATTTTCCTTGGAGTCAGTGCACATTCTCTATTTTTCATCTTTCTTAGGCACTACAAATTTAGAGACAACACATGGACTCAAGATTTTCCTTATCAATCCTTTATTCAATCATTCTTGCACTTTTTTTAATATTTCTTCATTTTAAGATGAATTTATTTTGTAAGAAACCTTATTGGGTGTTGAGTATCATGTTTCAACAGACAAAAATTTGTGAGAATCTCTCTCTTGAAAAGTTGATAAAATACCAACTCCAAGGTTCTTGGAGGTTCTTTTTCAACTAACTAGGTAGCTCAATTGAAGATAAATGTTTTTTGTTTAATGGGGAGGTATTTTCTAGTTCATAGAAGTCCAATCTCTAGCTTTTTGTCACTTAAAAAATAATTAGCAAAAATATTTTATTTTTTATTTTCTAGAATTTTAAGATGTTGCATTCAATTCTAAATTAACATGATTTTCAAACTTAGCCATTATTCTGTGAAATAAAATCATGAAGATAAGATAACAAGAAGATAAACAAATTGGTGAAAATGGGAAATCTAGATGGACAAAAGCTACAACAGCAATGCATTTGCGAATTATTTATTTGAAGGGGATCGTAGAAAACCAATGAAATCTGAAGTAGTGCCTTGCAATCTCCCTGATGCAATCATTAATGGAACTTAAAGAGATTAAATGATTTTTCATAATTCATCAAATCATCTAGCCATGAAAAGTGCATCCACATGAGACAAATTGTTATGAAATGTACATCACAAAAGTCCCTTCTCCAATTAGTCACAATTGAGGAATTATATGACTATGTGTGAGAAACTCCCAGAATACTAAAATTGCATGACCACTCACATAAAAATACTATTAGCTCCTTCATTATTTATAAAATATTAATTCACAAAGAAAACACACATTCAAGAAAGAGATACTACAAGAGAATGAGAGTGCCAATAGAATACTTTATAGCAAAAATGTCAACCTTGAATACATGTGACAATGTTGTATTTATAGTGTTCCCTCTCCTTCATATGATGCTAGGAGTGGAGGTTCTTCTCATGCAAATAGTATGCCAAAAACTAATAAAATAAAGCTAGTTATATACAAACTAACTCTCTAAATGGTTTTAAGTAGGTCTCCATCCTTTTTTATGTCTATTAATGGGTGCATGAGCCTTTACATGACATAAAACAATAAAAGAAGTAGAGAGGAGGTAGATGTATTTGAGTGTGAATTGGAGCTTCTAGGCCTTCCAAAAATATCTTCTTAGATTCCCCTAGGCTTAATTATCAATTAACCATCACAAATCATCAAAAAACATGTTTATGGTGGATGAATTTTTTAAAAAATAGAAACTAGTGTTTAATTGTCACTGCAGCCACAAATGTTCTATAATCAGTGCACTTTTGCACCTTTGGATTTGTGCATTGTCTCACCTTTACACCTAGTGCACCTTCAAACCTTTAGAGTTGATAGGACTAAAATTAGCAAAATCCATCTAAGTCCCAAAATCTCAAATTTCTAGCATATGGGCTTTTTGAACCTTCTACCAGAATGATGTTCGGATGTGTTGCTTTAAAATTTTGAATAATGGTGGTGATCTCTTTAGTATCCAAAAATTCTAAGTACTCATACTTAGCTCTCACTTCCTGATGGTATATGTTGACCTCTTGCCTAATTCCTACAAAATCTTCTAGCTTGATATCCAACTCTTCCATTGCCTCCGCAATCCTGAAGATGCATCTGATGTCATCTTCAGAGGATGTTATTTCAAATAACACTCAGAATTATTGTACAATTACTTCAATTGAGAACAAATCATCTCCAAAAATATCCAAGAAGGTAGTACTATAATATTTATCAGCCTCCAAAAATTGATTAAGACCCTCTTCTTTACATCTTGGATATCTTCATACAATATGATCATAAACATATTACTAGTTGTTATCTTTTCTATCTAGTAATCTACTTTATCCAAATCCTTTGTCAAAAATATATCTAATATTATATGATATCTTTGACCCTTAATGGTCTTCAATTCTTCCAAGTCATTGGTCTAAGTGGCTACTTTGTCCATCAACCCAAAATCTTAGTCCACCATTGTAACCAACATGACAGCATTCTTATGGATATGGTGTAGATGGTTTATATTTCCTTTAATTATTTATACCCCTCTATCCTTAAAATAGTGATGTCATCTCTTACATGCATCCAATAATGAATCACTTTGTTTGGTAGTTAGAGCTCATTTGTCGAGGGCAGCCACTAAAGTGACCTTAGGATGATCAAGGTATAATGGACCTACTATTTCCTTCATAGTCTCCTACAATAGATCATTCTATTTCCTCAATCCAAAATCTCTGCCCCATCTTGATCCAAGTGTCAGAATAATTGCTTGAGGCCCATAGTAGTCAAAACTTTGGGCATATCTTGGGTGGCCTTCCCAAATACTACCACCTTCATCTAATAATCCTTGGGGGGGTTTCCTCTATATCTAATTGAGGAGGGGGAACAAAAATATGTACTATTAGATCATCATTCTAGTTTTTCATGAAAAAGGCCAATTGCTTAGGATCATCCTGAATGGGTGTTGGTGTTAATATATTGCCTTCATCAAGGCCTCTAATCCTTCTACCTCTGTATACTTCACATACCTCCTCTAATAACTTAAAAACTTCTTGTTTCAACCATTCTAGAGTGGTAATCATAGGAGACATATATTGACTCAATGATGAAGTCATCTTTGAAGCTGGCCCTTTGCCCCTATCACTCCTCTATGGGTCTTCTCTACTCATGTTGACTTCACTACTAGGGTGGCTATTATGGTTCATGGAGAAGAGGATATTGACTCTACCACAGAGTGGATTTTCCCTATCTCTCTAGAAATTAGACCCTCTTCTAAGACCTCATCAATGTATAGTTTTGTGAAGTCATCCTCTCCTACTATTTGACTTTCAAACTCTCTAATTAGAGAAGGAAATGGAGTGGCTTCTTGTTCTAGTGGAGGAGGAGGGGATGACAATGGATTCCTTGGAACTAGAGAAGGTTTTCCCACTAGCCCTTATGGGAGTAGAGGTAGTTGGTTCCAATCCTTTCCCAATAATTCTCTACATGGATTATTTTTTATCACCCCTCCTTCCAAATGAGTCACCATGGGCATAAAATCAAACTCTAAAAGATCAAATATATCTAATCCATCTCCCTCCATATACTCAGTCCACCCTCTTTGTTCTTTTTTTGTAGACTCTTCAACCTAAATTAACTATCCTTGGGTGTCCAAGGGTGTTTATGCCACACTCCTTCTTTCTTCTTTTGTGACCCTTGCTAACCAGATCCTCTTATTCAAAGGGAGATATTCAATATCTTCTTCTCACTCTTCCTCCTCTACCTTAGGTATGGTTTCCAAAATTGAAGGAGATGGAGTGATATTCTTGTTTAATTTATTCCTTTTTACCCCTAACACCACCATTTCAATCTATTCCTTCTTGGGCACTAATAGGGATTCCTTTGTTTGTATTGTAGCTTCTTCAAGTTGATTCTTTTCTGGTTGAGTTTCTTCTTCCTAAGTAGTCTTCCTCTTCTTCTTCCCCTTTTCCTTGTCACTGCAAAAGTATGTCACTTCCTTCTCATTCTTAAATATGATCTTTGGTCTTATCGAGGACTTCTCTTGTCACATTGGAACTATGACCTTAGTCCCATTCCCCTTCTTGAGTCACATTGGTACTTATAAGGTGGGTGCATTAGGAACTGGTTCTAAATAGAACAACTTCTTTTCCAATATTTTATCAATTGGATGACATGTATGAACCTATGCTAAATGTCATCCTTCTCCTCTCAGCTAATCTCTACATTTATTATGGGTCAATTGAAGAGTTGTGCCTATTTTAGCTCCTAGGGGCTCCAACACATCATGGTTGTCCTTATTCCACACCTTTAGGGGTTTAGTCAAATTGAGTTCCTTCTCTACAAGTTGTAAATTCATCCTACAATAGTTCTTGATTCAAACATCTAAGTCATCTACACAATTCATCCAACGACTTTCAATTGTTGCATTGTGTATTAATGGTTTTCCCACAAGATGTTGGACCATCCTAATATTGTCAAAGTAGAGAAGTGGCACCAGATAACCATCTAATGAGTATTGGTCCCATCAAATTTCATAGGTATAAATATCTTTCTTTTGCTTCACCTCAAAATATCCAATGGTTATTGGCCACACCTATGTCTTATTATGTTGCTTTTGTACTATGTCATAAGCCAAGGCCAACCTCTTAGCTATCTCCAGTAGTATCAACCTATTTGATGGATAGTGAGGAAGCTTCTTAGGGAATAGGAGGGTCCTAGCTACCTAGGTGTATGTGAATGTATTAAATTGGATCTAGTGTGCTCCCACCTATGTTATTCTAGAGGCTGCTTCCTTATATGTTCTCTTTGCATAATCACCTTCTAGGAATCGGATTATGGAAAAAATAAAAGCATATTTTACAATTTTGTATTTTGGGATCTTATCCTAAAGCTTCTTTCTTACTAGAAAAAAGTATACTATTTAAGGCCATGCATTTAGATCCTACATGCTCCCCATTTTCATCAATCAAGGGTAATTAGTTGGTTAGGTTTCCAACAAGTAAACTATGTAAGAGGTCATGTAAAACCTTAGATCTGATTTCATCAAAATGAGTTGTTCATCTAGAGAGTTGTCGATAAGACTCCCCTAGTCAATTTGTAGGCCTCTCTTCTTGATGGTTTCTATAAAATGGACCATACATGTCTCCAAATGACTCACTATGGGGAGTCTCATGATAGTTCTTAGAAGGACTATGTAGTAGCCAATGTTATTTGTCATATACCCATAGGTCATATTCACTTTCCCAACTCTTCTATTAGTAGAGGGCCTAGCAAGAATGTATTTCTCATGTACTAAGTCTTTTGCTTCCCATTCATGTTCCTGGTACCACCTATCTATTATATCATAAGTTATTTTTTGGTATTGATCCACAACTAGCAAGTGGAAGACCTTCTTAATGTTATTTGGGAGAATATCCAAGACAATTTCCCTAGTGATGCTTTTTTTGGGTTTACAATGTTATATCTTGTATGAGTGGCATAGTTTTGCATATGCCCATGTGCAGTGATTTCTAACCTTTATCAAGTGTAAAGCATGCATAGCACACCCATAAGGGTGCACTAGATGTGCTTAAAAATTACCTAAATGATAAGTGTTAGAGGTTGCGCAGCTACAAATTTTTGAGTGTATGGTGCTTTAGAGGACTAAGAATGAAAATGAGCATTTGTTTGGCGGAGGGAGTCTACCTACATGGCTGGAAGAGTGCATCCAACATGAGGATATGCACCCAAAATACTTGTGATAAGTTGGTCATAGTTGGCATGCCTTGCAAAGGTGTGCATGTGCACAAATTTGGCCCTTAGTGAGGAAAAAATTAACTTCCTAACTTGATCGATGTCAACCAACTAGACTTTTGACCTAGAACTATAGGGGGACATTCTATGAGGTTCCTATAAGGATACCCTATTCTAGAGAATAGATTCCCCTATCCTAAAATGTAAAGAGGGGTTCCCCATTTTTGAGTTAAAAAATGGGATGTGTGTTGTGAAAACACAACAAATATCCCAACAAAGGGAAGAAATACAAAGGCGTTTCCTTATCAGCAAGTGGTCGTTGAACATGTATCAAGTTAGGACTTGATCCCAAGTGTTACAAGAGGCTACTTGGGGAACCTTCATGCTCAATGTGTGTTTTATTACTTTGATTCTGTCGATTTTCCTAAGTGCTTGTCACCATGAGCATTGAGAAACTTTAGAACAACCGTTCACTAACCGAAAAGAATTTTTAGATTTATCTCATAAGAAAAATTTTGATCACTATTGACTAGATGAAAGAATCTATTAAGAGAGCTCTTAATGACACATCATCTTTCTATTATTTGAGTTTTGTAGGTCTTTTTTCAACTTTGTAGGGCTCATGTTTTTCCACTCGATTGGTCTTTGAAAATTGATTTCATCTTAGCAAGGTAGCGATTGGGTAGTGCTAACCTTATTTGACCCACTTCTTTTGAAAGGATTCCTTTGTGACACCATTTTTCTTTTCTTTTCTTTCTATTGTACCTTCTCAACTATGATTAAACTATGTAGCCAAGAGGTGGTATTTGATTTTCTTGGTCCCTCATTTTTGGATGTCTTATGCATTCCTCCTCTTAGTAAACTTTGGGAAACTCATACACTAACAAGTGATCTTGGTATGGTCATCAAAGAAACCCTTTCTATTCAAGCTAGAAAATTATGGACTAGGGTTAGTTTTTTCCTACTCATGTTATACGTAACTTGCTTACTCATTTATTTATATGAATTATTAGTGTTGAGAGCAATCAGCCTAGTGCCTGAGCCACAAGCTATGAATCACTTATTACCTACACATGACACCAGTATTGCATCTTTACAAGATACAACATCATCTAACTTCTTTGATAAAGAAATACCTCTTCCAAGATTCAAGGTCAATTGAGGTGGTTCACATACCCGATAAATACCAGAATGCATAGTGATCTCTGACTTGGACTAAAATAAATATAACACAAAGAAAACCTAACAATGACTCAATTTATTTTATTTTATTTTTGGAATAATTTAGGCCTCAAAATAGTGTTTGAGGAATTGTCCATTAATTGGTAATGGGATCCATTTCCCTTCTAGTGTAAACAACTTGAAATTGTTGTTCACTAGAATATTTGGAATATGAATAGCACCAATATTCCACAAATGTTGAAACTTGGTATGATTGCCTAGCTTTTCTTTCACCATGTCCCACATGAGAATAAGGTTAGAGATCTTAAATACTTTAAATGTCATTCATTTGTCAAACTAGTGTTTGAAAATATCCTGATGTTTTGATGTATGCTCCAATGCCACAACTCACTTTTTATCTAGTTGTAGAAGGTTCATCAACTTGACTTGCACTCTATTAGCATTCACTTTAGTGGTAAAAATTCCCCAATAGGAAATTTTTTCTCATCAACCAATGTTAGTTTGGAAAATTTATTCCACATATGTGGTATGGTGTGTCATCCCAAATTTACCAAAAAATGGGTCACACCTCTAGGCCCATCGCTATAGGATTTATGCCATCAACTCTCCTTTTGACGCAAAATAGTCAATAAAAAAATATTTTTGGACATGCTAATTTAAACACATTCACCTATGATTTCCAAAGTAGAATATTTTAGATGACCTTAATTCACCCTTGGTTTTACAAAATATTCTAGGAGAGGGATGACATTCACCCCACAAATATGCGAACACATGTCACATATTAATTCAATTATGCCAACTATATTATGCATGGCCATATAATGGATGAACCATATTCACCTTGGAAATTATATAAGACATTTTTATTATGTGGGATTTGCCAAATATTTTGTATATGCTATAATATTCCCATAGAATTTTCCAAAAATGAGTGGTATAAATATATTCATAGATCGGTAGGTTGTCTCAATTCCAATCAATAGCAAAGTCTCAATTTATCAAACTCCTAAGATCATTGTTGTGTGAGTCGTGAGTTCAATGCGTGCAATTTAGGATAAGGTGAGTAACTTAGACCCCTATTGAACTATTCACTATAATTTTAGTTCATTCTTATTTAGTGGATACAAGTTAGATTGTTAGTAGCTGGTTGTCACCAAGGACTAGTGACCAATACCACTGAGTCATGTACTAACTAGGGAGGCCTAGGACATCTATATTTTATAGTGTAGGTTTTACAACCAATGAATATTATTTAGATAAATATATGTAATAAACTATAGTAGACTATCACATTTTGAACATCTTGAATTTTTGGCAGCGTATGTTTCTTTGGAGATGTTGAACATGAACAAGGGTAAGAGTCATACCAAGAAAGACTAACCAAATGCACTTCTAGAAACTTTTCATCATATTTTAGTGTCCCATATTAGGAAGCTACAACATCACAAGTATATTTACAAGATTCCCAACCACTTCCACTAACACATATTGAAGAAGTTGGCAAATTTGACATCTTAGATCATGATGAACTTGAAGAAGATATTCAGGTAAATACCCTAAGTAGCCAAGATCTTCACATCAGTACCTAGAGTATCTAGAATGATATAATTGACTCGGATGAAAATTCTAAAGATGGTGATGATGCAAGACCAAGAAAGGGAATAAGGAAATACAATGCAAAAACTGATGTGAAATCCAAAAAATATCAAAATTGGAATTTATCGATCAAGAATTTTCAAATAGAATGGGGTTTAAAGTATCCATTCATTGAACCTATGTGCAATCCAAAAGAAGGTGAGCCTCTGGTAGAATGAAGATGTATGATATGTACAAGGATAAATAAAAAGGAAAAAAGGTTGCAACTAAAATTTGACACCATAGAAAAGCATATGGGTAAAGTTTATGAGAAGGAAATCATTGATGGAGTGGAAAAATAAGTGACAAGATAGAAAACCAAGGAAGAATGTCAACATGTTAAGAATGAAGAAATCTTATAATTTTAGGAGAAAATAGAGACAAAGCCTACTGAAGTAAAAGGCTCAATTGAATATCTTCTTGGAAAAAAATAGAACTTGAAGAAATGGGTAAAGTTCTTCAGTTAAGTGTTGTCTTCTATATTTTGAGAAAAGGATGTGCCATATAAAACTACCCATCATTGAGTGGTTTATTACAATTTGTAAAAGTTCATTATTATTCAAGGAGTCACTTGTCTGTAAAAGACTGATGAGAATTGGCAAGTTGTCTTGTTCAGGTTGAAAAGGAAAATATCAAAGCAAAGATTAAAGAGTCAAATTTCATTTCATTATCTTTGGATGAGGTGACAACAATAGACAATACTTCCTAGGTATGCGTGCATGTCTATATTGTACACAAACTTGTCCACCAACCCAATTTGCTATTTTTTATTAAAATGAAGGATAATTCAATAGTAGAAAACATATTTGAACTAGTAAAGAGTTCTCTAATTGAATATGGAGGTATAGATGAAATGTTGGTATGTGTTGGAACAAATGGGGCTTAAGTAATGTAAGGCCACCAGAATGGTCGTGTCACAAAGTTAAAAGATTTTTTTGCACTTTACATGGTTGGCATTCACTACATGGCCCACAAAATAAATCTAGCTCTTGGAATTGTCAGCAACTCTTCAAAAATATATCACTAATAAATTTGGACCCAATTTTTGACCAATTTTGGTCAAATTTTGACCAAGGTTCATCGCTATTTTTCTCATAAAAATTTTTACCAAATTGTAGGTTGGTCAAAATTTTGACGAATAAATTGCAAGTTGGTTAAAATTTTGATGAATGTATTCATCAAAATTTTGACCAACCTACAATTTGGCCATGTCAAAATTTTGACAAGAAAAATAGTGACAAACCTTGGTCAAAATTGGGTCCAAATGTACTAGTGTATAGAGTTGAAGTTTTAATCAAAGATATCTATAGACACTTTTGTCGAATTCCTAAATAATCCATGGAATTTCAATAGTTTGTCGAGGGACTAACTAATGAGAGAAAGCCTTCTTAAGGATAATGATACCACATGGATCTCTTTGGATGGACTAGCTCATCAATTTTTTTTCTATATATCCATCATTTCTCGGTACAATGGAGTCAACTCATGACAATCAAGGTGGTCAAAAAAAATATGGTGGGCTACTTGAAAGGTTAAGTAATGTAGAGACAATCTTAACATTAGCAGTCATTCCACCCATGCTAGAGGAAATGAGAAATATAATGAAGAAGATCTAGAAAATATTTATGTATATTTTAGAATATAATAAATTACATAAAATGACATGTACAACCTTCAATAATATCTATAGAGATATGATTCATTTTTTGTGGATGAAAAACTTTCAAGGTAGATGAGAATCATAGATTTGGATGATCCTGATAAAAAAAATTAAGTTTGATACAAAGGGGGATATATATGTCAATATATAGGGTGTTGAGATACCAATGTATTACTATGGAAGGCATATGTCCATGAGAAAATGAAAGAAACCCATGTGGCCAAAATCAATTATTACAAAGGAACTATTTGAACATATTGTTGAGTATGTAATAGATTATGTGAAGGAAAATTCTTATAATCTCCCCTCAAAATTTAGGGAAAGATTTCCTCAACACAAATTACTTTAATCAATGTGTATTTTGTTTCCAAATTATTGGAGTTTAAGAAGTCCTAGATTTTTTAGAGATAAGTTATTGGTTTTGATATATCAATTCTGTGAAACCAAAGAAATCAATGGGGTAATTGCAAATGGAGTTTTAGATGAATCTCATTTGAGAGAGAAGTTATGTCATTTTTAATTACAATGAAGGAAAAATATGATCTTATCTGGAACCCCAAAGAAGAAGGATAGGTAACCAAACTTTGGAGAAATCTAGTAGTCATTCTCCCTATGCTAGAGGAAATGAGAAATATAATGAAGAAGATCTAGAAAATATTTATGTATATTTTAGAATATAAAATGTTGTGTAAAATGACATGCATGACCCTCGATAATCTCTATAGAGATCCAAATTCATTTCTTTATGGATGAAAAACTTCTAGGATGGATGAGAATCATAGATTTGGATAATCTTGATAGCATTTTAAAGTTTGATACAAAGGGGGGAGTTATGTGCCAATATACAAGGTGTTGAGATACCAATGTACTACTATGGAAGGCATGTGTGTGCGAGGAAAGGAAACAAGCCCATGCAGCCAAAATTAATTGTTACAAAGGAACTATTTGAACATATTGTTGAGCATGTAATGGATTCTATAAAGGAAATTTATTATAATTTGTTAGTGACTAGATTATCTTTTCCTACTAAAATAAAAATCCAATCTATGTCTAAGGTTGGAAAATTCAATAAAGTTCACAACAATTGGGTAATGCTATATTATTTGTTCCCCTCTAAATTTTTATAGGTACAACTCCCTTTACAAATGATTTATCAATGAATTCAAAAGAATAAAAATTAACTTAATGCACACTTTTGCCAGGAGGTGCTTAAGGGACACTCATATACTCATGGGTACTGAGGTAATGGATTATATATTCAGAAAATCAATAAATGAAAAGCTCATAGTCTTTCCACAAGCAAGCAAGATTTGGTTATGAATCTAAAATTTGCAACAACTCAAACTAAACTTTGGGAAAGATAATTATAGATGAACAACAAAGATATAGCAGCAAATATCATACAAAATGAATCACCACAACCCACAAAATAACCATGACTGATTTTTCTTTAAATTCTAAGTTTTAAAGCACAAAAAAATATGATATATATATATATATATCAAAAATACTTCTCCAAGCACCAAGTCATTAAGAGAGGATCTTCATATACATCACTATCTATCTATTGTCATTTCTACATAATCAAAATAGTACTAACTTTATCAAGTATTCTTAGCTACTAAATTTCTAATCTCGTCTAGCTAAATGCTCTAGCATTTATAGTTTTTACAAACCCAAAAAGGCCTCCATTAAAGCCCAACCTTTTAGTTGGAAACAATTACAAGAAAAAGAAATGGTTTTTAAACAGTTTTCAAAGAAAATGAAATAGAAGATAACTATTTTTGACTAAACTCCTTCATCAGATGTCTCTCCATTAGCCATGGTCTACTTGACCAATTTCTAGCTCTTGAAGGCATTTGTGAATTCCTGCATTGCATGAGAGTGAGGGTTTTTCAAGCTAAGCAGCTTTGATCTACAAGTATCCTTTTTCCATTTAAGTTATTTAATCTTGCAACTTTGTCTTAGCATGAGGTTCTTGTTCAAATATAGCATTGATTCAATATTGGTTAGGGTGGTGAAGTCTTCGGGAGTGGGTGTGTCATTGTCCCTAATTCCTATCACAACATCATTGAAATGTTTGGTTAAAACCTCAGAGTCTATATTGCCATCTTTAAACTGTAGGATCCCTATAGAGTTAATAATATGCATATCCTTTAGGAGTTCTTTATGCATCCCAATGATTTTAGTCTCCACTGATTGCATTTCTTCAATGTCTCCTTTGTAAATTGACTCCTTCCAACCCATATTGCTTTTGAGGATGAACAACATGCATGAGTCTATAGTTTTCATGGGGTTCTCATTCAAAAACTTCAACACTCCATATTTTTCAACCTCATGGATTTGGAAAATAATAGCTTGGCACTAATTTTGATTAGCCTCCTGTAATCAACTAAAAATGGCCATCTAAACTATAAGCCCCCTTTCTAGCATTTTTCCATAATTTATCTAATGGTTATTTTTGATCAAATCCTCAAAAATCTATTTATTCAATTATAACCTATGGTATGACCACTTTATCTTAGGTTCATATTTAATTAAAAGAACATGTCCCTCTTTTAATTAAATAAAATTCCTTACTTCCCACTTATCCTAACTGTGCACACATAAAGCATTATTCCTATTTTAGAAATAAAAGAAAAAACATTTTTGTCTACACATGAATGCACAATTTTCTAGGTGGGAGGAATCTTCTATTTTAAAAATAACTTTAATTCTCCTCCACACATTTCAAAACCTCTCAAAAGTCAACCATTAATTATGATTGATTGAGATGCTTGTGCACATGGATCACTCAAGATGTGTTCTCCTCCCTTGATTATTCCTCTTTTGCCTCTTAATCTCTATCATCCATTTTTGTTTAAAAGGGAGGGCACTCTCCTCATTCAAAAAATCTTAGTCTCTAATGTTATTGTTATGCTACAAGTTTTCTTGGTGATTTTGGAGACTTGGAGCATTCTTGCATTTTAGCTTAGCTCTCATTCTACTTACATTATGGCATAATTTTTATCTTAGTTTCATTTATGCTCTATCTTAGTTCTCTTTTTTATCTTGCATTTCATTAGAATAGCTTGCATTTGCATTGTATTTTATTCTAGATTCTTGGATATTGGCACTCTTGCCTCTACTCTCTAAATCTCTCATTCTATGGTGCACCTTGTAAGGGTTGCATAGTTTGATTCATTTGAGAGCCACCATCTCATCGCCTTTTCATGTCATAGATAGAGAGCTATAAGCCATCTCTTGAGACTCCCTCTTCCATGGGTTCACTCAAGAATAATGGTTTATAGAAGTGTGACACTTTTATGTACAAATTTTTGGCACCCACAGTGAGGCTTAAATGAAGTTTCTAGCTCCATTTGCTTTCATTTTTCATTGCTATTTTTTTACAGTAGCATATTGAATCTAATCAAGTGGTTTTGTAGAGTTCTCACTTTAGTTTTAAGGCTAACCCATATGCAGATTGGTTTGAAGGCCAAAACCATAGGTTTTTAAAGATTTGATCATATCTCCTATACCACTTGGATTTTGGTTCTAAAATTTTTTTTGCAAGTTGATTATGTGTGCAAGATGTCTCACTCCAATTTTCAAATCATTTTGACTCGATTTGTGTTAGTTATGAATTTATCTTTTTTTCATAAAAAATCATTTTTGGTTGCAAATCAGAAACTTTTTTGGAAAAAATTACATTAAAAAAAAAAAAAAATTTAATTCTACAGGAGGTACTCTCTCTGTGTTTTGAATTTTGAGGTCATATTAAGGATCAAAAACTTGATTTGATAAATCTGTTTTGTTTTGACAAAATGGGTCCCTAGGGCACAAATGAAGAGATTTTTTTGAATTTCTTTCAATTTTGGAAATCTCTCTAGTTTTTAGTAGGGGGCTCTTATTTTCATTTCTATTTTTGGATCCAAAATCATAGAATAAAAGTTCAATCTTGTTGACTAGGTCAAAATCAAAGAGTAAAAATGAGAACATTTGTGATTAGCTTGCACTTTCTTTGCATACACTTGGTTAGAAGATAACTTGGATCTTTGAGGAAACTAACCCCTACCCTAACCTTGGTTTCTTTGCAAGGAGTTTCTCATTTTCATTGCTAAAAAGAACGCATGTGAAAGCTTCAAATGCACAAGGGCTACAAACAATTATTTGCAGGGTTGCCCAATGCATAAAAACCAAACTTTCTTATATTTCTTTTATTCCATGTGTGGCATTCTATTTGTTTCTTTCATTTCTTAGGCATATTAAACTTTTGATTGGGTTCTTTTGTGATAGGAGAGTATGCTCTTCACCCTTGTGGTGAATCAGAAATCTTGATCCTCCTTTGGATTTTGAAAGCAAGGGGGTAATTGAATCTTCTTGGCATTTTTGGAGGAAGCAATCAAGATAGAAGAGTATGATCTTCACCTTTGAGGTGAATTAGAAATCTTGACCCTTGAGAGTGGATCCATTTGTGGTAGTTAGGATCCTTTAGAGGACCTACTCTTGAACAACTTGAGAGGAATGACCCAAATGGAGACAAGAAAATTACCTAGCTCTTCCAACCCACTATAAACTCAAGGCTATCAAGGACACAACACCTTGGTAGACATAGTATTTTTCTTCACTTATGTGATTTCGACCATAAGGAGATCACTAGGAAAAAAATGCTTAAGGTGCTCTTTTCACCGTGAGGTCTATTACCCACCACAAGGTGGGGTGTCCCTTAATTGGTTGTAAGAGGAACATTATAAATGGAAGCCCTTTATAAACACCCTAAGTTAGTATCTACCCTATTTTGTCACTCAAATTTTTGGTGCAAGGATCGATCCTAGTGGACTACCTAGATCACCCCAAGATTTACACTCACCATATGTGTTCTCTTGGTTGTGCTTATGACACTTCCATGACAAAGCCAATATCTCTTATGGAAAACCACTTGGTGTGAGGTGAAGGAGCATCAAACATGGGCCAAGTTGTTGAGTAATGAACCATGACTTTTAGGTAGATATTGCTTGATGTGTTCTCAAATGTGCTAGACCCTTGGAAATCTTTTGAACATACACATGATGATAGTTCTAGGACTTTCTTTTAAGACCTCACATATGCTTGTATAATGCAAGGTTTTTTTGTCCCTTGCTTGATTGTTTGAAGACTATTCCATGTGTCACTATCTTGCTTGGAAAGAAATTACTTTTGAACATCAAACTTGCTATGCTATCAACTATTGTCAAACTTTGTCAACCAAGTCAAAGCATCAAGTCTTAACATTTTTCTTGTGTTGCTTGGTAAGGGGGGTCTCATCATTTGATTTTTCTTTTCTATGTCTCTAGTACTTGAACATGTTTAAAGTGGCTCTTTGGTCTTATTTCTCTTGGTCTTTCTATCTTCATGGTCTATGTCCACTTTCTAGTTATCTTTTTGTTGAAATGGTTACCTTGATTTCTTGACTACACTCTTATGTTGGAAAAGTTCTTCACTTGTCACCCTGCTTGCTCTATCTTCTTGGCTATTTGGTTTCTTGCCTAGATCTTGACTTGAGTCACTAGTGTTGTAAGTTACTTGGACACTTTCTTGACAAGTCACTTTACTTTATCTTTACTATTTTGGCAAGTGAACACTCTACCTCTTTAGTTTGGACATCAAGTTATCTTGTGTCACCTTCTTAGCTTCCTCTAGTCTCCTTCTAGCTTGATTATCTATCTACCACTATGGAATCCAAACCTCATGCTACCAAACCTCAACCAAACCTAGATGATCATGATATATTGCATGTGAATAAAGAGTTTCAAGATCTATATGCTCAATACAAAGAACTAGAAAAGACAAATAATATTTCTTACCTTCATTTCTCTAAGCGTATGATAGAAATGAAGTCTAAAGTTGAGAAAATATTAGAGAAGAATATTTCATTCTTAAATGACTCTCCCTTAAGAACTTTACATACACATGGTTCATCTTCTTCAAGGTCTACATATTCTACTCCAAGACATAAAATGCCTTCATCTTCTAGATCTAAAGGCCTCCTTGGAGAGAAAGAAAGTGATGCCTCCTTTGAGCCTATTCCAAGCTATCATGATGGACCTATCTTTGACCAAGACAATGATGAAGACATGGATGTATACCATTTACTTGAGAAACAACAAAAGGACTCTAGACATACTTTTGATAGAACTTTTGCTCCCTTGGAAGATTCTTATGATGACATTTTGCAAACACTTCTTGGCACCAAGCTCATCATGTTACCTAATTCTAGCTCATATGGAAACCCATTCTTGGATATCTATTGTGCTTATCATCAACATAATGAGCATAGTAATTTAGATTGCATTGAGCTGAAACATAAAATCTAAGATCTTATTGATAACAGGATTATTGATACCTCTAATGACTCATGTGATGAGCATACTTTTCTTGAGAAATATCATAATAATGAACCTATGACTAGTGATGGTTTTCTTGATACCTCAACTTCTTCCAACACTCATGCATCTCCCAAAAATTCAAAGCTTTCCAATATGACTCCCATCAAACAAAGAACCTAGTGCTTTCCATATGGACTATGTGTACCCTCAAGGGCTACCTCTAAAAGAAAGTCAAGCTAACCTTCACTTGGCTGCAAACCTTTTCCATGATACTAAGCCTAAATATCCAAGCACTACTCCATTCACTCTTCATTCTCCCTTTTCCCTAGAAGTGGCTCCATGTCAAGAGGACTCTCAAAAAGAAAAAGCTATAAATGTCAAGAAATATCAAGATCAAGCACCCTTTCATCTCCTTCAAAATTTCACTCCTCCATATCCTATGTCCTTTCCATTCCCCCAAGTATGATGAAGATACCACTTCTATCTTACTAAAAATTATGAGAAAAGTTCTCTTCCTATGCTATCCAAAGCTAATTGTCAAGATCAAAGTGTCCCATGATGTTCTACTTCTCCATATCCATTTCAAAATTGTGCTCAAGCTTCAAGTGGTTCTATTAAAAATGTTGTTCCTATCAAAGCTACTCATGAGTCTATCGATGGCTTTGACTATGTTGCTCACTCTAAAGATGTCGATATCTCTTTTCACTATCCATTTGCATATCCAAATTCTATCCTTGGTCCTTATCCATCAAAGCTAAAAGCCTTCAAACCTTCCATCTATATTGGGACCTTATGTTCCTTCATCTCCTACATTTACCACTCCTAGCTCTCCCATCATACCTCAAGATCAAAAAAGAAACTCATCCTTGATGAATTTCCACCCATCTAGCCATCTAAATCAGTCATATCATCCTTATTAATCCACAAATACCAAGTCTTTTCAAAGTGAGAATAAACATAAGAATCCATTGAAAAATGAAGATCATTATGTTCCATCTAATCGACATGTGAATGCAAAGAAGAAATTCAAGAGACCACAAATGTCCACTATTAAAAAAGATAAATCAAAGAAAATATGGGTTCCTAAACCTATTATTGAAGAAATGTGTTTTGAAGTATCCAAAGGAAAATATAAAGCTATATGGATTCCCAAGTCTCTCTTGAAAAACTTGAATATTGAAAATACTTCAAAGTTGGCATTCAAGCTTCCAAAGGCTTCCATTCCATCTTCTTCCAAAAATCTTCCTAAAAATATTCCAAAGCCTTCCACTCCACTTTTTTCCAAATCTCTTCTACCTCCTCATACATCTAAACCTTGAGCTATTTCATCCATGATTCCTCCATCATTCCAACAACCTTCAAGGTGTGTCTCAATGTTGATCTTGCCCAATATTTCAGCTACCCTCATGAAACCCTCTAAAGATTACACTTACTTTCTATCCATACTTGGTCAATTATTTCAAGACATGACCTCTTATCATCGATATACTTATCCTACAATCTTCCTTCCATTACCCTATTAACATCTTTGAGCATACTTATCCATGGTCTTGGCTTATCATGACTTATTCTTCCTATAGGAGCACTATCTAAATTGACAAATCTTGAGCTCTTTTTAAAAATCCAAAAAAAAGGACAAAAAATAGAAAAAAGGAAAAAGAACCTTGGTGAAAACCATTTCATGTGGTGCCTTGGTAGCAAAATTGAAGAGAAATAATTTTTTCCTATGGTGAAAACCACTTCTTGTGGCATCTTAGATAAGTGCCATGATGAAAACCCAGTAAATAGGTATCATGTGTAATTCTTACATCATCCATCTATCCCCTTTTCCCTCTTCCTCTTTGATCTTGAAAATGTTGAGCTATCCTTTTCTATTGGCTATTTTATCTATGAGATTCTCTATTGTGTTTTTTTCATTCAAAGCCTTCATATCTAGCTTCATTATTATTTCTCTATCTCATTGCTATCCTATCTATTTGACCCCTTGATCTTGATCACAACAAAGCAAAACATGGTTCTTATAGGTCTCTTGGCATGCCTACTCTTTTGGACTAAATGCTTTCATGCTATTGGCTTCCATCACTTATCTTATATGCTATCACACTTATTGGCTTCAACTGCTTATTCTATACGCTATCTTGCTCATTGCTACCATTCCTTATCCAAAATCTACTATATACGGCTATCTTTCCCTAGCTTGGGTACTCTTGAGGAGTCAAGTACTTGAGGATCACTTTCACTTGCTTCATACTCTTTTCTTATCCATCTATGCTTATCCACCATCTTTTTGCTCCATCATATCCTACACCTCACTAGACATTGAGAGAAAATGATGTGATCTTGCTTGATAACTAGTAATCTCTAAGTCATTCTAAAAATACAAAAAAAAATCATATATGATGCTGAAAAAATCCTAAAAATCAGAAAATGTCCTAAAAAAATGATCATCTTAGTGAAAACCTAGCAATAGGCACTTTTATGTATCATCCAAAAAAAAATACAAAATACAAAATACAAAAAAATAGAAAAAAGTCCTAAAAAAAGTTTGCCAAGTGGTGAAAACCTAAAATTGGGGGCTACTTGAGACCCTTACACCTATGTCTATTAGTCTCAATCACTCACTCTGCAACACATTTCCTAGCTTGGAATTTCTTCTTGTCCTCATCTCAGAGGCACAACTACTTAGCCTATTTGAGGTCTCCTAGTGCATTATGGTTTCTTTAGTAACTCACCAAATAGTGTTTTTCAACACTACCCCCTCCAACTTGACATTAAGTTTTTCTCAACACTTTTCAAATAGTTTACCTATAGTCTCCAATGTTGCGATATTTCTTACTATTAGAATCAAGTCTTGAAGAAATGGCCAAGTGACTTACACAAACACACTTAAACACTTAAACAATTAAACTATGTTGATCATTATTTTATTTGTGTGATGTCTATGTTAATTTCTTTGCTATATGTTCCCTCCCTAATAGTCTTTCGAGGATGTCATTGACTAGAAGACTTGCGACATGGGGCATGTTTTACTTTTTTTTTTCTTGTGGGTATACTTTGTTAGTCTAAGATGTTTAGAGAATTCATGCGTGTCCTTAACACTTTGGACCTAGAACATATTATCCTTATGTATTTTTACAAGACTACACGTAGGGGTTATCCTAGCGCTTATGCCTTGATACAAGTGCAATCTTGCTATACTAAACTTAGGGAATCTAACTACATAGTCATCTTGACCTATATGTCTTTTATGCATAGGTTGGATTCCCACATACCTATCCGATATAGATCATATTCATATCCTCATAGTTTTATTAGTGATGATTGTATGATCTTATGATGTCCCTAATAAGACTTGATGATAAAAACTAGGACCTACTTATGTAACCCTTGCAATTGCACCTTTTGCATTCTAGGGTTCATTCTAGCTTAGCTTTGCATTTTTCATGTTGAGGCAGCTCTCTTCTTTATCTTTAATGGACTCTTTAACTAACTACATTCATTCTTCCCTTACTTCTTCTCAATCTTATCTTATATCTTCTTTCCCATTTCTCTCTTCTTTTCTATCTTACCATCTCATCTATGCTTTTGACCTACCTTTTCTAATCTCGACATCCTAGATCCATTTTTGGGATTGAAATCCAAATTTGGTTTCAGCTTGCTACTCCAAATTTATTCTTTCTATGTAGTTGGATGACCTATTGAGGCTTAATCTTTGAATCTTTTTGGGTCAATAATCATTTCCTCTTTGCTTCATCATTTCTACTCTCTTCCACTCTTCGCTTTCATTTCATTTCATCTTTCTTCTTTCTTTGACCTAATTCTTATGCTTTATCTTTCTTGGTCAAAGTTAGTCAAACTAGGGCATATCTTCATTGCTTGGTGGTCACTCGTTGGTCTTAATCTCTTATCTATCATCATGAACTTTTCTTTGTTCTAAATTGATCAAATCTAGCTTATTTATGCATCTCCTCTATCTCATTTTGATTTCAATCCTAAGGGGGCATGAATATTCTATCATTGTTGCAAATTGCTTTCATCTACAACTATCTACTTTCTCTTGATCTATCTTCTTTTCTTGGTGTTAGTACTCTTCTTGAGTTTTGATATCATCTATATCCTAGTGTTCAATACTATCGCTATCAGATTGTACATTCAAGACTTGCTATCTCTTTCTACATTTCATTCTTCATAATCAAATCTCTTTATCTATTGTTGTGTACTTGGGCTGTGTATTCTTTGACATCATTTGTTCTCATATGAATCACACATTAGTCAAAGAGGGACAAATGTAATCAACTAAAAATGGTCATCTAGACTATAAGCCCCCTTTCTAGCATTTTTCCACAATTTATCTAATGGTTATTTTTTATCAAATCCTCAAAAATATATTTATTCTATTATAACCTATGGTATGATCACTTTATCCCAAGTTCATATTTAATTAAAAGAACATGTCCCCCTTTTAATTAAATAAAATTTCCCACTTCCCACTTATCCTTAGTGTGCACACATAAAGCATTATTCCTATTTTAGAAATAAAAGAAAAGGCATTTTTGTCTACACATGAATGCACGATTTTTTAGGTGGAAGGATTCTTCTATTTTAAAAAATAACTTTAATTCTCCTCCACACATTTCAAACCCTCTCAAAATTCAACCATTAATTGTATTGGTTGAGATGCTTGTGCACATGGATCACTCAAGATGTATTCTCCTCCCTTTATTATTCCTCTTTTGCCTCTTAATCTGTATCATCCATTTTTTTTTAAAAGGTGGGGGGGGTCTCTCCTCATTCAAAAAATCTTAGTCTCTCATGTTATTGTTATGTTGTAGGTGTTCTTGGTGATTTTGGAAACTTGGATCATTCTTTCATTTTAGATTAGCTCTCATTCTACTTACATTATGGCATAATTTGTATCTTAGTTTCATTTATGTTTTAGCTTAGTTCTCTTTGTTAGCTTGCATTTTATTTAGAATAGCTTGCATTTGGATTGCATTTTATTCTAGATTCTTGAATATTGGCACTCTTGCCTCTACTCTTTGAATCTCTCATTCTATGGTGCACCTTGCAAGAGTTGCATAGTTTGGTTCATTTGAGAGCCACCATATCATAGCCTTTTCACGTCATAGATAGAGAGTTGTAACCCAGTTCTTGAGACTCCCTCTTCCATGGGTTCTCTCAAGAATAATGGTTTATAGAAGCATGACACTTTTATGCATACACCTCCTACACTAGCACAAGGGTTTGAATTTTACCTAATAGCACCTCTCCTTCTGTGTATGTGGTAGTAAAATCTAGAATAAATTTACTACATTCTTTAACTATGGATCCCACCCACTCTTGTACTGCATCTAAGAGTGGTTTACCCCTTTGCATTTGCTTAACCAATTGTTGGTTGTCTGATGAATTGGGATCAAAATATTGTGGAGTCTAAACCAATGGGAGGGCACCCAAATTCATCAAGTAATCTATATAAGCATCCATAGTGATTACCAATTCCTTTATCTCTTTCTTTTATTTTTTATCCTTCTACAACTGAGTCAGCATGTGGTCTATAGAAAATTTAAAGAAGTGATTACTAGTATCTCTGGTGATGGCCTCCAATTCCATAGTGGTAACTTTAAAACCTTATGTATCAATTTCCCCAGAATTATCTTTCTATTTTTAGGTAACCACCTCTGTTGTTACTTTTTCGGTCACCAAGTCCTTAATCAAATGCACATCACTCTTCATCTTTTTACTTTTGGAACCACGAGCTATATATTTAGTGACAATATCTCTAATTGGTGTAGACACTAGTTAAAGACTCCTTTTCTTGCTAACTGAATTAGACAACCATGATGGAATGGTGATAGTAGTTATAGTTCCTTGATTTCCTCTAGGAGGAGTCATGAAACTAGGTTGATCTAACTTATGAGCCTCTATTAACTACACATAATGGTCTTGAGTATCTGAGAAGTAGAACTCTCCTCCTTGATCTTGCTCTAAAGTCATCATTTTCTCCTTCTAAATTTCCTACTACATGAGTGCCTTGGATTTATTCCTAGACCTAATTCTAGGGGCCATAATTTTTTTAGGAGACATCATTCTTTTCTATTTATTGGGAGTTGGAGTATTACCTTGCAACATGAGAAAAAATTGGAACGTCAGAAGTTGATGTTTCAAAGAAAGAAACCACTTTTGGGGTGTTAGTCTCAAAATGTTTTTTGACACTTGAGTGCCAACACACTTAATCACTTTCTACATTGGAGCTGAGTACACCATCTATGTTGAGCCACAACATGAGCCAAGTTAAGGAAGCCTTCAGATGCCAAGAGATGAGTAAGTTTCGAGCAACACAGAATGCACATATGAGTTTGTAACATTATAAATTCAGATGTAAATCATTTTTATGGCCGACATATGATAAATCTCAAAGGATTAAAAGATAAGATTGAATCTTTTGTTTTTCCCATGCAATCAGCATGCAGCCAATAAGAAAAATGGAGAAGGCATGTAGCCAATTGTAAATGTGCAAGGAATAAGCGAGAAATAGAGATTCAATATGGATCATAGATCCATACCTAACCCTAAGCCTTTGAATGTCTTTATAAGGAAGACAAAATCACATTGAACCCTATGGTGGATGGACGAGGGTGTGCAAGGAAAACTAATTCTCAAAGTGAAGAGTATCAGATCACAGAGGATCAAGATCAGAAAAAGCAGATCAAGTGTCTATATTTAGCAATCGAAGGATTGTAAGCTATCAAGTTTATTATACCTAATACTCTCCAAAATTTGTATTAGAAAGAAAATCCTATGGTAATAGGTTAGCTTAGCAGGTATTTTTTAAATCCTATAAATAGGTGACGAAATCCCTTAGCAGGGTAACACTTCTTGTAAAGTGTTTGAAATCTTTTAACCAGTGTAAAGCTTTTAACAGGGTAGGCCTTTAATAGGGCAGACCATCAGAAGTAGTTAAACCTTATTGCTGCAGTAATTTTTGTGGGTATCATCCCCACCCCAGTTTTACCTTCTTATTCCTGGAGGGTTTCTGGGTTACCAAAATCTTAAGCGTTATGCTTATGTGTTTTTCATAATTGTGTGATATGTTTATATGCATGCAATTTACTTTCAATTTTTTTTTTTTTAAAGTTTTAATGGTCAAAGCACAGTACTTCTGATTCACCCCCCCTCTCAGAAGCATTATTCCTATTTGAATATTCCAACAATTGGTATCAAAGCATCAAGGTTCTCACAAGAAGAAGTCTAACAACTTGGAGAAAAAGATCTAAAGATGGAAGTCTTCAAACTTGGGAAGATTATTGACAATCAAGTGATTGATGTGCAACTAGCTCTACACAAAGTAAGCGAAGCAAGGGAGGAATTGAGAAAATCCTTGAAGAAAAGGAAGGATATAGCCATAGCTGAAAATGATATAAACTACAAGGAGATTGATACCAAAAAATTGTGTACCAATGGAGACACTAAAGAGTTTGATGCAGCAATAGCAGAACTCATGGAGAAAAACAAAGTTCAAGCAGACAAGATAAGATCTGTCAAGATGGAACATGAATCTCAAGACTCTCAAGATGGAACATGGAGCATAATGGAACATAATGGAGGACTGTTTGAACTTGATTACAAGGAATCCAAAGATTTAGATGATGAGATATTGTGGAAAGTCTAACAGTTATGGTATGAAGTCTCAACTCCATATTTATTACTTATCGATAATTACTACAGTCTACATTCTGGATTCTAGATAGTATTCTCTAAATCTCATCATGATTCATCTATTGTCCTTGATAAGTTATATCATTTTCTAAATCTCTAATTCCAAAAAATGTACATTTTATGTTAGATGATGTCAAAAATCATGATTCACACAAATTTTACCATTACTATTTTTTTATTTACATTATTATGCTCATATGATACATTGTTATCATACAATCCTTGATGATTATTATGAAAATATAGCAATTCAAATGATAAATTTTATACTTATTCTCTTTTCTTTTTTACACATAATTATTGATACAATTTAATGAATTCATGTTGCAAAAGTTAAATTTCAATACCCAATTTCATAATCATGAGTTATAATTACTTACTTTACAACCATTACATTTAGCAAATGACCCTCAATTCCCTTCTATAGAAGTATAGAAATAAGGGAGCAACAATAGCTTTAGGTTGTTTTGCCTCATGGGAAGAGTCTTAGATTAGCATCAAATTTACTATCAAAAAAAATCATTTTCATTTCAGAGGCCTATTCAACAAAATAGCATTTGGATTATGCTACGTTTATCTATTCAAGAATCAAAGTTCAAACTTTAAACTCGTATCAAACATTAGAAATAGACAAAAATTAAATACTAAAAATATTATCAAAATCACTTTCCAAGTTTCACATACTTTGATTGATGTCTTATTAGATTATTGAAGATTTGATCAACTAGTTTAGGATGTTTAATTCTATTTTATTTGGAATTTGAACTTTTGTTATGTTATAATAAATGTCCTAAAACTTTGTCAGACATCCATATTTGGAAGATTTACTTGAAAGAAGTTCTACATCCAATAGTGCATTCAAATTTTCCACTGGTTTGATGCAATTCAAAATTCCTTTAAGAGCTTTACCCTAAGGAAACTTGATTACTTTAGACATCATTTTGGTCTCCAACTCTTTTTGGTAAGCTTCCCTTCTGACAAATTTCATTCATGAGTTACTAGGGAAAGGATTAAGCAAACCAAAATTTGTCATTAAGTTTTCTCTATCTTCCATCTTGGTGAGATTTCTCCCAAATGAGTTCAAATATTCCTCTCTGTAATCACCCAAAAATTTTCATCTAGACTATTAGTCCCCTTCTCAACATTTGCTAAAATTATTAAATCATTTACCTTGATCAAATCTTCAAAAATCAATTTATTTGATTTTATCCTATAGTTTGACCACTTTATCCTAAGTTATTATTTAATTAAAATGAACTTGTCCCCCGATTTAATTAAATAAAAGACCCCATTCGTCTCTTATCCTAAGTTGCACATATAAAAGCATTTTCTCATTTTAAAAATAAAATAAAAGTCTTTTGTCTCACATGGAGATACAAAAGTCAACTCTTTGTGATTGGTGGAAATGATTATGCACATGGATCATGCAAAATTCAACACCCCAACCTTGATTAGATCCACTTGTCTCATTATTTCCACCATCTATACTTCTTTAAAAGGGAGAGCTCTCTCCTCATCTAAGGATCCACTCCTTTTGCACTATTGTTATGTTGCAAGTTTTTCTATAGGTACTCTTGGAGATTTTGTAGATCTTGTAGTCTCACTCTCATACATTCATATCATAGTATTTTAATATCATATTGCATTAGTGTACTTTCTTTTATGCATTAGAATAGCACATCTAGATTAATTAGAACTATTGTAACACTCTCATCTTGCTAGTTAGCTTACATTGCTTTTATTTCATATAGCTTGATTACATTTTTGCATAGCATCTCATAGTGGTTCTTGGACACTAGAATAATTTATCTTGTCTTAGAATCTCCCATTTCATGGTGTACTTGCAAGGGGTTGTGTTCTTATGCTCGGTTGAGATCCATTTTATTGCTATTTACATTCCTTTACATGTCATCACTAGGGATGTCTAGGTTGATATTTGAGGTTCTTAATCCATGAGATCTCTCGAATAGAAGGACTTAGAGAAGTGCACATATCGAGTGTACATTTTTGGTGCCCACCATGGGGCAGATCAACCTAGTTTTGCCCTCTTTTCTACATTTTTCTACTTGTTGTTTTGTGTTCTTTTTCATTTTTCAAACAAAATTATCATACGATACTTTTCCAGTATTGTACAAAATTTCCTAAAACTAATGTGTGATACTTTACTAGTTAAAAGTATTGCACACATGTTCACATTCCAATGCATGACTATTATGAGAAATATCACATTATTTGACATAGAATATTGCCCAAGACAATTCTATTGCTTGACTATATTGAGAAGTGTCATACAATATTTCTACAACATAATATATCACTTGGTTTAGAACATAAATATGTTTCATTTTTTTATTAGAATTTTGAGTTCTTGATGCATTTTATTTTTAGGTTTTTCTAGTTATTTATTATTTGACCAGTGGATTTTTGTAGGTTTATTGTATTTGGGTATAAAATTTTTGTAACATACCATTTTTACTACATTGGAAATAAAGTAAATATTCTATGATTATAACCAAACATCATAATAGAATGACATGAAGCGGTTGAGAAACAATACATCATAACTATAAATCTGAAATTAAATAATGACTATATCCATTTCATATGAAAGGCAACTAAATTAACTTCCTTAACTAATTTCTATGATTTCAATTTAAAACATACAAATCAATTCAACCACATCTATGACTATACATTTCAAGTAATATAAAGAAATGTACAAGTAAAAGATTTAGGATAGATATGGAGTTAACTAAAATAACTAATGGTGTTTTGTTCAAGCTTTGACATCTAGAAAATAGGAGAAGTAGTGGCATAGGGTTAACCTCCCAACCACAGACCTTGAAATATCCCCACACAGTATCTTATGAGAAAAACCCTCCCTACCCCAAGATAGACTGGGGCCCCATAGTCCTTCCATCTTGAGCATATCAGTGTTAGAGTGTCAACAAGTAGCAGACAAGGCTGAGGGATACCTTTGTCAACCTTTCCTCTATCAGCTAGCACTCTCAACATCTAATGATCATTTATGGAAATGATGTTCCTATACTACCTTGGCCAAGGATTTAGGTGGGTATTAGACAATGTAATCACCACTACTCAACTTGACAAATGATTACATCTTGCACAATCATGAGATGACTTGGACTTATGAAATCTCTTTCTTTAATTGATCATATATTTAAGACATTGAATAGTAGTTTTCTTTTCTTTACTCTTGCACAATTCCTCTCCTCTCCACCCATTTATACTTGGCTCTATCAGCCTTGGGGTGCATCCTTGGAGACTATTGATATTCATGAGATTGTTTTAAATTAGAAATTTTTGTGAAACTATTTCAAATAAGTCACAATTGGTAAATATCAAGTAGTAAAGAAAATAGAAGATGTTTCATGGGATATTTTATACAACATAAAGCATTATATGATTTCATTGACTAGGCATTCATTTCCCTATATTTATAGTAGTTGATTCTTATGAAAAATAATAGATCAAAATATGAATAAGAAATAGAGAGAAAGCCAAAGCCTCTCAGATGCTAATCATTCTCAATGCTAACATTGTGTTTAAATAAGGAAGCTTTCTTGAATCATAAGGCATTACTTATAATTTGAACAATATTAGCAAAATACATGACCTAGTTATAGAAGAAAATAAGAACAAGTGTCAATGCGGTAACAAACACTATGCAATATATGACTCCACCTAAGCAACTCGATGTTGTATTACTATCTTGGTGATATGCTTCTAAAGTACGTTGAGAAAAAAAAAATATTTTAAGATAATTGTATGCAATGGAGATAAAGAAACATGTGTGTGTGTGTGTGTGTGTGTGTGTGTTCTCTCAACCATGGGGGATGGAAATATAGCCTCCATTGTGGTTACAAGGAGCTAGACTTGTAGTCACAATAATATTATGAATTCAAATTTTTTTAAAGAAATATTATGTAGCTAAGGGTGGCAACACTCATGTTGGAAGATAAATAAGTATGTATATTTTTCCATAATCGTTAAACAATATAATGTTTGTATATGTATATGCATATACATATATAATATTATGTCATCATGCCTTTGATATTTTTGTCTAGGATGGTAGATACATATACATATATCTATATGTGTATGTAATTTTGAGAGTACATATAATTTCTTTTAAAATTATGTTTTCTCTAGATATGCACACATATACTTATATATACATGTAAGTGCAATTCATAGAAGTTATTAGAATATCACGTTGGCATCACACACACACACGTGTGTGTGTGTGTGTGTGTGTGTGTGTGTGTGTGTGTGTGTGTGTGTGTGTGTGTGTGTGTGTGTGTGTGTGTGTGTGTGTGTGTGTGTGTGTGTGTGTGTGTGTGTGTGTGTGTGTGTGTGTGTGTGTGTGTGTGTGAAACATATAATGTTGAGAGCATCCATAATATAATAAATGAAAAATAGGTAATAGTTCTTTCATGGTATTAAAGGTTTATTATTTCTCTTGTTATAAAGCTTACCAAGGTTGTCCAAGGTATACTCTATTGCCTAGTTGTTAAATCCTTCATCAAGGTAGTTAGAGCCCATACATGATAGTTTGAAGATGGACTAAATTGGTGCCCCACTCCATGAATCCCATTTAGAAATGCTTCCCCCCTTCATTTGCTCCTGCAACCAAGATGCATTTTCCACAATGATAACATGCTCCTCCATTTAAATCAAAATATCAATAAAACAAAATAATTGATAACTATCACAATGACTATCAGCCATAATTTTTCCAAAATAACATAAATCAACTAACAAGTCATTTCCTAATGAATCAATTTGGTAAATCGTAACTTCTATTTCACAAGATCGTGATACCAAGAGTATCTAACTAACCATTACAATAGCTAAGACATTATTTTTTAAAGATCAAAAATTTGGGATGTAACACTTTTGATTTACTAACGTGCTTGTTTTGTAGGGTTACCTAAATTTCTTGCTAAATTTCTCATTAAAAGAACACATGTCAAAGACTCTATTTTCTAAAAATGGATAATAATATTTTTGTAGGGTTGCCCAAGAAAAGAAAAAAACCAAGTGTACTTGATGTTTCATTTCATTTCTATGTGTGGCATATACTAATTATTTTATTTCCTAGGCACATAAAACTTGTGAGTAGATCTCTTTGTAGGTAGGAGAGTATGCTCTTCACCCTTGTGGTGAATCAAAAATCTTGACCCTTTATTGAGTCTCCAAAGTGAGTGGTATATTCCACTTTTTAATGGTCTTAATTAATCTTCTTGGCATGTTTGGGGCAAGTATTAAGGATAGGATACTATGCTCTTCACCCTTTGGGTGAATTGGAAATCTTGATCTCTTTGGTGTGGATCCATTTTGTCTATTTCCTAGTGAGATATATCCTTTAGAGGGCCTTCTATTGGTGGAAAGATACCAATAGGAATAACCCAAAGTGGGAACAAGCACAACCCAACTAACCCGACCCATTATAATCACAAACCCCTTGACAAAGGCTAAATCCTTGGGGGGCATAACACTTATTGTCATTTAGTGGAAGTACTTGTGGGATTGTGAACATGAGGAAAACACTAAGAGGGAATGCTTAAGGTACTCTTGTGGCTATGATGTCTATTACTTGTCTCTAACAAGATGCCTTGTTATCAGATGCAAGAGGGCTATTGTGAATGAGACCCTTTCTAAACACCTTAGGATTATAAGTTGCCTTTATTATCAGCTCAACATCTTGGAGCAAGGATCAATCCTAGTGGACTACTCGAATCACCCCAAGATTTTTATACTCCCCATTTTTGTCTCTTTAGTTGTGCCAATTGAACCTCCATGAAAAATCCAACATCTATTGTGATGAACCACATTGTGTGAGATCAGTGGGCATCAAGTGTGGGCCAAGTTGTAATTGAGTAATGAGTTGTGACTTTTAGGTAGTTCTTCTTGGCATGTTTTTGAATTTTTTAGACCTATGAAAACATTTTAAACATATACATGACATTAGCATCCATAGGGTTTTATTTTTTGGATTTCATAAGTAATTGTGTTGACAAGGTTGTTTTGTCCCTTGTTCAACTATTTGGAGACATATACTTGTATCCCAAATTATTTTCAAAACTTTGTATCTATTATCATAAATTGAAATATTCCTCTATCAAAACTATATTATTTCCTAAAACACTTGAAATTCAAATCAAAACATAGATATTTTAGGCATCAAGTAACATGTTGGAAAGTTTGTTGAACCTTTTATTGCATGTCTATTCAGAGAAGCATCATGTGATACTTTTGATTACCAAAACTATCACCCTACTTTAAAAAAATCTATTACCCTCCTATGCCATACTTTTTTGTACAACCTACTATAAAGTATCACATGTCAAGAAAGTATCACATGCCTACTATAGAAACTATCATACAATAAAATTTGTTGATACACTATCACCTAGTTTATTATAATTTGTTGCCTAGTTTATGTTGCTTATGTAATAGCTTCTATATTGTATTTTAGCTGAAGTAGCAGTATTTGCACCTGGTCTTAGCATGATCTGGTTTGAAACCTTCATGTCTAGTACTATCTCAAGCTAAAAAGATGAGTTTGGTCTCTCAAATACGAACTTAATGTCTCTATTTCTCACTTGTCAAAAACTTGATTATCTCATTCTCTTGGTTGGAATCACTAGTGTTATAGTTTTTTGAGCACTTTTGACAAGCAACTCACTCCACTTTTATCTTTTGACAGTTGGACATTTTGAATATACAAGTTTTGATAGCAAAAGGTTTTGCACTATCTTACTACATTAAAGGTGTATCCTTACATGTCAATTGCAACTAGACTCTAAGTTGGTCAAGGAAGTTGTCCCTCTTTTACTTTTGCATAATTGACCACTACTACTAGTCATCCTCGTAAGAAAGTCTATAAGGAATAACTTGTCCTTAATAGGCAATAAGAGGCTAACACCACTACTTAGCACAACCCAATTTACTACTTTGATAGTTTCTTTGATACTCCCTTTGACACTCCTAGGGTTACTAATAGTGTTTCACTCACCATGAGCCCCAAGGAGAGGAAATGTCTTTTAGAAGACCTCTTTACACTTAGATAAGACTAAGCTAGGCTTGATAGATAAATTTTAGAAGAAGCTAGGTGTATAGATTCTAGGAAAATATCTCACTTGCAAGCTGAAACTAGTACTCGCACACATGACTTTGAAAATAGACATGCTCATGCCAAATACAGTAATATGTTTATGAACAACCCATCTTGTGGAAAAAATGGTAATAACATGCCACCAAGATCTACAAGGATATACGTAGCAGGATGTCCCTCACCACCTAGACCCTCAGAATCACACCATGAGAGTGAGGTAGATAATGAGGTTACTAATGAGGACCTCATGAGGTTCCAACAAGATGAACTTCTCCAAAAAAAATTATACTTAAATATTTAGAGAAAAAAGGAGATCAATACGTTCAATACATGACTTCTCAGGGATGGAAACTCTCTCATGATTATGATGTTGAAAGGATCATTCATAAAATAGATCCAATTGAAGCTAAGATCCTAAGGAAAGAAGTGAAAGAGCTCAAAAGTCAACTTGCCCAACTACAAATGGTAAAAGAGAAACATAAGACATCCTTTGTAGAAACCATATGCAACTCTCCCATTTGATAGAAGTCTCTACATAGTGTCATTTCCTCAAGATATAGAAGTACCCAAGTATGAAAAATATGATGGAAATGGTGACCTGCATGACCATGTATGTCACTTCTACACTCTTAGCATGGACTTCATGCATGAGGACACATACCTAATGAGACTCTTTCCTAGAAGTTTAAGGGACAACCCATGGAATGGTTTATAAAATTTTCACCTCCTCTTAAAAAAATTGACAAACTTATACAGAGATTCATCCAACAATATTTGTATAACATACAACACCCTCTTATTATGTTGGATCTTTGCAACATAAAACGAGGAGAATTGTTTGCCACATACTTTCAATGATGTAGGGCATTACTTTCTAGGTATCCTTGAAAAATTCCTAAGATTCAAAAGATTGACATCTTTTTCAATGCACTTGTGCCCAAATTATATTATGGTCTTAGGAAGAAACTATTTACCTCATTCAATGACATTTTTAAAAGGGCCTATTGCATCGAAGATGTTGTTGTCAAGAAGGGTGACATTATTGTCAACAAGGATGAAAATGGCAATGGAAATGGGAAGGATAAGAGAAAGCCTTGGAAAAAAATAATTATGTGGTTAATGATGGAGTTGTAGACATTCCAAAACTATGAAGTCAGCCTTTCACTTATCCAATGCTATGTGTAGCTTAAAAATAAGAGGCTACAAAGACAATATTTTGACAAGGCTAAGAAACCCTCTAGACCTAAAAGAACTTACATGCCAATGGTTGACTTATATGAAGTGGCCTTGAAAACTTTACTCGCCAATAATATTATCATCCTCTCTATCAATTTATGACCTTATGACCCACCTAATAAGCCTGATTGGTGGAGAGATGACTGATTTTACAATTATCATAGGAATAAGGGTCATAATATTGATAATTACTCAAGGATGTCATTCAAGATCTTCTTGATTAAGAAAAATTTGTGACTGATGTCTTTGTTAAAAATTCTTATCATAAGGTTTTTAAACAACCATTTCTCGAATACAAAAAAGGAGAGACATCCAAAGCTTTAAAAAGGGTACTAATGCCAAGATAATTTGATGAGGAACCCAATTATGATACTAATGATGAAAACCTATGATGGTCTTAAGAATGTACAATCCCCATCAAAACTTCAAAGGTACTAGATCTATGGTATCCCTTAGGATGATCAATTCTTCTGCTTCTTGTGGTGATACCTTAAACATTGTCACTAGGGGGAAATCAAAGGTTTTTCTTAAATTGGCCAATGATCACAAACATGCCTCATCTTCTAAACAAGTGGCTCCACATTCTATATCTAGTTATGAACTTGTGAGTCAATTATAGTAGACTCCCACACAAATTTCCATCTTTGAGTTGCTAAAGCTATCTCCTTTACACAAATAGATTCTAGAGAAATATTTACACACTACTAATGTCCCTATAGATATTGATGCTGAGAAATTCCAAGCTATGGTAAATCACATTTCCTTACCTCATTATCTTACATTTTCTAAAGAGGATGAAAAAACCTTGAGTCACCCACACAACCTTTCTCTTCACATCAAAGTTCAAATCTACCACACTTGAGTATGATGAGTTCTAATAGAGAATGGTGCAGGGTTGAATATTATTTCCTTTACTATAATTCAACAATTGGGAATGTATGAATTAGAAATCAATCATAGACAAAAGATAACCATAAAAGCATAGGATGAAGTTGAATGGTCCTCCAAAGGCCTAATTGTACTTACTATCTATGTGGGTCCCATGGAGAAAGATGTTGTCTTCCAAGTATTAGACATCCCACTTTCTTATAATATTTTGTTGGGTAGGCCATGGATCCATGAAATAAAAGTTTGACCATCAATGTATCAAGTTTATGTTTAATGGTGTAGAGATTGTGATCTCTAGTGACAATTACATGTCTATCAATATGCTTACTATTGCGGAGTCACTAGGGCCACATAATTGACCTTGTAGTAACATTAGACAATCATTGACATAATGTGAAAAGAAGTTTAAAATTATGAGTATTGGAATGGAGAGTATACCTTAGACTCCATTACAACATTAAAAGTATCTCCCCGCTCCTATGGTAAACTATATGAGACAATGGAACCCACTTCGTTGGTTGTAACTATCTTTAGAACCTTTTTTCAATTCTTGATTCCTTTAGAAGATGAAAAGGAGGATCAATATGTTCAAGACAAGATTTATAGAGAGGAGGAAGATAATGATGAAATCATATTAGCTACCCCTATTTCTCCTAAAAAATATGGGAAAGGCTACTATTTTTTGAGAAAAATGTGTTATCATGGTCAAGGACCCTTGAATGTTAACAAGAATGCACTTGTAGAAACCATAAGTTACACCAAGGGGCGAAAAAGAAAAGACACTAAAAGATTAGGGCGTCATGTTGATGATGATTTTTCATAGTTTGATAGAGAAGTCCCTACAACTAGTGAATCTGAAGATGGCATTCAACCCACTATTGTTGCTTTAACACATGAAGCAAAATTGATGAGTTGGATGTTGAAAATCCTAATGCAAAAAGAATCAAGAGAAATATTGCTTGACTTATGGCCCGAGATCAAAGCACTGATTCTCAAGAATATGAGTGGGAATCCCTTTATGATGCCTCTTTTGAATTGGGTGTAGATGTGATACATGCCTATGTTACCCAACCTAATTTAGTTGATGAGTCCCATGTAGATTCAAACAAGTTAGATTCATAAATTGCCTTAGTGGATCACATTGATTCCTTTAGGACTTATCTTGATTTGGATTCCTTTGGAGCTTTATGTATAGGCTCGACCTCTCTTGTCACCAGAGATAATTCTTCTTGCATCAATAACCTCAAATCTTCCACCTCACTCTTGCTTATGCATCTTAGTTGTTAGAATTCTTTTAAAATAACTAAGAGGGGGGGTGAATTAGTTATTCAAGGTCCAAAATTCCCTATTAGTACCTTTTTAATGAATCCATGCCCTTTTCATATGTTCAAACTTAAATCAGTCATATAAGAAAATTACTGTAAATCAACACGCAAAGATAAAACATTCAAGATCAACACATAACACAATGATTTATGTAGAAACCCAATTTGGGAAAAACCACTAGTAACATGCTACTTGATTCTCACTCTTCTGAAGTGATGCCCTATTAAAAGCCTTCCCTGTTAAAGGCTTACAACACACTGTTAAATGTGACCTTGTTAGAGGATTTCAACAAACTGTTAGGAATGGGCCTGGTTAAAGGTCTTTAGAACATTCACTAAGAATGCCACCCTGTTTTCCACACTTTAATTGTTAACTTATGTCTTCTTATATAGAATTCTGATTTTCCTTTTGCCGCTCAATTTTTCCTTTCCAATCTTAGGGTTTCAAAATGGATTACGTAGGATACAATGTATCTACCCCATATCTTGTTCTCTTCTAGAAACTCTGCTAGTTGTATCTTTAAAATGTTCTACATGGTGTTCTATGCCACCAACTCATCATTCTTATCTTCCTTTTAATTCACAGATTTCTAGATAACAACTTTATCGGCTTAGATCTGGCGAATCTTCAATTTTCAAAATAATGCAGCAACTCGGCATTATTGAGCTACTGGTGTTCAGCATCTCTATGCTACTCAGAATTATTGAGTTACTGGTGCTCGGCACCTCTGTGTTACTCAGCACCTATACCTGCTTGGCACTTAGTTCTGCTTGGCACTTGGTTTTGCTCAGCACTTCGTTTTGCTCAGCACTTGATTTTGCTCGGCACTTGATTATGCTCAACACTTGGTTCTGCTCGACACTTGGTTTTGCTCAGCACTTGATTCTGCTCGGCACTTAATTATGCTCGGCACTTACTAGCTTGCTCAGCTCCTTCTCTCTAATGAACTCAGTTTGAGCTTTACAAAAGACTTAGCTATAAACCTTAGATCTTTGATATGTTTTAGTGTGCTCATTCTTTGTATCTTTTAGTATGTCATCTAATACATTGTTTCATCAATGTCTTAACTGATCCTTGTACTTCATTACAACATCATAACTTCAACCTTTCTCTAGGTGTTCTAGTTACATCTTATTGATTTCCTCCACCTTGACAATCAACTAATTGATAGTATTTGGATCACTAAAGCAATTGTCATCCCTGCAAGTAGCAAGTTTGACATCAATGAAAAACAATGATTGAGGAAATTCTTTACTAGTTCCATAAATTATTCCAACAACTTTTCTTATGATCATTTTAATCATTTCCAACAATCTCCCTCTTTGGCATTGATGGAAAATCAAATTGATCAAGTAATCAATTCAATTACCACTAAGATTGTATTGGCTTGCTGCATTTTCACTACTGATCGCATATATCTCCCTCTTTCATATATATATTTCCCTTCTTTCTTTGCATTGATCAGTTTTCTGCATATTTCTCCCTCTTTGACATAAATGCCAAAGATGTAGCATCTTTATCATGCAAAATATAAGCTTTGGATTCTTGTTGTTTTTCTCCCTCTGTCACCATGCTTATGACTGATTTGGAGTTTATGTTCCTACTGTCATCCTTTGCACCAACCTATTAATATTTCAATGATTTATTCCTGTTGATGCAAGGCAGCTTCCTTGTTGCCTTAAACTACTTGAGTTAGGGGTATAACCCCTAACTTGCCTCTAAGATATTCATAGGCATCCTTGGGCAATGGTTTGGTGAAGATATCTACAGTTTGTTCCTTTGTGTGAATGTATTCCAACTTCACTTGTTTTTCTTCTACCAATTCTCTAACATAATGATACTTGATTGCAATATGCTTGGTTTTTGCATGCATTACTGGATTTTTGGATATATTTATAGCACTTGTATTATCAGAATACAATATCATTGATTTTATTACTTCTTCTTTCATTCCATTCAATAGATGTGTGAGCCATACAATGTTTGTACAATTGACTGCAGCTGCCACATATTCTGATTCTGCAGTGGACTGGGATATACATGTTTGTTTCTTGCTAGTCTAGGTAATCAGCCTTTTACCTAGAAATAATGCACCTCCACTTGTGCTTTTTCTGTCATCAATGTTTCCTCCCTAGTTTGCATCTATATATGCATTAAGTTCAAATTTTCCATTCTTTTTGTAGTATAAACCAAAGTCATCAGTCCCTTTGAGATATCTCATTATTCTTTTTACTGCTATGAGATGATTTTCTTTAGGATTAGCAGAGAACCTAGCCACTATTCCAATTGCTAATGCTATGTTTGGTCTACTATATACAACATATTGTAGTCTTCCAATCATGGATCTGTACATTGTTTGATTGACTTCGGCTGACTCATCATTTTTGGATAGCTTATTTCCTGTGGCCATTGGTGTGCTGACTGATTTGGATTCCTCCAATCCAAATGTTTTAAAAAAAAATTTGATGTATTTTTATTGTGTAATAAATATTTCATGTTTGAGTTGATGTACTTGCAATCGAACAAAAAATTTGATTTCTCCAAACATAGACATCTCAAATTCATGTTTCATTTTGTCAGCAAAGCCTTTGCAAAGTACTTCCTTACCACCAAATACTATGCCATCCACAAAAATTTTAGATACAATAATGTCTTTACCTTCTTCAATTTTGATGTACATGTTGCTATTATCATCAGTTCTTTCAAATCCAATTTGCACTAGATACTTGTGAAGTCTCTCATACCATGCTCTAGGTGCTTGTTTCAAACCATAGAGTGCTTTGTGTAACTTACACACCATATCCTTATTGTTTTCATCAACAAATCCTTCTAGTTGTTCAATGTAGACTTCTTCTTCTAGTATACCATTTAAGAAAGTGAATTTTACATCCATCTGATAGACTTTAAAATCTTTGTAGGCAGCATATGCAAGTAAAGTTCTTACTCCTTCCATTCTAGCAACAGGAGTGAATGTTTCTCCATAGTCTATTCCTTCTTCTTGAGCATAACCCTTACATACTAATCTGGCTTTGTTTCTGGTAATCTCACCATTTTCATCGAGTTTCTTTCTGAATACCCATTTGGTTCCAATCACATTTTTGTCATTTGGTCTGGGAACCAAACTCCAGGTTTTATTTTTTCTTATTTGATCAATTTCTTCTTCCATAGCTTTATGTCAGTCATCATCTTGTAATGCACCATGTACTGTCTTGGGTTCAGATTGGCTAATCAGACATGATTCATGTCTTAGTTTGTTCCTTGTCATTGGTCTTGCATCTTTCTCACCAATTATTTGTTCAGCAGGGTGATGTCTTTTCACATATTTGGATAATCTTGGCTCTGTCCTTGTTTCCATGTTTGATCTTTCGGATTTAGGATCACTATGTACTTCATTGTTAGGTTGTTCTTCATCATGTATGTTGTCTTCAAAATCAGATTGTGCATTTTCTTCATTCTGTAACTCGGCTTTTGAATGCAACTCGGCATTCACTAGTTGTGAATCGGCTGTTACTGACACTTGTTGTTGATTTTTAATTTGATTGACATCATCCTCATCAGTAGTCATTCCTTCATAAGAATATAAAAAGGTTCTGTATTCTTCCATTTTCTTTGGTATTTCAGCTTGGACTTCTGTGTGCTCATCAAAATTTACATTTGCACTTTCCACAATTTTGTTAGTATTAATATTCAAACACTTATATTCCTTACTTCTAGTGGAGTAACCAAGAAATATACCTTCATCACTTTTTGCATCAAATTTCCCATTTCTAACATCTTTAAGGATAAAACATTTACAGCCAAACACTTTGAAATGTTTTACATTTAGTGAGTAACCATACCATAATTCAAAAGGTGTTGTCTTTGTACCTTTCTTAACTTGTACTCGGTTCAGTGTATGAACAGCTATGCTTACAGCTTCTCTCTAGTATTTTAGAGCAACATTCTTTTCCATCATTAATGTTTTGGCACAGTCAATTACAGATCTGTTTCTTCTCTCAGCAATTCCATTCTATGGGGGAGTTCTAGGAGCTGACGTTTGTCTTTTGATTCCATTGTCATTACAGAATATCTTGAATTCATTTGATGTAAATTCACCACCTCTATCTGATCTTAGGCATTTCAAACTTTTTCCAGTTTCCTTTTCAACTCTAGCCACATACCACTTAAACATTTGAAAAGCATCAAATTTTTGTTTTAGGAACATAACAGTCATCATCCTGGAATAGTCATCAACAAATAACATTATGTATTTATCTCCTCTATAGCTTTGTATTTCCATTGGACCACATAAGTCAGTGTGAACTAACTCAAGTATCTCTTTAGATGTATAGTTTTTGCTTTTGAAACTTAATTTTGTCATCTTTCCTAGCTGACATTGTTTGCACATGATATTATCAGGCTTCTTTAATTTTGGTAGACCTCTGACTTTCTTCATTCTACTGATGTTGACTAGATTGTCAAAGTTGACATGACATAATCTTCTATGCCATAACCATTCATCATCAAATTTTGCAAGTAGACAAGAAACATTATCCATATCAAGGTAAAAAAAATTACTCTTTGTTTGTTCTCCTTTTCCTATCAATTTACCATCATTGTCATAGATTTTTGCAATTTTTTTTTCAAATTCCACTTTGCAACCTACATTGCCTAATTGTGAGACACTTAGTAAATTGTAGTTTAATCCTTCAGCATAGTATGCATTGTCACATGAAATTTGTTCTGTGAGCTTAATGGAACCTTTTCCTTTGATTTGACATGGAGCATCATTACCAAATCTAACACTATTTCCATCATACTGAGTAAAGTTAACAAATTTACTTTTGTCTCCTGTCATGTGATGTGAGCATCCACTGTCTATGATCCATCTATCGTTCTTGTTTATACATGTCACTAGTGTTGTGGCTTCTTCTTCATCAGATTGGTCCTTCATGGCTACATAAACAACTTCATCATCATTATCATCAGAATTTTCTTCAACAATATAACACTTCTTACCTTTTTCTTTGTAATCTCTCTTGTCATCATCTCTTCTATTCTTGTATTTGTTGCCTTCCTTGGAATCCTTTTTCTGTGGACATCTTGCAGCAATATGACCTACTTCATTGCAATTGAAACAAATGATAGGCATCTTACCTTTGAATTTTCCTTTG
Organism: Cupressus sempervirens; assembly: GCA_028749045.1. Classification (NCBI taxonomy): domain Eukaryota; kingdom Viridiplantae; phylum Streptophyta; class Pinopsida; order Cupressales; family Cupressaceae; genus Cupressus; species Cupressus sempervirens. Next base: position 501,223,977 of record CM053785.1, read on the forward strand.
CCCCTATGAAATCTTCTAGCGAGCAATGCTTCCAATTGTTCCACATCTTCCTCATCAGTGCTACTATCGCTAGATACATACTTCATTTTTCTTCCTTTCCTTGATTTCACCTATTCGGCATCTTTCAGTGATAACTTGGCCTTAAAAGCAGATTCAACATTTTCAAGTTTGTAGTTGTCAAAGGTAGATAACTCAAATGTAGTGAGTCTACCTATTATACCTTCGAAGCTTAGATTATTTCCTGGTATACATCTTAGCTCTTGTATTGTTGATACTCTAATAGCATAGATAGGTAGCAAGGTTCTTAAGAACTTACTATTAACAGTATCTTCATCTAGTTGGCCATTCAAGCATCTTATTGCACTTACCACTTCCTTTATTCTTGCACCATACTGAGCAGCATTCTCATTTTCTTCCATTTTTATGTTATCAAATTTTCCTCTGAGACTTTCTCTTTTTGCTCTTTGTACATTCTGATCTCCTCCATAGATGTCTGATAGGGCTTTCCACATTTTGAATGCAGTGTTACATCTTTTGATATCATCAAATTTAGCATAGCTGAGTGCAGAGGCAATTTCCAGCATTGTCTAGTTGTATTCTTGCTTGTTTTTCATGTCTTCAGCAGTAGGAACACCTGTTGGATCTACATGTTCAGTGACAATTGAATTTTGAGCATAATCTCCTATGGATCCAAGATGTAGCTTCATCAAACTTTTCCATGCAACAAAGTTGTCTTTGTTGAGCTTGGGAACTTCTCTCTTTGGCATTTTGATCTTTTCTGCTAGTAGTCCCTTTAAACTGAATCAGCAGTCGGCTCTGATACCAATTGTTAGAATTCTTTTAGAATAATTGAGAGGGGGGATGAATTAGTTATTCAAGGTCCAAAATGCCCTATAAATACCTTTTTAATGAATCCATACCCTTTTCATCTATTCAAACTTAAATCAGTCATATAAGCAAATTACTGTAAATCAACATGCAAAGATAAAACATTCAAGATCAACACATAACACAATGATTTACATGGAAACCCAATTTGGGAAAAACCACCAGTAACATGCTACTTGATTCTCACTCTTCTGAAGTGATGCCCTATTAAAGGCTTACAACACACTATTAAATGTGACCTTGTTAGAGGATTTCACCAAACTATTAGGAATGGGCCTGGTTAAAAGTCTTTAGAACATTCACTAAGAATGCCACCCTATTTTCCACACTTTAATTATTAACTTATGTCTTCTTATATAGAAGTCTGATTTTCCTTTTGCCGCTCAATTTTTCCTTTCCAATCTTAGGGTTTCAAAATGGATTAGGTAGGATACAATGTATCTACCCCATATCTTGTTCTCTTCTAGAAACTTTTCCAGTTGTATCTTAAAAACGTTCTACATGGTGTTCTGTGCCACCAACTCATCATTCTTATTTTCATTTTAATTCACAAATTTCTAGATAACAACTTTGTCGGCTTAGATCTGACGAATCTTTGATTTTCAAAATAATGCAGCAACTCGACATTATTGAGTTACTAGTGCTCAGCACCTCTGTGTTACTCGGCATTATTGAGTCACTAGTGCTCAGCACCTCTGTGTTACTCGGCACCTATACCTACTCGGCACTTGGTTTTTCTTAGCACTTGGTTTTGCTCGGCACTTGATTTTTCTCGACACTTGGTTCTGCTCGACACTTAGTTTTGCTCAGCACTTGATTCTACTTGGCACTTAATTCTGCTCGGCACTTATTGGCTTGCTTGGCTCCTTCTCTCTAATGAACTTGGTTTGAGCTTTACAAAAGACTTAGCTAAAAACCTTAGATCTTTGATATGTTTCAGTGTGCTCATTCTTTGTATCTTTTAGTATGTCATCCAATACATTGTTTCATCAATGGCTTAACTGATCCTTGTACTTCATTACAACATCATAACTTCAACCTTTCTCTAGGTGTTCTAGTTACATCTTATTGATTGCCTCCACCTTGACAATCAACTAATTGATCGTATTTGGATCACTAAAGCAATTGTCATCCCTGCAAGTAGAAATTTTGACATCAATGACAAAAAAATGATTGAGGACATTCTTTACCAGTTCCATAAATTATTCCAACAACTTTTCTTATGATCATTTCAATCATTTCCAACACTAATCTAATAGACTGGTCTATTCAAAACCAAAAACCTCAACTACCCTCATTTAAAAATGATTATGAGATCACATGCTACCTAAATTCCATCAAACTTGTGGTAACTTCCACTAGAGAATTGACAGCTAACATGATCAAGATAGACATCAAGTACCTCAATCACAAATTGAAAAGAAAAATGAAAAATAAGAGTTCATATGGAAAAATCACCCTGTGGCAGTGTCTAAACCAAAAAAGAGTAAAACTAAAGACGTATCCAAAGGTGAAAACCTCTTTAAGGCACCTAAGGATGAGGTAATTGGTAGTTTTCCAATCCATTTTTAAGATATATCATCAGTTTTGATAGAACCAACATAGCCTATCGAGTACTCAAGAATCTCCCAAAATTATACATGTGGATTAGTATTTATTAGTAGAAGAAAAATAACAATTTACATAGTTATTTAAGGTAAAAGAGATCAACTTCACATGGACCTATGTTGACATACTCAACCTAGATATAGAGCTCATTATGCATCACCTCTTTATTGCTCCTGGTGTTAAACTTGTTAAGAAAAAATTAAGAAAGATGCATCTTCATGTTTCCTTGTTAGTCAAAGATGAGTTAGAAAAATCTATAAATGCTAAGTTCATCAAAGTTTTTGACTGTGCAAAATGGATATCCAATATAGTGCTCATTTCTAAAGATGACAAGTCCATTTGTGTCTGCAAATATTTTAGGGATTTAAACAAGGCATTCCCAAAGGACAATTTTCTGCTACAAAACATTGACATGATAGTAGACATGACTATAGGCTATGAAATATATTCCCTAATGGATGACTTTTCAAGGTACAATTAGATTAAGATATCTCATGAAGACTAGGAGAAAATGGCTTTCACTTGTGCATGGGGTACAATCTGTTGGAATGTTATGCCCTTTGGGCTCAAAATCATAGGTGCTACATACCAAAGAGCTATGACTACAATATTTTATGACATGATGCATAAGAACATGGAAAATTATGTTGATGATTTCCTCGCAAATACTAAACAACAAAGCACTCACCTACTGACCTGAGTTTGATACAAGATTGCATGGAATGGTTTCAACTTAGGCTTAATCCCAAAAGGTGTACTTATATAATATCAGCTAAAGTCATAGAGGTTGATCCAAAAAAGGTGCAACATATTATGGAAATGCCACCTCCCAAAAATATTACTCAACTAAGGTCTACAAGGATGCCTTCTATCCATGAGGAGGTTCATATCTCACCTAGCTGATAGATCACAATCATTCAAAAAAAACTTGCATAAAGGGGTTGCATACATATGGAATGAGGAGTGTGAGAAAAGATTGACTCAAATCAAAGAGTATCTATCAAAGCCACCTATCCTCATGCCTCCAATTTAGGGGAAGCCATTTATTCTCTGCATCTTAGCTACTACAAATTCTATAGAAACTTTATTAGCACAACATGATGAGAATAAGAAAGAAAGAGTTATATATTACATTAGTCATACATTGGTTTCCTATGAAATCAATTACAATAATATTGAGAAAGCTTGTCCTAGTATAGTGTTTGCATCACAAAAAAATTGCCACAACATGCTCAGATATACCATGCAAATTGTTGCTAAAATTTATACTTTGAAATATCTCTTAAGAAAGAATGCACATATGGGTATACTAGCAAAATGGATGATGATTATGTTAGAATTTGACATTCAATACATCAAATGTAAGGCTATCAAAGGTCAGATTATTTCTTATCAACTTGTTGAATTCCCAATCACAAATAATGCTCCTATGCAGATTAACTTTCCTAATGCATCTATCATGTGTATTATAGAAAGGATCTAGAAGATATCCATATATACTCAAAATAAGGTTGGTGCTAGAATTTTTTTTATTACACCTTATGGCTATACTATTCCAAATTCTTACAAACTACTACTCCCATGCATTAATAATATAGTTGAATATGAAGCTCTCACTAATGGAATCAAGCTAATCCTCAAATGGAGAATACCAGAGCTACATATCTATGGAGATTCCCAATTTATCATCAATCAAGTGAACAATGATTATCAAACTAGGGATGACAAGATAATACCCTACAATAATTTGGTTGATGCCTTAAGGAATTATTTCACATTTGTTACCTTCCAAAAAATTCCTAGGTAATAGAACAAGGTTACATATGCTATGGAAACTTTGGCATATATCTTGCAATTACGAGAGCATAAATCTTGCTTTGAGTTCCTGGTGGAAGAACAATGGCATCCTGCTTAGGATTCCCAACTCCTCCTATTACACAATCATCTCTACTAACCTATATAGAAAGAGATTATATGGAACACTTCTTAGGTGTCTAGAGATAGATGAGTTCAAAAATGTGTTAGCCAAAGTTCACAATGACATTTGTGGGTCACATTCTAATAGCCTTGCACTTGCTCAGAATTTGCTTAGGGTAGGATATTATGGGCCAACTATGCAAGCTGATGTTGTTCAATATGCTAAATCATGTAAGAAGTACCAACTATATGACAACTTGATTCATGCACCTGGGTGTGAACTCATCCCCTCTATTACACACTAGCCTTTTCAACAATAGGCCTTTGACTTGGTTGGCAAGATTAATCCAAGTTCATCTAGCAAACACAAGTTTATTATCAAATCAACTGAATATTTCACTAAGTGGGACAAATTTGTTCTGCCTCCTACTACTACAAGAAAACATGTTGCCTTGTTTATACTGAATCACATTTTTTTTCTATAGCATTCGCTCCTCCATAGTCACTAACAATGGGGGAAATTTAAGCACAAGACCTTAGACAACTTTGAAAAAAGTTTAAAATCAAGCAACATTGGTCCTCCATCTACTATCCCCAAGGGAATGGCCAAGCTGAGGCCTCAAATAAAATATTTCTGAAAATTATAGATAGGAAAGTTCACAAATTAGGAAGGGATTGGCACCTATAGATTAATCCTACACTATGGGCCTATAGGACCACCATACACACTCCCGTTGGGGCTATGCCCTTTACACTAGTCAATGGTTCTGAGGTTGTTATCCCATTAGAAGTTGATATTCCCCCTTTAAAAGTCTCTTTGCACATATTTATTATTGATTATAATGATAGGGCTATGAGGATTCATGAGCTTGAGATGTTAGATGAATGTTAAAAGGCTTCTTTTAATCACACAAAATCTTACCAAAAGAGGATTTCTAACAATTACAATAAGAAATTTCATCCCCATGAATTCCAAATGGGCGAGCTTGTTCTTAGAGAAAACCTAAAGAATAAGAAAAACATAGAGCAAAAAGATAAGTTGGAGCCTAACTAGTTGGGTTCCTACATCATCATTGTTGCATTTGGATCCGATTCTTATCGGCTTTCTACACCTAAGCTGGAACAACTCCCTAAGCCTATCAATATTCTCCATTTGAAGAAGTTCTATGCTTAAGGCTCCTACTATTCAGTTGTTTTTACATATTCTATGATCCTAAAATAATTCCAAAAAGTCATATATGATGCTGAAAAAAATCATTAAAATTAGAAAAATATCCTAAAAGATGATCATCTTAGTGAAAACCTAACAATAGGCACTTTGATGCATCACCAAAAAAAAATCAAAACATACAAAAAAAATCATAAAAAGTCATAAAAAAATACTAAGTGGTGAAAACCTATAAACATAGGCTACTTGAGACCATCACACCTATGTCTATCAATCTTGATTTATGCTCATTTATGTCACTTTTCCTTTCCTATCTTGGAACTAAATATCATCTAGGTCAAGGGGACATGAACTATTTATCTTATCAAGGTCTCTTTGTTGCATAGGTGTTTCTTTGGAAACTTGCTCAAATAGTGTTTCTCAACACTCCCCTTGACATTGAGTATTTCTCAACACTTTTTGGATACCTTAGCTATAGTCTAAGATGTTGTAATATTTCTCACTACCAAATTTAAGTCCTAAAGAAATGGTCATGTGGCTAACACACATGCACTTAAACTTGCTAAGACTTGATTGACTTTATTTTCTTTATGTATTATCTATGTTGATTTCTGTGATGAGTGTTCCCTCCCTAATAGTCTTTTGATGATGTCATGGAGTAGAAGACTAGGACATAGGGCATGCTTTACTTGTTTTCTAATTATGGGTATACTTTGTTGATATAAAGTGTCATGAGTATTCATGCTTGTCCTACTTGATATTTTGGATATACAACATATCATCCTTGTTTATTTCTACAAGATCACACTCAATGGTTATCCTAGTGCGCATGTCTTGATACATGTGTAATCTTGTTATACTAAACTTAGGGAGCCTAACTATGTTAGTCATACTGACCTATATGTCTTTGATGCTTAAGTTAGGTTCCCACATTTCTATCCAGTATAGATCATATTCATATCCTCATAGTTATTCTAGTGATTATTGTATGATCTCTTGATGTCCCTAATAAAGCTTGATAATGAAAATTAGAGTCTACTTATGTTCCCCTTGCAATCACACCTTTGCATACTAGCTTGCATTTTAGGACTCATTCTAGTTTAGCTTTTGCATCTTGTATAGTGAGAGAGATCTCTCTTTATCTTTCACGGACACATCAACCAACTCTATTCACCTTTTTTCACTTCCTCTTAATCATGTCTTTCACTCCCTATCACTCACATCAACTTAATGCTTCTTTGATTCCTATCATCACAAGGGGATAATATCATCATCATATCTAATCTATCCAAATGATATATTTTTAAATCATAAGTCTACATCATAACATGAGAGCTAAAAAAACTATGAAAGAGATACATCCATAGGCATATAAACATAAGATGAGAATACATAGCAACATCACCTTGAAACATAAATAGAAGTGCTAAAATACACATAAATAACCATCACATGAGCAAGAAAGGAGACAAATGCACAAAGCCATAAATCAAATCTAGTATCTCATGTATAATGATCAATCAAGTTACATGTACAAAATGGGATCCAAAATCTAGATAGCTATCTCAAAATATATAGTGCCATGAGGCCATCAAAACCTATACCTAGTCTTAGACATATGATTGACTGCCTCCCTCATGTGTGGGAGGAGGTTTTGGCAGTGGTGCCTATGTCTTCTCTCGCGTATGCACTACTTCCTCTAACCTCCCAACTTTCTTAGAGTAGTTAGGTAACCCATGTCTTAAAGGAACTATGCCTCTATAAGTTGCATAGTAATATGTTTCCCTTGCTCCATGGTGCTCAGACTCTTGACTGGTTGTATCTCACTAACACCTTAGCTCCTCACTCTATGCTTGTTCATCAATGAGCTACTATTCCTAGACCACTATAGAGATATGTGTATTTCATAACTCCCCCTCCAGTGTTCTAATATATTGGTCCCTCATATCATCCCCTCCTTTGATAAGGGTATAGGTGGTGCCTAATTTTACTCCTATCTTGGTTGTTTCCTCTTTGCCTAAGGTTGTCTCACTAGTCCCTCCTATCTCTTCTCCTCCACCACCTTTATATTTTCTTGGCTCGATGAGTGCATCTAGCTATTGGATGCATCCCCCAACCCACTCTCCTACTCTCTCCCTTTGCCTCATTTTCCTTTGCCCCCTCCATCTCCTCCATCCCCTCCATTATCACCACCATCCTCACCTCCTACCCCTACATCCTCTAGTTGTGCATTAGGGATTGTAAACCAAGGAAATGGATACCTCCTCATGTTGTAGGCATAATCTGGTGATACTCCTCCATCCAAGACCCCTAAGAGATAGTCCCACATCTCCTACCATAGACCATGTGTTTCCTATAGCACTATGGCATAGTCTTGCATCGATAGCCACCCCAAATCCTCCTCTCTACAAAATTAAATGTATGCGGTGATCTCTATCAGGACCCTCTGCCGCCACCCAAACTACCTCCACACCCGTGTGATGAAAAATTTCTCCACAGTGCCTGCATGGTGGCCTACCAATGGTAGGCTCCTAAACATGTATCCTAGCTCACCCCTTGCCCCTTGTCAGCCCTCACATCTCCTATAGGGTCACCACTCAAAAGCTAATAGCTCATTGAGTAGACATTGATAATATATCATGTCTCTATTGTGATGTTAAGAGATGAAGCTACAAAATCTATAGATAAATGGGTATGATCTCTCTCGAGGTTTTACTCAAGGTTGGATGACCACTATGTGGTCCCATGCCCAGATCTATGTTACTATGGAACCACATGCCCAGTTTCATAATCATGAGTTATGATTACTAACTTTACAACCATTACATTTAGAAAATGACCCTAAATTCTTTCTATAGAAATATAGAAATAAGGGAGCAACAATAGCTTTAGGTTGTTTTGCCTCATGAGAAGAGTCTTAGAGTAGCATCAAATTTAGTATCAAAAACATCTTTTTCCTTTGAATTTGAGAGGCCTATTCAAAAAAATAGAATTTGATTATGCTATGTTTATCCTATTCAAGAAACAAAGTTCAAACTCTAAACTCATATCAAACATTAGAAATAGAGAAAAAGTAAATACTGCAAAGATGATTAAATCACTTTCCAAGTTTCACATACTTTGATTGATGTCTTATGAGATTATTGAAGATTTGGTCATCTATTTTAGGATGTATAATTCTGCTTCATTTGGAGTTTGAACTTTTGTTATGTTATATTAAATGACCCACAACTTTGTCTGACATCCATATTTGGAAGATTTACTTGAAAGCAATTATACATCCAATAGTACATTCATATTTTCCACTAGTTTGCTGCAATTCAAAATTTCTTTAAGAGTTGTATCCTAAGGAAACTTTCTTACTTTAGACATCATTTTGGCATCCAACTCTTTTTGGTAAGCTTCCCTTCCAATGAATTTCATGCATGAGTTACTAGAGCAAGGATTAGGCAAACCAAGATTTATCATTTATTTTTCTCTATCATTCATCTTGGTGACATTTCTCCCAAATGAGTTAAAATATTCCTCTTTGTAATCACCCAAAAATGGTCATCTAGACTATTAGTCCCCTTCTTAGCATTTTACTAAATTTATTAAATCATTTACCTTGATCAAATCTTTAAAAATCATTTTTTTATTTTATCCTATAGTTTGACCACTTTATCCTTAGTTCTTATTCAATTAAAAGGAACATGTCCCCCCCTTTAATTAAATAAAAGACCCCATTCATTTCTTATCCTAAGTTGCACACATAAAATCATTTTCCCATTTTTTAAATAAAAGAAAGTATTTTGTCTCACATGGAGATACAAAAGTCAACTCTTTGTGATTAGTGGAAATGATTGTGCACATGGGTCATGCAAAAGTCAACTCCCCACCCTTGATTAGATCCTCTTGTCTCATGATCTCCATCATCTAAACTTCTTCAAAAGGGAGAGCTCTCTCCTCATCTAAGGATCCACTCTTTTTCCAATATTGTTATGTTGCAAGTTTTTCTATAAGTACTCTTGGAGATTTTGAGGATCTTGTAGCCTCACTCTCATACTTGCACATCTAAGTAGTTTAATATTATATTACATTATTCTACCTTCTTTTATACATTAGAATAACACATCTAGATTAATTAGAAATATTGTAACACTCTCATCTTGCTAGTTTCCTTGCATTGATTGCATTTCATATAGCTTAGTTACATTTTTGCATAGCATCTCATAGTGTTTCTTGGACACTACATCCTTGATCTTGTCTTAGAATCTCCCATTTCATGGTGTACTTGCAATTTTTTGTGTTCTTAAGCTCAGTTGAGATCCATTTATTTCTATTTTCATTCCTTTGCACATCATGACTAGGGAGCTCTAGGTTGACATTTGAGACTCTCAATCCATGAGATCCCTCGAATAGAAGGACTTATAGAAGTGTGCATTTAAATTGTACACTCTCCTTCCCTTATTATTTGGCATTTTGGAATGATAGATGATGACTTTATTGATGCATTAATGTGGTCATGAATTCCATTGTTGGCCAAATACTTATTGTTATTTGTGTTGATTATATGTATAATATATTGTGTAGTCTTCTCAAGCTTAAAAAGGTATGTATTCTTCTCAATTTTCTCTTTAATACTCCCACAAACATATCAAATAGTGTGATGCAATTCAAACTAATCAAACCACCTATCAACAATTTCCATAATTTCTCTCTTTAATTTTCTTGACTAAAATTTTAATTTTGTCATTTGACTTGGTCAAGAGTTTTTCGTAGGTTGTGATTGTTTTCTTTTCCTTCTATATCTCTTGCACCATATGTGACAATTGATTTTCACTTTGTTTATTTATTTCTTCTACTTTCTCTTCTTGCTATTTTTATTTTTCCCTCTCATTGTACAATTCCTTATTTAAGTTACTGGTTGTATGTCCGACTATACTCCAACTTTTTAAAAATATCTACTACAGATGCTCCTTCATCCTCAAGTAGTTTATTGGTTTCTTGTAATTTGTCCCTAAGTTCTTTGAATTTAATATCTACATCCATATTATCATGATTCAGAATATCCCTAAGTTTTTTATTGCTTTCTTCCAATTGTTCCTTCAACATTTTTACTTTTTCTTGTCTCTCTACATTTACATTACTTAGCTTTTTGTTACTTTCTTCCAATTGTTCCTTCTTTCATTTTTGCCTCCATATTTCTTGGCTTTGCAATTGCTTCTTGACAGGAAGCACTTGTTATCATTTTCTCTATTTCTTTGTACCTATTATCTATTGCTTTCTCCTTTTCCTTTGCATTTTCCAAGTTTTCTTTTAACTTTTCAATTGCCTTCTCCACCCCTTTTTCTCTCTCTACAGCTTGAACAATGAACTATAGACCACAAAGTTGGTCTTTTTTGCCACAATGGCTTTGTCCACACTTTTTACATTGGATAAATCCATTGAAAGGGTACTAACATGAAAATTTGGTTGATTTATCTCACTCTCTGGTGGATTATTATGTAGTTGTGGGGGCAAAACAATCATTAACTCCATCATTTCTTTATTTGTGTTATACGTATAAAATATCCTATTTGATGCAAGTTTTTCAGAATGAGCCTCATCAATTACATTCTTCTTGAATGCCTTATTATTTTTTCTATTCATTTTTTTGGTTTCTTCAAAAGTTGTTACAAAATTATTGAATTCAAAATCTGGGTCTACTAACATAATATGGTGTTTGAAAGGATAAAGACAACTTGCAATATTGTACTTGTCTCACCAATGCTAGAGGTTATAATAATTGCATTTTGAGGATTACCAATGACATCACCTCTTCTTAATCCTACCCCACTACCACTAACAGGTAGAGTTTTTAGAATATTCTGAGGGTTTTATCCTATAGGAATTGTGACTTGCATTGTATCACTATGAGTATGCATAACCTTTCTTTTTTGCACATTAAACTATAGTATTCTAGTCGAGGTGCACTTGTAATGTTCTTTTTGAAGATGTACCAATAGTGGGAGTTGGAATTTTAGCTGGGATTAACAATTTCATGGGTTCTCCTTTAATTTGATGAGCTTGAGGGGTCATGTGACTCATCTCAATGACTAGTTTATGATCAGGTTTTGGTGGCTCTACTAGGGGGAGTGGATACCAAGGTCCTTGAGATATTGGGCACAACCCACCTTCTCCTGGATAACCCATTTTCTGTATCATCTTTTCCCCTATGCCATAATTTTCCATTTTTTATTGATTGAGTACAATATATTGTCTAGTCGAATCAAATGTGCTAGTAGTAGTAGTTTGAGGAGTGGATTCAATGGAACCAATGGTAGTTCTTGTGACAATGGATGTAGGATCTTAAAAGATGTCATACTCATTTTCTTCATCCTCAACATCATGTTGTTTTGTTTTTGCATCAGGATATCTAGTATCCCATAATTTTCTAAATGTTTCATTCTTAGGATATTCTTCAAAATCTGTAGAGGTTTTAGGGTCCCCATGATTCTTCCTCATTTCTTGAAAAGTATTATTTTTTTATTGACACCAATGTGCAACTGCACAGTATTTATTTACAACGTCTGGAAGAGATTTTTTACTTGGATGATCCACCTTCCAGTGGAAATTTTAGGATATTAGAAGCTGCACTTTTTCTTCTTGATTGTCCAATTCTTTAATTTGTGTTGAAAATTTTTCTATTGAAATATTGGTTTCACTAGCACATTTCTCCATCTCTATTTTGGTTGCTTCCCAGGAGTCCATGTTTTTAAAATTTTCAATCTATAACATATTCTCATGCTAACATTTGCTTGCAGAGTTCCCATTCTGTGCAAGATTTGTACCAATTATGTTTAGTGAATCATACTTCCAGTGCGCGGCAACATCAAGTTAAAAATTTGTAAGAAATTCATGTGTTACTTTGAATGTTATTATGTCAAATGTGAACCCTTTGCATGCAACTTGAAATGAAGGAAATATGGTTTTCTTTTGCTTACCATGAAAGATTATATATGTTATTTGCATCCATCATACATATTCCAATGCAAATATGCTCTCAAAAACATGTATTGGAAGTTTGTATGATTCTACCATAGAACCGTAAAACCACAATACAGTGTAGTCTTCCATAATGTACCAGTTAGCCAATTGAATTTGTCTTCCTAGTTGAATTAATTGTTAATAGGACACAAGCAATCTAGAAATTCAAGTGCCTTTAATTTTATGATAAAGGGGTACCAATAAGAAGTGTACAAAGTGTTTGTAGTCCCATTGGTGATCATTCATCCTAATCACCAGTGTCCATTTGAATTTTTTTTACCAAAATTAAGTTGAAACATGTTTGTTTCAAATATTTGATGATGCTTTGATAAAAAAATATAGCACAAGTAGGTTGTGTATCTAAATGTCTTCTGTGACTGTGACTATGAACTTGTTTTAATAATTGACAATTGTTCTTGTATGCCATGAATAATGTGCTCAATATAATTATATCTTACTAGATCTAATAGACAATGAATATTGAAAATATTTTCCAGAATGTTGGCACCCACTTTCTGGTTACTTTCCAAGCCCAAACACATTGATAGTAGGGATATAGTATCGCGAACCCATTGTTAAAAAATATCCAATTCATAAGGTAGTTTATGATCACGGGGAAAATTGAATTCATTTTCTAATCCTATGATATATGATTTTTTTCTATTTGGTCATAAGTTCTCATATATGTCTATCAAATTTTCCAGGTCAATGTGGGTTGAGTTTTGTGCTTCATATAGTAGGTCCAATAAACTAGCAAATTCATTGTGTTATCGAAAGAATTACCTCATATGTATTTTGATTGATAATTGTCTTTCTTTTTTCATCATAATTTTTGGCACAAACCATTACAAATTATGGACAAGGGAATATTGGAAGAAACTCAAGTAGGTTATTCTCGCAGTCAATGTTGCAAATTTATTTACAATGGACCCTATCATTTTGTTGTCTTTAATATATTTTGACTCTTTTTCTAGTTCATTCCATTTATTTAGAATTGCATGTCTAATTACCTTCATACTCCTTCCATAGATAATAGAATCCCAAATATCATGGAATTTATAAGGTAAAACCTAGCATTTTAACCAATTTGTGCAAGTCAAAAAAATGGTTTCCCCATCCCCTATATTTTATTTTGGTTTTCACTTCCACTATCAATTCTAGTTCCACTCCTCTTGTATGTTTTAATCATCATTGAAAACTTTATAGTATTATACATAGTCATAAATTACAATTTATAGGTGTCATCAACATTTAAACCCTAAATTGTAATTCTAATATTTTACTTTACAAGTTACCTAGATACTAGAATGTAAACAATTTAGGCTTACAATGCATGATGAATTCAAAACTAAACCCTAAATTCAACAATTGATAATACACTTATAGTAAAACTTTTTTTAAATGTGGTAAGAAAAATGTGTTCAGGTTCTTACTCAAAAAGTTGAAATTCAAATTTATAAATGTAGTTTGTGAGTTGTCTTAGAAGATTGGGACTATGTTACAACTTGCAAATTGTAACTTTGTAACACCTTTCTGATTAGTGATGCTCCAGTTTTTTTGCAAATATCTCAGTAGTTTGTGCAAATATTGAAGATTGAGAAATGAAAAAAAAAAAAAAAAAAACTTTATGGTCTAGACTCAAACACAAAAGAAAATTCTACAAATTGCAAAAGCAAGAGAGTCGAGATTAGGTTTTATATCAACTGTTACATACAATATATAGTATACAACTAATATAATAATTTATTATGAAACATGTAATGTTACAGTATAATTCAAGATTAACTTTATTGATCATTGCTAATTTTTTGTCTCTAAAGAGTCTGAGACTTCTTTCTGAAGACATCTTTTTTGGGGAAATTTTGAAAAAATGATTAGTGTAGCCAAAATCATCCTGAAGTATATCGCCAACCATTAATATTTGATTATCCAATGCTGGTCAGGGCATTGACTATAACCTCTTTAAGGTCATGTCAGTGCAAAATTTCATACTCATTTCTCACTTGATACGCATATGCCATGTGTCTACTTTTTGGGGGCATTTGAGAAAATAAGTCAATTGTTGCCAAAATCAGCCCAAAATACATCTAGAGCAATTGATCTTTGTTGATCGAATAGTAATCAATGTGTCCCCTTGGGCCCTTGCTTAATATAAATGATGTCAATGTGTGTTCCATGCGTCTACTTTCTGGGGGAATTTGAGAAAATAAGTCAATTGTTGCCAAAATTAGCCCAAATACATCTAGAGCCATTCATCTTTTTTGATCGAATAGTGATCAGTGTGTCCCCTTTGGGCCCTTTCTAGTACAATATAAATGATGTCAATGTTGTGTCACTATGCTATTTACCATATCTATATGAATAGAGATTAGTCACATGTGATACATACATTCCACATGTCTTCTCTCTGGGGCGATTTAGGAAAATAAGTTGAGTGTTGCCCAAATCTACCCGAAATACATCTCAAGCCATTGATCTTTGTTTATCCAATAATAGTCGGAGCATCGCCTTTAATATTAACACTTATGATGTTATATTAAATTATAATTTTTATTATTATTATATTATAATAATAATGAAATTGTACTAACACTTGTCAAAAGTGATCTTAAGTACATCCAAGATTAAGATTTTAGATTTAAGTACATCCCGGGTTCCCTATTCCCTGTTTCCTGAATATTGTTTCCTTAACCGTTGCCCTTTGGGAAAAAAAAAAAATTTTAAGATATCTATATTTTTCTTTGGATTGGGTCTTGCCCTTTTTTGTAAATTATGAAATAGTAAAACTAGGCTGATTTAATCGGCTATTTTGAATATCTATGCTATGAATCAGTATTATGTACATTGTACAGTCTAACATATTATCAATGAAAACAATAGTTTTTGGCTTCTCAAATCATTGTTCTTGTTAGTCTATGACTTTGTTTTTGGCATCTCGATTCTCAATGCATTATTGAAATGTTAGTCTACAGCTCTGTTAAAAATAATTAACTGTTAATAGTTATAAAGTTAGAACTTAGAAACCAAAAAAGGGTTTCAACAATCTCGAATCTCTTTATGCTTTCCTATAATATATTTGATTAACAATTTATAGTAAAAAAATATTAAATCAAAAATTATCCAATTAAAAGTTTTGTAAGTTCTAAAACTATTTTTCTTTAATCTGATTGGTTAAAACAAATGGAGCAATAAGAGCGGATTTCAAGGAAAACTAAAGATTATACCCTTAACAAAGTTAAATATAATTTTGATAATTTATGTGTCAAATTTTTATTTCATACCTATCTTGTCACCTATTCTTAACTTTTTTTCATTATGAAATCTTTTAAATGATGAAGAATAGTTTATAAATAATTATCACAATTTTCAATATATTTTAATAATTTATAGATAATTAAACTATATTACATTTTAATTTTGAAATTAAATAATAAAAATATAGCATTTGTAATTATATTTTTTAATTGTAATTATTTTATTTACATTAAACTATTGTCATTATTATTTCATATCTTGCACCAATTTTATTTTATAAAATTTAATATATCTTCATTGAATTTTTCATATCATCTTTACAATAAAAAGTTTATGATAGAAAAGAAAATCATTTCTATAATAGAAAAGAAAATATTTTATTTATATTATATTAAAACTATTATAATTTATATTATATATAATATTTTATTATTTTGACATACTCAAACTTAAAAGTAAAATAATAATAATTAATAACAATTTCTTTAACAATATTTATTTCAACATTTTTCTCTATATTAATTAATATGCTATGTAAATTATTTTCAATGACCATGGCTCTATTTCGGGCCAAATTTTATAAGATTGAAGATAATGTCTATTTCTATCCAAAACTGGGACAACGTGTACTTAAAGATTCTACCCAGATCTTGATTGTTGCATAAAAGAAAGATCGACAGATCGAGATGAATTTCAGGCCGATTTGGAAATGTTTTCCCATGTGCCTAGATTCATCCGAAATCGTGACAAGTGTCTGGTCATTGGAAGACTCGATTAATATTATTAATAATTATATTTGTAAACAATTATCACAATTATCAATATATGTTAATAATTTATAGATAATTAAACTATATTACATTTTAATTTTGAATCTAAATAATTAATATGAATAAAAATATAACATTTGTAATTTTATTTTTTAATTTTAATTATTTTATTTAAATTTAACTAATGGCATTATAATTTATTATTAGCACTTGCTGGTAGGCTTAGGGCTAAGAGCTAAATATTTCATTTTTAATGTGATTCATTAATGTTAATATTTTTAGTTTTTTAATGTAAGTGCATTGGTTTATATTTTATATTTTAATAATGTATTTTTTTTATAAATTAGAATATGTTTTTTTGTCATTCAATTAAAATTAATATTACTTATATTATATAATCATTTAAGATTTATTATTATTATAAAAATATTATTATTTTTATATTATAATTATTTATTATATAATAGAACATATAATATAATTATAAACATATGATATATATGTAATAGAACATATATATCAATAATTATACTTATGAATAAAATTTAAATTTAAATTAGCATCATTAAAGAAAAATATGATTATATAACATTTTTATTAATTAAAATATTTTATATATTATAATAAATTTATTAAATTTAAATTAGATTTATATAAAAACTAAAGGCAAGTACTAATGGCACGTGTTTCATATCTTGCACTAATTTTATTTTATCAAATTTAATATATCTTCATTGAATTTCAGTGATAACTTCAAGAAACCCCTGCTACAAAAAAATGCCTAAAAAGCTGATGAATCCAACATTTTGTGGGCAGGAAAATTTTAATGTTGAGGGCAATTTTTTGGTTCCATATAGGGAAATAAAATATTATATGTTGGAAAAAAATTTCTTGCCTTAGCAAAAATCATTTTAAATGTGGCGAATTAATGTTTTTTTCTTGCTGACAGATAAATAAATGATGGCTATTTTTTCCCTTGGTAAAAATGAATTAATAATGTCAGAGGTGAATTACTTGTTTTGTAGGAAAATGAATAATAATGGTCTTAGCTAATCTTTAGTGGTAAACTAAAAACTTATTTAATTTGAAAATGAAATTTACACATGTATTGGCTAGTGACTGTACTAGCTGCTAAGTAGTCACTTGAAGTTTCAATTTGTGTACTGTCTTAGGTCTATTATTAATAATGTCATAACTTTGTTATATCAGTGTCACTATTACCAAGTTGGCTACTATCACTTTCTTATTGTTAATAGTAAATACAATAGTTTTATTGATCGTTGATTAATTAGAGATCAATGACAAAAGATGCATTTCGAGGCCACTAACTTGAAAAGACCTAGAGTCGCATGAAATTCTCTGGAATGGAGACACATGAAAAGGTTTTCACAAAAATCATTACTTAATGTCAGGCACTATCAACTATTCAACATTAATGCAAGTACATTTCGGCAACACCAAAGAAAGATATGAAAGATCACAAATAATGCAACTGCCATTAAATAGCGTCTTCAATTCCTCTTTCATTATCATTTCTCATATTCTTCAATCTAAATTTGATTTGTAGTTGCACTTTGTAGAGTTTCTTGAATCTTAGTCATGGATATGCCAATTCACCATAAATGCACTACCATGGCTCTGCAAAAGCCCTTTTTGGGTAGGATTCATAATGATGTCCTTGCCATGGTTCGCAAGCCAGATGCCCAAAGTCCTTTTATCTGCCATGTTATATTCATGGTCCTCGGCCATGAATTCTTGAGAAATGATAAAAGCTACAGTGTGTCCACAGATATTACCTCCCACTTCCTCACTTCTCTTCTCGACCTTGGAGGCAGTCAAATAGACATTTTGATACTTCTACATAATATTTTTAAGAAAACACTTTTAGAAGATGATGTAAAAATTCTTGTATTGGCCAACCAGGTACTAAGGCCAGGCATTGGCATCCCTTTTGCAAACATAGCAAACAAGTGTTGGGAGGAAGGCATTAGGTGCATTATACATAAGCATATTTTCTTGTTCGACATGAATGAATTGCAATTGACTCACCATTAGAAGTGGGTGCAGCTCGAAAGGGATTTTCTATGGAAGTGGTTGATGTTGGATGATGTCAATTAGACTGACTTCACATGGCTGGACGAGTTCAGTGATGTCATTTTCTCCAATAGATTCCTTGCGAATGGACTTAAAGACCTTTCTAATTGAAGGCTTCAAGCCCTTGGCCCCTCAGCCCACTGATGCTTCCAGCCTCCCTGGTTCCCTATTCCCTATTTCTTGAATATTGTTTCCTTAACCATTGCCCTTTGGGCAAAAAAATGTTTTTAAGATATCTATATTTTTCTTGGGATTGAACCTGGCCCTTTTTTGTAAATTATGAAATAGTAAAACTAGGCTAATTTAATCAGCTATCTTGAATATCTATGCTATGAATTAGTATTATGTACATTATACAGTTTAAAATATTATCAATGAAAACAATAGCTTTTGGCTTCTCAAATTGTTGTTCTTGTTAGTTTATGACTTTGTTTTTGGTATCTTGATTCTCAATGCACTGTTGAAATGTTAATCTATGACTTTGTTAAAAATAATTAACTATTAATAGTTATAAAATTATAACTTAGAACTTAGAAATAGAAAGAAGAGTTTCAACAATTTTGATTATAAGATCTTTGCAATAAGTTTTTACAATATAGTTTATAAGATCTTTGCCAAAGTTCTAGTCAACAGGATAAAACCATTTCTAGAAAAAAATTATTGGTACTCCATAGAAGGGATTTGTTTCGAGAAGACAAATCTCGGATGCAATGATAACCACACATGAGATTATTCATTCTATGGAAAAAATAAAAGACCTAGTATGGCCTTCAAGTAAGATATCTCCAAGGCCTATGATAAGGTGAAGTGGGACTTCCTCTATGATGTGTTTAAAAGAGTAGGGTTCAATGAAAAAGTGATAAACCTAATTAAGATGATGGTTGGATTGGTTTAGTTTTATGTTCTTTGAAATGGCTCCCCCTAGGGCAATTTTGGAGCAAAGAAAGGACTAAGACAAGGTGACCCATTATCGCCCTACCTTTTATTATGATTGCTGAGGTATTGGGGAGATCTTTCACCAAATTGGTTAACATAGGATGTGTTAAAGGGATTAAGCCTACTACTACAGCTGAAACTAAAGTGTTGCAGCAATTTGTTGATGATACTTTCCTCTTTGGAGAATCTTTGATTATGGAAGCTAAAACCTAGAAGACTATCTTTCATAATCATGAAGAAAGTTCAGGCCAGCAAGTTAATTACTATAAAAGTAAGATCTATTTTTTTAATATTGATGTCTCATTACAAAGGAAGATAAGAAAAATTTTAGGATATCAGTCTGCTAACCTCTCGGATACTTATCTTGGCCTGCCATTAACCACTAAGGAGGTGACTGATGATTTTTGGAATACTATAGTGGAAAGAATTCAAAAGAAGTTAGCAGGATGGAAAGGGAAAATCTTAAGCAATGCTAGGAAATTGCAGTTGCTCTGAGTAGCTCTACAGGGCATTCTAATTTACTTCCTGTCCCTTTTTAAAATTAACCAAAATATGGCAGACAGAATTAAGAGAATACAAAGGAATTTCCTCTGGTCAGGGATAGAAGAGAAGAAAAAATTGAGCTTGGTAAACTAGGATGAGGTTTGTAAGCCAAAGGAGAAGGGGGGTTAGGAGTTAGAAGAATATTGGATCTAAATAAAGCACTCCTTACAAAGATAGGTTGGAGATTGGGAGAAGAGAATATGGATTAAGGTAATATAATGAAAGCTAAATATTTGTCAAATTCTCCTTTCACTTGGAATCTCTTCAACAATGACCTTATTGGAGGCTCCAAAACTTGGATGACTATTGTCAGGAGTAGAAGCTTACAAAGGGAAGGGACAAGGTGGATTGTGGGGAATGGACATAGTATAAGATTTTGGGAGGATAATTGGATGGGGGGAAAACTGCTAGTTTATAGAAAATTTAAGAGACTAATGGAGTTACTAAAAGAAGACATGGGAAAAAAGGTGGAAGACTATAAGGATCAAGGGAGGAAGTGGAAGAAACTATGTAAAAACACTTACACTTAGGAGGGCATTCAGCTTATTAAGGAATTGGAAATGATATTAGGAGCACAAAGACCCCCAATTATGATTTAGGAGGATACTAAAGTTTGGAACTTAACTTCTAGTGGTCAATTTATAGTCAAATTGGCTTACAAACATCTATATAGTAAGGACTTTTGTCCACCATTATTGAGTAAAGTTTGGATTAGTAATATCTATTGGAATTAAAGGTAGAGTAACTAAGAGGGGGGGTGAATCAGTTACTTACAAAAATTAATCCAAAAATCCCTTAGATGTCTTAAAGATCTAGTTACTGTTGATACTCGGTAAACATAACAAAAATGTTGTAACCTGGTAAATTAAACTGTTACTTATCTTCAAGAAAACATGCATGCAATTGAAAACAAAATGAACACAAGAGACACCAGATTTAATGTGGAAACCCAATATGAGAAAAACCACCAAGTAACTAGTCACTAATTTTTCACTCTTCTGAAGTGAGCCCTGTTAGGAGCCAACCCTATTAAAGGTTACAATACACATTGTTAGGTGTGACCCTATTAGAGGATTTAATCACCCTATTAGGAGTGGCCTTGCTAGAGGTCTTTAGAACAATTCAGCAAAACTATCACCTTGTTAGAGGATTTACAAAATGGTTGTTAAACCAACTTTGTTAAGAGATTTGAAATCACTGCTACAATGGTTAGAAAGCAACAATGAATTGACTTGAACAAGATGAAATTGAATCTACAGATCTCTGTTCAGCATCATTAGATTCTCCTCGATCGAATATAGCTTTGCTACTCCACAATGATCTTTGATCATCCTTCAAATTCGCTTCCACAATAATCAATCTTCATATCACATTAATTCCACACACACTTCCACTTCACACTTAGAATTCACAACTTGACCTCTTAATTATACCATTCAGATTGTCAAGTTAGCCCATTTACATGTTACATTTATCAATAAACCATACATTAGTCAACTACAAATATTACTCTAAATAAATAAATTTTATTTCATAAGACAATGAAATCCTTTATTGGCTGACCCTGCTTGGTAAATACTGCTTCTAGAAATTTCCTAAGTTAACCATCTTGACTCGATTAACATTACAATATCCATAAAATCTTTTGGTTGCCGAGTTTACTTGGTAAGAACTAAATTCCTTCATGAGAGTTCGGTAAGAACTGCTTCTACCACATTTCTTTTGATGACTGAGTGAGCTCAGTAAGAACTATTTCTGCCACATTTCCTTTGATGACCGAGTTAGCTTGATAAGAACTATTTACTCAGTAGATACTGCAAGTTTTCTTTACTAACCTCTTAAGCTCGGTAGATTCTATACTTTTGCCTTGCTAACCTTCTAAGATCGGTAGACTCTGTCCTTTGCCTTGCTGACCTTCTGAGCTCGGTAGACTCTATCTGATGACTGATATGACATTTGTGTGACATCAAAGACAACACACAATTGAACAATTGTATCCAACAATCTCCCTCTTTGGCATTGATGGCAACACAACATTTCATAGCAGAATGAAATTTGAAAACAACTTTTACTGACAAAATACTTCACTTTCTTCTTCAAATATAGAAAACTCCCTCTTTCATAATAATCTCTCCCTCTTGCACAAACTCTTATTATTTTGCAAATTTCAGAAAGATATGATAGTATACTCTCCCTCTTTGACAACGCATGCCAAAGACAACTCAAAACAACTGAATAGCATTGTACTTGATGTACTGATTCATATGCAATGTCTTCATTGGTTTGATGCATCAACTGATAGATCTTCAATTCTGTTTCTGTTGATGCATCACTAGAACTATATTTTAGTGAGCTTCAAATAGGGGAATGACCCCTAACTTACCTCTTAGATACAAGAATGCATTCTTAAGTAAAGGCTTTGTGAATATGTCAGCAATTTGTTCCTTTGTATGGACATATTCCAATCTTATTTCTTTTTCTTGCACCAATTCTCTAACAAAGTGATACTTTATGGAAATATGCTTAGTTTTGGAATGCATCACTGGATTCTTGGAGATATTAATTGCACTTGTGTTATCACAAAACATAACAATAGGTTCTTTGATTTCTTTCTTCATACCTTCCAATAATTGTTTGAACCACACAATGTTTGAGCAATTTATTGTTGCTGCAACATATTCAGCCTCTACTGTGGATTGAGATGTACAATTCTGCTTTTTGCTTGTCCAAGAAACCAACCTCTTTCCAAGAAAGAAAGCTCCTCCACTTGTGCTCTTTCTGTCATCAATATTTCCTGCCCAATCTGCATCAGTGAACACCTTTAAATCCATATTTCCTCCAAGTTTATACCATAATCCATATTCTTCAGTTCCTTTTAAGTATCTCATGATCCTTTTGATTGCCATCATGTGATTTTATTTTGGTTTTGCTGAGAATCTTGCTACAATTCCTACTACAAGGGCAATGTCTAGTCTTGTGTGCACTACATATTGCAAATTTCCAATCATAGATCTATAAAATGTCTGATCCACTTCCTTTGATTCATCATCCTTGGTAAGTTTTAATCCAGTACACATAGGAGTCCCAGCTAGTTTGCAGTCTTCCATACCAAAATTTTTCGGTATCTCCTTGATGTATTTAGATTGAGTGATGTAGATGTCATTCTTATTCTATTGAATTTAAAGACTAACAAAAAATTTGATTTCACCAAACATTGACATTTCAAATTCCTTGTTCATTTGTTCTAAAAATTCTTTGCAGAGATCATCATTTCCTATGAACAAAGTATCATCTACAAATATTTTTGCCAAAACAATCTTATTATCTGATCCTTCCTTTATGTACAAACTATTGTTGTCATTAGTTCTTTAAAAACCAATTTGAATAAGATAGTTATGCAATCTTTCATACCATGCTCTAGGGGCTTGTTTTAGATGATATAATGCTTTATGCAATTTGCAGACCATGTCCTTCTTGTCTAAATCAACAAAACCTTTAGGTTGTTCAATGTAAACCTCTTCATCCAATATTCCATTAAGAAATGTTGACTTGACATCCATCTGATAAACTTTGAATCCTTTGAATGTAGCATATGCAAGTAAGGTTTTGACACCTTCTAATCTTGTAATAGGAGTAAAAGTTTCTCCATAGTCTACACCTTCTTCTTGAGAGTATCATTTTCATACCAGTCTAGCTTTATTCCTTGATACCTTACCATCTTCATTTAGTTTGTTTCTGAATACCCACTTTATTCCAATCACATTTTTGTCTTTGGGTCTAGGTACAAGAGTCCATATTTTGTTTTTCTTTATCTGTTCTACCTCTTCATTCATAGCTTCAATCCAACTTTCATTTTCTAGTGCCTCTTTGGCATTTCTAAGTTCAAAATCAGCAAGTAAACAAGTTCCTTTCAACTTACTTCTTGTCATTGTTCCTTCTGATTAATCTTCAATGATCTGATCTAGTGCATGATGCTTTCTGACATACTTGGCTAACATAGGCTCCTTG
This sequence comes from Cupressus sempervirens, assembly GCA_028749045.1. Lineage (NCBI taxonomy): Eukaryota > Viridiplantae > Streptophyta > Pinopsida > Cupressales > Cupressaceae > Cupressus > Cupressus sempervirens. The sequence goes on from CM053785.1 coordinate 501,248,172, forward strand.
ACTTTTGAATGACTTGCATTTTTATCTTTTTGTGTCTCAACTTCTGGTTCTGATTTTGGTTGCTCAGGCTCGATAGATGTTAACTCAGTAGCTTCTATTTACAACTCAAATTCTTGCAGCTCGGTAGGTACTGACTTGGTTTGAACTTCTTGTGACTCAATTAATGAAGACTTTAGAGTTGAGGAATCTTGATTAATAGGTATACTTGGCATTGTATCAGGTTCTATGTAAATGAATCTTCTATAGTTTTTAGGTTCCTTTCTACTTTCTTCTTTTGTTCTTTCTGCAAACTCATCAACTTTCACATGTGCACTTTCTATGACTTTATGAGTAGATAAGTTCAAACATCTATATGCTTTGCTTTTGCAAGAGTATCCCAAAAATATTCCTTCATCACTTTTTACATCAAATTTACCTTTTCTAGATTCTTTCAAAATGTAACATTTGATTCCAAATACTTTTAGATAGCTTACATTGGGTTTGTAGCCATACCACAACTCATAGGGTGTTTTGAATGAGTTCTTTTTAGTTATACTTGGTTCAAGGTATGAACTACAGTGTTGATAGCTTCCTTCCAGTATTTGATAGCAATGTCTTTCTCAATAATTAAGATTCTTTCACAATTCATGATAGATCTATTCCTTCTTTCTGCTATTCCATTTTGTTCAAGAGTTCCAGGTGCTAAAACCTATATTTTGATTCCCCTTTCAATGCAAAATTTATTGCACTCTTGTGAAATGAATTCACCACCTTTGTCAGACCTTAAGCATTTCAGTCTTTTGCCTATTTCCTTTTCTACTCTATCCAAATACCATTTGAACTTTTCAAATGCTTCTGATTTCTCTCTTAGGTACATGACAGTCATCATTCTTGAATAATCATCAACAAACAAAATGAAGAATTTTTCACCAGTATAACTTTCAATCCCAATAGGTCCACACAAATTAGTATGCACAATTTTTAGAACTTCTTCAGTCTGATAGTTCTTGCTTTTAAAACTAGTCTTTCCCATTTTACCAATTTGACAATTCTTGCATAGACCTACCTCAGGTTTCTTCATGTTAGGAATACCTCTTACTTTCCTGAATTTACTAATCTTTATCAATTTTTTAAAGTTTACATGACATAACCTCTTATGACATAACCAACTTTCTTCAATTTAAGCAATGAAACATGAACATTCACCAAGTTCAAGATAAAATAAGTTACCTTTTGTTTGAGTGCCTGATCCAATCATTTTTCCTTTGCCATCCAGAAATCTTGCTTTTCCATGCATAAATTCTACTTTGAATCCATTATTGAGTAGCTATGCCACACTCAACAAATTATACTTCAGTCCTTCTACCCAATATGCATTATCACATACAAGTTCCTTGGTTAATGAGATTCTTCCTTTTCCTCTTATACAACAAGTTTCATTGTTACCAAATCTTATACTACCACTATCATAGTCTTCAAAGTATTCAAACTTAGTTTTATCACCAATTATGTGATGAGAACAACCACTATCTATGATCCATGTATCATTTTTGCTCATATGAGAAATGAGTGTCATTTATTCATCATTATCAGATTCATCTTTCATAGCAATGTAACAATTTCATCTTCTTCTTCTTCATCAAAATCATTAGAATCTTTAGCCATGAAACATGTTTTCTTACCTTTATCCTTGAATGATTTGAAGCCTTTCTTTCCATTGTACTTGTGACCTTTCTTCTCATCTTTGTTCTACTTATTTGGGCACCTAGCTGCAATATGTCCAATTTCTTCACAAGAAAAGTATATTAGAGGAAGCTTACCTTTGTATTTCCCTTTGCCTCTTGAATATTTTCTTGCTAATAGAGCTTTAACCACCTCAAGATCACTGTCTAAAATTTTTTTTTATTCTTCATCACTATCTGATTGTGGATCCTTCATCTTTTTCCATTTTTCTTTGAGTGAAAGCTTGGCTTCAAATGCTGATTCAATGTTCTTGACAGCTAGAACATAATTGTCATAGTTGTCTAGCTCAAATGTAGTCAATCTTCCAACTATGGCCTCTAAATTTATTTTATGATTTGCCTCATGTCTTCTTTCTTGAATTGCAGAGACTTTGATTACATAAATGGGAAGTAGAGTTCTAAAACTTTACTTATAACTGTCTCATCATTGATATCTCCTCTAGATGCTTTGATTGCACTAACACATGCTTTAACTCTTTCAACATACTTTGCAATGTTTTCATCTTCTCTCATCCTCATTTGATCAAATTTTCCTCTCAAACTTTATGCTTTGGCTCTTCTCACATTATCATCCCCTCCATAGATCTCTTTCAGCTTGTTCCACATTTCAAGAGCAATGTTGCAATCCTTGATGTCATCAAATTCTTCATAACTCAGAGTAGATGCTATATCTATCATCATGTTGTTGTGAGTCTTCTTTTCAACAATATCATTGACAGATAATGTACCAAAAGGTTCTTCATATTTTTCATCGAGGTACTTTAGCCCTGTATCACCAATAGAAGTCAGATGAAGCCTCATCAATTCTTTCCATGTTGAGAAGTTGTCCCTGTTAAATCTTGGAATTTTCCTTTTGTAAGACATCCTAATCTTTAGCTTAGATCCTTGAAATATTTTCCTATAAGCACCAAAAGCTCTTATATCAATTGTTGCAATTAAAGGTAGAGTAACTACAAAAATTAATCCACATATCCCTTAGATGTCTTAAAGATCTAGTTACTGTTGATACTTAGTAAATATAACAAAAATGATGTAACTCAGTAAATTAAACTATTACTTATCTTCAAGAAAACATGCATGCAATTGAAAACAAAATGAACACAAGAGACACCAGATTTAACGTGGAAACCCAATATGGAAAAAACTACCAAGTAACTAGTCACTAATTTTTCACTCTTCTGAAGTGAGCCCTGTTAGGAGCCAACCCTATTAAAGGTTATAATACACACTGTTAGGTGTGACCCTGTTAGAAGATTTAATCAAACTGTTAAGAGTGGCCTTGCTAGAGGTCTTTAGAATAATTCAATAGAACTGTCACCTTGTTAGAGGATTTACAAAATGGCTGTTAAACCAACTCTATTAAGAGATTTGAAATCACTGCTACAATGGTTAGAAAGCAATAATGAATTGACCTGAATAAGATGCAACTGAATCTACAAATCTTTGTTTAGCATCATTAGATCCTCCTTGACCGAGCATAGCTTTGTTGCTCCTCAATGATCTTTGATCATCCTTCAAATTTGCTTCCATAATAATCAGTCTTCATATCATATTAATTCCACACACACTTTCACTTCACACTTGGAATTCACAACTTGACCTCTTAATTATACCATTTATATTGTCAAGTCAGCTCATTTACATGTTACATTTACTAATAAACCATACATTAGTCGGCTACAAATATTACTCTAAACAAATAAACGTTATTTCATAAAACAATGAAATCCTTTACTGGCCAACCCTGTTTGGTAAATACTGCTTCCATAAATTTCTTAAGTTAACCTTCTTGACTTAGTTAACATTGAAATATCCATAAAATCCTTTGGTTTCCAAGTTTACTTTGTAAGAACTGAATTCCTTCATGAGAGCTCTGTAAGAACTGCTTCTGCCACATTTCCTTTGATGACTGAGTGAGCTCTGTAAGAACTATTTCTGCCACATTTCCTTTGATGATTGAGTTAGCTCGGTAAGAACTGTTTACTCGGTAGATACTGCAAGTTTTCTTTACTAACCTCCTGGGCTCGATAGATTTTGTCATTTTTCCTTGCTGACCTTCTAAGCTCGGTAGACTCTTTCTTTTGCCTTGCTAACCTTCTGAGATCAATAGACTCTATATGATGACTGATATGACATTTGTGTGACATCAAAGATAACACACAATTGAACAATTGTATCCAAGAATCTCCTCCCTAAGATTATTTTTTTCTGGTGGACTATTCAACATGGAAAAATTTTAACTCTTGACAATCTAAAAAGAAGGTGTTTTTTTATCACAAACTAATGTTGTCTCTGCAAAGAAAATGAGAAGAGTATCTCTCACCTATTCCTTGAATGTCAGTATGCCTTAAAGATTTGGGCTATGGTGTGGGAGAAATTTAGTCTGAATTGGATTTTGAAGGACAACCTTGGTCAATTTGTGAAAAATTGGAGCTATCCCTTCTACACCAAAAATTGGTTTTTCTGTGAAAAATTGTACCACCATATATTTGCTGGCATATATGGAAAGAGAGAAATAATAGAGTTTTTAGGGAGGTGGAAAAACCTGGGGAGGTGGTGATGGGAATCATGGAAAAATTGTTGAAGAAAAATTTAAGGGTAGCCAAATGTTAGTTACCGAAGGAAGAACCAGGTAGGCTAGAAGGCTAGATTGCTGAAAAATGGGGGGTTCAAGAGGACTTTTATATTTTTGATAACTCAAAAGTGTTAAAGAGATAGCAAACAAGATGGAAATTACCAACCCTAACCCAGTTCAAATTAAATTTTGATGGGGCTACTAGAGGGGGTTTAGGAGCGGCGGGTGGAGTGCTGAGAAATAGGAATGGTAATGCATTGTTAATCTACTTTGGGCAAGTTGGGGGTGGAAGTAATAATTTGGCTAAAGCTATGGCTCTGCTTTGGGGTCTTCAACTGATTAGTGAAATTCATGTTAAGGAAATAACTATAGAAGGGGACTCCAAATTAATTATTGATTTGGTAAATGGAGTTTCCCAACCGAGATGGAATATTCAAATGATCATCATGGACATTAGGCACATTTTGGAAGGAATGGAAAAGGTCCACCTGCAACACATCTACAGAGAAGGAAATAAGGTGGCAGATGCAGTGGTGGCCATGGGTTTTGAATTAATGGCAGTCATGTGCTGGAGAAATATGGAAAATCTAAACAAGGACATTATATCCTTGATTCACAAGGAACAAGGGGAGAGTATTAATTAATTATGACTACAAAATTTAAGGCCAAGGCCAAATTTGGCAATTTCTTCCATAGAAAGTTGAAGTTTGCTAAATTTAATAAATGTTTTAGGGAAACGAGTAGAATATGTGGCCATACAAATGGTAAAATGAATGGATACAAATTAAGGAGAGTGTCATTTCACCATTATGGTAGCTTACTGTCGAATTCAAATTACTTCCTCTTTGAAAGTATGAATAATATCATTATACAGAGTATCAGAGATTTAAGGGGTGTAAAAATTATGATGTTAAACATGCATGATTCTCATAATGAATTCGCATAGAATTTTGAAGTGTCTTGAAAATGGGCTTGTATAACCATTTCGCTCTTCACTGAGAGGTATAGAGCTAAAAATATTAGTAGAGATATTAGAGAAAAGGAGGTTCAGATGCACATCACTGAGGTGAGGGATTTAGAAGAAAGCAGGGAAGAAATGGGTGGAGATTTGAATAGGTTGGAGCCTACTAAAATTGAGAATTTCAAAGACAAGTAGTGACCTGGTTCCTATTAAAGGAAGGGGAATTTCCACCTTACATGCAGGTAATGGTAGGGTATGATGAGAATTGTGCCCTCCAATTTGTTAATGGGTGGAATGACAACAAGGTAACCATAAATGACATTACTTTCCAAGTAAATCAGGAAGTAATAGCCATGACCACTAGGTTGTCTATGAAAGAAAGAAAATGGAAAAAGGTCACTAAAATGGCAGATGAGGCCAATATGAATAGTTTCTTCATGGAGGGTGGGGAGCTAGTGCACTAAAGAGGAGGATTTAAGAGGGATAGGTTGCTAGCTCCGTGGGATGATGTTTGTTTGGTACTCATGAAATACATCACACTGGAGGGTAGGTTTGGTGTTTACTACTATTACCAATTTCTCATATTGAATCATTTTAGAAATAGAGATTTTATCTCTATCCCATTTTTTCTACTACATTCTATAGAGGATATGGTTAGTGATGTTAGGGAGAAGAGGAACAAGGGGCATAACTTTACCATTATTCACCAAGGCTTTATTTTTCTCCTATACCAATTCCACCTTTCCCTTTGCCCCCCTATGGTGGTAGTGGTTGACAACTAGTGCCACTGCTAGAGCTTCCCCCCAAGTACCAGTACTGGTACCAAAATTCATACCCCATGGCCTTCCCCTAGCCATGAAAATAAGAAAAATAAGAAAGCTGAAGTGGTTGTTGAACATAAGGATAGTAAAAAGATTAAAGTTGAAAAATTAATGGAGATGAAAGAGGAGGGCTCGAAGGAGGAGGGATGCGAAAAGGGCAATAGAAGGTTTGGTAGACTTGGCAAATCTCGGGCAAGGCATAAACAAAAATCTAACAGATTCAGCGTTGAAGAGGTAGAGGAGGAGAGCTCTAAGAACAATTAAAGGGAGATGGAGGAGGAGAATAACTCTAACTCCAAGAGAGAAAAAGGGATAGAGGAGGTAGAAAAGAGTGAGAATTCTACTAACAATTATGTTGATGATGTCTAGATGTCTATAGGGAACACTCAAGTGTCAGTTGGTAATGCCATTACTACAAAGACTACCCATGCTTCTGCCAACTTCACCCTACAACCCATTACCTTCTGTGAAGATAGTAACAAAGCTAATAACTCCCCCATTACCATTTCCTCCCCAGTCAAGGAAAAATCCAAGGTTTATACTAACCCAAAGGTCTTGCAGGATGATAACCAAGTGGAAAAAGCCAAAGAGGAAGCTAAAAAGGCAAGAATTGAAAACAAAGAGAAGGCCGATAAGCAAATGGAGGTGATTCCCCAACTAAATCAAAGGGTTAATGTTTTAGAGGAAGGATTCTTTATCTTCTCTAAATTCACCCTAAAGGTTACTCATGTTGCTACCACCACCCTCCAATTGCTAGCATAGGAGAAAGAAGACACAAGGATGGCCATGGAAGATCATAAGCTTCTCTTTAAGTTTCTTGCTGATGATTGGGCCCGAGTTCTTTTGGTAGGGAAGGGAAAGGAGAAAATTGAGAAATAAATCTATAGTTTTAAAGGATCATTGGGTCCTAGTTGTTTTATGTTATTATGTTGTTACTTGGTTTGCTGGTATCTAGTTGTTACTTAAACTCGGATTGGCCTAACTATGCCAACAGATTTTTTTGTGAACTTTAGTAGTATAGTTAACTCTATGGACTTCTACTATATTTTAGTTGTTTATGTTCATAGTAGTATATTGGTTAGAAGTTTGGGTAAAAATTGTGATTAAATTACTTCATAGTTTGCTTTCATTTCAGTAATGTTCTCTGTTGGTTCTAGCTGGTGATGTGTTGGTTACTAGCATTTTGGATGTAAGGGCCAACACCTTTGTTTTTTGTCACTTTTAATTTCAAAAACAATATTTATTTCAACATTTTTCTCTTATTAATTAATATGCTATGTAAATTATTTTCAATGATCGCAACTCTATTTTGGGCCAAATTTTATAAGATTGAAGATAAAGTCTATTTCTACCCGAAACAAGGACACTTATACTTGAAGGTTCTACCCAAAATTTTGATTGTTGTGTAAAAGAAAGATTGACGACTCAAGATGAACTTCGAGCCAATTTGAGGAATGTTTTTCCATGTGCCTAGATTCATCCAGAATCGTGACATGTGTCCAGTCATTGGAAGACTCTATTAATATTATTAATAATTATGTTTATAAACAATTATCACAATTATCAATATATGTTAATAATTTATAGATAATTAAACTGTATTACATTTTAATTTTGAAACTAAATAATAAATATGAATAAAAATATAATATTTGTAATTATATTTTTAAATTTTAATTATTTTATTTAAATTAAACTATTTTCATTATAATTTATTATTAGTACTTGTCAGTAGACTTAGGGCTAAGAGTTAAATATTTCATTTTCAATGTGATTCATTAATATTTTTATTTTTATTTTTTTAATGTAAGTGCATTGGTTTATATTTTATATTTTAATAATGTATTTTTTTTATAAATTAGAATATGTTTTTTGTCATTCAATTAAAAAAATATTACTTATATTATATAATCATTTAAGATTTATTATTATTATAAAAATATTATTATTTTTATATTATAATTATTTATTATATAGTAGAACATATAATATAATTATAACCATATGATATATATGTAATAGAACATATATATCAATGATTATATTTATGAATAAAATTTAAATTTAAATTAACATCATTACAAAAACATATAATTATATAACATTTTTATTAATTAAAATATATTATATATTATAATAAATTTATTAACTTTAAATTAGATTTATATAAAAACTAAAGGCAAGTACTAATGGCACTTGTTTCATATCTTGCAGCATTGAATTTTTCATATCAGCTTTACAATAAAAAATTTATAATAGAAAAGAAAATCATTTCTATAATAGAAAAGAAAATCTCCTTTATTTATATTATATTATAATTATTATTATAAATTATATTTTTATTTTAAAAAAATTATATAAATAATTAAATTAATTCAAAATTGGGACAAGTTTACTCTAAGATTCTACCTGAAATCTGACCGTTGACTAAAAGAAAGATTGACGACTCGAGATGAATTTTGGGCTAATTTGGAGAATATTTTTCCATGTGCCTAGATTCATTCAAAATTGTGACACATGTCTGGTCATTGCAAAGCTCAATTAAGTGTTAAGACTCGATTAATATTATTAATAATTATGTTTAGTCTTTTAAAAAATTATTACTTAATCTTCACTCGGCGATGTTGCGATTGTTAAGTAAAAGGTAGATCAATGCCAATGGCAATGACCTAGGATGAATTTCAGGTGAATTTTGAGTCAGCTATCACTGTTGTCGAGAAACATTTGGAATCGTGACATGTGTCCTTGACAAGTGTCATGATTGACAATTGTAACAATTCCAGATTACTCTTGACAACAACTATAGCATTCCACAAATTGACCTAAAAATTATATCGATAATTAAGTTTGATTTTTATTAATTTATTTATTTAAAATGAAGAAATTTATTCAAATGTATATTAATGTAATAAATTTTTACTTTTTTTTATTATTGTTATGTACATTACTACATTATTGAGTCTTGACTCTTTATGTCGTTTACATGTACATTGTACATACTTAGTAAAGTATCTAAAACCATTAATTACTTAATACTTTCATTTTAACTTTTAACTATTAACCTTCTATATTTTTAGAGTATGCAGTTGAAAGTTCTCCAAGTTGAGAGTCTGATATGATAGGGTTTTGAAATTTCAAAATTTCAAAGACTAGCAGAATTTCATTTTGTGTTCTGAAGATTGAAAGTGTGAAACTTGAGTATCAGACGACAACACCAATTATGGAACCTTGATTCTGGGTATTTAAATTTTTTTTTAAATCTCATTGCAATTTGCAACAATAGAAATCTTGATTTTAATTGTCTTAGGTTTACACTTTACAATTATTTTTAATAGGACCTAAAGAAGAATTTTGTGTAATAACCAATAGCAAGCATGGGCAAAACAAAGTCAAAAACTCCTCATATGAGTGCAAGCATAAAGGAAAAGAAAGATATTATAGAACTCAGGCAAGTGCTATAACCCTAGGTTTCACCAATGAATGTCATGATATTTTTTATCCTGTTATCCATATAGATTTTGGAATCATGGGAATTAGACATTCATTATTTAATAAGTGGAAAGATCCATAGAAGGGGAGAAATTATTACAAATATAACAACAGTATTCGTGCACATACAAATAAACTAATTGCTCTGGTTATTGGATTAACAAAACATGTTGTACCTAAAGTATTCCCTTGCCCTGAAATTATAATGCTATGCACTCAAAATTATGATGAAAATAGAAATACTATTGTAAACCAAAACACTCTGGAGGAAATTTTATCCATAACTAAGAGTGAATTTTTCACTCTATTAGACCTAGGGCTAAGGTGTAAACCAAAAAGCTTTAACAAGCACATTGACTTGGATAAACTAGTACAGACTTATGACAAATTGGAAAGGGTTTTTCAAGATTTATATATTAAGGATTTAATAAACTCGGAGTCCTCTACTAGTGTTACACTGGACATATACCATAAGCCTCCTTATCAGTATGATATTTTTGTGCCATGGGTTCAGAACACTATTTTTTTGTTATGATTTTGTCTAGGATTGGACAGTAACAAGTAAGTGGGCACCAGTGTTCTTGAAATGATTTATAATATCCATTGACGAAGTCAGTTAGTTGAGAAGGTAGATGTAAGATATAATTTTGTTTAGCAAATTTTTGAATCTATGCAACAACAATACTAATGATTAAAAAAAGTACAACTATAGGAAAGATGAAGACATTTAGGTTCACAAGATACTTGTGCTACCTTCTTTTAGCAAAGCATCAGCCAATATTTGAGATAGAGAACAACAAGCTTGATATTGAGGTCTATAAGTTTGATGAGAAACCCCAAAAGAAATCAGAGACTCGAAGTCTAGTATATGAGTGGACAGATAAGATGAGGATGACTGCTAAAAATAAAAACTACAACCATTTTGTAGACTTCTTTTTGACACCTATTTAACAAAAAATCACAGGCACTTCGATACCTAGATTGCCTATGCGTTGTAAAGAATGCATTCAACTGGGAAGTCAAATTCAATTAGCTAACTGGTTCTTCATGGAAGAGTACATTGTCTTAAAGTTTTACAGTTCAGCGATTGAACCCTACAAACTTCTAATGCATGTTATAGAAAGGGTTTTTGCACTAGCATATGTACGGCAGATGGAGAGTGCAAATGAACTTTTTAGTGGACAAGAAAAGAAAACAATATTTCCTTCCTTGTCTTTCACAATTGGAGGCCTCACATTTGAGAGAAAGGCTTTCAAAGTGGCAAATGAATTGGTAAATTTTTTTGGCTTTGATTTTGTCAATCACTAGAATTATGATCCACTAAGCATAATAAAAATGAATCTTATTGCCAATGGAAACTCTGTGAGCAAATATCAACATCAGGAGATGCTATTGATAGAAAATTTCTAAAAAAAGGATACATGGGATGAGGTTAAGAAAAGGATGGAGAAACATGCAACAGAGAATAATATTTCAATGCAAAAAAATTTCATCCCAAATTATGACATTGCACATATCAGAGTCACAAATTAGAGCTTCTAACATACTCGAATTTCTATGAGAACGCATATTAAACTTCTAGGAGGTCTATGTCAAAAGAAATTAAAGAGGCATGCGCATCTACATCATGGTGTCAAACGAAGATGACTATTTTTTAGAAAATGAGGCAAAATTTGGGTGAACCAAGAACATCATCAAGTTTTGAGGAAATTGAGGAGGATGAACTTTTTAGCCATTATTGGAATAAAGAGCATCCATTTGTGCTATATGATTTTGGTAGTTGCAATGACAATGATAATGAAAGATAGAAGGACCTCGAGTTTGATGCCGACATTCAAGGTATTCAGGATTCTAGGTCAACTAGGTGTAGAGATAGTGTTAAACTTCAAATGAGTGATCTCTTAAACAAATGTATAGTATAGGGGCAACTATGATACAAAAAATGGGTTATGCAGGTATAGGGACCATTGGTGCAAGTGGTGAAGGGATTTGAGATCTAGTTTTAGTACTAGACCCACCCAAAAGAGGATGTAAACCAATCATTGGAGTCTCTAAGATTGAAGGTGATTCATCTAGAAAGGGTTTAAAAAATTATACTTTTGCTTCTGAAGGTCATCCCAACACATTATTTTTTAAATCTTCAAATCTAATTGTAGTTGATCCCACTAGCACTAGCATGGATGAACCTTGTGTAAAAAAGAAAAAAGTTATGGCAATTACATTGCAAGCAATGTTAGCGATTACTTCACCAATGTATGCACCAGTAGCTTCTGTACAAAACCCAAAAAATAGTCCTAAAACACCAAGATTTGGAATAGGCCATCTTTAGTCTGTTGGCAATCCTCAAAATATAATTATTGGTGGAGTAAGTTTAACTAGAGTTGGAGGAGCATACAATGATACAACTAATAATTCACCTTTCAAACAATCAATTGTGTCAGCAAACCCAAAGTTTAGTTTGAACAAGTTTGCATCAAAGTTTGAACAGACAAGCAAAAGAAATAGGCAAATTATGAAGACTTTGAAAAGTGATGCAGTTGATGAATGTCAAGGTTCTACTAATAGAATATTTCCAACATATGATCCAAATAATGAAATGATGAACTTCATGGATGTTATGCCCTTGGGTAGAGATAATAATCCACCAGAAAATGTAATAAATTGTAATGATGTACAAGTTACCAGTCATCAAATGGATTTGTCAAAAGTGAAAAATATTGACAATATCAATATATCAAAAGAGAGCAACAAAATGGTCTACTCTACACTTCTAAAAGTGGAGAGGGAAAAGAAAAGGCTTACAAATAAAATAGAAAAGTTACAAGTGGACCTTGATAATGTGAAGGCCAAGGAGAAAGTAGCAAACAATAGGTTCAAAGAATTACAAAATAGGATAAAGAATTCTTCTTCTACAGAGGCAATTGTCCAACATAAAAATATGAATGAAAAGTGAAAAATTTGACTAGAGGATTGGATGAGTGCCAAAAAAGACTTCAACATAAAAAAGCCTCTACTACACAGTTGTTCAATTTTGTAGAGAGTAGTATATAGGTCAACAATAAATTCAAAACTAACCTAGACTCTGTTGTCAAGGAAAATAATAATTTGAATATTGAATTGGAGAATGAAAAGAAAAAAGAGGAATCTAAGGCAATGATGATTTATAATTTGCAAAAAGAATTGGGGAATGAGAAGAAAAAAGAGGAATCTAGTGCAAACACAATCCATAATTTGAATAAGAAATTGGAGAATATGAAAAAAAAAAAAAAAGGATTCAACTGCAAAAACAATCCTTGACTTGAAGAAAGAATTGGAGAATGTGAAGAAAATGGAGTCTAGTGCTACTGTAAGCACTAACACAATCCACCATATGAGGAGGGAATTGGAGAATGCAAAGAAAAAAGAGGAGTTAGCTATAAAGAAAATCCTGAATTTGACAAAGGAATTGGAGAATGTGAAGAAATAGGAGTATACTCAAAGACTCCATGATTTGAAGAAGGAATTGGACAATGCAAAGAAAAAGGAGGAGTCCACTGCAAAGACAAACCATGATTTGAAAAGGGAACTCGGGGATGAGAATAAAAAAGAGGTAACTAATGCAAATACAATCCAAGATTTGAAGAAGAAATTGGAGGATGAGAGGAAAAGAGCAACTAATTGGCAAGGGAAACTAGAGGAAATATAGAAAAAGAGTGAAAAAGAGATGTTTAAAATGAAGAAAAAGATGGAGAATGTAATTGCACAAAATAGAATGACCTCTTTCGAAAACCATCATGTGAAGGATACTATAATAAACATAGTTAAGCTTATCAAATAAGAAAGATGGGGCAAAATAATAAATAATAGTAATAGTTTGTTTGAATGGCTTGATTTAAATAGAAATCTTAGACTTCTCTTTGAAAATGTAAAAAAAATGTTCAAGGTAAAAGAGGAATCTTCACCTATTCCTTAAGAAATCTTGCTAACAAAATTTTGAATAAAATATGAAGATCTAGTGATAGGGATTAGGCAAACTATGGAATAAACAACCACTTGGATGCCTCTGTAATGACCATTGATGTCTATCACAATTGCGAACAAGTAGTGAAAATAGATGAAGCCCTCAAATCTTCTTTCGAAGACTTGATGAAGATGAATCACATCATACTAAACTTGCTTAATGTTGGATTACCAAATCTAACAAACTCAAATGGTAGATTTATTGGAAAGAAGACTACATGAAAAAGTTGTAGAACATCATGAATTTTGATTTAGGCAACTTGCATGAGGAAACCACTCCAGAAAGAATTGCAAGTTGCATCAAACCACTATCAACAATGAATGAAGTTATCGATAAATTTCTTGATTCATATAAGACTATCTCTATGAAGTATTCATTGTTGATGAAGTTACAACTATTTACCTACAACCTCAAAAAAATGGAGCTTCCAAATGATGCAGAATGGAACACCCTAAAGAACTTCATTGGAGTTGGGTCATCTTCTCAAACTATTAGTATTGTTGTCAGTGGTAGTCATAGTTGCTAGAACTAAGAAGTAACAACTTAGTAAGTGATAGTACTATAATCATTTTGTTACTTGTTGCTCTTTAATTTCAAATTTTGGATTTAATTTCAACTTTATTTAATGTTAATTGTTACAGGAATCAAGAACTAGCATATCAGGATAGTTGGGCAACCAAAAACTAACATACTATTACTACACAAAGTAGATGGAAAAAAATTTCTTACTACTTGAAAAAATTGTACAATTGGCAATGTGGAAAATTGGCAATGTGATTGTACACACATAATGTATTATGTAGTAATAATATGATTATATATACAATTACAAACTGGCCTACAACTATTGTTGCTCCCTTGTATCTGCAAAAGGGAATTCAAGGTCATTTCAATTTGACATTGAGTCATTTTCAAAGGGTTGTAATTGTTTGTAATTGTTAAATGTATTATGTTGTAGGCTGATTTATAATTATAAATTATAATACAATTTATTTTTTAAATAGGGCTTATTCTATCAAATGCATTATGTTACAATTTCTTAAAGAAACTAGAATTAATGAAAATCTCAACATGTAATTCTGTAACATCAACATGTTCAAAAAAAAAATTAAGAATCTGTAAAAGGATAGTGAATGAAGGCTATAAATTAACTTCTAAAATAATAATTAACTAGCCTACTACTTGACTCACACAAAAGTTAGAACTTAAGGTTGAGAAGCTACTATAGTTGCCAACTATCTGGACTGGCTAAGCATCACTATCATCAGAATCCTCCTCATTTATTTCATATAACATTTCATCATTCATTGTGTTTTCTTCAAATTCACTATTAGCATTAGTATGCATGCCAAAGTCAACATCATCTTCATTACTTCCAATATCAGGACATGAACCACTGCCACCGCCATCACCACTACCACTATCACTGTCAATTGGGTTTGAAATGTTGGCAATCCCTCTTCTTTGACATTGGTTTCTCCAAATGTTGAGAGCCTTATCATAAGAGAAACTATCTACTTCATACCTAGAATTATAGAGCCTCAAAAAATTATCCAAATATTTATCTAATTTGTTTCTAACCTTTGACTTCAGGAAGCCCAAAGTACTAATAGTTCTCTGATCCTCCATTGAACCCAATATCATTGTCAAACATAAATTAGTAAGCTTGAAATATTCTATTATTGACTCTCTCAACTGATTTCTCTCACCGAGGTTTTTCCAAATCTTTGTTACCACTCCTTCTGTAGAAGTTGTGAAAACCAACTTCACAGATTACCAAGATCACATGTATGCAAATAACTTGCTGAAGAGAAACTGAAAAAAGAAGGAAAAAGTAGAACTTGGAAAAACTCAACAAGATGAGAGAAAAATTGTATTCCAAGATTGATTGATTGAATGCTTGAAAAAAGAATTACAAGAGTTCAACCTTAAAGGTGAACGAAAGTCCTAAAGCCTAAAAAAGCTAGGTTGCACAATATAATTAATATAAAATATTAATTATATGCACCTAAGAGATAGCTTAAGAAAACTAGAGTAATAGGCAACTTATTTAATTAAATCAAAGTGATTTAATTAATAAGTATAAACAATTAATTACTCTAACACCCCCCCCCCCCCTTATTGTAGTGGTTGGCTACCTATGCATTTTAGTGAGATGGATCACCTACCATATAGACACTCTTGGTTCGTGCCTTCTATTTTCATGGAGGATCTTCAAATTAGCAGTTTCTTTCTGATAGGTTGCCTGTCACCTCACCCCCAAAGTGTCCCAAAAAGTCGCTCTTCCTCCTGATTGAAGAAAAAAACCTCAAAAAAGCTGGGGTTTCTAACTCCAAATCACGGCTTCAAAAATCCTTCGAACAAGAAGCAGTAGGGTGGCTCTAATACCATGTAGAAGTTGTGAAAACCAACTTCACAGATTGCCAAGATCACCTACATGCAAATAACTTGCTGAAGAGAAATTGAAAAAAGAAGGAAAAAGTAGAGCTTGGAAAAACTCAACAAGATGAGAAAAAAATTGTATTCCAAGATTGATTGATTGAATGCTTGAAAAAAAAATTACAAGAGTTCAACCTTAAAGGTGAACAAAAGCCCTAAAGCCTAAAAAAGCTAGGTTGCACAATATAATTAATATAAAATATTAATTATATGCACCTAAGAGATAGCTTAAGAAAACTAGAGTAATAGGCAACTTATTTAATTAAATCAAAGTGATTTAATTAATAAGTATAAACAATTAATTACTCTAACACCCCCCCACCCCTTAATGCAGTGACTGGCTACCTATGCACTTCGGTGAGATGGATCACCTACCATATAGACACTCTTGGTTCATGCCTTCTATTTCTATGGAGGATCTTTAGATCAACAGTTTCTTTCTGATAGATTGCCTGTCACCTCACCCCCAAAGTGTCTCGAAAAGTAGCTCTTCCTCCCGATTGAAGAAAAAAACCTCAAAAAAGTTAGGGTTTCTAACTCCAAATCACAACTTCAATAATCTTTCGAACAAGAAGTAGCAGGGCGGCTCTAATACCATGTAGAAGTTGTGAAAACCAACTACACAGATTGCCAAGATCACTTGCATGCAAATGACCTACTCAAGAGAAATCGAAACAAGAAGGAAAAAGTAGGGCTTGGAAAAACTCAACAAGATGAGAGAAAAATTGTATTCCAGGATTGATTGATTGAATGCTTGAAAAAAAAATTACAAGATTTCAACCTTAAAGTTGAACGAAAGCCCTAAAGCCTAAAAAAGCTAGGTTGCACAATATAATTAATATAAAATATTAATTATGTGCACCTAAGAGATAAGAAAACTAGAGTAATAGGAAACTTATTTAATTAAATAAAAGTGATTTAATTAATAAGTATAAACAATTAATTACTCTAACACCCTCTTCATTTGGGTTCTCCATAAGATCATATTGTTCCCTCATTATGTTTGCAAAAGAATATGATTGATCTCTCAGTTAAGATTCATCTAAAATTCCATTTATAGTTACTTCATTGAATACTTTAGGTTTGCAAAAATGTTGAATCAACGTCGTCATTCTTCTTCAAAAATTGGTCAGATAGTTTAGAGACCAATATTATGGAAAAATAATTGACATTGTTTCAATCAGTTCCTCTAGAGGGAATCTAAATCTAATTTTTGATTAAATATTGTAGAGAACTCGCTTGACAAATTCAAGCACAAAGTCTTTGATCTTCTTGAAGTCTTTACTTGTAATACATGAAAGTACCTTCTCTAGTTATGATTCAACTTCGCTTCCTACTTCATTGGGGTTGGAATTGAAGTTGATGTGGGCATAGTACTGCATTGGTATGTCAACTCCATGTACCCTGGCATATACCTCATTGTTTGCACCAATATGTAAAAAGTTCCTAGGATTGTTCAAATCTATGATTTCTATCCACTTTGCAAACTTTGATTCATCTAATGGTAGTAATGAATACAAAGTATCTAAGCTATTACATGCCATTTTATGTAGCTTATTATATTATGCAATGTACATAGCTCTTTGTTAAACCTTTTTTATAATATTTCTCATGTCCTATAGCATGGGGAGAATAGCTGCTAAAGTTAAGAGTATCTTAACATTAGTTAGACTTGAATATAGCTGAGGGAATCTGTCTCACACAGAGTGGATTAGTCCAAGCAATTACAAATATTCAAAGATTACTTGATGCGCTAATCCATCCAAAGAGATCCATCTAGTATCATTATCTTTAAGAAGCTTCCTCCCATTAGTAAGTCCTTGAGCAAAGTGTTGAAATTCCCAAACTCATTTTGTACTTTGACAAACTTATTGGTAAATCTTTTTTATTAGAGATTCCACTTTACTTACACAACCAAAATCATTGACAATTCCAAAACCTAGATTCATTCGATGGGCCATTCAATGAATGGGAATAGCATAGGGTGCCAAATTGTTCTTGATCTTTTTGAAAAGACTGTCTTTATGACCTTGCATAACTGAAGCTCCATCTACTCTAACACACACCAATTTTTTGGCAATCTCCATTTTATCCAAAACCTCCAGATTCAATTAGAGTACTCTTTAATAAATCATATAAATTTTTAGTTATCACAGTACAATTCAATTTAGCAATAGATAGTAGAAAGGGTTGATGACAAAGATTGTTTATAGTATAAACATGCATGCACACCCAAGAAGTATTATCAATTGATGTAACTTCATTTGGAGACAATGCAATGAAATTTGAGTGTTTTATTTTTTCCTTCATATCTTCTTTTTCAACTTGTGCAAGACATCTAGCCCATTCTCACTCGCTATTTACTAACAAGTGATTGTTCATATAATTTCAAACTTTGAAAAAGAACAATAAGGCAATAATTGAAGGGTAGTCTATCATAGGATGTCCTCTACTCAAAATATAAAATACCACACTTAATTGAACTACTTTTCCCATATTTTTCACTTCCATTGCTTCCCCAATGAGATCTTCAATGAAACCTTTTACTGTAGAATGCTTCTCCCATAATTGCTAGTGTAACTCATATATTTCGGCATTCCTAACATGCAAACAATTGTCTTTCATTTTCCAAGTTACAACTCCATCTATAGTTTCCTTTTTGTAAACTTTACTACATGCTTTTCTATGTTATCAAGTTTAAACTACAACCTCTTCTCCTTCTTTGTTATCTCTATGCAACTCTTACATCTGCATTCTACAAGAGGCTCACCATCAATTGGATTGGCCATTGGTTCAATGAACCAGTACTTTTCCACCCATTCTAACTAAAAATTCCTTTTGGAAAAATCCCAGTGAGATTGACCTTTCTTTGATTCCAATTTCCTTTTCCCCTTTTGTGCATAAATATGATTTATGGAATCACTTTTGGTTTTCTCACTTGAATGGTCCAGGACTAACTCCAACTCTATAATATCAATTTGTGACTCCCTACTCAGGGAAAGTGCCTTCAAATCATGTTCAAGTTCATCCTCAACTAAGATATCAGGTTCACCAACTTGAACTTCTTCAATACGGTCTAGGACTCCTAGTGATGAATCTCCTTTTTCAATAAGCACTGGAGATCTAACTTGTGAATCATATAAGTTGCCAACATTTTCACCACCAAAATATGCCACTATGCTTCTATATTTTGGTAATAGTGGCCTCTCTTGGCTTTCATGGATCCTACTAGAACCCCTGTTACCTCTCTTGTTTGATATTGCAAATTGATAAAGGCTACAAAAAATAAATCAACTTAGTTGTTGAACAAAAGACTCAAATAGTGATGACTCAAAGACTATGAATAGTGATAGTAGACTACTTAGACTGCATATAATAATAATAATATGATTCATTCTCCAAAAAAAGGTACTACTTCTATGGTACTACAGTTTATGGTACTACTCAATATAATTTTCAAACCTATAGGCTATCTTAGCATGTGAGATGTCTAGTCACCAGTGGACACTAGACAGTAATGTAGACATCTAAATCTGATTATATCACTAGGTAATCATATTTAATCATCTTCTATGACATTACTAATTAAATATTTATTATTTAATTAATTAATCATCATCCCCTTATTTATTTATTTATTTATTTATTTATTTAACTATAGTCCAATTGATAAAATCAGATGATAACCCAAAATCAACTTATCAATTAAATCCATATTCCTCTGTTAAATTAAATAAATTCTTAAGTATATTTAATTTAATCTCATATCCTCCATTTTATTAAATAAATCATTTAATAAAATATCCAAACCCCTAAAACCTACCTTTTCCCCTAATCCAACCCATTCACCCATACTAACCTCACTTAGCCTCCTAACTAACCCATCCTATCAAAGTTAAGCCACTTGCCCCCTAACCCCCTTCCTAAGCCAATCCTAATCCCCCTCCTAAAAATTTGCATAACTTTAAGTGAGATTTAAGACTTTCTAACTCAATCCAATGTCAAAAATCTCATCCTCACCCTCTTACACAAACATTTATGGCTCTTACACAAGCATTTATGAAGTTGAAATCCCTCCATACCCCCATTGTTGAAACCCTCATCCATATACACACTTGGTAAAAATCCCCATCCTTTGGAAGCTTGAGCACACCATGAGCACACATATCCATCCACCAAGGACATATCCACTTCATCATGGGTTATACCATAAGCAGCCTACCATTCTTGGTTTACTTCCTTTTGGGGTAATAACCTTGATCCTATCTTAAGTGTTAACTATTTAATTATTTTAATGCTTTCATTATTAGATTAGTATTCATTTTACACTACTAGAATAGGTGATATATTTTTGCATGCTTGGTGGGACCCTACATTTGGGTCACCATAATCATGCTCTTTTGTTTATTTTGTTAAACTAATCCACCTAAAGTTTTGTGCATATTTGTGAAGGCGGGTGGTGTTTTAACATTTTTGTAGGCACCAAGGCCTCTTATTAGAAATTGTGCTCTTGGCCATGAAAGAAAATTCAAATTTAAGCAACATTTTAGGAGCCTTTTTCCATGATCTCGTAGCCCTAAAAACATGAACCTATAGTCATGGGATCATAGCCTAAACCCATGGGAACGCATCCCCACAAAGGTAGGATCGCTCTCTGTCTCGAACCCCACCACCAAGCACCATTCAAAACCCCCCCATCAATCCCGTTGACCAATCCTCTTGTGACAACACTAGTTTTTACCAGTGGGATCACTATAAAAGACCTACGGGAATACTTGAGATATTTAATCAACTAGTATTCTCCACTTCTTTCCTCCATTTTTGAACTCATCAATCAATCCTTCAGCGAGAACGCTCCCTCATATACTCGCAGGATCACCATTTCGTGGGATCGCCCTGTGAATTTTTTTACCCACAGCCCATTTTTTTGTAGTTTCACCAGTTCTCTGTACTACAATCTTGCTACCTCTCAGTTACATTTTCGCACTGCGGGATCGCTATCCTAAACCGGCAAGATCATTGTCCTAAACCCATGGGATCATTGTTTTACCTCATAGGATCATTGTTTTACCTATCGGATTGTTGTCCTAAACTCATGGGATCGCTTTTTTTTTCTTTTTTTTAAAGAGTACAAATAAAATTTTGACTTTTGGTGGTTATGTAGGACAGGGGTAATTCTAAGCATTTGTATGCCTATAAAAAGAAACAAAAAAAGTTTAAAAACTTTTCCCAAAGTTAAGCTTTTGATTTTGGGAATTTTTTGTGTGACTAACCAAATTGGTTTTTTTGTTGCATTGCAGATTGGAGCATCTTCAAAGCCTAACCATGTTTTTTTTTTTATAGGTTTCTCTTAGAATGAACTTGCATGTTTAAACAAATATTTCATTGAATGAATATCACTCAAATCAATCTTGAATGCCATGGACTAAAATCATGTTTTTCATTGGAATGCATGATTAAAATAACAAACACAATCTTGAATGCCAAGGATCAAATAATCATTGCTATACCTCACACTTCAACTTTGGGGCTTAAAAAGAAATCACTCAATTTTGAATGCATAAATGAATTGACTCGTTAACTAGTTCCTTATCAATTTTTTCATGCTGACGACACTCGATTTTCTTATGTTGACAAACTCTCAATCTTTATTATGCTAATGAAACTGTCAAGTTGGAATGAACATTATATGTCATAATCATGCATGTCTTCAACCATAGATTACAAAATCTAAATCATCAATTGGGAATAAACAAGTGTCTTTTAAACCCAAGATTACTTATCTAGTCTTGTTTTACACTTTTTAGGAGGCCTACTTGGGGATTTCATCACCCCTTGGGACAACCTCGACTCTAGCATTCTGGAGGAGTATAAATATCAGGAGGTGAATCGAAAGACATCTCTCTTGGAAGCATAATCTTGTCACTCTCGGCTAAGCCCTAAAGAACTTTATATCTTTGGGAAGTGAAGCTGGAGATTTGGGTTACCATCTCCTCCCGGCTATGTGACATTATTTTCTTTCATCTATAGATTTGGGTCTCACATACCTTGCATATATTGAGGACACCCCTAGCTTAGCTTGTATATCCTCATAAAACATATTATAGGGCTATTGGTGTGTTTGACATGCTTGAGTGTTAAAAACACTCCCCATGTTTCAAAAAAAATCAAATCTTTTTGCTAAAGAGATCACTTGTCTATCCTTTGAAATAGTTGTTAGCAAGTCCATTCGCAAAAACCCAACCATTGGTCAATCATTCCACCCAAATGAAAGGCATACTTAGTGTAGTCACTACCTCATCTGCAATTCATCCAAGCTTCCAAGCTTTCCTCTAGTACCATCATTCCCAAGGTCTTCCATAAAGTCTTCATTTTCCTCTCCATGTCTTAACTAGTAACATTCCATCCCTACCCAACCTATCATCAAAACATAATGTCACAATCCTATTCTGATGAGTTTGGTCATCCCACCTTTTCTCCCACTCCATCCTATTCCAATGATGATGATGATCTTTTTTATTATGATGGGTTTATTGAAAGCCTTAGAGATATTCCTCCAAACATCCTCCAAAATCAAAACATTCCTCCCAAATACTCTATCATTCCTCCATGCATACCCACTAGTATTTCTCATCATGCCTTTGACAAGGGAAATTCATTATTACTCTAATCCTCACCACCTTCCAATCTTGTGCCCACATATTCCTCTTATACATCATTCATCTCTCCATCTTCCTCCACCTTTATATCCCAGTCTCCACCATTCTAGAACATTGCTAATAGCTACATCCCTAGTCCATGCCCACCATCCCATATCCTCAACACCACTTTCCAAATCCTCCAACCAATCCTAGTCATACAATGCATCACCCTAATCCCCTTCCTCTTCCCAGTCCAACACACACATCTCCAAGAAATTTTATAGGGAAACGTACAGAAAATCCATCTCCCACACCCATCATTCCTCTTACATCATCCTACCACTATCATCCCTATTTCCTCCACCCCAATTATCAAACCCTTCCATCTCCTACCTTCCATCCATCAAATCCCTCCAAGTCCTGTCCACATATCCTCCTTCTAACATTACCCAAATCCCATGTAATAAATAGGTAATGAGTCCCTCCCCCATCATCTCATTCCCATTGAAGAAACTCCCACTCATCCATCTACCTCACTTAAAGAAACCATCCATACTTCTCCTATCATACCATCCACTCCCATCCATTCTTGTCAAGATCTTGTCCAAAAGCATTTTGGAATATCCCACAACACAAAAGAAGATCCCACCATCCCACTTATTCCCCTACATGATCCAGTTTAACTATTCATGTCATCTAAAGAGAAATCACCATCCCCTCCATATCCCAATCCTACTATCATACCTACTCCATCTCAAGATACATTCCCATCAACCCATCCAAATCAAGATCATATCCTTCCATCCCATGATGATAGATCCATAGAAGAAGAACTAACTATCATAGCTGAAGCTCAACTCCTTTAACTAATAATGGACTCACATCTTGTGTTCCAAATAATGAACATCATATTGAAGAATGAAATAAAAGTGTATCTCTAGATGTTGGTATCCCTCCTACCCCTTCATGGTCACAAGTCCTTCCATCTTTACCCCAAAGTTCCCATCCCTCTTGTTCTACATCTATTTTGGGCCCTTATCCTACTACTTCTTTGCAGCCCTCCATTTTGGGTCCATATATCCCTTATCCAAATCCCCCACCCTTTCCATCCATTTTGGGTCCTTATCTACCTAATATGAATCCTTTATCCCCTCCATCAATTTTGGCACCTATTGCTTCCTCGTTTCCATCTATTTTAGGCCCATATCCTTCATTCCTTCCATCCATTTTGGGCAATTATATGCATCCATATCCTGTATTCCAATCCATCATTCCATCCCCTCAAACCCATAAGCTAGCTCATCAAAGGCACTCATCCTTGAATCCCTTCCAACTTCTAACCTATATCACTCCATCCATAATCCCTCCATATCCCCCATGCTATTATTCCCATGCCATGGCTAATAAAATCATATTGGATGCCAAAATAAAAAAGCATAAATCCAAAAATCCACAAAAATCCAAGTATCAACATGTCCCTTCTAAAATACATGTTGCTGAAGAGAAGCATTTGATCCAAATCAAAGAAAAAGTCAAGAGGACCCGCACTTGAATGGTACTCTAAACTTCCTAGTAATATCAAATCTTGGTTGGAACTTGCAGACAAGTTCATCTCCCATTTTTCCTTTAACATTACAAATGAGGTGACACTTTCCAATTTGTGCTCAACTAAACAAAAGGTAGGAGAGCCATTCATCACATTCTTACTTCGTTGGAGAATCTTAGTCAATCAATGCTCACTGGACATTCCTGAAGAACAACAAGTAAACTTGTGCATTGAAAACTTAGTCCCAGACTTAATGTCTGTACTCAAAATCAAGAGCCCAAGCACCATTTCTAAACTAATGAAAAAAGGGGCTAGTATTTAAGATGCTCTTATCCATAAGGGAATCCTCAAGATAAACAAAGAAAACACAAGCACCAACTCATCTAATGACAAGCCAAAAAATTTCTCCAAAAACAAGAACATGACTAATGATGGCATTGTGGATGCCCGCACGATTAGCATAGCACAACCTCAATTGACTTTGAAAGGCACAAACCCCACAAATTTACAAACTCCTAATCAAACAACACCTCAACAACAAAAGACTAAGACTTCCACACAAGACAAACCCCGAAGGCATCCTAGAACTAATGACAGAAAATTCACACCATTGGGGATACCTCTTGAGACTGCATTGCAACAGTTACTGAGTAATAACTTCCTATAGTTACCCCAAATCAAAGATGAACTGTTGACTAAAGTCGATTGGTGGGATGACAAAAAGTACTGTGATTACCATCGCACCAAAGGATATAAGACTTCATCGTGCTTCCAATTGAAACATAAAATAAAAGACCTTATTGATGATGGTTTAATCATGGTTGATCCATCACTATTAGCATCCAACTCTGATCACACTATTTTCA
This sequence comes from Cupressus sempervirens, assembly GCA_028749045.1. NCBI lineage: Eukaryota > Viridiplantae > Streptophyta > Pinopsida > Cupressales > Cupressaceae > Cupressus > Cupressus sempervirens. Next base: position 501,273,231 of record CM053785.1, read on the forward strand.
ACGATCCTTTGGGTAATCATGACAAAGAGAAACCCTTGAGTTCAAACTCAAACTCACAAGGTAATGTGAATTACACATGCACCGGATATGACTACACTATCAATTGTTTTAATGAGTTTGATTCTCGCATATCCACATTCATGTTGAAGGCTAAAGACCCTCATTGTGCTATCACTACATGTCACACCAAGATCACCCTACCTAGAGCTCCATCTAGACCTACTACTTCTACTAGACCTATACCCCTTAGTAGACCTGCTGCTTCTACTTCATCTAATTATAGCCTCGTTGAATGGCTCGGCAAGACCCCTGTGCAAATATCCATTTTGGACCTCCTACGTGCATCTCCCCAACATCAGAAGATCTTGGATCAAGTCCTTAAAGAGTTAGTAGTCCCAGATAACATTGATGTTGCCCAATTCCAAGCCATGGTTGGGAACCTATCTGCATCACAACATATCACTTTTTCCCCTTGAGATATTCCTAAGGACAAACCTAAGCACAATGATCCCCTTCATCTTGAAGTCTTCATCCATAATGCCAAAGTCAAACGTGTCTTAATAGATGGAGGAGCAGGACTGAACATATGTACTCTTAACATTGTCAAAGGTTTGGGTTATTATAAAGATTATGTGGATCCCTCTTGAAGAATCACAATAAAAGCTTATGATGATGGTGAACGTTTCTCCAAGGGCATCATCACATTACCTATCAGAGTTCGCCTAGCTACTAAAGACAGATTGTTCCATGTCCTAGATATCGAAATGAACTACAACATGATACTGGGATGCCCTTGGCTTCATGATATGAAAGTAGTCCCTTCTACATATCATCAATGTCTGAATTTTTCCTATGAAAATGTGGAGGTTACCATCCCCGGTGATCCAAATCCTTTCCAATTTTGTGCTAATCTGAGAAATGCTACTACATACCAAGTCTTAGCAAACAATGAAGCACAACCCACAGATTCCTCTAAGTATGTGGATGCTGATATGCTCCTCAGTAAGGCCAAGGAAAAGATGAAAATTGAAGACAATGGGTGTGGAGAATACTTTATGTCTTATGTATCCCACATTAGGGAGTCACCACTTTCTCCCATTAGTACACAAGATGCCACTACTATCAATGAGAATACTTCTGTTTGTATGGAGAAAGCAAAAGAAGGCAAAAGTAGAACAAAAACCCACTTTGGTATCTTCTAACAGGTATGGACTTGGGTTTACTATCATGCAGAAACAAGGCTATGATGGCTATAGTGGTCTTGGATCTCAAAAACAAGGTATAATTGAACCTATCACTACAAAAGGATGACCTCCTAGTTTGGGGCTTGGATTTGAACCATTATGGATAGGTCCTCCTAGTACTACGGTACCTATGTGTAAGACTATGGATGTTTTGAATGATGAAAAGGCATCTGAGGATATCCCACTTGAAACCAACAATCCTCTAGCTTCTAAACATAACCCCAATGATCCAACTAAATTAGATACCCATATGTCTACCTTCAACCAAAGCCCATTCAACACTGATGATGACATCCCCTCAAGTTATCCTAAACTATTGGATTGGGACCAACATGGACCACTAATTTTTGATCAATTTGACAATGATGACACTCTCATAATAGACTTTGAAATCTATGAAGGCATTATCCTTGACAATCATAAAGAAGCAATTTCTCCTAAAGTGAACACATTAGCATATTGTTGGGAGTCAACTCCATTTCATAGCAAAGGAAAAAATAATGAGCATAGGTCTCTTAGTGAAAATCGAAAGGTGCCATTAGATAATAAAAAATCAAAAGCTAAGTAGCTCCCAAGGATACAAAATGAAAAATATGATGCCATGAATATCAGTGTTCTAGTGTTCAACATTCCACAAACTCTTTTGGAGCTCTCTCAATCAGCATTCATGTGGAAGATCATTGGTCTCAACCCTCCCAACCCTCCCTTATATCTAGTTATTTATCCCTAAATCCAGCTACCTAATTTTTCCAACACCCAAGATCAAATATTTATCCAACAAGCCTTTGCATATGTCATCATTACCGATATTCCATACATAGCATCCTTTGACCCAGATGCCTTGATTTGCAAGAGATAGACACTGTCATACATATGGTACATGATGGTATATCTCAAGGCCTTTCCAATGGTTTGATTTTAGCTACAAGCTTGAAATGACTCCTATGTAGTTATGGTCAATCATGGATCCAGAGCTTATTAGCTAGCAGCACCAACAACAAATTTCTTATTAGTAGTTGTTAGTAACATTCTTGATTCCATCTAAAAGTCTTGAAAAAATATCAAAAAAATAGTAAAATGTCCTTCAAAAAAGAAAAGAAAAAAGTGAAAAAAAGTCATGAAAAAATTTGGATGCCTTGATCAAAACCTGGCAAACAGGCATCTTGGCAAAAAATTTGAGTCAAGAGAAAAATCTCATCCAAAAGTGAAAACCTAGCAAATAGGAGCTTTGGGCAAGTACCATGGTGAAAACCTGGCAAATAGGCATCATGTGTAATTAGTTTTTGCTCCTCCATCTATCAGGATTCCATCTGGTTTTTTCCCCTCTATCATTCCTTGATCATATCCTTCATATTGGAAGACATCCTTGGTCCCTTATCATGGCTCACGAACTGGTTAATGTCCTTTGTTATCTTTCCTAAGCATCAAAAATCTACACATACACTCTGTCATTGGTCTTTGTACATAGTTTGTGTCTTGTCTAGGGGCATATTACCTACACATTGCATGAGTTTGAATTTGAACTGGAGGCATATCCTTGAGCACTTTTTATCCATTGGACTTATCGCATAACGGATTGGAGCTAACACTTGTACATGTTTTTATGATCCTGAAAAAACCCCAAAAACGCAAATATGATCTTGAAAAAATTCACTAAAAATCATATAATGTCCTAAAAAAAAGCACTAAAAATCATAAAATGTCCTTAAAAAATCACTAAAAATCATAATATTTCCTAAATAAACACTAAAAATTGTAAAATGTCCTGAAGAAACTAGTCACACCAAAAAAATCAAATATCCCCAAAAATCCTAAAAATCACAAAACCCATCAAAAATTTGCAATAAACCTTGTACATATTCACTATGGATAACCACCCCTTTTGTGTACACACTTGCACTTTGCCGACTGAAACTCAAAGCACTACACTTTCAAGACAATCACACAACCTGAGCAATGTGAATCGATAGTCAATCCAATCCGCAACCAAAACTATCACACTGTCAACATGTCAAACACTATCTAAACACCTCAAAACATTTAAGAAGAAAGTAATAATGGACAAGAATAGTTGTTGGCTCACGCTATTTAGTGAGTGATTTATTTTTTGCTTTGTTTTATTTTCAATCATGTTCCTATGCTACTTGATGATATAAACTAATCTATGAGGGTGGTCGAGATGGTTCATGGTCATGTTTTTCTATTTCTATCTGTTACAATGTACCTTTGAGAGTCTGGGGCACATACATATGTCTCAGGAAGGACAAAGTCATTTTCTATCTGCATTGTGCTTGTTTACACAAAAGGCTTGCATTTGCACTCTAGCCCTTTATGCCATGATTTGTTGCATTTTGTTTGCCATATCAAAATAAAGCTCCATTTGACATATAGTGCACTTTCTAAAAGCATTGCCATATCAAAATAAAGCTCCATTTGACATATAGTGCACTTTCTAAAAGCAAAAGTCTTCACCTCAATCTAATTGGTTCTCATCCCATCTCCTCAATCTTCTATCATTCATCTCATTCTCCATCGCCATGATCATGTCTTCCAATTCACCAAATCATCTTCATCTTGCATTCATGCATTCCTACATCATCCTACACTATCAATCAACTTTCTATGGCTTTCCACCTGATTCCACCTTAGTATGACATTTGTCTCACCTTTTTTGACCAAATATGACCATTTTTTATGATTTCACTCATGTTATGACATCTTTCCATCATTTTGGGCATGCACGCAAAGTTTTGAGGCATTCTAAGTCCAATCGGGTTATTTTTGGCCCCCAGAGCCTTTTAGGGCATAGTCTGCCCTTTTAGAGCATAGTTGGGCTTCCAAAGTGCATCATGGGTGCACTTGGTACTATCATTATGCACTTGGTTGATATTTGGGCGCACTTGGGGACCTAGGGTATCCAGAACTGCTCGCAGGGCCCCTATGTTGCACTTTAGAGGCCATAACTTTTGTGTTTCAACTCTGATTTATGAACCGTCAGTTGCGTTGGACTCATATATTTCTTGTGAACATAATGAGATTCATTTTAATTTTTTTTTCATTTTATGGAGTCTTAATCCTTGACATTACTCTTAGGCTCCTAGTTGCCCCTCGTCATGTTGATTTTGGCCCCCAGAGCCTTCTCGAGCACATTTTGCACTTTTCGAGTCCACTTGGGATTCCCAAGTGTATCATGGATGCACTTGGTACTTTAATGAATTAATTTGGCTTACCACGTGCATCAAGGATGCACTTGGTTGATTTTTGGGTGCACTTGGGGACCTAAGGTACCCAGAACTGCTCCTGGAACCCCTATGTTGCACTCTAGAGCCCATAACTTTTGCATTTTAACTCGGATTTGCAATCTGTCAGTTGTGTTGGATTCATATCTTTTTTTGGAAAAAATTAGCTATCATTTTCATCATTTTTTGTCTTTCTTGATTGGTAACCCATGCTATTACTCTCGGGCTCTCGATTGACCCCGTTCTGCACTCTAGACCTCATAACTTTCATATTTTAGCTCTGATTTGGGATCTGTCAATTGCTATGGTTTTGTCTTCTCATTTTCAAAAATTTGACTTATAATATGCTTCTCTTAGTCAATTTCTCAAGGGGGCACCCATAAATATATTCCCTACTGGGGCATGTTGTGGCTTTCTCATCAGTTATTCTTTGACACAACGCTCTAAATCACATTGTATCAAAGAGGGGCAAAATGTAGATGCTCAAAAATGGTTTGCATCTATGGTTTCATCACTTCTTCATACTAATTTGTCCCATTTCCTCATTCTACTAACTTTGATCTTTTGGCCAAATTGATCATACCTTATCATTTGTATCCTCTTTCACATCAATTTCATGTCATTTCAAAATCATATCAAATCAACTTGAAACCATTTCATATCAACTCAAAATCACCCCAAATCAACTTTTAATCACTCAAAATCAGTCCTAATCAACCCAAAATATAGCAAACATCCCAAATCAATCATCATTTATCCAATCCTAGGTATTGTTGTGGCTTTTAGTGCCTTGGAAACCTATCAACCTATCAATCTTATCAATTTGACCTTAGTATTATCATGGCTCTCAGTGCTAGGTCAAACTATCATTCATGTCATTCAATCTTTGAGGTTGTTGAGGCTTTCAATGTCAGATCATGGCATCATCAACCATTTTAATAATATTGACAGCATTTGTCAATGTTATTATGATCAAACCTTTTTAATCAATTTTGATCTTGTAGCATTTACAATATCGGTTAAATGTTACATATCAATCAATTCATGCCATGTGTCCTTGGCATGTTATCAATTTCAATCGATCAATTTGACCATGGCTTTGTTCCACCTATCACCATCCTAGTTAATTTCCACCATCATTGTCACATTTTCATCAAAGGATATTGTCGCATTTAGTTAATCAATTTTGTCCAATCATCTACTAATTTTCCCTATAGGATTAAATAACCCATAATTTAATCCTATCATTCTTTCTAATTATTCTTCCTAATTATCATTCTCAATTAATTAATTGGTTCATCATCCGCAAACCATGGAAATTTGCAAGTTCCTAAGTTATATTTTCCATCAGTAATTCCATTTCTTACTAATTCTTATTGTGGAATAAAAGGATTTTTAATTCAAATATTCCATAAAATATTGCATCATAGTGACACTTGGATATGACACCTCGCGGATTCTCCTTCGACATTTGGCTAAGATTTGTCATAATCAAATATTCTTATTTCTTATGCATGTCCCTATTTGGTTTACTTGTCATAGATTCTTGGCTTTAAGTGGGTTGAGGTATCTTATGACGCGTCATAGATTCTCTTCCACCTTTAGCCAAGTTTGACTTTCATGTGTCATAGAATCCTAGATTTGGCATCTTTTGTCATATGTGTCATGGATTCTCAAAGGAATCTCTTGCCACATCGCATATCTAAGGGTGACAAATACAATGCTCTCATCCTCCATGCCAATTATAAAATGAGCATTCCTCCTCTCATTTCCGGTCCTAATTCTTAGATCCTTTAGGTCCCTAATTCTTGAGCATTTTGCAAGTTCTTAGCTTCTTTTCATTTTCACGCCATTTTCTCTCAAGCTTAAAATCACACTTCTAGTATTCTCATGGCATTATCCCTATCATAGACTTTGCTTCAATATTGTGTGTGTTATAGACAAGTTGGAGCTACATAATTTGGAGAAGAAAGAAGAACATGGGAGCTACAAACAAAAGAGGGGGTTTCTAACCTTGTGTATGCTTCTTTTGATTAGTTTGGCTTTCATGGTAGACTAGTGGGTGCTAACGTATGTTGATTAAGTTTTGTGATTTCTCATAGTATGTTATGCAGTTAGCCCGTTTTCTAGGTACTACAATATAATCCAATCGTTTTCAACTTCCTCCCTTCCTACCAACATCTCTAAGTCAAAATGCATCAAAAAAGTCAAAAAGGTCAAAAAAAGTCAAAAAAATCAAAAACATCAAAACAAAAAAACAAAGAGAGAGAGAGAGAGAGAGAGAGAGAGAGAGAAACATCCACTGGTAAAAACTTGGCAATTCAAGTGCCTTGGACAAGTACCATAATGAAAACTTGGCAAAAGAGCATCATGCATAATCCCTCCATCCATATGCTCTACACACTTGGGGGCACATTCCATCACCCACTATTTCCATATTATCCCACCATACTAACCACATCCCATCCATTTCACCCACCATCCTCCTTTAGATCTTGATAACAATAAAGTCCACCACCATATACATGCTTTTGGTCATCCTTTTGACATCCATTTCCCCTCAAAAATTTCATCCTCCTATCCTTTATCCACCCATTCTTTCATCCATGTAATCCCTCCATCATCCTCAACCACCAAATATTATTATCCCCTATCTTCCCTGCTCATTCACCTTTCCTATCCTAGCTTCCCTCTACCTCATTATCCTCTTATCCCCCAACCCTCTATCCTATCACACTCCTCAAAAAAATCCTCTTAGCTTCCATCTATTTCCCTCATCCTCTTGTTGACCAAATCTTCCATCCTATCAACACATCCCATCCTATCCAAGCATTCCATCCTATCTAAACATCACATCCTATCAAAACCTCACATCCTATCCCAACATCCCATCCAATCCATCGTACAATCATGATCCAGCTATCCATCATATAGTATCCAATCTTGCATCACTCATCATCATAGCTCCTATACCAATCATAATCATAGCTCCTACATCAAATCATAATCATAGCTCTTGCATCAATCATAATCTTAGTCATCACCAATCCTAGAATCATAATCTCCCCAATCTTACCATCTTCCAAATCACTTCCCTAGGCTCAATTTCAAACAACTAATCGCCCTCCCCCCTCCCCTTATAACTAGTGTTCTTAACCATCACTTATCCTTGCACACAAGGTTTTCCTTTGGATCATTCTCCTATAGTGAGAGTATGAGCTTACTTCAACCCCCACTCATAGCCACTCTTAGTCCTCCTGCTCACCTCAAATTCTCATACTTTTCAAGAAGTTGTTAGGCCTCACCTTCTCTCCCCACCACCTTCTTGAGGGGGCATCACACAGTCCATTCTCTCCTCTTCCACTCAAAATTGGGGCAACTATATTGTTTTAAAAATTCTTCTTGGCATCGTTTATATCTAATTTTTTTTGAAATTGTGTTGTCTCAACACTATGTCAAAGAGGGGCAAAATGTAGACATCTAAATCTGAATACATCACTAGGTAATCATATTTACCCATCTCCTATGACATTACTGATTAGATATTTATTATTTAATTAATTAATCATCATCCCCTAGTTAATTTATTTATTTAATTAACCATAGTCCAATTGATAAAATCAAATGATAACCGAAAATCAACTTATCAATTAAATCCCTATTCCTCTATTAAATTAAATAAATTCTCAAATATATTTAATTTAATCCCATATCCTTCATTTTATTAAATAAATTATTTAATAAAATATCTAAACCCCTAAAACCTACCTTTTCCCCTAATCCAACCCATTCAACCATACTAACCTCACTTAGCCTCCTAACTAACCCATCCCATCAAAGCTAAGCCACTTGTCCCCTAACCCCCTTCCTAAGTTAATCCTAATCCCCCTCCTAAAAATGTGCACAACTTTAAGCAAGGGTTAAGACTTGCTAACCCAAGCTAAAGTTAACAATCTCATCCTCACCCTCACCCTCAAGAATTTATGGCTCTTACACAAGCATTAAAAGCTCTTACAAAGAATTTATGAAGCCCTTATCCCTTGAGCCTCCTTTGTTGACTATTTCTCTTGCCCTTCCCTCCATGCAATCACTCGATGACATGTGTCACCTCCTAATTAGCTCCAAACTAGCACAATCCATGTGCTTACTTTTAGGACATCCTAGCCCTCCATAAGCTTTTCTCAATCCTTACATCTTGGTCATTCATCTCTCTACCCCTTAGCCTATAAATGAAACACTCTCCCTTCACAAAAATCATCCACTTTTTATGCAACCTTATAATGCTCCACTAACTACTCCATCATAGCTATTTTGCACCATGACCATGCTAAAATACACCCACACCTCCATTATTGAAACCTCCACCCATCTACACACTTGGTAAAAACTCCCATCCTTTGGAAGCTTAAGGACAACGTGAGCATACATCCACTATCCATCAGGGACATAGCTTTTTCATCATAGGTTATGCCCAAGGAGCTTACCATTCTTGGTTTTCCTTCCTTTTGGTGATAACCTCATCCTATCATAAGTGTTAGCTTATTTAGTATTGTGAATGCTTTTGTTAGTATTAGTATTTCCTTTATGGAACTACTAGATTAAGTGATACAAGTAAAACTAAAAAATAACTAATACCGTTGTACTAGTACAGTAGTACCACTATCGACATTAAAAAAAATTAAAAATCACTTTCCTTTAGGAAAACTAGGATCCACAAGTCAATGGGCAATGCACTCAGCACTCTAAACCTTCGGCAACAATAAGAAATGTCAGTCTCCAGACCAAAAAAGAGAAAATTGTGCAAAATATTAATATCTTATAGTCCAATCTAGGTTGGCAAATTACATAGGATTAATAAGCGAGAATGTCAAACATAGGTGAAGCGCACCTTCCTATGCAAGCCCACAGTAGGAAACAGTTGGTTAAATGGGGTTGGTGGTCGACACATGTCAGGAAAATGGTAGGTGATGCCCAACCCAAGGGAAAACTATTTGGTTGTAGTAATGGCGAAAGAACATGGGCCAATAAGAAACAAACATGCAAAGGTTAGCAAAATGTTTAAAATAAATGTATCCAAAATGTATATTGCATTGGCGATTGGACTGATATTTTTGACCAATCATGTGATAACTAATGGGTGACTACCACAGGCGTTGAACCCAAATCTGATAAATATCTGATGATGTGGTTGGCCTACCTTGCATGTGTTATTCACCAAATGATAATAGATCCATGAGATGGGATCACCAAAAGGCGAAGATTCACCACTAAAGTAATCTCTATCCACATATTAATTGTTAAATATTCAACCTCAATATGTTCATTTTAATTCAATGTTAAATGTTATATTGTATTTCTTAATAATTTAATGGAAAAAAAATTAAATGCCAAAATATTTCATAAGTATGCATAACAATAAAACACAATTTTATATAGAAGTCCAAAAAATTCATTGATATTCCTTGAAAATTACTATGTACATGGAGACTCATGTACAATGATTGTAATTTGATAAAAAAAAATAGAAAGTGAAACCAAACTATAAGGGAAATCCTAGTACTATTGTACTAGTCTATGTAGAAAGCACGAGACCCGACGAAGGTTGTGAATTCTTGAAGCCACATGTTGTCCTATGCCACTTCATCCATATTATAACATTTCTGGACAAAATCCATGACAATTCATGCCCATTTCTTATGGTGCTTCAACTACCCACTAGTTAGGCCCAAAAAAATGGTTGTAGGGCCACATTCTAGCCAAGTTCCAGGAGCTTGTGGATTTTACATTCTCAAGAGATATCCACCCCTAATATTTCATGAGAAACAATGTTAATGTCATTTTCAAGATATTATTCTTTAGAATTCTTCATCAAGAGCATCAAGATGTCAACCCTTTCTTCTCTGAGGTTGAGCATAGAGGCTAGAAAATGGGACGTAATATCTATGTTGACATGGTACCTATACTCATTCTCCAAAAATTCATGCCCCAAATCCATTTTCACATCATGAATAATAAAATCCATAGTGAGCACAACCTCATTGAAAATTAATAAGAGATTTTCATCAGGGACATCGCCTAAAAAGGCCTTATGGTCTTCTTCTAATTTGCATGTCAGGTGAATTATAGTGTCCATCTGGAATCAAAATTTGCAAAATAATGAACTACAGAAAAATGACTATAGACTATAGAGAAATGACTATTAGTATACCACACCAATTAAACTAGACTAGAATTTAATGAGCACTACAACTACCAAACTACCGACTACCAAAAAATGAGATGAGAAATGATAAAAGAAGAAGCCCAATTGCCTATAAATAAGTTGAGTGGATGAGTGAAAGTCTCTAAATATTTGTCCTTCCAGCTTCTAGTTCAATTATTTTAAATGATTAAATCTTTTCAAATCTTCCACATAAATGCAAGTTTGTACCAAAAAAGATGTAATGCATGTGGAACCTATGGAAGAGGGAATGTCATTGATAGTGATAAGACATCTAATTAATAACCATTGCAAGTGGTACAGTGTGGAAGGAGATGTGTCACTATTTCAGAGACTTGAACAAACTCAAGGATATATTCAAGATGTGTGGCCTAAAATAAACCTTCAATTGTTGATATATAATAATTGGATGGTAGTTTGTAGATAGATGTTACTAGTTACACACATATATTAGAGGTATAACATGGTATTTGAAAGATTTCCCAAAAAATCATCACTTCAGACATCAATTCCTACTCGCATGTGTACTATGTACTAACTAGTAAAAATTTACTAGAAAATTAATTTATGATTTGCACAAGTTTGGAAATTAATAATTAAATACATCATTTGATTACTATAAAATAACTAGAGCCAAAAAGAAAACACCATGCCATGAAAATATTAAAAATTTCAAATATCAACAAAAAGGGGTTTACTTTGCATTATATTCTTTGTATCTACTTTAAATTTCATCTTCATACATATATGTATGTATGTATGTATGTATGTATGTATGCATGTATGTATGTATACATATATGTACATACATATATATACATATATACATATATATATACTATACTATACTATACCAAAAAATAGATGTGGTTTTCCTCAAAAAGGGAATCGACAAGCTTCGAACCATTACATTTCAAAATCATACACTTTTTGATAATATGTTTTACAAAATAAACCTGAACTAAACCAATGATTCTTTGTGTGATGCTTCTTTTATCCTTAAAAAAATCACAAACAGATTGAAGTTCCTTTTTTTTTTTCCACCACATTTTAAATTTTTTCTTCAAAATTTGCAAGATCAAGACCCATTTCAACGAAAATTGCTTTGAGGTCTTCCTTTTCCTACTCCTTTTCCAACTCTTTGATGGTATCTCCCAGATTAGCAAAGAGAACTTATGAAGCTACAATAAGCCCAGTAGTAAGATCTCTTTGTTCCTCATCCTCATCCATAATCAAATCTAGGTTGACAACAAGGCTTGGATTTTCATTCAACAATCCCTCTTCCACTAGTAGTCCCATTTTTCGCAATCAACTACATTTCTAATAATGACAACCACTAACCAGGATGTCTACAATTTAAAGATTTTTTTTTTTTTACCAAATTCCACTCTACCATAAATGCAATATAATATTCCACATACCTATCATCCTATGGATACCTCACTTTCTTATCACTCTTTGATTTAATACGGAGTGTAATCTTTTGATAATCTCACAATAGATTTGAAAAACATATGATTAATTTTTAGTCGTCGATTCATTGAGATTACATCATTTTCTAACACATTCACCAATGCACTATATATGGTTTTTCACTAGATGGGAAAAATCACCTAATCCAATATATATTTTTTCCAATAAATCACCTCATTTTTATGAAATCTTTTAATGGTCGGAGAATAATCACTTCTAAAAATAATTTTTTCTAATGTCAAAAAATAATTCACTAATAGAAATTAATTCCCCCCCGCCCCCTCAAACTAATGTTGGATTTGCTACAAATTTATATATTTTTTGGGGGTGGGGTTTCTTAAAGTTATCCCTATACTCTGTCTTCATTTTCAACATACTCTCTAATGAATTTCAAGACAAGAATCTTCAAATTCATTGTGAACATAGGTTCTTGACCATAGACCAATAATAGTGAGATGTTCCGGAGGCATTTTTTACTCTAACTCTATCATTCTATAGTGCATATTTTAACTGAGTGTGTCAATCTTTTGGGTTTTCATCTAGTATGTATTTTACTATGGCGATCAAGTTTTTGTTGGTGGATTCAGCAACCCTATTTCCCTACAGATAGTAGTTCAAAGAGAATTTGATGATTACTTGATTTTCCAAGTTCTGTTGCATGAGAATTAACAATGCAAAGACAATTTTGTTGTCGCATACCAAAAAGAAAGGTATTCTAAATCTTGTGGTTGTGTTATTCAAGAAAACTAGTGACAATCTAAGAAGTACAATTCCAAAAATGTTCTGGCTTCTATCCACCAAGTGCAGTAATCTGTGGCAGTGAGAATATATTTGTGCCATATTGATGAAGGCAGATTTACCAACCCAATAAAGTCTAGCCCCCACTTAGCGAAGGGGTGCACCTCATGCACTGGTTGCAATTGCATTGTCAAATTTATTTCTCTAATTTCACTAGTTTGACACACATAGCAAGACCAAACATGTCTTGAGTATCTTTGAAAATTTTGGGCCAATAATAGCCTGACCTCAAAATGTGATGAGTTTTGGTTTCTACTTAACCATGTCCAATACCTTACTTATCATAAAATTGTTCCAAGACTTCTTTCACCTCGCTATGGTTTAGACATTTCAAGTATATGTCTTCATAATTCTCTTGATACATGTGTCCATTTTTTAGCATGTATGAACCACATTTCACTCTTAAATCTCTATGTTGAGAACTATTCATCCCTTTAGGGCACCTATTTTGCAACAAGTGGTAAACTATATCTTGATACCAAATATCTAAAAAGCCACTCTCATGGGTATAGGTGTGTGAAAGTAGTCCTCTCTTGTTTTGTATTAGCAATCAATTTGATTAGACCTTTGCCTCAGACTAATTTCATGGATTGAGTCTCAAGGTCAAATTCTTTTAATATAGCCATCCATTTCTCTCATCTTTCTCCCAATTAATTTTGCATCAGTAACAACTTGACTATAGGATCTGGGATGATAGCATACACTTTGCTTCATAGGGTATGATGTAAAAATTTCTTTACAGCCTTTACCAAGGAAAAGGATTATTTATCCAAACTTGGATAATTTAACTTAGCATTCTTCAAAGGATAGCTCATGAATGTTATAGGTCTTTTGTCTACATCATCTTTCTTTTGAATTATAATGCCTAAGCATGAGTGATATAAAGCAAATGAATATAGTTTGAACAATAGTTGATAGTCCAAGATGATGAGTATTGGTGTTGTAGAGATTGCAAGTTTAATATACTCAAATGTTTTTTTGGCCTCAAGTGTCCAATCAATCTTGATATCCTTCTTGAGCATGTCATTAAGGGGGTGTACTATTTCTACAAAACCACTTATGAATTTCTAGATGAAATTGACCTTCCCAAAGAAAGACTTCAATTCTTTTCTACTTTTGGGAGGGATAAAATTTAGAATTACTTCCACTTTTTCTAGGTCAATGGAGATATTGGTCTCTAATATTATGTGTCCAAATAGCTTCCCTTTTGTGACTTTGAATAAATATTTCTTAAGATTAAGAGAGGTTCTATACCTATGACATGTGTTGAATACTCGCTTTAGATCATAAATGTGATCTTCACAATTCTTTGAAAATATTTTAAGGTCATCCATGTAAATCACAATACATTTTTTCACCAAACTATTGAATGCTTCATCGATGGCTCTTTGAAATGTATCTCTTTTATTAATCAATCCAAAAGGTATGTGTATGTGCACAAATGTTCCCCATTTAGTTGTGAAAGTGGTTTTCAATTTATCTTCTTCTTGAACCATCACTTGGTTGTAACCCAAGTAACCATCCAGGAAAGACATCATCGACTTTGATTTATTCCCAGTCTGAAGCACCTCATTGAGTGAGGGAAGTGGTTAGTTTTCCATTTGTGATGACTAATTTAAGTTTCTAAAATTCACACAAAGCCTAATCTCATCACATTTATTACACAAAGGTACCAATTTAGTAACCTGTGTAGAGTGGCAAATCAAAAAAATGATCTTAACATCCAACAACTTTTGTATCTCTTTCATGATTGCAGGTTCTATGACTAGATTAACAGGTCATTTCCTATCAGAATGGCTTTGCATCAGGCTTGAGGGGTATATCATACAAAATTATGTCAAGATCATATGTTTTGAGATCCTCATAACTTTATGCTATAAAATCATTGTACTCATCCAAAAGTTGTAACATCTCTTTTCATTCTTTCTCTATTGAAACCTTGCCAAATTTTACCATTTGAGCTTCTTTGGCAGAACCTAAATTGAATGAATCACAATCATCACTCCCCTCTTTAATGAGAGTCCTCCTTTTTCATGCAGATTCATCTTTGTCAAAAAATCACTCGAGTTCCACCATTCCCCTAAGAATGGTGTTTATTTTTAAATGCAGAACTCCATTTTCATCCTCAACTTTGTTTTTCTTCAGCCCCTTAGGTTCATCATTGATTATTTTTCCTTCAAACATTGCACTACTTGTGAAAAATTCTAAAATATGTTGGTCATCTTGGAAGACTTAAAAATTGGTAATATTGTATGGAATTAAAAGTGGTGCAACTAACTCCACATAAAATCTCTTAAGTTTGGTTTGCTCCATGGGAAGCAATACACTTGCTCATATACTTAATGCATATGTGATCACATTCTTTCTTCGAAGCCATGAAAATATTCCATCAAGTCACAAACCCTCTTACTATAAGATTCTAGTCTCCTGTCATTACATGAGTAGGATCCTCTGACTTGTTTAGTTACTAGTTGAGAGTTCCCATCTACTATGAGCATCTTCACATCTTTCTTGAGAACTAGCAAAAGTCCTCAAACTAGGGCTTTGTATTCTACAATATTATTAGTATAGAAAATTTGTAAATGATAAGCGACATAGTATAAATTATCTTGCGGACTAATGAGTTCCATTCTAGCTCTAGCTCCTTGTCTGCATTTGGAACAATCAAACTGCAAAGTCCATATTTTGTTCGTATTCTTAATGTACTTCATCTTCTTCTTGGACTTTTCTTTGGCCTTAACCTTTTATAAACAAGACTTAGTCTTAGGTCTCCATTCCAGTTTACCTTGGGGAAATCTTTCAATTTCTTTAGATGTTTTCCTAACTTGGGACAATTGCTTTGCACCTTCATGTTGTTTCCCTTGAAGTTCACTTATGAGATCCATGAACTTGAGAGTTTCTTATTTTGGTTTAACCACAACCAATTTCCATCCTTGGCCTTTTATTTAATATTACCTTCTACAATTGGTTATCATTCCTCCTATACTTGGTGGAAGTCCTCTTCCATCTAATGAAGTATCATTGTATGAGAGGTTGATTTCTTCTTCGGAGGGGAGCTCTTCGAAGGATAAGTTTTCCTTAGTCAATTCCCAACTCTTATCTTATGATCAACTATTTTATTCAGCAACCTATAGGATGCCTAATATGGTAACATCTATGGTTAGTTTAATACATAAAGTTGTACTCCCTTGTGATGTCAGCTTTGATAGTACTCATGATATAGCATCTTGGCAATTTGGGCATTCAAATTATGAATGACTTTCCCAATGTAAGCAATAATAACTTGAGTATATGTGGATCAACATCTTCTCCTAGATATTGCATATTTCAATTCATGCTAACCATGAACCTTCTCTTACCTCTTCTTGATCTTATCTTATCTCTTCTATCTTATTTCTCACTTCTTTTCTATCTTACCATCTCATCTATGCTTTTGACCAATCGTTTCTAATCTCAACATCTTGGATCCATTTTTGGGATTAAAATCCAAATTTGGGTTCATCTTGCTAGTCAAATTTCTTCCTTCTTCTATGTATTTGGATGACCTATTGATGCTTAATCTTCAAATCTTTTTTGGGAAATAATCATTTCTACTCTCTTCCACTCTTTTCTTTTATTTCTATTTCATCCCATTTCACCTTTCTTCTTTCTTTAACCTAATTCTTATGCTTTATCTTTCTTGGTCAAAATTAGTCAAACTGGGGCATATCTTTATTGCTTGGTGGTCACTCTTTGGTCTTAATCTCTTATCTATCATCATGAATTTTTCTTTGTTCTTATTTGATCAAATCTAGCTTATTTCTACATCTCGTCTATCTCATTTTGATTTCAATCCTAAGGGGATAGGAATATTCTATCATTGTTGCAAATTTCTTTCTACTACAACTATTTATTTTCTCTTGATCTATATGCTTAATTTTCTCAACATATTAGTGCTCATCTTGGGTACTAATATTGTCTCTTCTCTCTCCAAATGTTCAATATTACTTATAGTAGATTGTGCTTTCAGGATCTGCTATCTCTTTGTGCATCAGTCTTCAAAGTCAGATCTCTCTACCATCTTGGATTTATTATTCTTTGATGTAATGTGTTCCTAGATCGATCACACATTAATCAAAGAGGGCCAAATGTAATCACCCAAAAATGTCATCTACTATGAGCCCCCTTTCTAGAATTTTTGCATGATTTATCTAATGTTTATCCTTGATCAAATCTCCAAAAAACTATTTATTTTATTTTATCCTATAGTTTTACCACTTTATCCTAAGTTCATATTTAATTAAAATAACATGTCCCCTTTTAATCAAATAAAATTTCTCACTCACCTCTTATCCTAAGTTGCACAGGCAGAAGAATTTCCCTTATTTAAAAATAAAATAAAAGATATTTTTGTCCCACATGGGGGACAAAAGTCAACTCTTCATCCCGATTGGTGGAAATTCTTGTGCACATGGATCACTCCACCCTTGATCACATGCATCTTGTCTCATGGTCTCTATCATCCATTTCTCTTTAAAAGGGAGAGCTCTCTCTTCACTTCACAACTCTATTCTTTTACTAACATTATGCTGCAGGATTGAAGATCTCATACTTGTAGAGCTCCTCTTCTTCTATCTTCTATTCTTCATTCTTAATGCTTCTAATTCATTCTAGTTTCTCTCCATGCTTATAACTTAAATCATCTAGTCTAAATAGGGGTTCTAATACTTATTTTCTAGTTTATCTTACATTCTACTTTCTCTCATTTAGCTTTCATTTGTATTATATTCATTCTAGATTCTTGGATGCTAGCATTATTTCTCACATCTTTGAAACTCTCATTCTATGGTGCACCTTACAAGGGTTGCATAGTTTGGTTCATTTGAGAGCCACCATCTCATAGCCTTTGCATGTCATATATAGAGAGCTATAATCTACCTCTTGAGATGCCCTCTTTCATAGGTATTCTCAAGAAATATGGTTTATAAAAGTGTGACACTTTTTGTACACACATTTTTGGTGCCCACCGTAGGGCTAGAACCAAGTTTTTAACTCCATTTTCTTGCTAGTATTTTAGTTGCATTCTCATGTATTATTTTTTTGAGGAACTTATTTCATCCAATCAAGTGGTTTTTACATTTTACACTTTGGTTTTAAGGCTAACCCTTGTGCAGATTGGTTTGAAGGCCAAAACCCTAGTTTTTCAAAGATTTGAGCATATCTTCCAAACTACTTTGAGTTCAGTTATGCATTTATTTTTTGCAAGTTGGAAACGCATCCGAAATGTCTCATCCCAATTTTTAAATCATTTTGAGTTGATTTGTGTTAGTTATATTTTTTATTGGTTTTTCATAAAAAGTCATTTATGGTCGCAAATCAAAAAATAAAAAATAAAAAATTGGAAACATTTACATTTTTGACAAGATCTTTAAATTTTACAAGGGGTTTGTTCTTTGTGTTTTGAATTTGGAAATCATATTAAGGTTCAATAACTCGATTTGAAAAACTAGTCTATTTTGACACAATGAGTCCCTAGGGCACAAATAAAAAGATATGGCTAAATTAGTTACATTTTTGGAAAGCTCTCTATTTTTTAGTAGGGGTCTCTTCTTTATATTTCTATTTTTGAAGCCAAAATAATAGCAAAAAAAATCAAATCTTATTAACTAGGTCAAAAGTAAAAAGTAAAAATGAGAGCATTTGTGATTAGCTTGCACTTTCTTTGCATACACTTGGTTAAAAGATAACTTAAATTTTTGAGTTAACTTATCAATTTGTGTTTCAGGTCTTACTTGGTTATTATGCCTTAACTTTGGTTGCTTTATAGGGAGTTTCTCATTTCATTGCTAAAAAGAATGCTTGTCAAAGTTAGAAATTGCAAAAAGGGCTAGTAACACTCATTTGCAAGGCTTCTCAAAGAAAATAAACAAACAAACAAAAAAAAAAATTTATGCTTTAGTTATTTTTATGTGTAGCATTAGATTTTTTTTTGTCATTTCTAGGCACATAATTACTTACTTTACTAAAAAATTCCACTTGATAGGAGAGTATGCTCTTTACCTTTGGGTGAATTAGAAACCTTCACCCCTTTGACATGACAAGGTGGAGTAAGGGTTACATGAAAATTTCTTGGTGTGTTTGGGGGAATAAATTGGAATAGGAGAGTATGATCTTCACCCTTGAGGTGAAACTCAAATCTTGAGCTCCAAAAGTGGATCCATTTTGTTTAGTCTAGAATCCTTTGGTGATCCTGCTCTTGAGAGATCAAGATGAACAACCCAAGTGGGGACAAGTGAACTTGGCTCTTCCAACCCACTATAAAATCAAGACTATCAAGGACATGAAACCTTGGTAGAAATAGTGCTTGTCTTCATCTAATGAGATTACTTGTGAGATTGGGACCATGAGGAAATCACTAGATAAGAATGCTTAAGGTGTCTTGTATTGGGAGAAAGAGTATTACTATGAACAAAATCCTTTTCTAAACACCATAGGATTAGAAGGTACCCTCTTTTATGGCTCATCATCTTGGCGCATGGATCGATCCTAGTGGATTACTTGGATCACCCCAAGATTTTACACTCACCATTTGTGTCCCTTTGGTTGTGCCTTTAGAATTTCCATGACCAAGCCAACATCTATTGTGAGAGACCACTTTCTATAAGGAGAGGGGGCATCAAGCGTGGGCCAATTTTTTGAGTATTGAATTGTGTCCTTTAGGTAGATATTTCTTGATGTGTTCTCGAATGTGCTAGACCCATGGAAATATTTTGAACATACACATGACAATAGTTCTAGGGATTTCTTTTGAGACCTAACATATGCTTGTATCATGCAAGGTTTCTTCGTCCCTTGCTTGATTATTTTAATACTACTTGATGTATCACATCTTTCTTTTGAAAATTAAACTTTATATACTATCAAATTTGTTGACCAAGTCAAAACACCAAGTTTGTAGTGCCTCTCATGTTTGCAGTTTGTACCTTGTTCATTTTGATTTGAGAGATACTTGATACTCTTATTATATGTACCTTGAGATGAACTAAGGGTTGGATGTTATACTTTGATTTCAATATCATAGATGTTATACTGTTATGTTGTTCAGTTTGTCATATTTGCATGTTGATGTCATTTTGAGATGATAGTAGGCCTATGATGATATCTGATTATCTGGTATTTGGGCATATTTTCTAATTATGTCATGTGATGGATTTAATGTTATGTTTATTTACTTCATTCTTGTATCTTTATGCTTTATGTGAATTTGAATGATGTAAATGGATTATTTAGGTATAATTGAATAAGTGGTTAAATTAGTTATTTAATGCATTTATTGCTTTGGCTATGTTATTATATGTAGTTTCACTTGATCATGCATTTTAGTGTGTAGGATTTATATCCCTGGTAGTGGCACATGGAGTTAGTGATTCAATTATTCATATTTTACCAATGTCATCCCTGTATGGTCGAAGTATCCTTATTTTAATTATTTAAATTAAACCTTTTGGTGATTATTAAATCTGAACTCATCTACATTATGTGAGCTAACCAGTGAGCGTGTCTATGCATTATGGATTTTCTTGGCATGATATTGGTCATAGACTTGGATCATCCATTTGGATGTCAATTGTACCTTTATTATACTTTTACATTGCATTGGGATGCATGCCACATCCGTCCTCCCGAGTCTATTTTTGGCTGAGTGATTTCCTGCATAGTGTTTTCATCTAGTCCTTGTGTTATGATCTTCATGATGGTGGTGCACCATACACGAGTATGTGCATGTACATATGTTGGGTTACTTGCTAGTCCTAATCTTCTGTGGTACTTCTAGAAGTTATGATCATTGGGGTTGGGTTGGGAACTTGCATGCCTACGGGCACTCATCATTGGATGAGAATGTGTAGGGTAGGGTTGCATATAGAGGGGGCTTTTATCTCACAACCTGGTGTCATGATGCCATAGGGTTGGTAGAGGAAATTTTAAGTGAGTGATAATTAAATAAAACACTGGGTGGTAATAAATTTTAAGATAATAAAACAATGCTTCAGTATGAGAGCCTTTCGTTGGGAAGTTGAGTCCACACAGATTTGAGCTTGGGCTTTTGGATGCCAAGTGACTCTCCATGATGTCAACCCCTACATAGTATCCCATTGAGTGTCTGACCAGGACCTATAGTTTATTTATTCTCTATGTTCTTGGTTTCAAATATCATACTATTTGGCATGTGTGTTAGCCATGGATGTTGCTTTATGTGTGTTTGTGGTTGGATCATTATCTCCATCAACACGGTGGGAGTGGACCTACAAGTTC
This sequence comes from Cupressus sempervirens, assembly GCA_028749045.1. Taxonomy (NCBI): domain Eukaryota; kingdom Viridiplantae; phylum Streptophyta; class Pinopsida; order Cupressales; family Cupressaceae; genus Cupressus; species Cupressus sempervirens. The sequence continues at coordinate 501,294,497 of CM053785.1, forward strand.
CATGTGGTTGGGAACCATAGCTACCTATACCACTACTAGGGACCAGTGTACAAAGATGGTCTATATCCCAGTGCAACCGTTGTTGGATGTTTTCACTTGGTACTTTGGGTTTTAGAGTATGCTTTCTTGTGATTTATGCTTTCATTGGAATGATTGTATATCATGTTTAGATGATGTTAGTTTATTGACACATTTCCTCTTTATGATGATTAGCATATGATAGATGATGTTATATGTTTTGTAGAATTAACTTATGCTTTACTTATATCATGTTAGATTTCCTTAATCTTATGTTGTAGTACATTTTAGTAGTGGAATCCTCATAAGATAGTACCAACGATCTGATCAGTAATTTGGGATGTTAAATGCAGGGGATGGCTAGGGCCCACAATGGTCTTATGATGCTATTATGGGTGGGAGGAACTGCATACTTAGTTTGGTTATTATGTTCATTGTGATGTTGTTTTAGTTTATTGCAATGTTGCTTTATTACACTGTGATGTTTCCTTTTGTACTATCCCTTCACCACTTGTTAGATGGTTATATGTAGATTTGGTCTTATAGCTTTTGTGTTTGAGTGCCTTTACCTAGACTATGGATTTAGTACTCCCTAGTGTGGAGGTTTTAAGTTCTTATTTTTCCCATAATTCATCCTTAGAGTTTTCCTTGCTTTCTTGGGCAACCATGTGTCAACATAGGGAAATACAATAAATTGTTGTACGCTCAATAGAGATCTATTGTGTGATCCCTGATTGTATCGCACATCTCTTAGAAAAAATTTGTGTGATACTTTCCAGTATCGCACCCCCTTTAAGGAAGTGTCATACGATACTTGTAAAGTATCGCACACCCTTTAGAGAAGTGTCACCCAAACCCTGAAAGTGTCACCCTTCTTCTTGAGAAAGGTCATACAATACTAGAAAGTATCACATAGGGTTGTTTTAAAGTATCACCTAATATTTGCAAAAACCTGTCTGGGTGGATAATAGGCACTTTTTAGTTTGACCCGAACTTTTCAGGAAGGGTTTTGGCTACCCTCTTAGGTGCTCTTCAATCCTTTGGCATTGCATTTTGAATTCAAAATGTCTTAATTTGAATTCAGTTATGCATCTTCCATCATCAGTTGTTTTGGTCAGTAGTGTCAAGATGTTTGGTTAGTCTTCAGTTTTGATCTTTGTGATCCTCACATGTTGTATGTCATGTGCATCCATACTTGTGACAAAAAATTATCTTGGCTTATATTTATCCTTATTTCCTAGGATCTCTGGGTGGGGCATTACAAAGTCTAAACATTTTCTCTTGTGGTGCTTACTAGGGGGAGTTTCATCATTTGACTTTTCTTTTCTATGTCTCTACTATTTGAACTTTCTTAAAATGGCTCTTTGGTCTAGTTTCTCTTGGTCTCTTCCACTTTCTTGGTCCATGTCAGTGTACTAGGACCTTCTTTTTGGCCAAAAATGTTACCTTGATTTCTCAAATACACTCTTTCATCGGGAAATTTTTTCACTTATCATCTCGCTTGCTCTATCTACTTGGCTATTGAGCTTCTTTCCTAGTTCTTGACTTGAGTCGCTAGTGTCGTAAGTTGTTTGGACACTCTACTTGAAAAATCACTCTCTCTATCTAGACAAGTGAGCACTCTACCTTTCTAGCTTGGACATCAAGATATCTTGTGTCACCTTAGTCTCTTTCATGTTTGGCTTCTTGTCTACAAATATGGAATTCAAACCTTGTGCTACAAAATCTCAACCAAATCTAGATGATCATGAGTTCTTCCATGCCACTAAAGAGTTTCAAGAAATATACACTTGATGCAAAGAACTAGAAGAAAAAAATGATCTTGCATACCTTCATCTCACTAAGTGTATGATAGAAATGAAGTCTAAAATTGAGAAAAGGTTAGAAGAGAGAATGGAATCATCACATGAGCTTCCCTTAAGCTCTCAATATACAGATGGTCCATCTTCTTCTAGATATAAATTCTTTACTCCAACAAATCAATTATCTTCATCTACTAGATATAAATACCTCTTTAGAGAGCTAGCAAGTAAATCCTCCTTGGATCATATGCCAAACTTTTATGACAAGCCTATCTTTGACCAATATGATGAAGACATGTATGCATGTTATTCACTTGATGAACAACAAGAAGATCATAGACATACTCTTGAGAGACCCTTTACTCGCTTAGAAGATTCTTATGATGTCATCTTTCAAATACTTCTCAATAATGAGTTCATTGCATTACCAGACAACTCTAGACCTTATGAACCTAAAATGAAACCTTCATGTTGGAGAGAGAGTTACTTTTGTAATTATAATAGAAACAAAGGTCATAAAATCAAAAATTGCATTGAGCTAAAACATAAAATCCAAGATCTTATTGATGATAGGATTGTTGATACCTCTAATTGCTCATGTGATGAGGATACTTATCTTGAGAAATATCACATTGATGGACCTATTTCTAGTGATGGTCTCCTTAATAAAAACACTTCTTCCAACATGCATGAACTTCCTAAAATTTCAAAGCTTTTGAACATGCCTCCATCAAACAAGGAACCTAATGCTTTTCATCAAGGGCTACCTCTAAAAGAAACTCAAGCCATTCCTCACTTGGCTTCAAACCTTTTCCATGCTACCAAGGCTAAAGATCCTCAACCTTTATACAATTCTATGCCTACTATCCCCACTTCAACTAGTCCTTCACTATCTCTTCAAGATCCTATTATGAAAACCTCACAAGTTCCTTTGTCCTTGAAGTGGCTCCATATTGTCAAGAGGACTCTCAAATAGAAAAATCTATAAATGTCGAGAAAGATCAAGATCAAGCACCCTTTCATCTCTTTCAAGATTTTTACCCTCTATGTCTTACCCACCTCCTAAGTATGATGAAGAAACCACTTCACTACTTCTATTAAGCTTATTTAAAACAATGAGAAAAGTGTTATGCAAATGCTATCTAAAGAAACATGTCAAGATCAAAGTGTCCCCTCATGTTCTACTTCTCCATATCCGTTTCAAAGCTATACTCAAGCTTCCAATGATCCTATCAAAGGTTTTTCTCCTATCAAAGTCACTCATGAGTCTATTGATGGCCTTGGTCATGTTGCTTACTCTAAAGATGTTGATATCCCTATTCATTATTCCTTTGCATCCCCTAAGTCCATCCTTGGTCCTTATCTATCAAAGATAAAGCCTCCCAACCTTCCTTCCATATTGGGACGATATGTTCCTCCATCTTCTACTTTCGCTCCTAACTCATCACCTAGCTTTCCCATCATACCTCAAGATTAATAAAGACACTCATCCTTGATGAATCTTGATTTTTCTATCCATATAAACCAATCATATCAACCGTATTCATTCATAAATCCCAAGTCTTTTGGAAGAAATTTGGATAATCAACTTAAGAACAAACATCAAAATCCATTTAAAATTTAAGATCACTGGTCCCATCTAATCAACATGTGAATGGACAAAGAGAACAACAATTCAAGAGACTACAAAGGTCCACCATTCAAAAAATGAAATCAAAGCAAACATGGGTTCCTAAACCCATTATTGAATAAATGTATTCTAAAGTATCCAAAGGAAACTCTAAAGCTACATGGATTCCAAAGTCTCTTTTAAAATACTTGAATATTGAAAACAAATCAAAGTTGACATTCAAGCTTCCATAGGTTTCCACTTCATTTTCTTCAAAACATCTTCCTAAAAATCTTTCAAAACCTTCCACTCTATCTTCCTCCAGCATTACTGTACCACCTCGTATATCTAAACCTCAATCTACTTCCTCCATCATTCCTCCATCATTCCAACATCCTCCAAGTGTGTGTCAATGTTGATCTTCCCCACTTTGTCACCTACCCTTATGCAATCTTTTCAAAGATGCACTTACCTACTACCCATACTCCAATCCTTTCAAGGCATGAACTCTTATCCTCCATATACTTATCCAACTATCATCTCTTTGCCTTCACCCTATCAACATCTTTGAGCATTCTTATCTATGGTCTTGGCTTATCATCACTTATATTTCCTCTAGGAGCACTATCTAACTTGAAAAATCTTGACCTATTTCCAAAAATTCAAAAATTCAAAAAAAAAGTGCCTTGGTGAAAACCACTTCTTGTGGCTCCTTGGTAGCAAAAGTAAAGATAAATAAATTATTTCTATGGTAAAAACCACTTCTTTTTGCACCTTGGATAAGTACCATGATGAAAACCTACCAAATAGGCATCATGCGTAATTCTTCCATTATGCATCTGATCTTTCCTCTTTGATCTTGAAAATGTTGGGTTATTCTTGAGTAATGGCTATCTTATCGATCAACTTCTCTATTGTTCTTGCTCATTCATTCATAGCCTTCACATCAAGCTTTATTCTTATTTCTCTATCCTATCACTATCCTATCTAGTTGACCCCTTGGTCTTGATCACACAAAGAAAAAATAGTTTTGATAGGACTCTTGACATGTCTAACTCTTTTGGACTACACACTTTCATGCTATCTTTATTATTAGCTTCCATTTATTATCCTATATACTATCTCTCTTATTGTCTTTAATTGCTTATCCTACATTCTATCTCCTTTCATGAATTTCTTGACTTATCCCAAACGTTCTTCATATGGCTATTTTATGCTTTCCCTAGCTTGGGTACTCTTGAGGAGTTAGACCTTGAGGATTACATTCATCTTGCCCTATCCATATTTTCCTATCCACCAACTTACTACTCCATCATATCCTACACCTTTTTATACATTGAGACAAAATGATGTGATCTTTCTTAAGAACTAGTAATCTCTAAATCATTCTAAAAAATCCAAAAAAAATCATATATGATGCTGAAAAAATCCTTAAAAATGGAAAATGTCCTAAAAAATTGATCATCTTAATGAAAACCTAGCAATAGGCTCTTTGATGTATCACCAAAAAAATCAAATATCTCAAAAATACAAAAAAATCATAAAACATCCTAAAATTATGCTGCCAAGTAATGAAAACTTGGAAATGAATGCTACTTGAGACCCCTCCACTTATGTCTATCTACATCTTGCTTTGTGCTAATGATCATTCCATCTCATATTGCTTTGCCTTACCTAGCTTGGAACTGAATCTTATCTACATCTAGGGGGCATGAATTATCTAAGCTTATTAGGGTCTCTTTGTTTTGTAGGTGTTTCTTTGGCAACTCTCGCTAAACTATGTTTCTCAACACTACCTCCCTTATCATCAAGTGTTTCTCAACACTTTTTAGATACACTACCTATAGTCTAGATGCTAAGATATTTCTCACTATCAGATTCAAGTCTTGAAGAAATGGCCTGATGACTTACACACACACACTTAAATATTAAACTCACTGAGCTATGATGAATTTTATCTTCTTTATGTGTTGTTTATAAAAATTTATTTCTGAGTGTTCCATCCCTAATAGTCGTACAAGGATGTCATGGGCTAGAACACTGGAGGCATGGGGCATGTTTTACTTGTTTTCTTCTGGTGGGTATACTTTGTTTTAGATTAAGGTAAAAATAGGTTTTGAAGGGACTTGAAACCCTTTAACAAAAGCTAAAGATCATCATTAAGCATCACTAGGTTTTACAAGGAAATAAAACCTAAAGTTTACCAAAAAAACACCATAAAACCAAGTTTTATAGGGACATGAAACCGCAAAAGTAATCCAAGCAGAAAATACACCCAAGTTTTACAAGGAACTAGAACCTAAAGTTTAAATAAAAATCTAGAAATAAAACTAGAATTAGCAAAACAGTACAGACCAACAACCAGAACACCAAGGACCATGACCAACACCTATAGTAGCTCTTTTATGATCTTCTCAACCTTCTTACCTACCTCTACAATACTCTAGATAATAGCAACAATGGTAGAGTTAGGAACCTCAAGTGCCTTAGTAATATTTTTCCTCATACCCTACCTAGTTCTCTTACTTGGTCCTGATGGACTCTTCACACCAATAGTATCTAGAGACATAATCTCCTCATTACTTTTCTTTCCCAAACTGGCCACTGTGACACATAAACTAGAATTAACTAGCTCCATCATCTGCCCACTATCGTTAATTAATTGATGGAGTTCCAACTCATACTCCTTAAGTTTGTCAGAAATGTTACCAACTTGGTTGTCCAGATGGGCTCTCATAGCATGTTCATGATCCAACTCTTTTTGAATATCCCTAACTTTTTTCTTAAGCACCATTATATCATTATATAGCCAAGAATCACCTTGAAGGGACACCTTGGATTTGAGCTTGGTAGTGTGAAGGAAAGATAACTTTTCCTGATGAGTCTCATCCCTAGACCCATCATCTACCCTATTCATAGAGTCAATAGTGGTATCCTTATTCTCCTTTATATTGACCTAGAGCTCGACATTTGCGTCTTTCTTCTCATTAGGCTCATCTTTATTTTCCTTGCTCAGCTTGTTCTCTTTCATGAAAAGGACATTACCCTCATTTTTATTTTTGGTATCCATGCCCATTTTCTCCTCATTGGAATTCCTTTTAGAAGGATATGGGTGATCATTATGTTTCCCCTCTTCATCCCCTAAAGTTGATGGCACTGCATTTGACTCAGTTTTCCTATCTTTACTATCCTCCACATAATCTTTGCCAATAGACATCCCTCTTATTCTAGAGTAACCATCCAAGTTCGAACTGAGGTCCCCCATTTGCATTTTAGCTTCATCTTCAGTAGAATTTTCAAAATCTATAACTTCCTCCACATTTTTCTTTTTAATCTCCCTTTTATTTCTCTTTTTGATTCACTTGTTGTCACTAGTACCCTCCTCACGTTTAACCTTAAATTTATTTGAGTGAGGTTCATTACTAGTCACTTTCCATATTTTCTCCATAATTGGAGAGAGTTTTATGACCTTATTTTTTGCAATAATTTTCAATAAGTAAAATTAAACCCTCATGGAGCATGGGACATGACTCCTTCCTATGGGCTTGGAGACTTTGAATCAAAAAGTATTTCAAATAAAATGGGAAAGAGACTCTATCTTTGTACCCAAAATGATTTAAGAACACAAAATGAAACTTGTGGACTCTCTTAGATCTATCATCAAGGATGAAATACTCATGAATGCACGATAAAACATCCCTCTAAATAACCTTAATCTAGCTCAATTCATAGAAATCACCACTCTTCTCCAACCTTTTTTCCTCTTTGTCACTTGTTGGGAATTTCTTGAAGGCAACATTTGAAATGTTGGTCTCCTTATTGAATTTAAGTCCCTCCATAAAAAGACCCATAATCTCTTCCTTAAATAGTTTCATAGTAACCCCATGTAGCGTAACCCTATCTTCTATCCAATTTTTGAAAAAATACTCTAAATGTGGGGCTTGTACCCATGAAGTTTCTCAATATATGTCATTACTTTCCCTTTTTATAATATATCTCACACAACCAAATTTATCTTCTATTCCTTCCAATTATTTGGCTCTTTCTTTCTTAGTTCCCCTCCCATCTCGTATTTAGCTCTACACCTACAACTACTCTGAGAAGAAAAAGTTAATGAGAATGTATACTTTATTATTCTAAGGAGTTTTGAGCATTCATACTTGTCCTACTTGACACTTTGGATCTATAATGTATCATCCTTGTCTATTCTTTGCAAGACCACACTCAAGGGTTATCCTCGTGCTTATGCCTTGATACAAGTGTAATCTTGCTATATTAAACCTAAGGAATCTAATTGCATGGTCATCTTGACCTATATGTCTTTGATGCATAGGTTGGATTCCCACATTTTTATCCAATATAGATCATATTGATATCCTCATAGTTTATGCTAGTGATGATTGTATGATCTTCTGATGTCCCTAATAAGGCTTGATGACAAAAACTAGGACCTACTTATGTAACCCTTGCAAGTGTACCTTTTCATACTAGCTTGCATTCTAGGGTTATTCTAGCTCAGTTTTTCATTTTGCATGTTGAGAGAGCTATCTTCTTTATCTTTCATGGATGTGTTAGCTAACTGTGGTCATCCTTCTCTTGTCTCTTCTTGATCTTATCTTATCTCTTCTTTCCTATTTCTCACTTCTTTTATATCTTACCATCTCATCTATTCTTTTGACCAATATTTTCTAATCTTGACATCCTGGATCCATTTTTAGGATCGAAATCCAAATTTGGGTTCATCTTGCTAGTCAAAATTTCTTCCTTCTTCTATGTAGTTGGCTAACTTATTGAGGCTTAATCTTTGAATCTTGTTGGGGCAATCATCATTTCTTAATTTCTTCATCATTTCTACTCTCTTCCACTCTTTTCTTTCATTTTTATTTCATCTCATTTCACCTTTCTTCTTTCTTTGACCTAATTATTATTCTTTATCTTTCTTGGTCAAACTTAATCAAATTGGGGCATATCTTGATAGCTTGGTGGTCACTCTTTGGTCTTAATCTCTTATCTATTATTGTGAACTTTTCTTTGTTTCTATTTGATCAAATCTAGCTTATTTCTACATCTCCTCTATCTCATTTTGATTTCAATCCCAAAGGGGCAAGAATATTCTATCATTATTGCATATTGCTTTCTCCTACAACTATCTATTTTCTCTTGATCTATCTACTTTATTTTCTCAATATATCAATGCTCATCTTGGGTACCAATATTGTCTCCTCTCTCTCAAAATGTTCAACATTGCTTCTAATAAATTGTGCATTCAAGATCTGCTATCTCTTTGTGCCTCATTCTTTATCTCTTTGTGCTTCATTCTTCAAATTTGGATCTCTCTATCATCTTGGATTTTTCATTCTTTAATGTGATGTATTCCTAGACCAATCACACATTAGTCAAATAGGGGCAAATGTAATTACCCAAAAATGTCACTAGACTATGAGCCCCTTTTTTATCATTTTTCCATAATTTATCTAATGGATCAAATCTCCAAAAATCCATTTATTTGATTTTATCATATAGATCAATCACTTTATCCTAAGTTCATATTTAATTAAAAGAACATGTCCCCCTTTAATTAAATAAAATTCCCCACTCAACTCTTATCCTAAGTTGCACACATAAAAGCATTTCCCTTATTTAAAAATAAAATAAAAGACATTTTTGTCCCACATGGGGGAAAAAAGTCAACTCTTCATCATGATTGGTGAAGATTCTTTTGCACATGGATCACTCCCACTTTCAAGCTCCACCCTTGATCACATGCATCTTGTCTCATGATCTCTATTGTCCATTTCTCTTTAAAAGGGAGAGCTCTCTCCTCACTTGAAAACTCCACTCTTTTACTAACATTATGTTGCAAGATTGAAGATCTCATACTTGTGGAGCTCCTCTTCTTCTATCTTATATTCTTGATTCTTCATAATTCTCATTCATTCTAGTTTCTCTCCATTCTTAGAGCTTAAATCATCTAGTCTAAATAGGGGTTCCAATACTTATTATCTAGTTTAGATTGCATTCTACTTTCTCTCATTTATCTTTCAATTGGATTACATTTATTCTATATTCTTGGATGCTAGCATTCTGCTCCCATCTTTGAATCTCTCATTCTATGGTGCACCTTGAAAGGGTTGCATAGTTTGGTTCATTTGAGAGCCACCATCTCATAGCCTTTGCACATCATAAATAGAGAGCTATAAGTTGGCTCTTGAGATGCCCTCTTTCATGGGTATTCTCAACTAGAATAATGGTTTATAGAAGTGTGACACTTTTTGTACACACGGGTTGTTGCTTTCCTAGAAATATGGGAGCATAGAATGTGATCGAGGAGGTATACAATTAGCTAGTGGCTCCTTCTAATGTTGTAAGTTGTAAGTGTTCTTGTTTTCATTTTGGAAAGAAAATATCTCTATTGCTTTTGGTTCAGCTTCTTGATTGAAAGGGAACACAAATTGTAGCGCCCACTCTAGTGACTTGATTTATTATGTACTAGATTTATTTTGTATGTTAAAGTTTGGAGATGTGATGTAACTTTGAATTAGGGATATTTTCTTATATGCATACACATAGATAGGATTTACTTGTGATATTGGTTTTATGGATCCTAACTCTACTAGCTTATCTAACATCTATATTACTGTTGATATGTTTTCATATGCATGTTGTGTGGGACGGTGATGTAGGCATGGGCAAGAATAGATATTAAAAGCCTCAAAATTATCTATTGATTTAGAGATGCAATCATTATCCAAATAGAAATCTTAAACCTAAAAGTCCTACTAGGGGAGTCAAATATCCAAATTGGGAACTTGGGGATTTTTATTCTTGTTTGGTTTAATTATATACTACTTACATCCCTATTTTGGTTTTCATTTTATGATTGGAAGTCTCAATAAATTCTTATCCAAGTATATATGAGTGCACACATATATACCCAAATAAATATATAAATATGTGTGTGTGTGTGTGTGTGTGTGTGTGTGTGTGTGTGTGTGTGTATGATAGTGATTGAATGTAATTTCTTGTAGAATTATATTGCAAACTCTTATAACAAAAAAATGAAAGAGAAAATAAATAAAATGATAAAGAGAAAGATTAAAATATTTTAGAGTTTAGAACCTAGAGCCTTCAACCTTTCAATCTCACCCTCAACCAAACCACACATATAGCTCTTCATAAAGCATACAATGGAAAATAGATTTTAACCCGTGCTATATTAAAACCATGATATAGTAAAAGTGTCTCTAGGATTGAACCCTTGATCCCTTAAGTGAAATTGTAGAGACTTGACCATTGTGTTGTAGGATGCCTTTGAGAAGGGAATCCTCAATAATCTAGATAACCTAGTAATTGGGAATTTAAAAATAAAATAAAATTATTAGTTAATGGTTTGTTTTATTTAATCAAACCTTCGCAAGCCAGCTGCAATAGATGTAACCATCCATAAACTAAATTTTGTCACTATAAATAAGGGGACTTCCCAGCAAATAGAAAAGGGGAATTAGGAAGGCAAAAACTATAGTCCAAACACAGAAGAAGCATGATAAGTAAAATATATTCGAAAAAACTATAGTCAAATTTATAATTTGAAGATCATACCCTACACAAAAGCAAAGGATACATGGACTAAGGTTGGGAAGGATAGAAACACTAGGATCTAGTTAGAGGCTGGAAGCTTTCATCTTTCACAAACTCAAGCCCAATTCCATACTGGCTAAGGGAAACAAGTAGTTCTTGATACTCAATTTTATATATATATAGTGATTGAATTGTGTGTGACTGTATCCCATGATTTTCTATGGTGGACTCATTTTTTGGGAGTCATGTTTAATGAGAATACTAGGAATTCAATCCATTTAATAGGAATGGCTATGAGGGTTTCAGCTTGGGATCTTGGCCTAGGGGATACTGGAAAACCCTCCTCCATCCCAATAGGTCTCAGAATTCAATTCATAGCCTTCTTGTATTTTTTTGAGTTCTCTAGAATGAATGTGTGGGAAGACTACACATATACATGAGTATACTAAGCATATGTGCAACCCTACATTTCACCTCTTCTATCCACTTGTCAATACAAATGCACCACTCTACCTGATAATTGTGCAGTTGTATTGAACAAATGTGTAGTTATATTTAACAAATTTGCAATTCTTCTTGATGTATGTGTTTCAACATTGCATGAATGTATGGTTATATTGAACAAATGTGCATCAACATTGAATGGATGTGCACTTACATTGAACAAATACGCGTCAACATTGGATGGATGTGCGGTTATATTGAAAATATGTATTTCAGCATTGAATGTATGCATACTTATATTGAATAAATGTGCAACAACATTGAATGGATGCACGATTATAAGAAATAGATGCATAGTTTTATTATTTTCTAGGTTTTGTGGCTCACTATTCTATATCATGTGGTCAGTTTTTTCTATTGATTGATCCTATTGGATTTGTTTCCATTACACTACATTTCTAAGTTTACTTGACTTGTGTAACTCTACATGGCTTTTATATTGGATTTTGGAGTAGGGTAGGAAACCCTAGGTGAGTGGCTCACCATAGGTGTTAGGGCCCAGAAGTGGATGACAAAGGATCTTATGCCTAAAGACTAGTGTCCTACGTAGGTTGGCTCTATAAGTGAGTTAGATTATAAGTGATAACATAATAAAATGAATGGGTTGGGCATGGGTTTATTACATTAATAAATATTAAGTTTGAGTATTATTGAGTACTCAAACAGGGGAAAATTTGTGTAAAACATGGTCCCTAACTCAAGGGAAGGATCCCAATATTACTAGGCCATGCATATCCTATTGGACTACTTGGGGAAAGGAAATTATGTGTGGTAGGGTCATCCTAGGCTCAAGGGTACAATCCCAACGTTATGGGAATGTATGATGACACTCACCTAGAGATGGTTGAATCCCTCACTCTCACTTTTGATTATTTTGGTTCTTTCTCTATTTTGGTTTGGGGTTGAACACTAAGTCTATCCTTTAGTCTGGATTATTGTTTTTTCTCATAGCTCGAGGGAGTGATTCATTATGGTTCTGCGTGGTTGGGTTGTAAAAAAAGAGGCTTTTTTGTGGCTAGCATTGGAGTTCTTTCTTGGAGATATGCTTGGATGATGCTTAAAGATTCTTAAGGATGTTCATGTCACTTTCTTTAATATAAATGATGAGATTTGATTTAATTTGATGAATCATGAAAAGGGATTTAGATTAATACATTTTAAGGAAAAGACATTTGTAAGGGTTGGGAAAATAAGAAATAAATTTGGTATATTGAGATCTTGTAAATTTTAAGTACAAAAACTATATCGCTTTTATATAATTTAGTTTGGTATATAGGTATGATGTTGATTACTTATGTTATCAACTTTCCTTATATAAATCATGATATATATCTTGTTATAGTTGATGTTCTTAGTTATCCTCATCGTAAGATTAGATCACTCAATTAGAATGATGCTATGGCATTTGTATTTTATAGTTAAGAACTATATAATCTTCATGACAATAACACTAATGCATGGAATAACTTAAGTAGTAAAGTATGAATGTTAAGGGAACTAGAATAGGAATTTACATCTATAGTTAATGAGCTTAATAGGAAAATGACATTAAAAAAAAAATTTACTCATCAAACTTATCAACTTTGACCTATTATTTTGGGTTCCCTTTGGAGGAGCATTACGCAAATTCCTTGTTTGCAAAATTCTCCTCCTCAATTTTAGGTGTGTCCTATGATTCCAACACCATTACATTGAATTCAATAGGATTTATACTTGCATCTTGAGGATGTTGATTTTGACTATTGTCATCATAGTATTAATAATATTTGTTATTCTAATTATTCCCATTGGGTAAAACAAAGTGTAGCTCAAAAAAGTTGATAGGGTTGGCATTATCAACGGGAATACTCTTATTGTTTGGACAAGTTTTCCACTGTCAGTTTAGCTTCAACACCTCAGTCACTCTATCTTGCACATAATTATTTCCACCATTATTATTGTTGTTGTAGGAACCATAATCTATGTTTGTATATTGTGCATAGTTATTATTGTTCTAAGTAACAACTAGGCATTAATAGCTTTGATTCTATCCCTGTGACAATTTCATTCTTGTCAACTCATTGGAGATTTGTGACATCATTTTCTTCACGACTTCAAACTCAGTCGCCATGCTATTTCTCTTAATTTCCACTTGTTGGGCAACTTTTTGTTCAATAATATTGTGTTAGGGGGCTCATATCCTGGATATGTAAAAGCTACTAATGGAGAAACAACAAATTATCATGTTGGAATAGTATTGTAATGAGACACTACTATCTGGGGTCCTGTTAGGTAAGGTGGCATAATGCCCATGGTATTAGCGGGCAAAGGAACCATCATACTTCCTCCTCCATTAGGATTGGCTTGTTCTATGTAAGTGACCACCTCTTGAAAAACCCTTTTCAAGGGTATCTATTATTGTCATGGGAAACCTTCTTAGAAAAAATGTTGTGAGTTGGTCCATGCAGTTGAGGTAGATTTGAATTGCAATACCAAGTGATACTATGTAAAGGAACTCCATCTTTCTGTAAAGCATATGGAAATTATGGTTGAACCTCAAGATAGTCTCATGAGGGTCCCTCCTTATGGCAAAGAACTATTGATGCATCATAGTTGGGTTTATAAAGGTCTTAACTAGTTCACAAATAACTTTTCAAAAGATTCCCAATCTATGATACACATCAAAGGTGAATTCACCTACCAATTAAAATTTGTTTCAAGAAAAGTGTAAGGGAACAAATAGACAACCACATTTTCATGTCGAATTTTCTTTCTGTTGCACATCTCTCTAAAAATCTTGATATGATCTTCCACTATCTTTGTCTCTTCATAAACATACCTTGAGGTAAACTTCTCAGGATTCTTAGGAAGGTCATTGAGCACATCTTGTAGAAGAATTCGTGAATCATGAGCATTAGAAAATGAAGCCATTTGCGATGGAATTAGCAATTTTTTTAATTTTGGAGGTGTTGGCAGTGAAGAAATGGGGGACTATAGAGTGGAATTGGACAATGTGAAAGGTAGTGGAGTATGAATCTTGGGAATCCCTTTTGTCACTATGAGTTTTGTGAAAATAGTCAAATTCTAAGAACTTGTGATTATTTTTAATTTTAAGATGTCACATGCAAGTCTAAATTAATATGATTTTCTAACTTAGCCATTATTCTATGAAAGAAAATTACAAAGAAAAGGCAACATGAGGATTAAAAAATTGTTGAAAAATGGGAAATCTAGATGGACATAAGACACAAAGGTAATGCATCTTTGAATTAAGTCTTCAAAGGGGATAGTAGAAACTAATGAAATCTAAAGCAGCACCTCATAATATCCTTGATGTAATCATCAATGGAACTTAGAAAGATTAGATGATTTTTCACAATTCATCAAATCATATAGCCACACAAACTACATGCACATGAGACAACTTTCTATGAAACACACATGAGAAAATCCCCCTCTCCAATTAGTCGCAATAGGGGTATTATGCGTCTATACATGAAAAATTCCCAGAATAATAAAATTGAACAATC
Organism: Cupressus sempervirens; assembly: GCA_028749045.1. Taxonomy (NCBI): domain Eukaryota; kingdom Viridiplantae; phylum Streptophyta; class Pinopsida; order Cupressales; family Cupressaceae; genus Cupressus; species Cupressus sempervirens. Next base: position 501,309,517 of record CM053785.1, read on the forward strand.
ATTCAAACAACAAGACTATTACTTCCTTTGTTATTTGTAAACTAGTAATTCACAAAGAGAATGTACATTCAAGAAAGAAACACTACATGAGAATGAGAGCACCAATATCACACTTTATTGCAAAAATGTTGGCCTTGAATACATGTTATAATTTTTTATTTATAGTGTTTCCTATCCTTCATATGATGCTAGGAGTGAGGGTTCTTCTTATGAAAATAGTATGCTAAAATAAAATAAAGCTAATTATATACAAACTAACTCTCTAAATGGTTCTAAGTAGGTCTCCACCCTTTTTTATATCTATTAATGTGTGCATGAGCCTTTATATGACATAAAACAATAAAAGAAGAAGAAGAGAGGAGGTAGATCTCTATGAGTGCAAACTATAGCTTCTGGGCCTTCCAAAAAATAGCTTCTTAGCTTCCTCTAGGATTAACTATTAATTAACCATCACAAATCATCAAATACATGTTCTTGGTGCAAGAAAATGCTTTAAAATAACAATTGGTAGTTACTGTGATTTTGTTATTAGGATTTACCTATGTAGTTTTTGAGTCAAACTCATTGACCCATATATAAGGAGAAGTGATTCACACATGAATCCATTTGCCATGGGAATAAATGGAACACTTAGCACTTATTGGGTCTAGGTGATACTCATAGAGGTGAAGCATTAGGACTTTCTAGGAGGTCACCCATTCCAGTACTACTCCAATATTACTCCACCTTGAGCACACTTAACTATGAATGCTATAAACTTTTGAATAATGGCAGTGATCTCTTGAGTATCTTAAGAGTCTAGAGACTCATACTTTGTTCTCACTTCCCAATTGTATTCATTGACCTCTTGAATAATTTATGTAAAATCTTCTACTTTGGAATCCAACTCTTTCAGTGCCTTCTCAAACCTGAAGATGCATCTAACATCATCTTTAGAGGATGTTCTTTCAAATAACACTTGATATTGTTGCACAACTACTTCAATTGAGTACAATTTCATCCTAAAGTCATCTCCAAAAACCTCCAAGATGGCAGCATGATAATATTTATCAACCTCAAAAAAATGATCAAGAGCCCTCTTATTTATATCTTGGATATCTTCATACAATATGATCATAACCCTATTATTAGTCACTATCTTTTCTATCTAATCATCTACTTTATCCAAACACTCCACCAAATATATATCTAACAGCATCTGATATCTTTGACCCAAAATGGTCTTTGATACTTCCAATTGGGTACTTTATCCATCAACCCAAAATCTTAGTCCACCACTTTAACCAACTTGACAACATTCTTCTAGATATAGTGCAGAAGGTTCATATTTCCTTCAATTATCTATATCCCTCTATCCTCAAAAATATGACACCATCTCTTACATGCATCCAAAATTGAATTGCTCTATTTTGTGATTGGAGATTTCTTATCGAGAAAAAGTGCTAAAGTGACCTCAAGATGATTAGGGTCCAACAAACCTACTATTTCCTTCACATACTCCCATAATAGTTCATTATGTTTCCTCAATTCCAAAATCTCCACCTCATCTTGATCCAAGTGTTAGAATACCTACTTGAGGCTCATAGTACCCAAAACTTTGGTTGTATCTAGGTTTACCTTCCCCAATAATACCTCTTCATCTAATAATCCTTAGGGGCGATGTCCTCTATATTCATATGAGGAGGGGAAATAGTAATATTCCCTATTATATCATAATTTTGGTTCTTCGTGATGAAGACCAATTGCTTAGGATCACCCTATATGAGTTTTGGTGTTCTTACTACCTTGGTAAAAACCTCTAATGCTTCTACCCTTATATACTCCACATACCTCCTTTGACAATTTAATACTTCTCATTTCAAACATGTTGGAGTGGTACCCACAGGAGACATAAATTGACCTGATGATGAAGTTGTCTCTAAAGTTGGCCCTTTTCTCCTATCACTCCTCTTTGGGGTCTTTTCTACTTGTGACAGCTCTACTACGAGGGTATTTTTTATATTTCTTGGAGGAGATGTTCTTGACTCTACCAAGACTGGTGTTTCCCTCACTCTCAAACATTGTTTTCCTCTTTTGAGACCTCATCTCTATGCAGTTACATGAAGTCATCCTTTCAAATAGTCTGGCTTTCAAACTCTATGATTGGAGGAGGCAATGGAGTGGCTTCCCATTATGGTGAAAGAGGGGGTGATGGTGGATTCCCTAGAGATGGAAGAGGTATTCCCACTAGCCCTTCTGAGAGTGGAGGTAGTTGGTTTCAATCCTCAACCAATAATTCTCTATGTGGAGTATCCTTTATCACCGCTCCTTCAAATGAGTCCCTGTGAGCATAAAATAAAACTTTGAAAGATCAAATATATATGAGCCATCTTTCTCCATAGACTTAGTCCACCCTTCATGTTCTTGGTCCATAAACTCTTCAACTTGAATTATCTATCCTTGGGTGTTAAGAGGCATTTGCATCACACTCCTCCTTCTTTCCTCTTTTGTAGCCCGTGTTGACCAAATCTTGTTATTCAAAGGGACATATTCAATCTCTTCTTCTCACTCTTCTTCCCCTACCTTGGGTATTTTTTTTGGAATCTAAGAAGACAAAGTACTCTTCTTCATTTTTTTACTTTTTACCCCTACAACTACCATTTTAGTCTTAGCCCTCTTGGGAACTGATGGGGATGCCTATATTTGTGCTAGGAATTCTTTAAGTTGAATCTCTTTTGGTTTGCCTTCTTCTTCCTGAGTATCCTTCCTCTTCTTCTTCCAATTTACCCTATCATCATGGAAGTATGCCACTTTCTTCTCATGCTTATACATCGTCATTGGTCTTACAAAGGACTTCTCCTTGTACATTGGAACTGTGACCTTAGTCCCCTTCCCCTTCTTGGGCATCATACGTGCATGTAAGGTGGGTGCATTAGGGACTAGTTATAAATAGAATGACTTCTTAACCTAGTCTTTCATCAGTTGGATGACATGCTTGGTCCTATGTTGAATATCACCGTCCTCCTCTCAGTCATTATGGGTTTCTCAAAGATCTTGTCCATGTAGTAGAGGGGATCTAACACATTAGGGTTATCCCTATTCAACACCTTTAGGGGTATATTCAGATTCAGTGCCTTCTCTACAAGTTATATACTCATCCTATAATATTTCTTAATTTGAACATCATAGTCATATACACAATTCATTCAATGATCTTTAATTTTTGTACCAAGTAAGAAATACCTTCCCACGAGATGTTCAACCATCCCAATATTGTAAAAGTAAGGGTGACACACCAGATAATCATCCAAGGGGTATTAGTCCCATTCAATTTTATAGGTGGAAATGTCTTGCTTTTTCTTCACCTTGAAATCCCCAATGGTGATTGAGCACACCCATGTCTTCTTGTGTTGTTTATGTACTATCATAAGTCAAGGTCAACTACCTAGCTATCTCCTATAGTATCAACCTATTAGATAGATAGTGAGGAAGATTCTTAGGGAACATGAGGATCCTAGCTACTTGAATGTATGTGAATGTATTGAATTAGATGTAGTATGCTCCCACATGCGTCATTCTAGAGGTCACATCCACAAATATTCTCTTCACATAATCTTCTTATAGGAATTTGATTATGGTGAAAACAAAAGCATCATTTACCATTATGTATTATGCACTCCTATTTGGAAGCTTCTTTCTTACTAACTGAGGGTATACAATGTAAGGTTATGTATTTGGATCTTACATGCTCCCCCTTTTCACTAATTTGAGGTAATTAGGTGGTTAGGTTTCCTACAAGTAAATTGTATAGGAGGTCATGTAGAACCTCAGATCTAATTTCACCAAAATGAGTTGTTCATCTATAAAGTTCCTGATAAGAGTCCCCCAGTCAATTTCTAGGCCCCTCTTCTTAATGGTTTCTATAAAATGGACCATGTATGTCTCCAAATGACTCGTTGCAAGGAGTCCCATTACTCTTCTCAGAAGGAATATGCAGTAGCCAATGTCATCTATCATATACCCATGAGTAATATCCACTTTCCTAGCTCTTTTTTTAGGAGGGGGCCTAGCGAGAAAGTATTTCACTTGTACTAATTTTTTGGCTTCCCGTTAATGTTTCTAGTACCACCTATCTACTATATCGTAAGTTATTTTATGGTATTGATTCATGACTAGCAAGTAGAAAACCTTCTCAATATTGTTTGGGTGGATGTCCAAGACAATTTCCCTAGTGATGCTCTTTCTACCTTCTCCTAAGGCATATAGCAGTGGGCCAGTGCCATAATCAACTTGGAGGATTGAATAGACATGAGGTGTCAGGTTGCATTCACTAACCCACTTAGAATCAAGGATGAGATCATCTCCAATATTTTGCAGAGTTTATTGCATAAGACCAAGAATGCATTCCATTCTATGTATCCCAATTATGTGTCATGAACTTTTGAGCGCTTATCCATGAATCAAGACTTCTTTGGCACACCTTGAAACTTGAATATCATTGGCTAGGGTTCTATATTTATCACCATGGATGATGATGAAGATGTCATTTTAACATGCACAAGAGACATATGTCAGTATACTAATGTTAGGAGATCATTATAACACTTGACAACTAACACAAACTGGAAAAAACTGATGAAAAAGAGAAGAGATTGTTTTTTAAATGGTTTTATTGTATTGGCATATTTGGTGCACCTGTATAGGTGTGTAAGGTGCACTTAGTGCACTTTTAGGATTTTTAGTACTATATATTGCACGAGTAATGCAATTTAGCATTTGTTCATGTGCAATGGTTTTTGGCCTTCGTTGGGTGTAATGCATACATAGCAGACCCCCAAAGGTGTGTTAGATGCACTTGACACTCTTCTAGATGCTAAGTGTTGATGGTGGCACAACTACAAATGTGCAAAGGTGTGGTGCTCTAGAGGACTAAGAATGTAAATGAGTGAGGGAGTTTATAGGTGCAGGGCTAGAAGAGCACATTCAACACACCTTCCTAGGGTGCACTAGTGTGCCTAATGCATCAAAAAGGATTATGATGAGTTAGGTGCACTTAGTGCACCTTGCAAGGGTGCATAGCTACACCTAGTGCACATTTTGAGATCATCCTTGATCTTTCACAGGGCTTATTGCATAAGACAAGGAATACATTCTAGTCTATGTGTCCCAATTATGTGTGGTGAACTTTCGAGTGCTTGTCCACAAATGGAGACTTCTTTGGTGCACCTTGAAACTTGAACATCACTAGCTAGGGTTCTATCTTTCTTGCCATGGATGATGATGAAGATGCCATTTTAACCTGCACAAGAGACATATGTCACTATACCAATGTTAGGAGATTATTATGACACTTGATGAATAAGATGAACCAAAAAAAATTGATGAAAAAAGAGAAGACATTATTTTTAAAATGGTTTCAGTGTACTAGCACACTTGGTGCACCTGTGCAAGTGTGCAAGGTGCACTTTTTAGGTTTACTATGTTATATCTTGTACAAGTAACACAATTTAGCATATGTACATGTACAGTGGTTTTTTTCCTTCATTGGGTGTAATGTACACATAAAGGACCCCTAATGGTGTATTGGATGCACTTAACACTCACCTAGATACTAAGTGTTGATGGTGGCACAACTGCAGATGTGCAATGGTGTGATGTTGCAAAGGAATAAGAATGAAAATGAGCATTTGTAGGGGGTTTTATAGGCACAAGGCTAGAAGGGCACATCTAGTGTACCTTCCTAGGCTACACTAGTGTGCCTAGTATGTCCAAAAGGCTTATGACAAGTCAAGTGCACTTGGTACACCTTGCAAGGGTGTGTAGTTGTAATAGTGCAGTTTTGCACAAATTTTCCCTTACTAAGGAAAAAATTAACTTCCTGACTTCCTGACTTTGAACGACGTTGACCAACCAGACTTTTGACCTAGAACTACAGGGGGGATATTCTCTAAAGTTCCTAGAAGGATGCCCTATTTTGGAGAATAGATTCCCCTATCCTAAAAAGCAAAGAGGTGGTCCTCTTGGGGCACGTGGTGTGAAGCCACAACATTAGGTAGGGTAGGACTAGGTATATGATCAATCTAATGACTAATATCTCTCATAAGAGATAATGCATCCAAAAATTTATTCACTACTATATCCTAATAAAAATGCAATCTTGGACTTTTTGAGTTATCTCTAGTTTGGTAACTGGTTTGTTTGTCTTCTTAGGATTCACCATGATAATATAGCCTTTATGACCTTCTTGTTTCAAGACTTTGGGAATTTTTTGGTCACTTAACAACATTATACTACACCCTACATGTCTATCTTCTCCTTGATCAGTAAGTGGGTCCATTTGGTACTTTCTACCTTCCTTGGTTATGACATAAGAATTTTTTTCCTCACCATGTATTACCTTAACATCAAATTTCCAAGGACAGTCTAACAATAGGTGAAAAACATTCATAGATAATATATCACATATCACCCTATCCTTGTAATCTCTTATTTCAAATTATACCCAAGTTTGTTCATCTACAAACACTTACTTTCCCTTGTTCAACCATGACACTTAATAGGGGCTTGTATGGGGTAACCTCTTCAATTTTGGATTTTCTACCATTTCCAAGGCAACTATATTCTCAATAGAACCAAAATTAAAAATGAACTTATAGATCTTACCTTTTGACTTACAAGTTGATCTGAAAAGAGTCTTCCTTTGAGGGGTTTCCTAATGTTGGGGTATCTTCAAAAGTTTCCTCCTAAGAATGATGTTTTCTTTGTCCATCCTTGGTCCAACTTTACCTATTGGCAAGGTCATGTTGGGACTATCTTTCTCTTAAACAAACTGAGTTCTTCTTTCCCAGCATGAGGACCAAAAGTTCCCTCAAAAAGTCTCCTCATAGTATGTCCCACTTGATTAAATTATGCAATTTTCCTATAAAGATAATTGGGCTTCTTCCTTGACTTCAAATCTACCTCAATTATATTTCTTCATATAAGAACTCTCCTAAATGGTCCTCATTTTCTTCTCCTTTCCCAATTTCTTTATGTCAGAGTTACATCTCCACTTCTATTAGACACATTTCCTCTTCCAGATGTGCCTCTTCCCATAAATCATGTGCCACCTTTGTTTCTTTATTTCTTCTCTCCTCTCCTTTTGATCTTGTCTTCTAATTTAACTGCTAATTGAAATTATTTATGGACTATATATGGGGATAATATGCTTATTTCATATTGAATATTTTTCCTTGGGCCATTAAGATACCTATCCAATTTATCCACCTCATTTTCTTGTTTTGTAGCTCTCAAACTGAGCTTATGAAACTCTTTAGTGTAGGCATTTACATCCATCTCTGTTTGTTTAAGGTTTTGGACCCTTTTATGCATTTTAAACTCACAGTCTATGGCAAGAATCGGGCCTTCAATTTGATCTGCATTCTTTTCCATGATGTAATATTTTTCTTTCATGTTTCCCCTCTTTCTTCTTGCATAATTTTCCACCACGCCAAAGTTGAACTTTTTAATGTTGTCTTGGAAATGCTAACCCTTTTCTCCTCTTCTACTTCCATTGTAATCAAAGATATTATTCGTGGTATCAATCCAGTCTAACAACTCTTCCCCATTTAGGTTTCCATTGCATATGGCTAACCATCAAAATTATCCTTATATGTGATTTGAAAGAGTCCAAAAACACCTTCTATTCTTGGGCTAACTATATCCATGTAGACACTTCTCCTATATTGTCTCCTTCTTCTCCATCATCAATAACATCTCCCCATTCTAATATCTTGCATTTCTACTTCTCTTTATCGGTTCCTTGCCTTTGTGCTTCATCTATCATTTCTAGGACCAACTACTTGATATCGTTTGGGATCACTTATTTCGGAGGCATTGTGCTAGACTCTAACTCTAGAAACATTATTTCCTATGATTTTGACATAGACCAAAATTTTCTCAACAATATTGGTTCTTATACCAATAAGTTGAAGTGAGATTGTGGATTATCCCAAACACACACCTAATCTTGTTTGTCAAGGTCTTAAATGGTCATCCAATGATCTTATTTATAGATACATTCCCAAGGATTCTCCTTGGAATTGTCCCATACCTTCCTAAGGTTCTTGATAGAATAGTCCAACTCTTCTAGTGGAGTTAAAAACTCACAATGCTAATCAAATATGGCTTCCTAATCCTTCCCAAGGATTTTCTTTCACAAGCCCTCTACCAACTAGTTATTGATCACATTCCCACTTACAATAGAAGGTGAATGATATTTCATGATAATTAAACCCAACATGTGCCAATAGGCCCTTTGGTCCCAAGCAAGACAACCCACAAGATATTTGGTGTAGTAAGACCTAAAAGATACCTAATTATTTTAGCCCTCCTAATTGAGTATTTGAACTAATAATTCATTTTCCTCCTGAATGGACCCCAAACTTAAACATATTTATACCCTTTGTGGCTACCAAACATTTTTTAAAAAATGCACATGGATTTTACTCCTAACTCACCTAACCCAAATCGGGAAAAATTAGGCCTAATGTGCAACTAAGGACCTAATGAATAAGATTGAACCAAAAGTATTCACTAGTCAACTCAACTATGGATTTGGGAATTCAAATAGGATTTGTACCTTCATAGAGTCCTCTAATATACCTTATATTTCCATGTATCGATCCACCTTTCCATGACAATGAACTTCTTTATTATCTTCTTGGCTCACCACTTCAATGTGATCAATGTAGGGCATCACCTTAAAAATAGAAAATTTATGTTGAAAGCTCCAAAACTATGTGGAACCTTTAATTCACATTTTATCCTAGCATTCCAAGAAATATTTTGGTATCCCAGCCATGGAATGTTAGGATATAGCCATTTTATCTCCAAACCCTAGGTTCTTGAGGGTTTAAGACTAGACTAGTTTCAAAACCATGAATCTCCTTATAGATGAACTTTAGGACCTAAAAAAACCTTCTCTGGATATCTAATTCACTTTTCTAGAATACCTAATCAAATGCATAGTTGTACCAATTTGTACAAGATTGTACACAACAAGATTGTGTGGGAACACACTAGAAATAAAGCAACCCAATTATGGAACTTGCACATTTATTTTTTGTTATTTCCAATAGTGATCAACAACCTTGAAAAATGATTTCCAAGGCCTTTTAACTATATATTTGATCAATTATACCAATCACAATAGATTTTGGGCTTAAACTTGATCTTTTTGCAAAAAGTTACAACTTTGCAACTTTCGAGGAACTTTGCAATTGAGCATAATTTTTCTCATGGCTCCTTCTAAGTCATTTTTTCTACTCCAAAAATACTAATTACTCCACAATCACCCCTAATAAACCATTTATAACCATTATTTACAAATTTGGCACCCTTGGTATCTTTGATCCCAAAATTGGCTATTGTCACCATTAAGGGTCCTTACAACCAAAATGGGTCTTCATTAAGGCTTGACCCCACAAGGTTCATAATTTTTAGACCTTATTACAAGACATCGCACTTATATACCTAACTCAGGCCCAAATTATGGGTGCAAGGGATTAAAGACCCTGTGAGAAAGACCTTTTCTTGCACAAGTCAGAAACCTCATCCATACTAAGAATGGTTATCATAGAATGATGTAGAGAATTTATCCTTAAGAGATGGACTTCTACTATCAAACTCATTATGTAATAGGTGTTAATAATATATTAATCTCATCATTGTATATAATTACAAAAGAAATGGATTTTAAGCATCCAAAAAATATAAAAAGTAAAGTTAATCTCATTCTCTCTCATCTTTTAGTTTCACATTCCTTTGTCAAGGTTTGCTCAAGGAGATGTTTTGCGTCACTAAATTGACATCTTGTTTCCAATCTCTTCCACACCATGTCAGTAACATTATTTGAATAATATAAATATCTTTATCTCAAATAACATTACAATCATTTGTAATCATTTTATTCAACACTTATATTAGCATATATCTGTGTGACCATCAAATCCTCTTTTTCAATCCAATAGACATATTAGGATATTCTTCCATATAGACTATGCCTTAATTATTATAGATTAATCTTATTGTTCAAAATCTTAGTCATAGATGCACATAGTTAATAAGACACACTCTTCAATATCTATTATACATGATCTCACGTGGAGGTTTTAAGACTGAAATAGGATTTTAATTTCTTGTCAAATTCCCAATTAAATTCTTAATTTTTTTTCATGTTCTAGTCAGAAGAATTTGCAAGATTCTAACTACATATTTATACTTTATTATAACTTTCTTTATTTTCCCTATCATTTCATTTATTGTAATTAGTTTAATTTATGTTTTGTACCATTGGTTTTTTTTTGGCTTTTTCCTTTTCTTGTCCTTGTTTCTTATTATGCAAGAAGGTTTTAGTGAAAATTATAGATTTTATAGATATTACGAACACATCGAGACTAAGATGAAAAGGCATAAAATTGATAACAAACCAGATAAATGTTCGGGCATTACATTAATGTTTTCAATCAGGATCTCTATTTTTTTGGTGTGAGTGTCCTTTCTTTCTACTATTTTTATTTATGTTACCAATTATTTTTTAAAAATTTTAATATGTAAATCCTTTATACTTTTTTCTTCATTTCATTTAATGCAATCTAGAAGTTAACAAAATTTTATGTATTCATTACAATTTATAACCCAAATCATTTTAAAATAGAAGTTACCAATATATTAATTTCATCGTTACACTTAAATTAATAAGGAAATGGATTGATATGATAAACCTCAGTTTTGTAGCTAAAAGGCAATGGTCTATTATTAATTAAAAATAACAAAAAAAATGGATAAGAAGGATCTAGGGGGGAACCATAATAATTTGAATATTTGAATTAAATCATAAATCTATTTTTTAACTATGGGATGTCAAAATGAAAAATAAAAATAGTTAATGGGTTCGTGGTCTACCGGTGAAGTTGAAAGGTTCTTAACGAGCCCACCAGGGATCAAGACTTGTTGAGTGTAAGGCTCCAACATTAAAAATAGATGAGATCAGGATCACACTATAGATTAATTTGGTAGAATGGATACTCCTTATTCCTAGACTCTTTGCCAAAGAGTTTTAGTCATAAGGCTCATGCTCTCATATCGGATAGCTAAAAATATTTTGCAAAGGACCTCTATAAAATAAAAGTTAAAAAATAAAGAAATAATCATTTAAAAACAACAATAAATAAAATTATGTAACACTAAGATAACATCACATTAGCACAATATATGACATGGACACACCTATTGGGAAAAATGTCATACTAATGAAAAAATCCCAAACTTGTATTAACTTTAAAATAATAATATAAAATAGCTAACTTCCTTCAATCCAACCATATTGTGTGCCTACATAATGATTTCATAGAATTGTTATCTTATGTGATCCATACATAGGTAGCAAGAGAGGGTAAAACTATTAAAATTTTACCTAAAATAATGCATACGAAGACCATAACATCTTATAAAAAGCATATCCTTCTTGGGAGAGAATACATGGGTGTTGGTCCCAACCAATACTAGGGGGGGCGGCGGGCGAATCGGTACAAATTCTCCAACTAGTTTGTTGAACCATTATTCTAAATAAACTCAGCAATAACCACTTAACTATGATAACAATGATAAATATAGTAAGGTAAAAACATGAAATATCACACACAAAAGCATATGCCAAGTGACAATGATTTATGCATGGAAATCCTCCATGAGGATGAAAACCATGGTGTGGATAATATATCCACTAGTCTTTTACTGTAGATAAAAGGTTGCTCGATTAGAGGCTACATTTTTTCTTTCTAAGAACACATCCAATTATGAATGTTAGCCACTTGTTAGGATTACATGAGCTTGTAAAATCAACTCCGTTCAAGGATTTATACTCTCCTTCTGGGAGGTTCTTATTAGAGGATTTATAATATCCTTACTATTGAATCATTTCTACATAAGAGCTTACAAATGATTAAAATGGTAAGAAATAAATCAAATGTTGATCTAGAATATGTGGCACACCTTGCCTTATGGATCTCAGTGTATACCATGAGGATGTCTTGATCTTCTCTTGTTGTGTTGGCGTTCTCTATGATATCTACTGTATCACTCCTGCACTTCTCTACTCTACCCTATTTGTAGTGTACAAATTTGTATTAGTTTGTTTATTCCAATTTTTTTTACTTGTATGTAACATTTCATTCAATCCAACCTCTCTCTACTACTCACCCACATCCTCTTTTTTCACACTTCAATCACTGCTACATTTGGCCCAAATTTCAGATGTTCATTTTTTACGGTGGGTCACATTTTGGTTTTTTTCTTCAATCACCCCCTAATACCATCAAAATACAGACTACTTATAACATAGAAGTCAAAATTCTTACGATTTCATGTTAACTTTAAAAAAAAAAAGATAAAGACAAATTCATTTTCATAGTTGACCACACAAGAAAAACACATTTTGTCTAGTGTGGGGTTTGAGTTCCAATTTCACATGTGAATCAAAAATGTTTGGGTAAGGATGTGCATTTGAAAATGAAACTATTTGAAACCTTATTTATGTGATTTGAAAATGAAATGAAATGAAACTTGTTTTATGTTATTTGAAAATAAAATTGTTTGACACCTAATTTATGTGATTTGAAAATGAAATTGCTTAAAACCACTAAAAAAATAATCCAAAAATACCATGAATTATGCCCTAAGAACATCATAACTCTTGTCGCATTTGAGTAGCATAATTTATGGCTCCAAACTTTTCGAGATGACTTCCTATCACCACTAAGTTGCAACACAAATACAACCCCCTGCCCCAAATATTAAAAAATCCCATTACCATGGCATCCATATATTTATTTAGTTTATCTGTTGACTCTAACTATGGGTTTTTTAATTAAATTCTAGTTTTTGGGATTTTCATTTATAAAACTAGGTGGGATTTGATGAGAAATAGCTTGGATTTTTCCATGGTGGGTAAGAATATAAATAGTCATGAATGACCAAGCACTAAACACTGCAATTTCTTGTTGCACATAGATTTAATGTGGTAATTTGATGGTAGCCTCTCCACTCTCTCCTCTTTACATACAGTAGGCAATTGAAATAATCTTTTATTGATCTTATCTACAACCCCACAAACTCCTTTGTGCCCCCCTATGACCTAATTTTGCATTCGCTTACTTTCTACCATTACTGACAACACACATTCACTTACTATCATTTGTATTCATATTTGATATGTTTTCCCACCTCTCCTAACACCCATATAAGAATTCAACACAAAATCTCTCCACAACCCACATATCAAATTTTACAAAAGGCTAAATGGGAAGATTGACAAGAGAATTCAATAATGGAGGCTTTCAACTTTGGTATGGTCATGATAACGGTGGTGTAAAACTACCTCATGGGTTCAGGTTCCATCCCACTGATGAAGACCTCATCACACATCATCTCATGAGAAAGGTTTTAGATAGAAGTTTCATAGAAAGGGTCATTGTTGAAGTGTAACTCAATGAGCATGTGTCTTGGGACCTCCCTAGTATGTGCATTTCCCTCCTTTATTTTTCACTATGTATAATCCCACACACCCATTTGATCTTGAATGATGATCTGTGCATACTACATGTTGAGTGTATGTACTAAGTACTCCAAAATCATACATTTATTGGCTTTATATGTTTATTTTGACTCCCCTATGTTGGTGTTTGAAAATGCTACCCATTTCCAATTACCCTGCTGAGAACAAAACGCATCTAGGGGCAGCTAACTTCCATTATCAACACATCCATTCAGACACCAGGCCAACTATAAGGCTATACTCCTTCTTCTTCTTCAGGCTTCGCAAAACCTAGGCGGGTGGACCTACAGATTCTTTATATGGTACCAGTTGTCAAAGCATACACTGAATCTATTATGAAGCAGATAAAACCCTTATTTCTCCTGATAACTCATGAAATAACACCAATCTACAGTAGCTAAATGCAGATCTAGGAATCTCATAAGCTGAGTGAGGGCATTCTATTATAGCTCTTCAACATGAAAAGGAAAAACGTTGATTATTGATGTTGATGTTCAACAAATTCTGAACCATGCAGCAAAACCTCATGATCCCGTAATTGATCAGTGCCTAATCCATTGGGCAATTTCATGAATCCAAAACATACATCTGTGACATCAGGACATATTCTGTATACCCAAATATCAGATCTATCTAATCACTTTGTGATTCAGACATCAATGTTCATTCAGATCTCATTCTTACAAAATATCCTTCTCAAGTAACCAGCAACTTTGTTAAACATATCAAGCATTTACTTGGCCCTTAGGTCCAACAACAAAATACATCAAACATACAACCTGAAAGGGATGCAAATGGGTCTCAGATCTTTGTTCCAAAACCACATAAGACTTACAGATTGCTAAGATAGGAGACAAGGCACAGAATGAAGCTAGTAAAACTATTGCTCTTATGTATTCATTTCCTTGAAACAATACAATCAAATGCATGAAATTAAAACATGAAACAACCTAATGTATCAGAACTATCTGTATTAACTTTACACTACTGTTGTTTACATGAGAAGAAATTTCTGAAAGAAAATGGTGTCACAGTCATGGGAATGCAACCAAAACTGGATCCAAGACCTTGGTATCACAGTAATGTGCAGATTTTCTCCAAAGAACTAGAACCCTCTAAAAGACAGAAAGAAAGAATGATATAGAAGAGAAAGAATTTCTGGATCTGATCTTTACTTGACAAGTTTCCACTTGAAATTCAATCTTTTGGCAACTGAAAACTTCATCCTTCCTTCTCCATCTTGATCTGATCTGATTTCATCATTGCCTTGTAACTGATTTGCAAAATATCCTCTCTTGAATGATGAAATCCCTTATTTGCTAAAAATCTGGTTTGCATCAAAATGCTGATAAAACTTGCTTTAACTGACTTAGAGATGTCCCCAGCTAAATTATCCTTGTCTTTTACGCATTTTCAAGCTATTAACTTGCCAAAAATCACAACTGAACTTCCTGGTCTGAAAACGGTTGTAATTCAGGTACCTGATAGAAAACTTTGTGTAGCTCAAATAGACTAATACCTATGCAAAAACTAACTCCAAAATTGGAAAGTTCGTCTTCTCCTAATTCTGGCAATATATAACATCGCCTATCTGGCCTCTCAAAAACCTCCTGAAAGTCATCTTGAAAATGACTCCTCTGCTAGAAAGTTTAGGCTTGCACTCAAGTCATTTTCAAAAATTTAAAAGTTTCTAAAGTTTAAACTTTAGAAAAGGGCCTCATTTAAATTTTAAAAAAATGCACGTCAACTATTTTCTTATAAAAATAATAATAAAATATTATTATTTTTTATTCTTTAATATTGCCCCTTCTTCAATCCGGGTCAACCTTCAGTTGACTAGCCTTTCTGCCACGTGGCGGCCTTTGATTGGCCGACCATTGTTCTCAGATGCCACATCAGCACCGCAAGGACCCAATGCCACGTGTCACCAAGGCACATCCCCACATTACTTAAATCCCTACAACTCCATATTGCGGGGATGCATAGACCGTCGGATCTCGCCACGTGGCAAAATTATGTGCCTCTGTCTTGATCTGTTCGTTCTCACCACGTCATCATTCCATGGACCCGTCGTGCCACGTGGCGCCTAGGCGCATCCCCGCATTACTTAACCTCTGTGCAACTCTTTTTGCGAGGATGCGCATGCCGTAGGATGCCACCATGTGGCGCAAATCTGCCATGATCTGAGTTTTCGATGCCACATCATCGCCGGCGCAGCTTTGATTAAGGATTTGCTTTATTCGACCCCGCTGACGTCATCCACCACTGGCTGGGACCCACGTAATCATGCCTTGCCTTCAAAATGCTCATGGTTCAATTCATTATACATATTGTGTGCTTTACTATTTAAAGACTTAAGACTCCTTTCCCATGGCAAATGTGGGATAATGGGTTATACAACCCTGCTCCAGCGGCTTCCAGAATGTGGGCAATGCTTTTGCTATGCATGTATGGCGCAGATGGCTTTTTGTATTACCTTGTTGAGAGTTTCTTTTCTTTGATGCGAGCTCCCTGGGCGTTAACTGTACTTTGTATTTGCTTTGGCTACGTTTTCCTAATGCGATGACTCTTCCTTTTAGTTACCGTAGATCTACCCCTTTGGAATGGTGGTTTTCTCCTACCTTGCGCAAGGTACTTGGACGTTAGTTTCTTTAACACTGGCAATTTTTTATTATTTGACCAGCATGAGTCCATTCTGCCCTTGCGTCCTCAGCCATTAGCGTGAATTGCCTTAAGTGTGGGCATGTTTGCACAATGCGGGCGTGAGCTTCTTTGTTTGTAGGGGCAGCTTGTGCCATGGACGTCCTCCTCTTATCATGCCTTGGCTTCTCCGTATTTGATGCTAGGCGGCTTCTTTTATTAACTCACGCAGGCTTCTTAAACTCTGATGGCGGCTTGCTCTTATGCAAAATTGCACATCATTTTTTATAGATGCCTTCTTCCCTTAATTGGCGTGATTCTTAATGCGTGAATGTGTGCTTTGTTTTTTTTTTATCACTGCAGATTTGCTGTGAGTTTCCTTCTGTAGCTTTTCTTTAAAATGTTGATTCCTCTGAAAAAACTTGGCATCCTTTTCATATGTTTTGTTGTGTTGCTTTGCCTTGGCAGCGTGGGGTTAGGACAACTTTGAAGTTCTATCCTTTCTTATATGGCATTCTTTACTGGTGACACCCCTGTTTCGATGCGTGAACTTCATTGTTATTGTGGGCAGTTCATTCTGATACCTGTGAATTCCTCTATTCTCAACCTGCTATGGACGTGGTTTACTGTTTGAGTTCTGATTTAATTGGCTATGGATTCTCCTTTCATGTCTTTTAACTGGCATTCTCATATTTGCAGCGGTTTGGAATGTTTACTGGCTTTGAAGGCGTCTTTTGCACTTTCAATGTGGTGGGTGCTTCTTCAAACTTTTGCGTGAGGCTTGGTTTTTTTATGTGTCTATGTCTGTTTTAATAAGCCTCTTTGTTATGTGGGTGTCTTTGCTTTCTATACTGCAGACTCAGCACAAGACTAATGCCTCCCCTGTCCTTTGATGCAAACTATCACTCTCTTTTATATGTTCTAGTGTAGCAGTGATATTTTGAAGGAGTCTCAGCATTGCGAATTCCAATCGTGCAAACAAACTTCATGGTAAACTTGTTGAAAAAGTACCTGGATGATGCTATAAAAAGACTAAACAGTCTCATTATATGACTTAGTGACATATTATATTTGACATAATTTTTACTACCAAAATTAGCTCATACCCTCTACAAATGCAAATATTTTGAATTGTGCCAACTAAGGTAGTGTGATAACTAATATCATTATAATCCATCTTTAAAACATCTTTGATTTTGCACACAATCATCATTAATTTGATGGAATCAGTCGGGCCCCAAAATGGGTCCGGCTATAAAAAAAAAAATTCGTTTCCAGACAACTGAATTGCAAAACTGGTCCATTGACCCTCTGATACTGATTAGAATCAAGTTCGACCATTGAAAACCACTTTTTAAAACTCATTTTTTAATGTTCAGTCAATTGTCAAATATGCGTCAGGAGGTCCGTTGACTGGCTTTGAAAACTGACAAAATCAACTGATCATGTCCTAAAATTGAATACCTTGAGTCTTTGCTCTGCATTCTTGTACCCTGTCAAATCTTGTCTCATGAAAAATTCGGGGTCAAAAGATATTCATTGTCAAAGTTGACCTCTCAGAATCACCTGCAGATAAACAAGTCAGAAAACACTAAACTGGGCTTGGATTTGGTTCAGAAAACTAGGCAAATAAGCACTTGAGGTTCTGAAAATTGGGACACTGGTACTTTTTCATGAGGACAATGTACTTCTGTGATTTGGGCTCATGAAAAATCACGGGGCAAAAATGGTAGACATTCAAAGTAGGCTACTTGGATTTGCAGGACATAGGACATCAATGAAATATCATTTTTTACGAATGGAATGACCCTGGAAAAGTGTGAAGATGGATTCATCAAGGCTTGAAAACTGACACACTTATAGTATTTTCAGAGGACAATATAGGGGAACAAACCATTTGATCTTATCAATCATGGGTTTCAAAAAATGACATCATGAGCAGGGGTTACAATCAATCTGCAATTACTGACACCAGTTAAAACTTATAAATTGCATTTGGAATCATGCTTGAAAACTTACCAAATGGATTCTTCATAAGTTGAAACTTGGAACATAAAATGTCTTTGATGTCTACAATGCAACGTAAAAGAAAATTCAACATTTGGATCAACTGGTCAAAAGTTATTACTCGTCAAACAGGGGTTCCCAGAATTATGTGCAAAGTGCAAAAGCATGAAAACAATAACTAACCAACTTCGAGGGATTCAAAACCTAGTCAGACGAACTTGAAATGACTCAAAATCTGAAACGTAGGTTCTTGGGTATGGACACTAGATAATCTCAAAATGGCAATTCATGACACATTTCTGGGTGCGAGATATTCAATGGCAAACTTAGCCTCCTGTCGCTGTTTGACACTAGGGCAGAATTGCAAATTTGACAAATGCTTGAAACAGGACTTCGTCAAATGACTCAAAAATTCAATTTAACTTCATGAAATGCTTAGGCATGCTGAATGAAAGGTGCTAGAAGCATTAAACACCTTAGGGATCTCAAATGGATAGTCGGGTACAACCTTATTAAAAGCATTTATAGGCTCGATTTCTCAAAATTTTCAAGATATGACTAAAATGAAGCATGCAATTTTTAGTCCCAACACCCTATCCATTTCATTTCATATGACCATCTAAAAATTGTGTCAATCTAAGCTCTCAACTATTTCCTCTTGTTTGATCATCTCAAAACTACTAAATGATGATTATTATAGAGGAGTAGTTCCAAATGTTAAGAAGAATAATCATTTGGACCTATTAAGATGAAATGCTAAATGATGATTATTGTAGAGTAGCAGTTCTAAATGTTGATCAAAGTTATTGAAGAGCGGCCTTCCCCTTAGGGCCTTTGACCAGTGTCGACTCATGGACTTGATTGTTTTCCACATGACCTTATTAGGTCCAAAATAAAACACATCAAACAACATGATGACCCTAAACACATCAAACAAATTTTTTAGTGCTACTAATGTTTTATTATTTAGGAAAGGTAGGATATTGAGAGAGGGGGTGAATCAATATCCTCAAAAATTTTAACCTTAAAAAACATCTTCAATGCTCGTACTTTTTTTTTCACAACTTGGTAAACACATAACCTTAAACACAATAATTGTAAATGAAAATAACTTTGTTTAACCTAACTTGTTTGAATCATGAAACATTATCCATGAAATTATCATGCATAACACAAGTATTTGGTCACCCAAAAACCCTTGGTTAGAGGGAAAACTATGTTGGGGATGATACCCTCAATTTTATCACTACCGTAGCAAGAGGGTGCCTTGTTAGGGCTACAATGTGGTATAACTTCTGGTGACTTACTCTTCTAGGAGTAATACAAATAGATCTATTAGGATCTACCTTATTCAAGGATTGTACAACACTATACTAGTGTGTACTTTTTTAGGAGATTTACAATAAGATTGCTAAGTCAACCTTGAGAAAGGAATTAATCTACTACAATGGTTAGAGAATACTAATAAATTAATCTATAAAATACTACTTACTTTTCTAATCAAATCCCTCTTCCACTCATTGATATATCACCTCAAGTGACTAATATAACAAATCCTTCCCTATGTTGCTTGAATCTCTGCTCATCCTTTTGAATTAACCACTTCTCAACATAACACAAACAATCATAGAAAATCTCATCTCAACAAGTTTTAAACTATTCCTTATAGGTCTTTAAATATATTTATTTTTCCTCTTACTATCTTTGACCTAATTAGGGCTTTGGAATTCTCTAGAATGTACCAATGATCAAAATCAACGATCTAGAATAGTCCTTGTTTGGTACTTTATTATTTTTTGTCATTTCATTGGCCTTCTCTACCTTGAAATTGTAAACATTGAATTCACACTTACTAATAAATATTTCCATATCTTTGACTTGATCTATGTAAATTATGTTTCTCACTCAGTATGATCATTCCACATCATATTTTGTGTCATTTCAAGTTTGTATGTAGCCTCTATACAAGTCAGTGTATACTTTGTTTCTACTAGGTATATGTGTTGTCACTCTATGTCCTCTAAACTCAATTATTCTTGCATTTTCTTGGTGACTTTTGTACTTAGGAAGTATTAATTAGCTTATATACCAATGCTTTGTTATATCTAATTAGACTTTTCTCTATTCTTGTGCTTGAGAAAAGTAGTGTAACTCAGTGACATTGTTCACCAACTAATACCTTCCTCCTTCATCATTAATTATTTGACACTAATGGCAACATGAACATGTCTTAGAAGTAACATTCTCCTCCTTTGACATTAGTGGCAAAAACACTATGCTCGAAAATAACTTGAAATTTTGTACAACTCCCCCTACACATGTACTTCTGTAGTATAACATGTGTATTTAAAAATCTTTTCCAAAACTCTTTTTTTTTGGTTTCATCCTTTATATCTACTCCTTATAACTCCTTACATGTATATAGATACAAACATATATAAATATGCATATACACATACACTCCCCCTATTTCAATAAATATATGTCCTCCTTTTTTTGACACTTATGTCAAAGAACTACAAAATTGAAATACTTACTGGGATGTAAACCAAAGTGTCAATAAAATATTTATGATTCTTCAACATGATGGCCATGGTATTGTTCCAATTTTTCTTTAGCGGCTCAATTATTTTATTTTCTATCTATAACTTAGTTGACATATTAGTCATATGATCAGCAATGGATAAATTTGGGGCAGCAACGGGATCCGTTGTAATCTATATTTGTTTTTGCATGACCTCAAGACAAGGTAGAAATAATACTTGAATTTCCTTGATATCTTCCCTCAGTTTGATTACTTCCTTTAATGGTTCATGCTGAAATCTTGTGAGAAACCTTACAATAGAGTAATGCAATGATGATATACTAGGATCATCATTGAGTGCATTTGCACTTACTTTCATATCTACACTTACTTTCTACAATTTGTCTCTAATTTCATTTGTAAGGAATAGAATATCACATAGCTTATTAAACAATATTTAAAAAAATTGCACAAGTTTTTCTAACTCGGTAACTTAAGTGGAAAAATCCACTTGTATTACAATATCACTGGCAATCTTTTCTAACACTTTGTTCTCAACTTTTTTCTCAGTTCTCTCCATCATCTTATATTGAGTATCCACATCAAGTTTGTTTATCTTCTCAATAATTTAGACCAATTTCTCCAAGATTGGAGTCTTCTCATTCAAGGAAATATTTGGCACAACTTCGAATAGAATATCTTTCACATCATGAAGTACTTTATTTTGCTTGTGCTCTTTCTTCAATCATTCTTGATCACCTTTTCTAGGGCACAATTCACTATATACAACCATGAAATTTGAATCCAAAGTGTTTATATTCTAATTAGGTATAATTATTACTTCATCTAGAATGATAGGATTGGACCTAATTTTCAGTGTCTCCTTGTTTTTTTTCTTCAATTATTTTCCTTTAGAATCAATTATACTTGTACTCAAGGATAGTTGGGATGGCATTGGAGTTTTAATCTCTTGATTTTTATATTTGGGTACTTCATCTTTCTTTTCTCCTTAATCAGTAGTTGTAACTAACATAGTTTGTGATGGTGTCACATGAGGCATACCCTCTAATTGTTTCAGTGTAGAACCAATTTGTTCACTATCTTTCTTCTTCTCCTCTTCTTTCTTCTCTCATTTTCTAGAAATAGGTAGTATCATAGATGCATACTAGAATATTATTTTGGGGTGTAACCCCTAACTGTGTTAAATCCTCTTTCTTCTTATCACTTTCATAATTTGGTTGTTTGTGCCCAATATGGCCTTCACTTAGAGTTTTTTTTGGGCTGGTGGCCTATTGCCCATACACGAGTCATTTGCTTTGTGTTTGGTTGTATCTCTTGATGTTTGAGTATTGCTATCATCTACATTGTCATTATTTTTCTTGGTATCTATATTGTCCCCCCCTTGTGTATTTTTAGCATGATGCTCAACATCTATATCTTTCTGGTCTCCATCGATGTCCATAGGAATATTATTAGCTAATGAATGTAATGAACCAATGGAAATATCTAGTGACCCGCTAGGTTTAGAATATTCCTTTATTTTTTCAATAATTAATGTGTAACATGATATATGAGTATATGCTAACTGGTTAGATACTAGACATTCTTCTTTATACTCATTGTCAGACATGACATCTTCATCTTTCTTAATTCCTTCTACAGAATCTTCACCAGTTAAATCTTCAATAGTTACTTTTTTTTACACCCCCATTTACATCATTTACCATTCTTCATACTTATACAACAAAATTATGTGGTGTAAAAATGTCAAATTCATCATCTTCATTATCAGTTTCTATATGCTCATTGTTCTCTTCTTTTGTTTCTTCCTCTGCACCTTTGATATTATAGATTTATTTCCAAATCATTTGTGCATCTTCCTGAACATACTATAATTTTCTTGATAGAACATATAGGGCTCTTCTTTTCTTAACAAATATTTGATTGTGCTTCTTCATTGCCTCACAAATTTCACTCACATCAAATTTTGGGATTATTATGGCTAGCGAACTTTCTCTCATTTGTCTTTCAATATTCAAAGCATATTCCCATCTAATGTCAATTTTCTCATACAATTCATCAAGAATCATCTCACCTATCTCTAGGGGTGCAAGTTTAAATTTTGTCATCATAGTAATCAATGCATATTTAATCTTTAATTTGTCAACATCATTCATAGTGTCATATCTAATGAATTTAAAGGTAGACAAACATGCATGATAGTCTAGATAGTTTTCCATCTCATCAAGTTTAGTAGGCCTCTTATGCACAGCCACTTTGAAATGACTTACCTCATCTCATTTTTTTTCCTCTTAGAGTCCTCAATTTTATCATCATCTTTCATAATCAATTTTCTTCTCCTTCTTTGTTTTGGCCGGTTGGATGTCATAGACACTTCTTTTCTCTTTTGATATATTTTTACTTGGGATTGTGTAGGTTTTTTTATTTTGGAAAATCCTTTTTTAAGTGGTGGATTAATTTCTAAAGCATCTTGGGTCCTTAACCTTGTATTCTTTGGGCTTTGTGGTGTAGCTGGTGGTCTCTTCTTGTTTTTCTTCTTCTTAGGTTTGGCAACAACAATAAATTTTCCCTTATCTTCTTCATTGGCAACATCTTCTCCTATGCCTTCAATAATCATTAAAGGTTGATTTTCATCTTTTCCACCAAATTTATTTTCCAATGTGTCAATCATCTTTTTGGATTTCCTCTCAACTTTTTGTGTCACAATATCCATTTTAATTATTTCCTTAGCAACCTCATATTTTCCAAATGGTTTGGCTAACTTGTTCCCAAGTTCATTGAGCAATGCTTCAATTGCCTTGGTTGCTTGATCAATGTTGATCTCATACTCCATGGGTTCAATCCATGCAACCATTGGATTCACAAGTTTCACATTAGTAGTGTCAGTATCCACACGAAAACATATGTCATAATGGTATTTTTTTACTAATTGAGGTGGGATCTTGTATCTTTGATGCATTCTTTCTTTAAAATCATTAAAGTATACTATCATAACACTCTCAAGGTTATCTCCTAACCTTTGGATATACTCATTAATTTGGTAGATCATAGGTGTATCTATTTTCCATTCAACTGACTAATTATAGGTAAATAGTTTTGTATGTAAAATAATATACATACCAACATTGAACCAAATTTACATGTGTTTTACTTGGAAACTTTGCTAGTTTTCAAGTTCTCAACTAGTTGCTTCAACCGTATCTCAGCTAGGTCTAGTTTCAATCCTTTCATTGTAATTTTATATGCTAGATTTACAACTCCACAAGGTAGGCTATTTGTTATGCTTGATTGATAGATCTTGTAGGCAACTATGTAAGTAGGAAATCTTAATTTAGGGTCTTTAGTTGATGCAACTTTCAAACCTCTACCATCCCACTCAACTCCTCTATTATTTTTAATTTCCTTCTTTGATGATTATCTAATAGCTTTGGATTTTAGTATTTGGGTATCCTATAACCATACGTATGCCATCTCTTGCAACCTTTATAGGCTTATCTAACTACATTTGCAAATTTTGATATCTTCTAAGCACATTTCGAATCCAATATGCCTTGAATAATTTTGGGAAATGCAGAGCATGTGCGAGACCTTTCTTCTCCATGTGTTTATGTTTCTCTGTTACTTTCCCATTCTCACACAATTTATCATATGCTTCTCTCAGCTCAAGATATCCTACTTTACTAATCTTGCAATGATAAAATGTATTATATCTCGTATCAACAAAACCCTAGGTGGAATAGATGATAATGCACAAACCTTATTGATTTGGGTAGCCACATAAGGATGTAATTTGTATTATAGTTTTTTACAAACATTGATCTAAATCACTTTGATAGTACTAACCTTGGTCCTCTTCTTCATCATTGTAGAACTTGATGCCATCATCACAAGTTGGGTTCTAATAAATTCATTCAAGCTTCCCTAATTCTCTCTTCAAATCCACCTTTACACCAAGAATCTTGATCAAATTTGTACTTTCAAGATTCAAAATTCAACTATGCACTTAGATAGCTCAAATTCACTTAGATTTCTCTTCAAACTTGAAATGTAGGGTAAAAAAATGGATCGTAGAAACCTCAATTTATAACATAAAGTTGCTTTTAATGCTCATTAGGGCATATTAAATATGTTGTACCACATCCTTGGTTAACAAATACTTTCTTTTTACACTTCATTCAGTTGCTATAAGATGCTCATGAAAGAAACAATTCCAACTTCAACTCAACTAATCATAGCAAAATCACTTGGTTAATACTTACCTCAACTTTTTTTCTCGGTGTGGCTTTACCAACTTTATTAACTTTATGCATCCCATTAGTTATCCTAATGCATCATGCATTATATTGAGACAAGCTTCATCTTGTTTTATATTTAGTAGATGGTGTAAGATCTATCAATTCAAGTGCGGCTCCATACCTCCTTTAATGGCTTAGTAGAAGTGGAGCTTTCACCTAATCTATTGGATGAGAAGTCACCAACTATAGAACTTGATGTATTAGTTGAATAAAACTCATTAATTGTGCATTGTCTTTGATGTTACACAAAATGTCATAATGTTTACTAGACAGTGTATGTCAAGCTCACTCGGGCATTGAAGACAATTCCCTGTGTCAGCCAAGCATTTTAGAGTTTGCCAAGTTTAAAAGTTAGTGACTACTAAAATCACTTGGGCATCAAAGGGAAGTTCAAAGATGATGAGTGTTAACTGAGCTCATTCACTTAATGAAGGAAAATTTGGATGGAACCAATGTTAACCAAGCTCACTAGGTTACCAAAGAAAGATTGTGAAGATGTAGCATTAACCAAGTTCACTTAGTTAACATAGGAAAATTGTTTCTAAGTTAGTGTCTACCGAGCAGGGTCAACTAACAAAGGATTTTCTTATTTTGGAATATTGAGTTCAATAGATTTTTTTTGTTGGTTCTATTCAAATAAGGTAATGAATATTAATTATTCTAAGATGGATTCAAGCCAACTTGACAATGCATAAGGTATAAGTATAAGGTCAAGTTGAGAATTGAATGTGTGGAAGAGTATTGAAGAATAGAAGATGATTAGAGGAAGAGAATTAGAAGGATAAGAAGAATATCCTTGTGGATTTGCAAAGATACATTTGATTAAAAAAGATCAAGTATACAAGCCATAATTGAGATCTACAATCAACAATTCAATTGCAACAAAAATAAGGTCATCTCATTGTTACTCTTTAACTATTGTAGCAGTGATCTAAATATCTTAACAGAGTTGGCTTAACAACTATTTGTAAATCCTCTAACAAAGTGGCATTTCTATTGAAGTGTCTAAAGACCTCTAACAAGGCCAATCCTAATAGGTTGATTAAATCCTCTAATAGGGTTGCACCTAACACTATGTTTTGTAACCTTTAATAGGGTTGGCTCTTAACAGAGCTCACTTTAGAAGAGTGAAAATCAGTAACTATTTGCAATTGGTGGTTTTTCTCAAATTGGGTTTCCACGTTAAATCTTGGTGTCACTTATGTTTATGCTATTTATTTTATGTGTATGCAACTAAGTTAAGTAAGGTTAATCGCAGATAATATATTAAGATTTACATGTTAAGCATTTGTCAAGTTATAGCAAATTTTTAGTATTAACTGAGTGTCTATGTGTTTACCGAGCATCAGTATTTTCAGTGAATTTTATGTTGTGTACTAACATCTAAGGGATCTAGGATTTATTTTTGTGTTAGTTGATTCACCCCTCCCCTCTCAGTTACTCCTATTATATTTCCAACAATTGGTATTAGAGCTTCTTGGCACTTGCAGAGAAGGTTTCAAGGACCTAAGCTAAAGAACAGTACATCTTATACAAGAAAGATTCCCAAGCTGAATAGAGATAACTTTGAAGCATGGTAGGAACTGTTGGGTGTTTGTTTTACATGACATCAATGGCAGGAATCCATAGTGTAATTCCTCTCTTGAAAAGCAAATCTTTTAAAGGATCCACTCTAAGGTTCAGTGTTTGTCTTGCGACATACCAAAATCTGCTCAATAGAAGATAAATGTGAATGTTCAAGAGGAGGCCTTTGCTAGTTCCAAAAACTCTTTTACCTTGGAATCAAGTAAAATCTGTTCGCTATCTCAAAATATCACACCAAAAGAACAATATTTTTTGTATTTTCTATTTTTCAATGAATGCAACTCTAACAATGCAACTACTATGAGGTCCTATTCTAACAGGGGGGTTAGCAAAGCAAATAATGAAACTAAAAGCAAATAACATGAAATCAAATAACTTGAAATTGAAATTCCTAAATGGACATAAGCTATAGAACACAACACGCTGCGAGTTAAACCTTCAAAGAAATCGGTAGGAAACCAATGAAAATAGGAGCAGCACTTCCTAGAATCCACTGATGCAATCGTTGGTGAGAATCTTTAACAAATTGAATGATGTTTCACTCTTCATCAAATTGCAAGGCCACGAAAAGTGTGCTCATGCGAGACAAAAAGCTATGTAGACACAATCGAGTGATTTCTTCTCAAGCTCGTTATGTCAAGGAAATTCATATATCTATAGCAAACACCAGAGCTAAAAGATCACACAACCAGAAACAACGCAATAAACCTTTGGCTCAATCACAATCTCATGAATAAAATCCACAAAAAAATGACACATTCAGGCAAGAATTATTACACTCCAAATGCTAGCACCAAAAGCATAACTTTATTGCATAATAATAGTGGCCCTTTTTACATTTTACAATGGGGTATTTATAAGAAATCATCTCCTCAATTTGTGTTGAGAGTGAGAGATATCTTGATGCAATAAAATGCTTTTAAAACATTAAAACAAACTAAATATATACAAACGAATAATCTAATTGGTGCTTAGAGGGACTCCATCCATATTTTATTCATTAATTGGATGCATGAGCCTTTTACATGTTGAAAACAATGAAAGTATGAGAGAAAAAGTAGGAGGAAGCCATCAGTCGAAGTAGAAGTGCATGGAGACACCAAAAATAGAAGCTGGCCCTTCACTTGATGTGTGTCAAAGTTAACTTGCCATCAAAATGCGTCTCCAATGCATGGAAAGCATTATTTTTGGAACTGGCAGTCAATTGTCAGTGCACCTCTGAATTGCAGAGCTACGGATCTGTAGACCTGCGGAGCTACAGACCTGCGGACCTCGACTGGGTTAAAATCTCAAAATTTTACTAAGTGTCAAAATTGAAATTTTGGCATCTAGGTTTTGCTCATCTCTATCCTAAAGATATGTTTAGATGTTTTCCCTTGAATTTCTCTATAATCTTAGTAATCTTAGCAGCATTGGGAAGATCCAAAGCCTCATACTTATCTTTGACCTTTTTTCTATAGTTGTCCACCTCAATTCGAGTTTCTGCAAAATCTCTGAGTTTGGTATCCAACTCCAACAATGCTTCTTCTATCCTAAAGGTTTATCTGATGTACTCATCACTGGATGCTTCCTCTAAAGTCTTTTTGAAATTTTCCACAACTACCTCAATTGGTAAAAGCTTCTCTCATTCTTCATCTTCAAAAATATCCAAGCATGCATCACTGTACAACTTTTCTGCTTCCAAAATTCGCTCTCGGGCTTGGTCCTTGAGCCTATGTATCTCATCATGCAATGTTTCCATCACTTTATTTCCCTCTGCAATCTTTTCTATCCAATCATCTATCATGTCTAGCTCTTCTCCGATATATACATCAATCAAAATGCGGTACCTTTGTCCTTTTATGGCCCGTAGAGTTTGCAAATCCTTGCTCCAAACCTGTACCTCATCCATAATACTGAAGTCCTGCCTCAAAATTGTCATGATCTTATCAACATTCTCTTCTGTAGCATGTAATAACTTCAGACTTCTTGTAATTATAGTGATACCCCTATCCTCAAGGTTGTCTCGCCAATCCTGACAAGCTCTTAAAAATGGATTGAGCCATACACCTTCCCCTTCTTTAAGAATGGTACTCAAAGTCTCCTCAGGGCATTCAGAATCAAGAGGACCAATAACTTCAGCTAAATATCCTTTCAAGATCTCAACTTGCCTTTGAAGTGCTCTGATTTCAATCTCATTATGTTCCATATGGTTAAGAACCTCCTTGACTCCCATAGTCATCATCTGTCAAGAAGTATCCCATGTAGGCTTTCCTAACATGATATCCTTCACTTCATAGTCCTGAAGGCTGACGACTTCTTCATCTGTACCTTTCGGAGGGTGAGCCACCTGTGCAAATAAGTCCTGCTTCCAAGTAGTAGTAATGAATGCAAATGGTGTTGCATCCTATAATGGAGAGTCAAGCTTGTTCAAAATCTCTGCAATGTCACAAATATCATCCTCTGAAGAAAGGAATTGATGCTTAGCACTTCTCATTATTTCCTTCCGGAACCATCTCGGGATATGTCTTTCTATAACCTTGGCTCTAGATGATGAAGGGATGTGTTCAACTACCTCCTTCCCTTTGTCGCTCTTGCTCGGAGTCTCTTGTTGTGAGGGTTCTTCTTCTATAGTCTCAATTTCTATAGATCATGTAGTTTGATCCTCAACTTCCTAGGGAGGCTGTTGTAAACATTCTACTACCTGTGCCTCTTTTGAGGGCTCATAAATAACCCTTGGTTCTAGTTCTCCTTGTAATGATAATTCCTTCTTAACATGTTCTTCTGAACTTGAAGGTGGAAGTATCACTGAAACCTTATCTACCATCATAACCTGAGGTGAAGATGGGGGCGTTGGATGAGGACCTTGTGTCTCAAGTGGTATCTGCATCCAATCTTGCTATTGAAATTCACCTATAGGAGTATCTCTAATATTATCTCCAACCAATTCTGTACCCACTAGCATGAAATCAAAATTCGGAATGGAGAGAATATCATCACCTAGCTCCCTTTGCTCATTCACCCATCATTGTACTTCATCTTTCGAAGAAGAGAGTTATATCGTTTCAACTTGGGTGGGTGGTGGGGTATTTGTGACATTCTTCTTTCTTTCTAATTCTGTGGCTTTGGCCAGTCGGGTTCTCCCTTATAGAGGCACCTGCTCTTCCTCCCCATCTGACTCTATTTCATCCTCATCTGATTCTTCCTCGGGAATGGTTTCAGGAATAGATGGATTAGGCACTAATCTTTTACGAACTCTTTGCCTCTTGTTCATTCTAACCTTGACCCTCTTTTGCTTCTGTGGAACCATAGGAGAATCAGGCTCTTCATGCATCAGATGAATGGATGTCTTTGGAATCTCTCCCTCTTCTTGTTGGCTTGACAAAACAGGAGGCAATGGAAAATCAACCTGGATATGAGAAATTCTAGGGTCTCGAGGGTCCTGGGGAGTAGATTCATGTTGCTGCGAAGGGGCCTGTTCTTCAACATGCTCTATCTGGATCCTCTGAGGAGAGGCTCTCTTCCTCTTTTCTTTCTTCTTCTCTAAAGGATGGTAGTATCCCACTGGATGATCAAGCTAGTAGACTATTTCTAGCCTGATAGGAGATGGGAGTGCAAA
This sequence comes from Cupressus sempervirens, assembly GCA_028749045.1. Lineage (NCBI taxonomy): Eukaryota > Viridiplantae > Streptophyta > Pinopsida > Cupressales > Cupressaceae > Cupressus > Cupressus sempervirens. Next base: position 501,339,759 of record CM053785.1, read on the forward strand.
GATAGGAACTGTGACTTTCCTCCCCTTTACCCTTTCTGGGTGAGCATGTGCATGGAATATCACTGTGTCTGGAATTGAATCAAGTGGAAAGGGTTTCTTGATCCAACTCTTTGTCATTATGATGACATGTCTTGCTCAATGATTAATATCATCTCCCTCCTCTCTATCAATTTTTGTATTTAGGATGGGCCTTTCGCCAACTTTATTTGTATTGAATAAGGGATCCAATAGCTCCTGTGAATCCTGTAACCTTATCTCATCTAGGATGGTCAAATGGAGAGCCTTCTTCGCTAAATACAAAGTCATTCTACAATAGTCCCCGATACAAACATCATAGTCATTTGTGGCATTCATCCAATGATCTTCAATGGCGTCTTCATGGTAGAACTGTTTTCCTGCCAGATTGTCCACTTTACCAACATTGTCAAAGAATGGTCGGGGAGAGTTATATTCTTCAAGAGGATAATTTTCCCATTCCAATTCAAAATTCAGGATATCCTGCTTTCTCTTTACCTGGTATGCTCCTATTACAAAAGGCCAATCCCACCAAGGTCTTCGTTGTTTCTTGATCCTCTCATAAGCTGACTCAATCTGCCGAGAAATTTCCATTAGAACTAACTTGTCACTTGAGTATCTTGGGAGCTTCTTTGGATGGATGGATGCACCACCAACTCAAATATATGTGAATGTTCGAAACTGGATGAAATATGCACCAAGAGCTGTGATCTGTGCCTTGGCCTCATCAGAAAATCTCTTCCCATAATCCCCTTCGATGAATCGAATGATGGCAAACATGAAGGCATCATTCGCAATCCTGTATTCTTTGCTTTGCGGCAAGAGCTTGTTTTTAACTAGCTAAGGATAAAATATATATGGCCATGCGTTAGGATCCTACATACTACCCTTCTTATACAACCCGAGATAGTCGGTGGCTCTTGTTGCAAGAAGATATACCACATAAGAAGTCATATAGAACTTTTGCTTGTCCTTTACTATCCGCAACTGATCACACAAGTTCTCACTATGTGTGGTGGCCCAATCCAGTGGCATCTTTGTGTGTCTAATGGTCTTAATGAAGTTAACCATGAATGGAGTGAGATGACCCATTACAGGCAATCCCATAACTCTGCTCAGGAGAATGATTGAATATCCAATGTCATCCTTCATGTATCCTCGAGTCATATCTACTTTACTGATTTTCTTTCCCCGAGATGGCTTCTCAATGAAGTATGAGGAATATATGATGTCAATGGCCTCCTAGTGATGATCCTTATGCCACCTTTGGGCTGCTTCATATGAAAGCCTGATAAACTGATCAGCTCTAGGTAGGTGAAAAACCCTCTCGATATTATCAGGTCGTAGATCTAAGACCACCTCCCCAGTGATGCTCTTTACCACCCTTTCCTCAGGAACAAAATGTCAAGATAAGGTCATAATCAATTCAGCTGACTGAACGGTCCCAGGATGTGATGCTACATTTACCAATCCGGACCGGATTAAGGCAGATCTCAAAGAAGATCTTTCAATTGGGTTGTTACAAACCCTCAAAAACTCTCCCAAGTCCGTGTGTCCAAGTTCTGTGTCTTTGATCTCAGAGTGTTCATCGTGCAACCTTGACTTCGGGGTTATGCCTTGGAACTTGTACACAACTAGTTTTGCTATTGATCTGGATGTGGACGCCATTTGATTATATTACCTGCACATCACAAAGAGAGAAAGAATGATTAATTATTAGATATATATAAAACATTTTTTTTTAAAATGATCTCCTAGAACTTATTTAATTTGTTGTGGTTTTTTTTTTTTTTGGGGTTTTTGACTTTATAAAAAAAAAACTAAATTTAAAAAAAATAAAAAATGGGGGTTAAAGTACGACAGTGGCAGCCCAAAGGGTGTGGCGATGGCACGGCCGCGAGCGCGATCAAGAGGGCGCAGCGGCAACCGCGCGCGCGACCTAGAGGGGCGCGACGGCAATGCCACGTGCGCACCCAGAAGGGCACGATGATAGCGCCGCGTCACGTGCCCCAAAACGCTCGCCCAAATGGTGCGCGCGACCTAGAAGGGTGGTACGGGCACTTCCTCTTCTGGTCGCGCGCGCGTGCGTGAGCACTAGGGCTACATGGGGGTGGAGGGGGGAAGGTTTTCATACCTTTCCCTCCTCAACTCTACTTCTTCAAAACAATGAGGTAAAAAAAGAGGGGGGTAGGGGGGTTTTATAACCTCCCTTCCCTTTTTTGCTTGCTTTTGCTAAAGCGCGCATGCCTCGATGAGCGCGTGTGCAAAAAAAAATATTTTTATTTATTTATTTATTTATTTTTATTTTTAAATTTATTTTTTAACTTTAAAATTCTAACTTATTTAACCGAGTTTTCTTCTTTCAACTCTTGAATTATGAGTCTGAGAGTCAAAAAAAGGTAGGGGGTCCCCATTCCTAGTAAGGAATGGGGCGTGTGTTGTGGAGATCACAATAGGAACTTATGAAGTTACATCTAGAAACCATCAATGATTTTGGTTTGAAATACTTAAACACTGCTTACAAAGCTCCTACTCAAACGATGACTATGGAAGAGATTATTGAAAAGAAAAATCATAATATCATGATGATTGACATAGCATCAACTCTTAACTATGTTGAATTTGATGAGGTCAAAGGATGTGCTACTACTCATGAAATGTGGACCAAACTGAAGGATATCTATGCAGGTGATGATAATGTGAAAAGAGCCATAGTAGAAAGTTTGAGAGGTCAATTTGATCAAATGAAGATAAGAGAAGATGAAAACATTGTAAAATATGTTGAAAGAATCAAATCCAATGTCAATGCTATCAAAGTCTCTAGAGGAACAATTGAAGATGTGATAGTGGTAAGCAAGGTACTCAGAACCCTTCTTCCTATCTATGCAATTAGAGTGTCTATTATTCAAGAAATGAGATGTGATCCAAATAGTAATATAAATTTAGATTCTCTAGTTGGAAGATTGACTGCATTTGAACTAGATAACTATGATAATTATACTTCTAGTTCTAGCAATCTTGAGTCTGCATTTGAAGCCAAGGTATCACTCAAGAAGAAAGCAAAAATGTCAAAAAACAAACAATCTAAAAGTGAAAAGGAAGATAGTTCTTACAATTATCTTGAAGCCATTGAAGCATTACTTGCAAAAATGTATCCCAAAGGTAAAGGAAAGTACAAAGGTAAAATTTCTTTAATATGTTTCTCTTGTGAAGAAGTTGGACACATTGCTGCAAGATGTCCAAGTAGAGAAGAAAAAGATGAAAAGAAGCATATAAAATACAAAGGCAAGAAGGATTTCAGGAACTTTAAGGACTACAAGGACAAAGGTAAGAAATCTTGTTTTATGGCTAAAGATTTAGATAGTAGTGAAGAATAAGAAATGGTCTATACTTTTGTAAAAGATGAATCTGATGATGAAGGAGATAAAATGGCACTTATCTCTCATGTTAGCAAAAATCATACATCGATTATTGATAGTGGTTGCTCACATCATATGACTAATAACAAACAAATTTTGAACATATGGAACATTATGATGAAGTGTGAGATTTGGAAATAATGAACCATGTTGTATAAAAGGAAAAGGTTGTATCTCACTAACCAATGAACTTAGATGTGATAATGCTTATTGGGTTGAAGTACTAAAGAATAATCTACTAAGTGTGGCATAGTTGAATAATATTAGATTCAAGGTAGAATTCATGAATGGGAAGGCCAAGCTACTGGATGGAAAAGGAAATTTGGCTAGGTCAAGTAAACAAACTAAAGGAAATCTATTCTACCTAGATCTCAGTGAAAGTTCATGTTTCATTTCTCAAGTAGAAGAAAAATGGTTATGCCATAAAATATTATGTCATGTGAACTTTGATAATCAGATAAAGATAAACAAAAACAAAAGAGTGAGAGGTATTCCTAGCCTGAGAAAACCTGATGTGGGCCTATGCAAAAATTGACAAATTGGTAAGATAGGCAAGACAAGTTTCAAAAGTAAGAACTATCATTCTGAAAAAGTCTTGGAGCTAGTTCATACAGACTTATGTGGACCTATTGGAATAAAAAGCTACAGTGGAGATTAAGTATTTTATTCTTTTTTTTTATGATTATTCTAGAATGATGGTTGTAATGTATCTGAAAGAGAAGTCTAAAGCTTTTCAAAAGTTTAAATGGTATCTGGAAAGAGTAGAAAAAAGAAACTGGAAAGGAACTAAAATGTTTGAGATTAGATAGAGGTGGTGAATTCATCTCTAATGAGTTCAATCAATTTTACACTGAAAAAGTAACTAAAAGACAAGTATTAGCCCCTGGTACACCTCAACAAAATGTTATAGCTAAAAGAAGGAAGATATCCATCATGGATTGTGCAAGAACTTTGATGATAGAAAAGAGTGTTGCAATCAAATACTGGAGGAAGCAATTAGTGTTGGAAATCTGATTGAAAAGATCATTGTTAAAGAAGGAAGATTGTTTGCAAAGAGAGAGAGATTGTTGATAAATGATAAAGAATGTTTTCAATCATCGTTTTGTCACTGATGTCAAACCTACTATTTGTTGGAATGACAATTTCTTATAAGATCCAAGTACTATCACTTAGTTGATTGATGAAGAGGATTTAATCAACAAGATGTAACAAAAGTACCTAAGGGAAAGGTTAAGTTATGGTTTTGTAATGAAGTGTAAGGATTAGTTAAGACAATGATAAAATTATGTATTGATAAAATACTTGAAAATATAGAGATTGGTAACGCTTAGAAACCTTGGAAAAATAAGTTGTAAAAAGACTATCTGCAAAGCTTGACTAAGTTCATTAGTGAGTGCTGAGCAAGCTAGTTCATGCCAATCAAATTTTTAGTTAGTGTCAAGCAAATGCAAAATCTAGTGTGTGTCGAGTGATACTGACATAGGCAAAGGATGAATATCTAGGGCCAAAGGCTCACCCAGCTATCCAAACCACCCTACAAGAGTTAACACAATGGAAGCAAACATAGAGAATAGTAACCAAAGGAGGAAGGAGAGCAAAATACTCTTATTGATTCATCAAAATATCTTCATACATGCCAAGCTATAAGGCCTTTTGGGTTACAACCAATTCTAAATATATTCACATTCAAAGATCCAACTACAAATTCGCACTTTCAGTTCTACTCTCTAATCTACTTCTTAAAACTTGTCTAACTCTAAGCCTAAACATTCTATATATACTTTCAAAAATGGCTTACAAATTATTCTAGAACATTACATAAGAGGAAGGCCGACCCAACAATGGTTTGAACACATCCCAATAAAAGATCTTAACATAAATGCCATGATCAAAATAAATCTCGCAAGTTGGCTCGCAGAAATCACGTCCAAATACTGACACTCGACATACATTGGGTAACTTGGCACATGAAGAAAAATTGGCACTTGGCAGCAACTAGAAACTAGTAACTCGACATCAACTAGAAATTGGTAACTCAACATCACCTAGAAACTAGCAACTCGACATCAACTAGAAACTGGTAACTTGGCATCAACTGGAAACTGGCAACTCGGCATCAACTGAAAACTAGTAACTCAATATCAATTGGAAACTGGCAACTCGACATCAACTAGAAACTAGCAACTCAACATCAACTAGAAATTGGTAACTCGGTAGCAATTGGAAACTGGCAACTCAACATCAACTGAAAACTGACAACTCAGCATCAACTGGAAACAAGTAACTCAACATCAACTGGAAATTGGTAACTCGACATCAATTGAAAACTAGTAACTCGACATCAACTGGAAACTAGTACTCGATAGCAACTGTAACTTAGCAACAACTATCAGAATGAACTAAAGTGTAGGATTACAAGGAAACCCAAGATGCTCCTACATCAGACAACCAAGGTTGGAGAAAAATGATTCTCCTAAATCATGCAAGTGTCACAACCTAAGTTGAATCCAACTTAGATTGAGAAATCCATGTAGCATCTTCAATAGGTCTATTCTTCCACTTCACCAACAAAGGTAATGAGATAAAAAGTATAATCTCATACAATTAGTAGCAATGTGACCATATTTTCTACATGCAATATAACTATACCATGTATTAGAGCCCCAGTTGATTGTATTATCTTTCTTACTCAGTGTCCAATTAGACTTCTTCTATGATCTAAAGTCTTGTGACTTGTGCCCAAACTTATTACAAGCATAGCAATAAACATTAAACTCATACTTATCAGGGGACTCATTGAAATTGGATCTATATTTAGATGCTTGATGATCATACCTACTATAATGGTAACAATAACCATCAAATTTAGGAGTAATATTAGACTTGCCAATTTTGCTCCTACAAACATTTGTTGTGTGTCCAAGATTTCCATGGTGATAATATGTAGGCTTCTTTGGTATGGGATTGGTGTACACATTCCTCTATTCAACTTGCTTCTCTGATTCTTTTTTCTTGGTAGAACTTCAAATATATCTCTTAGTCGCTTCTATCCTCTAAGTTATTCATCTAGTATTTGTATGCTTTCCTTTAATCTCTTCATCATTTCATTTGTTTTTGGTAAGAAAAATAGGTTTTACAGGGATCTTGAAACCCAAAAGTTAATACATATCAAAAGGTTGATAATAAGCATCAAAATCCCAACAACAGTCCGACAATATCAAAAGGCTAATAATAAGCAACAAAAGCCCAACTGTAGTACTACGACCAACCAAAAGGCTAGATCAATAGTTTGGCGAAAAGCCAAAAGCCAAAAAATTTAGAAACCAGACAGTCCAAAAGATAGGAAAAGAAAAAGAAATGAAAAACCTTTGTTACTCCTCATCCTTTCATTTGTTTCTTTCTCTAATTAAAGTTCATTATTCGACATTTCATTCTCAATTCTTAGTTCAACAATTTCTTCCATCTTTTTTCCAAACTTATAATTTGCACTGAGCAGCTAATTCCCCATATCATAGTAATTCTAAGTCAGTCTCATGATTTTTTCATCCTTAGAATCCAATCTTGTTATAATTTTTCTCTTATCTTCTTCAATCATTCTTTTCTTGTCCTCACCTTGTCTCTTCTATTCCAACAATTCACACATCTTTATAGATTTCAACTCTTGTTCTCTTTTTATTAATTTCATTTGCTTGATAATGGTGAGGGTTCTTCTCAAGTAAATCATCTATGACACCATCAGATTTATCAGATATGTTTCCATCAGATAGTTCCTCAATCACTTTCTTCTGATATGTTGTGTCATTCATTTGTTGGGTAATTTCCTTCCTTTTACTCAGTGACTACTTCATTTTATCCTTAATATCATTGATTTGATTTAGGGCCATCCTAAGTTCTCGTTTATAATTCTCAATAGTCTTATCAAGCTTATACCTTTACATATCTTTAGTCTAATTTGCTCTTTGGTGGTAAAACCCTTTGAGAGAACTAAGCTCTAATACCAATTTAGTAAAGGTATGATGATAAGAGGGGCAGGGGGGGGCATGGGGGTTGGGAGGGGTTAATCAATATCTTCAAAAAAATCAAACTTAAACAAAATCTTCAATGCTCTTGCCCTTTTTTTCACAACTTAATAAACATATAACTTTAAACAGAATACTTGTAAATGAAAATAACTTTTTCTTATCTAACTTGCATGAATCATGAAACATAAACCAAGAAATCATCACACATAACACAAGTATTTGGTTATGCAAAAACCCTTGGTTAGAGGGAAAACTGTGTGGGGATGATACCCACAAATCCATCACTACCACAATAAGAGGGTACCTTGTCAGGGCTACAATATTGTGTCACTTCTAGTGAATTACTTTGTGAGGAGTAATACAAACATATATAATAGGATCTACCTTCTTCAAGGATTTTACAACACTATAATATTGTGTACTCTATTAGGAGATTTATAATAAGACTTTTAAGTCAACCTTGTCAAAGGATTTCAACTGCTACAATGGTTAGAGAATAGCAGTAAACTAATCTGTACAATGAGACTTACTTTGCAAATCAGATCGCTCTTTGGCTTACTGACCTATCACCTCAAGTGACTAATATAGTGAATCATTCCTTATGCTACTTGAATCTCTGCTTGTCCTTCTAAACTAACCCATTTTGAACACAACACTAACAATAGTAGCAAATTTCATCTCAACAACAACTTTTAAATTGTTTCTTATAGGTCCTTAGATAGTTTTATTTTGCCTCTTACAATCTTTGACCTAATTAGGGTTTTATAATTCTCTAGAATGTATCAATGATCTAGAATAGTATTTGTTCCATGCTTTATTATTTATGCCATTTCATTGGCCTTCTTTGCCTTGAAATCATAAACAATCAATTCACACTTACCAATAATTTTTCAATATCTTTGTCTTGATCTGTGCAAATCATGTTTCTCACTTGATATGATCGTTCCACATAAGATTCTATGCCATTTGAAATTTTTATGTAGCCTTTGTACAACTCAGTGTACACTTTGTTTCTACTAGGTAGATTTATTATCACTTAGTGTCCTCTGAACTCGAGTATTCTTATAGTTTCTTGATGACTTATGTGCTTGGATAGTATTGATTAGTAGGGTATATACTAATAATATGTTATAAGTGATTATACTTTTCTTTGTTCTTGTGCTCAAGCAAAGTAATGTACCTCAATGACATTGTGCACCAACTAATATCTTCCTCCTTTGAAAACATGAATGTATTTTAGGAGTAACAATTTATGTTTCTATACATATAGTAAGGTCATTCACATATATGTTTGTTTGATTATATATTTTTGTCTTTAACTTAGTTTATTTAAGGTTAATGATATGAGATTTCTTAATTGAAAAGATAAATAAATTTGATGTTATTTCTAGATTAGATTGTGTCTTAATATTTTAATCTAAGTTTCAATCATAATAACTATGATCGACTATCAGAATGATACCCTTTGTCTCCCTCGTAGAATTTGTGACCATGTCAATGTTGGTGTCCATGCTAATCTATGACAAAGTCCTTAGAAAATTTATCGGAAAACACATTAATCATGTCTATTGTTGTTTTCTTGAACATCATTCATGATAATACTTCTAAGTTACTATTAGCACGTTTTTCCAATCTATCATTTGACTTACTTATAAATATCTGATTTAAATTATGTTTTAGTTTTTGAATCAAAGAGAAATGTCCATTCAACTATCACTAATGAGGCTAGTTAACAAATTAGCCATCTTAGTGGTTGAAAATAGAGATAGCATAGGCATTTGTACATCCAAGCTCTTGAATATTTTATAGATCTATTGTGTAATAAAACATCCTATTGCATGTTATACTTCTAATTGTAGTTTCTAATTATGATGTTATTCTTCTTTCCACTTGTCTTTTGCAATTTGATATAGTTCTTGACATATAATTTTCTTTGAACAAACTATTTTTGTATAAACTATGGTTCAAATTTTTTGGTTCATTTTGTAATTTTTCTATGTTCAAGTATTTCAATTTGGTATATTATATTGAAACATCATTTCATAACTAATATTTCAAGTTCCATACACAACTAGGTCTAAGATTACTAGTGTACTTGTGGCATCATTTTTCTTAGCTTGTGATAGTCATAGATGAAAGTATTGATAGCCCATCAAATCATGTCACAAAATATAAGCAAAGGAAAAAATAGGAAGAGACTTGCTAGATTATGGTCTAACTTCAAATGAAGAGGTGATGGGAAATTTTATTGTCCCTATGAAAATTGCAAGGCCCTAAACATTAGAAGAGTTAATATCAAAATAACCAAGAGAAATTTTAGCCTCTAGGGTCACAACGCTAAAGGAGGTTTGATTATCATCCATTGGTAAGTTGTTCATTATACCATTTTAACAGTTTATAGAGATAATCAATATTTTGGTGATGCAATCATGATCTTGGTTTATGTATCTTAGATATTTTCATATAGGTTAACCTCCTTGGAGCACATTATATGGACCACCACAACATAGAGAATATGGATGTAGAAGTGGAGGAACATGTAGGTGTGAATATCAAAGATGAAGATAATGTTCACATGGAAGATGAAGATCATGTGCCAAAAAAATATATTTGAAGATGATGGTAGAATTGTATTGATTCATGACACATTTGGTATCAACACAAGTAATGATGATCATGATGATGACATTGATGTTTATGATATGCCTCTACTTGAGAAGGTAGAGGTGTCCCTTTATTAAGGGTCCCAAAAAAATCTTCTTTTTGTTGTATTGTTGTTAGTAAACTTGAAGGTTATGAATGGTTTATCCAACATAGTAATGTCAAGTATGTTAAGGTATATCATATTTGTCATTATAGTTAATAAAGAGTGAATCGTGTGCCATTAATATTATTTATATGAATAAATTACATTTTTTGCTATAGATTGATAGGTGAGTTTTTTTTGCCACCATAAAATATTCTACCTTGCTCATACCAAGAATTACCTATCATTATGAAAGATATTAGAATTGAGTATCAAGTAATAGATGCTTATCCCAATGATTATATTTTATATCATAAGAACATGAATTTGCACTAGAATTCCCTAAATGTCATTTGAGTAGATAAAAAATATATCAAATAACAAAAAAAATTGTCTCGCAAGGTTCTTCATTATATTCTCATTATTCTACATATGCAACGGTTATTCAGATGCAATAGCTTGGCCAATTTATGGATTACCATGCACAAAATATAAGTCAAGATGATTTTATTAAAATGCTTGTGGATGGTTTGGCATTTAGGGACATAGAGGAAAAGTGGAGAGACTTTAAAGAAGAACCCTATAATCTTAGGCTATTGTTGATAGTAGATGGTGTGAATCCATTTAGAGAGATGAGATTTGTTTATTCAATGTAGCATGTTTTTGTTATCAGCATTAACAATCCCCCATGGATGCCAATAAAGAGAGAGAACGTCATATTTGCAATTATTGTTCTAGGTAGTTTTTTTAATTTAATAGTTGTGTACATGCAATTATAAAATTTTCTATAAAATGATCATAATAATTGTGTAATGTTGATGTTTGTTCAACTAGGACAGTACCAAGTTAAAGATATGAATGTATATATTGAGCCTCTTATTGATGAGTTGCTAGAGTAATGAAAAGGGTGTCACTATGTATGACATCTCTAGACCAATAGGACAAAGGCATTTTCAATTCCATGTGATGCTTGTATGGATGATACATGATGCCCTAGGGCTAACACATTTTAGTGGCATGTTAGAGTATTCTAGTTGTGCATGATAATTAAATTATGAAAATTAACATATTTAATCAAATTATATCATTATCTTTTAGGACTTCAAACAAAGGGAAATTTTTCATGTCCAATTTGTGGTTCAAAAATGAAATCTTGTCAATAAAAAACTTTAGGAAAGTAGGTGTTTGCTCAGTGTAGGCACTTCATATGAACATAAGTATCAAAGTGCCTAAAAACATTTTTTAATGGGAAAGAAAAGACTACAACAAAGCCACAAAGGATGAAACCTCACCTAAGGAAGTTGGAATGTAATAGAATTAATCATTAAGGTAATGTCATTCCATCTAATGTTTTATGTTTGAAATTTTCTATTTTTCTATTGTGTTTTGTTTACTGATGATGCAATTGGTGATTGTGAAGGTCATCAAGACATTAGTGACCACCTTCCAAAGGGACTAAAAATTTATTCCAAACAAATTTATAGGTTTCCCTATTACAAAATTCTACAAGTTGTACATTTGTTTGATACTATGCATATTAGAAAGAATGTAACAAAGACATTGTGGACAATATTGGATGGAAGGCATGACAAAGAAAAACTTGTCAAAAATTGTACTGGCATTCATGAATTTGATCATGCAATGAAATATCTGATGTAATAAAATACCCATGGAGACCAAATCAATATATGTTCCCTTCCTTGGCTATCAATGAGGCAACAAAACAATGCTCTAAAAGAAACTATACAAAATATGCGATTTTCCACAGGATTATTTGCAAACATAAGAAATCACTTATCAAAGAAAAATGAAATTGGTCCAGGGTTGAAAATGCATGATTGGAATACCTTTATCAAGTCAATTCATGTTGTTACACACACACACACACACACACACACACACACACACACATATACATACATATACATACATATATGTATGTATATATATACATATAAATATATATATCTATATGTATATATATACATACATATATATATGTATGTATATATATACATATAGATATATATATATACATATATATATATATATATGTATATGTATATATATACATACATACATATATATGTGTATGTATATGTATATATGTATATGTATGTGTGTGTGTATATATATATGTGTGTGTGTGTGTGTGTGTGTGTGTGTGTGTACATATGTATGTATGTATGTATGTGTGTGTATATATATACATGTGGGTTTTAGTCTATTATATTAGAAGACAATGAAATGATCAATTTATACTTGTTGAAATACATGCTACCTCTATGTCTCCCATGCCACTTCGAAATTAATGTCAAGAAAGTCACATATGCTCTTGGAAAATACATGACGTAAGTAGTTATATTTATTCAATTTGTTGTGTAGGTATAGTTTGTTCACATTTTTTTCCCTTGTTATGTAATATTTGTATATTATTTTGTAAAGTCTCGTACCTATTTTTTTTTATCATCTTGGATCTCTTATAGGTGGCTGTCATCTAAAGAAATCCATAAAGATGATATAAAATATTGGAAGAGAAAAATTCCTCGTCTAATTTATGAAATGCAAAAGTGTCTACCTTCAAAAAAATTCAATGCACAAGAACACTACCTCGTACACCAAGTTGAGGAGATTGAAATGTGTGGACCTATATGTGCTAGGTCAATGTGGATGGTTGAGAGGCACTCGAAAACTTTGAAGGTTTTGGTTCGACAAAGAGTATGTCCTAAGGGTTGTATGGTGGAGGGATATATGGTATACCAAACTATGGTGTATGTCACTAAATATCTTCTTAAACTTGCAAAAAAGTTCCATATAGATTACATTTGGGATCCCAACCCCATTAACCAATTTGAAGGAGAGTACTTTATGAGGAAATCAAACTTGAGGAAATTGAAAGGTAAATATAAGATGTTATTGTAGTTAATTAATTCTTAATCTTCAAAATAAATCGTTCTAAGTCATCTATTTATTTTTTGTACAGTTGGTCGAGAGTGGATGCATTTCATTTGTACCTTACAACCAATCTTAATTGGATGATGGTATGGATTGAACGATGTTGACAATCTACTCGCATTGTAACATGGGAAGGTGTGTCTTCATTAGTTAAAGAAGCTTATTGTAATGGAGATTCCAATGTTACACAAAAGGAAATTGATTTATCATATGGTTTAAGAGGTCATGAGGTATGTATAAATTTATTAATGACTAGTATGTTTATCAAGTCACGATGCATTTTTTTTCATGTTTGAAATATTATTGCATCTCAAACACCACAAGGATACGTGTTGCAATGATTATAAATTTTTCATCAAAAATTTGGATAACGCAAAGAAAACTTGTAATTCTAGGATACTTGTAGTCTTTGAGGTGACTTATATTTCATCTAGAAATGACATACATCCTCGAGAGACTAAAAATCAATACTATGAAATTTTGGATGATATACTTGAGTGTGACTTCAATTCCTTTAAAATAGTTCTCTTCATCGTCAAATGGTATAGGATATGATGCAATGAAAAATGATCCTGATAGAACTATTATTAAGCATGAAAATGGATTTACAATGGTTAATACAAGGACGTTTGAGCCAATTGGGGATGAGCCCTATGTTATTCCAAGCCAATGTGTACAAGGTTTTTACTTAGAGGTTCCACATAAATGATGAATTGGATGAAGAAGAAGATCAATGACATGAATAAAATATAGAAGCACACAATCAATCCTTAATATTTTTAAACAAATTTAATTGCAATTGGTTTTTTGAGGGTGTTAAACAAGATGAGGCAAAGGACAAAAAAATACGCGAAAGATGATGTTGGACAATAGAATCTTTTGTGTTAAAGTTAATAAATGTTATTGAATGTTATGTGTTGATGAATAAATGTTATATTTTATTAATGATGAAAGAATGAGTGAATATTAGATGTTATCTCTGGATGTTAGATGTTTATTTCATGTGATAATGTTAAATGGATGAAAGAATGAATGAATGTTAGATGTTAACATGGAATTTATAGTTATTTTTGTGGGGGGGGCGGGGGGGAGGGGGGAGGGGGTGCTTCCACCTTCATGTGGTTGGCCCTATTAAGTAGAGAATAACAAACTATTCTCGAAACAAAGCAAAGCTTGATAATATGCTAGAATCGACTATTCTCATTATTAGAACTATTAATGGTCAACTAATTATAGGATCCATGTCTATTTTGTACAAGTCAATCACCTTCTCAAACTCTAATCACATCTAGATCAAACTCTCTTATTATTATGCTGATTTCGAGACATGTTTGAAACAAATAGGGCTTATCCCTAATGCTCCTTACTACATTCAATAGGCCCAACTGGACCAAAGTTGGATTTACCTTTCTCTATGACCCCAAAGGGTTTCTAAGGTCTCAACTAAGTCAATTTAATCCAAACAACTAGGTTTCAAAGTCCCGCACACTCAATTATTAAGAAAACTCCATTATTCTACCTAATAGACCTTTTAGCCAAATTAGGCCTCTAACAACTCGATATTGACACAGTGATGAATTTTTAACAACACATGACATTGGAGGCATTTATTACACCATCAAGGGTATAAATTTCAGTTCATTTGATGTTGTTTTGAATTAAAACAACAACCTATTATGGTTTGATATATTCTTTTTGGCGCCTTTGATGGGCATACATCACATTTTTGTAGATTCACTCAAAATTAAATGGATGGTTGGCATTAATGATATGATAAGGAACACCTATCTCTTTGATTATAGTTATTGTGATTGTGCAATGTCTTGAGATCTAGGGTAAATCAGCTACCACTATCATAAATCAACAGGGCAAGAACTTTCTTATCACAAGAGTAACAAGGTTTGTTGCCAAAGGTATATGACACTCCATCTTTAGACTTTTATGATATAATCTATGAAATTTATTTATCTATCATTATAGCACTCCTTTCCTATTGTAATGTTGATAGAGTGCATTTTGTGGATGCAACCAGATTAAGGAAAGCTCTTTCTTCTAATCAAAGCTCAAGAATATTCTTCCTCTGCCCTCAACGAGTTGAATAGTGAAGTAAGTATAGCTTAGATTTTCTTGCATCTTGCATTTTTATAAGCACTGCAAATATTTCTTTGTCATATTAAGTTTTTGGACATCAAAATTTGCATAGAAAGAAATGTTTGTCTTATGAAAATTTGCATAGAGAGTTATGCTCCTTTCTTTTCTTATTGTTATTTAGCTTAAGAAAGATGGTTTGTGGAGGATGCTCACTGTCTATATTGTCTCATAACACAACCTCTAGGAATTGGCAATTTCTTTGTTAGTTGTAATTCATTTTTTAAAGGCATTGCATGTGTATGTTTCCTTGATTATCATTTTATGCTACCTATTTTTTCTAGATTACCTTTTTTCACCAATTACATTGGCCATTGAATATGAATGCTAATTTTGGAAGTTTACCACATCAATTTCTTGCTTTCAAGCAATGTAGGAGGTGGCCCTAGTTCAATATCAAAGATCAATAATGCTCTTGCTCAAGTAGTTTTGCTTCCTCTATTACATACAAAACATGGTACTTTTGAGTAAGCAAGTAAGAGATAATTGAAACATCAATCTATCAACATGGACGATAAAAAAAGCTTTAAAACATAATTTGTAGCAAACGTTTGCATGTCTGTTAGAGATGTCTATAGATTTTTTAAGTTGTAGATTGTGGTCGACGTCAGAATTTTGACTTGTATAAGTTAGGTAAAGCAAATCAAAATAGCTAAAAGAACAAAACACTTCTAATCAAAATAGCTAAGAACTCCCCTATTTAAAACTCACCATGGAATTTCAACCATAAATAATTTTTTGATATTAAAAAAATTATTGGTGGTCAGAACTTCTTGGTGCTTTTTTAATAAGGGTGTTCATAGTTGTTTTGATTAGTAGTTTTCTAGTCTATTTTTTTTTGTTTCACTGGCTTGTTGGTTATATTCCCTCACCTATAAAAGTCAAAATTATGATATTTGCAATGGTCTATAACCTTATGAACCTATCCACCTCTATGCAAACATGTGTTGGAAATTGTGGGGTTTCACCTCTACTTGCTATCAATGCATATAAATTGTGGTTTTATTACCTCCAACTTGTTTCCTCAAAAGTACTATTCACAGGTCATTGGAGTTTTGATGTATCACGGATAGTTTTTGATGAACAATTTGGCCAAAAATCTGACATGGATACTATACACCCAACGGCAAGCACATCAGATGTTTTGTCAGTTTGCTGATGATATGACGTCAATATAGGCTGAATCAAATATTTCTCATCATTCTTCTATTCTGACATCTTTGAGATGTACTTGGTGACGTTAGTTGACATCATACAAGTGACTAACGAGTCAACCATCAACATGTATGACACCCATTTAGCAATGATGGGTTTAGTCACATGTCTGACAAAGTGGCATCGATTGATGCGATGAACTGTCGTCATAAATTAGTATAAAATGTAGTAGTGAATAATGAAGTTTTCAAATTATATATGCATCTTATATCTTTTGGATGTTGAAACCCTAAAAACATCTTGCGCAAAGTTGACAAATTCAAAATTTGAATCACATGTCTAAGATGTTCATTAAAAACCCATGACACCTATGTTGTAGGACATAGATTGCTAGCATTTCCAATCCTAAAGTAGGCCTAAATATAGCCTCTTTGTCCTTCATTCTTTTTGTTTTTCTATTTGAACTTTAATCACATCATGATGCAGACCATGTCTCTCTGTCATGTCACATTGATGGTGACTTGCCATGCTAACTATGAATTATTGCTTTGCCTTGTCCTCATCTTCACACTCAATCTGACTAGTGTAGATGTCTACCAGTGGTCATGAGATGGTATGCATATTCCTTCTTCCTCTCCATCAGTTGCCAATCAATGATAACACTTTGGTGTGCTAAATGTTAGCATCACTAGTTATATTTCATTATGCCATTAAAACTTCTAGGATCAACAATGGGAACCATCACTTACCTATAAAAAAAATGTAATTGTAATGACAACATAACCATCGATGTTACTAATCCCAAATTATAACACCCCAACATGATGTAGCTAACTCATATGAGTCTCATCTAGGCATATAGTATACTTGCTCCTTGATCCCAAGACTTAGAATGGAAATGACATCCATAGATTAATTGGTCAAACACGATAATCATTATTGTGCTCTAGCTTCCTCCCAAATGCACATACTAGAATAATATTATGTATAAATTAATATCTAATATCACCCTAGGCATCCTTGGACATTTCCTAAGAGTGTTGAAGGAACATGAATAATACATAAGATTGCATCATAAATGACACCTTAACCTTAATAAAAGGAACACCAAGGAAAAAATTAAAGTAGGTGAAAAAATATTAAAAGAAATTGTGAAGTATGCATGTTTTTTCAATATAGAGTAAGAAGGAGTTTTTAACAAATCATCGTAGGTACAAAATTATTTAGTTTTTTTTTTTTGACATACAAAAAGATTTATTTTTTTCTATAATAAAAAGTCTAGCATGGACTCTAGCTTTGCCACTTTTAGCAAATAATTAGCAACTTTTCATGTGTGAAGTATATGCAAGTTTAGCCCTACATAGTGGCCTAGGAGGTACATGATCTTTAGATCTTGCTAGATTATTAGGAGAATAATATTTGCATTGTTAATGAGGTCTCTATTTCTTACCTTCTTGTCATAAATTCCTTAGCCATGGTAGTGGCATGACTATTTAAACTCCTCTCAACATTATTTTTGATAAAAGCAACAGAAAGAGGGTCCTAGTTCGTGGTACAAGTAGTACTATAGAAGCACATTAAGAAAGGATTAACAACTTCTAGAGAGCAGAAAGATAAGGAACCCCATAGTAACTTACCTCTATAAAAAACTAACTTAAGAAAAGATATAACCTTTAGAGTTCTAGCATGAACATTTAACAAAAACCTAAATAAACTTCAAGAGTTCAACTTATCATAGTGGACTCAACTATTAAGCCACACAAGGTTAGAGTTTTAAAACATATTCAACATATTTAAAGCATCAAAGCCCCATAGGCTATTAAAGCAAAAAGGAACCACCATACATAAAACTAGCTACCACCAAGCCTTTTGGACAACAAAATGTCTGCCCACTCCTCATTAAGGGACTAGAAGAGCTCCTTAGCCTCTTTTTCTTGAGTAGCATCTACACTGGGAATCTCTCCCTAAAGAGCGCACAAGATGGTAGTGCTGGCATGCATGATCTTCAGGGTAAACTTACTGATGTCCCTGAACCTTTTGTTCAGGCCAACAATCTCGTCTTTCAGCTCGTCCGCCACTTTCTCGAGCTGGTCCACCTAGGTTGTAAGAGAGCCAAGCACAACTCTAGATTGACTTCCCTCAACAACCTTTTCACTTTCCATAAGAAAATTAGTGAGGGGGGGGGGGGGTGGGAATCAGGGGTAACAATTTGAGGGAAATTGGGAGATAGGGGCCAAATAAGAGACGGGGGGTTGGTGAGTGACTGGTCATTCTCAGCGGTTAGTATTCTTGGAAGAAGAGTCAGAGTCAGATTTTGGGGTTTCTTTAACAATAGTGTCCTCAGAGGACTCTTCAATGGCCAAATTCCTAATGGCTTGCTTCCCTTTGTCCTTAGCAATCCTGGATGAGCATCAGGTATGGCAAACATTCTTATCATCACTATCAACAATATTGAGGGTGGTCTTTTTGGTTTTTTTCCTCGAACTTCCAACAAGGTTTTCAAGCTCCTCTCTTTTTCTTTTAACACCCGAGGTTTACAGACATTTCGTCAGGGGGACCAGGCTGGAATACATAGCCTGACCAAAGGTCAAGGGAGTAGTATTAGGTTGGTTAGCAATCTGAAGCAAATTAGGGCTTGGGGTAAGCCTTGGTGGAGAATAACCAACTTTTTCCCAAGGCTAAAGGCCTCTAATGACTCCAACACAATGTTTTCCAAAGAGTGCAAAAGAAAGAATGAGACGAAAATACGATCCTTGTTATGAATGTGGTTGAAAAAGGAGAGGTGATAGTAGTAGTAAACCCCATACCCACCTTCCAGAGTGAAATACTTGATAATGATTTTATAGATTTTTGGCTAGATGTCCAGGAGGTGCTCCCTGTTGTACCCTCCATGCTTCTTGATGGGCTTCTCCTTGAAATGTTTGAAAAATTGGTCCAGACCCATTGCATTCAGAGACCTACTGGACTTTTTCCACTTATGCCTAGTAGTATTCATGGCAGTAGCCTTGCTATGACCTCTTCATTTATATCAACATTGTTGCCATAAGCAAAATAGATGGTTTATGTCTTGTCAAGATAAACATCTCCATTAGGTAGTGGTACAACTACGTATACTCCTCTTAATGCTTTTGTCATAGTCAACATGGATGCTTTACTTTGCCACTAAATAATTGAAATTCAAACTAGAGTATTATAAATGATGACCATAGTGAATGGTCATCTCCTACTTATTTCTCATTCTATTCTCTTGAAGAAATGGTTGATATTTTTAGAATTAAAGACATATTTTTCTTACTTTGTGCTTGCCATTTTCTCACATACGAGTTTTAGATATAATCAAGCAAACAAGATTCTCAATCATAAGATATAACGAAGGGTTAAGACACCAAATGCATAAAAGAAACCAAATACCTAGTTGATTAAAATTCCTCTCCCTTAATTCTATTATATCCATTGCTTAGTTTTTTAAAATTTATATTATCCTATTAGTATATAATTTATTTTTGTACTTCCACGTTAAAAACATTTGATACTTTCTTTTAAAGATAATTCCAAACCTAAATTTTTTCATAGTAATTTAAGGTCAATAGATTGTTAAAACCACAAAAGCAGCAACAATAACAACAACAACAAAAGTGATGTGTTTTGTCCTCCATTTTGATTAAACTAGTGTGTTTTAGCTCGCTTTAGCACGGGTGTAAGTAATTTAGTAGATACTAGACGCCTTATCCACAATTTCGATCCTTCGAGCAAAACCACGAAATTACCCGAGTTGATAATTAAGCTTACCAAGCTGAATCAGGGAGCTCCACACCTGAAAAAGAGGGAAGTGGAAGAGCCGCACTGGTGTGAGAGGGAGTAATATTAATCTGAGAAACCAACAAAGATCGTCAGCGGTCATCAGCTATGTATGCAATTCATGCTCACGCTTACCTTCATCTGCCACTCTCGCACTGCCCAGTGAGAGGAGGTATTGTTAGCATTGGCCAATCCAAAACAAAGAGGAGAAATGAGCGAGCAGTGCATTATTTTAGAAAAATGAGCTATTTTGGCTTGCCGAATTTGGTGAAGGGCATGGTTTTAAAACCGGCGAATGCGTTAAATGGGGACGAGAGACCAGGGGAGAAGGTGTTAACAGAGGAGGAGCGAGCAGCGGAGGATGCTGAAATAGCAGCAGAGATAAAACGAAAAATAACGGAGGACTGGGTTGAGTATGGATGGGCACCATGGGAACATGTTCTCACTCCGGAGGCAGACTTTGCCATCAAGGGCGTTGAAGACACTCAAAATGATGACATGCGGGGGCTGCGAAATGAAGACTCCCTGGAGGCCTTCAATAAAATCACCCCCTTGCGCCATCCGGGAACTTATGACCCCAAGAAAAACATGGTTTTACCTCCGAAGCAGACCCTCCGAATTGAAGGTGAAGACTACGAGCTTGTGCCGCATACTTCGCAGTGGGGTGAACCGGTGCCAACTGAGACTGCGTGGAATAGTCCCCTTGTTTTCACGCTTATTCCGCCCCGGGATTGGCCTCCCCCCAGTTGGCATGTCGATCCTCAGGAGCTCTCTTTCATAAGAGAAGCGCATAAGTTGTTGGATGTACGAGTTGACCCCTCAGCCTTTGAGAATCCTTTGGATGATAACACCGCTTCCTTTCCTCGCTTTGAGCTCTTCCTGAAGCAGTACAACCAGTGGGTTGCTGCAAACAAGGAAAGGCTTGATAGAGAGGCAGATGAGGTCAGTACGGGAAGACCGCTCGCTCTTTTCACTTGGTTGCTCTCTAATGATATATCTGTCATGCCACGATTATAATAGAAATGCCTGAACAGAATGGTAATTTACTGTGGTTTGAAATGAAGATTCACATGTCTATTTATAGGGCAGTGAAGAAGTTAAATGGCCTCAAAAAAACCAAATAATGGAAGCGAAAATTGAATGTATTAACCTCTAGGACTAACCAGTAAGGATTAATTACATTCCCCACCTTAATTTGGAGTTCTCAAACTTCTCTCCTAAATCATTTTGGTAAAAATGACTACTGGCTGGTTTGCAGTTGGACAATGCTTGAGTTATACATGGCCATATTTCACATAATGTGAAATCAAATGAAACTTTGTATTGATGTGTTTGGTTTGTGAAAGATTGGGTTTTTGGCCATTTTGATTGCAGATTGATTGCCAACTAGGAGAGGTTTGGACGAAACCTGGTTTTCTTGCGAATCTTCAAGATACCTACAAAGCCATAATTTTTCTATAGTTACCTTACAAGTTGCCATATATTATGTCTCTCTTGAGGATAGAGTTGACATTGACCGCTTCTTAGCTTTCCTTAAAACTGACAGCCAATCCTAGATGCATTAAGAAATTTAAGGTACGATATGAAGGGGAATTTTTTCGATGCACGCCCATCAATAGTTCCATAGGAGTGTGGAAAAACGAAACAACATACTCGTATCCATAGTATCTGTGACTATATATTTATGTACCATGGGATGCTTAGATACATGTTAATATTCTCCACGAGGATTATGATGTCTCCCATTGATAGGTCTCTCTCGTCAAAGGTTGCTCCAATCAGTGCTATCACCTACTGATTCATCATCAACTTCCTCTTCCGTGAGTAGCTTGCCCTTGCCCAATAGTCTGGTCATTGCTTTAATAGTTGCTTTTCTCATTTAATCAAGTTTGCATATGTGATTTAGCACTAGCCTACCCCATGCATGTTCTCCATAGAACTTTGTTAAACCAATACATGTATCTTGAGCTTCTAATCCTTCTAGACGGGTTTAGATATTCTAGCATCCCCATATTTAGATCTGTGGTGTTTAGAGCTAACTACTCCTTGAGCTTAGTGGGGTCCATTTTTGTTAGAGTTTTGTTGATATATTTACTAATATCCTTTGCATATAGTATGCTAGTATGTTAGAGGAGGCCCCATTTCTATCATTTTTCTAATGCCTTTTAGTACTACATTTTTTTGGACCATGAGTCTTTGGCACACACTACAGTTGCTTCCACTATCGTTTCCATTTGAGTGCAGCCTTGGTTCTTCTTCTTATCCTATTTTTCTCCTTGTCACACCCTTTGTTGCTCTTTGAAATTTACCTTCAATTCACAACTTTCTTCTCCCACCTTAGTAAATTTTCATAGCTCTACACTAATTTTCTATTCAGCTCTTATTGATGCTTGGCGAATTCCAAGTGTTTCATTTGATTGGGTGGAGGTCTAGATATAGATTTCAAACAACAATATTGAATGAAATTTTGCCAATTACTCCTTTTTCCTCCAATTTAGTCATTCTTTCCCCAACTTCAGTTTTCCTGTTCCTTGTGGCATTAGGAAGGCATTCAGAAGCACTAGAATTCTGTACACACATCTTTTAATAATTTTTTTTTTCTAGAATTCCAGAACTTCTGTTTGAAGTTGATTTGTTACTTTTGGATATATTGTCGTAAATTTGCAAAAAAATAAATCTGGTGAATTCTCTTGAGCAAAGAGGTTAATTGCTTGCATTGTGAGGGGTGATTAGCTGCTTGCCTATTGTACTCTTTGGTTTTACCATGGGTTTGCCAAATAGTTGTACTTCTATCCCTATATAACTGGCATGAGTAGAATCCATAGGTTTTGTTGTTGAAATTGAAGTTGCAAAGAACCACGTGGCGCATTTCTAGATCCCCAAGATGCTACATATAAGATGGAATGGTTGGATAGAAGAGACAAAGCTTTTGGTACTATCATTATGTTGATTCTTTAATCTCAGACATCATGTTGTGTCTTGTAAGCATCCTAATGAAATTTGGACTACCTTAGAGATTCTCTTTACTAAGCAGCTAGATAAGATGAGGAAATCATGTTTTACCTTGTAAACATCCTAATGAAATTTGGAATAACTTAAAGAGTCTCTGTCTTAATCCTTCAAATTTTGATAATATCGAAAGACTTCTTCACAAAGCTCAGCTCTTGTAGGTTGTGGTTGTTTGATTGTGGATCACTAAAGATTATGGACAATCAATTCTTTCTATTCTTGCTAGGCTAGGTCCTGATTATTCAATGTTTGTTTCTGCATTTGATGCTACTATTGATGTGTAGCCAGTGCACACAACTTGCCTTCTCTAGATGGATGTGCAGCTCAATTTATATGGGAACTAGCCAAGTTGGTACACATGGGCACATTAAAGTCTTCAAAGTCCAAGGATCTTCTTGCAAAACATTCAAAGTCAATGGTTTCAAATGGCAAAAGTAAGAAGCAGAAGTAGGATCCTAACTTTATGAACCAGCAAAGGATTCTCCTCCATAGTACAACTCTGAGTCCAATCCCTTTTCTGAGGAGGATTCATCTAAAAAGAAGTTGCAATGTGCTTATTGTAAAAGGCAAGGAGATGCTGAACATAAGTGTTATGATAAGAAGATTGATGAGCACATACTTCTCGTTTAGAATAACATCTAATTTCCCTCATCTATGTCTTCTTCATCTTCTTCTTTAGTATCACAATCAACATCTTTGACAATACAGCCAGGGACCGCAAAGTTCCACATGGGCTTGACAAGATGAAAGGTAAAGCTCTGTTGGCCTCTATAATTCCCAAACATGGGAGATGGCTTCTTGATTTAGGAGCATCCCATCATATGGAATCTTCTAAGGACATGGGAGAAGAAACTTTCTCCAGATCCTTGTATACAACCCTGAGAGAGTGCTAACCATCCACTACTTTATAAGCTGAAGCTTTAATTGGCAAAGCAAACCCTAGTCTAATTGAATTTAATTTCATTGGGAAAAGCAATTAGACAAAATTCACATAGACAACATTTCATATGCAAATTCTGATAATCAAAGACTTGTATTGAAATCAACTTTTCACTGTTAGTAGCAATTGATTTTGAAATCAATAATCACGGGATAAATCTGAACAAAATATTTGAACTTTCTATTTTCAAGATGAATAAGAGAAACAAGGCTCTTGCATTAATTTCTGAAGTAGGTACAATAAATCTGTGTTTCAATTACGATATCATAGTTACCAAAAACTGCGTAACATTTGTTCTTATCTCTCCATCTCTATATTTCTTTTCTTTATTCACTGCTCATGTTTTTCTCTCCATGCTCTCTCTTTTTTTGAAATGATTTATTATCTTATATATCTTACTTACATTAGGATGTGACTTTTCAAGTCAAAGATTTCGTGTCTCTTGGCAAAAGAGATCCTTTTAATCCATATATTTTAATAGAAAAGACTCTTTTATTTCCCCCTATTAATCCTCTATATTATGACTCTTTTATTCTTATCAAACTATGATTGTCAATCAGATTGTATCATAGTAACACGGGGATGCATCCCCCCCCCCCTTTTTTCCCCACACACCAGGGACGTGGGTGCATTGGGGACTTGGGGACTCCGTTGCCCCATCCTCAGTGGCGCCACCACATTCCACCACCTTCACCAAGGATGGGGGGACATCCTGGTGTTAACTATTTGATGATTTGACTATTTATGTTCAATATTCGATGTTCCAATTCAATGCAACTTTCAAGTATTTACTCTTTTACATCTTTATATCTTATATTGCAATACATCTTTTCATAACTAGCATTTTAAGTACCATATGTATAGTATATACAACCCCCCTAGTCCCCCGCCGCTGTCCCCCCACCGTCCCCAAATTAAGGTCCCTTTGTTCCCCCCGTTCCGTAAATTTGTTCCCTTGTTCCCTAGGGTGGTGTAACTATGGATTGTATGTTATCACCAAGCCACCTTGAAATATTGGTTTTTATTTTTGCCATTGATTCTTTTTCTTAAGTCGAAAGTTCACATTGAGGGATCCCCATCGAATTCTTTTTATACGGCATAAATGTTATTTATCTCGTTCTCAATGTAATCATGGTACGCTATGCCTCAATTATCAAAGCCACCGTCCTTAACTCCATCAACGTCACTGCATATACTTTCAATGCTACTTTATGTGTTCCCTGCATATGGCTCACTGCATATAAATGTCTTGTCTTAATTGCACCTTTCTATCAGTGCCTAGCATCACTCCTTGCTATCTATACACTCATCGCTTGCTCCTATCTGCACATTGCTGCTTGTATAATTTCAAACATGTTTATTCCATCTACAGGTTTGATGTCACATGGTTTGCTTCATAGACGGCGATGATTCTTGTTCCCCTCTATTCTTCACGTGTCTTTCCTTCATGGCATCATAGACAACTATACTCTTAGAGTCAGATTTTTCACATGGCCATGGCTTTATCAGGCTTACATTAATCATTGACTCTTTATCACTAATTGAATATTACTGTTGTGTTGATTTTAATCAGGACCGTGTATTTGTTCCTTCAGAATTGGCTTGATGGCAAGACACATCAGCATTCAGTGTTTCACTGCTTGACTTCATCAATCCATCTTGGGTTCCATAATGTTATTCCACCATTCCAATGCTTTACAAACCCTTCTAATTAGTTTGATTTATTTGACTCGGACAGATATAAAAAATATCATTGAATCTTCAGCAATATATAGTCGCTGCTGAAAAACGTACCTTTGTATCATATTATTGGGTTTCATTATTTTTGATTGTCTTTGGTCGCTGCTGCTGTTGTAATAACCAGATTCTAATATCATCTGTTGTAACTCTTCAATGGTGCATATATTAATCACTGTTTTTGTGCCAATTCACTGCTCATGGCATTTGCTGACATAGCTTGGATAAGACAAAGTTATCTTTGCCCAACTAAGCATTTTTTAATTGCTCCAAAGCTTGATGCAATCTGCTTACATGGTCTTTTAGTATCATGATTAAAGTTTATATCTTCAATTTAAAGTTTAACATCTTATATCCGTTTCTCTGTTGTCCATTAATCAATTTCTTATATCTGGCTTTCCTCTGTTTAGTGTTTGACTTCCGTCTTTGTCTTCTAATGGGTTTCAGTCTTTACTGTTCTTCTTGCTGCTTCATATTAATGTATATAGATGTGTTAAATATCTCATTCTTATTTGTGTGTGTATATATATATCCAGCTCTATAGACCTGAACTCTTCATAATTTCACCTATTTCAATCATCTATATTAATGTCTATGACGTTAGTAATCAAAACTTCCAATAGTCTCATTAGAATATACCCATAGATAAAGTGAGTGTTTTACTTCACATATATATCACTCAATATTTCTTTGTCATATACAAATATTCAACTGTCTTTAGTATGCATACTATATTTTTATATGCATCTCATGTCTATGACTTTACCATTAATGACAAGATCTAACAGCATTGACATCAATGACAACTTCTAGCAATCTCTTTAGTGCTCTTGATATTAAGTCTCCAACATTATTTCTTAAATGAAGGCCCTAATTTTCAAAAATTAGGGCTCCATCACAATGTTCAACCTCCTGCTCATTTGCCACCGTCCCCCTTTGCCAACCTTCAAGCAGTGAGTAATCAAAGGAAACTGCAGTGAGCGTATTTGTAGGTATTTTTGTTAGTTTTTCAATTGTTTAAAAATAAATAAATTAATAATGTTATCAAATGTATATGAGATGGTCATATTAATATTTAATGTTTCATAATCTAAACAAATGAAGCTTAATATCTCAAACCTAGCCAAAACACAAAATTTGTGATTTATGAGAGCATATGCATTAATTTGTGATTGCAGATGCATTTTGATCTAGTGTGTGACTGAAAGTCTGAAAGTTGTTTGTTTTGCATTTATTACAAAATAAAATGATTTGTGGAAGTTTATTTTCTTGAATATTTTCTCGTTGCTGTAAGTTTTGTAACTTGCTTTGTTTGTTTGTAGATTCTATCATGGCTGCAAGTGCTTCTGCTGCCGGAAACCTCCACTTCAAAATCGACAGATGTTCCCCACTTTGGAAATATGTGCAAATGATTCGACCAATTGCAAGTGGAGGCAGTTATGTGTGGATTTGTAGCCACTGCAAAGAGGAATTTAGTAGCTCTTTTAGAAGAGTGAAAGCACATTTGTGCTTTATTCCTCAAAAAGACATTAAATTTTGTATGAGGAAGCCAAAGAGTAAACTGAGTGCTGACCAAAGCTTTCCTTCCAAACCACATTGTAAACAAATACATTCAAGAACAAAAGCACATAGAGGAAGCTGCTGAGAGGGCAAATTCTTCTCATCCATTGGAAAGTGGTAGGCCTTCAAAGAAAGGAAAAATATTATCTATGTCTTCAACTACCACTCCCAACAAACCACTTGCAAAGGGCCATTCATCCTTGCGTTCTCTTCAAGAAAAAATTGTAAATGAGAGAGCAATCAGAGCTTTGGAAACATCATTTCAAAATGAATTTAGAGGCATTGCTGATCAAGCCATAGAAAAGATGCGTCTATGCAAATGGATTGTCATTTAATGTTGTTCACTCACCATATTAGCAATACATGGTGAGGGTAGTGAATTAGGATCCAAAGGGGTTTAAGGGCCTTGGTTATGAGAAGATACACACTACTTTATTGGATGCTGAGGTGGCCCATGTAGAGGATTCTATGCTGCCCATCAAGGATTCAAGGGTCGAAACAGGTGTGACAGTAGTATTGGATGGATGGAAAGATGCAAGGAACCATCCTTTGGTGAATGTTATTGTAGTGTCTATAAGAGGTGCAATGCTTATGAAAGCTGTGGATTGTGAAGGAGAGGTAAAGGATGGTCTTTTCATTGCAAACATTCTCATCCAAGCTATTGAGCAAGTTAGCACTCAGAATTTTGTGTAAGTAGCAACCGACAATGCGAAGAGTTGTAGGGCTGTCGGCTTATTGGTTGAGCGGTACAAACACATTTTTTGGACACTTTGTGCTTTGCACTCACTCGACCTAATGCTGCAAAAAATTGGCACCAAGGTTGATTTGATTAAAATTATGTAGGAAGAGGCACAAGATATCCAAATGTTTGTCACAAGCCATTATATGGTGCAAGCCATATTTAGACAATTCTCGAAATTGGAGCTTTTGAAGGGTAGTTTATTTGTTTAAAATTTAAACATGCTCTAGAAATCTAGTCACTTTAGTTTAATAAACTTTCTATGTTTTCAAATTTTTATTCTACTATTTTTTTGATCTTAAAATAGGTTTCTGAGACTTGCTTTCCCTCCAACACTATTGTTTTGAAACACCTTGTCAAGGTTAAAGAGGCATTGTCTAGAATGGTAAACAGTGCTCACTGGAGCATATGGAGGCAATCTAATAGTGCCAAGGTAGTTGTGTAGAGCATAGTAAAGCAATAATGTAATTAAAGATAGTGTTAGGTTTAGGTAGTTAGGTAGCAAGGGGATGTTTTAGTTGGTCTTCCTAACGAACCCACCATTACTTAAGAACATTGGAATGTGAATGATGTACTTCTTGTTTGTTGGCAATCAATAAAGAATACTGGTTTCCCTCGCCAATATTGGTATGCTTATCATTGGTAGTAAATGTTAATGTTGATACTGGTAAAGTTGAATTCTTGCTTTCATACGCTGTTTGGTAACCATTCTACATTTTGGTGCCGTTGCCTAAGTTCGATTCCTAAGGTCATATGTTAGATGGGATGGAGCAATGGTAGACCATTCCTACAAGTATAAGTCACAAACATTGACGGGGAGGAGGAAGAAATGATTAGGGAAGATCAAGTGACACGAGATTTGGTGGTGACTTGGGAAGTTTCTATTGACCAGTACGTGCAAAGGGAAGCCCGAAAGAGAGCAGTTCCAGAGAGCACAATAAGGGACGAATTTTCAATTCCACCGATAGTGTATGAACTTCTTGGACAAATACCTTGGTTACTGGCAAGAATCTTGGTACGATAGAGATGAAAGAGCCGAAGTACAAAGAGAGTAGAGAAGGCAATAAGTACTCCAATAGTCTGTCAAAAGTACTCCAATAGTTTGCCAAAAGAAGTAGACAAGAATCCAGGAGTGGGAAAATCCAAGGAGGACAACAAGGCAATGAAATAATGCATGCCTCTAATTCCAAATAAGTACCCAATGCAAGTATAATAAGAAAGATGTTGCTATTCTAGAGGAAGAACTGTCTTGCCACGGATTCTACACAATAGGGAATAGGATGAAAGATGCTGCCATTTAAGAGGACTTGTTAACCAATCCCAAAGTCCAAACCAAATTGAAGATAATTTAATTGAAAACACAATAAAGGGTATAGCCAATTTGGCAATCTTAGAAGGACCAAGAAGGAAGGAGGTGTGGAAGGACCCAAAGACCTCGACATGAAGAGAGCATCAATCTGCACAAGAACAAAGCTCTAGTTTAGTAGAGGGAGGACTACAAGGAGAAGAAGTTATTGAGCCAAGTACTTAAGACACCATCCTGACAGGAGGGATCACCATCTTGACAGGAGGGAATAGGATTGCGACAGGAGGGAATGACATCCCGATAGGAGGGAACAACCAAAGGAAGAGTGGGAGAACCAGGATGGCCACAAACAAGCAAAAAATTCCTAGATTCATACGAGAAGGATCGAAGGATCCTGCATGACATTGTAAAACACACATAACCATATGGCAGGTGAATGGAGAGAATGATGCCGATGAATGGTTAAAGGCATTTTCTGCCACCCTAAGGGGTATGACTATTGATTGGTATAAAATTTGGAGGCTAAGAAGAAGGCTACATGGAAGGATCTCCATACAACCTTTGAGGAAGAATTTAGACTCTTACGAAATGATAACGAGATAGTAACAAAAATCTACAATACAGGACAAGGAAAAAATGAATCTGTAAGAGCGTATAGTAGGAGGATGAAGGAATTGATTGGGAAATTAGACAATAAGCCAACATACGGGTTAAAGAAAAGATGGTTCATTGAAGGGCTAACCCCATCCCTATGAAGAAAAATGAAAATAGTACCACCATCATCCTTTGCCAATGCCTACACTCAAGCGATGCACTCAAGTGATGGATATAGAAAGTGGAAACAAAACCTTTAAAGTGAGGAGGCATGGAAGTGGAAGTGAAAGTTTAGAAGAACGTGGAGAGGAGTCTAACACGATCCAAGCATTCAGAAAAGACACGATGAGGACGATGAAAGAAATGGCAGGAGGAAAGAGAAGGAAAAGAATAATGATGTATTGATTGTGAAAAGGAAGGACACAAAAAATGCATGATTAGGAAGGCATTCTGTGACATATGTTAGGTATTGGGGCATTCCATTAAAGATTGCCCCTACAATTTGAAGGCACGAAATGCTTAGGTGTTTTTTACACAAGGGGAACAATCCACACCACCTTCTATTCTTCCATGAAATACAAACATGGAAGCATCACCTGGGGGGTATTGGAATAACGGGAGGGGAAGCAATAACAACAATAATAATAACATGCCTAGTAGCTGACTCCAGTATGACTCTAGGGGAAGCCCCATGATACAATGCAAAAGATGCAATGAATGGGGACATTTTTCTTGGGACTGTTGGAATGGAGGATAGAATGGAGGAATGCTTTGAAAATGGTGCAAACCAAGTAACCATGAGGATGCCAACTGCGCTAGACAAAAAGGGGTGAACATGCTAGAGATTGCAGAACTAGGGAGGTAAGTATTGGCCATCACAAGAATGCAAGCTAGGAAACTCACATATCCTGATGCAAACATGAAGAAAGAGAGATTTGAAGAAGCTAGGAGGGATATCCAAGATACCATGACAAAGGAAAGAAAAGTATTTTTAAACTCCCATTCACTAGGTCTGTACCTGAAACTAACATTATACAACAAGCACTAGAGGGCATCGTTCTGGTGAAGATTGCTTATCTATTGGAAACATTACCTCACCTTTAGGTGGCAATAACACAAGGAGGAAGCACCAAGGAAGAACACTCCAAGGACGATGGAAGGGAGGAAGCAAAGGTATGGAGGATCACAAACACCTTATTATCCATAGGGATTGGGAGGTCACCAGTTGTGGTAGAAATGGAAATAATG
This sequence comes from Cupressus sempervirens, assembly GCA_028749045.1. NCBI lineage: Eukaryota > Viridiplantae > Streptophyta > Pinopsida > Cupressales > Cupressaceae > Cupressus > Cupressus sempervirens. The sequence goes on from CM053785.1 coordinate 501,371,150, forward strand.
GGGTGCAAGTTGACAAATATTATTGTGGATGGAGGCTTCGGGTATTAATTTCCTCCTTGAGGAAACTTGGAAGGTTATGGGGAAACCAAAACTTTGGCCACTCACATTTTAGCTGGTGGGGGTAGATTAGTATGTGATCAGGCCATAGGGACTCTAATGGGACAAAAAGTAGTGATTGACACACAACAATTCTTCTTGGATTTAGTAATGATTAACCTGTAAAAGAAAGGATATGATGCACTATTAGGGAGAGGATGGTTAGTCACAACAAAGGTGAACCATAATTGGAAGAGAAATACCCTTTCTATCGAGGTAGACAACTGAAAGTACACAATTGACTTAAAGGAGTTAGCTTGTAAGTTAGGTACTAGCATCTGCTTCGAAGGCAGATGGAGAAGATGGCAGTGGAGTTGAGCCAGACAAAGAAGGCATTCTACGGCTAGGAGAATGCTTGGAAGACGAAACAAGTTCCCTTAGCGACGTGTTCCACTGCCAAATGGGGGACTATGAAGTGTTTCAACCAGAATGTAGAATGTTGTAGATCCAAGAGATGGAATCTGAGGAAGAATATCTAGGGTGTTATAAGGAGTACAAAGAAGGCCACAATTGAGGACAGCCCATCACACACATCCGACAAGGACAAAAAAATAGAATATGGGGAGGCTAAGCTGGAGAAGATGAATCTAGGGGAGGAGGACCACCCTAAGGATATTCTCATAGGAGATGATTGGGATCTCGTATCAAGGCAAAAACATTTAGAATCTTTCTCAAATATAAGGACGTGTTTGCATGGACGTACAAGGACTCAAAGGGGGTGCTACCAGAACCGTGTGTCCATCGAATACCTCTGGTACCTAGAGCAAGACCAGTATGTAAGAGGCCTTATCGAATGAATAAGAACTATGCGGCCAAAGTTCAGGAGATCACTAAGATACTTGATACAAGCATAATATTCAATGTGCACACCAATGAGTGGGTGTTGCCCATAGCTATATCCTTGAAAAAGGATGGGAATCAAATCCGGATCTGTGTAGACTTAAGATGTCTAAATGAGGTAACGATAAAAGACCCCTTTCCAATTCCATTTACTGATAGTATTTTAGAAGAAGTGGTTGACCATTAGATTTACTCTTTCATGGACGAGTTTTTAGGATATAATCAAATCAGCATTGTTGAAGAGGACGAATTGAAAATCACATTCATAGTTGAAGATGGGGTGTACGCATACAACATGATGCCATTTGGGCTATGCAACACACTTGCCACCTTCTAGAGAATCATACCACACATCTTTGTTTGATGGGATGTCACTAGGGAATTTCAAAGCTTTTCTAGCGATTGGTCAATCTACAGTGGGAAGGAGCACCTCTTGAAAGCCATTGAAGAGTGCATGGAATTATGTCTGAAGGCAAGATTAGCATTGAATCCAAAGAAATGAAGATTCATGGTCCCACAAGACAGACTCCTCGGCCACATAGTATGTAGGGAGGGATTGAAAACAAACCTGGCCAAGACCAAAGTCATTCTTGATATAGAAGCACCTTCAAATGTGAGAGACTTCAAATAATTCTTAGGGCATGTGGGGTACTATAGGAGTTTCATAAAGGGATATGCAATTCGCCCGAGGAAATGAACAGGAGGAAGCTTTTTAGGAATTAAATTGGAGAGCCCCAATTCTCATATACCTTGACTAAAACAAAGAGTTTCATGTCCATGTGGACGCTTCCAAGTATGTAGTAGGCGCCACACTGGCACAAACTAGACAAGAGGGATTGGACCATCGGATGTACTTTGCAAGTAGGCTACTTTCAAAAACTGAAAGAAATTACAACACCATGAAGAGAGAAGCACTAGGTATGGTCTATGCAGATAAAAAATATAGACATTACTTATTAGCCACTCCTTTTACATTTTTTGTTGATCATTAAGCTCTCATGTACTTTGTTAACAAGCCTATTATTAAAGGAAAGGTAAGTAGGTGGCTAATACTCGTGCAAGAATTTACTTTCAAAATCATAATTCATCCAGGAAAGAGCCATGTGATTGCAAATCAATTGTCTAGGATGAAGTTAGGAGAACCTACTGGAAACAGAGTGAGCAAGGATTTTCCAGATGCTCATCTATTCCAAATTGTTGTGTTACTGCATTGGTACGAAGGTATCGACCATTACCTATTAACTTATACCTTTCCTAGAGAAATGCCAGTGGCAGAAAGGAGGAAAGTTGCATTGAAAAGTAAGGTATTCCATCTCATCAATGGATTATTGTATAAAATGGGGCCAAATGAGGTACTACGACGATGTGTGACGAAGGAAGAGATCTCGGGAGTGTTGAGGAAGTCTCATGAAGGTCTGACGGGAGGCCATATGAGACCAGATGCAACAGCCTAGAAGGTGTTCCTAGCCAAACTCTGGTGGCCAACACTTTCTGTAGATGCTCGGGAATGAGCTCTAAATTGTGATACATGTTAAAGGGTGGGAAAACCCCTCAAAAGAGATTTCATGCTGCTTTTTCCCTTGCAACCATAGGAGCTATTTCAACGTTGGGGGTTGGATTTTGTGGGGCCTTTGCCTCCTAGCAACACCCATAGATGTAGATACATAATGGTGGCAACAAAGTACCTCACAAAATGGGTGGAGGCAAGGGCACTTCCTAACTACACGACACTAAGTACAACCAAGTTTCTCTATGAATAGACAGTGACTCCATTTGGCATACCGCTGCAGATAACAAGTGACAGAAGAGTACACTTTGTGAACCGGGTAATTAGGACAATGACAAGTGAGTTTAAGGTTTTCCATACTTTTCCCAGTCCATGCTACCCCGGTGCCAACAAACAAGCCAAAGCTACAAAGTAATGGTGGACATTTTGTACAAGACAGGTGGAGTTGAAAAATAAGATTGGGAGAGGAGGCTTCCAATAGTCCTATGGGCATACTGAATTACCTATAAGGCCACCATTGGGCAAATGCCTTTTACTTAATGTACGGGTAGGAGGCTATAACGCCTATGGAATATATAGTACCAAGTCTAAGAGTGGCAGTGGAACACAGGTTGGGGGATAAGTAGAGCGTAAGAGAAAGACTCAATGCCTTAATAAAATTAGATGAGAGGAGGACGACTCAATGAGCTACGGAAGTAGCACAACGAAGGCAGGAGTATTGGCACGATAAACATTCGAAAAGAATGAATTTCCAATCGGGACAATTTGTACTTGAGTACAATGGTAGAAATGAAATAAAGCCTGGCAAGTTCAAAGTACGATGGCTGAGATCATACAAAATAACAGTAGGGAAAAACGAAGTAATAAAGTTATCAACTTTATACAATAACCCCTTAAAAGACTCTGTTAATGGGTCCAAATCGAAAATTTATAAATAGAGGAAAGAGACTTTTCATATTTATTCCATAGAGATAAAAGAGGAGAAAAGTCAATTCGATAAAATAAAAGGAGAAATAGACGAAGAGGATGTACAAAAGAAAAACTTGGTTATAAACTTATAAAGAAGCAAGGTAGAAGCATAAGAAAGAATCAAGAACCCATGCAACAGATAGGAGGAGAAATTAGGCATACAAACGAGCATAAAAAATAGGGAGTGACATCATCGTACAACGCACGAAAGGGAAGTGTACGGACAAGAAGGCAAAAAGTTCCGTATTGACAAGAATCTTTGTACAGTGTATGGACCAAAAGAAGACAATATTTTATATGCATCAGCAGAAACTCCATATGACGTACACAAGTGAATATGAATTCTGTACGACAACAAATCAGACAGAAATTTCGTATGAAAAAAACTCTGTACTCCGTACTAGTAGGGAATTTCGTACGATGTATAGAATTGAGAGCAATAAAAAATCGCATGGGAGGTGAACCTAAAAGATTGGAACACATGGGGTTAGAGGAAACCATTGTGTGTGGCACAACAGAAAAGCCACCTGGGGACTTGAAACAAATTACAAGATGGTAAAGACAAGCATAGGTAACCCCAAGAGAGGAAAAGTTATTGATTCAAGAAAAGACAAGGCTTTGTAGGTGAGACAAATGACGTTTGCTACTAAGAAGGACAAGAGGAAGAGCACAAAAAAAATTATAGTTGCTAGTGTCACATTCAAAAGCGTGGTAGGAAGCGAGTGTCGAACATGGTGGGAGATTGTGGAGGAAAACAATATACTGAAGGAAGCATTACGCAAGGTAGAGCAGACAAAATCATTTTTATGCCCATATTTGATTTAAAGGAGTTTGATCCTGTGTTGAGAACTATGGTTGTTGGGCACAGCGAGAAAGGGGATAAATTTGTGATTCAGTATTTTCAGCAGACCCTCGCTATTTCATATTCTCCAATTGAGATAAACAAAGTATCAACAAATCCTCACTATTTCATATTCTCCAAAAGAGATAAACAAAGTATTTGGGGTTCCCAACCAAGGGCATGATCTAGCAAAAACTCCAACAAAATTGACATTGGAGGAAAAGAAAAATTGGCTAGGGCTAAGTGTAGGAGCAATCTAACAGAATTAGAATAAGACAACATTTTAAGCAAGAATAACAGTCAGGGTTTGAAAAAAATATTTCTAGCTAATGAAGAGTGGAGGTGCATTGTGGATTTAGTGAAAAGCGAACTAATTGGCGGGAGTTGAACATTGGGTATTGCCATTTGGATGCTGCCAATAGTGAATGGGCTAAATGTGGGGAGGGTTTACAATTGGGCCCAACTCCTTTCAGAAAGGTTGAGGGAATTCATGCAGTTAAAGCATAAGGCATTTTACATGCCTCATCATGCAATAGCTCTGTTCCTAGAATTAGTTCAAACACAGGTAGCCCTAGAGCACAAGAGGACATTTGTGCCAACAAATAGGGTGGAACCCTATAAGCTAGCCATGGCATATTGTGTCCATATGGATACATTTGGAATAGGCCATGGAAGAATAAACCACAGTCCATGGTTGTGCATGAGGCTTCTATTCAAACATAGAGCATAGGCCAAGAAGATGATAGTTCAGACGGAGAAGGGACAAGTACTGGAGTATCTTTGTCTTCTTTAGACTTTGAGGAATTTTGGCCAAGTCACATCAAGGGAACACTTGGAGACATTACATTTTTGCCAGTTGAAGATGGACCATTACCTAGAGCCATACCTCAGTATGCTGAAATTCACATGCAAAAAGGCACAAAAGAGAGAGAGAGGAGATGACTGTACCTTGCCTAGAGATGGTTGTACGTTGGCTGCCATACAGAGAACGTGGAAGGAAACGACTGTACACATGATGGTCGTACAATGAGTAGAGGGGGAGAATACTGTACGAAGGTGATAGACGAAGAAGTTCGTATGAAGGACATGACAAATTGTATGCATGATCTTCTGTATGGGCCATACAAAAGACATGGTAGAACAAAAGGGCCATACAAATGGCATGGGAGGAAGACTCTATGGAGGTGTCAGGCTGAACTTTGGATAAGGAGGGAACGTAGGGCATAAAAGAAAGCACAAGTGACACAATGAGATAGCTAGTTTCTAATATGTCCCCCAGACCAGTTGGCTTACACTAAGGTGATAGATCTTCGAGGCCACAAGAAGGCTACACATAGTGTGAGACTAGAAACACCATAATGCATAGAAGTGGCTTAGCCTATTGCTTTGGTGGTATAATCGACAAGAAAAAAAGAAACACAAAGTGGGAAGCACATGGAAAGAGATGGAATTGAAGTAGAGGCTAGTATTGGATGATGCAGATAGATTACTGGAAAAGTTTGAAATGATACCCCCCTTCACCAACCCCCTTAGAAATGGAAATTGAAGATCGAACAGAAGCACAAAGCGAACACTTGGAGATAGTTGAGTAAGGAATGAAAACACTTTCATTAGAAGACAAGATGAAAGACTCCTCAAGGAATTGCAGGGGTTGGAACAAACCATTGAAGAGATCATAAAACAGGCTAAGGGGCAGAATGTGGACACAATAGATAGAGAAGTAGAGTTTCTTGTAGCATTTTGAAGTGAGATTTCCATACAGATTGGAGTGCACTTGTGGAGAGTGGAGTCAGGCACGAATAAGTAGTTGAAATGTGGAAGGCGAGACATAGCATTCCTACAAGGATAGAGCAGCCAACCCTCATGCAGTCACTTGCTCAGATGGAGGAGGTGTTTAGGGGGACATTCCTAGAACTTCAACAGGAAACAAAGTTAACCAGAAGAATGGGAAATGGAGAGAGAAACTCAAGTAGGAAAGTTGGCATCAATAGAAAATGATAGGATGGAAGCCTTGCGACTGCTACAAGGAGTTCAAGCTAGGCAGATGGTAGCAAAACACAATCTACAACTTCTCTGACAATGTGCATCTAGTTTAGGGACATCCTCTTGCCCTACATCTTGAAGTCTAGTGTTCATTAGGTTATTGTTGGGTAGTCATCTAGAAGGTGACTTCTTCTTTTTTGGGTGGGGGGATAATGTAGGGCGTAATAGAGCAATAATTTAATTAAAGATAGAGTTGGGTTTGGGTAGTTAGGTAGTGAGGGGATGTGTCAGTTGGTCTTCCTAACCAACCCACCATTATTTAAGAACATTGGAACATGAATGATGTACTTGTTTTCTAGTAATCAATAAAGAATATTGGTTTCCCTCACCAATATTGGTATGCTTATCATTGGCAGTAAATGCTTATGTTGATACTGGTAAACTTGAATTCATGCTTTCATACTCTAGTAACCATTCTACAATCTAGATGACTTTCATGCGTTGATACTAGATGACTCTTGGTGGGATCGTGTTGAGTACCTTCTGAAGATCATCGAGCCTATATTGAGCATGATCCGATACACTAACATGGCTAGGCCTTTCTTGGGTGAGGTTTATGATGGCATTGACTCCATGATTGAGGATATTAGAAATATCATCAATGAGAAAGAGCAAGATCTCGATGAAAAGTTCTTCAAGGAGCTATAGGTAATGATGGTAGAGCGATGAAACAAAATGATTACCGCTTTGCATCTACTTGCCTTTGCATTGACCCCTAGTTTCTATAGCGAATCAGTCCTCAAGGGGAGTACCAGTAGAGTTGCCCCATACAAAGATCCTAAAGTTGCTCAAGGGTATGAGGCAGCCCTTTGAAGACTCTTTCCCGAGCACCTATGACTTGCAGTGAGGTCTAAATTTATGAGTTTCGCAAGCACCAATGGTTGTGGTCTTGAAGGTCTTGAAGACAAGAACAATGCTGATGCTCATAAATGGTGGTGCTTCCATGGACAAATGTACCAACACTTGCAGCCCATTGCCATCAAAATTTTATCACAGATAAGTTCTTTAATTTAAGGATTCTAATTTCTAATTTCTTGTTGATAAATATTTAAAACTCTTCACTCTATAATTTCAAATTCGTAAATCTTGATAGGTTGCTAGTTCATCATCATCCAAGAGGAATTGGAGCACATACTCCATCCACTCAATAAAATGGAACCGACTAAATTCCAAGAAGGTAGATAACTTGGTGTTTGTGTAGTCAAACCTGAGGCTTACAACTCACAAAGAGAATGCCTAGAAAAAGGGGAGGCAAAACATTGGGATGTGGAATCAGAGTCTGCAGAGTTGGAAGTCCACTTTGATGCACTTGCAATTAATGATGGTGATCATGAGATACATAGTGATGTCAAAGCTGATCCTAAGGCTACAATTGAGATTGCTAATGCTAGTGACACTAATTGTGCTTCTAATCAAGAATTGCCTATTGATGATATTTGATCGCATGTGACTGATTAGTATTGTGGACATTACTGTTTTTGAACTGAAATATTGATATGGTGGTGTATTTTGACATTTTCATGCCATTCAAACTAAATTGTTAATATTTGTGGTGGCATATACTGCTAAATTGCTTTAATATTAGCATAGTGGGGTATGAACTTATTTGCTGTAGTATATTTTTAATTTTTTTTACATATATATAATTTTAAAAAAAAATTGTTTTTCTTGTACGGACGAACTCAAAACAAACCCGAACCCATCCCAAAAACAATTTGAGCGAATTTTGAATCAGAATGTCGAACCCGCATCCGAACTGACAATTGAAGTTTTGGACCTAGTAAAGATCTTGTACCTAGTGTTTTTACTAATTCCAAGTAGGGCTTATTTTCACATGTGAAGATTGATTGTGGATGGGACAATGGTTGGTTGTAGCAACACTTGAGCTCTTACTTGAGGAAATTATTTCATTAGAACTCTCATGCTAGGTAAAACTCGTGAATTAAACTTGTAAAAACTTGCCCAACAAAAAAAAGAAGAATACTTGGCAACTTGGAGAGTATTCGTGTCGTTCATCGTTTATGGAAAGAACAATAGTGATGCAAAGCCTCTAAGATGAAATATAGAGTTGTGATCCCCACTCAAACATTTTACTGTTGGGAAATGCATTATTATATGGTCCCTGTTGTCTTGCATTTTGTCATCACAAAATTTTGGTAACAGTACGAAACTTTTCAAGCTAGTTTCGTGTATCTCTAAATTTGAATTTGATATTCAATTGTTTAATGTTGATCGATCAATCAATGTTAATTCGTATATCAAATCATTTTACTGAAGGCTTTCATCAAGTCTTTTTTGTTTTGCTTTTTGTCGAGCCTTTGCTTGATTTTTGAGGTCTTCATCGTCATTTTCTTTGCTTTTGAGTTTGCTTTTGTTGGTTTTTAATCCTTTGGTTTTACTCATGCCATGGCTTTCGATTTCCCCTTCGATTTGGTCTAACCTAGAATGTAATTGGAGTTGTCAGTCAAGAGTTATGGTCGTTTTAGTGCCTCAAAAGTGGATCTTTTTGATGCAACAACACATTAAAAATATCATGTTATATTTTTCAATTTGACATTCACTTTTTGAAAAATATAACCTAAAGTCACTTTATGTTATGTTTTTAAGTTACTTTATCATTTAAAATTCACTTAAAGTAACTATAGTGCACTTTATGTTATAATTTAAGTTGAGTTACTTTTTGATTTTTCACTTAAAGTTAGTATAGCTTCAGTCAAAGTAATTCTAGACATTTGAATCCTCTTTGGGAGCCCGAGAAGCTGTGTGGTTACGAAAGTTGCTAGTTGATTTGTTCAAAAGGCCTTTGAAGCCCACTGTGATTCATTGCAACAATCAGAGTTGTATTAAGCTTTCAGCTAATCTAGTTTTCTACACCCATTCTAAGCATATTGAAATTCCTTATCACTACATTAGAGATATGGTGGATCGAGGGGTTATCATACTTGAGAACATTTGTACTAATGAGCAAACAACAAATGTTTTTACAAAGCCTCCTGCTAAAGTGAATTTGGAATACTTCAGAGAAAAACTTGGTATGATTAAATTGTAATGTTGAATATTAAATTTAAATTTTTCAATTTGTGTGTGCTTATGTTTCTATGGTTGTTTAGTTGCATCAGATATGTAATGAAAGGTGACGATTTTTCATGGACACATATATTCAAAAGGTAATCTTTTGTAAGGTGACGATCTTGCAAATGATAGGCCTATTATCATGACATTTGTTCCAGTCATGCCGGAAGTCATTGATAACGAATGCATTATGATTACTTTAGATATTGTTTCGGATAATTAGAGATCATAATATATGTTATGATAGTGTTCATAACATGGTGTTCTTAATTATATGACAAAGTCACTTTTCAGAGTGTTAAAAGTCAGATAATGTGGCATGTATATAGACATTCTGTACTCTTGAGTAATTATTATTTCTCCCTTGCTAAGAGGGAGTGTTGAATTATAGCTTCAGTCAAAGTAATTTTGGACATTTGAATCTGATCCTATGATTATCGAAAGAAAGGCTAACATATATATGTGTGTGTGTGTGTGTGTGTGTGTGTGTGTGTGTGTGTGTATACATTTGCATACATATATATAGATATATTTATGTGTGAGAATTAATATCTCTGCCACCGATTCTGAGCGGGCGTTGCTTATTATCAAACTGCGATCACTGATTCATATCGAGATTTAAACATTGATTGTTATATGAGTGTTGGGCATGATTACTGCCACCATCATTAACATTGTTATTAAGTTGTGTTAAGAGGCAGTTATTCCACCGTAGGGTCATGACCCTATGTGGCCCTTGGCCATGTAGAGTCATGCCTCTACGGGGACATGACTCCTCATTGTATATAAATATTGTAATGCATCGATGGGAACAATCATATATCAATCCAAGTCATATATGCGGTCCCAATGATCTATTTATCTTATAGATTATTGAAGAACAAGTTCACATTATTATTCACATAAGAAGATTCTCCAAGCAACAAACACAGTCTTGAATTAAATATCTGCAATACACAAGTCTGAGAGCAAGTTACATATTCTATTACAATCAGAAATACAGTTTACTCTATCAAAGATCCTATTGCATTAACAATATAAACTATATAGTTTAAGTTTAGTTTTTGGTTTAAATCAAATGCTTATTTAAATGTTACTTTTTAAATTATATTTGTGTTATATTTTAAATATGATATATAAATGTTGTATAGTCCCATTAAGTAACATTTTTATGAAATTAAGTTGATTAAATGACTTTAAATTATCAAAAGTGGACCTTTATATGCAATTACATGTAAAATCCATCAAAAGTGGACATTTTACATGTCATTGCATATAAAGTTCAACTTGAAAACATAAATGGACCTTTTTGATGTCATTACATCAAAAGGTAAGTTTTTGTGTCATTGCATCAAAAAAGTGAGATACAACCTAAAATATGCATTGCACCCCAAAAGGTCTGATTTTCTTTGTTGAAAGTTTTTAAAATATGCAAGTCACTCCAAAAGGTTTGATTTTGATCAAAAGCATATTTAAAAACTTGCATATCATCCCAAATAGTCTGATTTTGGAAGAACATATGCATTTGCTCTCCAAGAACCCAATTTTGCTCATTGTGAGAGATTTACTTGGTGGATTTGCATGAAATCTTTCCCATTAGGGTCGTTTTTGCTTGGCAATGAATTTTCTAACATAAAAAATGGATTTATCTTGCTAAAAAACGTTTTTAGAAACTCCTTCCAATGACACGTTTTTGGGAAAATCTTAAGAAAAACATCATATTTGGCTCAAGTTTTGGTCCAAAGAGGAATCAATTTGGCTCTCTAAGTGTTTTACATTACATTGTCACTCATGTTTTGGTGTTCAAAAGCCAAAACGTTTTTGTTTCATGCCTTCTATGAATCACGTTTTTGCTTAAAATGTCCAGAAAATTGAGGTTTTAATCCACATTTTTGCATTTTGTAGTCACGTTTTTGCATTTTGATCCATGTATATGCATTTGGGGAAGTTGTTTTTGCATTCACAAGTAAAAAATGAGTCAAAAACATGCATTTTTTGGCCACGTTTTTGCAAAAACGGCCCAGAATTTTGCATTAAAAAGTCATGTTTTTGTTCAAAAAACTCAAAAAATGGCATTTCAGCCCATACATTTGGATCAAGAGGGGTCTTTTTTGAGTTTTAATGCATGCTCATCTTTGGAGACCACATTTTTGGCCTTCTCATGTCAAATTCAACCATTGATTGTCCATTATATGCAAGTATGGAAAAAGTCAAAAAGTTGTTTGAAAATCCGGATTTGAGGGAGAAATGGTCTTCAAATTTATAAAACTTGTTATTTCGACTTTTTAACCTCCAAGTAAGTGGACATTTTCAAACTTGCTCATCAATTCATGCTTATCTTGCTATTTCCATGCATATTATGGCTTGTTATTGCACACTTGTGCATATATATGCCATGAAAAGTGCATTTTGCCTTTAAAAATGATGAAAACTCTCATTTTCACACTTTTGGAATTTCCCCAAATTCCAAATTCGAATTTGCACTTGAAAGCAATTTGCATATTGACATGTTTGAGTTTAAGACCAAAGACATGTGTCTATTTTGTGCTTGTTTTTTCTTTGTTTGCTTGCTTGCTTTTTTCGTTTTTCTTCTTTTGGAAGAAATTGCAAGTTCTTTCCCAAGAACTTGAGCACGTTTCATTTCACTCCACATTCCATTTCCATCTTTCCATGTCACAACACTTCGCATCTCATCCGACAAATGCGATTACATTTTTTCCATCTTATTCATCATCTGCACATGCATGTAATCTCATTTTCCTTTTCCATTTTCACTCATCTCACTTTTCGCATCCACGCACATGATATGATTACATGAAAAGCTTTATACGTGTAATAGCATCTCAAAACTTTGATTTTGACTTAAATTCACTTTTTGAAAAGTCAAAAAGATATCATTTTCATTTTCCATGTACTTTGACTTCACCTTTGTGCCAAAGATGACTACAAAGTTCATTATCCCTCTTCCATTTTCCATTTTTATCTCATCCGTCATTCACACTTACATGTAAAAGCTCATCTTCCATCCGCAATCGCATTCCATCTCATCCTTCATCCCTTGTTTCATGCAATAACGTCTTGAAAACCCCAAGTCACTTTTTAAAATTCAAAAGTTCTCATTTGCACGCATTCCCATGCGCTAAACTCTTTACTTCAAAAAAAAAGAGTTAAAGGAGCTGATGGAAAGTTATTCCGAGTTTACATCCGGACATTGTCAAGAAGATTTTCAAAGTGTCAAAGAATCCAGTTTGTGCTGATCTATAAATTAAAATTCACGACAACTTGAGCGAGAAAAGCTGGATCACATCGAGTTTTCAAATGACAATGGACAATTCATCAAAGTCAGATATTATCAAAAGATGCACCACAATGCAGCAGTACAAAGTACAAGAACTTCCGATCCTGTGATCATCCGTGATTGCATCGTCAAAATACAAGGCCCTTTAGAACAATCCTTAGGATTATTTCCTTTTTTTTTGGCTTCTTTCTTATTCTTTCATATTTGTAGTTGGAGAGGATGCATGGCATGAAAAAATGTAATTACATGCAATGCGATTCACATGTATGTTAAAAGATGTAATGTGAGTTGCACGTGCAGTTGCATTTAACCCTATAATTTCTCTACTAGTTAGACTAGGTCAAAGTTGGTTGAGTTGCTCCCACTTTTTCCTCTATCTTTTTCTCAACTCCTGTGCCTATATAAAGGAGTGCCCCCTCATTGTAAAAATCATCTTTTGTTGTATGCAAGAAAGCTCTGCCACATTTGTGCAAGCACAACTTTGATTGTGAAGTACAAAGTTGGGAGAAAAGTGAATAAAAGAAGCAATTGGATTCGAAGCTTTGACTGAAAGCAATTGTGATAGAGCGAATTAGAAGCTTTGACTATAATTTGTGCCTATTGTCTTGATTCATGTTATTATTGTGTGTTCAATAAAAGAGCATAGTGATTTAAGAAGCAATTGGAGCCGAAGCTTTGACTAGGAGTGGTTGTGGAAATGTATAGCTAGAAGCTTTGTCTGTAACTTATACTTCTTTCTTAATTCGCAAAATAGTTAAGTTATTCTTACTTTTAGGAGTCTTTATGCCCTAATTGTAAAGCTTTTTCATATAGAAGTACGACCGGACTTAGAGCCAAACCGGTACATTTTCAGCTAGCCTTTGAGTTAGAGAAGGTTTATCAGTATCACTGTTTCCAGCTCTTGATAGAAGTGTAGTTAGAGATTCACCTTGCCCGTTACCCACTCCACGAGTAAAGTAGATTCTTTCTTGAAAGTTAAGAAGAAAGGATATTGGTAACACCCATTTTATAAAATCTCTTGACTTCTTGCTTACCTTGAGTTGATTCAAGGAATGGTGAGAAGGGGGAGCCTCCCCTTTAAGGTAGGAGAGACTCTGTCTCACACATTGTGGCTGGTCATTCTGTTTTGCGATTGAATTTTTACCCAAAACTGTCGGTTGCAAAATATCCACCCAACAATCCCCAAAAACCTAATACCACACTTCAGTTGCTGGTTTTGTTTAATGATAAGTTGAAAATGCTAGATGGTAGTTCCAAAAGGGTGAGGTCATGAAGTTGGGGGCCAGAAAAAATAATGCAAATCTAATTCTGCCAAAAAGTAATGGTAATCTATTTCTTAAATTTTGACAAACACTTTTTTGTTGAATATCAACGTGTTCTGGCCCTATTATTTAATCAGATCTGAGAAAATTAAGATTTTAAATTACTATTAATACATCAGTGATTATTTTCTCTTTTATAAAAAAATGGCAACTATTATTCTATTGGGCCATATCAATCAATCAGATCTTTGACAACTAAGATTTAAAGTACTATTAATACATCAACCTCATTGATCAACTACGGCAACATGAAATCCTACATTCTTATCATAATAAACAACAAACATTGCTGCAATTCCTGCTCTCTTTCCTATATGAAAAATTTGCCTTTTTATTTCCTTGACAATTAGAACAGCTCAGCCACCATGCTTTTGTTGTTTTTCAAATATTGAACAGTGAGCATGAGTGGGAAAGATTTCTTTTTGAAAGTGATAACAACAAAAACAAACTACTGGAAACAATATGATACATTTTGTGAAGTGAGAGAACATAAAAATAGGAAGAAATATGTGGATTGGTCATATAACAAACACAAACAATAGGACAAGCATTGGGGTTGAGCAACGGGTATTAGAAAGAGGATCTGGAAGTCTGGCAAGAAGGGAAGAGTGGAGGCGGAGGAGGAAAAACACACTTGGAAGGGAAAATACAAATGATGGAAGAAGGGAAGAGATAGAATTACAGACCTATTATGTACAAACTTAGATTGGCTGGAAATGGGACATTACATGAAATCCTTTGCCATTGCTCAGATTTAAGATTATGGTCCTATATTTTGAACTGGAAACAAGTAGCGAAGTGTTGGCTGGCTTAAACTCTTGAGTCTCAACATTGGGCTAGATTTGCTAAGTTTGGTCTTTTAAATGGTCTTCCATATCTTGGTTGTCCCAACCTATGCTTAACTATATTCCAAAGTATTGCAAAGTGAGATCCAGACCTAGATTTCAGATCCCTAGAATTACTAATTTTGCTTATCTATTTAGTTTTTGGTTCTCACAACCTTAATTGTTTATTCCCAAATTCTTCACAATTTTCTCATATAATGCAAAGATAGATTTGGATTTGGATTTCAGATCCGTAAATTAATATAGGACAACAATGTGTCAGATTCATCTTCTCCTCCAATTATTAGGCTAATCTACAACATATATGTATTATGTAATAAATTTCTGAAGCATTTACAAAATATTGTTGTTATGTGCTTGTACTGCTATTCTATCGTAGCCATTGTTGCATACTGCTTTGTCTTCTGATTTGGCAATATGCAATAGTTTCTCAGTCTTTTGTCATCCTTAAACAGGCAGTGATATATCTCTTCGTTGTTGTCTAAAGTTATTTGGGTTTTGAGGATTTTCTCTGCTGTTGTAGTGCACTTAACAATAGATGGTCACTTTTTTTCTTGTAATAATATCTGACGAAGCATGATTTGGTTTGTGCAAATCTCAAAGATGGAAAATGTTCTGGTTTTGAGAACTTGCTCTGCTGTTGTAGTGCACCTAACATTAGATATTCATTTTGTTTCTTGTAATAATATGCGAGGAACCATGATTTTGTTTGTGCAAGTCTCAAAGATGTCACATGTTCCTGTACGATGTGCCTTTTAAAAAATGAAAATGTTTTTTCCTGACATCAATGTGATCTCATTTTTACTGAAGGTTGACAAAGACTACCACCCGGGGAGGAGGAGGACTGGCAGTAATTACAAAGAAGGCATGGTATGAAGAATATTAATTATGTATACTGTTGGTTTTAACGAAGTTCCAAGTACATCTCTTAGATTCTTTAATTTAATAGTGGACTCTATTTAGGGCCTTATTTAAATGATAATCTGAGTTGTGGAAAATTTGCACACAATTTTAATGAGACTTTTCTGACATTTCTTTCTTGGGACTGTTTGGTTTTCTTTGTCTGCTTTGTTGCTGATACAGTATGAGCTTCCATTCGTATATCCAGGCCAGGTACCTTCTTGATTCTTTGTGAATGCAATAGTTATTTGATCTACATTGTGCTTCTTTTATTGATGTAGTTTGAGGGAATCCAAAACTCATTTTTCTTTGGTAGCATAAACAGATAAAAAGAAATAGAAATTTCTGGAGAGCAATTAGGTTTTCTGTGTTCTGAAGATCATGAAATTACTTGTTCGTTGCATCCTTCGAACCCTTTCAAATGGCAATCAAGCCTTGATAATATTTGACATTGTAGTTTACTGTGAATATCTTCTTCTTACAGATTTATGAAGGGCATGTGACAACTGTGCACTTGTATCAGGGAGCGTTTGTTTTCATTGGTTGTGTTCATGACGGGTAATCTGTATTTTTTGATTGTTATAATAAAGTGGCAGATTCTTTGTACACAATAGCCTCTTTTTTCTGAGAGGTCAATTTGCAATGGGTGGCTTTCTTGTTTTTCTAAGCATTTAAAATGGAAGATAACACCTGACAGAAAAAAACAATATTTTGTGTCAAGGATACCTAGTTTGTATGTTCAAAGGTAGATGGAACCAAGAAGCATTTGATGTGTAATTAGTATATAAAATCTGTGACTAATTCATCTACACAAATATTTGTCTTTCAATCAAACAACATTTTTGATCTTCTTGGTGTCCCTTTATATTTTGCTTAAAAAAACAGTTTATATGTGTTTAGAAAAGTTATTTAACGTTGCAATTAGTTTTAGATAGTCATATGAATGAATTGATACAAGAAGAATTGAAACATATAAGAAAGGAGAAGATTAAATGAGATTACCTCAAAGAAACTCAACATGAAAAAATCTCTGCAAGATTAAAGTATACCTTCTCTTGCTGCTATCTTAATATGAGTTTACAACTTTATTGTCCTTCTCAGGTCTGTAAGGATGCCAATCAAGAGCAACTGTATAGTAACTCTCATAATCAAACATTCACACAGTGAACTAATTTGCCACATTCAACTCTCGTAAAGTCATGAAACTTATAAAACCCAACACGGATGTATATACACAGTATGCGCAAAACTCGGAATATGAATCCAATAGACAGTTTAGAGAGTCTTAAGAATTTGAAAGGATGAGCTACAACTGCTTGCTATCTTTTTTAGTCTATCATTTTGTCCTGAAGTGAACTTTGTGCAGGATGCTCAACCCTTGTCGGACATGCCTGATTGGTTCAACTACAACCAAACCTGTTGACCCCTGCGTATCTGTTCACGGATGTCCTGTTGTGTTACTTGTGCAACTCCATTTGTTTTCTGAATTTTGCTATCTTCTATGATCTGACTGGTTCACGATGACATTGTTCTGATTAGAAAAGGAAATAGACTGGACATGAATGGAATAGACGGGAGAATCTAACACTGTTTGGAATGTGCTTCAGAATTGGCAAGAATCATTATAGCCGGCTCTGCCGTACTATATAGAACTCAAATTGTCGTGGTATGGAAGAAAGATCACTCATATATTATTGCCAAGACTATGTGATTTGTGATGTTAGCAAGACCTGAAGCTAAGTTCCATCTTATACATGCTACTTGCAACTGAGGTTACACAATTTTTCTCTTGTGAAAACACGAAACAGAACAAATTGTACAGTAGAACTGTTCTAGGATTGTAAGGGAAATCTCTTTGAGATCCAACTTAACCTAAAACTGATCCTAGACTAGAACTAAAGACAAAATGTACAATTATGCACACCATACAAGATATGTGGAGTTTTGCCTGAATAGGAATCAGTAAATGACTATGTTAAGCTCCATAATGAGAGTTTTAAATATTATGGAGGATAAATGAAACACAAACAAACAAATACTATTTTATGTTGACTAAAGCAGCGATTAGTATTCCACAAGAATACAAAATTTGAAAGAAAAAACAATGCATAATTTGACAACATGATGCAAATAAGTAAACAACTTACATTTCAGAACAGATAAATGTTGCCAGTGTAGTTTTTGACTCAATATCCTCTACTTTTGATTTACCATAGATAAATTACATTCATAAGAACAGAATAACTTCAACTGAATGGCAATCTCTGTAGCATAACCCCAACACTTAAATTACATTAAGAGTTTATGTGCTCAAAGCACTTATTTATATAATCTTGCAAAGGATATATTTTAGAGATGTAAGGAATAACAATAAAATATTCTAAAAAATATTGCATTAAAGCTTTCTTATCCTAATCTACTAAAATTGAAATGATCCAATGCAATCACTAAAAAAAATCAACAAAACAGAATATCATTGTCCAAAGGCATAGAAATCCAAGGATGTTCCATATGTATTAATTAGTTTGTAAACTATTACGTGTCAAGAAGGAAGAATTAATAATAATAAGACTATCGCTGTCTAAACAACTGGTTAATACTTAGACTATCGCTGTCCAAGGAGAAGGAAATCAGTCAGATTAAGGATTAAGTAAATCTTTAGAAATGTTGTCAAGGATGAGGTCTGATTAGGGGAAGGGACATGATTAATTAAGTTGTTTGCAAGCGACAGAATCTATTGAGAGATATAATTCCTCACATCATGTCCATATGATGGATACAAAAGAGAATCGTGGCTCACCAATAAGACCGAAGAATCATGAATTGAATTTTTAAAACTCTGATGGGGATTGTTCTTTAGAGCCCACAATCAGTCAGGTATAGGTGGCATATGATCCACCTATTACAAGATAAGGCATTAATAAACCGCTGCATGAGTATTTGTTTAGAAACAATGATCAGATAAAGGCACCATCTCTTATATATTTAAATGCATGCTCATCAGGATACTATTTAGGATCATCAAATTAATATTCTTGTCGGACTTTTAAATCAATTCAAATCATATTTAACATTAACGATCAAGTTTTTCTATCAATGTGTAAGTTGTTCAACAATTAAGTTTATTGTTGTTGAATTCAAGTTTGAATTCCAGATATTATAACCATATAATTTGATCTAATCTTTAAAGAGTTATTGGTTTCTTGCAAATTTGAACACATCAATTAATTAGATTGAGGGAAAAGCTTAAGCTGTTCTACAAGGAACATTACAAGTGGTTTTAGAGAAAGTAAACGAGCCAGCTTGTGCAGGTTTATGAGTGCGAGAGAGAAAAGGTATTACTACAAGGGGTCAAGGAGAAGGTGACAGCCTACCTAACCTCCTGGAGGTAAGACAATTTCCAAAATCTTGGGTATCCATCAAGAATATTCCCCAAATAATAGTACAAACTCATGCCGACCTTGAAGACCTCTGGAGGTGGAAGAAGAAGATGATCGTTGCTGAGCAAAATCCTTGCGAGGCCGTATTGATTTTGTATGGCCAGAGGGGTGGAGCAAGCGGCTGCTCCACCAGAGAAAGCACAAGAAAGAAAGAGCTTAAGATGGTTGGAGTGTTGTCTGGAAGTGAATTGATGCAGCAGAGAGTGGCCATGTTGCCTCAAGGCTTCTTGAAGATAAAGAGCCAAGCAATGTTGGTTGATGAACCTAGAGAAGGTGGAGAAAAAACGAGTCTCCTTGAATAGGCAATAGAATCTTCCTTTGATCTCATAGTAGGTACGACACTTGAAAATGAAGTGTCTCTGACTTAACCTCCACCAAACAACAAAGTTGGCAAACCTTGTCTTTCCCTAGCTAATTGATGTGAACCCACTTTGAAAGAATCAAGGGAGATATAGAGAGAATGTCACTAACAACGAGAGAGGTAAGGAGGGCAAACAATAATTCCACTCTCAATCTCTAAAAATTGCTCAACATAGAAAGCCATCCTAGGGCGAAGCTCATTGTGGGGGTTGACCCAAGTAGTGTGGATATATTATCTGTAAACAACTATCCTAATGTGCATATTCAGCTCCTTCCTAGAAGGGAGGAGGTTGGGGTGTGGTTAAGTTGGGGGGAGGGCATCCCATGAGTAGAAGAAAGGAGGAAGATGATCAATCTCAATCCCAATTGAATCTAGAAGAGTTGAGGCTTGAGGAAACCGACCATGAGGCCAAATCATGGAGATGAAAGGAGCAATGGTCCCTGAGTAGCAAAAGGTTAGGTAGGAGTATCTGTAGCGCCCCTTTGGAGAGTATGCAAAGCCCGTGAGCCAATGCAAGAACCAACCATGATTGAAAATGGTGCTAAGCCAAAAAGGGTGGGTGCCAAACTCAGCAAGATTGATACCACAAGGAATGGTCTGCCTACACTTGATCATGCATCAAAGTAGTCCGAACTTTCTCCACCAAGGCATAGTCCAACTCTGGAGAGGTCCCCCAAATAATTGAACCATAGAGAACTGTTGGTCTAATCAAAATATCAATAAGAGACAACGTGGACGCGGTGCCAAAAACCTTGTCTTTAAAGAAAGGATAAAGAACGATGCCCTTAGCTGATACACCACTGCAAAGCCGATCTCATGCTAAAACACGGTCTAGAAAATTAACCCCTAGATAAGTGTAAGACAAAGAGATCACCACCGCAACACCTTGGAAAAAAAAGTGGAGGTGAGAAATCTTAAGACTATTGAAGACCATCATTTTAGTCTTGCCTAAGTTGTTAACTGTTGTGACTCATAGAAAGAAGTAAGACCATCAAGAAGTCTTTGTAAACACTTATGAGAGGAAGCAAGGAGGACCGCATCATCTGTAAATATTAAGATACATAACCAAGTGACCGTCCCTGGGAAGGGAGTGCTCACAAAGTAAGGCGTCTAACTCATCAATATAAATCCCAAATGAAGTGGGGGACAAAGGATAGCCCCACTTCACCTTAATGGTGCTCTTGATGAAGTCAAAGACCTCAAAAGGGGTCTTGATGTGCCCCACAACAGCCTCATAGAGTCTCATAATGGCCACCAAAAGACTTTATGTAATACCAATGTCAGAAGGCCTCTGGAAAAGGGCTATTCGAGGCACTAAATCAAAGGCTTTGTGGAAATCCACAAAGTAGCAGTAAACTTTAAGGAGCAATGGCGAGCTTCCTCGATAGTAGCTCTGAGAGTCAAAATTTGGTCCATGGTCTAATGGTGCGATGTGAACCTAGCTTGTTCTTTGGCCCAAATGTGGCGTTGATCCAACTCACATGAGAGGAGAGTGTGTAGAACTATGGCATACAATTTGGAAAAAGTGTGATTGACCATGATGGTTCTGTAGTTATTGGGACTAGAGTCAAGGCCTGCCTTGTGTACCAGAGGGATAATGTGTTGTGACTGGGGGGTGAGGGACCCCATGCAAACCACCTAGTTGAAGAGATAGTTGAGGACATCAACATAAATTTATCCTCTCTGTATTAATCTCTCATTTATTTAGAGGTTCATATTTGCTATTGTTGTTGTTCCCCCAACCAACTTGACCAACTCAAAATAAATTTTCTAAAGCTCCTCCCTCAGTAAAGTTAACTAATCCAAATCTCTTTTAATATCTGAAATGTCTCCTTAGCTAGGGGCTACATCAAAATGCTTACAACCTGTGAATTTGAGGGAACATACTCTATTGCTGCCACTTCGTTTTTTTTCTTGAGGAAGCAATACAAAATTTCTATACGGTTAGAGTGATTGTAAAACACTAGGAATGCAACTTTGCTTGTCATAACACACAATAGTGGGCTCCAACATTGTTTGATTACTTCTTCTATTAACTTGTGAAACCAACAAATAGTGGGCTACATGTTCTCTGCTTGGCCTAAATTCAAAGTCAGTGGTGCTGCTCAATGTTAAACTGGGATATTATACCTAACCCTAAGCTAAAACAAAAATCTTGAAGTGCTCTTTCTAGACTGGCCTCACTTGCACATTCTAAACCAGTGAAGCCCTACAACACAACTCTCCATCTCATATGCTTTGCATAGATAGAGGCATATGATCCATCATTTGGCTCTTATTTAGGGTCTCTACTGTTCCCTTACTTTGACCATTGAAATACCCCACCTAGACCTTGCCACACTTAACCTTGAAGATAGTGCATAAGGTCTGTGTTATCAAATTTGGAATCCAGTAACCCTTTGTACTATTCAATGGAATTCTCATTGCGACTTGCTACTTCTAATGTTTAGGCCATCCACATAGAAGGTCAAAAGTAGCATATTTGATTTTACACTTGAATAGTAAAGATTGTTTTTTGCAACAATTTTTGGAAAGCCCACATAAAATATTTACTCATTGATTGCTGAATTGCTTTAGCCTGCAGAAGGCATTTTTCAACTTGCATACATGGGCTTCTTGTTCATGCACCTCAATTCCCTATGCTGATTGATAGTCACTTCTTTGTCTATTTTTCCATTAAAAAAGGTTTTGTTTACATCCTTTTGAATAAAAAAGACCCACTGGAATAAGATTAAAGAAACATAATTTCTTTGACAAACTATATCTCCCAACTAGAGAAGGGGTATTCTTGTAGCAGACTCCTGTCGAAGGATCCCCGTGCTTTTAATTTGGCCTTGTAATTCCCTAGGTTTGTATCTGTTGCATGGTTCACCTTGTGGCAGCCTCATGGAATCAGCTACCGACTTCCCTTCTAGTCTTTGTACAATTGCCCAAAAATTCCTTTTCATAATGAAATGATACTTATTTGCCATGGCATCATGTCATAGCTGCTCTGAATTTGCTTCTTGAGAATTGGAAGGCTATGCATCAAGAATGACATACAACACATAACCATTGTATTACTTGATAATTTTGAAATAAAGTTTGTCAATGGCCTATTCCCTTTGTCAGTCCTTTTGAGATATGGAAACATGTGCACGATGACTTTGACCTAGATCTGGGGCTAGAAATAAACCTAAGCATAGTGCATATTGATAGATCTTGTGACTTCGTTGGACCATCTACTTTAAGAAGAAAAATCATATCTTGAGTTCTGGTAACCTCGAGATCTATTCTTAGTTGCTGCCACAATATTAAGTAGGCTTTTACACGTAAAAATGACTTTTTTTCACTTAATTATTTCACTCGACCAATATTATTGTTTTTCCTAAAATGTATGCCAGTGCTTTGCTTTGTGCTTATCTCAGTGTTTTGGTGTCAGAATGATTATTCTCTGGATGTTGGCTGTACATATGTTTACGCTTAAATTAAGGTCCTGATGAACATTAACATTAAATAATAAAATCCCAATAATTTATTACATTCTAAATAGTGATGGATGCATATTTTTGCTAAACAGTGGGCATAAGGGCATGATTTAGAAGTTAGATATGTACTCCAGCATACAGAGAACTCAGGAAGCTAGAAGGGTATATATGTATTAGTTGAAAGTGTCTTAGCTTGACTACTGTTCTTAGAAGATGGCATCCTAAATGTTTTTATTTATTTATATTCAGGTGGGTTCCAATTAAAGGCAATGACTGGTATTGGATACGACACCACATCAAAGTTGGTATGCATGTTCAAGTTGAAGTGGTGGTAAGAATACTTCTGCTAGCTAATTTAATTTGTAAATTAATTTTCATCTCCTTTGAGCTGTTACCTATAGCAATAAATTTGCTGTATCATTTTTGGTTTTCTTGATCACTGTGTCTTTCATTATGCTGAATGTTGATCCCATCCATAAGTCAAAGTTAAAAAAATTAAAAAAAAAACCCATCGTGGTGGTATAACAGGCCAAGAGGATTATGCTATAGTGTTGAAGTTGAGACTTGGTATAGCAGAAATTTGACAAGCTGATAATATTTCAAATTGAAATTGCTGAAAAGTTCAGATACAACATGGTTCAAAATTTAGGAAAAAAGAGTTGGAGGGGGAGTACATCCCGTAAGATGCATTCCACATATCAAATTAACTTTAAAAACACAAAAAGTAATCCATTACATCTATCACACATGTAATAATAGAGAAGTAAATGTTGCACAATTGAAATATTTAATTAGTAATGTAAAATTTCTAAATGAAAAAAACTAGATTTTTTCAACATACATTGTCTGGTTATTATTTGTCCTTAAACATATTATTCTTGTGTTGCTCACTCTTTTTTGCAATTAAGTACTATTCATATTTTCTTTTCATACTTAACTTATTTATAACAATTAAATCTCAAATTTTTTAAATTCTATATATTAAATTCATATTTATTAAATTCTATGTATCAAGTAGGGCTTGAATATTAAACTTATACTTAATTGGCAGTGTTTATCAATTTTTATTTGTGCCAGTTTAGTTTCTATTAAAATAAATTACTACCTTTATAAACCTTGTTATGAGACAAAATTGTATAATTAAAATCTTACTAGTATTGTGGTATAGAAATTTTATGAACTAAATAGCTTGTCAATTTATGATCCACTATGTGCTTACAGATTTATTCATAGAATATAGGCAGGTTAGACAACACTTAGGTGGTAGTCATTAACTTTTAGTTTCAGTCTAAAATTACCTCATCAAACGACCTTTTGATATCATATTTTTCTTCACTCTCTGCACTATTATTTTATTTTCTAAAGTAATGTCGTCAAATAGCCTTTGATATCAGATAATTTCGTCTACTGCATCATTCTTTTGTTTCCCTTTTTGTTTCCATTTGTAAATTCAGGCAGGAATCCCTGTGAAGCTGTAACAGCTTTGCAACAACCTATTCAAATGTCAAATGCCATGGCCCAATAACTGCAAAAGCAGAGGGTAAACAACACTGGAAGATTAACAGACCGTACAGATATGAGGGTAAAAGGGTTACAAACACTGAAGATTCAGAATGCCAGAAGTAGGAGATATCAGGAGTGTAATCAGTATTTTATTTCCTTCAGATATCATTTCCTCCACATATCAGGAGTGTAATCACTATTTTGTTTTATTTTGACTTGTATTTTTCTCCTGAATTTTTCCTTTTAAAAGAGGATTTGCAAAGTTTCCTATTTGAGGCCAAGGCATTGTAGAGTTTGTTGTAGATTGCATGGGATTTTCCACATTTGTAATAATGGTTTTCAAACATTGGCTGAAACAAAACGTGTTTCATTGTTTGGTTGCCCAGGCTAGAGTTGCACTTTTCAAAATCTGTTTTTGTTCAGTTGAGATTGTTTTGCATTGTTGCATTTCATTCTACAGAAGTACGTTTTTCTCAGTACCGGTTGTGCAACCTTTTGCTTGCATAAGGTACAAGCAGAGACTTGATTAGTGTTAAAAGACCCAAACTCGGACTCGTCAAAAACTTGACAAATTAAAAAACCCAAGAAATAAAAGTTTTTTTTTTCATGCATCAAGACAATAATTGAGATAAATAGAAGCTATTCTGCACACATACACAATTTTACATTGATCGCATAAGTATAAATGCAATTTTTTGAATGAAATAAGTTAAACTAAATAACACATTAGAAATGTAGAAAGTGTTGCCGTCAAATGTCTACAATATTGATGGAATATGAAATACACAGAATCGAAAGTTAAAAACATGTATCAAAATAAAAGCTACAGCCTAGAAGACTATGGCTTACAATAGCCCATATTAGAGACTAGTCGACCCAACAAACTTCTTACATGTACACCTAAGACAGGTCCTTAAAGGTTCAGCAACCACGATCTCTGTTTGTGTTTCAGGGCTCAGCTTCACTGACATCCACATCCTTGTCCACATCATCCACACTCTTAGGGACCTTCAATGGGTCTGCTCATTTTCCAACCTCCTCCTCTGCCATCCGCCTCTGCCTCTCGATCCACCTAATTGACCCATTCCAACTCTTTATCATGAAGACCAGATCATCAACCTTAACATTCCACTTGGCTTGTGGATCAACCTACTCTGAAGGGATAGATGTGTCACAACCCAAGATCTGTCTGTGACAAAGGCAAAGGCTGTAATTAAGAAAAACAGTATCATTTAACCTTTTCACCAGCATCTTGTTGTGCTTTGTTGAGTGTAAATGCTCGAACATGCTCCAGTTGTGCTTGAATTCTGGAGCATTACAAGGATGGCCCAAGATACAAACTGCAATCCTATGTAGATTTGGCACTCAAGCACCAAACATCTCTCACCATGCATCTCAAACAAGAAAATTAAGAAACCAATTCTATAATCTATTCTGTAACTCTAACTTTATCAATGCCAAATGATAATGGAATCATAAATACCAAAGTTTGTGATTTACAATTTAAATTATGCCTTGGAAAAGATCTTTTAATTGCCATCATTACTGTCCATTTTTTCTTGCCTATCTCTTACAAAAAAGTCTCCGTATGAATTCCTAAACTTTTCTATCATAGGGACTATGTATGCTCCAATTGATGAATCATAAGACATTCGCTGTATAACTTTGTAGAATCCACCCAACAATTCTTCATCAGCCTTAAAATATTGGCAAAATTGGAATATCAAATTAAGGTGGTTTTTGGCTACATATATAGGCTTGTGAAGCAGCTTGTGCCATTGTTGATCAATGACCTCCCATAGGGGACCACATTTAGCTTGATTCCCTTTGTAAAACAATCCAAAGACCTCTTTCACCTTGTCTGTGCTCTTACAAATGAATCCTGTTGCAGGCTTCTCTCCATCAACAATTTGTAGGAGAATAATAAGGCCCTTTATGAACTGCAATCATTGTGAAAGTTGAAACATTAAGCTATAAGTTTTATTTTTTAAAATGTAAAATAAACATAAATAAGTGTGCTAAAAATAAGGAAATGAAATGGAAATGAGAACAAAAAGGTTAACTACCTACAAATCTCCTTGGCCAATTGCCAAAAGCCATTTTCATTAAAAAACCATCCAACCATCTCTATCCCTGCATTGCTCTTTGCATATGGTGATGTGGTCCACTCCTCACTTACAAACATGTGTTTTAGACCAGCCTTGGACTGAAGCGATGATTGCAACATTATAAGATTTGTTGCAAACTAGGTGATCCCTAGATGTGCCATATCAATCTTATTTGTGATATTTGTCATACGGTTAAGAACCCAAGTATGATTATACATAAGTTTACAAATACTTCTTGCTTGCTCTACACATGTTTTTGTCTAGGGAAGTTTACTGAGATCTTCCAATATGAGGTCAAGGTAATGAGCAACTCAAAGGGTCCTTATGAGCAACACAGCGTCAACTTTGCATTGTCCTATCACAACAACTTGATTGTAGTTGAACTTGTCAAGTTCTAACATTCCTCAACTATTTCTTCTGTTTCTCCCTGACCCTGTCCTGCTTTTCTATCTCTCAACATATGGGTTCTATTTTCCATCTATTTATAAGCAATCGACTGAAACTTTTTACATCAACAGCTATACAACTGTGGCCTATCTTGGACTTTGACAATACTTCCTAGTAGATCAATTTGACGCCATACTTCATAGGGTATATTTTTGTGAAAGCATAAAATTTGTGGTAGGAACTTTAATTGTGATGTGAATATCAGGATTTAACTGTGTGATTTTTGAGTCAAACTCATTGACCCATATTTCATGAGTAGTGATTGAAAGATGGATCACTACTCATGAAATATGGATTCATGGATTCATGTTGAATCACTACTCATGAAATATGGGTCAATGAGTTTGACTCAAAAATCACACAGTTAAATCCTGATATTCACATCACAATTTGACTTGCTGTGGAAATTATCTCCTACTTAGGAACTTTAATGTTTGTGATTGACACTATCGTGCTTTAAGGTATTTTATTATCATCTTTCTACATCAAAGATTCAAATGCGATGTTTTTATTTAATTTGTAGTGCATACTTGATAACTATTGTATTATAAAATTCATTCCTTACTTTTTCCTCAAGTGTTTCTTTGTTTGTGCAGGCTAAAAGGGATCCATTTCGATTTCGATTTCCTGTTGAATTGCGTTTTGTCAATCCAAATATTGATCACCTTATGTGGGTGCAGTCATCTAATTTATCTTTTGCTTAGTGCTGTGGATTTGTCATGGCTTTTGCTGGTCTAGAACTTATTGGACCTTTGCTTTCATTGGACATGCAAAGTTAGAATATTTTGTTATATTCGGCTTTATCATGGTTCTAAAGAATTCGCTGACATATTATTTCCTGCGAGAGTCTCTCTGTGCTTTTTGTTTTAATCTTTCAAAGACCTCCATTGCCACAGTGGTTGTGACAAAATTGTTTTCTATGTTTGCTGCAGTTTTAACAAGTTTGAGTTTCCTCCTATTTTAGGAGGCAAAAATACAACTGCCGAGGAACTGAGTGTAAGTCATTACCCACTGTGCTATTTGCAGAATTATGGCAATCTGTTCTGGTTTTTCTCATTCCAATTAAAAAATCCGTCTTTTCTTAAATTTAGGCTGTCCTGAATCTTCGATGAAAGTATTACAGGTACCATATAATGTTAGAAATTGATTATATTTGGATTTGGAAGTAGCTTCTTGTATTTTGTATTTTATGAAGGGAGGTGTGAATGAAATAGTTATTAAGATTAGTATTATGTGGTTGTCCAGGCATTGCCGTTGGAAGCCCTAGTTGATTGGTTTTAATGTTCAAACTTAAACCTTTCTATTGTTCTTGTTTTCAAAGCTCACTGATATGAGATTTCTTAAAAAAAAATTGTTGTCTCCACATACCCCCATCTCCTGTTTTTGAAAATTAGCCATTCTAGTATCGATACCACTCTCCAAAGTCTCCAAGTTTCTCTGTTTCTAGGTGACCTCGATATATATATATATGCAATCCAGAAACATATATCAATTAGATTATATTATAAATATATAATATATTATTACTATATATGTACAAAAATATTTATTTTATATGATAATAAACATAACAAACTACATACAAAGCAATATCTTAATTAACAATAAATATAAATACTACTAAATAATATATAAGATATTATATAAACTAATTTACAAACGTAACAGTGACTGGAAGGAAAGGTTGCTAACTTTCTCTCAAACCCCATGGATACATATGGGGAAAGAAACAAGGAATATGGGGGCGATTCACAGGAGAATATCAGGGAATGGGAGTAAAGAGTAAGCATCTCCAACATATGATTTTCTGGTCAAGACAGTAAGTAATCATGTAAAATGGCTGTAAGAAACTTCGACTTGGGAAGTTCTGAGTTCGTTGGCTATGACCATATAATGTTAGAGAATTGGGATTAAATGGTGCAGTTAAACTATCAAGATTGGACAATAATGTTATCAGATATCTAGCAAATGGGTCAAAACTCAAATTCTGTAAGGAGAGAGAAAGGCTGGAAATAGCAGTTAATATGCTGGGCTATGCAACTAGAGGGAACTGGACAATTGGACGCAATGAGGAAATTGAAGAGGATTGAGTCATCATAGAGGAGCCATATATGCTGGACTTGGACTGCACCAAACCCATGGTGGTACCAGAGGAACAGTTGGCAAGGAGAGACGTCGAAGGAATTACAATTTCCCAAGTAAAGAAGCATCTCACAAATGCACTATCTGGGCCACCAACACTATGGGTGAGTATATGTGGCTACTAGAGGGAAGGCAAGAAGGCTTCGTAGCCTATGATATTGATGAGGAGGCTGAGAAGAAATGCAAAATAGAAGAAGCAGCCTGTGGAGAAATTAAGGACATGGAGGAGAAGATCGACCTGAAGAATATGTTACCACCATCTATTAATGTTTAAAAATGGTGGCAAAAACAGATGATCTATTCATTGAAGGAGGAGATGGATGAACTGATCACATCATCCAAAGGTGTAATGTCTGCCCCTTTTGCTTGACCAATTTTTTATGTTTTTAGTGACTATAATTTTGTCAAACAGTTGGCTTGCAAGCTCATAACTAAGTCCTGAATTTATTTACCAATTTATAGTTTGAGAATGGGTATTGCATTCAACTACAAATGCACTATTGAAACCAACTCAACATTCATATATATTTATTCCAAATGAGACCTTAATACTGGAAATCGAGTGAACATCCATCTTTGCTTATTACCATGCATTAAAAAGTAGATACCACAATGTTTTCCTTTTATATTAATCATTAAACACAAATATGATACATTGCATACCGCAGATTGCCATCCCAGATCAGCAACAGCTTTGACAGTTTATGCCTGCACACGTCCAGCATATGGCACTGTTATCAGTCCAAAACGATACCCAACAACAACCTCCAGTCCTCTATGGCTCCTACTATAGAATTATTAATCCTTAATATCTCTGTCCTAGTTATTCTCAGATTGAAACAAAGTGCTGTAGGTGAGTTGATCACAGATTACACCTGGTTCTGTGGCTGGACAGTCAGCCTTAGCCTTATCAGCCTTCTTCAAACGGCTTCTGTCTGATACTGCCAGCAATAATACTACCAATGGTATGACTTAGGTAATACTTATTTCAGTTCTGTACAGCCAACACCACTGTTAATCCAATATGCTAAACACAACTTTTGCTCCTAGCAGATTACTAACAACCCCTCCAGTTCATTTGAATCAAGCTACACCACAAACCATTCTTTGTAATGTCCCCAATTTTAATAGAGTATTTTAATTAATTAATGGTTCCACAATTTGAGTAATAATATAGATGGATCTTTATTAAATTAATAGGGGGCCTATTTTTATTTTATTTTCGCAGGTGTTGGTTTGTTGGTACTTTCTTTAATCCTTAGGGAAGCTTCCTTGAAGCCCTTTATAAGGCTAGTTTGTAGGTTGCTCTAGGATATGAATTTGTTATCTTTGTATTTGCGAATTCCTGTTGGAATTCTTTTATCTGCTGATTTGGAGGTGAAAGATCCTCCCTATTTGGTCTGTTGGATTTTCAGTGGTTCAATGCCACTCTATTCTGCCATCGGAAACATCATCCAGATATTTCACTTGTGCATGAGATCTGTCGATCGTTGTCATTTGGTGACAACTCTATATTGGCTCGAATCTTGACTGATGCAAATTCAGGTACAGGATCTGAAAGTAATGTATTTTGTGTTGCTTGCTTTGGTGACAATCAGTTCGGAGTTCATTGCATAATTGATTCTTGCATACTTATGTTTGACACATCATCATTCTATTTAATAGACTGCAAATTCACCTAGCTGAATGGGCGATGCATTATATTAGTGGAAGGAATTACATGCCTGCAAGTGAAATACAGTTACATATAAATGAAACTAGATGGCGAATACAAAGGATGGTGTGAAGGCTGCACATCTGTCGACAACATTCTCAGATCAGAGGCAACACCTTACACCCCCATATGACAATCAAGAACAGTGTATGTCCCCAACAAGCTCAGCTGTCTGCCGTATGGTCTTCTACCATATGGCCTCCCAGATCTCATTCGTAAGGAGCCATTTGCATACACCGTACTACCTGTACAACCTACGTAAAGACAACTCGAAGACTTCACCATACAACAACTTGGACACAGTATGATCGCATGTATACACTGTACACCCAGTTTGGTGCGATATTGTCATTAATCAAACTGCCACTAACAAATTCAGAATTGCAGACATCGATCAAAGTTGCATTAGATGCTCAATTCATAGTACGAAACATTACATTCTTCAAAATCATATCTTTCCTAGAAACTCTAATCTCAGAAACAAGAAGAAATATCGGTAAGATTTTACCTCGCAAATTCAACTCCTGAATGTGTCTTGCAACAACGAGAAGAATGCTAGCATAGAGGGATTTCATCTTCCAAACCTGTTGTGAGGTTTTCACACCATTACCCCATTGCAAATGGGGACCCCCCCTTTTTTTGCTTGTAGTTGTTAGGTTAGGTTTTGGCAGTAAATTTGGTAGTTTAGATCTTTAAAAGACTGAGGGGTAACACAAAAAAATCAAATGCCCAAGTTGTGATTTTAAGTTGGGAACGTCAAAATTGAAGTCTGTCTGGATCATGTTATAATGGGTTGAAGGTAAAAACTTAAGTGTATTTAAATTTTTGCAAGTCAGTTAGTCCAAAATTCAATCTAAAGGCACATTCCATGCATAAGGGCCTTAAAATCCTTATAAAAATTGATTTTCCACACTCAAAATGGCCAAAATCCTAAGGAAAATCCATTTTTCTCTTTAAAAATATACAAGATCCAGACCATACATGAATTGCCCTTCATATTGATCAAAATCCGAACTATACATGAATTTCCCTTCACATTTTGATCAAAATCTGGACTATACATGAATTTCCCATCAGAATCCGATCAAAATCCAGACTATACATGAATTTCCGATCAGAATCTGATCAAAATCCCTTCATATTTTGGTCAAAATTCAGACTATACATGAATTTCCCTTCTTATTTTGGCATTTTCAGAAAAAATCAACTGTTGGAGGTCAAAATCCAAGCATACCATGAATTTACACCACTTTGGATGATCTTGGCTTGAAAGTTTTTGAAGTGTTTGAAAAATCTGGACAAGGGGTGATTCTCGCCAAGTTGGGAACTTGGAAATTTAACAAAGTCTGGGAATTGTCTAGACAGGGGTTGGCTTTCCCCTAGACCAAGAGTGGAACATGGAAATTTTTCTAAAGTTAGGAAATTGTCTAGATTAGAGTTATTTTTCCTTGGATGGCAAGTATGGACTCCAAGATTTTTTGAA
This sequence comes from Cupressus sempervirens, assembly GCA_028749045.1. Taxonomy (NCBI): domain Eukaryota; kingdom Viridiplantae; phylum Streptophyta; class Pinopsida; order Cupressales; family Cupressaceae; genus Cupressus; species Cupressus sempervirens. Next base: position 501,403,548 of record CM053785.1, read on the forward strand.
GTGTAAAATTTGTGCTGACTAAGGGGGATTTTTCCTCAAGGGGAGTTTGGAATGCAGATTTTTTTCTTAGTGTTAGAAATGTCTGGACTAAGGTGTATTTTCCCTCCAAGAGCTATTTTGTGAATTTTTTCTAAGTACCAAGAATGTCCATACTAGGGTCGATAATCCCCCTTGTGATGTTAAAGTGAGATCAAATATTTTTTAAGTACAATATGAATCATATCCAAGCCTCGATCGATTTTTCCCACTTTGCATGAGTGGAATTAGAGTGTGAATGTGCCCTTTGGATCCATTGCTGATGTGTTGAAGAGGGAAATGTGGAGTTTTTAGTCAAACTTTTTGGGAGTCCATACCTGGTTCATTTTTCCCTATTATGGCTTTTTTTTTAATTAACTAAAGTAAACAAGGGGAAATAAATAAAGTAAAGTAAGAAGCCTCTAGAAGGCTATCAAACATTTATCCCACATTGCTTGTGGGAGGTAAATCAACAACCTAAACCCCTTTAAAAGACCATCAACTAAGAGAAGAAATCATGAGGATTTATAAAGACAAAGGCAAAGTGGCTGAAAGTTTGGAGCAAGTGACCAAGGTGAGGCATGATCCAACATTGGTGATTGGGGTCTAGTTGAAGAAGGAAGGTGGCTGGCATTCTGCAAGTTTGAGGTAAGACATGGAAGTGACTGAAATCTGAGGATGACCTTCATAGAAGTAATTTTTTGCCAAACTTGATATTTTCATGCCATCTTCTAAAATGGTCCAGCTATGATTGCAGACTTATGGAGTCTTCTGAGACATTGAAGGCCATTGGAAGGCCAAAGACAAGGGTTTTACAATCCAAATATGCAGACTTCTGAGATTGGTGATTATTTTTAGAAATTCATGGAATTTTTTTCAAGTGCCCAGATTGCCAAGCACTCATTCTAAACCAATTCCCCATCCTTAGATATTGATTTGGAGGCCATTAGAGGGTTAAATATGAGGCATGCAAGCCCAGATCTGAAAACTTCATGAACAGGGGCGACTTTCTTTGAAAATTCTTTAAAAATAATCCAAGTATCTAACCTGCCCAGACTTGTTTGCTGAGTCTTCTCCCTCGCAATATCATTTCCAACCATTATTGGACAGTGAAAGTCTGTGGTAAGGCTGCCATGTATAAAAGTTTAAGGACTCGATCTGAAAATTGCGCTTTTTCCCTTATTAGTTTGAGTTTGTCTTTATTTGCAATCCGATCCAAAAGTTATTGCACACCTTTTCCATCATTTTCAATATCATTTTGCAGCCACGAAAGGACTGAAATAGAGGTATGTTGCAGTCCTAAAGTCTGAATATTCTCAAACAAGGGCGATTTTCAGAAAATTCATATAAAATCATTAAGTTACCAAAGCATTCCAAACTTGTTTACAGATCAATCCCCACACCAAAACCTGCCACTTCCAACTATTTTCAGTTACTTGGGGTTTAAAGTAAGGCTGCTACATGTGAAAGTCTGAAGACTAGGCCTGAAAATTGATATTTCTTCACCTAAGTATGGGTCTGTTTTGTGGTGGCCATTTGATTTAAACTTGTTGCAGACTTTATGGTGGCATCTTGAGGCTCAATTCGAACCATTTGGAAGTATGAAAACCTTGAGTTGCAGAGCCAGGTCTGCAGATATAAAGAACAGGGGCAATTCCTTTAAATCTCACAGTGAATTCCCAGCCCTTCCAACTCAGAAATTTGACATTGCTTGGTATTCCCAAGGTTAGGCATCAAAAAGCTAAGTTTAATACTTGGATTCATTCACAAAGAAGCAGTTCACATTATGTCTTCAGACATCTCGAAGTTGGTTTTGGGAATTAGCATGATTTTGACACATGAATCTATCATTCCTAGTTCACAAGTGGATCCCTGGACATAGGGTTTGATTATTAACAAGTTGCTGGGGCTAATATACAACCAATTCAAATCAGTTTTCAGACTTGTCTTCAGAGGTAAAACCTTTCAAAATGATTGTTTGGCTACCATGTTCAATCTGCAACTTCTTTCCTAGTCCATATTGGGGCCTTGCGTCATGATTTTGAATTGAATATGATCCAGTATTAGGACTGCTACATGGATGTTTCCAGATTTGTTCCTTTGTCTTCAGAGGTCAAATTTCAGTGAATTATCAATTTCCTCATTCTAATGGCTAAGTATTGATCAAATTTTTGCCTTAGGATTCTTGTCCAAATGCTTATTCAAGTTATTACTTTTGATGGACATAATTACTAAGTTATGGCCTAGAATTGAAGGACTAATTTAATAGATTATTCAGAAATGTGGTACTGATGCATGCATCAGAATTGTAGTTCCACTACAGACAGGTGTTGCTGATCAGCTTTTATGTGCTGCTGATAAGCACCCTACTATTACCCGTTTTGGCAGGACCATCCGGTTTTGGCCAGCCATAACTCCTTCGTTGCTCGGATGGTGTGTAGTTCCCTTGTAGCTCATCATTTGGCTTTGAGAACTCTAGCTAGCAGCTCCTTGTATCATTGTGGCCGGTAGAGAGAAAAGGAAGGTGGGCCCTGCACTGCTCCCACCCACCTAGTAGGGGTTGGGTTTGACTAGATTAGAATGCATAGGTTGGGGTGCCATCGACTGTCCCTAGGGTTTGACTTGGGCTAAAGAGGAGAATGACTTGCATTCGTACAAAACTATTCCACACACCCGAGGCCTTGGCATTTGCTGTTTGGACAGCTCCCATTTAAATGACTGAAATTTATTATTTTGTTTAAATCCTTTAAAACAATACTGACTTTGAGCTTTGTATGAGGAATCATGTCTGCATCAAGAGAAGGGATAGTCACAAGCAAGTGAACAAAAGAGTTTGGAAGACAAGTTCAAGCTCAAGGCCAAGGATAGAAATGAAAGAGAACTAGTCTAAAGTGGTCAAGATGAAAGGAAGACAACGCTTCAAGATGGTGCACTTTAAAGCTAGAACAAAGGAAATAAAATTCAACGATTAAGCTAAAGGAATTATCCCAAGACCAGACCTTTGTCAAGCATGGACACACGGAAAAGTCTGAGGTTGAGAGCAAGAAGGAATTCAAGGACAAGACTCTCATCAAGGGAGTGATCCTAATGATGATAGAGCCACACAAGGAAATGGATTTAATATGCCCAGGAAGATGTCATTGTCTTCAAGGGAATGCTCCAAGGATCAAATAGGAAGATAGAGAAGGCAAAGAAGAATTCCAAATGATGAAGTTGGAGAGATACCAAAGGCTCAAGCATTGTAAAGTCCAGCCATTCAAGACAAAAAAGTCCAAGAACGATGAAGAATGTCCAAGGATAAGGAGGTGGAATTAAGGAAAAGTCTGAGGTTGAGAGCAAGAAGGAATTCAAGGACAAGACTTTCATCAAGGGAGTGATCCTAATGATGATAGAGCCACACAAGGAAGTGGATTTAATATGCCAAAGAAGATGTCATTGTGTTCAAGGGATTGCTTCAAGGATCAAATAGGAAGATGAAGAAGGCAAATAAGAATTCCAAATGATGAAGTTGGAGAGATACCAAAGGCTCAAGCGTTGTAAAGTCCAACCATCCAAGACAAAAAAAGTCCAAGAACGATGAAGAGTGTTTGAGGATAAGCAAGTGGAATCAAGATAAATATTGTATGGAGAAGTTAGAGATCGCAGAGTTATAACATGTAGGCATTCTTAGTATTCACAGGAAGGAACTTAGTGAACTCTTACTTAAGTTTGTTGATTTTGCTAAAAGGGAGAAGGAAAAAGGAGTTTACATCTTGGATGATGAGTTTTATGGTGACTGGGTGGCTTCCTTGGTTCTTATTGGTCCTTAGGCCATTGAATTTTTTCATTGGCTTATTTTTTGGTGCTTCATTTGTATTGGCTACTTCTGGTTGCCCTAATTAGGGTTTGTCATGGCTTAATCCGGGCCCTTGATTTTAAATCAATCTTGGTCTTTCATTGTAATTGGGGCTCGTATATAAATCCCACCCCTCTCATTTGTAGAAGAGGACTTGTTGTAGAATTGTTGATAATATAATGCCAAATTTGCTCTACTATTCATTGTGTCTTGCATAGTGAATTGTTGTGATCAAGTTTGCCTTATTGCATGGTGATCCATATTTCCTCACTTAGTTTAGAATTTCATTTCATGTTGTTTAGAAGTAGTGTAGTTGGAGGAAAGAATTGTGGATGTTTACATGCTTGACTCGAATATAAACTAGGCCACTAGCCTCTTGCTGATTGTAGGATTTCTTTTTGTGGCGAGCTAGTAAAAGTAATTAACTAATTGATCTCCAATGGAAACTTTCCATGCTTGGGCGAATTGGTTTTAAGGCAGAATTTTCCACTCTTGGCATTTTTTAAGGGCATATCTGATTTTTATGCCCTAGGCGATTAATGATGGAGGTCTGATTTTCTCCATTTGGGACTGCATTTTTACATCAGAGCTGGGCAATTTTAGTATGGAAAAGAAATACATGATGAAAATCAGATTTTTTGGGGCAAATGGTGGACAATTCTAAAAGATTAAAATTCTGGTTTGCAAGGGATTTGAAGTTCTTGAAGTCTATTTTAAATTCCAAAAAAAAGATCTGGCTATTGGTAGAGGTGACTTTTAATCATTTAGAGTTGAAAGGGGTTCTTAAGCTGACTTCCTTCTTTCGTTCTTGTCTAGATATTGTCTTCCGTAGTCCTTCTTGCATTCATTGTCCACCACTTTACCATCCCGTAATAGGGTGACGAGATGGAGGATGGTAGTGCAAGCAAGAATCTTAAGGGAACAAATACTAAGAAAGACAAAGAGGATATGATGCCCAAAACAACTTTCTTCTCGAAAATGAAGCGAATAATTGATACCAATGTCAATACAGTAACCATGATACAAGTAAAGGATAGACTAAAGGAAGGTCAATCCCCCTTTGGCAAAGAAGATATACAGAAGGCAGTTGCACAACACAACCCAAATGTCGACACTTCCATTTCAACCATGATGAGCGACGTTGGGCTAGCACTTGATTTTGAAGACATCAGAGAAGAGGATATCAATGAGACAAGACTTGGATCAAGATTGGATGAGCTAGGAAAGGTTGCCATCAAGAAGAAACATTTGAACACCCTTTCCTCCCTAAATGCTTTCATTGGATTCGCAAAAGAGTATGAGAAGGATCATGAGGAGACACTACAGGTAGCAAACAACATGATGAAATCGGCGGAGCTCAAGCTAAAGCATACACCTTGTCCTCCCATGGAAGAAGTCAATGAAAGGCTAGCTAGGTTCATTGCCTTAGCTAAAAGAATGAAAGAAAAAGGGAGAAGTATATTAGAAGATCATTTGATGTAAGCTCAAGTGGCAATTTCTCTTTCTTCTAGAATAGGACAAGTGTCTAATTTTGATTGGCCACCATTTTGGTACCTTCTCATTAGTTGCCACTTTTACACTTTTTTTATTGGTCCATTGACGAGGTGGCATCTTCTCATTGGCCAATGGGGTGGCAACCCTAATTAGGGTTTCTAGGATTCAATCTAAATCGTGTTACAAGATTTGAGAATTGGCAGATTAACGAATTTTCGGATGATTGATTGATTAATAGAGGAATAAATGTGTTCCTTATAAAGAATTACAAGGACGTTGTTTCTAAAAGAAACAACATAGATTGAAGACGGAATTAGAAACAAAACTGAAGACAGGATAGGAAACATTCCTATCTGGATTGAAGACAAAAGAGACAGGATAGGAAACATTCCTCTCTAGACTAAAAGATGGACTACAGATAAGTAGTTGACCATTATAGAAAGTATAAGATATTATCTTAATACCCTCCTTTATTGGTCAACGTACGGATGTCAGAACATTTTGGGATAACTGAGACCCTCCCTGGATCTAGAGAATGCTGAAACCAAGAAGCTTTGCCAGAAGAGTGCTATGACTCAAAATAGATTGCAATTACAAAACTTCGTTTTTGTGGAAAAAATGGTAAAACCCAAAATCTCACGCAACCTTGCGTATTACAAGCAACATGAAATGATTTTTTAGGAGAAAATCAACAAACCTAGAAAAACAGACAGATTCAGAAGGCGAAAAATGCAGCTTCGCCTTGATTAGGAAGCTCGACAACTTGTGGTGTTGGTTGGGAAGCATTTTGCCTTGCTTGGGCAGCCAAACATTTCCGGCACTCGAACTTCATATGGCCAAACTTTTGACAGTAATTACACTATACATTTTGCTTCGTAGAGCCATCCAGGGATTGAGCAGAAGGTTGATGCTGGAAAGGCTAAGAAGACTTATGGTTGCCGATGTTCTGTTGAAAGGATTTTGCAACAAATGCCTACTCTGAGGAGGCTGTAGCAACACTACTGCCATATTGTTGTTTCCAATGATCCTGCTGTAGAAGTTTGGTGCATAATTTTGGGAACTTCAGATCAACATTAGTTGACGTAATGTTGAGTGTTTCTATTAAGTGGTCATAAGATGATGGTAGACTTTTCAGAGTGATGACTACCATATCCTCTTCCTCCATTTTTTGACCAATAGCTTCGAGTTGATTGCGGATGTCTGTGATCTTTGTCAGATGCTCTTGCAAGGACATACGTTCATCCATCATAATGGAGAACAATTGATTCTTCAGAAAGAATGCTCGACTCTTGTCAGATGTTTCATGCAACCCCTTCAGATATTTCCAAATTTCTGCAACTGACTTGTCGGAAGGAATCTGCTATAGCTGATCATCGATAATAGAGAGCTTAAGAAGCATAACGGCCTCTTGATTGTGATCATCAAACTTGTCCTGTTCTGCTTGGTCGGAGGTCGGACGAGTCTTTGTGCCTAGAACAAGCTCATCCAAATGACGATACTCGAAGATGGTTTACATGTGCTGCTTCCAGTGGTTGTAATTGTGGCCATTGAATCGTAGACTGGCTTCCAACGTTAGATTAGTCAAAGATGCCATTTGCACGAAGTTCGAGGCAATGTTGAAGTTGACCCAAAAAAATGACAAGTACCCAGAAGAGTAGACAAAAAACCCAGATCAAATCTGCAATCATAATGAAAATTTGTTGGCTCGAGAATCGACGCACGAAAAACTAGGTACCCAAAAAATTCTGACGAAGACCCAGATAGAAGCTCGAGAAACCCATAAGGAATTTGTTATTTAAAAAGGAATCCGATTTGAAAAGCTAAGGTTTCAATGAAAAATGGTGCTAGGTCGCTAGCTCAAGAGAAAAAATTCTTACTTTAACTCGGCTTCTACAGAATGCGAAACACTAGTCAGCAATGTGAATGCCCAAGACACGAATGTAAGACACAGAACTCAAATGCCTAACTGCGAACACCTGTTGTTTGTAGAGCCGAATGAATACAGGGTACGCTGGTAAAAAAATAGGTCGCAAGAAAGAAACAAACGAAACCCTTGAACAGGTCGTGTGAACAACACGACACAACACACAGGTCGTGAGCGGAAAAGGAGCGCAGTCTGGTCGAACGCGAACGTGAACGCGAGCAGAGAACAAATATCAGCAACCAGAACGTGAGCGCGAGCAGAGAGAGGACAAAACACGCGAATGCGAGCAGAGCGAGAACACCAGTAAATTGCAATTTTAATGGCGCGATTTTGCAATTGGGGATTTTCAGATTTTGTAAAAAATCGTAGTAAAAAAAATGTGATGATCTCCAAGATTCGGATGCCTCCAAGATTCAGACAGACGAAAGTCTTCACAACAAAACTAAAACCCTAGTTGGGTTTATGTGAAAAATCTTAGAAATTTGAAGTATTTGTTCAATATTGATACCAAACTCTAATACCATGTTGCAAGATTCAAGAATTGGCAGATTAACGGATTTTCGGAGGATTGATTGATTAATAGAGGAACAAATGTGTTCCTTATAAAGAATTACAAGGATTTTGTTTCTAAAAGAAACAACGTAGACTGAAGATGAAATTAGAAACAAAACTAAAGATAGGATAGGAAACATTCCTATCTGGGCTGAAGACAAAAGAGACAGGATAGGAAACATTCCTATCTAGATTGAAAGACGGACTACAGACAAGTAGTTGACCATTATAGAAAGTACAAGATATTATCTTAATATTATAAAGAATTACAAGGGCGTTGTTTCTAAAAGAAACAATGTAGATTGAAGACAAATTTAGAAACAAATTTGAAGACAGGATAGGAAACATTCCTATCTGGATTGAAGACAAAAGAGACAGGATAGGAAACATTCCTATCTAGACTGAAAGACGGACTACAGAGAAGTAGTTGACCGTTATAGAAAGTATAAGATATTATCTTAATACCCTCCCTTAATGGTCAACGTTCGGATGTCAGAACATTCTGTAATAACTAAGACCCTCCCTGGATCTATAGAATGTTGAAACCAAGAAGCTTTGCCAGAAGAGTGCTATGACTCAAAACAGATTGCAATTACAAAACTTCGTTTTTGTGGAAAAAATGGTAAAACCCAGAATCTCACGCAACCTTGCGTATTACAGACAACATGAAATGATTTTTGAGGAGAAAATCAACAAACCTAGAAAAAAAAAAATTCAGAAGGCGAAAAATGTAGCTTCGCCTTGATTAGGAAGCTCGACAACTTGTGTTGTTGGCTGGGTCGGAGGTCAGACGAGTCTTTGTGCCTAAAACAAGCTCATCCAAATGACGATACTCGAAGATGGTTAACATGCGCTGCTTCCAATGGTTATAATTGCGGCCATTGAATCGTAGTCTGCCCTCCAACATTAGATTAGTCAAAAATGCCATTTCAAAGAATTTAGGTACAAACTTCAAGACTGAAATTCAACAGGCACGGATCTCAAGGCAAATTCCAAAAGACCCAAAAGAATTACAGTGACCCAAAAGAGAGCTCGAAAAACCCAGAAGGAATATGCTATCAGTTTATGGATTCACTGGCTCAAAAATCGAGGCACAAAAAATGAGGCACCTAGAAAAAATGGACAACCCAGTTGAGCTATCGAAAAATCCACCAAGAATTTGTAATCAGAAGAATTTTCGACCCCAAAAATTAGGGTTTCAGGCAAAACCCTAGCCGGCAGATTGGAGAGTCGAAATGGTGTTTTTAGTCCAGAAAACCTATGCTCCACGGGGACGCGTCCCCTGCCTCTGTACCCTAGTACCCGTACCAGGTACGAAACGGGGACGCGGGTACGGATTTTGGGCGTACCCTGCGACGTCCCTTTTTGAGGGGAAAGGGGACGGTCCTCGAAACGCAAAAAAAAATTTCGTAGGAAACTTGGGTACGGATTTCCATACCGGGGACGGCGTTCCCGTCCCTCGCCCGTACCCTTTTGCCCACGCCGTCCCCTATTTTCTAGCCGGCCGCGGGTGAGTTAAAAAGTTAAAAAAAATGGTTTTTTAAAAAGAAATTTTAATCTTTTCTATTCCGCCTAGGGCCCACATGGATGTTAAGTTGTTAACCCTAATGTGTCTTCTTAAATAGTTAAAGTTGGAGTTCATTGCTCATTTGGAGTTGTTTGCAAGTTGGGAAGAGGAAGAGGAAAACATTGAACATTCAACAACAACAAAAGAGGAGTGTGTTTTGGAGGTGGAAGAGAAAGTTTTGCCTTCATTTCTACTTCATTCCAGGTATGTTTTTTATTTTCTTTTTGTTTGATTCAAACTTTATTGTTGTTTGTTGTCATTTTTCATTTTTTTCAATGACATAAAGAGGGCATGTTAATGGAACATTGAAAGTTTTTTTTTTCTATAACTTGCAGCAGTATATTATAAATCATTGTAAAATCCAAAGGCAAAAACATGAGCAGCAGTGAGAGTGAGGGAAGTAGTGATAGCATGGAAGTTGCCATGCAAGAAACTCAAGTGTCACAATTACAAAAACCAAGAAAAAGACCTAGGGCAGCCATTGATGAGCCTAATGTAGATGTCCCTATGGAAGATGCAATGCCTAATCCATTTGAGTGCCCTTCCAAAGCCTTAAAACAATATGCCAAAGGCCCATTCAACTCTAAGAAACCTCTCCTACAATTTGCCACAAAAGTAGACAAGAATAAGAAGAAAAATTCGGGGGGTAGTAGGGAATGGGAGTGTCATTTATGTAAGAAGCATTATTTTGGGAGCTACACAAGAGTGTATTGCCATCTTTTATGGATAGGTGGGCAAGGGGTGAAAGGTTGCAAAAAAATTACGGAGGAAGAAAAACTTGAGGCCAATAGGTTGTATGTGGAGGGGGAGTTATTGAAATCCGGGGGTCTTATGAGTAGCACACCCACACCCTCATTGACTCCCACTAGCACTGTTAGTAAAGGGAAGGGAAAGGCCAAGACTAAGAGAGATACCAATGTGGCTGATTTATTTAACATACAAGCAAAAGATAGAGCTGAAGAGTCCATTGGCAGATTTCTTGTTGCTCATGGCATACCATACCATGTTTCTCGTTCCTCATTCTATAAACAAATGTGCAAAGATATTTATGCTGCTGGTCCCTCATTTGTACCACCAGGAGAGACTAAATTACGCACCACTATCCTTGACAAAGAGTACTCAAAAGTAAACATTTTGATGGAGGATATGAGGCAAACATGGATGAGTGATGGATGTTCTATTATCATGGATGGTTGGACCGATATCAAACATCGGCCACTCATCAATCTTATTGTCACTAGTACAGCAGGGGCCTATTTTCTTAGAGCCATTGATTGTTCGGGAAAAAAGAAGGATGCATCCTTCCAATTTCAGATTTTGAAGGATGCTATAGAAGAGGTAGGGACTTCAAATGTTGTGCAAGTAGTCACTGATTCAGCCCGTGTGTGTAAATCAGCTAGATTGATAGTAGAGAGCACCTATAGACACATTTTTTGGACCCCATGTTGTGTACATGCATTGAATAACACCTTGAAGGACTTTGGGAAAATTGATTGGATAAAGACTATGGTGTTTGAGGCTAGAGACGTGCAAATGTTTATTTGCAATCATCACACATCTCTTGCATTATTTAGGACATTTTCCAAAAAAGAATTCCTCAAGCCTGTGGAGACTCGATATGCTAGCTACTTCATTTTGTTGGAGAGGATGCTTGAGGTCCAAGAGGCCTTACAATCCATGGTGGTCAATGCAGAGTGGAATAGATGGCATGAATCAAGCACCCCAGATGGAAGACTTGTCAAACGAAGAATCCTAGATGAAAATTGGTGGACCACAATGAGGTAAGAAACTTAAGAATTGGTGGATATCATAATTGTTATTATTGCTGATTTAATAAAAAAAAAATTTGATTTAAGCACTTGCTGATTTTTTTAACATATTATGTTTCTCACTTGCAATTTTCTTTCATTTGCAGATACATTTGCTCCTTCATTGACCCTATTGTGCAGGTCATTAGATATGCTGATACTGACTCTCCTAGCCTTGGAGAGATTTATGAGACTTTTGATAGCATGCTTGGGCAGATCAAGCAAGCTATTAAAGATAAGGAACCTACTTTGGAGTTCTATGAGGAGCATCTTAAGCCCATTGTAATGAAAAGGTGGAACACTATGAACAACCCACTTCATATGGCAGCCTATGCAGTCAATCCAAAATGGTATGCACCAAGGCCTGGGAGAGTGCCTCCATCTAATGATGAGGAGGTGAGTTTAATTTATTAAAGAATTCTGATTTTATAATACATTTTTAAATATTTTATTTTATTTGTAAAGTTTATAAACTCTAAGTTCTCACTTCTTAATTTTTGTTTATTCAATATAGGTGAAGGACGGCTTCTTCAAGGCCCTTTCAAAAATGTATAGTGTAGAGGATGCTGCAAAAATTCGAGGGCAATGGCTTGACTTTGCCAATCTTCGTGGTCCAACATTTGGTAGACCAGAGGCGAGGACTGATAGAGCTACATTAGCTCAAAAGGACCCGATTGGATGGTGGACATGGCATGGTAGAGATGCACCTGAGCTGAAAGCCCTTGCCACCCGTCTTCTCTCACAGGTTGCGAGTTCCTCTGCTGCAGAGAGGAATTGGTCTACATATAGCTTCATTCAATCGGTCAAGAGGAACAACCTTACCTCTAGACGATCTGGAGAAGCTTGTGGCTGTTCATAGTGTATTGCGACTACAGGAGCGACAGAGTCTTGAGTATCGACAGACTCCAGCACTACGTTGGGATGTTAATCCTGAGGATGCATTGCAGATTGATGAGGATAACACACCCCCAGGGCTGCTTGGAGTTCCATTGGATGAGGACCCTCTGCCTACCCCTGCCAGTGATTCAGAGGATGAGATTGATGATGATCTTGATTTAGATAGAGATTTAGATTCCTAGAGGACAGCCATATATTTGGCTTTCTGCTTTTCAGATACTCAGATACATTATTGCTTTTGATTATTATGGAGTTGGACATCTCATTTACACTTCTAGTATTTACTTTCATTGTGTCATTTTGATTTTCATTTCATGCATGATGATGATAGATTGATACTTGGAGCCTTTGGGCATTTTTGCTAATTATATGCGATATTCGGATATATCATCATATCATATTCTCATTTTGATTCTAATCTTAATAGTTTTCAATTTCCATGTATTCTATGGTGAATGGTTTATCAATGTTATGATTTATTATTGTTATGGTATGCATATCAGAAATATATCTCTAAAGAAGTCTAATTCTCCATATATAAAAAATTTAAAATCCCCTATATTTTATAGCCGTCCCCTAAGGTCCCGTCCCCTAAATTTTGGCTTCGACCCGTACCCGTACCGGAAACACGTTCCCATCCCCTAAAACGTCCCCGTCCCGGAAACTCCGTGGAGCATAGTAGAAAACTAGTTGATTTTGATCAGAATATAGGCGTTAGGGCTTTGACGGTAGAGAGAATGAGGATGTGTGGTAAACTGAACTCGTTTTAGTCAGCAAACAACACCAAAAAACGTGAGCAAAAAAAGCGGGCTGAGACTAGGCACAAATCTGACAGCGGAAATTGATATGTTGGAAAAAAAAACGTAGTCGTCTTTAACCGAGCAGAGGTACAAACGGATGCCAGATATTGGAAAAACATCGTGGGTTGCAGACCGCTATTTGTCAAATAAAAAGCCACGTTTTTCAAAGAAAAAATAGACATTGCAACAAACTCGCGGTTTTCAAAAATCGGATGCCAAAAACCCGTGTTTGTCAAAGAGCATTCAACCACGATTTGTAGAAAATGAGCCGTGATTCTCCGAACAGAAATCCTAGCCAGGTTGTTTGTGAAAACTCGGAAATAATTTCGAAAAATCTTAGCAAATAATTTCGAATGAAATTATAAAATTTTCAAAAAAATTCAAGTAATTGGCTTTGATACCATGTTACAGGATTCAAGAATTGACAGATTAACGAATTTTTGGATGATCGATTAACAGAGGAACAAATGTTTTCCTTATAAAGAATTACAAATGTGTGCCTTCTCATTGGTTGCCACTTTTACACTTTTTTCATTGGTCCATTGACGAGGTGGCGTTTTCTCATTGGTTGATGGGGTGGCAACCCTAATTAGGGTTTCTAGAATTCAATCTAAATCGTCGGTTTTGCCTCTTTATCTCTACTATCGGTTGTACATTTTAGCCTTTGTATAAGGCCATTTGTTCTCATTTGTAATGGTTGGAGAAAATTGTTGCATAAGATAATGCCAAAATTCGTTATTTCTTTTTTATTGTTGTGACTTGCATGGTGATTAAAAGCCTTTGGTATTATTGCATGGTTTCTACTTGCAAATAGTTAGAGTAGATTTCTTTTCAAGTTGTTGAAGCAAATTTCATTTCAAGTTGCTAAGTAAGAGTAAAGTAGATGGATAGTTGCATGGTAGCATTAGTAGATGTTTGATAGGGATCAATACTAGACCACTAGCATCCTAGCAGCTTGTTGGGAAGCCTTGTGTGGCAAACTAGTTTATTTTTCCTTTGAATCATTGCATCTGTGAAGGTGGAGCCGTTGGTAATCTTTCTTTAGATTCGATCCCAGTCCATTTGCTAGTCTTTCATCCATAGGAGTCAAGGTAGGATAGCAAGAAGTTTAGGACTTAGAATTTAGGAGTTCGAATTTGAAGAAGAAAGTTAAAGGAGCATAAGTCATAAGAACCATTCATCCTCCATCATCATTACCTTCTCCATCAACACCATCTAGCATTCACACCGAATCACCATCTCCATCTTCCCGCCAAAGTCCAAGTCATTCTCAACAATTTGCGTAAGGCTACCTACGTGATTACCAACAGATCACATCGATAAAACTGAGTGAGTATCCACAAGTGTAAGGAACATTGGAGTTATTCTCATATCCCATGAACAATAATTTTTCAAGAGAGGAATTGTATGTTTGATACTCCGCATCGGATATCCAATTACTAATATGTTATGTAGTGATACAACACTCGCATCAACAACCTCAATTGTCTTAATGTTGAGTTCTATCTTGGTGTTTCCCCACTAAGTAGCTGCTTCACTTGAAAGGTGGTATTTTCCCCATATTGCCTTTTTTGAAGTTTTGTAAATACTTCCAATTTCAAAATATTGTTCCATCTTAGTTAACTATGCTTTTGCATCCTCTCCAAATTCAGAGCCAGGGAACCTAGGTGGTTTGATCTTTTTAGTATCATAGGACAAGTCGCTAACTATTTCAAGTTTCTTCTATTTCTTAGTTTGAGTGGGTGAGACTTGAGCACTCTTTTCGCTGTGCCTAGAATTTTCATGTTTAGTTCTAGGTGGAGGCAAGGATTGCATCTTCTCTGAACCTTGCCCTATTTGGGCTGCCAAATCGTTCATTTTCTTTTCCATGTTTTCCAGCTTCGTTTGCGTGTCTTGCAAACCTGAAGCAACAATCGAGGGAATCTGTGGGTTGACTTCATTGGTCACTTCATTATCTACGGTGTTCTCGTTGCTATTCATGTTTCCTATTGTAAATGCCCCTAAAATGTAAATAAGTTTCTTAAATCAATTTCATGTTAATACTTTTAAATGTATATATGTTTGTTGAAAAGAGAGTACAAGAATAGTAAGATATTACTAATTGCTCATTTTATTGAATTCACCAATTTCCTAGTTACATTTGTAATAAATTTTATTTACAAAAATCTCCTCTTCTGAGGATACTACAAAGGAAATACTAATTTGAATGTTTTCATATTCTATTATTGGGTCTTTTGTTCAGATTCAATTTTGTGCTTATCCTGCACTATCCAAGTTTGACTAAATATCATGAGTGGATCACTCTATTAGGCATTCCATTTCTTGATAAGTTTGTCCCTTAATGTTGCCTTGTTGGCAGGAGTCCATCTGACACTTTCCTTCTTCATTTGTTGCATGGTGTGAGCTAGGGTTTCATCATCCTGGGGTATGGAGCAATAGGAATAATAATGCTACGACATTTTCTTAATCAAATAAAAGAATACGGAATGTCAGGTTTTCTTGCAGGGAAGTCTTCTAGATATACATCTTGCTACATTTAAATTTGTACTTTCAGTTTAACTAATTTTGTTAAATGATGAGGCCAAGGTTCAGCCTTGAACGCAACACTCTGATACCATATGTAGCATACCATTTTTAACTACGCTGAAAGTAAGGAACATATTCTAGTATTATAACTGAATATCATAACAAAATGACATGAAGTAATTTAGAAGCAATGCATCATATGAAAATAGAACTATTTCTGAATTGATTCTACAAGCTATAAAATCAAATTTAAACAACGACTATATCGATTGCATCTGAAAGACAACTAAATTAACTTCCATAATTGACTTCTACGGTTACTTTTGAAAGGAACAAATTGATTTAACCATATTTACATCTATACATTACAAAGTGAAATAAAAGTACGTACAAGTAAAAGATTTAGAATTCGAAGATGTACTGAAATAACTGTCGATGTGTTGTGCAAGCCTTGACATTTGGTGAAGAGGAGAAGCATTGACATAGACTTAACCTCCCAACCATGGACCTTAACATATCCCTACACAATCTCTTATGAGAATGACCCTCTCTACCTCGGTTTAGGCTTGGGACACCATGGTCCTCCCATCCTGAGGATACTAGTGTTAGAGTGTCAGGTAAGCAACAAACAAGGTTGAAGAATTCCTTTGTCAACCTTCCTTCTGTCAGCTAGCACTCTCGACCTCTAGTGATCATTTGTGGCAAGCATCCTCTAATCTACCTTGGCCAAGTATTTAGATGGGCATTGAAGAACCCGATCACCATCGACTTGACAACTGTATATATCTTGGACAATCATGAGCTGACTTGGACTTAAATGTTCATATAATTAAGACACTGATTAATTGTTTATCTTTCTTACAGGAATACCTCTCCTCTTCATCGATTTACACTTGGCTCTACCGGCCTTGAGTGCATCCTAGGAGACTGTTGGTAATTATGAGATTCTTATCAATCAGATTTGTTTGTGAGTACCATTTCGATTATAAACACAGCTGGTATATAACAAGTCCTAGAGTAATCAGAAGGTACTTCAAGCCAAAGATGTAGCAAACCTTATACAACATAAAAATATTATGTATTAATAATTGCTGAGCATTCTTTTCCAAGGGGACTATAACAATTCTGTCCCTACGGCATACACCCAATATACATAGATAAGAACTTGTCATAGTTAAAGAAAGAGCAGGGTCGATGCTTCTCAGATACACAATCAAGCTTATGATCTTGATACTACTTCATTTGGAAATGATAAATATAAAAAGAGAAGTTTTGCATTGAAAAAGGCATAGCATGAAATGAGAATAATTTGCGAAATGTTTGATGACTTGAGAAAAGAAAACAATGCAATCACTGGTGCTATTCTTTGGCAACAACTTTGTGTGCTATGACTTCCACCCATGTGGCTCAATACTACAGATTTAGTATGGTATTATGCTCTAGAATACAAGCAGAAAGGTAAGAGGATACTTGATTCAGAGAGCAATCACATACAAGAATGAGGTGAAAAATGAGAATGAGAATAAAGCCTCCGCTTCCAGTTGTAAGAAGGAGCTCGATACTGGTTACAAGAACTCCATAATTTCAAATTTAAAAGTTGATGCTAATAAGGTAGCGGGGATACTCATCGATTTGGAGTCATAATAAAGCATAAAGATTATATTTTGTTCATGGTTTAAAACAAAGATATATATATATATATATATATATATATATATATATATGTTACGTCATCATGTTATTGAATTTTTTACCTATAATTGTACCTACATATATATATATGCGTGTGTAATTTTGAGAGTATGTGTAATTCCTTTTTATCATTATATTCTCTCTAGGTACGCACACATAGATGTATATATACATGTATGTAAGTGAAATTTATATATATTATTAGTGTATCATTGTGGCATCATATATATCTATATATACATATGTAAAGTTTATAACGTTGATCACTTTCATAGTCTCAAAATAAGAGAGGTAATAGTTCTTTTCGTGATATTAAATGTTTAGTATATCTCTTTTAATATAAACTGACCTAGTAGCTCATGACTGTCCTAGGTATACTTCATTGCCTAGACATTAAATCCTTCATCAAGGTAGTTAGAGCCCATACCTGTTGGTCTGACGATGGAGTAAATTGGTGCCCCATTCCTTGAATCCCGTTTAGCAATGCATCCCCTGCTTTCTATGCTCGTTCAACCAAAAATGCATATTCCACAATAATAACATGTTCCTCTATATAAATTGAAATATCAAGAAAACAAAATAACTTGAAAATTGTCACAATGGCTAACCACCACTAACCTTTATCTTAAAATATAAGCACTCATTTATAGTCGAAATAACAGTAATTAACTAAAAAGTCATTTACACATGAATCAATTTGGTTAATCGTAATTTCCATTTCATAAGATCATGATATCCAAGAGTTTTCAACTAACCATTACAACGATTATAATATTATTTTAAAAGATCAAAAATTTGGGATGTAACATACAAGATGAGTGCTGTTAATTTGCATGATTGATTCAACAATTTTCAGCATTCACTTCATTTTTGTTTAAGTGTGTTTTCAATTTGTAGTTTAGAAGACATGTTACATGTAGTTCACTTGCATGCAACCTAGTTACACGTGCCTTCAATCATGTAATTGAATAAGTCTTCTTTCCTTGTTGACTTAGTCAAGGTGGTTGAGTTTCTCCCACCTTTTTCTTCTTCTTTTCTTTCACTGCTTTGCCTATATAAAGGATTTCCCTTCATTGTAAATAATTATCTGTTTATATGCAAGAAAGCTTTGAAGAAGTTGTGCAAATATAATTGTGATTTGTTTGTGCAAGTTTTAAAGAGAAGGTGAATAGAAGAAACAATTTGTTTTGAAGTTGTGTCTAGGAATGTTTGCGGTGATATAAATTGGAACTTGTGACTGCAATTTGTGTTACTTTCTTTAGTTCATGCAAATCTTGTTTGTATTTGGAGCAAAGTGAATATAAGAAACTATAATAGGTCGTCTTAGAATGATCCTAGAATGGATGTGAGATAATCTAGAAGTCAAATCTTGGTATAATTAATCATAATTAAGCTACCTGGTGAGTGTCATTACTAAACTCTATTAGTAGTTCTAGATAACATCCATATTTCCTATGTATTAGATCACGTAATGGATGGTAGATTTACAGCTGCTCAAATTTGGACATGATCTACGTGGGTCCCATATTGTCCCAATGTGAGCAATTTACGCCTCCGCTTGTGCACACTGCCTTTCCACTACGTAAATAATACAATAGTACTTATAGACTTATTCACTATTTATTAATAATATTGGTTACAATTATAGTAGACTCTAGACGATAACATTCATGTCCTTCCTTTATAACATCATACATTTCTTATTGTAAATTGGATAATTGAAGATTGAACTTATTTCCGATAATTATTATTTATAATAATGATAATGTTATAAATCTGCCTAACTTCCATATTTCTCCTATATATACTTTAGATATATGGCTCAATATTCATTAGAAATCACTAATAATAAATGTTCATATTTATAATAAAACATAACCATAGCAAAATACTCTAATAATGATAACAATATTTAAAATTATAACTTACATGGGGTCCACACCTGTGTTAATTCTGATTTCTTTTTATCCTAAACCTTGCTCCATTCAATAACGGTGGGCCCCTCCTATAAATTCAGCCCCTTTATCAATCTCCAAAACATGAATCTCCTTTCCACGTGGAAAGTCAACACAGTCCCCTTCCTATTTTTCAAAGAGTGCTGCAGATTTCAAGTTGACTTATTTGTTATTTGTTTTAACTTGCCCAATCACTGATGCAGTTTTGGCAGCTCACACTTTTACTTGTGGTCATGTATATATTTTTTCCTATCTCTCCAAGTCCACCGTGATGTGGTTATGGATTGCCACGTAATACAATGTCTTACTCCCTTCCATGTCCAAAAATAAGATCTCTTTTCTAATAAATAGGGTGTCGTGAGCTATATGGGAAAGTCACGACCCATCACTCTTATTTGCTTGAGCGGCATTTTCTAGATTAGTTTGGATGATTTATATTATTGTTAGTATAATTGTTTTTTTGGTACATTTGTTTATTTATTAATTCTTAACTTATTAGTTATTGTAATCTCTCTCTCTCTCTCTATATATATATATATCATAGTTATTATGATATTAAATAATATTTTTTATTATATAACTATTTTTGATATATATGTAAAAGTATATATTCTTATGGGGTCATGACAAAAACTATTTGTTTCGAAGTTGTGATTGGAAACAATTATGGTGGTCTAAATTGGAAGCCGTGTCTGTAATTTGTATTACTTTCTTAATTCACACATCTTATTAGAATTGTTACTTCCACATGTCTACAGAAATAACTTATAGGTTTAGAATTAGAATTAGTAATTATCTACTTCTCGAAGCTTGTGTGCCCCAATAGTAGAGACTCATCTTTGAAGGATTGCATAGGAGTCTGTGAACCCCATAGCCATCCTTATAGTGTAGAAAAATAGAGATGTAAGCCGATACGCTTACAATCAACTTCTGAGTTGATTTGAGTTGATCGTTATCATTTATCCAATTTAAAGATAAAAGTGTAGTTGGAGAACCATCTTGCCCATTACCCGCTCCTTCCTTGAAAAAAGAAGGAAAGAATATTTGTAACACCCCTTTCAATATCTCTAAATTTCTTGTTTATCTTGAGTTGATCCAAGTAATAGTGAGAAGGGGGAGCCTTCCCTTTAAGGTAGGAGAGAGTTTGTTTCACAAGCTATGGCTGGTACACCTGTTTTGCGACATAATTTATATAAATTGTTGGTTGCAAAATATCCACCCAACAACTAACAATCCCTTTGGTTAATTTGAATCAAGCTATGACACAAACCCTTCTTCTAAATCGTATCTTCCCTAGCAACCGTAAGCTTAGCAACAAGAAGAAATATCAATAAGATTTACCTTGGAAACTCCAATTCTTATGATTGTGTCTTGCAACAATGAGAAGAATGGTAGCATAGAGGGGTTTCATCCTCCAAATTCATATATTCACCAAGTTTTCGAAATTCATATATTCACCAAATATGTTGAAGGAGAGGTATTCTCACTCTTTTATAACACTCTCTAAGATATGAACCACTCACCATGACACTGTGGGATAAACATAATCACTTTTTTGCCATTATAATTTCAAGACTTTTTGCCTTTTTCACCCCTATTTGCTTGCCGCTGCTTTTTCAGACCTTGTTTTGTCACGATTATTTTTTCTTTAACATTTCTATGCCATGTAACATGATTTTCCTTAACTCAACAAATAAATTAATTTTTCATTCCAATGTAGTGTAGAATAAAGGGGGCCATTTAGTAAAACATTTCCCACAAACTATGGACTATGCATTGATAATGTTAAACATTAAATTTAACTTTATAAAAGAACTTTATTAATAAATAATAAATAATATCAATGATAAATAAATGATGTCTTCCATAGAACCAACTTACCATTGACATGCTGCTGCATCTAGAAGTCAAACATGTCCCTAATGACTTGCTATGTACAGTAAGTGCCCCAAAGGTGCCTCATCAACTTAGAATGATCCACAATTGAAAATGCTTAGGGCAAAAATCCTCCAAGATCCCTTTTGTGTCTTGGTTAACCTAGGGACCATGAGAAATAAGCCAATGACAAATCATGATTTTATTGGCTAGAAAGGGATTATTACAAGCCTCATACCGGCCTACCTTGAATTCATTGTGGAAAGTAACATTAAAAGCCAATCGGGCCCTCCATTGTAAATT
Organism: Cupressus sempervirens; assembly: GCA_028749045.1. Taxonomy (NCBI): domain Eukaryota; kingdom Viridiplantae; phylum Streptophyta; class Pinopsida; order Cupressales; family Cupressaceae; genus Cupressus; species Cupressus sempervirens. The sequence continues at coordinate 501,424,791 of CM053785.1, forward strand.
GAGATGAAGTGTCTTGATACCAAAAGTATGGTGGGCGATATGTGGATGAAAGTTAAGGGTGTGGGATTGACTCCCTTAGTTAACAAAGTTATCAACCTTGAATTTATGGAAGCTTGCTGTAAAGGTGAGTGTTATAAGATGCCTTGAAGGACTTGCATGTGGTAGTAAGCATCCAAGATCAAAGTCCACATCAATGAAGAGAAATGGACAAAACAAAGACTAAGAAAGAAATGAAGAATTGTGGAAGATGCAAAAAAGTTGGAGCAAAGGAGGAAAGAAGCGAGAAGGCTATAGAAATGAATATAAAGTGATCAATAGAATAAAAAATTTAAAGTAAACCTACAACGGCAAAACAAGGATGCAATGGATTATAGAAGCAAGGAAAATTAAAAGGTATGGTATCATGTAATAAATTAAATGTGAAGAGATTTAAAAAATTAGAAGTAAAAAAGATTAAGATGAAAATGAAAAGAAATGGAAAAACATAAAGAGAAAAAAAATAGTAAAAAGGTTAATATTGGAAAAGATTATAAATGACACAAGGAGAAAAAAAGTAAATTAAGATAGGAAACTTAAAACGACATGATTTTCCTTAGTAGGAAAAAGTGTTTCATTGAAAACCCAACCCTTGGAAGCATTCATAAATTGGTTGGAGACAAAGTAATTTTGCAAAAGAGAATAGGAAGACAAGTTAGCCGGCAAAGAAAAGAAAATAATAGGATTACAAGACACTAGTTGCATAAGAATTCTGCTACGAAGGTGGCTGGGTTGTAACTCACTACCAAGTTGCCAAATAGAGAGGAGACAATAGCACCATACGTTGCTTGCTTCATATGACCGTACTTTCAGTCACCATCGTATGGGCACACTAGAGAGTTTGTCTGACATAATATCATACATCCTATACATCCTATACATGTCAGATACCTTGTACAACTATCGCAAGAAAGAGAGTGCATTGTACAACAAGAGAACACCATCAACCAACTACCAATAGCGTATAATAGTATCGTACGTCAATGACATGGAATAAAAAAGTAGCATAGTATGCGAGTAGTTGAAGGTCACCATATGACTACCAATAACGTAGGCTAGAGACAATAAACTAATTAGTTGTCAAGATTGTATGGAGAAAGAATGATACTTGAGATTTGAAAACTCCTTTATCATTTGTACAGAATGGGACTGCATTATGGACTTGGTAAAGCACAAGTTTACATGGAATAGTAGGGCATTTGATGTTTCCATATTTATACTGAAACTTATGAATGACCTCAGGAATGGGAAGATATACAATTGGGGAAGCGTATTATTTGAGTGAAGAAAGGAATATTTAAATCTTAGACATATGACATCTTATATTCCGCACCACAAAATTACATTATTTTTGGATTCCTTGAGGATACAGGTGCCACTTGATGAATGAAAGACGTTTGTACCAGCCAGCAAGGTGGAGTCATATAGACTTGCCATGTATTACTGGATGTGTCTAGATACTTTGCCAATGGAAATGACATGGATCCCCTTCGGAAGAAAGATAGGCAAGAGGCAAAAACTAGTATTGATGAAGGGGACAAAGACAACGAAGAAGAAGAAGATACAAAGATTGAAGAGCAGTGGTAGTCTCCCCTTTGGAGAGAGAGTGTGGCAGAAGAAGGGTTTTGCATGGCACCATACTAGGGAGGCAGTGCTGAGGTAGAAGGAGAGAATGAGACCATGGGCAAAGAAGATGAAGTAGGGGAGACAAAGGAAGGAGTGGAAGGTACACAAAGCATTCTACTAGATAGCTTTGTACCTACACTAGATAGGAGTCTATTAATTTCAAAGAGGGCTATATTAGAGAGGTTTGTAATTGTCAACAATGCCGAAAAGTGTTCAGTCTGGTACAATTTCCACCCATGGTAGACTTGGTCCCAACGGAGGGGCATATCAGGCACACGACATGTATAGGGTGGTCGACTTGAATGCATATAGAGCGTGTTCCACTAGTCTTCACCTTGTGACCTCATAAGGAGTTGAGCTGGTCACTTGTAAAATTGGTGGTAGCACCTCCACCTACCATTAGAGGTCACCTTTGTGAGAATAGTTGCAATCCCTACAATAGAGGGTGCAGTCCCTACGTTGGAGGGTGCAATCTCTATGATAGTGGATAGAGGACCTACGATTGAAGGAGTTGACAGGGATAGAGGAGAGGATACCACTATGGTACAAGATGTAGGAGATTAGAAGGGGGAGACATACTTGGCACTAATAGGAGATTGAGATAGACAACCTCTTGGAGAGGTTTAAGATGGGGGTTCGCAATATTGCACTACCCTCACCAATATTATTTATGGGGCAACACACTAACAAGTAGATATATAGAGGAGGTAGCACTGACGGTATTGGGGGAGAATATTGAGATAGAGGAAGGGAGCAGTCAACAGGGGAACATCTCCCTAATTGAGGCAAGAGCAATAAGAGACATTGTGTTGAGGCCACTCAATTGGAGGTTTCCATTCTATTGTTTAGACTTGATACATAGGATGCACTTGCATTCATCTAGTGATTTCTAAGAAAGCTAGAAGGGATGGTTGCAACAACATGTGGGGTGGCAGACCTCAGTAGGCAGTTGGACATAGGCTCTATAACATTGGAGGTGAGAGGCTTCTCATGTTAGTGTAGGGGGATTGCGAGCGGAAATTTACAGAGCACCTCATAGCTTGAGTATGGTTCCAGAGCGAGACCAAAAAGATGATGGAGCATTAGGGCAGACGGCATATTCTAGACTAGCGGGCCAGTATGATTAGTATCCTCTACAACCTAGAGTGCGCATTTCATGATACATTCCTTCAGCTCCAAAGGATGACCCAGGTTGTACAAAAGGTTGAAGAGGAGAATACATTGGCACTAGGATGAGAGGTAGCCTTGCTAGTGATAGTGGTAGATCTAGGAGAATGAGCTGGCTTAGAAGAAGGTAGATCAAGATGGGAAGGAGGGGCATTTGTTAGTCACCATAGTGGAACTAGAGTGCACAAAGAAAGACTTGATGGATGAACTCAAGATGATGAAGGTAGCTAGGAAAAAGACATGATAGCTGATTGAGACCTTAGGCTCCTCTGACAGCAGCTCTCGTAGTTGACATCCTCCACCATTCTAGGGATGTCCTCTCATCTTTCTTCTCTGCAGATTTGTTTGATGTTACGTGGGTGATTTTGTTTTCTCGTTTGAAAGATGACTTCTTTTTCGGGGTCTGATGTTGGCCGTAGCCATACTTTAGTCATTAGGAATAATAGTTCATGTTTTTGTTATTCATGGTAATTTAATTACAACTGGTTCTTGGGCTGCTGTAGGAACCAGTGGTTGGTGTGGCTATCCATCCATTGGGTGCTTTACATTGGTGAGCTGGCACCAAGAATATGTTACGGTTTTGGTACGACATTTTATAGAATAAAAGTATATCAATCTGCCAATGTTATGTGCATTGTGCTTATTTGAATTATTATGTTATTCATGTTCTTGTTTGAATTTACCTCTTTACTCTATATGTAACACAATATATCCCATAGGGAGTGAACAATGATTAACTCTATTCTTGTCACATGCCAAGCTTATGATTCAACATGGTGTTTACCATTATTATTTAATTTAGATCTATTACTGTTCTCAGTAACTAAGCCTAATAATGTGGACTGGTTTTTTAAGCTACCAGCATATGAAAATCATGGTGCTATATTTGTGAAAATTTCGCGAAAGCCTTGGCAACATTAATCCCCAGTCATACAATAAAAAGAGTATTCAGACAAGAGAGTTAAGATCAATATGAAATTTAAGATCTGAAATTGACATGGTTGACCTTTGCCAACAAACATGTGTACTTGTTACATCACTATTTGTGTCTTTCCCTTACATTGCTGGGTACAACTGTGCTAAAGAGCAGCTTTGCTGTGATAACAGGTTTTAGGAAACCTATTTCAATGGACAGTGACCGGACAGTTGTTGCAATCCAAGTCACTGCCAGACAGTACATGCTAGCAAGGAGTTGAAAGAATTCAAAAAATAAATTGCTTTAACTTATAAGATCCAAGTTTTTATTAAATTTTTTTTTATATTTCTTTTTTTTTGAATTTTTGTTCTTTAGAGCTCCAGGAGGTGATTTACAACATATAGCTGTATTCATCCTCTGAACCGATTACTGTGTGAGATTTTAATGAATTGAAGTTTCTAGAATCTAGCTTCTTGAAGATGAGACACATATATCTCTATTTTCAAAAATGTGAACTTGTCTTTCTGTTGGCCGTTGCTAATTATGTTGTATATGCAGCGAGAGACTGGAAGGCCATATATTCCAAGAAGAAGACCATCTACTAAACCTGAAGATCGTCCGTTGTCAGATATCCATCCCTACTCCAAGAAGGTATTTGTTAGGAAGTTATTGATGCCTTTCAGATAATTTCTTGCTTACTGCCTGCAACGAGTGCAATCGCATGTATTACTATCAAAGAGTAGGTTTCTTAGCTTGGGATGTTTTTGGCAGTTTGAAGCTTTTTTATTCTGTTTGATCTTTCTTCTACTAGATACAATCTTCATAAGCCAAGTTATAAGAGAGCACCTTTAAGTGTTTCCTGCATAAACATAAAAATCTATTCGTCTCATTGGAGTACAAAATGGCTCTATATCTCTATAGTTTACCATGTCGATCTTCAGTAAGAAGAATAAATTAGATTGTTTTTGTTATCTTTTCATTGTTTACAAAAGTTCAAGACCTGTCATTTCCTGCTTTGAGGTCAAATATTTTAAACTGATAATAATGGGCTATAGCTATATCGCTTATGCACTCCTCTGTGTTTGTATCAGTACAACTTGGCTAGGGCTCAGGAATGTTGCTAAAGAATTAATTTCTGCGTTGAATGCATCATAATGTCTATGTTTTTTTCTACGCATCCATAATGTTTTTCTATATTAAAGATCAAGCAGAAAACTACAATATAACTTGAAGTTTAGCAAAAAAGCTTGGAGAGTGAACCTGCTGTTAAGTGTTACAACATCAGCAGCCAGTAGACAGTAGCTTATAGAGGTATCATTTATACATTTATCGACCAAAAATATCAAAGTTTTTAAGCTATCTAACTGAAACTATCTATTTATCATCTTTAATACCAAGCTCCAATAATGTTATTGGAGCATTCCACTTCATTAGCTTGCACTGGTGGTTCATGGGGAGGTCCTGCAGCAATTGCTTCCCATTCAGGTGCATCTGGTGGTGTAATGGGCACCCCTGAATGTCCCAAAAAACTACCAAATTGCTGAAAGGAATTATGTCAAACAGTTTGCATTCAACCTCTTATTTCTCCGTTTAATGTTTTAAACCCCTTATAACTCCGGAAATCAAACGTTTATTTGTTTGTTGTGTTTTGTGCACGGAATTGGTATCATACAACATAAACAAGAAAGAAACTACAATAATATGCAAAGTGGAAATGAACTGCTGCCAATAAAATGTTATTTTCAGAATTCATAAAACCAAATACATGGTAGATTTATCAACTCACTAATTACTTCAGCATTATTGACATAATATTCCAGCCCATGCTTTCGAACTTGCTGTTATAGTGCCGCATGAATAGTGTCGCATGAATAGTGCCACATGAATAGTGCTGCTACAGTACTTTGTCCTTCAATCAGTCCACTACCTTCGTAATATCATTCCCTCAAAGCGGCATAAGCGTGGACAAGTAGTGAAGAAGATATGAACAAAATACCAAATCTGCCTGTAGCTGGAAATGCAACTAAACTGCCTGATAATGAAGCCGATAACAAAGAATTCCAAAGGCCAAACCCCAAAGGAATGACGTCTAGAATGTTACAAGAGAGGATAAACGTCCTCAAATGCCAAGAACAGAGCTGCAACTCACACACCAATTTCTTCTCATATTCAACTTGTCTAATGAAGCCACAAATGCTTTCTTTTATTCTATTTCCAAGGGTCTGCTCAACTCATATGGGCAATGTGGGATAAAAGATGTGTAATATATAAAACATATATTAAAATACCCCTTATGTCTCCCTTGGGTACACATCCCAATAAAATAAATATTAAAGTAACACTTTAATATTTTACAATTAAATTAGACGTTACTTTAATAAAACTTCAGGCATTAAAATGTATTAGCAATCAGACTCCGAATAATGCGAGTGATAGCTCATTGGAAAGCTCTTACCGAGGAGTATCAAATCCAATCACCAAAATTGACCTGCACTGTCCTGCCGACTTACTAAAAATAGTAAGTATGCATGAAACTGAGTAAATCAACTTCGTTTTGGGGGTGAAAAGATTCTTTACAGGGTTTAGTGCGAGGTTTGGCCTAGACATTTCCAATTTTAGACCCATCAAAGCTGTTTTGGCAGGTTGTTCGGATACTTACTAATTTTTAGTAAGTAAATAGAGCTTAGTATTCTTGATATCCTAGTGTTGGTTTGGAAGCGTCTCGCCGAGAGCTTTCCAACAAGCTATTGCACGTGCTTATCCAAGTTCGTTTGATCAGTTATTTTAATGTCTGATGATTATATGGTTTACTAATTAAGTGACTATTAAAGTTCATTTAACTTGTCACTTTATTTTTAAAAAGGTACTATGTTCACTTAAGTGACTAAAGGACAAAAAGTTTCTTTATCCCACATTGCTTAAAAGAGCATGCATCACATTGGAAAAAGTGATAAAGGTACAACAAGTTCCACATGGGAAGCTATGAAGATTATATTACTTAAAAAAAAAAATTAATTTGGGAGCTAGAAACAGTTGCTGGTTATTTCTGCAAGGATGCAAACCCTTGAAGAAGCATTTGAAGGTTGGATGCAAACCTAGCCCCCTTACAGGTTTTATCTACATTGCCAATCTAACTGTCATTTCTATTTAGAAGATTGGATTATTGGGATTGTTGCATGTTATTGTATCGTTGTTGTATAATACAGTAACGTTACTGGGCGGTTATTTGTATTAACTGCTTGTTTATGTATGAACTTCTAAATATTGGGGAAATAAAATAATCTTTTCTGAGTTTCTTGTATGTAAATCTGTTGGTTAGAAATCAATTAGAGTTCTGAAATTTATTTTGAATATTGGTTTTCTGTTTAGATTTAAATCTGCACTTTTATATCTCGGGCTTTGGGTAAAATATCTGGGAAGGGATATTACAGTAGTATTAGAGCTGGTTTTCCTGCCAGCCTATGAAGTTTAATTCAAAGAAAAAATTATAAGGAGCTTGTCGGGACTTAAAAGATATGTGAGGGTAGAAAGAAAGTGCAGAGGAAAATACTCAGCACAACACAACGAGGAGGGTTCTCCATTCTGGAAAGAGGTAGGGTAGACGTGGGCAACATAATTTGAATCGGAATTCATGCTATACAGTTTTTAGTACAGAGACGGAGTTACAGGAATACAACAGAGCTGGTTGTCAAATGGTTATTCACTACATTGGTAGCTATGGATGCACAGTGTTAAAGAATCTGTGATTTTGAAACTCACAATGGTAGAATTGTATTCGGAATATATGAACTGGTAGTTGTTGGGAGTAACCAAAGGAGAATAACAAAGAGATGGGACGTTCTCGGTAGCAGAGGGTCTAACAGCGTTAAGGAAAGCCTCCAATTCTGTTAAGGAGCAGCTATAGGATCGGTTTTTGTGGACATGTATATCTTCTTTCATTTTGGGCAAGCCAGAGGTGGTTCACAATTCCATCTTTCCATTTTCGAGCTGGCATGATGCACGTAAAGGGCATGGTATCAGTCGGCAAGAGTCACGAGTAGGAAGCAGTCTCAACATTGGTATTGTCACCACACACTATGAGCAATTCGTGTGATAGGAAGTCATGGAGTTGGTAACTGGTAAGGTCACACTCTAACATTTGTTCCAAATTGCAGAGACGTGTCAAGGGAGCACAAGTTGCGTCCAGTGTGAAGGGAAATAACTGATATTTTACCTAGCTGCGGCTGTGAGTTGTAGGCATTACATGAGAGTTTGGAATCTCTGAACGCTGGTTGCAATATTGGTATCACCAATTCGTGAATGTGACTAATTGGTGCTTGGGAGCAGACGTGATATTTTCCTACTACAAAACTGGTCTAATCGACATACTTGATTGCTGGAACACATCGTAATCATGGAACGGACGTTGTAGAGACAGGTCGGGGTTGGCAGAATATGTAAGGCAGGCACCATGTTTAGTTCATTCCGACTATTGAAGAGAACAAATATTCCCTACAACACCCCACCTCCAACATGAATATGACAGTCGGCAGTATGATTGGTCTTAGTGTCAGAAGTCTCAAACTCAGATTTCAAGCGTCTTGATTGGCATCCGTCGGGTAGGATACAATATCGAGTTGAAGTCGCATACTTTCATATACCAGTCATTATGGAACTCCCGAGTTTGTAGTGTTGGGCGGACAACATTTGAAGAAATAGGGTGGAGGTTGTTTGGAGTGCATATGGGTAAAGCACAGTTGTTTTCTTCATTAGCTCAGTCTGTATCGACGTTGAGAGACTACCTTTCCTTGCACGGGTTGTGAAAGTCCATTGCTGCAATAGAGTAGGAGAAGATTGTTTGGTTCCCAACCAATGACCATGAGATTGGAAACTCAAGCCGGACACGGGTTCTCAACCACCTAACCACAATACGGGTTGGCCACTACCTACCATCTCTTTCATTTTGTGCTTACTATAGTTGTCACTGTGTTTAACCTTGGATACTGTAGCTGCATGTCCTTTTTTTGTATAATCAGTTTTGATTGAATGAATTGGTGCCTCTTAATTTGGATTGTCTTTATGGGTACGACCTTCAGATGTGTTTATTGTTTACTAGAAGTTCAGTCCTTTTTGCCTAATATCAAATCAGAATGACACAAATGGTTTTCAGAGTATTAAATTGTGATTGAGACTTAAGATTGCCATTCAAGTGTTGGCTAAAACACTATAGTTCAAACTGAATTTGGGGCCAGTTTAATACATTTATTAGCAATGATAATAGATCATACCCAGGCTGTTCAAATGCTGTTCAGAATATATTAGAGGATGTGGTATAATTCTTTGACAAATTTCCAGATTACAGTACAAACTTTTTGAATTTGAAAATTAACTTTGAATACTAGAGTTGGAAAAAAAAAAGCCATAGTTCTGTATGCATCATTGGAAAAATCAATTGAGAACAGTACAGTGGTATAATGCTCTAACTTCAGAGAGGAAAGGATTGGGAATGTGCTGGGCCTATTTATTGATTTATTTCATTGAGAATGATAGATACAGTTAGAGCATTGTGGAAAACTATCATTGGAAACGAGTTGATAGGGATTTGTGGAGTTGGAACTTGCTGAAGATATCCGCTAGTATATACCAGGACATCAAGGCCTTTTCCAGTGAATCATCAATCTTGAATCCAGATCAAGAGTTTGGTTGGAACCAGTGGTTATCATCGCCATTTAGAGATATAGGACTCCTTCAGCATTGTGTAATTCTTTTGCAGGGTTTTGCAGAGCATAGGACTTTTGAGGATTCAAATCAACAGAAATTGTAGCAAATCAGATGTTTAGGAAGTCTAAGACTGCTAAAACCAAACATTGATTTTAATAAGAAGTCAGGTCCCAACACATCAGCCTTTAGAATCTTAAGAGAGAAGCTACGGGAGAGATGCACAGTCTGGAAAAGGATCTTATCAAAGTACATAAATAGTTAGCGCAAAATTTCCAATCCGATATGAGGACTGAAATAATGAGCATATATGATGAGTACAACAAATTCCCTCTATAGATTCAAAAAGAATTTTCTTTCATTGATTATGTGGACTTTCAACTAGAGTTGCAAAACAAGATGGATATGATAAGAAACAAATACTATGAATTGTCTCAAAATCTCCTTGCACAGGACAGTTACAAAGAATTGCATAGCAAAGATATCAATCAACCTGATAGTAGTACTAATAATGGCACAAGTATACTAACAGGTGATTGAGAGACAAAAGTATCTTATGGAGCTGTTTAATCTAGTCTTTCTGATGAGCAGGTTAATGACCCATGTAGTAGAGTTGACCAAACCACCAACGTTGGCAACTCCAACATCTTATTTGGTGACATGGAAATTAACTTGGATGAATTTTATGATGATAGCAGGCTGTAAATTATGTCAAGTTTTGAGGAGGAGAAACTGGACCGCAATGTTGGCAGGATAGATGAACTAGCACACATTGAGTTAGAGGATATATCTGAAAATGTTGTTCCCCTAGGTGATGCAAAATCAGAAAACTCTATGGAGAACAACCCATTTGTGTTTGAAGGGGATAGTCAAAAACCATTATCACTCCTTGACTTATTGGATATGCTTTTGGTCAAACAGGACAAGATTGTCCAAGTGTTGACGAGGTTGGATGATTCTTCCAATTTGATTGAGGATCTCATGTGGAAGATTGTGACAGAAGAGAGGCATGAGAATGTTTGCGGTATCACAAGTCCTCTTTTACATACTATTTTTGAAGGTTTGAAAATGATAAAATATGAGTACTTGCAACTATTAATGGATAGAGATCTAGCAATAAAATTTGGAAGAGACAAGGAGAATGAGGTAGATGAGCTATGTCTTCAATTGAGCTTAACACCTTATTCCATTCACAAAGCTGAAAATCAAACAAGTGGGGCAGCTCCTTATGAAGAAGATGACAGTGATTCAAGGGCACAAGAAATCACACAAATCATTGAAGGAATTCATAAAGTGGGTAGATTTGAAGGCAAGCAATGTGATTCAATCACATATTTCCCGTTTGAGACTATCTATGGTGAGAAATTTTTTATGGATCAACAAGTTGATAAGTCTGAAAATTCTAATTTTTATGGCAGCAGCTGTACATTTTCACAAGAGGACATGGTTAGTGATACGAGAAGTGAGGATAATTCAAAGATTTCAGCTAATGGTGAACCATCCTTTTATGAAGACTTTGACATAAGCGAGAGTACTTATGGTGGAGTGGGAAGTTCAGATTTATCCTTAGTATGCTCTAAGGGAATTTTCAGCTTGCCCAGAGTTTTATCACCTAGCTCTTATGAGATGGCCACGGCCTTTTTGTTAATTGGTGATTTTTCTTGGTGGTATATTCCAGCTATCAATGATTTGCTTGTGTATGTTAGTAGTATATTCGCTGATTCTATTTGGCCTTCAAGGGTCAATAAGTTATTTGTAGACGAGTGGGGAGAACATACACCACCCTACGTTCCACATGAGGTGTCTTCATTCTTTATCTAGTAGTATATTGAAGACAGTGGGAGCATTCATGATGTTGGTGATTCACCAACCACTCCTTCCTTTATCCAGGATCATGTTGATTGGATGATTGGGAATCCAGGTGCTAATAGTATCTTACATCTGGTGGATTATGTTGTGTTGTTACACAAACACATGATTATGATTCGTGTTTGTTAGCCTTCTGATATATCAGAGTTCCAGTGATTAGGATTACTTCATTTTCATTAGAGTGATATAGTGATTGAGTCATATTGGCCGGATCTGTCATTGTCATCAGTTCAGTTATTGCAAGAGTGGTACAGTTAGTACAGGAGTGGGTCAGTGGTATCTCAGACAGCGCACGAGTTCTCACTTGGGATCCATGGGGAGCATCCCTACGTATTGCCTTTTATCGAGGAGCTAGGAGGAGAGTTTGGTTGCTATCATCTTGGGGTGGATATGGGTATATTGTTGAGCCCCCATTTTCACTTGACAGTACAGACTCGCAGGGTCATTCATGGAGTGAGGCATTCATTCTGACCGATGGTATTTGCACACAGGGTAGCAGTACGTGGTAGTTGGTGTCCCTTTATGGTGAGACTGGGGATCCTGGCATTTAGTTATTTGGTACATTGATTCCTATTGTACTGTTTCACCCTTCTGAGTTTGGGAAGATGCATGCTGGGGTACATCGGCTGAGGAGTAGAACCTCATTCTCGAGGTGAGTATGGGATCCTGGCATTTGGTTTCTGTAGGTATGAGTGGATTGCTTGAGGGCAAGCAATCTTTAAGGAGGGAGGCTTTGTCATGTCCCCTTTTTTTGGGACATTATAATTCTGTGTGTTGGATCACTTCGCCTAGGTTTCGGGGGCAAAAAGATTCTTTACAGGGTTTAGTGTGAGGTTTGGCCTAGACATTTCTAGATTCAGACCCATCAGAGCAATTTTGGCAGGTTGTTCGGATACTTTTTAGTAAGTAAACAGAGCTCAGTATTCTTTATATCCCAGTGTTGGTTTGGAAGCGTCTCGCCGAGAGCTTTCCAACGAGCTATTGCACGTGCTTATCTGAGTTTGTTTGATCAGTTATTTTAATGTCAAATCATTATATGGTTTAATGACTAAGTGACTATTAAAGTTCATTTAACTTGTGACTTTATTTTTAAAAAGGTACTATGTTCACTTAAGTGACTAAAGGACAAAAAGCTTCTTTATCCCACATTGCTTGAAAGAGCGTGCATCACATTGGGAAAAGTGATAAAGGTACAACAAGTTCCACATGAGAAGCTATGAGGATTATATTACTTAAAACAAAAATTAATTTGGGAGTTGGAAACAGTTGCTGGTTATTTCTGTGAGGACGCAAACCCTTGAAGAAGTATTTGAAGGTTGGACGCAAACTTAGCCTTCTTACAAGTTTTATCTACATTGCCAATCTGACTGTCATTTCTATTTATAAGATTGGATTATTGTGATTGTTGCATGTTATTGTATTGCTATTGTATAATACAGTAACATTACTAGGCGGTTATTTGTATTAACTACTGGTTTATGTATGAACTTTTGAATATTGGGGAAATAAAATAATCTTTTTTGAGTTTTTTGTACGCAAATCTGCTGGTTAGAAATCGATTAGAGTTCTGAAATTTATTTTGAATATTGGTTTTCTGTTCGGATTTAAATTTGCACTTTTATATCTTGGGCTTTGGGTAAAATATCCGGAAAGGGATATTACAAAGATTAAGTTCTAGGTCATTAAGCTTGTTTTGGAGGATTGCTTCTTACCTATTTCTATCCTTACCCTTCTTTTTTCCCACATTTTGAAACAATTTCCTCCAAATTTGATAGAGCAATTCCATTGATCAATGAAGCTTATATTCGTATTACACAATCTAGCTATATGAGTACCATTTGAATAGCTTCATAGGTTTCTAAGTCATTGAGGAGGGAAATATTTAACTTGAAGGAACGTTTTGGTCTAATGTCAGGGCCATTTTTACTCAAACTTTCCATCTCCATTGCAAAACAAATAGGGGAATGATCTGAAATAGATGCTGGGGACACTTGAATGGGAGAGATTCCAAAACTCGAAGGGAAAATAAAAAAAGAGGCATTTGCATCGACTCTATCAAGCCTACAGTAAACCTTGTTTCTGATAGCTTGGTTATTAGTCCAAGTATACCATATATCAGGGAAGAAGCTTTTCCTATTGCTAGTAGGGTTCGTGAGATTGAGCCATCTCTTAGCTTTGGTCCAGAAGGACTCATTGCCTTTCCATGAGTTTTTAACATCTCTACATTTGTCTTCTCCATACTCAACCATATTAAAATCCCCTGCAATGATCCAATGGGCCTTAGGTAAGGTCATGGCCATCCAATCCCAAAGTTTTTCTCTATCCCAATAATCATTTGCAGCATAAAGATTACAAATACCAGTAGTTTTTCCCTGTAAAGATAAAGTTAACCATATTACCCTATTGCAAGGGGAGAATCCATGATCTACAATGAGTTCCTCCCATTAACGATGACATAGGATAGCCACGCCCCCTTTACTTCTCTCATGAAAAGAATAAAATTGCTTAGCTTCATTCCAAATAAATTTCATAATAGTATAGGCATGATATCCAACCACCTTGATCTCTTGTTAAAACACAAAATCAATGTGATGTAACTTATTTCTCTAATCCCTAACTACATACTTTGTATCAAGCATTTCTAAACCCTAACATTCCAACTTGAAAATTTAATCACTAGGGTTTGTTTGGGGCTTTAGGAATACCACAAAGTCTATTAAAGCACCTAGGGATCTTGGGTCTTTTGGCCCTATTATTCATGTTCTTGTTTTTAGATATTGAAGTCCTATCCAATATTTTCCTATTCTTCTCTTTCTTTCCCCCCCCACTATACTAAAGCCTTCATCATTAGAATTGTCTGTGTTCATGATCAAATCTTCAGCCTCATCTAGTTCAATATCACATTCACTGTTGGAGACAATAGCCTCCTTTCTATTCTTATCATCTTCTTCTTGGTGGGCCTTTGCTATTTCAATTTCATCCCCAATGTTATGAGAAACAACTTGTTGAGCAGTTTTAATAGGTTCCTTCAAATTATCATTTCCCTTCTCAATAATCAGATCTTTGGTAAGGTTCCTATGCTTAGAAGGCACAATAAATGATTTTGAGGCTTCCTTATTCATCCTTGCTGCTCTGTCATTAATAGACTCCAAAGCCAATTGTTGGGCATTTTTCTTACTTGAATTGAGTGGGGTATTCTTGGGAACCGACCCTTGGTTATCAATCAAACTATTAGGCTCTGCATTAACAATATCAGAGGGAGAAATGACTTCATAATCTTCTTCAAACAAAGGATTAGAGAGTTAAATAAAAGCATTGGTGGTAGGAATATCAGGGCTAGGTTGAATCACAGGGGAGGCAGAAGCAGGAATGGCTTCATAATATTCTTCAAACAAAGAATTAGAGAGTTAAATAAAAGTATTGTTGGTAGGAATATCAAGGCTAGAATGGCAAGGTGATTGAATCACAGGGGAGGCAGAAGCAGGAATAGGGATACTAGATGGCTCATCAGGAGGGTCAATGACAATTGTGCTACGAACAGAGGGCTTAGCTTTGACAAAAGAAGGTTTGAGATTAGGGCAATTCTTCTTGCAAATGGAACAAGCATTAAGGTTGCCGAAAAGCTTAAGTTCCCATTCAAAAATAGATTCATCAAGCTTTAACACCAGCCTTTTAGGCAGATCCACTTCAGGGAAGAAGGCTATGAGAACCCTGTCATTAAGGTGCAGAAGGGTAATCTTGGATTCCTCAACTTGCATAACAGAGCCCAACTTGTTTAGCATATGGGGTAGAAAAGGACAGAGCTCAGGTTGGAGATTAATAATTTCTAACTAGTTAGGAGGGGATCTAGCCATGACTTGTTCAAATTTGCCATCAACAGACCAGAGGAAGGCCGTAAAAATGGTTTTACTCACATTCCAAAAGGTTCTTTTCAAAACTTTTTCCTGCATGGCATGATTTTTAAAATATATAAAAAAGAAACCTTACTGAAGCATTCTACGAATCGAAAACTAATTTGAATGCCTAATTTAGAACCCCATACATTGTTAATCCATTCATCAAAAAATCTTCTTGAAGGTTAAAAATCAGAATCAATAGCAGCAAAGAAAATAGCAACATTTAATCTTGTTCTCTCATTCCTATGGACAGCCTTCATATCTTCATTTGGGGAAAGGTGAAGAGATTTACAAGTGTCAGGAGGTACCGATCGTCTCTTCCTTCTCCGGTGTTCTGCCACTTTCTCCACTTCCTTTGGGGGCTCCCCCTAATACTCCTTCACCTTCCATTGCTGCCACTACGAAGTTTCTGCTAAACTCTGCAGAGGGCAGCAAACAGTTTCAAAGTCCTCTATAAAGACAACCTTATATGAAGGTTTATCTCCTGAATGCAAAACTTTTCTTGCAACTAGTTTCTCGGAAGAGTTTGAAGAAGAGCTTTTAACATTCCCACTAGTCGGTTCCATGCATTTATCACCATTTATGATATTGTTCTCTGTATTAATAGTGGTTGTCTCATCAACCGTATTCTTTTGAGTGCCTCTAGGGTCATCCGAGGCTGTCTTTCTTAATTCACATAAATGAAAATCAGCCTAAACTGCTGGAATCTAGTGATATCTAGAAACAAGTACAAAGGTCGGGAGAAAGAAACCACCAAAGAGCAAGAATAAAGGAGATAACAAAAAGAAGCCACACGAGTGCATTTAAATCAAATTGAGAAAGAAAGGAAAAAAGAAAACAAAGAGGATGTAGACACAATTGATGCAGACCCCCCAAAAAACTCTTTGGGGATCGCACCACCAAATCCACACATTCACTTTAGCGCAGGTAGGCCAGAATCTTGCGCCAAGTTGCAGACTGGCTTTAAGCTTTTCCAACTTCTTGCGCATCCATGATGTTAACTAGACAGGGAGTGGAAATGTACATATGAAATTGAGAGTTGACAAAGTAAGATAAAATTATTAATGTCCAAAAAGAGATCATAAGCGGGCCTAAGGGACTGAAGATATAAACAGAGACCTGAAGGCACCAGGACCACCAAACGGTGTCCAACAAAAAGGAAACAAACATAGCAAGAAGCAAGCAAAGAGAAACAACAATAGACAAGAGAGACTGCAAAACAACTAGTGGTTCATAGTTGTCAAAAGAAACTTGTTCTCATAGTCCACCAAACAACTAGTGATTCATGGTCTCCATCATTGTACTCATCTTGGAATACCCTTTATCCAAGATTGTGGTTCTCAATTTGTAGTCACCTGGAGGCACAACTGTTGATACTCCCCCTTTGCAACCACCTGCATCATCTCCTTATAATAAGGAGATCAAGCTACATGAAGTGGGATGCCATTTGAAATTTGTTTTGCCAACAGACTCCTCTATCTCCTCTTTCAAGCGTGCATTAAACAAATCTTCTATGAGGTTACTTTTAGTTGTCACCTTCTGTTTCCCCTTGCTGAGTTGTGCTTCAGCAATAGCACTACAAGTGGAAGAAGGTCTCGAGGCTGCTCTTGCCACTGATTTTGCTCTCTTTTGTGATATAGGAGTACGAATATGTGGCTGCCCTTGTATTTTCTGCTCATGCAACTACTGAAAACTTTGAATTTGTTTCCTACCGGATATGGTAGTATGCATTTCGATTCCCAAGTCATCTGGAAGACCTCAAAGCTTGTTGAACTCAATCCTATAATGCAGATTTTTAGCCTTCTTAAAAAACAAACAAGCTCCCACACATTTCCCTAGCCAAAATAGAAAGTGTGCATTAACTCTAGTGATGCTACCAAACCCTTCTGTATAACAAATGTTGCATTTGCACTTGTGTGACCACCAGATCATGTTGGGGTTGTTATTCTTGTTCTAAATTGTCTAAGAGGAGATTTAGGATTGCATGCACCCCTAGACCACTTTGTCAAAAGAGTAGAGGGACGATCAGGAGATGGTGGACTAGGTGGCCAACTGTCTATGGATTCAATTTGCTCATTCTCACCCCCCTCATTGGTCTCAAAATCATACTTAGGTTCGTAATCTGATCGGCTACTAGTGCTACTATGAGAACTAGTTTCTTGTTCCATCTCATCATCACTTGTTTCATGACTTTGGGAGCTCATTTTTGACACTCCATTTCTCCCCAAATGCAAAATAAAAATCAATAAATACATGGTTTCAGCCTATGGCCTACTTTTAATCTATAAAATCTGAAAAAGAACAAGAATTTAGAAAATGAAGCAACAAGAATCTACTTCAATCTAGAAATGAAATTTAAATAGTTGTAACAAAATGAGACAACAAGAAATGTGAAACTAAAAGCAATGAACATTTATTTGGAAATGAGAATATAAAATAAGAACTTAGTTATAAACCCTACCTTGCTTGAAAAATCTCTTCAACAAGGTGAAGAATCTTCTTACTCTTCTTGCTTTTTATCAATCCTCTTTGTCTTGCAATCACTCTTTTCACTCTTACAATCACCTTTTTCTCAACGCTTCACTCTTCTTCTTGTTGCAAAAACTCAGAAATAAAAAAATGAATACAAATGAATTGCAGTAGCATTTTGAAGCAATATTAGAGAAGAGATAGGCCCCATAGACCCTTAGGGTTAGAATAGAACCCATTAAACAATTCTTTTTTTAAATTGCACTTTATTATGTGAAATGATGGGGGACTCCTGGGCGTCCCTTGAGGGGCCGAGTGATGCAATTTCATCCTGCTATCCATCTAGGGAAGCTAGAACATCCTTGTGTTTTTTGGTAGAATGGTGAATATTTGGTGGTGCTACCAAGGATGCTGAAACATTGTCCCCCCGTTCTAGGCGTATCCACATTCAAGGTACGTTGGTGATTTTGGGTGATGGGATGCATCCCTAGGGTACACTACTCGATATTGATTTTGACACTTGGTAATTTTTCAATAAGTGTTGCCATCCATTCCAAAGGGAAAGACTGTTGGCAAGAAAAACTATACAACTACTTGAATAATGTCATTGATGACAACTTATATAATTCCACCCATCCTCAACCACATATGTGGTTTTTTATTTATCGTGAACAACTAGTTCTCAAGCCCTGCCACTTCTAATATGCTTTCAGTGAAAGGGATGGGGAAAGGGTCTTTAATGGTGACCGCATCGAGACATCTAAATCCACACAAATTTGGATTTGGTTTGCTTCTTTTTTCAGGGAGATGACAATGTGCGACACCATTCACTCATCTGTACCTTTAAAATAATTCTTGCATCCAACATTTTCCCTATTTCGTCTTGTTCCTTGGCAACATAGTTCTTCTTCATGCGGTACAACCTCTTCCACATAGGTCGTTCACTAGGTATGAGTGGGGATTTGGTGGACTACGCACAACTTTGGTGGCTTGCCTTTTAAGTCTTTGTATGTCCAAGACAATAAATCTTTATATTACTAAAATATCTTGATTGATGTTGTCTCTAGTACAGGGTCCCAGTCATCCTCGATAAGGATTACCTTTGGGTCATCTTCCTTCTCAAGGTTCACCTTCTCTATGCTTGGTTCCTCATATTTTCTTTGCCCCTCTCAAATCAATGGGTTTATAATCTACCCTCATAGTGCCTTGTATTCACCGTACTCTAGTGGTAATGTGTCACTTTCTAGTGCTACTTCAGTTCCTAGCATGTTGCAGTTGGGATGAAAAACTTCATAGTCTTCCATTTGCTAGTGGAACAACCCATTGAAGGAATTGGCTACGTTTTTTGAATAGTTCTCCAACTTATATACCCCTGGTCATTGGGTTCCATTCCTCCTTCCATGTCAAATTCTCCTCCTTAAGACTTGGAGTCTAATGCGAGATCCTGGCTGATTGCCTGGTTTTGCAAGTCAATGACATACTTATTATTGTCACTTTTGATTGAGTGTGTTGTTCTTCTAGTGTGGATGGCTTTTGTAGTTATTAGCCAACCTTTTCCTAGAAGGGCATTGCCGTCCTTCTTTTCCAATGAAATAATCACGAAGTCCCAAAAGAACTTTTGGGTCACTAACTTCCTTTTGGGCCATAAGCGGTCTAATTGGTTAATGTTATCTTGGTTGACACCTACCAAATGGAAGGGTGATGGCAAGACTGTTGGCTTGCCAAGTACTTTTTGTGTTTCCTCTAACATTACGTTTGTGTTGGATTTTCGGTCCACAATTGTGCTTGTTAGTTTTTATCCCATTATCTCCATTTTGACCACCATCAGGGTCCTCTTGATGCGAACCGCTAGTAACGTTGGTTTGTGATGGGATTGCCTTTCTATTCCTTAGCTAGCTTTCCATTGTCAGTTGGCCTATCATTGTCCTAGTCACCATTGTTGTTACCAACCACGTTGGTTATTGCCACCTTTAATCGTGGCATGGCTCAAGAAGGTTTGCCACTTGTATATGTATAGTGGTTTGCAACATTTGCCACATAATGTTTGTTCATATTCTCATCATTGGGAAGTGCTAGCAGTGCCATGCAGCATTCTTTATTCCTCCTTCATTACCTAGTTGTTTCTTTCAATTTTTCTTTCTCCATGCAGGGGTCAAGATACGTGGCTTATTTCGCTTGCCTCTTTATGATTGCCAACACCTCTTCTCTTGGGTTTATGATGTCTAACATGTTTGACCCTTTTTGTATGGACCAGTCAATGTCCTTGTGATTACATAGACGACACCATTTGTACAACATACTTTTGCCTCCTTGCCTGCCTCGCAGTCCTATGTGAAGTGGTTGTTTGGTGGCATGTCCAACATTGCATCATGGGTTGCCCTTTGCATCATATTAGATGTGGCTTTTGGGTGTGTTTTTATTGCTATTATTGTTGCTATTATTTCCTTGTTGATTATTGTGGTACCCATTGGGCAAGGCATTGGATTTTGTAGCATTGGGTGGTGTGGTGGGTGCAATTGTCCGTTCTCCTTGGGTGAAGAGCACTTGGGTGTTCTTGGTCTTCAACTTCTATGAGCACTCCTTAATGGAGTGGCCCAGTGCTTAGTAGATGTCGCTGAATGACTTCTTCAGGTAGTTCGCCTTTGTATGACCTTTAAATTTGCAGCTAGTACACACAACTCTTTACCACCTCTGGTAGCTTCCTTTTTAGCTCTCATATCCTTCAGCATTTGCATCACGCCCTTTCAGACAGTTTGCATGGTCTTGATTCTCTGTCATTTTCGCCTGTATTATTCACCATCACTAGCTTTTTCTTTCCTTAGGATCTCTTGTTTTCACTTTTAATGTTTATTGTGCAGTTATTGGCATCTGCATAGGAAGAAGGGGTGCCATTTTCATTTTATTCTATAAGGATGTAATCGGTCCTTCAATCAACCACCTTTTCTTCAATTTGTTGGTTGGTTGGTTTCCATTTATAAATGGGTTTTCTTGAGCTACGATGGTAGGCCTGTATCCTTTTTTCGTGTTGTTGATCTCCGCTACCTCTTCATTATCATCTCAAAGTAGTTTGAATTCTTCCTAAAATGCCTGCCTTAAGTCATTCCAGAATGTTTTGCATGTTCTTGGCTGATTTGTTAACCATTTGATGGTGATCCTTTGTAAGGTGGTAGGGGATGCCTTTAACCAATTGTCTTGGTCAGCTTGGCCATTGGCCTTCCATATGGTTACACATGTTTTGCAGTGGAGGACAAGCTCCTCGGACCCATCTCCCATGAACTCAGGTGGTTTTTTCTTCTTCGGAGTATCTGACATTTTTCTCGTTCTGTTTGGAACTTGTGTATTTGTAGCTCTTTGTCGTTCCCCCAATGTCGTTCACAACTCGTTTTCCTCCTCTGTATTGTGCTCCCTTCTCATGGTTTTTGGTTTTAGCCCCCTATTATTGATACCTCTAATATTACTAGGTTCTCAAAACCTAACACAGTTTTATCAAATAGGTTCGCCATGTAGCAGTATAGGTTTTTTTCTTTGTGGTCTTCCTCCCGTGCAAAGGACAGGGATGATCCGCTTGGTAGGGAGTTGGTCTTCAAGTTCTTCTTATTGGTCACCTCCCGTATTGAAGGTTTTTTGACTTGGTCGGCAAGGTCTTCCTCTATTGCATTTGTGAATGGTAAATCCCTTGCAATTTTTTATCTGCTTTTGCCTTGTAGGTGGTGTTTTGCCTTCTTTGCTAGTAGGCCTTTGTCTCCTTTTACTTAGGCTCTTGCTTCATAGAGGACTTAGAAATTCTTCAACAATTTCTACAACCGTCGTCGCCTCTCACTTTTACTCTTCGATTTGCAGAGGTCTTCTTGCCAAGGTTTATGCTTCCCTCTCTGCTTTTGTCTCTCTCCTTGTATGTCTTCTTCTGTCCTTGTTTGGCAAAATGGGAATTGATTATTCGAGCTGCCGGAGGTATGATGCCTATTTGTGTCACACTCGTCCTCCCTCTAGTTCCTCTCTTTGTACCATTTCAGTATTGGTTCCCGACATTGTTCCCATTGCCTTTCCGCATGCTGTTCTTCTATTCCAACAAAATTTTGTGCAAATAATCTTGTGATGCTTCCGAGGAGATCAAGACAACTGGTCGCAATGAGAGTTCATTGCGTACTGTGCCTTTAGGGATCACTTTGATGAGCTTCCCTCTGCATGTACTGGTCGACTGAATCTTTCGATGCGTGCACCAGGTCTTGCATCAATTGATCTTCCCTTGTTACTTCCTTTTCTTCAACATCACTGTCAGTTATGAGTACTTGCTGTTCCAACAATCGGTCCATTACTCTGCCATCACACCTTTTGTTTATCTGATCTCCAAGTTCGAACAGGCAATGATGTCACAATATTTACTCGCTATGGGTGTATTATTTCATGCAAAATCAGCAGAAATATTCAGTAGAACATGAATAACATATAACTCGAAATAACACAGTATAAATAACTCTCGTAGAAAATAATTCTTTTCATAACATGCATGTGAACAACATATGACTTGTTCCATCCCGAATACAAATAGTGCTTGGTGGTTGGTTAAGACTGCCAACTGTCAGCAACTGATACACCTTCGTAACAAATGTTTTATTATTCTTCCAAGTTTAATGAACTAAAATATTATTTGATTGAGAATGGCAGATTTTTTGTCTACAATGGTCTTCTAAAATTGAAGGGAAGCTCATTTCTGTTGGCTCTGGAAATCTTTGGCACTTATCATTGATAGGATACTCTCCTATTAGTAGTTTATGGCCGCAAGATTTCCAAAGCTGATGTGATCCAAACATCACTATTTTTTGCTGTCATGGATAAGTTTTTAAGGTGCATCCGAATCTACAGCAAAAAGAGCACTCATATAATTGTGTTCGAAAACGATTCATTAATTTTTCTTGGGTCAGTTTTATTGATGTGCATACCATTGTTTCATATTCCAGTCTTCTGGCTTTCATCTTTGCGGGAAACTTTCCAGTTTTGATATTTCTTATCCCAGTTTGTCAGGGCTTAGCAATCTCAAGTATGCACTGACACATAAAATAACCTTTAGTCAAGCCTATCATATTTTTTTGCAATCCAATAGAGGCATAAGCAACATCATATATAGATAACTCGAATGGATTTGCATTGGTTTTAAATATGGTCATTGGTGACAAACTTTGCAAGTCAATAAGTCAAAACTTAAAAATTGAAGCATATTTTTTAATTAGTGGATTCAATTCTTAATAATTGAATGATATATAGTTTGTCCATAACAAGATTCTTAACTCTTTCTGAAATAGATTACTAGCGGCCTGGTTGAGTACAACTTTTAGTTGAAAAATTAGCTCTTAAAGTGTTGGAGGTAACAATCCGAAATATGAAGTGTACCAAAGGGTGGAATAATTAACTTATCCTGCAGTTCAGCTGCTTTTGGAACAAAATTATTATTTCTTGGATCAACCGAAACATTATATCATGCTATTCTGTAGTAGGTTATTTCACTTCACCATAGTAACATTGTTCAGAGTTGAATCAGTTGCAAAAGGAGCCGTTGGAGCTCCATTCAGATATAGTGGGTGTATATGTCTCAACCAGGACACTTTGTTTTCGTTCATGCCATTGCCCTGAGCTTTTCTAGATTTATCATTTAACAGTTATGCCATGTGGCATGCTAATGCTATGAAGCAGAAGCTGTGGTTTATTTGAACCAACGTTGCTTTGCATTGACACTGTTTCCAGCTTTAACAGGTCTCCCATGTCTAATGCCCTGAAGCAGATCCTGTGGTTGATTTGACTCAGCATCTCTTTGCATGGACAGTGTTTTATGTATCTAAGAGTATTTCAAGACAATCAATAAGGTTTCATTAATGATTTTAGGCTTTCATGCCTAGTTAAAACCAACTTCCTTTTCAAAGTTATTTGTATTAGTTATCAATGTTCAGTTTATTTTCTTAGTGGAACTAAATTTTTGTTTGAGGAACAGGGTTGTTGAATTTTACTTTGAACTGCAGATTGGGGATATGCATATATTAGAACAAGAAATATTAGACAGGGAAGAGAAAAATCTAAATAAGGAAGAGGAAGATGTCAGTGAGGAAGGCGAGCAAATTGGATATATTAATGATCTTGAGATGAATGATGAATTATATGACAGTGATGGCTACGAGTGTCAGGTTCAATATGAAAACTTCCAAGTTCCAACTACCCAAGAGAGTTTTGTTATTGTGTTGATTTAAAGATATCACATGCACTCCACACACACACGCACACAGAGTCACGCATCTGCATGCATGCACTCACTCACAATCACTCACTTTACTTTTTAATTAGATGAGCTCCTTGTTATATTGTCTTCAGTCCACCATACTAATTGAGATTGGTGGTGCTGGCAGACTACAGGTGAAGGGGATCTTCTCAGCTATGCTATGCATACAGGGAAGGAGGTAAAAATGAAGAACACTTACTTCGACTAGTAGTTTGCTAATGTTTGACATAGCATTTTGAATTTAATTAATTCATTGTCAAGTTGTCTAAACACCTTGCATCCTGATGTTTGCTCATTTTAGGGACCGAGTCCATTGTCTGCCTATGGGCTTTGTTGGCTTTGGCAACATGAACACTGTACATTGCATATAGTTTTACAAATTACGTGAATATGATTACAAATGGATAAAGAGAATATCATAATATATTTCGCTGTGCACCACGGAAAATGAGCTGTACTACTATAATTAGGAATTATATATCATTTCAGTGAACTTTTAAAATTTTTCATTTGCAATCTCTACAATGCATTGCTGTGTATAACATTGAAGCACATATTTCTTATTTTGTGGACAATGTTCAACTATTTTTTATGCAACTTTGGCCACTGATTTCATCCGTATTTGTGGTGCCATTTTAATCTGCCTGATTTACTTTTTACAGTTTCAGGTTTACTTACCTTGAAGTTATTTTTTGTTGGAGATGATTTAGTGATTCCCATAACCGTAAGTTTTATCATTAAATTTTAAGTGACATTGACTGATTTTGGTCAATTCTGTGTATTAATTTGTTTCTTAGATTTGTTTTTAAGTTGGTTCCTCTGCCCACTTAAAGAGCCACAATCTGTTGGTTAGTTAAGCTCGTCCTATTCAACCAATCTTTAGGAGACAAATATTAAACGGTGTATGGTCTACAATAAAGAATCAGGACCAAATCATGTTTATTAAATGTAGACAGTGTTAAATAGATTTGAAGAACATAGAGGATAATCCAAGATTCACGGTTCCATAATGTGCTATTGAATAAGTATTGTGATTCACACTTTATAAATCTTACTCAAACCTCATTCAATGCTTCCCTGGTATCCACTTAAGGAAGAGAATGAACATTTCTTATTTGTACTGGAATATAAATGTTGTCAAAAGTGTAAGAGACTATTATTGGTGCTTCCAACGTAACTTTACCAATTACATCGGTTAATTTGTATCAAGTGCAAGAACTTTAAGTTGTTACTTCTAATAAACTGCTTGATTTTAGGGCACCAAGATATATGAAGCAGTGGATGCTATGCAAGGGTCACCAATCACTTTTTCAATCTATAAAATGAGGTATGAGATACTGCAGATACAAATTTCCTGAAGTGAGGATATCTCCTTTCACAACATATACAGTAAAAAGGAAACTAGATTCAAAAGCAATGCTATGGATTATCACAACCTAGCTAATCCTGAAGCTAAATACAAACAACCAAACATCTTTTCCTAACGGGCTAGTTACTTTAAACTATCCAGCCATCCATTTTTCTCATGGCCTTGAAGAACAAAAACAATATATGGGGCAGAATCAAGTCTTGGTGTTTCTACATGTGCTGTAATGTAGATTGTCAAAATCATCCATAAATATTTCCTAGGATCATTTTCTGTAATTTATTTAAAGATAGAATTCTGGAGTTTTTAGAATGCCATAAATCCGAAACCGTAGATTCTTAGATTAACAAGAGTATAATAGTAGCATTGATCTCATAGTAAACCAAAGAACAAAGAACCTTCTCCCCCCATTACCAAAGACATGAAGGGGAAACACTAGGTAACCACTCTAACTATTTCACAATAATTCCTAAGCATATTTGGTTCTCTCCCTTGAAGGATGTATCAACTAAATTTTGACATGGCCTCAAAATGTAAACCTGCTCAAGCTGGTATGGTGGAATCTTAGGATGCTTGGTGTGACCTTTCATTGCAGCCTATAGGATCTTAGAAAATTTAATATTACTCAGTTGCTTTTCCCTTTAAGGAAGCACGGGACACCCTGTAAATGTCCCATTTTCCAACCCATTCATCATGATGTATCATTGGAGCTTTTTTCCTTGGCCCTGTGGTTTATCCAAGGCTTTTGGGGAATTGGAGTGAGTTTTGGCCTAGGTGATTCCAGTTTCAAGCCAATCTGAGTTGATTCAATAGGCTTTTCAAATACTTACTAGTTATAGTAAGTCATCAATGCTCATAATTTTTGGCATTTTAGTATTGGAGTTGGAGTGTTTTACCAAGATCTTTCCAATGAGCTATCACACATGGTTTCCAGACTTCTATTATTAATTTAATGCCAAAAGATTAAATTGTTATTAATATAGTGATCACTAAATTGAAGTACATTTTAATATCTGACTTGATTATTATTAAAAGGCCAATTTATTCTTTTATATGCAAAATGATATTTTAAAAAGGGAATTCAAGATGAAGAGAAACGTTGGTGAAAGCGAAGAGTCACATGGCTATTCTTTAAAAGAATAAAGTGAAGCTCATTTGTTTATGCTTGGTTTATGTTAATGGATTTCTTTTCTCTCTTGGAGAGTTCTAGAAAGCTTCAGCTTACAACAGGTTTGAGGATGGAAACCCTTGAGCAAGGAGGCAGTGGATGAGAGGCCATTGTTTTCTTGAGATATCACACGGGTATCTCACTTGTTCTTAAGTTTTTTATTTCCCTTATCATCCCATTTGACTTTAGTTTTTGTGTTTAAGATAGGATCTTGTCATTGTTCCGCTGAGGGTTTTAAATGCAATATTATTTTCAGAATTTATATTTTCAGCTGGATATTTCTATTTTATTGAAATAATTGGAAATCTATTGCTATAAATTAGTTGTTGAAATTTCTATGTTGAATTTTGGTGAAAATATCTGTTGGAGATATTATAGTGAAATGAGAACTAGCTTTTCTGCCAGCCCATGAGGTTTCCTGAGTAACAGAGTTACCAGCAGTTCTGAAACTTTTTATCAGATTTGGGAAATAGGTTGCTTGATGAGAAATTATTTTATCCGCTATTATACCTGATTATTGTCAAATAAATTACAGAAGTTCAAACCATCTCTATTGAGAGAATATTTGCTCAGGAAAGACTGTTGTATTATTCTTTTGCTTGAAGTTTCTGAAGATTGATTAAATATTTGGGTTGGCGGTTTGATGTGTGACAGCTAAAGATTGGCATATATAATCGTTTATTAAGAACACAGTTTTTCTACAGTTTGACTTATAACAAAGAGGAATTATGATTTTTTTTGAAAGTGCAGCTCATTAAAGTTAGCAAAATTATTATTGAGTGGCTCCTTAATTTTAAGCAAAGGCAGATTAATGTGCAGCAATTTAAGTATTTCTTTTTGGCCATCCCGCGTAATGTCTCCCACGATCATCCCACTCGCTCCTGCATCCATGATGACTGCGTGTAGAGTGGTTGTCCCTTGCCTGTGTTCGATTGCAGGTTGCAGGTGTTCCCTGGCTTCACTTCTCTTCACTGGTCCCTGCGTTTTTCACTGCCACGGGCCCTCGTGTTTGCCTTTGCCTTTTTTGCCTCTTCCATTGGCGTTTGTTACTACCATTTACCACTGTGCTCCGCGATTGGTTTTTATGTCGCCATGCATTTGTTTTACTCTTGCGTTTTGACTGCACACTGGATTCTATGCGAATTATTGCTTGTGTGACGGGAGGTTTTTGGCTTGTCTATGTGACTTTTCCTTGCTCATGTGACAAGGGATTTTCCAGTGTGTTTGCTCCTGTCCGCCTTGTTCTCTCTTGGCAACTCTAATGTGATTTATAGGTTGTCTGATGTGTCTGTTACAATCACATGACTCAAAGTTTCATTCGGGGTTGTCTGGATCTTCCTCCAAGTTGGGCTGCTCGAGTTTGCTTGGTGTTTGTCTATTGCTCCGTGTGTGTTGTTGGGGTTTTCTCTATGTGTGATTACCGGATTACCAGACTCAGGTTTTCTTTCTAACCCTGTTGTGCTGCATAGCCCGAGCTTCCTGCATTTTTTTGTTCGTTCTTCCCCATGGGAACTATTGTCCCTCCATGAGAGTCAAATCCTGTTTCTGCTTTGGCTTCACCCGCTATCCCTGCGCCCTCCTTGACCTATCATAGGCTCTTTGACAGACTGGATAAAGTTGAAGTTGAGAATCAATATCTGAAGAATTAAGTGCTTACACTCACTAAGACTATTGCTGTAATTAAGGTACATGTTGAGTCAAACTCATCAAACCTCTCCAATATCTCGACCACTCTCATTTTTGACACTGCTGACATCAAGATCCATTTTGACATAGTCATAGAGCGTCTTGGGGACCTTGATACTTTCAGCGAACAACATAATGAATTCGTGACTAAACACACTTTTCTTTTATCTGAGATTGAATACAAGGCCAAATATTGGGTGTTAGTTTGCACCAATCCCCATTTTGCCCCTCTTACGGGTGTGGAAAAGATTGTCCAGAGGCAGCTCACCGAGGAGTGTTGGAGACAGGTCCACGAACTTAACCTTAGGGTTCGTGGCCTCCCTAGTTTCACTATTGATCGTTGACTTGGACACTCCTTTCTCCTAGAGCAGCTAGGCATCTTAGATATTACTTTAGACAAGTGTTTGTTGACCCCTTTTTTGCGGTTCCTTTCACTTTCTGATAGGTTATGGGCTCTTCGATCGAAGAGGAAGCTATTCCCTCTTCCTTAGAAGATCTTTTTGGACGAGGATTTTAGTAGAGACAGGTGGTAGAGTTGAGACACTCTAGGGGGTTGTGGCTGAGACTAGATGGGCTGATAAGTGGGTTGTGATCGGAAACCTCAGGGCTATTATTCAGGATTCCCCCCCTAGCAGATGAGAACAAAGATAGGCTCCTCTAGCTAAATGACAGTCACGTCAGCAGTCACATGGTAGAGAACCTTCGTTTCTCTCCATGTCAATTGTTGGAATGGTAATGACACTCTTTGGTCATTACCCAATTTGTTTTCTGATGCAATTGGTTCAGCGAATATTTTAGTGGTCATGGAGACTCATGAGGGTCGACCCTCTCCTAGGGTTCTCTGGTCATCAATGGCTATCTATTTGCAGAGAGGAGGTTCGTGCTTCTGGTGGTGTAGCTTGTCTGATCAGAGATGACCTCGTTAGTGCTACGACGGTGTTTCACTCTGACATTGTAGCTAGATTTATGTCGATGTAGATCAGCCGTATTGGTCATTGTCACAAAGACATATTTATAGCAGTTTGTTATTTCTTGCTAGCCACCTCTCCGTATGCCATACATAACCCAATGCTTCTTTGATTTGTATGAGTGTATCTCCAAGTTTTTAGGCTTGGGAGACATCATCATCCTAGGGGACTTTAATGCATGAACTAGAGATCTTTGGACCCCTCTCCATGACGTATTTTGGACTCGACTTGCACTCGTGAGACTGATCCAACCAACATGGGTCTACAATGACACTCTGAGGACTTGCTTGGGCCTCTCTATTGTTATGGTCACTATCTCCTCCAACTTTGTGAGTCTTCCGATTTGTCGATCTTGAATGTCCTCTCTTGCTTTCCAAGTTCTGAGCTCTTCAATTACTGGCCTCACTATGGGGGCATGAGTGTGGTTGACTACACTCTCGCGCTAACCTCTTTTGTCCCCTCGGTTAGCAGTTTCATTGTCACCCACCTCCCTTTGGTGGACCACTCCATCCTTAGTCTCGTGGTTCGCTTTGCTCCATCGCGCCCACCCCTCCGCTTCACTCCTAGTCCCTATTGTTAGGCCCTCGTACCACTTTCTACTTCTTAGAGTGCAACTGCTATCTCTTCACCCTTCACCTCAAATGACTTCTCCCCCTAGATCGCTTGTCGGATGTCTCCCATGCTACATCTTTTTTTGACCTTGTGGATACTAACATATGGGAGTCAACACACCTGTCCATCCCCCACCGCACTTCTCCATCCGACCTCAGCTTAGTTAGCCGGAAATCTTGTTGCATGAACTAGTGGTGTGACAACGACTGCAAATCTTTCCACCTCTCCTTTCATGCTTCCTTTGCGACACATTCCCCCTCCTACACTCAGTTGCATTCCTCTTACCAACACCTTCTTCG
Source organism: Cupressus sempervirens (assembly GCA_028749045.1). Classification (NCBI taxonomy): domain Eukaryota; kingdom Viridiplantae; phylum Streptophyta; class Pinopsida; order Cupressales; family Cupressaceae; genus Cupressus; species Cupressus sempervirens. The sequence goes on from CM053785.1 coordinate 501,454,831, forward strand.
CTTCAAGAAGCGGTCGTTCATGGCCTTGTAGTGTAGATCTCTCTGTGACACTCGCTTGTGATCCGAAAACCTTCTGACATACCTTGTTGCCCCGCCATGCTCCCTCGCCCCCGCCCTCTACCCTTGATTGGCATTTGTTGGTGTCCCATACCTCCACCCTTTATGATATCCCAGGTTAGCTGCCCACTCATCCCCCCCACCACCCCCATCTTTTTGCTCCCTCCACCATTTGTGAGGCCATCAGATTCATGAGATGCAAAAGAGTCACTAATGAGGAAGAATTTCAGGCAGAGCTTTTCAAGCTCGGTACTTCGATCTTGTGTTCCTTTCTTTTGGTACTCTTCAATAGAGTGGTTTGCATTGGGTTCCCTGATTCTTGGTTGAGACATGTGATTTATCCGATCTATAAGTCTGGGTTGGTTTCAGAACTCGACAATTACATAACCATCATGATTGGGCATACCTTTGCCAAGCTTTATGCCACAATTCTGAATACTATATTTTTTGGACAGCTTGATAGGAGACAGTGTTGTGCTAGAGGATAGGTTGAGTTCCGTACTAATTTTCAGACTTTGGATCACATATTGACGTTGCGGGCTGTTATTAAGGAGGCTTGACATTGTGCTACGAAAGTCTATTGCTGTTTTGTTGACTTTTGTAAAGCTTTTGACTTTGCTCCCCATGAGGCCCTTTTCCAGAGGCTTAGAGACATTGATATTTCAAGCATTCTTCTAACTACGATTATGAGATTGTATGAGACAGTGGTTAGTAGAATTAGGACTCCTGAGGGTTTCTCTGATCTGATTCACAACACCATTGGGGTGAAGCAGGGCTGCCCACTCTCCCCCACTTTATTCGGTATCTACATCGATGAGCTCGAGGCCTTCCTTAGTGAGGCTTCGCTCCCCGTTGACGGTTGCTACTTACACCAGGTTCTTATCTCCGTTCTCCTCTTTGCCAATGATGTGGTTCTTCTAACCTCCTCCCGAAGGGGCTCCAGAGACTTATTGATGGGTTAGCCTCTTTCTGTGACCGATGCTAGCTTGTTGTGAAGTTGAGCAAGACTCAGGTTATGGTCTTCAACTGCTTGAAGACTTCTTATCTTCACTTTACTTTTTAGGGTCAGGCGATCGAGATTGTATCATCATACACTTATCTCAAGGTTAAGTTCTTTGGCTCTCACTTCAGCATGACGCCCACTCACCTGTCCAAGGTTGCTAAGGGGATGGGCTCCGTTGCCCTTTTGGAGAGACAGTGCTTCTAGCATCACTTTTAGGACACATTGTCCAAGCTATCTCTCTTGGATTCTCTGGTTAGACCAATAATTCTATATGGCTCAGTGGTTTGGGGACCCTCACTTCTCGACTTTGACTGGGCATTTGTTGAGCGGGTCTAGACCCTTCTCTGTTATATTATCAAATGTCGCTGGTACACCTTGCACAGTATTATTTTGACTGAGTTTAGTGCTCACCCTTTTAAGCTTAGGGCTATTTTCAATTTTATTCTCCACTGCCTTAGAGCTTTGTGGACTCCGCAGATGACTGTCACAGATACTCCTATCTCGCATATTGCTCCTCCACTAAGATCTTAGAAATCATGACAAAGGTTAGATAATTTACCATTATGATCGACCTTGAATGTAATGATCTTATTCTCCAAATGTTTGAATGAGTATGTCAGACAAGATATCTATAGATAGTACATTGTCACTACCTGGAGTAATCCTCCTAGTGGATTACATCCTAAGATGGCCTTCTATGCAAAGCATTTTCTTCTGATTCAAAATGGAGTTATTGTGCATCTTGATTATCTTTATCAGCACTGGTGTCATGCCCTGCGTTTCTCTTTGGGCTCCTTTAGAGTTGGCTTTCACTGTCGTCGAGTCCAAACTAACCACCATATTGATAGAGATGATCAGATTTGTAGATTGTGTACTTTGGTGGAGGTTGAGACCAAGACCCACTTTGTAGTTCGCTGCCCTATTTACTATGAGATCAGAGGGAGATTTTACTGTTTATTCAGAGTTTGTTTTTCTCTTTTATCATTCTTCATCTATGTTGATCAGCGATGTCTTGCACATTATTTACAAGAGGCTACCCAACTTCGTGAATAGTCCTTTCAGTCAGTAACACCTCAGGGCCATACCTCCGACCAGCTCATCACAACCTTTTTCTCCCCTTTGTCTCCTTCATGGGGTGTGAAAAGACCATCTAGTATTACTCCCTCTAGATCGGTCAGACATTGTACCAGTCTCTTCAGGCAGTGGCACCCCTCCAGTTGTTCTCGGCGATGATCTATGACTCTAAATTGTCCTCGGTTATATCCTTCTGTGACTGATTTCTTTGTACCAAGGTGGGATCCTTGGTCCTTACCTTGGTTTTCGTCTTGTTTTTTTCTTCGTAGTCACCTTTTGGTGCTCTTGCTTTGGCCAGCTCTTTTGTTTGTATGCTCAGTCCCATAAACCCTTTGTGGTTTCTGTTGGACACTAATATTATTATCTTATCTTGGTTGAAATCAAGAAGCATCATTCAAACTACGTGAAAGCTTATATTCACACCGTTATATCCTCAATCCTTGATGAAAATGTTGAAATATGTAAATAGCTGCAATCAGATTTGTTGGTCATTAGGAGGAAGGATTATTACATATGAATTCTTCAAAAGAATAGTTGAGCACAAGTTAGAATTGTTCAAGGAGCACATGACTAAAAAGGAATTAATATACTTACTAGGCTTATTTGTTCTAAGATCTCTGGAAATGAGCAAAAACAAATTGAGAAGACAGCAGATTTGTTCTATATGCTAGTTGGACACCGAATCATATTTGTAAGGATTATAATGAAGATAAGGCAGCCAAAGAAATTTAGGTCAGCAATGAAGAAGATCAAAATCTCACAGTGTTGCCCCTACAAAATAACACAAATATTGGTATTGATCATACAACTCTCTATATTGGTGACTTGGAGGAGGTTATAGGCAAGCATCTTAGAGAGGATGGTCTTACTCAAAAAGAGGGCGTGTTGGAGACTTGACATGATGAGAATTTGCTTGAAAATGATGACATGACAACAATCCTGTCCTTGCAGGCAAATCAACCAAACCAAGACTTTGAGGCCTTTGATGTTGTTGATGACACCCTTGTGAGAAGTGATGAGCCATGTATTCTTCATAACAATAATTCTTATAGGCATGATAGTGAGATAGATGACCAAACAAAGATGGCATCCCAGTATGATGATGTTTAGGATGACCAATCAGAAAATGCACTTCACAATGACAATGATGAGAAACAATCCTTGAAGAAGAAGCTGAAAGTTGCAAAAGATATGATTGTTGCAGTCTTCATGTGCTATGATGGCACTCACATAAACATTGAGAATTTTTACAACAAGGTCCAAATGGAAAGAGGAAAAAGGGAATGCAAAGTGATTCTTGTGTTGCTGATTTACAGAGGGCCAAAGTAGTCTTTGAGTCTTTGAAATCAGATAATTTATGTTTGTTGTCAGACAAGGATTGTATTTTAAAGGTTGCTGAACTATATGCTGGTCAATTAAGGGAAAAAGGGGATGAGTTTGATAAGTTTGGTAGGGAGCTTAAGGATGCTTAGGAGGCATTCGATAGTATAAGGGTTGCTCTTCATAAAGAGGAAAATCAGATTCTTGCCACCAAGCAATCCAGGGAATAGGAGATCAAATGAAGGCATGAATTTTCCAGGAAGTGATTAAGGAGCTTGATAAAATTGAGCAAACTTATGACTTGGATAGCTGTCCCAAGAAATTGTTGGAACTGCTAGAACATCAAGATAAGATGGAAATCATTTAGTTGATTGATAATTTCTTATTTCAGGTGGACTCTTCGTGCTGGATGAGTAAGATCTTTCCAATTCACATGACAAGGATGAGATTGATTGCAGGGTTTGGAACCCAAGTACAATTAGGGGTGACAAGTCTTGGCCACGGGCACAGAGTGATGGGGTGATATCGAAAGTTAGTATTGCATCTCATTCTTCAGTCAGCATATACACGGTTTCAGATTCTAGCTTATACATGAATGAGATGGATTCTATGCTTTAGCAGCTGAATAGATCTTGGTTGAGGATTGATGAGATTTATATCTTGATCATTACGCATGAAACCAATATACTTAGGTGCATTTCAGATTGATGATGGTAGTATTAGCCTCCCCACACCCTTTTTGTTGATTTCAGCTATTGAGTAGTTTCATTCCTTCATTAGTTTTTCGGAATGGGTAGTTATAATGGATGCTTTGCAATTCCATGGGAGATCATTCATAGATGGAGAGTTGTCTAGCGTTGATAGCTTCATTACATATTTATATCTCCTCATATCAATAGTCATGACAGCGTGATATTGTGGGATCCAAGTATTTCCATGGTTGATGCAATATTTTAGTGTGGTATTGATGAGTGGCTTCACAATTTCGGATATATTGCTTGGTCAACTTCTTGAACGACAACAATACTTTATGGTCCTTGTCGGATCTCTTTCAAGATGCCATTGGTTACATTGACATCGTCTTGGTTATCGAGACTCATGAGAGACATGTCTATCCACTTCCTAGTATTCCAAATTTCTAGTGGTGGTTCGCTTACAGTGATGAGGTCAGGTTCTCAGGTGGGGTCAAGGGGTCCGGTGGGGTCACTTGTCTTGTTAGGGTCTGCCATATCTGCACGACTTCCGTTACATACTTTGATAGCTTCACTGGTTTCTTGTGGATCCATCTTAAGGTGGAGGACTCTTCTAGTGACATCTTCATTGGAGTTATTTTTTTTCAGCCACCTTGCCTTATGCTTTGCACAATTCTAAAAAGGGGGACTCCAATATTGACTTACAGGACTATATCAGTAGGTTTTCTGCTATATGCGACATCATTGTTTTAGGGGAATTCAAAGCCAGGGGTAGAAATTTACAGACCCCCCCTCCATGATTAGGCAATTGATTCAGTGTGCACTAAAGAATCTGATCTTCACTCCATGGGTTTACAACATATCTCCGATGATAAGGATGATCCTCTGACTCGTTACGACCACCACTTGCTACAATTATGTGAGTCTTTTGACTTGGTGATTCTGAATAGGCTTGCCTATTTTCCTGATTCTAGTCTCTTTACTTGTTGGCCTCATTACAATGGTGCGAGCGAGGTGGACTATGCCCTATCTTGTGCCTCTTTCATCTCCTCTGTTAGCTACTTCTCCATCTCCCGTCTTCTCTTGGCCAACTACTCCCTTTTCAACCTCACCATCAACACCTCCGCCTGCCCCCGTTCCTCCCTTGACCCCCGCCCGGCCCTCCCCCCTTCTGTGTTGCTTTCCCCTCACACTGTTTTATCCTTTGTTGATAGTGATCGTGAACTTTTCACCTTCCACCTTAAATAGTCTCTTCACCAATCACCCTTTACTGACACCTCTTGTGCCTTCTGCCATGTTCGACCACCTTGCCACGACCATTGATTAGTCAATCGTATGCTTCCTCCCCCATCACTTCACCTCCTCTCGCACCCCATCGCTCACATTCCTCTCTGAACCAATGGTTTGTCGACGACTGTAAAACCTTCCACCGCATGGTCTGCATCGCTTTCTCCTCCAAGTCCCCTTCTCTCTTGTTGAGGCTCTCTTATTGTCACCTTCTTCATTGTAAGAAGCACTCTTTCCATCGCTCATAGTGCAGGTCCATCTACACCTCCCTCTTGTTGTCCCCCTATCTCTTTTGGCACACTCTCTTTGCTTGCCATAGTCCACCCCTCTCCACCCTGGATCTTTGTGCACTTGCCTCTCACACCTTCACCCTCTACGACATCCCCGACCAGCGCCCCATCCACCTCATGCCCACTTCCCTTTGTCATCTCTTCACCTTCACCAACATTTGTAAGGCCATTAGATCCATGCATAGTAGTAGAGCAACTATCAAGATTGGTATTTCGCTCTTCAGTTCTTTCTTCACCATCCTCTTGGTCAAGGTACATCATCCATCCAGTCCACAAAGTTGGGCCAACCTTGAACTCCGATAGCTACTACTATTCTTCAAACTAGTCTCTCTGGCTAGAGGCCAGGTTGGTTTTAGAACAAACTTTCAGACTATGGACCACATCTTGATACTTTCGATTATCATTGAGGCTAGACACTGCTCAGTAAAGGTATATTGTTGCTTTGTGAACTTCCGTAAAGCCTTCAACTTTGTTCCTAGGTGGCCTTACTTCAGAGACTGTGATATTGGGATTCTAGAGATTTGCATGACTACTATAATGAGACTTTATGTGTGTGTTTTTTGTCGATTCAGGACCCCTCAGGGATTGTCCAATCCTATTCAAAGCACTATCAGTGTGAAGCAAGGTTGCACACTAACCCCCACTTTGTTTAGCATACATTGACGAGCACGAGGCATTCCTCAACAACTTATTGCTCTGCAATGATAGTTGTTATTTGTTTTAGTTCTTCGTTGTCATCCTTTTTGCTTATGTCGTGGTCCTTCTGGCCTCCTCTCCTAAACCCCAACAACACCTTTTATGTAATGTTCTCGTCATAAAATAAATGTACTTATTTAATCCTTCTAACAGGCCGATTGATTTATTCTATCTCGGACACATTTTTTATTTAGTTTTCATAGTTTGTGTCATCATCGGCTAACTTTATACACCCTCTGAAAGCTTATCCTGATGGGTATTTAAGTGCGGCTTGTAGGTAGTCTGTAGGCATACTTTTGTTTATATCTCTCTGTACTGCAGATTCCTGTTGGAGTTCGACATTGTTCGCCATTTCGGAAGTGGAAGACCTTCCCTATTTGGCTTGCACAGTTTCGGTGGGAATCAACCCTCACTCTATTCTGTTGGTGTTCGTTGCAATCTGTATCTGGCAATTTGAAGGCTTAATTATATCTCAGTTCCTGTTGGTAAATCTGTGACTTTGCTTCTGCAATTTGTGTATGTTTCTTCTTGCAATTCTGAGTAGAATTATTAATTTATCCTGCACCTTGAAACTTCTCCATTCATTCCACTCTTCATATTCATTGTACACCACTTCCAATTTTCGTACGGTCTTATTCTGCTTAGTATGGCAAGTTGCTGGCTTCATTTCAAACCGTACGAGCATCCAGAGATACCGTACAACTGCTTGTGTTTTTTTGTATGTCCTTGCCTCATAGCTGTATGCCCACTACAACACTGTACGCCATCAGTATCCCTTCCTCTTTGTTTTCCATCGTATGCTTGTTAGTGTCTTCCACCGTATGGCCTCTCATAGTCACCGTACGGCCATAATACCCACCGTATGGCTTTTCTATACTCCATACGGTTTCTTATCCCATTTGTACGATGTCATCTTCCTCCTGTACGGTGTCAACTCTCATCCTGGCAGCTAGTTACCCTCCTGTATGGCCAGTCAGGTCAGTTTGCAAGGTGTCTAAACTAACGTATGGTCTGCATCCTCTCTACTTGAAGCATAGCCGTACGGCATCCAATCACTCAACAATTCATTAGTCCTCCTTCCAGTTATCCGTATCTGTACAGTCTTTATGGCTTTGATAGCTCGGTATTAGAGCACTTCGATCTTGCTAGCCTGTGGACAGTGAATGAGAGTTTATAGTCGGAAGAGAAGAAGGATACATTCTGTTGATCGAATGGCTGACGAACGAGAACCAACCTGCGCCAAACTTGTGGCACTTCTGAGGGAACTTGCTTGGAATCAAGCACAAATCACGGATACAAAGCGAGTCATGGAGGAAACCCTCAAGAAGTTGGCGGAGAACAAAATATCTGGTGATCAAAATGGGCACAATGCGGACTTAGTATTAGGTAAACCACACCCTCAGCCAGCACGCTCTCGACCTTCCATGTCGACTTTCCCACCACGAACGGAAGCACATCACGGAGAGAGACTACCAACTTTTGAAGCGATAAGAGAGGATTGGAGGAATGCAAACCTTGAAGAGGACATTTCCTACAAAGATTATGGAGATCCGAGGATGAGATACTTGGGAGGCGGAAACAGAGGAGGATATTTTAATGATGATCTCAGGAGAAAATTGAGTAAGGTGAATTTGTCTCCATTTGACGGATCGGGTTCCCTTTCAACACAGGCGTGGGTGATGAAAGTTGATACCTACTTCCAGCTGAATCCTATGCCTGAAGAAGAAGCTATCAAATTTGCTGCGTTGCACTTGGAAGGAGTTGTGCACGAATGATGGCACCACGACACCATTACATTAGGGCATGATCAAATAAAGACCTATGTGGAATTTACGGAGAGATTAATAGAACGATTCGATGGCAAAGACCCCGAGCTCAATTTCAAAGAGTTGGCGCAACTGAGGCAAATTGGATCCGTAGATCAGTTCATTGTGGAATTTCAAAGACTTTTTGTGTTGGACACAGACATCTCCGAAAGAAGGCGGGTCGTGCTCTTTATGAATGGATTGGCATTGAAGGGTTGGGTGAAGGGATTCAACCCGTCTACCCTATCGAAAGCAATCAATAAGGCAGGAAGCATGGCATCGTCGTTGGCATCATTCTCATCCTCTTGGAGTCACTCACATCCAAAACCGCCAATGTTTCCGAGGGACAAACCTCCGCCCAAGAAGTCATCATTGGATGAAGCATCCCGACAAGAACTTCGAAGGAAGTTGTGTTTCAATTGCAAGGGGCTTTGGGAGCTTGGCCACCGATGCCTCGAGAAAGGGAAGATCCATTACATCGAGGTAGTGTTCGATGAAGAGGATGAAAACGAACAAGAGGAAATGCCAGTGGAAGATATCCAACCTAGCAGTGACACCAACATGGCCAGTTTAAACTGAATAGAGAGGCTTGTCGCCTTGGTACGTGGGGGATCCATTGCTTTGATAGGCAGTCCGAGGTGCACAGTTTTCCGTGTACGAGGTACCCTTCAAGGGCAAATGGCCACGGTAATGTTGGATAGTGGAGCTACTTTGAACTTCATAAACTCGTCTTTGGTAAAACGTAGAAGTCTCCTTACGGAAGCACACGTAGGCTTTCAGGTCAAGGTTACTGGAGCGACTTTCTTGCCCTGCATGCACCTTGTTCCCCAGTTGAGCATCAGGATGGCGAATCACATGGTGACTGAGGACTTCTTCATAGTGGACCTCTCGACATGGAAGTCATTCTTGGCATACAGTGGATGGAGATGCTTGATGAGTACACTCAGAGTTTCAAGCGAATGGACTTCACTTTTGTGGTTGATAGGAAGAAGGTGGTCCTCTGAGGGATGGCAAATGAAGGATTGAAGGAAGTTTCCGCGCATCGGATGGAGGCAATCTTGCGGCACGATGACATTGCATGGGTTGCACATTGCTTTATCTTGGTGGAACCTATAAAGGGGCACTGAACACATCCACAAGATAAAGAGCTTTAGGATATTTTAAGTAGGCATGAAAAGGTTTTCATGGATATTCCTCCTAGCATACCACCGCATCGGGGACTTGAACACACAATAGAGTTGGAATCAGGGGCAAAACCCGTCATAACCACACCATACCGCCACCCCAAGAAATTCAAGGATGAGATCGAACGAACGATTTAGGAGTTGCTTGAGAAGGGATGGATCCCTCCCAGTTTTAGCCCGTTCGCATCATCCGTGGTGTTGGTCAAGAAGGACGAGACGTTGCGCATGTGTGTGGACTATCGCGCTTTGAACAAAAGGGCAATAAAGAACAGGTACCCCATCCCAAGGATAGATGAGTTGTTGGATGAACTACATGGCGCGGTCTATTTTTAAAAAATAGATCTCCGTTCCGGATACCATCAGATTTGGATGAGGGAAGATGTGGAGAAAACGACTTTCTGTTGCCACTACGGACACTATGAGTTCTTGGTCATGCCGTTCGGTTTGACCAATGCACCTGCTACATTCTAGTCGTGCATGAACCACATCTTTAACAAACAGTTGCGTAAGTATCTATTGGTATTCTTTGATGATCTTATTTATAGCAGGACATGGGAGGAGAACTTGAAGCATCTGAACGAGGTTCTGAGTATTATGGAGGAACAGTCCCTGTTCGCCAAACAGTCCAAATGTGAGTTTGGGATGACAGAGATATTGTACTTGGGGTGTGTCGTTAGTCAATACAGGGTTCAAGTGCATCAGGAGAAGATTCAGGCTGTCCTTGATTAGCCTCCCCCAAAATCACTCACGGATCTGCAAGGGTTCTTAGGATTATATAGTTACTACAGAAGATTTCTCAAAGGTTTTTCTCAGCTTAGCGCGCCTTTAACGGATTTGACAAAGAAAGCGGCTTTTTAGTGGACTGAAGAAGCACAACTCACATTTGATAAACTAAAAGAGGCGATGAGCATTTGCCCGGTTCTGGCACTGCCTGACTTCACCCGACCGTTCATTTTGGAATGCGACGCGTCTGGGGAGGGCATTGGAGTGGTTTCGATGCAGGATAGACACCCCATCGCTTATGAGAGCAGGAAGCTTACACTAGCAGAACGCCTCTATTCTATTTATGATAAAGAAATGTTGGCCATCGTACATGCATTGACCAAGTTCTGGCAGTATTTGGTTGGTGCCAAGTTTGTTATCCGTATGGATCATAGTAGCCTGAGATATTTCTTGAGTAGCAGGTCTTGAACGAACGGCAACAAAAATGGGTAAGTAAAGTTTAGTCTTTTGATTTCGATATTGAATATGTAAAAGGGAAGAACAATGTTGTTGCAGATGCCTTGTCCCGAAAACCCACCATTTGCTCGCTAGAACAGATCTCAGCTGACTGGAAAGCACAACTATTGGTAGAATATTCCAAGAATACGTTTTCCTATGAAATAATGGATGGTCACATCCATAATGATCGGTACAGGGTGGTGAATGATATCATCTATTATAAAGATCGGATCTACCTAGTGGCAGAATCCAAACTGAGGCAGAAGATCCTGAAGGAAGTGCATGACTCCCCTTTGGCTGGACATCCCGGCTTCCTTAGACTTACAGAAGTATGCGGGAGAGATTTTCATGGAATGGACTGAAAGGGGACGTGTTGCAGCATGTGAGAGAATGTACGGTTTGCCAACAGAACAAATCTGAACACACTCTTCCTGCTAGATTGTTACAGCCTTTGTCGATTCTCGAACATAAGTGGGAAAGTATATCAATGGACTTCATAATAAGTCTTCCCAAGGTGAACGGAAAGGACTGCATCTTTGTGGTGGTTGATAGATTGACAAAGTATGCTCACTTCTTTGCCACCCCCTTGGACCTTCAGGCTGTACAAGTCATCGAAATGTTTTTCAGAGAAGTTTTTTTCTTGCACGGGTTACCTCGAAACATCGTCAGCGATTGGGATGGACGATTCGTCAGTATCTTTTGGACAGAACTGTTTTGGATGACAGGGAGAAAATTATCACCGAGCATGAGTTACCACCCATAGACAGATGGCCAAACGAAAATTGTGAACAAATGGCTCGAAGGCTACCTACGAAACTACGTCTTGGGACAACAACGCGCGTGGGTAAAATGGATCCGTCTCAGGTAGTATTGCTACAATACCACATATTACATGTCGATCGACACGGTGTCGTTCAAAGCTCTGTATGGACACAAACCCTTCTCATTCATCAACACAGTCTTGGGCGACAGTCATGCTCCAAAGGCAAAGGATTGGCTTTAGGAGGGATAGGACATACTGAGGAGCTTGAAAGAAAACCTACAGTAGGCACAAAATCGACAGAAGGTGTACATCGACAGACATCGGATATAGATGAGTTTTGAAGTAGGGGATCTGGTCTATCTCCGGCTTCAGCCATACCGACAGTCTTCATTAAAGGGAATAGGAAAGGAGAAACTGAAGCCATGTTTTTATGGTCCCTATCGTGCGATCCGTCGCATTGGTGAGGTAGCATACAAACTGGAACTTCCGGAGGGTAGCTGTATTCACAATGTGTTCCATGTTTCCTGTCTGAAAAAGGCTATTGGGCAAAATGTCACAGTCACTACCGACGTTTCGCCACTCAATGAGGAAGGAAAGCTCATTTTGGAACCTGCTGAGATTCTCGAAGTATGTGGAAAGGTCCTATGGAACCGCACCGTGAGGGAGTACTTGGTACGTTGGTGACATCTACCGTTGGACGACGCAACATGGGAAGGCGAACACATCCTCCAACACCCGGTATTGCACTTGCTTGAGGACAAGCAAATTTTGGGATGGGAGGACTGTAATATTCTCGTCATAAAATAAATGTACTTATTTAATCCTTGTAATGGGCCGATTGATTTATTCTATCTCGGACCCAATTTTTTATTTAGTTTTCATAGTTTGTGTTGCCGTCGGCTAACTTTGTACACCCTCAGAAAGCTTATCTTGATGGGTATTTAAGCGCAACTCGTAGGTAGTTTGTAGTCATGCTTTTTGTTTATATCTCTCTGTATTGCAGATTCCTGTTGGAGTTCGGCATTGTTCGCCATTTCGGAAGTGGAAGACCTTTCCTATTTGGCTTGCACGGTTTCGGTGGGAATCAACCCTCACCCTATTCCGTTGGTGTTCGTTGCAATTTGTATTTGACAATTTGAAGGCTTAATTATATCTTAGTTCCTGTTGGTAAATCTGTGACTCTGCTTCTGCAATTTGTGTATGTTTCTTCTTACAATTCTAAGTAGCATTATTAATTTATCCTACACCTTGAAACTTCTCCATTCATTCCACTCTCCATATTCACTGTACACCACTTCTAATTTCCGTACGGTCTTATTTTGCTTAGTACGGCAAGTTGCTGGCTTCATTTCAAACCATACGGGCATCCAAAGATATCATATGTTTGCTCTTTTTTTTTCCCTTTCTGTACGGCCTTGCCTCATAGTCGTACAACCTCTACAACACCGTACGCCATCAGTATCCCTTCCTCTCTGTTTTCAACCGTATGCTTGTCAGTGTCTTCCATCGTACGGCTTCTCATAGTTATCGTACAGCTTGTCTATACCTTGTACGACTTATCATCTCATTTGTACGGCATCATCTTCCTCCCATATGATGTCACCTCTCATCCTGACAGCTAGTTACCCTCTCGTACGGCCAGTCAGGTCATTTTGCAAGGTGTCTAAACTAACGTATAGTCTGCATCCTCTCTACTTGAAGCATAGCCGTACAGCCTCCAATCACTCGGCAATTCATCAGTCGTCCTTCTAGTTATCTGTATCCGTACGGTCTTTCTGGCTTTGATAACTCGGGATCATTACATTTTAGATGGTTTTGCTTCCTTTTACGACTCAAGACAACTTACATTTAACCTAGCTAAGACTTGGGTTATGGTCTTTAATTGTTTAAAGACCTCCCATTTGCACTTCTTCTAGGACAAGGAGATTGAGATTTCATCTACCCACACTTATTTAGTTGTCAAAGTCTCTAGACCTCGGTTCATTATGAGACCAGCCATGCAACCTTGGGTGAACAAAGGTTTGGGCTTCCTTGCTTTGGTTGAGCACTAGTGTTTGTGGCACCATTTTCAGGACATGAAGTCCAAGATGTCCCTCACGGATTATCTAATCACACTCACTATTCTTTTTGGATATTTGGTGGGGGGCCCCTCCCTTCTTGCATCCAATTGGACATCTATTGAGCATGTTCAAACTCTCCTTCGACGCATCATCTGGTGCCATCGAACTACCCCCAACAGTATCATTTTGGCTGAGTGGGTGCTCATCCCTTCATGCTTGAGACCATCTTTGACTTGACCTGGTTCATCCACAGGCTTCATGGTTTCGCTAATTATGCTAAGGGTCAGGACATATATTCTTACTTGGTGTATCATTCCTCATAGGTGATCAAAGCGACCGACCCTAATGGTCAGACTTGTTGTTAGTATGCTCAGGCTTCAGAGCTTCTTCGTTGTATCGACATTGAGATTGACCATCTCCTTGCATTCTAGTATTTGTTGGATGCCCCAGTCATCTCCTCCCTACCTAGTCATAGTTGAAGGGACACATTTGGATTGACATTGACAGATGATATGTCCACATGACATCAATCGATCCCTTAGCGGGTCTTTATCCCAGGATGGCCTTGTATGTTGAGCACTATATTGACCTTTGCAATAGGGTCAGTCTCCATCCTTCCTATGCCAACTGACATTGAACTCATGCTCTGTGTATTTCCCTGGGCTCTTTCAAAGTGGGCCCCCATCAACATTGCATCTAGACCAATCACCAAATTGACCATGGAGATCGAATTTGCCAACTTCGTGACACGAGTTTGGTTGAGATAGAGTTACACTTCTTATTCCACTACCCTATTTATTATGAGATCCAAGGGAGATTATTGCCTCTCCAGAGATTGCCAATCCTTTACTTCTTTCTACAAATACATTAACCAATAGTGTCTGGCGCTTTACATTTATGAGGCTACGCATCTTCATGATCACACTTTGCAGCTTCAGTTTCGCTCAGTTTATGGTTTTTATCAGCTCATGACTTCCTTCTTTCCATTGGTTGCCCCCACCAGAGGCACCAAGTGTTCACTTGGCGAGTCTACTCCTATTCATACAAGATCATATGCACAAACGACAGTTGTCCACCCCCAAGAGTACTTGGAGACAGTCTCAGATCCCCTCTCACTGTAGTGATTATCCTTCAGATTTGGGTTACTTCACTGTCCTCTATTGCACTGAACCTTTGGATAGTCCTTCTCTTCCTTCTTTTTCTCTTTGACTTTGGTTGTTTGTTAGTTCCTTCCCCAGACACCATTTGGTGTCCTCTTTGTTGCTTTTTTGTTGTTGTAACTTTCAATCCCTTAGATCCTTTTGGTGGTCTCTTGTTGGACATTAATAATTTATCTTATCTTATGTTACCTTACTTATCTAGAGTAGCGCATCGAATTGATGTACTAGTTTCTTGAGGTTGGTATGGGATTTGAGTATTTTTGTCACTACAAGCAGATGCAAATTTCTAGAGGGAAAGCAATCTTTCAGAAGGGAGGATTGTGATGTCCCCTTTTTTTAGCCATTATTTCTAGATGCATCGTTAACCCTATTCACAATGATCTTGCAGGCTAACCATGATAGTACAAGGATCAGTACGAACTTTGTGGGCCAATTAGGCCAATTGGAGTTGTTTTGACGAGGTTTTTTGATACTTATTTTTTATAATAAGTCAACAAAGTTTAGTCTTATGGCCTTTTTCAGTATTGTGCTTGGAGTGTATCACAAGAACTTTCCAGCAAGTTATCACACATGGTCTTCTGAGCTCCTTTGATCATTTATTGTAATTGCTAGAAGATTAAATAGTCTCTCATTATGCGACTTTATTATTGAAATGGATATATTAATATAAAGTGGATTAATAAAAGACATAGAGAGAAATTTGAAGAGACAAGCCAAGGGAATTGAAGAGTCAGAGGGATGTGTTACAAAAGAGATGTTTAGAGGGTCATTCTCAACATGCTTGGAAAGATTTCAGATTTCTCATCTTCATGAATTGGAAGCATAGAAACCCTCTAGCTAGAAGACGGCAAATGAAAATCCATTGTAAGTGGAGACGTCATATCAGGTGTCTCACTTGTGCTTGGACTTTATTTCTTATTCTCCAATGTGACTATTATTTAATGTACATATGATTGGAGCTGATTGTTAATCTACTGAAGATTTGATTGTAATATTCATTCTGTAAATTAATATTGTTGTTGGTTATTATATACTGCTCGAAATTGGACTTAAACAATATTTTTGGGACTCATTTGCTGAAAGTTATTGCATGAATTTGTTGTTACATTTCTGAAACACGTGTGAGAAAATTGGGAATACATTAGGATATTATAATTAACCTCAACTTCCTTTTCTTCCAATTTATCAGCATGTACTTCAGCAACCTTCAAGTATGATCCCTGCCTGATAGAAAACACATAATTTGATTTCATAGATTTAAGGGCTGCTTTGACCACCTGCAAGACAGCAGCCGAAGGATCACCTTTCAGTCCCCTTTGCCTCTTTTCCATTTGAGCCTTCCTATAGAGACCCTCAATGGTCTTGTGAGTGTCATTATAACATACTAAAACTATAACAACCATATCTTTAGTAATTCTCAATTGGCTTTTTTAACCATACCTCTAATCAATGTCATTTCAAAATGCATTTTCTGATTGGTCAACCAAATCACCATCATGCATGAGTGAGTTGCTTCTATAAAGAACACATGATTCATCATCCCCGTCATAGGTATTATCAATGTTAGCTGCTTGCAAAGTCAAGGTTGCTGTTATGTCATCAATTTCAAACCATTTCTCATGATGTGAAGTTTCGTAAACTTCTTAAGGAACATCTTGACATAACAAGCAGCTCTCACATTGAGTATGACTATCCTCAATAGAATATGTGTCAATTACAACCTCAAAGTCACCAATGTAGAGGTTTGTATAACCCATAATTTTAACAATATCCAAGTCCATCTCACTACCAGTATTTGTGTCATTTTGTAGGGGCAAAGTTGTGAGATTCTCTTCTTCTTCATTGCTGTTTAGAATTTCTTTAGTTGCCTTATCCTCATTGGAATCCCCACAAACATGATTAGGTGTCCAAGAGTCATGGCATGTAAAAATAATTGTTCTTCCCTTGGTTTTTATTCTTTGTTGGAGATCCTAAAATTTGTGATCCCATTAAATTTAATTCTTTACCAACCCGTTGTTTGTACTTCTGAATTTTTAACTTACATTGTTTGGGCACCTTGTTGACCAACTCAAAACCAATTGTAGAAGCATCCTCATCTTTCCTTGAAATTGCTAACAACATATATATAAGAGGTTGAAAATGAGTATCACTCTCATTTAATGCCATAACCATAACAGTTTCCATAGCTACAATACCATCTGTATTGTGCTTAAGAAATGTTGAAACATGATATGTAATAAATCATGCAATCCTAAGTCAACCAGAAGATTACCAATATGATTTTTGCAGATGATCTAAGTATGACAGATCTTCTAAGAAAATGATGTTCCCAAGATATCGGAAGCTATCAACGATTAATTGAAGTACCTCCTTCATTTTGTCTTCATAGGGATCTTGAGGTGCTAGAATTCTTGTGACCTCCATCAAACAAGAAGTAACCATAATCCCTATCTCCTCATTTGAATGCTTCAACCCATGTGGTCACTGTAGGAACAAGAGCACTCTTGACTATGGTATATTGATCAAACATCCTTCCATTTGGGTCAAAGTGATGTGATCGTTTCCCCCTTTTTGTAAGATGCTAATATTTCCACTCTTATTTGATTTATTTAATTAACAAAATAAAATTTCCTTTCAGAATCACATGGAGGACAGTTCTAACAACTAGCATATCATATTGACATGAAAAACAGTTATAACCTCAAATTATATTCAACTGAAAAGAACAACAAATTTAACAGATTAACAACAAATTTAACAGATTAACTGATTCTTAATCCAATGAAAGAATAACTAATTTAACTATGATAACCATCTAAGCATACATCAATTAGAAATGCTGTACCTTAGAGTAAGGTAACCAAAAAGTAGTTATCATGCATGCAGCTCATATCCTTGTGTTGTGCAAGCCTTGGCATCTAGAAGAGAGGAGAAGCATTGCCAAGGGCTTAACCTCCCCACCACAGACCCTTAAGTATCCCCATACAATCTTTGTTGAGAAAGATCCTCCCTACTCTGGGCTTAGGCTTGGGACACCACTGTCCTGGCACCAAGCATCCTGGTGTTCGAGTGTTGGCTAGGCAGCCAGCTAGGTTATGGATGCCTTCCATCAACCCATCTGCCAACTGCTAGCAACCCTGTCCTCTAGTGATCACAGCAGCAAGCCAAGGATTTGTGTGGGCACCATGTACCTGATCACCCACTGCCCGACTTGACAAACAAGTCCTATACATTGGACTACCATGAGCTGACTCAATTTAAAACATTTTCATTACATTCTTATTAGTTACTGATTTTCTTTCTCTTATCATGCAGGGATAACCCATTGTTCAATAATTATCAGCACACACCCTCCATCTCGACCTTGCTGGTCTTCCTTGATGAATTCCTGGTGTGACTGTCTAAGCATTTTATAATCACAGCCAATTACATTCTGTCCAATCTAGACTTAAGGCTTAATTAAAGATTCATGATACTTTGTAATCTATTTCCTGACTCTATGTGAGAGTGTCTCTTATCTCAGAGGGTATATAGCAGATACCCCTGTATAAGCTTTGCAGTGGTTGGATCTCATTCCAAGTTAAAATAAAGAATTATGAAAGGAGAAACTATTATAGGTTGCAACAGATTACTCGAATTCTTGTGCATATTTGCAAAATTACACATAAGGAAAATAAATAGTTCTTTCAGAGATGGGCTCTAACTATGATATCATTGCCTTCTTTCAACTCCCAGGCTACGATACGAGCCTCTTATATCAATTTGCAAAGAATGATAATAAACAGAAATATTGCTGACCTGGGATAATATCCTTCCCTTGAATGTTCAGATCTGTCCCTAAGCAATTGTTGGTAGATGCGAAACCAGGGTTGCAAACGTTAAGCGGAGATATATATGGTATAGCCTCCAATATGATTCATGACACTTTTGTGCTTGCGATCTCCAGCAAGAATGCTTGACACAGTATGACAAGGTATGTGCAAAGAGAATTCATTGTATTGTGTCAAATGAGCTCATCAATGATGCATGGTTTGAATAAATAATCAAGGCAATGGAGTTACAAATGTATGTGACTGTGAGGTAGTATGAAATGCATTGCAGGCAATATGTGACTGAAATAATATGGAATTTATTGCAGACAGTATGTGACTGTGTAGTGATATGGAACCACAATATATCTGATACGGTGTTACGAATCATTTCATTAGGAACAATCACACCTATGAAATCTTGTCTTTCTTGGTCGCATGCTCAGTTACGAGCAAGAAGGTAAAATATGGCAAAAGAGTTACAAACAAAGGGTCATCGACAACATACGTGGCAATATTATAAAATAAAAATGGCCACTGAAAAAGATATAAGGGCCCGATGAAGAAAATATAAGAAATATGGCAGCTCATGATAAAATATGAAAACCATTGCCAAGGTTGGAAAATAATAACTTCATTCTAAATGTGTTGATATCAAAATACCATCCTATATCTACCTATAATTGTGTATGCATGTACGCACACGCACACACACACACATATGCGTGATATTCTAGACAAACTTATCTAGTGTATACGTCATATTTAAGTGGGCATATACGTTCATTTATGTCTTATTTGAATTTACGCATACATACATATATGTGTATATACATGTGCAAGTATATGTAGATACTATGGTGCTGTTATATTAAGATATGACAGATATCACAAGAGGCTCTTAGATCAATCCAATTTATAAAGGTAACACATTAGTTTTTAGTTTAGTTAGTGCTCAATGATTTTCTTTTATTATAATAATGATATACATATATTGACCGGGTTAGGTCATGGTTGTCCATAGTATACTCTTGCTTTCCTGGCCGTTTACCCTTAGCCAAGGTGATTAGAACTCATACTTGTTGGCTCACTGGTGGATTGGTGCCCCTTACCCAATTCCCACTCTGCCAATGCTTCCCCCCCTTCGTCATGCTCCTGCAAATAGAGAATTATCACGATATTAACATATTCCTCATTATAAAATCAAGTTACTATAACAAATAATCATTTTTATAAAACATCATAACAATTAACCTCCATTTCACTTTCCAAGAAATTATAACTAGTAACCAACTTTTCCATTTCACATGAAACCGTAATGTTTAACTAATTTACCGATCAACCAACTTCACATGCCAAGTCTTAACAGCTATATGAACATTTTTAAATTAAGCAAAATTTGAGATGTAACACTTTTTGTGATTCCAATCCCTGTTTGCTCCCTGTCTCATAAAGTGCTTTAGCCAAACTATTTTCTGATGCCAATTTAATATATTCTCGGTTTCACTCTTTCCCTTTCAATATTTGTCAAATAGTTCGCATGAATATCAGTCTCTATAGTGCATTTTATTTTAAATAGGCATATAATCTTCATTGGAAAATTAGTCTAAATGGAAGATTACAGAATGTCTTCTACCATTTCATTAGAAATATCATTCAAACTTCCAGAAGAGAATGTATCTGGTTTTACACAGTCTGTAGGTGCTTGCAAGTTTTCCTTTGAGATCAGTAAGGAGGAATAATGAATGTAATTGCAAATGCTGAAACATTTATGAGCAGAACCAGATTAACACTATAGGAAACAATAATGACTACAAGAATCATGTGACTGCTGACCACAGACTTGCTGCTAGAGACTTAGTACAATACTAAAGCCTCGTATGATTGTATATAATCTTTTGCTTTCAGTCTAATCACTGTTCCCATCCGTAACTATTTGCAGAATTTCTTCTAACGAACCAATACAATACCCACAACTTTCCTCAGAACGGTAATAATATAAACAAGAGGTAGCAACCTCTATTGACAATCTGAAAATACCCATCTCAACAGCTTGGCCTCAAGTAACTTGATAGTCAGTTGACATAGATCAGATGTCTCAATAAGGTGTTGCCTCCTTATGGCAAAGGATGAGTACTTCTTGCAAGATTTCAGAACTAAACTACACAGAGAAGGACTGAGTAGCTGCAAAGTAGTCCTGGAGCAAGAGTTGTTAACAATACACGTAAATAAGCCTCTGCACTCAACAAAATAGGCTCAGTTCGTATAAAAATTTCATCTTTAGGCATTCTCAGCAGGGTTGCTCATGGCTTGCAATATTAGAAAATGGCTAGATTAACAACATAAGCCAAACCTTATTAAATTGACAGCATGTCACTGAAATTACAGCAAACTTGAGGAATATTTGAGCCCCTTAAAATTGTTAACAAAACATTTCATACTTCCCTTCCACAGTAATCTGGACGGCCTATTATTTACAAACTTCAAAAAACTGAAGAAGCCAAATAAGGAATCGAGGCCCACAGAAGTTCTTCAATGCTAACACTCAAATATAACATTGAGAGGCAACCTTAGTTTATACAAACAATAATATATTACCAAATACGCTCTGCACACCAATAGGAATGGATGTTCCGCTCAAATAAATAATTCACCAATGGACTCTAATCTCCCCAAAGCTTATGATAATTTCACCATGCTTACTTGAAATACCACAATCTTCAAATACTTCTCACGGAAGATGTGAAATAAAACATTAGAAATATAACCAAATCTTTGCCGCAGGAGTTTAATATTTGTCTACTAATGTTCCACCTGACTATATTGAAATTGCAGATATATATCTATATCAGTGATGCATGACACTATCAAATTGGTCCTTGAACCCAATATGCCACAATATTATTCTCTTCAAACATTTATTCAGACATCAGAAATATATTCATCTCCACTCTGCTGAGAAAATACTCCTCTAGGCAATAAAACGCTTCTTGAATATTGAACTCCAAACTTGATGAATTCCAAAGTTCCGATGATGGAATATATGTTTCCAACAGATGACTTACAACAATCCACAAAATTTACCAAATGATTTCTAATGTTTTTCAAAGGTAGCGAGAAGTATTTTTAAAGCTTTGTCACAATGATAATATATATGAAGGCCAGATAAAACACGGCAAGGTAACACTTTATATTCAATGTCATAAGAATTGATCATTTAAAATTTTGAAGGACAAGCCCAATGATATATTTATCTACGACCTTGGCATATGATTAATAATTATATTGATGCCAAAAAGATAAGATAAGATAATGATATTAATGTCCAACAAAAGACCAACAAGGGTCCAAGGGACTGGAAGATACAATAGGGAAGAAGAGCAACCTAGTGGGAGCACCAAATGGTGTCCAAGAAAGAGCGAACAATAAGCAAAGAAAGGAAACAAAAACCAACAGATGAGAGAAGGGCTAAATGTCCTTTTTGGTACAAAGAAATCCATCACCGAAGGATAAGACCAGGCATAACCAAGGGTCCGGGCCCATCTCTGGGTAGTGTTGGGGATAGGATGTCGTTGCCTGATGAATCTCTGATGAGGTCTAACAGATCTAGTATGTCCAGAGATAGGTGTGCAGTGGCCGCTTCATGCCCCTGGAGGGTGACATGGGTAGGAAAAAGGTGGTGATTAGCCGATCCAAGGCCTGACTCTGAGGAAACATAAGTTGTAAAGTGTGGTCACGCAGTTGTGAAGTCGGGCTAAGCATTGCTGGTCGGGGTAACTGAAGAAAGCTGAAAGAGATCTGCAATCTCTAAATAAGTAGTGAAACCTGCCTCTGATCTCATAATAAGTTGGGCATCTAAAGATGAAATGGATCTCAGTCTCAATCTCTGGTAAAGCACAAAGGCAGCAAATCTGATCATCTCTGGTCAAATGGTGATCCGTTTGGCATCGTAGCCTGTGAGAACCAACTCTGAAAGACCCCAAGGAGAAATGAAGGACGTGACTCCAATGTTGACTCAAGTAGAAAGGATGCACAATAGTCCCATCGCGAATGTCAAGAAAGTGGTCCGAGTAGAAAGCCATCCATGGGCTCAGATCCCCTTGAGGGTTAATCCAAGTCGTGGTGATGTATTGGCTGTATATGTCAAGACCGATATGCTCATTCAACTCCTGCTGTGAGGGGAGGAGTTGAATGGGAACATCCAGTGAGAACTAGTAAGGTGGGAGATGATTGATATCTGTCCCGATTGAGAAAAGTAAGGTAGTGGCCTGGGTATACCTGGAGTGAGCTTTGGGCCTCAAATTGGAGCTGGAGATGTTAACATTCTTAACAAAGGCAAGGCTTTTGTCATCATGTATCCCTTGAAAGCTTGTCATAATCAACTGTAAAACTTTCCTTAACACATCATCATTATAGGCCACTATAGGTATAGTAATCTGTGTAACTCACTGAGGCATGAAGTCATTGCAAGCCTAACATCTCTATGTGGATGCTTAGTAAGCTACTGCTGAACCAAAGTGAACATTAAGGGCTGCAGAGCTGAATTAGAGAGCCTACACTCTGCCTTGTTTACCTTGAAGAAATATGTTTCCAGCTCTTCTAACTTGGAGAGAGCATCATCTATGGACTCCAATTGTAATCCAATCATATACAGCCAGTTGCCCACTTCCTGTTCTTTGTGTAATTTCTGTCGCTGACTACCATTGAACATATCATTGAATCTTTTGAGAAGAGTTTACTTTTCAGACTATCCCTTGTATTTATTGGTTTTTTGAGATAATCTTGTCGATTCCACAAAATCTGATCCACACCTCTTCTATAAGATGCTACAATTGTTTGACTAAATATTGCCTTTGCCATTTACATTTAACTGAACCTATGTACTGTTGTTAGGTACTTTGTTGCAGTTTTAAATGTACAACCCTGTAATTGTCACTTCTAGATTCCAACCTTGTAATTTGCTCTGGTATTTTGTCAACCAGTTTGGCTAATGAACATGACGGAGTTTTCTATCTTGCAAATGAAAGATGTTTTCTGATGCTCAAATGTATAAACAGATATATAACATTTGCACATATTAGAGAAGCCATAACCAAATTACAACTGCTCTTGCTTTCTCAGTTCAATGATAGACATAATATCAAATAGATGGCATGCAGTGTCAACTTACAGTTTTGTCCTTTAAAACACTTGCAGAAATTGGATGCAACATGACTTCTTCTAATTCTCAGTCTGTGGTAGTGGTTCCCATCTTATCGACACATACTGATGCTCAACAACTAGCAACAACTAATACAGGAGGAATGTATTACACGAACATACCAAACTCCCATGGCTAGAAAACAACAACTCAACTCAACTCTTAGTGCTCCCCTTCAATACTTCAGCATGCTATGAAATCACTGGAAGTTCATCTAAGACCAAGGCAACCAATAATTTGAAGCCCAAACTGCATTCCAAATTTATCATATCTAACTGGAACAACAATAACTGGCAGTCCAAGAAAATTATCTGATACCTCACAAGTGCAGCATCCTCCATATTTCAGTGCATCTTCTTGAATAGGATATGCACTTATCCTGGAAATCCTCTATATAGTAATAAATGGTAATGGGTCAACACAGCCTAGTCAATAATTGTTAATTCAGTTTCTTTGGAAGAACCCTTGAGAAGTCCAACACATTATGTTGAACTTAAACAACATGTCACCGCCAAGAGAAACTCCTATGACTCCATTCTATTACTTAAATGATAACTGGCAACTGCTCAATAACATGAAAGGAATGGACTTAGAAATGCTGAAAAGTCTATTGCTGCTCTTGATGTTGATCCACGAATCTCCAATTATTTCCTTACACAAGATGAATTCCCCTTTCTATGCTATGCTCAACTTCAAGGAATATTAAAGGAACGTGTCACCTTTTCACAAGTCCCACCCAAGTCCCACCCAAGACTTGATCAAATCCAATGCTTCTGCAACCTGTGACCACACAACTGCATGAAGAGTTCAAAAAACTCGAACTCCCAAACTCGAACCAACAAGAGATGAAAATGACAATACTTCTAAGTCATTTCAACTTCTCAGAAAAGTTCGCGTTACTGAAGGAAATTCCCATCAGCTAACTCACGACAAGACAACTTCTGTCTGCGTGGATATGAGAAATTTTATTTGCTCAAACAATAGAAACCTTGAAGCCTTGTAACCTTTGATTTCTTCCTTAATAATGTGGCCTGCAACCTTTAGGAGAGATCATCACTTCAATAAGCATATGAATATTGAAGCTTGTTCCTCTGATTTTCCAGAATACTTTTGTCTTCAAAAGCCAAAAGTAAATAGTCTTCACCAATTAATAGCCACGACACTTACAATTATTTAGTAATTTTACCTTTGATACAATTATTAATTCACCATCAATTGCACTCTCACAGGCTGACACACACAGTTGCGAGACTCTTAATGTTTTTCTCACGGAAATGTGTTATCCTGCAAACTTTTCAAGGAAAGCCTTGGTACATTAAACTAACATTTCATTGACTTCTCTATTTCCCCAACTGTAGTAACAATGGGCCCGATAACATATAATAAATTACTACAAAGTTATATGACAAAACTGTAATCTTGGCTAATTCAGCATTTGATCAAACCATAGTCATCCTTCACTGGTTATGTTGGTTTTGATTACTAAAATCTTTTGTAAAAACTTCCTCACCATCCTGTCACATAAGCCTTCAGCATTATTCAAGGACAAAAGACTGGACACTGCTGACTTACTATAAATAGTAAGTATCAGAAAACCCTTTCAAAACAACTCTAATTGGCCTGGTACTGGAAGTGCCTAGGCCAAATCCCATACTAAGCCCTTTACTATCCTGGCTCTGATACCATGTTAAAGAATAGATTTATTGCAGATCTGAACTGTTTATATACTTTTAATTTTCTTGACCCTTGAATGATATGCTTATTGGCCGCAATTTCCTTCTTGCAGGTTGCAATCAGAATATGGATAATGATTATGTTTCTCAAATATGGAAATGACACTTAAACAACATTACTGAATTCTGGTTATTGTTTTCACAAATCTGAATCTGATGGAATGATCGATCTCCAAGAGGCTTTCAGTAAATGATTTTGGTGTTCCTCTGGGTCCTATCGGATCTGATATATGTTATTTTGATTTGAAGGGACGTGTTAATGAGTGGACATGTCTCCGCAAAGTGGAGACATGTCTGCTCATTGACATGCCTCTTGGATAGTGCCATTTCATTACTCAAACTAGTGCCCGATTACTATCGGGGTTTACACATTAATTTGCAATTATAAACTGTGTGTTAACACTATATCAACAATCTGCATGGGTAATGACATCATACTCAATCTGATTGGAATCTCTGCACTATTGATCATGTGTTGATCAGAATTATATGTGGAACATGAAATAATAATCTGCAACATTAAATGCAGATCACCATTTTACTTGGAAATGATTATATATGATATTTCAATCTAGTGAATAATTGATAACCAATTTTGAAATATTAGATCAATACGATGATATTGTTTCAAGCATTTAAATGTATATATATATATGTGTGTGTGTGTGTGTGTGCGTGCGTGTGTGCATGCGTATATATATGTGTGTGTATATATATGTGTGTGTGTGTGTGTGTATATGTGTCTGTGTGTGTATATATATGTGTGTGTGTATGTTTATCAGTATTCACAATGTATAGTGATATATATACATGCATATAAACTTATTTCATAGTATTGATTATTATCATTCACATATCTGACTGATGCTATCATTTTTCAACAAGATCCAAAGTGAAGAAATCTCGTGCAATTGACATTGCAAATTATTTGTCCCAGCTTTTCAAGCTAGTCCAGGAAGGAAACATTACAGAAATCTAGTCTACAAATCAGAAAATATCGAATGGGGACCCTATGATATTGGTATAGAGGGCTGTGAATTTAGTACTATAAGTATTATCTTCTAAATAAATGGAAACTCCATGTCAGTTGGCTTACAAGGTCTACTGCTTTTTGTAAATATCCTTGATGGGATACATTCCTCCAAACAGCTCTCCCTCCCATGTCTGATGCTATTGAATCACAAGCTGTGATTAACTTGGCACAAGACCTTCCATGGACACTTTATTAGGTGTCTACAAGTATTTGAAGACAATCATGAAGGTTCTGTAACTTCTTTAAGTAGTCATAACTAGTTTTAACTGAACTTTTAATTAAAAAATAGCTGTATTGGTTAGCTATGTTTATTTTGTATCTTTATGTATGTTTAACTGGGTTGTTGAATTTTATTTCAAACTGTAGGTTGGATATATAGATAAGTTGGCACAAGAATTACTTGATAAGAAAGAGGATGAGCCCAATAAGAGAAAGGAAGACCTCAGTGAGGAAGATGAACAATATGTTGATGAGCTTGACACGGATAACAAAATATATGACAGCGACAATGATGGGTACTGGATTCAGAGTCAACATGGGTACCGACAACTTCCCAAGCTAGTTCTGGTATTTTGTTTTTATTTAATGATCTTTATTGTACATAGAGTCGCATGCAAATCCCACTTTTAGTTTTAATTAGATGAGGGTTTGTTATTTTGTCTTTATATTTGTAAATTGATAGTTATATACTAACAATGATATGTGATGCTGGCAGACTGTAGATGAAAAGGATCTTGACATGGATGGTGCACGTGCAGAGCGGAAGGTAAAAAGAGGAATGCTTATTTTGACTTTCCCTTGACAAGTCCTATATGCTACATTTCAAATATATAAAAATTCAGTGTAGAATTGTCTGAGCAAATTGCATTGTGAAAATGCTTTTCTTACATAGTTATACTGAGTTGTTTTTCTTCCCAAGTATATCACCGTATAAGTTTGATTCTTGATCTAAGATCAGTTGGAGTTGGGACCATAAACTGTAACATCCCGTTTTCCCTAGTCTAAATTAACATCTAACATACTTTTCTTAGATTGTGAAAATGCTTTTCTTACATAGTTATACTGAGTTGTTTTTCTTCCCAAGTATATCACTGTATAAGTTTGATTCTTGATCTAAGATCAGTGGGAGTTGGGACCATAAACTGTAACATCCCGTTTTCCCTAGTCTAAATTAACATCTAACATACTCAAAGAATACAGTTGTTGCTTCATTTCATAGGAAGATAGTTATATCATTCATGTTCATGTGAATAAGATTTACTGTTAAAATCAGTTAAACAAAATTTCTTAACTAAAAACTTGAAATACCATCAAATGAAATTACTACAGAAATTGAAAATCACATACCTCGGAAAACTGAGACTGAATTCAAACTAGGGATGCTTCTTCAACCACCCGGGTTAGTCCACAAATACACTATAGCAATTTCACATGATAACTAACATCTAAAAATCACTATCTCAAAATCATTTGATAATTACAATTAAATACCACTATATTTTAAATTAGGGCATCACATACCACTGTATCAATTAGGGCATCATTTACCATCGGTTCATTTAGGGCTTCTGATTACCGCTATTCACTTAGGGCTTCTACTACCATGGATTCAAATAGGGCTTCCTATACCATGAATTCAATTAGGGCTTCCGATACCATGGATTCAATTAGGGCTTTTGATACCATGGATTCAATTAGGGTTCCAATCATCTCTCAATCAATTAGGGCTTCAGATTCCTTTCCTTTGGATTACTTAACTGTGACAGTATCTCAAAATTAGAAATATGCTTGTATTCGATATTCATATAAATGAAAAGCAATCCATGATTTTGTCTCTTATATCTAGGTGTAAAATAACAGTAACAATCAAATAACTCAATTTAACCTTACCTCATAAATAAAAGTAATATTACTTGTTTCCGATAAACAATTGAATGAATAGCTTATCTTTGTCTAACGCACATCTGACATCTTGAGGAGAGGTGAAACATTGTCAGGGGCTTAACCACCCAACCTTGGACCACATCTTTATCCCCACACAATCTCTAACGAGAAAGGCCCTCCCTACCCAAAATAGGCATAGGTCATCTTGCCATCCATTGGGCTTCCTAGTAATTAACTCACTATACGACTTGGTAGCAAGAGATCACATTAACACGGATATGCATGAGCTATTAATTAATTCATATTAAAATGATAAACACTGAATTGCTGATTCGTGTTACTACAGATTCCTCTTTTCACCTTGTCACCCTTTTTCTTGGCTACACGGCTGGGTGAGTTCCAAGTGTTAGGAAATCTTGAAAAAACTAGTTCTGTCAATTCATTCAAGAAGACTACATGCATCCAGTATCTCACAGTTTGTGATTAAAAGATTTCAAATTGAATGTTTAATTAATTAAATTAATCATAACCGATTTCTCTTTAACTCCACCTCTTCACCTTTCTTAGGCCATCAAGTCGGTGATTCCTAGGTGCTTTCAGATTATCTTTAGAGAGATACTTTACACCTTTATCATATTGTGGCATTTTGCCTAGTGAATTCCTTGGTGTTCAATATTTAACCATATTGTAAAGGATTTAATCTATGATGATAGTTTTCAAAGACAAAAATGCAAAAAGATTACATGTTCGATTATCCAAGAAATTACAGACTTGAGCATAAATCATCACTTTGCTATTCATATGATAGTCGGCAGTCTTTTCAAGGTACACCACAATCTTGAAAGGGAAATATAGACTATTATCATCGCTTATTTCACAATAAGAAAAAACGGCAGACTCTAATGGGAAACAATAGACTTTAAGTTCAGTTTGCTGCCTTATATCTCAAGGAAGGTTGACACACTTTACAACTGAGAATTTGATGAATCTATTTTATCAGTTCACATATTCGGTTATATATAAATCGACAGGCCTTTATGCATAAAACAATATCATATTATCACAAGGAATACGACAAGTGTATAAGCAATATTATCTCAAGGAAAAATCAGACTTGGAAAAGGAAAAATGACATCTTTATGCTTTGAACATTGTCTTATCACTGACGGCTTTATGGAACAAAAATCTGTATCCAAAATAATCAAGTGTAAAGAAGGTTACAAGTGCATCAGATATCTTATGTGACCAAAAATCTGAGTCTAGACTTGTACTGAAATAAATCCGCCAATCTTGCTTCTTGACCAGTAATAAAATGGAAACGATTTGAACTGGAAAAGAATAATTCAGAACAGAGGTGATTAGATAAGTTATCAGTGCAAAGCTCTGTCTCAATAGTGAGCAATGAGTGTGATTGCCAAGGAAGAATACCGATAGAGTTGAATGCCGAAAGACAATTAAGGAATTCATAAAATAGATCGAGCCTGCCTCTACGGCTTCCAACAGTTACAAGACTCAATTCGAAAGTCTCTCAAATCGATTAAAGAATAAAAAGAAAGGAGTAGGAAAAGAAAGAAAGAAGAAAGAAGATGAAAGGTTTTATTATAATTATTAGAATCTAATATGTACAAGCAACATCACTTAATTAATTATTAAATTATAATGGTGCAAAATCATTTATACATATATGAACGTTTATAAATATTAATTAAAATAATATGATGAAAGGTATATTAAAATCCTTTGAGATACGCTTATTTATTTAAACTCAATTAATTTAATTAATTTATTAAATAACTCATGTGAGTCCCGTAGATGTATTCTATTTCAAATCGCTAAGTCCTTTACCCGTTTGCCCAGTGATGGTGATGCCTTGCTTAATTCTTTTTAGACAATGCTTCCTCCCCTTCGACATGCTCCTTGCAAGGAATTTTTATGTAATTAAATTATAAATTATTTAATCTTAAATAATCATAATAGTTAACCTTTCATCTTAATTGCATGAATTCGCGATTAACGATTAACTAACATGTCATCTTCACTTGAGATCATAATGACCATCTTACCATTTCGTCAGATTATATCAAATTAAATTGCCAACTGACTTCATGCAAACCTCAACAGCTATATTTCAAGTTAGGTCAAAAATTGGGATGTAACATAAATAGTGTATATTGTTTTACAAATTTTATGGAGATAATTTAGTAATTCCAATGGATAAAGAGAGCATCTAAGAAGAATTGTGATGCAAAAGGAAAGATGCATTGTATTAGAAAAAATAATAAATTGCCCTGATGAGTTTTTTATTTGGTTTTATGTACAATCTTTGGAATGCTTAGCTGTGTATAACATTGAAGTAAGGATTGTCCCTACTTTGGGGATAGCTAAGCGATTCTTAATAAAAAATTTGAACACTAAGTTTTAATGTATTTTTGGTGGCATTTAATTTTTTTCTTTTATTTTTGTTTTAGAGTTTACTTTCCTATCCTTTACTACTTTTTGATATAAAAGATTTACTGACTCCTAAAACGTAAAGTTCTGTTGTCACATTTTAAGTCACATGGAACAGTTCTAGTCTGCTCTGTAACACTAGGCACCATGATTGAATCTCATTGAAATCTTACCACATAATCATCCATTGAACCTTGTTACTCTTGGATATTCTTCTCTAGGTAAAAATGTGGGCCTTGTCTAGGTGATGAGCTTAATGGATTTCTATTATTATTTGGAGAATGCTTGGATTTCTTGTCCCTTAAATTGGTCAGGTTAGGACTAGGAGTATTGATTGATTTTTTTTCATGTTTTGGATTGTTTGGAGAAGCAGTTGCATTTTCTTCTCATGTGGCTACTTGAAAGCTCTTGATTGATTTCCTAGATTGCCCTCATGAATCACCTATTATATTATCTCTAGTAAGGTTGCTTCTTGCATCTAGTTGACTCCTTTCTCTTTGCAAGGCTCTTTGAACTCTTTGCCTTAATTGAATGTACTTCTCTTCTTGATCCTTTGGGTGGCAGGATCAAGGGTCTCATACCCATTATAGTGACCCCTTCAGGTATATTCCTAGTTTCTTGATTTGCAGACACTAGTGATTCAGTATAATTTTACATTAGAAATATTAGTTATCAAGAAATTATTATTTACAGTATTATTTATATTGAATACATCATAGTATAAACAATATCTAGTGCAATACATTGTAGTACATCCCTCAAAGGCAATCCTAATAGCAATATTAAGTATTTAAGATGGTCATCTGCGTATTGCTAAAGGCATGTAAAGGGTGCTATTCTTACAATTCACAGTATGACTTGGTGGGGGACAGAGGTGTCCTTGAGCAAGCTCAAGATAATGGAAGGTGGGCCATCCTTCCAGCACTTGGCCAACTTGAGAAGAGTATGATGTTGAGAAACATGGATTGTTTTCTGCAAATGTACTAACATTGCCAATGCAATTGATGATTTCCAAATGCAGATTTGAAGACTCGTAAATATGAAAGGAGGAGACATGTCTCATGAAGAGACATGTCTCTATAGTGAATCATCATTAGTTAATATATTAATTATATAAATAACCATATATATGAATATTTATCTAATGATGATTTACCATCAACAATCTATCTCATGATCGAATCAATCTAACTTAAACTACAAACTTAACACTCCCTCTTAGTTAGAGAGGATTGATATAGAACTATAACAACTGGTTTTCTCGGGTCTAATTTTAACATCTATCATAAGCATAGAATTACTTCAACTTCTAATTTTAACATCTAACAGTTTTAACTTCGACTTCATAAGAAGGCAGTTACATCATTCATGTTCATGTGAAAAAGATTATCGTTAAAGTCAGTTAAACAAAATTGCTTAACTAAATACTTGAAATACTTTTTAATGAAATTACTTCAGAAATTGAAATCACATACCTCGGAAAAACTGAGACTGAAATTCATCTAAGTATGCTTCTGCAACCACCCAGGTTAGTCCACAAATATACTATAACAATTTCTCAAATCGACTGCTATCTCAAAAAAAATCATTTGATGAATATCACTAAAAACCATTATAACACCAATTAGGGCATCACATATCATCTTACCAATTAGGGCATCAATTACCATCGGTTTATTTAGGGCTTTAGGTACTGCTTTACCACTTAGGGCTTCCACGACCACGGATTCAATTTAGGGCTTCCGTGACAACGGATTTATCTACGGTTTTCGCGACGACGGATTCAATTTAGGGCTTCCGCAACCACAGATTCAACTAGAGTTTCTGATACCACGGATTCAATTAGGGCTTCCAATACCACCATATCAATTAAGGTTCCAGTTGTCGCACAATCAATTAGGGCTTCAAATTTCTTTTCCTTCCGATTACTTATTTGTGACAATTTCTCAAAATTAGATAATTACTTATATTCAATATTCATTTATATGAAGTAAAATAATGATAACAATGAAATACCTCAATTTAAATCTTACCTTCTCATAAACAAAAATGATAGTACCTGTTTTCGATAGACAATTGATTTCATGGCTTATCTCTGTTTGATGCATATTTGATATCTTGAGAGAGGTGAAACATTGCCAGGGGCTTTACCACCCAACCTCAGACCACAATATATATATCCTGGCATGATCTCTTAACGAGAAAGGTCCTCCATACCCGAAATTGACAGGGAACATCTTACCATTCACTGGGCATCATGATATATAACACGCCATACGACTTGGCAGCAGGATATCATCATATCAGGAATATGCATGAGCTATTATTAATGATATGTATTAAAATGTCATAACTGATATTACTGATTCTTATTGTTGATGAATCTTTCCTCACGCCCCCTCAACCTCATCAGGCCTCCAAGCTTGTGATTTCCAGGTGCTTGTTTAATATCAATAAATTCACTCTTGCAGGGTATGAATGTTTGTAATACATTCTGAATTGAATAACCATATCTTTTATACATGCTTAATACTCTCTTATGAATAAAGAAACATTTATGGTTTAAGACAGTTTTTCCAAGAACAAGAATTCTTTTACTGACCATCTCAAATCAGTCTATAATTGTGTTAATGAAAAAGAGACACATTGACACATTCTTGATTCAACAGTTGCATTAGAAAGAAAAACACGATTGGCCATTCTAAATTAGGCAACATTCTTACCTGTCTCCTACGCTTAAATCTTCAACCAATTTTTAATATCTATAACCTTGAAAAACAAACTCTCAATACACACAGATACAACAGATGAACTCATATTATATCCAACTTGCAAACTAGAAAAGAACAACCCATTGCACTCACTAACCATCAACAGATCTTTAGATTGGTGTCTCCTCGGTGCTTGATCCGTTACATCTTATACCTATTCATAAAATTAAGACTTTCATTCTCAGAATTTCCTTGGTATTCTGAGTTGATCATTATTACTGTTTTTGTTTGTTGGTGATAGAACATTTCATGACACAATCTACAGATTTAAGACATGGTATGATAAAGGTATAGTTTTACATTCAAAAGCATTTTTGAATTAAGTGATGGCAATTAGTAATATCAAACAAATAAGATGATAACATAAGTTTTATTTCTTCCTTTATCGGCTCTATCACAAGCATCAACTACCTTATTGGTAATCATGTAACAAGCTCTGTTGGCATTTTCTATTATGCTGAGCTCAAGGTAACAACAGACTCTATTCTGTGCACTCAACTCTTTCATTTTGTATCAACCCGACCCAGATAAGACAAAGAAAAACATGAGTGAAAGAATTTAAAAACAAAATAGCACATCCTTACTAGACTACGGATTAATGTGCCCTGCTTTGTGATCTCTTCAAAATACTCGCTATATCCCCTGCTCAGTGATGCGCAAGAATGATTTTCGTGTGAGCTCAGTGGTATGATATCGCGCTAAGCAAAATTAATGTGGCAGGTGATAACGTTTTGCAGAATGGGCGACAAACCTTAGTAGAGTTTAAACGTATTTGCGGAATAAGGATTTGAGTCGGGTATAACAGAATACAAGGCTAATAGATAACTCGGGTTGCAAAATACTGAGGTTCTAAGACTATGGCGAAGCCAAGAACAGACGGTATAAAGTGTTGATCTCTGAAAACGACAAGGCAAGCATATAAAAAGATAAAGAATGGCTCTTCAGCTTCTGCCGTTACAAGATTGAAATGTGATTGAAATTCCCATCGATTGGAAAATATGAAACGTTGGAACAAGGGGTGAAAAAGTTCTATAAATATAATTATAATTCGAAAATTTATTAAAATCTTATAAGTACTTTTTAAAACATCACTTTATTAATTTATTAACATATAAAGATGCCAAAATATTTTTATATATTCAAATACACAGGTATAAATTATGTTTAAAAATAATACAACGAAAGATTCTTAAAATCTTTTAAGAATACGTTTTATATTTAAACTTAATTAATTATTAACAACTCATGCAGTTCTAGAGATGAGTCCTGTTACAAATCGCTTGGTCCTCTACCTGTCTGTCCAATGATGGTGATGCCCTGCCTAATTCTTTTCTGACAATGCTTCCACCCCTTCGACAAGCTCCCTGCAAGGAATTTCTTTGTAACTAAATTATAAATTATAAATAATCATATTAGCTAACCTTTCATCTTAATTCCATGAATTCACGATTAACGAATAACTAGCATGTCATCTTCACTTGAAATCATAACGACTAACTATCTTACCATTTCGCCAGATTATATCAAATTAAACTACCAACTGACTTCATGTGAACTTCAACGTCTATATTTCAAGCTAGGTCAAAAATTGGGATTTAACAAGAACACATTATGCTCTTAAGTATATGAAGATATATCATCTTAGTATGATATTCTTGGAATGGCATGTTTAAGGACATCAACATAAATCCATCAACTTAGGTGTTATCTTTTAATATAATCTGAAGTATGATTCAACAAGAAATATCAATCATATGATATTCATCATATGTATATTCTTTTCATATGATCTCTGATGCCTACCAAAAGAATATGTTATATCCTAGAAGGATATGAGTTATTTGATTTCCGACACTCCGAGACAACAATTTAATATAGTATATCAGATAACAAGAAATCACAATGTCATGGTCTCTATCATGACCAGTATCATGATCTCTAACACTCCGAGGCAACAACTTAATGAAGTCTGATCATGACATGTTCGTTATCATGACTTCCAACACTCTGGAAAAACAACTTAATGAAGTTTGTCATGATAACAAGTCTATCATTTATAAGATCTCCTTACAATGGTTACCTTCTATCTGATCATGATACGTTCATTATCATGATTTCCAATACTCTGGGACAACAACTTCTATCATGATAACAAGTCTACCATTTATAAGATCGTCACCTTATAATGGTTACCCTTTGTTTATATATGTTAATGAAAGATCACCACCTTTCATTACATATGTGAAATAGTAACCACCATGAACCAAGTTAGAGGGTGGTACAAAGGCTTTCACCTTAATTCTCTCTCACAAAGAAGAATGCATTACAAGGAATTTCACTTAGAACATCTTATAGAGAAGATATCGTTCACAAAGTATTGCACTTCAAAATTCTCCCTCAGAATAATGATCCTGGGAAGCTAGGTTTAGTAGTTACTCCCTTAGAGGCTCTCTTCCCCAAGGATTCTGGTCAAAATCACTCTGAATCTGATATCAATCTTCCGATTTTCTAGTGATAAGTCAATACTTTCTCATGATGCACTCAAGAGTAGGCCCATCAAAATCATGTAGTGACACATGTATTTCTAGACTTCCTCTGAGGATTAATCTTTTAATCTCTTGCGTTGCTTTCGAAGAAGTGTCATACTCCCTCTTGATGTAGAAGGATACTTATAATCTCAATCATCAAAGATATTTGCTTCAAGAGCCTCACTTTATCCAACCTGATGACAACTTCTTTTAAGCTACTGTCATAAGCTGCCTAATGTGCCATTCTTCTTTTCCTGCAAGATCAACTTTAGATACAAAGGAAAAGATCAAGGCAATTAACTCTTATAGTATGTGTAGACTTGCAAACAAGAGAGAGACTACAATAAGCAAGTAAATATAATAATAAATACTTATCTGCACATTGATGTTCTCGATACTTAGTTCTCATGAGCGATAATTTCATTGTATGAATCTTGAGGAATGTATTGAAGTTCTGCTTCCATAAATGATCCATATTTCTATTATTCCTCATATCATCATCTCCTTGGTGTGAGTATGTAAAGTTCCCTCTATATAGTTGCTTTGATCCTATCTGATTTCCCAATTTCAAGAGGGTCTTTGTAGTTTCCTTGTAGAATATTTCTCACCTTTCACTTTGATATGTAGAGGGTTTGCCTTGGTTTTAAGGAGATCATATATGTTTTACTCATCGAAATACATGTTTCTTCTATTTGCTCCCTCTCTTTCAAGGTTACCTTTAATGAAAGGCCTGGCTCCCTCGGAATCTCAAACTCCCTCACATGCAATAACATTCTCAGAGAAAACAATCAAGGCACATAGCTTTTATAATTAAAAAAAACATTTTTAATCATTTTTCTCAATAAAACTAATATTGTAGTTTAATTATAAGAACATTTAAAATTTTGATTCTATACTTAATTCATAAGTATAGTCCAATATTCAACAATTTTTTTAATATATTATAATCAATCCTTATTATAATTCTTGATATTCATTATTCCAATCTATAATCTTATATGCATTATAGATTTCTATTACAAACTAAATTCATTCATTAATTGTTTATGAAATAATAAATGTACTTTATATACCTTTATAATTAGCATATACCTAATGCCATTTTAGATATATGGGATTTATGAATATATATCCCCTTTTAACTTTAATAAGATAAAAAGCAATTATTAAATAACATCCCACATACCTTGGATGGTTGGTGACCGATCCTTATGATCTTGACGTGGTAAGATCATGTGTGACCATTTTCAATGCCCGATCTGCACCTTATCCAATGTCTGGGCCCTTTCTAGTTGACCGCATATTTTCCAAATCTGCTTAAGTGTCCCAGATGCTTTTAGTCTTATTGGATCTAGTTTGTGGCAACAATTTATGTCTTCTTAATAATTGTTATCACCAAACGAGGCTACCTTTCTCCCTATGATTGCATTTTTCCTAGCAATTACTGTCTTCCTTTCATAATTATTAACTACTGAAATGTTTATTGTCTAGCACATAGGGGCCTTGTCTTTTTTCCTAAACAACACAGTATTATATTTCCTTTGACTGCTCCTCTTGCTTAGTGGTTGTAAGCAGATGCCATTCTGCATGCATCACAAGCCTCTACTCCATAATTATTAAATGGCAA
Source organism: Cupressus sempervirens (assembly GCA_028749045.1). Classification (NCBI taxonomy): domain Eukaryota; kingdom Viridiplantae; phylum Streptophyta; class Pinopsida; order Cupressales; family Cupressaceae; genus Cupressus; species Cupressus sempervirens. The sequence goes on from CM053785.1 coordinate 501,492,476, forward strand.
ACTCCTGTTACCACGTCAGAATGCTAATGAGCATGGTATAGCAGCACACCTTAATATATTGATAGCTTATTTGTCATTATAATACCGGTGGCCCATATTACTTCCAAATTCTTTCTTAAGAAAGGGAGGCTGCTGTAATATAATTGCCACCATTAATAGCTCGATGGCCAAGAAACCATCGCTGGTTGTGTACAGTTGTCTGTTTGCATATGCGATAGATAACTTAGAATTCTAAATGCATCTTTTGATTAGTAAATACTGACTTCTGCTATTCCCATGTGCTTCTTCTGATTTGTCAAAGTTCAACATTCCTTTTGTAAATTAAAGATTTCTTTCTCTAAAACTCATACACTTATTTGCAAATTCAAACAATTCATGTTCACTCTAGATATTTCATGAATGCTCATACACCCTTCTTCAAACCACCACGTCATTCACTCATATAGCAAAGATTTTTCAATGATAATGATGTTTCCTTTTTGATACTAAATGCATCTTAAGTTTTAAAATATATCTCTGCTCAGCTTAATGCCACAAGTAGTTTGACATGGCAACATCTGACATCAAATAGTTTGAAATGATAAGAGGAGGCATCGGTTCATATTCAACACCACCGTTTCAAATAAATAAAAAATTGACTCTGCTCCTTTTTTGTTAGCCTGACCCAACACATATTAGAATAAAACAAAAACAATATCTACTTGACTTTTGTTTTCTATCTTCCACAATATCTGCTACGGATGTCTCAGCCCGATAAACTATTTCTGATTCTATTTGCTCTTTGTCAACATAAAGTTGTAAATTTGTCTCTGCCTGCCATAGAGATTTTGTCTGATTAGCACTTGTACATCCAGTAGAAGGAAACGATGCAGGACTAACTGGTAAGATGTTGAAGTCGTGCGCATCACACTTGTATAAAGAACTTGGTCAAGACTGACTTTATACATTAACGAGGTTATATAATATTCCATTCGATATATATACCAGTTTGTTGTCTTCATTTCTTTGTACATTCCAGCGTTCAAAAAAAAGAATATCTCAAGTTGCATAAACTTTAAAAAGGTAAACAACAATGCTCCAATGTGTGAAAGACCTCCTTTTATGCTTGAGTGGCTGGCAGTATCACTATAGACCTTTGTTCCTTGACAACGGACATCCTTTGCAAAACATGAAATCAATGGATCATCATACACAGCTTGTGATGCAATGCACATCACGTATCGGAAAACACAGATTTCCTTCGTGTATCATACTTCCAGATTGGTATATATAGAGGTTGTATTCACAGGCATCTGGAGATCATAGACGATTAAAATTGAGTGTACATTCTAATTTGCAATTATTTCCCTTAAGCATGAGGAGTTATGTTGCAGTATTCCTTCTGAGCCACTACTTATACCACTGGGAATATGATCCATATTGGCATTTAAGAGCATAGCCACAGACTGAACATTCAGACAACATCCATTTATTTCATTATATGTTCATGGTGACAAGTGATAATTACAGATATTGTTCCTTCATATTTGATTCATCCCTGCTTATATGATCTGATTGGATCTTCCTTAGATTGGCTCTAAAGATCTACCTTCAAGTTGTTAGACTTTATAGAAGGAACCTTGCTTTGATACCATGTTGAGAAACATGGATTGTTTTCTGCAAATGTACTTACATTGCCAATGTAATTGATGATTTCCAAATGCAGATTTGAAGACTCATAAATATGAGAGGAGACATGTCTCTATAGTTAATCATCCTTAGTTAATATATTAATTATATAAATAACCCTTTATATATATATATATATATATATATATATATAATGATGATGATGATGATGATTTAGCATCAACAATGTATCTCATGATCGAATCAATCTGACTGCAACTACAAACTTAACAATTCACAGGACACCTTGGTGGGGGTCAGAGGTGTCCTTGATCAAGCTCAAGATAATGGAAGGTGGGCCATCCTTCCAGCACTTGAGAAGAGTATGAGAAGGGGGCTATCATCTCATTTCTCGTGGATTTGGAAGGGAGGCCATCCATCACATTTTGCAAGACACTCTCATATGTTCACAATTGATTGCTTAAGGATTTTGTCGAATATTTTAATGGAACAATTGTTTGATTAATACTAGTTCTATTTTCAAATATCTGTAAATGGCTGTTATAACTGAATTTTCTGAATAGATTGTTGTTCTTAATTTCTGATTTTCTTTTCTAAATTGAAGATATGTTGCTCAATACATTTTTTCGTTGTTAAATTCTTATCCTTGATGGATGATCTGATTTTTATTTATCACACAATGAGTGTCTGTCATGATTGTTTGTTTTAAGAAATTGCTGGTACTTATATTCTATTAGTTGGCCTCCTCCATTTAGTCAGTAATCATGTTATATATCCATTGCTCAGCCCGTTACTATTGTTTTTCCTTTGATTGCTTGGTTCTTTTATTCATTAATATGGCAAATATTTTGTATGTTTATATGACAAAATCAACAAGTAAAATACCAGTTAATTCTGAAAATCAGCAATGCAACTCCTTGGATCAGGAAAAGAATTTCCTCACAAATGAAACCACTCTAAATTTGAAACCTGAAATGAAAATGCCAAAATGAGCTCACATGTAATTCCTAGATGGAATTGCCCCAATGAAATGAGGGTTTTCATCCCCAAATCTGTTGATAAATATTCAAGATGCTTTTTGTTTTCCTTTATCTCCAAAATGCTAAGGGTTTCCATCCTAGTTCCATAGGGGTACGTCTCGCACAAAAATTGCTCATTCCTGAAATGGGGACGTCCCTCTGTCATGGGGACTACAGGTGGGATATTGCTTCACTGCCCTACCACTTCCACCAAACATCCTTTTTCGTTCACAGGAAGTTTCTTTTGGACAAGGGATCTGTCTAAGGCATTTTATTTATGAGTTCTTATAGTGCTGGTGAGGTTGAGGGTCAAGGACAAGGGGGTTGAAGCATAAATTGAAAGTGATAATGAATCATTTGGTGATCCTAGTATAGAACTGGTGGGGGTTGACAATAACACTCGAACTGAAACAGAAAGTTCTATCAAGAGTCAAAGTTATAGGTGTCCTTTGCAAATCCTGCAGAATGGGGCCAAGGACCCCTTTGATCTGAGGTCACCATTATTACAATTTACACATTAGGTGCCATAAAAGCTTGCACAACATGGGGCTCTAGGTTTTGGAAATGAAACATATGTGAAGTTGAATAGTTAGGTAGCATGACGAACTAATTCTCACTTCCTTTTTGTTCAAGGAAAATGTGTGAGGTATGTGAAAAGGTGGCAGTGAAATATAGGGCGCAAATATTAAAATCAAGGGGTTGTAATGAAGAAGTGGGTACCTACATCTGCTACTTCGCCACAAAGTGGTAGGGGTCATCAAAGTTGTATGGTTCCTACTTCTACATTGCCAAGTGTAAGGCGAACAATCCATCCACTTTAAGGGCAGCAAAGTCTAAGGGAAAATGTACAATGGCTACTTTTGCATCTTTACAACCATTGACAGATTTATTAACATACAAGCGAAGGATGAGGCAGATGATATTGGTGGTAAAGTTTTCTTTGCTTGTCATTTTATTTCATGTGGCTCATATTGTTTAATAGAAGGAAACATGATGATGATAATATGGGTGAAACTATCATATTTTTCATCTGGGGAGACTAAATTGAGGACAACAATCTTGGATAATAATTATTCCAAGCTTAAGATTTTGATGGAGAAAATCGAGAGCACTTGGGTAACAAGTGGATGCAACATAGTCATGGATGGATGGGCAGACATTAGGCATCGTCCACTCATCCATATCACAGTACATCTATAAAGGACACTTATTTCTTTAGAATGATTTTATTGTTCTGGGCATCATTAGAATGCTCATTTTCACTTCTCCTCAAAGACACTATGGAGTAGGTCGAGTCAACATATGTGGTGCTTGTTGTCGGTAAAATTATAAAATAGCTGACTGGTAGATTAGCATGTTGTTGGTGAAGTTATAAAGTAGCCGATGGGGTTGAGTCACCCCTTCGGAATGGTATATGTACAACTTTGGATCATGATTGTAATCATCATTGGAAGCACTATGTAATCTCTTCGGCATATATGCGAATAATAAAAGGAATACTTCTGTGTTACATATTCTTGTCTATTATTTGCATGCATTGGTAAACCGTTTACCCCGTATAGTAAACATTTGGCACCATTGCTCAATGGACCTGGAACGAAGGCAGAGGAATGAAGACTAATGCTGAATCAACTTAACAAAAATAAGAATAAGCTAAAGGAAAAAGATGAAATATGCACCATGCAAAGGAATTTAATTTTGGCACAACAGGTCGAGCATAGATGGAGGTTTCAGAAGATTGCCGATGGACACCGAAGCACCGAAGAATTGTTGGAAGAGACTCGATAGCGGTTAGATTTGGTGGAAGAAACAAGGGAGGAATTTCTTAACTTGTATATGCCGAGGGAAGAGAATCTAGACAAAAAGGAATTAACTCGCACAGCTTGGAGTGTTGAGGGAGCACGAGTGTGGAGTGAACTCTTTGTCCGTGATACACTTCCAGAGTGAACTTCGCTTGAGGAAAACCCTTTTTTACCAAGTAATGCAGTTGTTGGAAATAAGATGATTGTCCAAAATAGCGCGGGCGTGCAGAACAACGTGGATGTGCAGAATAGCACGGGTACACAACAATTACCTCCAACTCGAATAGTAATGGCTGGACCAAAGGAAAAATTGCCAAAGTTTGATGGTGATGGAACGATCGATCTAATCAGACACTGTAAGACATGCGAAACAATTTGGATGAATGGCGTAACCGACACAGATGAATGGGTCCGACAATTTCCAGCAACCCTAAGGGGTGTAGCAGTTGATTGGTTTGCTGACGCCGATCCCCAAAAATTAACTACATGGGCGGGAGTTAAAAAAGAGTTTATCACTGATTTTCAATTGCTGTGAGACGACAATGAGATCGTAGCAGAAATCTACACCACAAAGCAAGGGAAAAATGAAATAGTCTGTGTATATGCCAAAAAACTAAAAGACTTAATAAATAAAATGGAAAGTAAGCTGGCAGATGGGCTGAAAAAGCGATGGTTCATTAAGGACTACGCCCGGAGTTAAGGAAGAAAATGAAGATTGTGCCGCCATCGTCATACACCGAAGCATACAATCAGGCCATGGACTTAGAGAGTGAATAGAAAACAAAAAGGAAGAAGAAAAGTAGCTCATCCAATTTAGATGACTCATCTTCAGAAGGAGATAGTAGTGGTGATGAAAAGGACAGTAAGAAGGTTTGAGCTCTCCAGAAAGATATGATCAAAATGATGAAGGAATTTAAGAATATGTAGAAAGAGATGAAGGGAAATGAGCTATGGTGCACAGAATGTAAGACAAAAGGTCACACGAAGGGATCTTATCTGAAAAACCAGTTCTACAATATCTGTCAAATTATGGGACATTCCACAAAAGAATGCCCCTTCAATATGAAAACAAGAGGGCATCAACAAGTGCTCCCGACACAGGAGGCTTCCACGTCAGGAGGGAGCAGAAACACCAACAATGATGGTGCCACTTTGGGTAGGTATAGAAATATTAGAAGAGGGCAAAACAACAATACCAATAATAATACCAACAACAATACCAATAATAATGGGGGCTACAGTTGAATTTAGTATGATGCGAATGACCGCCCGGTGGTTCAATGCCGAGCATGCAATTTGTGGGGCCACTTTGCATGAAACTGTACATCAATGAATATACCAAAGTTGTTATGCTGATGGTGTGGTCTTGGAGATCATGAGGATGTCAAGTGCTCGAAATTAGGAGTGAATATGATCAGCATTGGCGTGGACGAAGAAGTCTTAGCAATCACCCGTAAACAAGCAAAACTGTACCTCGACTCGACGAAAGAAAAGAAGAGATTGGAAGTAGCGCAGGTGGAAATTAAGAAAGCAACACAGGCAGAGAAATCACAATTGAAGGACACTACTGGTACCTCAACAAGGAACTGCGCAAAATTAAACATCATACGACAGATATTACAAACTAAAATACCAGTCAAGTTAAATGATCTGATCCTCACAATGCCTCAACTACGAACAACACTCACAAACATAGCCTCGACTGCTAAACTACTAGGAGAACATGGAAGGGAAAGGGAAAGCGGAGCAAGTGCAGCGGACCCAATGTTGCTAGCCCTCACATCCGAACGACATCTGGCGGTTGTAGAGATGGGTATATTAGGAACGATCCTTTTAGACACAATTGTGGATGGAGGTTCATGGGTAAACATCCTACCAAAAGATACCTGGAAGAAGTTGGGACAACCAATGTTGTGGCCACCTACATTCTAGTTGCTCATAGCAGACCAACACGGGATCAAACCATTGGGAATCCTGATGGCACAACCAGTGACTGTTGGAACACAGCTGTTCCTACTCGATTTTGTCGTCATCCCGCTGAAGAGGAGAGGTTATGACGCCATTTTGGGCTAGGGATGGCTTGTACAAGAAAAGGTTAAGCATGACTGGAAGAGGAATACACCATCATTGGAAAGCAAAGGACGAAAATTCATTATTGATTTACACACACAAATGGTGGGTGAAGAAGCTCTATCATCTGATTTCGAAGAAGAGGATGAAGGGAAGCAGCGAATGGAACTGGATCAGGAAGGAGTCCTACGGTTGGAAGGTGGATTGACGGACGATGACTTGGATTCAGTGAACGGATTATTTTACTGGCAGACGGAGGACTATGAGCTATTCGAGAGTTGCAACATATTAATGATAGAGGAAGGGCACAACGGAGACGGATTTCCAAAAGAATTCAGGAAAATAAAAGAGGGGATGCACCACTAGATGAAACACCTGCACATGTATTCGATGAGGGGAAGCCGATAAAATGTGATGAAGCCACAGTACAAACCATGAATTTGGGAGATTAGGCCAAACCAAAAAAATACTAGTAGGGGATAACTAGAATCTAGTACTAAAAGCAGTTGCATTTAAAATATTTTTGGAATATAAAGATGCATTCGCTTGGATGTATAAGGATTTGAAAGGAGTTCCGCCGAAGCTGTGTGTTCACCGCATTCTGCTGGTCGAAGGTGTAGTTCCTATATGGAAGCGACTTTACATGATGAATAGAAATTACGTGGTACAGGTTACAGAAGAAATTAACCGAATGCGAGAGCCAGGTATTATTTTTAAGGTTCAAACAAGTGAATGGGTGTCTCCCATTGTCATATCCTTGAAAAAGGATACCACCCAAATTAGGATATGTGTCGACTTCAGATGTCTCAATGCAGTAACAATCAAGGACCCCTTTCCGATACCATTTACAAATAGTATATTGGAGGAAGTAGCTGGACATAGATTTATTCATTTATGGACGGGTTCTCGAGATATAATCAAATTTGCATAGCAGAAGAGGACAAACTTAAAACAACATTTGTGGTAGAAGGCGAAGTGTACGCATTGAACTGAATGCTATTCGACCTGTACAATGCGCCGGCTACGTTCCAAAGAATCATATTGCACATATTCGACAAAATGTCTGTTAAAAATTTCAAAGCATTCCTGGATGACTGGTCTGTATTCAGCACTGAAGACAAACATCTGGCAGCGTTGGGCGAATGCATGGAAAGATGTCGAAGGGCGTGGCTTGCTTTAAATCCAAAGAAATGCAAATTCATGGTTTCGTAGGGAAAATTATTGGGACATATAGTCTATAAGGAGGGATTGAAAATAGATCCAGACAAAGTGAGAGTGATAATGAAAATGCAACCATCTACAAATGTAACAGAGGTAAAGTCATTCCTGGGACACAGGATATTATAGAAGATTCATCAAAAACTTCGCCAAAGTATCATACTCGCTGGACAAATTGACATGCAAAGGGGAACTGTTCAAATGGGAGAAAGAACAAGATGAATCATTTGAAGGGTTGAAGGTACGATTGGCCACAACACCTATATTGGCGTAACTAGATTGGAACAGGGAATTTCATGTTCACGTCGATGCATCTAATTATGCAATAGGAGCAACTTTGGCACAGACAGGTAACCTAGGGTTAGATCACCCGATATATTTTGCCAACCGACTACTATCAAAAGCAGAATATAACAATAGTACAATAGAATGGGAAGCCCTAGGAATGGTCTATGCAATGCAAAAATTTTGACATTACTTGCTGGCGACACCGTTCGTGTTTTATGTAAATCATCAGGCTCTGTTGTACCTGGTGAATAAACCTATCATCCAAGGCAGAATCAGCCGGTGGCTACTTTTGTTGCAGGAATTCACCTTCAAGATCATTGTACGACCCAGGAAGAATCATGTTAGTGCAGACCACCTATCGCGAATTAAAACAAGTGAACCAACAGACGGAGTGAATGATGATTTTCCTGTTGCATAGTTATTTCAAATTGCAATACTGCCAAAATGGTTCACGAGTATTGGGGAGTACCTTTCCATAGGACAAACACTGAAGGAGATGCCACAAAATGAAAGGCAGAAATTAGTAATAAGGAGCCATATATTTTAATTGATTAATGGATTATTGTACAAAATGGGGCCTGATCACATCCTGTGACGGTGTGTGTTAGAGGAGGAAATACCGAGAGTGTTGAAAGAAGCACATGAGGGTCCAACAAGAGGATATATGGGACCTGATACCATAGCGCGAAAAATATTGCTGGCAGGATTATGGTGGCCAACAGTGTACAACGACGCACACGAATGGGTTGTTGGGTGTGACACTTGCCAAAGGGCTGGAAAGACACTAAAGAGAGACTTTATGTCGCTTAACCCCTCACACACACAGGAATTATTCAAACGCTGGGGATTGGATTTTGTGGGACCCCTGAGAGCAAGCCGAATGCACCGATGCCGATATATAGTTGTAGCTACGAAATAGTTAACGAAGTCGGTGGAAGCACGGGCTCTACCAGATAACTCAATAGTTAGTACAGCAAAATTCATATATGAGCAAATAATCACTCAGTATGGAATTCCACTTCAGATAACGAGTGATTGCAGAGGACATTTTGTTAATCATGTCATTAAACTATTTACGAAGGAATTCAAGATGTATCACTCTCTATCGAGCTCGTACTACCCAAGAGCAAACGGATAGGCTGAGGCTACAAATAAGATCTTGGTAGCAATCATCTACAAGTCCTGTGTGGTCGAAGGGGAAGATTGGGAGGAAAAACTGCCGTTTGCCCTCTGGGCACACTGCATGACATACAAGGTGACAACGGGACACACACCGTTCTAGCTGATGTTTGGATAGGAGGTAGTGGCACTAGTAGAATTTATGATACCAAGTCTGAGGATCGCGTTGGAAAATAAGTTAGGCGACATGGAAGGTCGGAGGGAAAGGTTGCATAAGCTGAACAAACTCGAGGAGAAGCGGCTATTGGCACAATGGGCCACGGAGGTGACACAGAACAGGTGCAAAGCGTGGCATGATAAACACTTGAAACTGAACAAATTCCAACTGGGATAGTTGGTGTTGAAGTATGACGGACAGAACGAAATCAAACTGGGCAAGTTTAAAGTCAAATGGGTCAGGCCATACCAAATCCGAGAAGTAGGTGATAACGGAGCAATAAGGCTATGGACATTGGACGGGCAAGAAATTCTAGAAACAGTGAATGGTTCCAAGTTAAAAATATACCATGCATGAACTATTCCATTGTCGACGAATATCCAGTAGTAAAATTAAAATAATAATAATAATAATAATAAAAAAAATTGAAAAAGAAAGTTATTAAAGATCATCGTACGACCACCATACGGCAAATTGATGACCACCATACGGTGTTTTAAGTGCCCTCGTATAGTGTTTTAAGTGCTTTCACCGTATGACAAAGTGAGACCACCTGGCAGATAATAAACATAAGGCGGGGGATGTAATCGCCATATGGACATCTTATATGTTGGCACCGTATGGTAAATAAAGGTGACATAGGGGATTAATGATTGTATGTCAATTTTATGCCATAGGATGGACACCGTATTGGGAAGGAGAAGCTGAGGGATGACCGTACGGTGTAGGAGAAGTAGAGGGATGACCGTATGGTGAAGGAAAAGTAGAGGGATGGCCGTACAGAATAGGCAAGGAAGCGTGAAGAGACCGTACAAGGCCGTATGACATGTTTTGAAGATAATCAATCGGAGGTAGACCAAAGGCCGTACAGATACTACAAAGACTTGTATGGCATAGAAGATAGTGAATTGCTGTCAATCAGAAGCTGGTACGGCTGCATGGGTATTCCGTGGAGGTTAGTAAATTGTTGTAAGTAGCAAAGGAAAGTTCTTTGTGATAATATCTATGTTACCCGAGGACGCGTTTCCACCTCTAAGACTGAGGTTTTGGAAACGGGGACGGTTTCGGGGACGGGGGGACGGCAGGAAACGTTTCCAAGCCGTCCCCACCTGGATAGGAAAATCGGAAACGCGTCCCCGAAACACAGGGAACGGTCAACGAGTTTCCGAAACTTGTTGACTGTCCCGAGGACTGCACTTCCGTTTCCTAGAGGTTTCCGGGACTTCTAAAAGGGTTTCCGATTTTTACAAAAAAAAAATTAAGCGATCTCCGACCCCGCAACTTTAAATATATTAAAAAATAAGACTTTTAATGTTTTTTATGTTGACTTAGTTTTGTTAATGTTTATTGTTTAAAACTTTAAAACTTTACATGGAATTTATGTTGAAGGAAACGAAATATTTCATTTACAATTAGGTTGAAACGAAATAGATATTATGGAAGTCATTACGTATTATGTTTTACAAACCTAAGTCAATACACATTTCTTATTGACCTAGGCTGAAATGAAATAATGGAAACGAAATATTTCATTTCTCATTCTAGACAAGAAGAGCCGAGTGAAACTTCATTCTCAACTTAGGGTTGCGCTGAAGAAGAGCCGAGTTTTTCACCCGGTCTGCAATTTGTAGTTTGTTTAAGACGAGTTTTGCAGGTATATTATCTTCCTTCCGAACCTTCCTTACAGTCTCCAGTAGCACTCGACTCTGTAGCACTAGCACTCGACTCTCTTCCTCAACCGACAACTGTAGCTATTATTTCTATTTTGTTTGGACAGGATTTCTCGCTTTCCATCCTGAACCGGGGCCCCGGGTAGTTCCTTTCGCTGCCTCCCTCCCTCGGATGTCATTGCCAACTTGCCATAGAATTTCATACATGGCGATTCAGGGAATACATCAGACTTATTTGTTTGGCCCCAAATGATTTGTTCATGCCCAGAATTCTCAAAACCTTTTGTAGACGTCTGAAAGATTGGCTGCAAATTGTTCAACTGCTGACTACGGTTGCCCACGACCTTGCTTGAGGTGCGATCTGGTTGCCTGGGGGATGTACACCCTGACAATGTGCTGAAAACTGTGTTTTGGGGTTGCAGATTTTACTGTAGTCCCATTTTCCTGCTTTATCCATGTTTAAACTTTATTTATTTTAAGATAATATGTTAATGTTAAAGTATTCTAAGATTAATATTTAATATTTATTTTGTTAAAGTTTTTGATAATTTAATACAATTTTTTTAATTTATGTCATGACTCATAACAGAGAAATCTAATTTTCATTTTCATTTTTGTTAAATTTCAGATTCTTGATCTCCATTAAATTTAAATATGAGCAGCAGCAGCACTGATGGTTCTAGTAGTGATGAAAGAAGGCAGGGTGAAGAAGTTGGAATTGGAGGTGGTGGTGATTCAAGAGATATAACAAACACATTTGAAATACCTTCAGTTGTCCTCAAAGACTTTGCACAAGGTCCTTTTAATCCTAAAAAGCCTCTACTTTGCCTTGTTCATCCAATAGATGTCAAAAAGAAAAATTCAGGTGGAAGTAGGATTTATAAATGTCATGTGTGTGAAGGTGAAATTAGAGGGAGCTACACACGGGTGTGGTCTCATTTCTTGGGGGTTAAGGGCAAAGGAGTTAAATACTGTAAACAATTAGAGGAGGATGCTAAATTAGAGTGTTATAGATTGCACATGGAGGCTGAATACAAGTCTAAAGGTTTGCCCTTTGTTATGCCTCCACCTTCAGATTCACAGTTATCTACTCATGGTATTACTACTCACTCTATGTCATCCAGTGTCAGTGAGAGTGTGTTTACTAGTATGGGAACAAAAAAAAATGAAAAGGGAAAGAGGAAGGCTAGTGATAGTGGGCAGCCAGGGTCAGTTACAAATTTGTTCAATACACAAGCACGAGAAATGTTAGATTGTTCAGTTGCTGATTTCTTTTATGCCCATGCCATCCCATTTCATGTGGCCCGATCGCCATTCTTCAAAAAAATGATTAGAGATGCAGGTTCAGTAGGCCCCTCTGCAGTACCCCCTGGAGATCATAAACTACGCACTACCCTCCTTGATAAAGCATATTCCAAGGTGAGTTTGGTGATGGAGGATATGAGGTGTACTTGGATGAAGACTGGTTGTTCCATTGTGATGGATGGGTGGACTGATATTAGACATCGGCCGCTTATCAATGTCATTGTCACATCCGCAGCTGGTTCTTATTTTCTTAAGGCAGTTGATTGTTCAGGGAAACGCAAGGATGCAGATTTTCAATTTGGCATTCTACGAGAGGCCATAGAGGAGGTTGGGCCCTCAAATGTTGTTCAAGTGATTACTGATTCAGCACATGTGTGCAAATTGGCTGGAATGATGGTGGAGGGTGCTTACAAGCACATATTTTGGACTCCATGTTGCGTTCATGCATTGAACAATGCATTGAAGGACATGGGAAAATTGTCTTGGGTAAAAGAAGTGGTGACACAAGGAAGAGAGATTCAAATGTTTATTTGCAACCACCACACCTCACTTGCCCTCTTTAGGACGTTTTCAAAGAAGGAATTTCTCAAACCTGTAGAGACAAGATATGCTAGCTACTACATTCTACTAGAGAGGATGGTTGAGGTGCATGACGCTCTACAACAAATGGTAGTGAATTCAGAGTGGAATAAGTGGCCTACATCAAACACTATTGAAGGAAAAGCCATCAAACAAAAGATTCTTGATGATGCATGGTGGTCTACTGTGAGGTAAGACCGTAAGACATTGTTGATTCTCATTTTCACTTGGAAATCATAGATTCATAAGTATCATAAATCCTTTCAATTTTTAGATTTCTAAAATCTGATTTAAATTTAAAAAGTTCTGATTTTTAGTCATTTACTTTAAAAAATATATTAATATAATTGGCATATTCTTATTCTCATTGCAGATATGTTTGCTCAATCATCTCTCCTGTTGTGGATGTCATCAGATATGCTGATACAGACTCTCCTAGCCTTGGGGAGATATATGAGACTATAGATAGCATGCTTCAAAAGATGAAGCAAATAATATTGGCTCATGATAATAATTTGGTCTTATATGAGGAGTACATTAATCCAATTTTCTTGCGGAGGTGGAATACTATGAATACTCCTCTTCACATGGCAGCTTATGCATTAAATCCAAAATGGTATGAGCCTAGGCCTGGAAGGTGTGCTCCTAGCGAGGATGATGAGGTGAGACGTGGTATTATGAAGGCCCTTCGAAAGATGTATTTGTCTCAAGAATCTAGTATACTTCGAGAGCAATGGGTTGCCTTCACAAACCTTGATGGTCCAACCTTTGGCACAGCAAAGGCAAAGGTGGATAGAGCAGTAATGGCATTGAAAAGCCCCGTTGGTTGGTGGCAATGACATGGATCAGATGCAGCACAGTTAAAGATGCTTGCAGTTCATCTCCTCTCACAGGTAGCTAGTTCCTCTGCTGCAGAGAGGAATTGGTCTACATATAGCTTTATCCACTCTGTGAAGAGGAATAGGCTTACATCTAAACGAGCAGAGAAGTTAGTGGTTGTGCATAGTGCTTTGCGACTTGAGGATCGTAAGACTCCAGTGTATCGACAGAATCCAGCTTTACGGTGGGATATTGATCCTGAAGATGCCACCCAGGTTGATGAGGACGACACTACCAGGATTGGTTGGCATTCCATTGGATGATGCATCCCTTGAGGCTCAAGATGATAGTGATAGTGACTTTGATATGGATGATTAGGGGCAGCTGTCATAGCATCTTTGCTTTCATTGTGATTTTGATGTTTTAGACTTGAAATGTTTTCTCTTGACATTATATGATCATTGATAGTTGATAGTGATACATTGATGGAACAATTATACATCAATATGGTATTATGATCTTTGATAGACATGGTTGATAAACTTGATACTTTAAAAGTTTAATTGTTTAAGTCTTAACTTTTCAATGTTTTCATTTTGTTGAAAGTTGATGTTTTTCATTGTCTCATTTGATTCATTTCATGACTTACAAATGGTATTGTAAGTACTTAGATGATGATTGAAAGTGATTATTTGAATTTTCTTAGATGATTGAAAATGATGCTATTTAGAATTTTGATTTTCTATGATGACTCAATTAGATGCTGATTGCTATGCCCTATGATCATTGATGAATCAATATTTGATGAATGGAATTGATAATTTTTAACTATGTTGTTGTGATGAATGTAGAATTGATGAATATTTTTGAAAATTCATATATATATATATATAGCCGTCCCCTGCCGTCCCCTATTCCTGCCAAAAAAAAACCGTCCCGGAAACTCATTTCCCCGTCCCCCCGTCCCCTCGTCCCGGAAACTTGGGGTAACATAGGATAATATCCAAGGCATCACAAAGCCTGCATTCAGGCGTCTTGCCAGGAGGGGAGGTGTTAAGCGCATCAGCGGCTTGATCTATGAAGAAACCAAGGGTGTTTTGAAGATCTCCTTGAAGAATGTCATCAGAGATGCTGTCACCTACACTAAACACGCACATCGAAAGATAGTGATTGTCTTGGATGTGGTTTGCTCATACGGCCGTTTCTTTGAGAAAGAGTGCAAAAGGAAAGGCCGTACAACCAATCAGATGAAGTAACCTAAACAAATTACAGCAAAAGTCTGAAGTCTATATCATTTAGTTGTGCAATTGAGGGATTGTTTAACTATACATCCATAAAGCTTGAAGAAGGGTCGTATGGGTCCGTACGGACTCCAGGGAAGGAATTTTTTTTGTGTATGCAGAGGAATAACTGACTTAATTAAGTAGAGGAATAAATGGAATCTGCAGGCAAAATAGTGGAAAAGAGAATTAGAAGAATCCACAACTGGGAAGGGCATGAAAATGTCGACCACAGGTAACTCGAGTGAAGGCACCAATAGCAGCAGCAAGTAGAAGCATAAGGCACAGGCACCTACAACTGCTGAAATCACACCACATAATATAGCATTCGAAGGACTGAGTGGTATCGACTATAGGAAATGGTGGCAGGAAACTACTGATAGTCATCCGATAAAAGCTGGCATTAGAAGGGCACAAGTGGAATGGGTGACTCGAATGCCTGCTTTTTGCATTTGGGACTACGAGGGTGCCTTGCGCACCATGATCGAGACTTATGGTAGGGCCTCTTGGAAAAACACATTCATGCCTGGGAAGAGACCTGGTAGTTTCATTCAAAGCAGTAGATTTCACTCATGTGTTTGGCATACCAGGGCCGTAAGGAAAAAAGGTATAGCCCAAGAAGATTACCAAGGAGGTAAAAATGTTTTTGATCAGGCTGGTATGCAGAGACATGGCTGAAGCAGAATAGGAAGTATTGGCTGAAACATCAAAAGGTAGGGGATTGAAGAAAATAGACATCCATGAGGGACTGTGGTGATCGTGATGGATTTAGTCAAGAGCAAACTTACTGGATCAAGTAGGGCATTTGATATCTCTTTTCCACAGGTATCCATGATGAATGACATAATGAATGGGAAGGTGTATGATTGGGCATTTGTGCTGGCTGAACGCATGCATGAATTTATGACACTCTAGCGTAAGACATTTTATATGCCGCATTATGCCATAGGCCTCTTTCTCGATGCTACAGTGCAGATGATTCCAGAAGACAGGTTGGAGGTGAGACCTGGACCATTAGCCCCCGAGGAACCTCCTATCATGTGGTGGAAACACTTAGACTCAACCAGTGGGCAAAAGGGCATTGCAGGGCAGAAGAGACCCCAGCTAGATACAGGAGGTGATATGAACAGTGGTCGGTAGGAGACATCTTCTAAGGAGAATAGAGAGGAGGAAGGGGAAGACGATGATGAAGAGGTTGAGATTGTCATAGCCACCCCCTTGTTATTTCTGCGCCCTACGCTGTCTGCCAGTGCTTGCCTAGTCCCAGCAAGTGTGCACATGGCTCATATACCAGGGTTTGGACAGACACGACAACCGATAGTGATGACTGCAGCACCATAGCAGGCGGTTATAGTATTTGCACCTTGGCAGCACGGGGTAAGACCTCCCCTAGTCCGACCGATCGGACTAGCAGTTGGGTTTGCTATGGGGTTTGCACAAGTGGCAGAACCTGTCAGCCGAGAGAGTATGCCAACTCCTACCAAAGTACTACTTGTAGCAAAAACCGTGGCACCTACTGAAGCACAATCGGTAGCAGAAATTGTGGCACCTATAGTAGAGTGTATCGGAGGAGAGAGAGGAGACTACCATGGCGGTACCTGAGCTACTAGTACCAGAGATAGCAGAGAGCCAGAATACGCCTGGTGTGCACTTGGATGTAGTGGGTTCAGATGCAGTAGTTACAGTGGATTCAACACTCTTAGCATCACCCGAGCGAGATAGGGAGAGTTGCATGCAGAGGCTAAGTACCTACTTAAGTACGCGGTTCCATCGTACTCCAGTACCTCGGATGGCCTACATGTAGACAGCTATGTAGGACGAAATTTTGGAGGAAAACACTTAGTAGGCATAGATAGCGAAGCCAATACAAGTGTGGGACCGTCTCATAGTGCTATTGAGCATATGGTGGAAGTAGTAGAAAAGGTTGTGGGGTTCTAGTAGGATCACCCAGTGGCGTCTGAAGAAGTGGAAACATTCTTTGCTGATATAGCCGCTCTAGCGACTTGGGCTTGAGAGGTGGTGGCATCTTCGGAGGCCCAGGCTTTAGACTCTGTGGTGAAGGGGCTGGAGGGAGTGGTATCTTTTATGAGATCAGGATGTCCGACTGCCTTTACAATTTGCTTTGAGGATAGAGGTTGGCCAAGCGTGGAAACTACAGAAATGCGTCAGGATTGGGTTGCCACGGGGAGTTCGGCCACTTAGGAGATTGAGAAGATATACACGGAGGCATATTACACCCTTTGGAGGAGCTAGGCAGATCAAGTAGCAGTTGAGAGGACTCAGGAGGAGTCAGTTATCGGGTTAGTCGCGGAAAGGGCAGCCTAGGAATTTGAGAGGGTAGCCTTGCTAGAAAAACAGAGTTAGTTATAGCAATTGGCAGCAGAGAAAGAAGCTAGCAGATGAGAAAGAAAAGGAATTAGGAGAGATTGTTGGGATGATGCAGTTAGTTCTGGAGCTTCAGATGGAAGCAGAAGCTGAATTGAAAGTTCGAAAGGAGCAGGTCTACAAGCTACGGGTTGAGTTGAGTGCATTGAGAGGCATGGACACCTACCACGCGAGGAACCCATCCCCCTACCTAGTATCTGTGTATTGATGTAATTAGTTGTGCAATTTTCAATTTTTGAGTTTTGTAATTGTCGTTCGAAGACGACTTTTCTATTTTGTGGGGGGGGGGGGGATGATGTTGTCGGTAAAATTATAAAATAGCCGATGGGTAGATTAGCATGTTGTTGGTGAAGTTATAAAGTGGCTGACGAGGTTGAGTCACCCCTTTGGAATGGTATATGAACAACTTTGGATCAAGATTGTAATC
This sequence comes from Cupressus sempervirens, assembly GCA_028749045.1. Taxonomy (NCBI): domain Eukaryota; kingdom Viridiplantae; phylum Streptophyta; class Pinopsida; order Cupressales; family Cupressaceae; genus Cupressus; species Cupressus sempervirens. The sequence continues at coordinate 501,510,303 of CM053785.1, forward strand.
ATCATTGGAAGCACTATGTAATCTCTTCCGCATATATGTGAATAATAAAAGGAATACTTCTATGTTACATATTCTTGTCTATCATTTGCATGCATTAGTAAATTGTTTATCCCGTACGGTAAACGGTGCTTTAGTGGCAAATGTTGCGCATGTGTGCAAAGCTTTAGTGAAGTCAACTGAGAGGGGCTATAGACATATTTGTGGGACTCCTTATCGATTACATGTTATGAATAATGCACTCAATGAAAAGGGTAAAACTATCTCAATTAAGACAATTGTCACAAATGCTAGTCATGAGGAAATGTTTATGTAATGTCCCTTTTTTTGGGACATTAGAAATTAATTAAATAATTAGAAAAATCTGAGTTGGCGAAATATAATGACAAGTCAATTTATTTATTCAATAGAGCAATTAAAGTGACTTTTTCAGTCAATTAGACAAATAAAGCAAAAGCCAAATTATTTCAAATTAAAAAGACATTTAAAAGTAATTTGAAGAGGCAAGCAGAAAGAAAGCAAAAAATCACTACAACTGGCTATAAAACAACAATGGGAGATTCATTCAAGCAGGTTTGATTTTGTTATTTTCTCTTAGAGTATTTGGGAGCTTCTAGCCTCAATTGAAACCTGAGGATGAAAGCGTTCAGGACTTCTGGGTGGATCAGACAGAAACGTATTTCACTCTGTTGGGTGGATTCATTTCAAAATTTACATTGAATTACATCCGGAGAAATTTATAGATATCTTTTCCGAATACAGGGTACTTTTTATAAAATATCAGTATATTTTGTAGTCTTGACTATTTTATTTCATTAAAGACTTTCACACAAAATTTGGCTTGAGATTTTATGAAGTCTTGGATTTGGGACACTATATCAAATAGTCGCTTTCAAATATTTATAATAAATAGTATTCAGGCGCGAGTTATTGGATCATAGGGAAAAATAAATAAAAGACCATTAACACTATGAATAAGGAAATATAAAAATTCATTGCATCATATATTCCTAAAGTTACTTTGATATTCATATTTTTTTTCTCATATTTCTAAGGAGTATTCCTGAACTTTTGAGCAATTACTTTCCATATCGACATAATTGAATATATGCTGTGAATCAAGGATTGTAGTGCCACATTAGCCTGTCAAGTTTACAGAAGCCAGAACCATTATTATAACTGAACTCTTATGTTAATTGATTTAAGTTTGTTTATTGCCAGTATTAATAAACAAAACGATACATAGTGGGCTGGTGGATTACTTTAAGGAGTCAGTGTTATCTTTGGCATCACTGCTTTGTAGATATTGAGTGATTCCAATAGCTTCTCCTTGCAGAAACACACATATGTTGCTGTTTGTGCCGGTCTTCATTAACTGTTTTGGTCAGTGTGTTCTTCAAGAGTTTGGTTTAGTGCTTTTCGAGCTTGTCATGTATGTTGAAGAATACTTGAGCATTTCATGCTTGTTTGACTCCCCTCCTTGGCACAGCGCTGTATCTTTATCAGAGGAGTAACAGGTTGATTGACAAGAAATTGAATAGTAATTGCTCTGTTAGTGTGTCTTGAGCATAATATTGGTCATATCCATTGGAAAAATGGGCATATGTTTTGGGAGTTTTAGCGTCTACATTATTCTTGAAGATTGTAAATGTTGAAGGGAATTTCATTGGTGCTATAACTTGGATGGGCTTTCTGACTATTTATAGGCCCCGTATATGGTGAAGGTTTCATTATTTATCAAGGGTGCTTGTCATTATCAGTCTTAGGCCACCTCCTCTTCTTGTATGATCTGAAGCAGAACTAGTTCGTGTGAGAATCTCCGTGGCATATGGACAGCTGAGAACCATGGTTCCAGTGAATCTTATGGGGTCTAATCCTGCCAAAGGTACTATGTAATGCTGATCTCAAGTTCCAGATAATGAGCATATCACTGTTGTGCGTTAATGAGTGCTGATGTGGGAATTTCCAGATTGCAATGAAGATCAAGGAAATTGTATATCCAAATTTGCCTCTGTATGTCAGAGTTCTACTACTATGCAAATATGGTCAGCATTCTGTTCTATTTGCAGTTTGTAAGCTTTCTTTAATTTACATGAAGAATGTGCTCTCCATCTATTATATCAACAATGCTAGATATTGGTTTCCAAAAGTATCTAAGATGTACAAATCTGAGCAACAATTAATTTTATTTGGTCTATACATATTGTCAGTTTATTCTGTCGGAAAACTCAGACTTGAAAAAGTATAGAGCATTGTAAGAATCTTAGTAGACAACAAAGGTAGCATCTTACAATTTATTTGCAATTACCACACGTCACATGCTTCCTCGAGACCTACTTCAAGAAACAACTCTTGGAAGTTGAAATTTGTAGCCACTCAATAGACATCATACTTTATTCTTTGGGAGAGGATGCTTGATTTGTAGGAGGCACTGCAACTAATGGTTATGATAGTACAATGGAATTGATGTCATAAGTCAAAGACATGGTAGAGAAAACGTTGAAGGAGGTGGGGAAGAGTGATGTCTTTGGGGTTGATGCCAATTCTATTGTCTCCTTCATTTTTGAGGATTCTAATGTGCCTTCCTTTGGAGAGGTGTATGAGTGCATTGATTCCCTAATCAAGTGAAGCATATTGTGTGAGCTAAGGACCCCACATAACAATTCTCCATTTAGCATATTCAACCATTCATTCATTGCAGATGGGAGAAGCTCAACACTCTCTTATACATCGTTGCTTGTGCATTTAACTAAAGTGGCATGTGAAAAGGTGCAATAGATTTACCCTTTACAAGATGTTTTGGTGATGGAAGGGTTCATCAAGGCCATTGAGAAAATTTATGGTTCTATAGAGGCCTTCTGGACTTGCACCAAGAGGACAAAATTTACCACTTGTTGGCGATATTTTGAGGTAAACAAGATTGATTTATGGACTCTTGCAAAGCCTGGTTTGGTTTCACTAAGTTATCAATAGTCTCTTGCATTGGTAAAAGTAAATCAGATCTCTATACTTAATCTCTTTTGCATTTTATTTCAAAGTCATTATTAGAAGTATTTGAAGAGATCACATTGCCAAATCATTTGTCAGTTTAAGAAGTTGATACACCATTGAATGAGTAACATAAGTCGCTTTGTGATCACTAGCATATCACATCCTGAGTTGTCAGGCTTGAAGTTGGATGTTTGCATTGTATACCTTGGGGCCACTTCATTTGATCAAGCAATTGGCATATTGTTAGCATTTGGAGATTCCTTGTTCAAGAGATGATATAATGCTTAGTGTTTCATTCTGCATGTTGGAGTTGTCACAAAAATTACATCAACTGGGTTTAGCATTGATAATAGCTAACCGATTACTTAAGATCAAATAGTATATGAAAGCATTATAGCAATGCATACAAAAAATCATAATGAATCCTACAATTATGAAGATCAGTCACATACACCTAATGGACAGTGCAAGTCAAGGCTTTTCACTATGAAGATAATCATCTTGGCATCTTAGTATAAATCAGAAGATTGAAAATGGGAGAGTAATGGCATTAAGGTAATAAGCATTATGACATGTTGGGCATATTGATCAATGGAATTATGTATATGGAGAAAGAGGATAACATCAAAATTAAAATCAGTTCACCATATTGATGAAGTCTCTTGACTGATAATATGGAATAGCAATTATATCAAGGATGGATAGAGACTCTCTTTACCAATGACAGCATAATATGCAATAAAATATTATTGCAATAACTAATTAATTTGATTCATCCTCCCAGATTGTTAAAATAAAGAATGTATCTTAAGTGATAGCAATCAGACCAATGCCAACAATGACTGAGACAAAGATGTTATCCATCATCTAATTGGTATCACTTATGGAAAGGTATGATATTAATAATTAACTACAGTGATTTATGATAACCAGACATCAATCTTGAAGAGGAGTACGAAGACAGTCTTATTGATAACAAGAAATTGTTATAAAAAGGATTAATGGCAGCAATCTACTTATTGTGACTTAAGAAGACAGTGCTTAGTAGAAGAAGACTAATCTGTATTCATGAAATATCTAACCGATCATATGTGAAATGGTGTGATTAGTATTATGGAAAGGAGGTGATGGTGAAGAGACATGAACCATGTCTTTTGGAACACAACTTATCATTTCATTTGGAAGATGTAAGGAGCCATTTGTTCTCACTTATCCAACATCGAATTTGAACCTTTATCTCTTTATCCATTATTTGATCTGCTCTTTGAGCAATTTTCCTTATTGGCCAATATCATTCGCTAGCACATCTTGTCAAGGTCAGAGACAATACCATTGATTGCAAGGAAGAGTTGAATACATTAGAAAGAACATAGGACTTGTTGGAAGATAATAATTCCTTATTTAAACTATAAACTATGTCACTGTAAGTGATATTATCATAGAAAACATTGCAATATGATAGGCTTACATCTGACATGGAATCGCTATAAGTGATTAGAAAGACAAGATCATCTGACACACTCAAGTTGCTCTATCATACATATAAAATATCATTTTGTTGCACTTAGTGCAATTATATATAATCAGTTCACTTGGCACATATCTAATTGCTCAAGCAGAGATAGCAGTCATATTGATATTAGTCATCATTTACATTCTCTCAACTACACAAGCAGTATCATACTTTGTATTTCATAGCCAAAATTGAGTTTTAAAGTTAATTGTCCGAAAACCCCAAGATATTCTAAAAGGGGACATTACACACAAGCTCAGCAGAGCCAACCTCACAGTTCTACCTACATTTTGTAGAGGAGATAGTAGAGGTGTGAGGTCGCTTTTCATGGAACCATACAAGAGAGGCTAGAAGTAAAAAGAAATCAACAAGTGATGCTTGTAACACCGTAGCTGATTTATTCAATGTACAGCTGAAGGATGATATAGATGATGTTATTGGAAATTCTTTGTTACCAAAGGCATTCGATTTGATAAGGATCACTCCTTATAAGATGATGGTGATGGTAGCAAGCACGAGACCATCATACTTGTCACAAGAGGAGATGAAATCAAGGAACTATTCCAAGATAAATGTGTTAATGGAGAAAATGAAGGAATGTTGGGGGATTAAATGGACTAATTGTAGTGTTAGATGGGTGGACTGACATTAGGCATCACCCACTCAGCAATATCATGTAATGATGGTGGGTATTGTTTCAAGATTGAAAAAATTAAAAGAGAAATAAATGACAAACTCATAGCCACAAAAGATATAACATTGCAATAGGAGAGGACAAGGTAGACATGAAAACATCCATATCTATATCTCATGTTAATCTAGTAAGTCTTGTTGGACCAAAAGATTCAAAATATAGTGGGCTCTCTTCATGGCTCACGTTTTAAAATCAAGTCCTTCACCACCACCACAGGAACCACTTCATTTACTTTTAGTAGAACATCGCATAATGTTTTTGTGCTAGAAACACACCTAGAGCACAAACATCATTGGAGGCAACTGGGTCGAACAGTTTGTAGCATGATCATGCAAACATTACATGTGCTTTTTTGTTAAATCAACAACATCCCTTTCAGTGTCAGGGATAACATTTATTGTGATATGGTTACTATTCAAGGCATCACAAAGATGCTTATTTTCAATTTTAGATGCTCAAGGATGGTTATTTTAGACAATAACACAAAATGTAGTCCAAATAGTGACAAAGTGTGCCCTTGTCTATTATGTGTAGGGAAACTAATTAAGGTAGCTTGGAGACATATTTGGACTCTTTGTTTGCTTGCAATGAATAATGCACTAAAGGTTGTGGGAAAAATCAAGAGGAGCAAAGGAGTGGTCAGTAATGCCAGAGATGTGTAAATGTTTGTTTGCAACCACCACACTTCACATGCACTCCTACACACTTCATGTGTAATTTTTAGGAGCTTCTCTAAGGAGTTTTTGAAACCTACGAAGACTAGATTGGCATCTTTGTTCACTCTCTTGGAGAGAATAATTTGCAAGATGCATTTCAACTAATGAGTGTGACACCAAAATGGAATCGTTGTGTCGAGTCCTGGATAGGTTAGGGAAATAAGTTGAAGGATGCAATCAAAAGTGATGCTTTTTGGAGTGATGCAAAAAATATAGTTTCCATCATTACTCCAGGTTTCTAGGTGATGCAGAGGAAAAGGTTTCACATAGAACTTGGAAACAATCTAATGCCAAATGGGCATACTTTCCAACAAAGGGCTACAAAATACAATTTGAGTTGAATCTTCAACATCTACAAGAAAACACCTTGATACATCTTTGGAATGATAAATGTGACATGAAAAGGCCTTACATGCAAACCAAGCACACAAACAATCATATAACAGGCTTATACCACCTTGTAGCAACAGTGATATGAACTAACATAGAGAATTGTTTTTTAGGAATCAATTTATTTGACTTGTCAAATCAAAAGATGATTTTTTATGGAAAGAAGGAAAGTTGTTCACAACATGATAAGCTACCCACACACCAATTTATAAGTCCTTATTCATACATAGTTGTGCTAAGTTGCTAACACGTTCTTTAGACTGCAGATTTGGGGAAACCATAATTTGAACAAGCTATCCTTACAAAAATAGACATTACTTGTTTCTCAATGATAATAAATCAAACTTAAAGAAAATGAAAGTAGACTCAATATTATTTCCAACCATATGACATTTGTACCCCAATCCTTATGTACAAAAGAGTAAAAAGTGTTGAAACATACACAAATCAGGATTCTACCAGTTTGAGATACAACTAGAACAGTCACAACTACTAGCATGAACCCAATGTAGACAAATGGTATTCTTTTGTTGTCTTTGAGATTTTGGGACACACACATCAATGATCATCTTCCATATGCATGTATGAGCAATCTGGTTTCCTGAAGCATTGTGTTACATTTACTTCTGTGTAATGTTTTTCCATTACTTCTGTAGCATGTATCCAAACTAGTTTACCCGTGACGGTAAACAAGGTCTAGGTGATGCTCATTGAGGTGAAGCATCGAGAATTCTCAGGAGGTCACCCATCCTAGTACTACTATGTTAGCCCGCAAATGGGCCCTAATTTAAAAAATTTCAAAGGGTGAATCTCCCCCTTTTCCATCCATACTTGAGCTTTATATTTCAGTTCATCTCGGGTCTTGAACTATGTTGAACTAGGTTCAAAATGATTGAATTGGCTTAAAGAAGTTCATATGTTCGATAAGTTCAGTGTTGCAGACAGTTTGGTGATTTCAAAGTGCAGGTTCAAACTCGAGGTTCAGTTTGATACAAAATGGTTCAAAAGAGATTCACAAGTTCAATGTGTAAAGTTTAGATGTATAGATCTAGGTTAAAAGACACAAGGCCCAATGTGGTTCAATCAATTTCGAGGGCGGTTTCTCTTGGGATAGTAGGTCTAGATTGGCCTGTACAGGATCATTAGATTTTAGCAACTTACAGATTGATTTTCAAGGGATCAAGAAAAGGAACTTCAAATCAATTTCTTAGGTTCATGATATCAGTTATAAAAGACAGAAAGAAGTGAAGAAGGTGCATTTAAAACATTTGGCAAATGCCCGATAGGTTTCAGAACTCATAGATTGATTGCTGAAGGGTTGTATGAGAAATTCTATTAATTTAGAAACCCTTGATGTAGTGAAGAAGCGTTGTTGGACTTGAGATATTATGAGTTTATTACATTAAAAGATGACATGAAATTTGCATTCTGGTATCAAATGGTCATATACTTTGTTACCTATTACAGCATTAAAAGTCTTGGAAGAGGTGGTGGTCTAAGCATAAAAAGAGAAGAGGCATACCCAATTTTCGTATTTTTTCTTTTGCTCTCCATGTTCTAGAATATAAAGCTTGTGGAATGAAATGCCAACTTGATGAAAGGCATTAATAGAATATCCACAACATCCATTAGTGTTCAGAACACAACCCATGAACATACAATAAGTTCATACAGACTGTTTGTTAGAATACCTAGAGGAGAGAAGAGTAGTTCTACAAAGAAGCAGAAGGACATGAACCCGATTAAATAAGCCAAGGGAAAAGCCATTGAAACAATCGGGAATATCGATCAAAATGAGAAGATTGGATAGATTGTGATCTATCATTACAAGCTATCGTGACCTTCTAAGCTAACATTAGCAGCCTTAAATTCAAATTAAATATCATTTCTCTACAACTCGGGTGAAGGCAAGAATGAGCCTATTTCAAAAGAGGCTAAGGCATCCCAATGCACTGTGTGGCCACAATGATAGATCTTGCATATCATCTTATCGACACCGCATTAACACCGACCATGGAGACCAACGAAGGTCAAAGGTCGAGTTGACCGTGGAGAATAGGCATGAGTTCTATCGGGCTAATGAGGAATTCATAAATACATGCAAAGTGGGGTCCTCATTGTTCATATCCGGAAGAAAGATTTAATGTGAGGTAGACGTAGGTTTCTTTCAAATTATGGTCCTCACCCTATTCATGCCATTAGTTCCTCCAACGAAGGCAATCAATTTTTTTTATAAAGAAGATTCGCAAAGGAATATTGCTCTTGGGCAACCCGATAATTGGCGATCTTCAATGCAAATATCATTGTGCATACAAAATTTGATGAATAATGTCGGGAATGCCTAAATTATGCACTAGAATATCTAGTCATTAAATTCAAAATCAATGAAGCATATTCGTTGGGCTCCAAATGCCTCTGAATTGACTCTCATGTTTTAGCAAAGTATGGAGGGTGTTCACCGAATGTTTGAAGGAATTCCCCAAGGCAATCGACAGAAAATGGCACAGATAATGTTCGAAACTTTCAATGCACCTACCACATATGTTGCAATTTAGACAGTGCTTGCTCTATATGCAAATAAATGAACAACTGGTATTATGCTAGACTCTAGTGATGGTGTTACACACATGGCCCCAATCTATAAAGAATATGCTATCCCCCCATGTAGATAGCTTGAGTGAAAGAGGTGTGCAAAATGTTTGATAGAATGCTCGACAACTTCCTCATTTTCTTATGCCTATATATGTCGGGTATTGGAAAGCCAATTCACCCAAATACAACACTTGGAAGGAAGAGCTTGAAGAAAATTGAAATACAGAGTTCATGCAAATAGGCAAGAGGATTCTATTTAGGGTAGCAATCCCAGGTGTGGAATCTCACTCAATTAATGCACATACACAACTCAACAATTTGGTATTGATTAGCAATCAAAGGAAACATGTCAATTGAAAAGGCAATGACCTTAGAAGCACAAAGAAAGGAAGTGTATGCAAATTGCTTAAGAAAATGCCTCTTGATAATTTATATGCTTGTGAGAGTCTCTAAAATGTCGTTGCCGTAACATCGACATCGACATCTAATATTCTAGCATGTCATAGTGAAAGAAAATCTGATCGGGTGTAGGAGATTAGAATGGATTGACTAAGCTAATTAATCATTCCATCTCCCAAGAAGTAGAGTTTATAAACATTAATAAGTTACCCCTTCCCGATATATTGTTTAATTTTTATTTGGTTAAACACTAAATATGGCTAAATCGAAAAAGGATTTATAATCTATTTGTGATCAAGCAAAATGAGAGGAAAGTAGAAATTGCTACAAAATGAGATTTTATTTTATTTCATTCTCTTTCAAGAATCGGTTATGGGAAACCGAAAAGGGCAAAGGATGGTTATTTAAGAGATGATCTTCAAACAGAGGAGGTTCTGCTTTTTTCAAAGGTTCTGTGTGTTACAAAGAGGAGAAAACTTCTATGATTGTTATGCAAAGAGGGAGGACTAATAATTTTTTAATTTCAAACTTTAATTTGTGAGTACAAAGGCAAGAGGATCTATAGTATCATTTTGTATACTTAGAGAAGGAAAGTATTTGTGTATCAAATCTTTGAGTTTGGATGCTTTTTTCTTATTGATATTAATTTGTGAATTAATTCAATATTCTCTAAATGTCATTCTGTCTCACTCAATCATGAATGTATTTATCACTTGGTCTTTGAATCAAGGTTATTCATGTATTTAGAAGAATTGATATGCTTTTCTCTCTTTGTGTTCTTTGTAATGTAAGGGTCAAATAAATTGTCTTTGTGCCATTTATTGTTTGTTTTCAGTTGTTTATTTCTTTCACATCTATTCTGTGTTTACAGGTAGAAGTTTGTGTGCCTTTCTTTCTTTCAGGTTAAAAGCATCTCTGAAAGTGGTTTTGTGAATTCATTGGAAATCTCACACGAGGAGCTGTACCCAGGACAATTTAGAGGAAGATTATCAATTCCATGATAATTTTTCCAATTGTTAGTGCAGTTTGTACGTCATTGTGAGCTTTTGGAGTCAATTTATGTATTTGTTGTTGAAGGAAAAATCTATTAACTTCCTACTTATCAATTGATGAGCTTAAGGGGATTTTTAATGAATGGTTCATAAGGCACAACACTTGGTTAAGGTTTTGCAAATGGAGTTGCAAGAAGAGTGGTTTAACCATGGAGGAAACTTTGTAATTAAGCACGCTCTAGTTGGAGTAGTAATGAGATGGATGACCTCCTAAGAAGTCCTAGTGCTTCACCTTTGTGAGCATCACCTAGACCCAATGAGTGATAAGTGTTCTATTCATTGTCATGAGAGGATGGGTTTGTGTAAACCACTACTCATGAAACATGGGTCTATGAATTTGAGTCAAAAACTAAAAAGTTTAATCCTAATAGCTATATCGTAATTTGACTTGCTATGGAAAATATCTCCTACTAATCAATTGATGAGCTTAAGGGGCTTTCAAATGAATGGTTCATAAAGTACAACACTTGGTGAAGGTTTTGCAAATGAGGTTGCAAGAAAAATGGGTTTAATCATGGAGGAAACTCTATAGTTAAGCGTGCTCAAGATGGAGTAGTACTAGGATAAGTAACCTCTGGAGAAGTGGTGGTGCTTCACTTTTTTGACCATCACCTAGATCCAATGAGTGCTAAGTGTTCTATTCATTATCATGAGAGATGGATTAGTGTAAACCTCTACTCATGAAATATAGGTCAGTGAGTTTGACTCAAAAACTATAAAGTTAAATCCTGATAGCAATATCATAGTTTGAGTTGCTGTGAAAAATATCTCCTACTTATCAATTGATGAACTTAAGGGGCTTTCTAATGAATGGTTCATAAGGCACAACACTTGGTGAAGGTTTTGCAAATGGGGTTGCAAGAAGAGTGGGTTTAGGAAACTCCGTAGCTAAGCGCACTCGAGCTAGACTAGTACTGACATGGGTGACCTCCAAGGAAGTCTTGGTGCTTCACCTTTGCGAGCATCACCTAGATCCAATGAGTGCTAAGTGTTCTATTCATTGTCATAGAGATGGGTTTGTGTAAATCAGTACTCATGAAATATGGGTTAATGAGTTTGAATCAAAAACTAGAAAGTTACATCCTAGTAGCAATATCATAATTTGAAATGTTGTGGAAAAATCTCGTACTTATCAATGATCAAATTGTTAAAGAATAACAACAATTTGATTGATAATCAAAAACTGATTTCACACAATTCACCATGTGTTACAATGGCTCACAGTGTACCAATAGAGAAAGAAATCAGCCCTCAGAACAATCTCACGAAGAAACCCTCAACAAATTCATAAAAATGAATAAAAGAAATGTCAAGGAATAAATTCTTTTTCTCCATGAAGTCTCTTTTATAATACAAAATGCAACTTGACTTCTTCCTCACTTTTCATTAAAGATTCTTCATCAACGCACTTTTCAATTAGAAGCTCTCATTTAATAATTTTAAATAAATAACTCCCAAGCTCAAAGCTTCATGAAGACACTTTTCACTTAAAAGACTTCTTCAACACACCATCAAATTATCAAATTAAAATGATGAATTTATTTATCAAAGTAGACTTAATAAATAACTTATAATATCAAGCTCCATCAATTGTCCCAATCAAACATTGAAGGTGCCAAGCTCTAGGTGCCGAAATTGCACTGGTGAAAATAGTAACCTCCCAAAATCAGTTGACTAGTGAAAATAGTAACCTCCCAAAATCAGTTGACTAAGTATAAATAACATGTTACTCAACAAAGACCCTCAAATCACACTGTTAGCTCACGAAGGTCGCAATGATGATGATTTGACTTTGCCAAGTTATAGGAACTTTCTAAAATGGGGACATTACAAAGAACACCTAAGTAAGACCTAATTGAAATCCTATAAGAACTATTTGGAATCCTGGTGCAGTGGTGGGATCCCAAACATCATTTTCCTTCATGAACTTAGGGGGTCCAACATCAAACTCAAATAACAGATTATCATATGACACAGTAACATAAATATCAAACTAGGGACTGTTCACCACCTGAACTACACAAACATGTTAATCTATGGTTTATATCTGTAAATTGTAGGAGATATGATGTGTGACCTGATCTGCCTGAATCAAATTGTGATATGGTAGGGTGACATTGATATCAAACAACAAATTGCTCACAAAGTGAACGACACCCATATATTGATCTGTGCTCTTTAGTAGTGAACTGTTAAAGACATGATGTGTGACCTACTCCACTTGGATAATGTCATGCCTCTAAATGTAATATCCTACCCGGATATCCCTTTCCAATTTTTCTCAATTAAATTTCAAAATCGTGAAAATAACTTATGTGGAAATAACTAGCAATATTAACCAGTAAATAACCAACAAATACTCATTAAAATACTCAAAAAACGTTATTGCATTATAATGTTCAACAATGTAATAACAATCCAATCGTAAAAAAAATGATAATAGTCAAATTGGATAATCAGAAATGAACCTAAACTGCAACTGTGAACTCCATCATGAATTCACCACAGATCATGAATCGAGGCTACGTCCAATCCACCAAAAAGAACCAGAGGGTTTACATCCTTGGATCTCGAATAGAAGATGAAGCTTCCTTGTGTTCTCCAAAGAGAAACCAAAAATTCAATCTCAAATCCACGCACGCCCAAATGAATGAGGATTTCCTCTTTTATGTTCAAAATGGTGACCCTTCAGTTTCCTTCTACTATCCTTCGTGTTCTTCTACTTTGTTGCCTTTAACCCACTTTATAATATTAATCTGACCCATTTTATTAATTTGCATTTAGCCCCCTTAAGCCAAAATTAATATTTTATGAACTAGACTTTAGGATTTCGAATGTGCCCAGAAGGGGCATTACAAGTCCTCCCTCCTCGAGATTGCTTGTCCTCAAGCAATCGGTATAGGGATCCCATACAAATCTGCAAGTAGCTCTATAGCCCATCCTAAAATCATAGCCTGTAGCATGGTGAAACAAGTTGTCCAGCTGCAGTTCTTCAACTAATGAATTTTTTGGATCCCAAGTAAATCTCTGATACTCCACTGTGTTCGTAGGCTGCAGGATTCCTATCACAAACCTCAAAGTGTGTAGTATCACAGTATGCTCCTCCCAATGCAAAGTACACGTTGTGTTGATCCCTGGATCCCAAACCAACTTGTCAACATGATCTTGGGTGTTGAAATAGATGATCGATGAATTACTACCCTCCTGAATCAGCTAGCTGAACAAATGGATGTCAAACACACTGCCCATATGCAAGGAAAGCAGCTCGTTCTATCTCAAGATGTTGATGCCATAACTTGGGCCGGCATGAAGAATGTCAATGATGTGGCAACTATGTTGCTGAACTAGGAACATAAAAATCTCATATGGAGAATATTGCAACATGTGTGGCTCCCACTCACCTACAAGCAAGTCACTGACCCCTTTTGGTCAAGCAATATCTGAAAATCTATTATTAGTCCAAGCAGGGCAGCTATTGATAATTGGAGTATGCAGAAAGATGAAATCACCAATCAATAAGTAGGAAGCTGCCATATCATAAGAGCTTGGTGATAAATCTGTATCCAAGCTATTAAAACCCTCAAGGCACACTAAGAACAACTCTGAACTCTCCCCTTCACCATAAGTATCATCACTAAAATCAACATCTTCATCAACAAAATAATCTTCACACATAGTTTTCGAAGTAAATTTACTTGGTCCATCTCCTATGTCATGAAAAGGTGAGATCATACAACTGTTTTGAAAAGCAGAACTCATTTTTTGGTCCTTAAAGCTTTCTTCATCATTATGAGCCTCATCTAGATACGTTGAAGTGGGGGAACTAAGTTCATCCTCATTCTCACCAAGGGTATTGATCTCTTCTACAATGTGTATGATATCCTTGGTTCTATGATCATCTAAGTCATCTATGCAAATGGCTGCTATAGAATTCTGATTTTCAGCTTGATTTAAAGATGAATTTATCATACTTAGCTGAAGACAAAGTTCATCCAACTCCTTCTCTTTATCTTCTGCATGTTTGATGGCTAGATCCCTGTCCTTGAGCAACTTTAAGTAATCTGATTTTATTCTTTCCAATGCCCTCTTAAGAGTGTGAAAGTTTGCACTATTGATTCCTTCTCCTTTTCAAAACTATTAACTTCTTACAAGGTTTCTTCAATGCTTTTATGGGTGTTATCAAAATGCACTAAGGCTGCAATGATCATCTTGAAATGGAATTTCTAATCAGTCCTTCTAATCAGCCCCTATAGTAACATCATCTTGCTCTAGATTTTGAATGCTAGATCCAATTTTAGTTGTACCATTTTGAGAGTTTCCTTCTATTTTCGTTTGTATTGTCTCATCAATTATTACGCAATCGTTATGGGAAGGTACTTTCTCATTTTTAGACATATGCAGATAGACATTCTCATGAAAGTGCTTTTCAATAACCACTTCCAAATCGCTAAATAAAATGCTAGAACAATCCTTACCATTAACGATAGAGGAACCCTATAGTAACATCATCTTGCTCTAGATTTTGAATGCTAGATCCAATTTTAGTTGTACCATTTTGAGAGTTTCCTTCTATTTTCATTTGTATTATCTCATCAATTATTACGCCATTGTTTTCAAATAATCCATCCTCATGGGAAGGTACTTTCTCATTTTTAGACATATCATGCAGATAGACATTCTCATGGAAGTGCTTGTCAATAACCACTTCCAAATCACTAAATAAAATGCTAGAACAATCCTTACCATTAATCATAGAGGAACCCTTCTCATAATCTTCATCATGTCGAAGATGAACTAAGGAGTCCTTAACTTCCTCAATGCTGATCTGTACTTCTTGAGTTGTCTCTTCTTCCTTGTTACCCTCACAAGTGTGATCAAGTGACCAGTTATGCTTGCAAGTAAAACAAGCCTGCTCTTTCCTCATTTGATTCTTGTTCATTTTTTGAGATTCTACAACCTGTAATTCCCTTGCCTTTGGTTCTTGTTTAGCCTGCTGTTATTTGTACTTCTCAATTTTTGTCTCACATTGTTTAAGCACCTTGTTGACCAAGTTACAAGCATCTTTTGAAGCCTCTTGTTCTTTGGTTGAAACTGCTAACGTATGTGAAAGAGGCTGGAGATGAGCAGCACTTTCATTAATTGTCATAGCCATAATGTCTTCCATGGCTGCAACAACATCTGCATTGTGTTCTCCTCTGATTGGGCCTAATAGATTTTGAAACATGGTATGTATTAAGTCATACAGTCCCAGGTCAAGTAGTAGATTGCATAACCTGATATCTGCAAATGATATAAGTATGGTTACCCTTCTTGGGAAATAATGACTGCTATTGTCACCAAGATGTTGAAAACTATCACCAATGAGCTGAATTACCTCCTTCATAGTGTCTTCTTTGTAAGGTTCTTGTGGGGCCAAAATTATTATGACTTCCTATAATATGCTTTATGAATAAGTTATTAATTGTACTTGCAATGACAGTTCAAAGCCAGCGTTCTGTTGTGAGGTTCTATTAAAGGCGACCCAAATACCTTCAACCGACACACTAGAGGAAATTGCACAACTCCTGGTTACAAACAAATATATTGTCATGTCCCCTAATTTCTTGTAGTAGAATTTAATAAATAGATTGATAAAATAATTTAAGTAATATTATATAATTATAAATAAATGATAAGTTTTATAACATAATCTATTATTTTTATCAAATAGATGTAATATAATATCAATTTATATATTATGGTAATACAATATAAGATCAATTCTACAATAAATATATAATTAAATAATATAAATAACTTATATCATATATATATTTATTATTCATGATTGAAATATAAGCTTTGTATAAATCTTTCAATAACAAACCAATATAAAAATACAAATACACAGAATTAAGATGAATAGTCGTGACTATTCTCTATGCATATATTAATAAGAGAACGATAGCATTAATGGGGGTATATAAATGGCGTTCAATCCAGGTGGACATGGAATTCTGGAACGGAAGCACCTAACTGGGAATATGGGTAGGCTTGTTCGGTGAGTAAAGACAGATGGAGTGTAGACGCTTGTCCAACATTGGCAATAAGAAACAGGCCATCTATGGCAAGCATGGTACAGACAGGTTATTAGTTTTTTACAGAAAGAAGAAACAAATAGGATGGAGGAGGATATCTGCAAGGAAGTTGCCAGCTACAAGATATTACACCTATCATAGCCGCAGCCAGCAAGAATCACACACCACGTTGAAGTATCTGTTTGCACAGTTAGAGGATAAACACAATAAACACACAGTCAGCCAACATCACACATCCTATGCCCTCTCCACATATTCTATGTAGGATAATAGACAAAGCATATAAAGAAAGATTAGTCAACACACAACCCCCAATCATAGTCATCAGAGAAGAGACAAGGTTAATAAGGGGAGGAAGGACAGGAAGGTAGCAGACACACTAGGGATTCAATTAGAAACCATAACCAGAGGTGTGAACAGTTCTCTTATTGTAATGTATAAGATGAAGTCCTGTCTCTCTCAATCAGGGGAGAAGAATGGAGGGAATGGAAGAGCATTGTTAGTTGGGAAAGACAGAGAATTATCCACTTTAAAACAATGGCATCACTATCAGGAGAAACCCTCCACAGATCTTTGGATATGCATTTGTCATTATCATCTTTAGCACAGAAAAATACAGTCACATAAATAGTATCACAAGAACACTGTATCAGCCATTAGAATCATATCAGAGGCAATGATAGAAAGCTTCAGATCGACTGTTAAGTACAACACAGATCATTGGTAGAATCATGATGAGAGGGTCACGTTTATATAAAGTTTCATCAGCAGCCCAACAAGACAGTAGTCTTATAAAGGGCACCAACAACCAAACCACACACACACACACACGCATGCATGCATACATGCAAAGAAATGAAAGAAATATACAAAATTAAAACATTTTGATTTGAGAAGAGAGGCTAACTACAACCAAAATGAAATGAACAATGGTTGAATGGCCTTTATTAGGGTCGTTTTAGGGATTAGGTGCAAAAAAGTGTATTAAAAATTATATTTTCTCCTGTGAAATTCATTTTTATGTGGCACAAAGTGTTTGTTTGGCTGTTTTTGGCCGTCTGGGCACGCAAAGGCTTTTGGAAGTGCCTACATGCTTGTGGGTGCTGTTCAAAGGTGATCAAAGCAAGGCCAATGAGATGAGCAAGAAATCACCCAAGCCAAGGAGATAAAAATTGAACGAGAAAGGACATCAGCAGTGATTAAAGTGTCTGATATGGTACAGTTAATGGGGTAAAAAATCAGAATTTCCTTTAGCAACCAAAGAGGAGTCCACAAGGTAAGTTGGCAAAAATGCCAGTGCATTCAGATTTAGATCTGAGCATTCTTATGAGGGCTTCGATTTTGCAAAAAACTATTAAAAAATAAAAATTCAACCACCAAATCATCCCTTTGGTTGCAGGCTGTGTGAAGGATAAAATCTAAATTCAAAGATCTTTTTGATGGTATCAAGAGGGCTGCAAGTAAGACATCTGCAGACTTTCAGAAGTCTGAAAATACAAGGGTTCATTTTTTTTGGAAAATCCATTTTAAATCCTAAGTCATTGATCCTCATTAGCTTTCATTGCAGACCTTCTTATAAAATTAAATCCGACTTCTGGGACCATGATCCAGCTGAAAATGTCAATTTCCAGACTAAGTCTGAAGATTTCCAAGGAGGAGCAAAAATCTATAAAAAAAAATAAATTAAAGTCATCCAATCACACAAGGGTTTATTGCTGAGTGTTAGGGGGTTGTCCTTGCACGGAATACATCAAGTTTCGAGGGCAAAAAAATACAAAAGCGGTATGTGTGTTTCAGAACTTGTTCATAAAATCTGAATGTCTTATGGGGGTAAAATGTGATTTGTTCCTTGTGTTTGGCTTATAATTCTGATTTCTAACTAATGTTGAAACCTTGGATCATAAATTGAAATACATTTAACATGGTGTTAGCAGCGAGGACTGATCTAGAAATGTTTCCAGACTAATTATATGCAGTCTTCAGAAAATCCGAGTCCATAGTTTTATGACAGGGTCCGATATTTGTTAATTCTAACTTTTGGCCACTTAAGGGCATTGTTTGAAGGATTTTGAAGTCTAGTTGTACATAGTTGTAGACTTAGTCTGCACACCAAGTCCTCAGACTTTGTCTTCAGAACTTGGTGACTACAAAAGTCTAATTTTCATTGAGAATTTAACACATTTATGGATCACTTAGCTTGTTTTGGTATTTTCACTCAAACTTTGCTTAAATCCATATTTCATTTGCAGCCAATAAGTGTTAATTTTCGAAGTCATGGAATTGGATTAGGGATTAAATCCAAAGTCTGAAATCGGTGAAATATATTTAATCCGTTAAGCTAAGGGGTTCTACCGTAAGTCCCTGATATCCTCCAAGTGGGGCAAGGCTGCAGAAACTAATATAGAACACCTGGATCTGCGGATAATAAAGAAAAGGATATTTAACACAAAGGACCATTTACCTCAGACATGGCACTTAAAATAGTGAGAAGTGGCATTTACCATGCATTTGGGTTTCCATCCGCCATTCAGTGCAATAAGCTTTTAGTGGAATGTGCAAGGCATTATGACTCTGAAACCAGGACAATCAGAACTAAATGGTGCTGGCATTCCTACGGGATGTAATATGTCCCCAATTTTAGTCACCTAGGATTAAATAAACTATTGATGGAATTTATGATTATTATTTGAGTCTTACGTAATCAATAATAATATTGAGCTTATTGCTTATCTAAAAAAATAATGTTGAGCTTATTACAAGTTCGCAAAGTTATTAAATGTTTCATTTAATTATTATTTTGGACCTTGGCACCTAGGCTTTATAAAGTCATGGTTTCAGTGATTCAATGATTACTAATTAATTTTTACTTAATTTATAATAAAGTGGAGTTTTTTGCACATAATGGTTTAATATTTTGTATGACCCTTTAAGCCTTGTATTTTAGCATTGAGTTTAGTGCAGAGAAATATTTTTATAATTAAAACATCTACGATTTTAATGGAACTCATCCATTGGAATGGTAAAATATAAATAAATCAATAGTTTGTAATGAGGCCATTTTGACATACACTAATCAAATTCATTTCAAATCTTGAAGTAAAAGAGCATTTATGAATCCAAATTATGCAAAGAGCAATGCTGAAGAAGCTGGTCGAAGGTGTTAGGAAGAAGGCCTTGCTTTGATCACCTTTGAACTTTAAAGATTGAAGCATATTTATAACTCACCCATGATATTCCGAGTACTAAGTTGGGAATTAGAAGTGATTTAAGGGTGAATCATATGTATGCTAATTATATATGGGCAGTGTTAAGAAAAATAAAGACAAACCCTATTAGGGGTCATCACATCCTTGCTAGCACACGGGTGTTTGTGAAAGTCAAAATGTGCTTGGTTGGTGTTTGGCATCTCTTCTTAAGCAGGTGATTGTGTCTAGAGGACAAGCCATTGAAGATTCTAGGTGTTTAGAGTGTATGGGATCATGTTTCAGATTTTAGCATAATAACATGGGGACGCGCGGCCCCCCCCCTTTTGTTTCAGATTTTAGCATAATAACATGGGGACGCGCGGCCCCCCCCCCCTTTTGCCCCACGTCCCGGGACTTGGGGACTCCATCCCCCTATCCCCAGCGGCGCCACCAGATTCTGCCACCTCCATCGAGGATAGGGGACATCCCGATGTTGACTATTTGCAGATTCAACTATTTATGTTTAATGTTCGATGTTCCAATTTAATGCAATGTTCAAGTATTTACTCTTCTACATATTTATATCTTATGTTGCAATACATATTTTCACAACTAGCATTTTCAGTACCATATATATATATATATATATATATATATATACCCACCCTCCTATCCCTCACTGCTGTACCCCCTCTGTCCCCCACTGTTCCCAAATTAAGGCCCCTCTGTCCCCCTATCCTGGAAACTTGTCCCCCCATTCCGCTGTCTCCCCGTCCCCCGGAGCAGTGTAACTATGGATTTAGGAACATGTTGGAAAGTCATAATTGCTGGTCAACTTGTTTCAGGTTTGTAATCTTCACAAAATTCATGCATACCAGGTCTGAGATTTAAGGGTTCCATTTCCAGATTTATATATTAGAAATGAAGTTGATATTGATCATGTTACTGTTCTTCTTTCTAAATGCAAGTTTGTTGTGATAAATGAGTCTCTTTCTAATCAAATCTGGAAATGAAATAACAACCAGCAAACAATTAGATTGCTACCATAATTGCAAGCATTTCAAAAAAAAAAAAATCATGGATGAACATTTTGTTTGACGCATTATTTTTCTGTTTCCAAATAGCCAAGTCTTGCAAGGAAAAGTTTGAATGTGGTTCTAATGGAGATATATTAAGAGGACATTAAATATTTTTTAATGAAACAAAACAATGCTAGTTTTACTTAATTTATGATGTCAATTCGATATTTTCTCTATGCACATTATCTTTAATGCACATAAATTAAATTTCAACAGAAATTTTCAAATTTGAAAGGTTTACTAGACATCGTTTTCCTTTTCTTGGGTTGTTAAATTATACCCTTCAAAAAATGCACAGATAATGCATGAACTCAAAAAGGAATCAAAGGTGCAAGGAAAAATGTTTGAGGTGCCTATATTACGACGAGAAAAGCAAATGGATGAATTCGATGCAATGCACAAACAGCGTTCAGTAGAAGAAAGGGAGGCACTTAAACGTGACATAAGCTGGTTTGTCTTTCATAACATCTCTGTGGATTTTTTGTTTGCCTGTAAAAATTATTCAGGAATCAGTTGACTAGACTTCGTAAATATAATTTTGTTAGTAAAATATGACAATTTGTATTAGCTTTAACTTTAGGCATTTTGAGGGAATTTTCTCTTTGTGATAGAATTCATTTTCTTTGGAGAGGTGTTCCTCGAATCTTTAATTATTTGTAAATTGTTGATTCTTTTTATAAGCTTCTATAATGTAAGATGATGATGCTTGAATATGCTGGATTCAATTCTCATATTCTTTGTATGGTTTGCTGTTTTATCAATTGCCTTAAATATCTTTGATGTGTCATTTTAGGACCTTTAGTCACCATGTTAAATTTACTCAGTGTTAAGTTGGTGTTTCTTTTCTTATAGCAAAGGCTATTCACTCTATGCACAACTCTAAGTAAGAAGTCATGTTTATCAAGTTGATATGCCCAAGGTTTACAAAACATTTAGTTGGATAATTTTTTAAAACATTTTATTGGCTTTTTGTTATTGCTCCAATTGGGTTGGCCAGATCATGAGTTGTGTGATATCATCTTTTTTTTCTGGGTAATTTCCTTAACCTTATTTCTGAACGTCCAGAGAAATTCGGGAAGGAGATCCTTTATCTCCTTATTTGTTTATCTTGATGGCTGAAGGCCTTGATTATTTGTTGAAGCATTTTAAAGGGAGAGGGCTTATACAAGGATGGGTTGTAAATTGTGATATTGAAGCCTAACATTACCTTTAGTTTTAGGACCAGACAACTTTTTTGGGTTTGGCTAGGATAGAGGAACCTAACAATCTCTAAAAAGCTTGATATTCGCTTATCTGCACAATGTTAACAAATTAATGACAAAACTCATGCATATTCTTTTTCAATACGCTACACTGAATTTAGAATAGAATTGCAGACTTTTTGCACTTTCAGATTTGCTCTTTGCCTATGGAGTATCTTGGTTTCCCCTTATCAATTGGATGTCTTAGAAGCGAACACCGAAAGAAACTTTTAGATGGTTTTGCATGTGGGATGAGCCATTGAAAATTCCTTTGGATCAGAAATCTTTATAACCAAAAATGGAGTCTTGCTACCTAAGAGTTGAATTTCAGCCCTTTAATAGTTTGTGACCTTTTCTTGGGACAGTCGAAGCCCAATTGTTGAGCTCTAGCTGCTACACTATACTGAGTATTATGCAGAATCCCTGATAGGATTTGGGCTAGAATTGTCTACTTCAAATATTTGGGAGGTCTAGATGATCATATTTCATGAATGGAGTTGAATGGGAAAGATTCTTTGATTTGGAATACTCCACAAAGGACTTTGTTCTGTTAAAACACCTTTTTTGGATAGCCAATAAGGATAATAGAGTTTTTCTTTGGGGTAGTTATTGGGATAATTCATAATCATCTTATTATTACTTCTTCCCTTTCTTCAGCTCCATTCTCTCAGTGACATCATCTATTCATAGATCCGGGTCAAAAGGGTTTTTTCCTATTTCAAACAAAAAATAAATTAGAAAAAAAAAACTTGCATGCTCCAAAAGATTAACATACTATAACTTAAAGCCTAAGAAGAAACAGGGAAAAAAAGTATCCTGGGAACTGAAACTCCTTACATGTTCCCATCAAATCCACTTAAAACCTTTCAAATTGTCTAAGATGCAATTCTTTTGTGTGAAGATTAAGTAGCGAAAAAGAAGAAAAGAGCAAAAATGTTTTGAACATATTTGAAACATTCACAACATGTTCCTTCTGCATTCCTACAGTTTTCTGCATTAGACTTGCCAAACTTGGCTTACTTGCCACTTTGCCCCGCTCGACTAAATATCAGCAGTACTCATATCTTCAGAAAAATCATGAGTTCTTGTTAAGTTTTCCAACTATACTCTGAACTGCCTTTTAACTATTTAAACTTAATAAAGGAATTTGGGTAGCTACATTGTAATGGTGAAATACTTGGGCAAATATGATTTAGGGCACAATTTTATGCCTCTATGTTGCAATTTTTGATCATTTTAATTTCATTTTGACATTTGTTTCCTTGGAATTGTTTAATTGTGTATAGTGATAACATATGAACATGGTTTTGTAATAATTACCTTGGATATTTTTTGAAATATATGATGCAATATATAATCTAATGAAAAGTAACTCGCTGATTGGTAGCTTCAGATTACACGCATATTAATAAACCAATTCTAATGTTGCCATTTCTTGCCTTTCCTGAATGGCAACCACCGTAAATATTAAGAGGGGTGTGGGGGTGGGGGGAGGATGGGTTATTTTTAAGGAGGGGGCTAAGTTTTTTGAGGAGATTGTCAAAAGGTTCTAAGAGCTGTTTTGGATGTTTAGAGAATTTTCTAAATTTTAGTGAGATCCCTATTTGTTAGGGGGAGATGGGCCGTTGGCCTATCACTTGCAGACATTGCCAGGTGACCATGTGCAACATCGGTTCTCAGTTTCAGGTGATCCAATGAAGGGGGTTCAAAATAAAGATTAAATATTAAAGTTAATAAACTTTAATGTCTAGTTCAAATATATAATTAGAAGTACTTTATGGGGAAATAATAAAATTACTTTAATATTATTTTTTAGTGTGACTTCTCAGACAATAAGGCTAGTTTTTAAAATAAAGAAAAGTGACTTTATTATTGTAAGTAAAGTTACTTTACTAAAGTTACTGTAAAGAAAAATATTATGAGCCCAAAAAGCTATATCCAACCTTGAGGGGATTTAATAAAGTCAATGTAAAAATTATTTTATTGTTATTAAGTGCTAATATGAAACCTCAAAAGGTACAGTTGGTTGAGGGGAAGGTTGAAATGGTTTTGGAGGCTCCATTGCGCCAATTCAAAGATGATTGTTCAACTTTGGCTTGGTTGTTTTGGAGCTCTAGAGAAGGAGTTTAGCACTTGGTTGTGAAGATGAAAACCTTTACAGTTTTGGAGACCTACAAAAGTGCAATACCTTCCTATGGTCTGATTTCTTAATTCATTCAGGGAAATTGGTGGAAGAAATTCATGTTCATCTTGTCAGAAAGACATTAGCACAGTTTCCTTGCTGCTATTGGAGTGGAAGAAACAGATTTGGGATTTCATGCGGAACACATTTTACAATATCCATTTCTACAGCTAGCTGTTGTTTGTATACTAGCAGCGATTGTCTGTGAGGGTGACACAGGGTTCAATGCATGTAGAGATCAGTTGCAATTTCTGTCTGAGACCTGCACATGTAACACCATTCCCACGATTAGCAACAGATACTTCATTTGCAGTGGGACACCAACTTGTGTTTGCCTGGCACAAAACCCCAGGCATTAGAAGTTAGGATATCACTTAGAACTTTGCATTTTTGTGATCCAGATGGTGATATCCAGAATAATTCAGAATTGGTGATGATCATATGTAATATGATGGGTTGGAATTGAGAGTATGTATCAGATTTCATTTGGTAGCAAACAAAATCTGAGCTTGTGAAATAGATCTGGCTTTTAGTTTCAAGCGTCTTTCTGTTATTTCCAATACATGTAAAAATTAAAAAAAACATACAAAATTAAAAACCAACAATAAATCAGGAATTAGCAGAATCTTGGAAAAAATAAGAAAATTCAAAAACACTAAAAAAAGACTTGGGCCAGGTCCTCACTTAACAACTGGTTCCTTAGATCTATTGTATACTTTTTGCTGTGGACTTCCATGGACAAGGTATTCCTCTTCCAATTATAGGTGGCCTTTGCTGCCACTAGCCATTGTCCCCCAACAATGCATCATACCCTTTCTTCTCTAGGGTGATTACCACAAAGTCCAACAGGAAGTGTTGTGTACCAATTACTACCTTTTGCCCTATCAAGGTTCCTATGTCTTATTTCTTTGCTAGTATGCACCTACCAATTAGAATGTAGGTGGCCAAAGTGGTGACTTCCCTATTGCCTTCCAAGTCTCCTTAGATAGGACATTCACCCTAGAACCTCTATTGATAATAGTTTTCGATAGTTTATACCCCATTATTTCCATTTCAACCACCGCCAGTGTCCCCCCTATTTCTATGGTGAATAGAGTGTTTTCTTTTCCATCTTGTGCTTCCTCTTTCTTCTTCTCTTTGGAGGGTATCCTTTTGATGCTTACTCCTTGTGTTAATGCTATCCGTAACTGAGGTAGTGTTTCTAGCAAATTGACAATTTTCACCAGAATATTAGTCTCCAGTACTTGTTTGATGATGTTTGATACAAGCCGATTGGTAGGAAGTTTATCCGTACTTGCCTTCCATTCTATTGTCATGTTGTCTTGAATGTCTTTTCTGGCTTGATGAAATCTTTTCTTTTTTGTAGTAGCTTCCGGGTAAGTTTCTAGCTTGCATTCTCGTGATAGCGAGGACTTCACTTTCTAGTTCTACAATATCCAACATGTTCACCCCTTTTTGCCTAGGCCAATTCACATCCTCATGATTGCTTGGTCTGCACCATTTACACAACATTTCTCCGTTATGTCCTCCATTATGACTGTCTTGTGCAAAGTGCCCCCATTCATTGCGCCGCTTACATTGGATCATAGGTCTTCCCTTAGAATCATACTGGATTGCTCTTTGGGGTGTGTTGTTATTGTAGTTATTATTACTCCCCCATCTATTATTTCTATAACCTCTAAGTGGGGCTTCTGTATTCGTATTTCGTGGAGGGGTGTAGGGTGGTTTGGATTGTTCTCCCAAAGTGAAGAATACTTGCACGTTCCATGCTTTAGATTGTAATGACAGTCTTTGATTGCGTGTCCCAACACTTGACAAATATCACAAAACGCTTTTCGAGGGCATGTCCCTTTTGTATGGCCCTCCTTTTCGCAATTTGTGCACCATAGTTCCCTCCCTTCACTTTTCCCTTCCTGCTACCTCCATTTATCTTATCATATCTTTCATCAAGGCTTGGATAGTCTTGGATTCATCCTCGCTTTCATTTGAGCTTTCGCTTCCATGCCTCTTGGCTTTGGAAGTTTTATTCTCACTTTCTATGTCCATAGCATGGGTACAGGCATCCACAAAGGATGATGGTGGTACTATTTTCATTTTCCTTCTTAGCCTTCAATAAACCATCCCTTTTTCAACCCATCTGCAAGCTTGTTGTCGAGTTTTGCTATCAATTCTTTTAGCCTCCTGCTATACGCTCTAACATATTCATTCTTCCCTTGCCCTATATTATAAATCTCTGTCACTATTTCATCATCATCACAAAGGAGTTTGAATTCTTCCTCAAAGGCTGCATGGAGATTATTCCACGTGTTTTTGTTGCCCACCTCCAAGTCAGTATACTAGTTAATAGCTATACCTGTTAGTTTCTTTTAGGCATTCATTTGCATCATTCTCTCCATTGGCTTGCCATATGGTTATGCATGTTTTACAATGGCGCGTGGGGTCCTCCAAGCCTTCCCCCGTGAATCTAGGGAGTTTTTATTTATCTATTGCCATTGTACCATTGCTTTCCCCTCCTACGACAACTCACTCCCTCCTACCGAGACGCTCCTTCCTACCAAGATGCTCCCTCATAACTGGACACTCCCTCCTAGGGGGCTAGACTCTTGGTTGCTTTGCCCAAGAGTATCTCCTTCTTCTAGGTTGGAGATTTGTTCCTGCAAATGCTCTCTTCGTGCAGGGCTTTCAAGATTTCTGCACCCTTCCTTCCTTCCCAGTGTCTTAGAGATAGCCAAGTTGACTATACCTTCTGTTGTGTTTTCAATCAACCCTTGTTCACTTTAGGAGTAGTCCACCCTTCCCCTTAAATGACATCTTTCCTCTTGCTAGTGAAGATTCAAAGTTAGCAACTAAGTTACAAGGTTCGAGTTCGATAACTATAAAGTTCGGATCAAGTTCGGCAAGGTCCAAAAAAATTTGACAGTAAATTTACCTTACATAAATAAAATAAATAAATAATAATGTAATATTAAATAAATTAATAATAATAAATAAAAATATAATATTAATATTTTACTAATGAGAAAAATATTTATAAAATATTAACATTTTTCTAATAAAAAATATACATATAATTATTTTACTATTAATAAATAAATAAAAATAGCATACATTATAATAATGTTATTAACTATTGAAACCTAAAATTAAAATGAAATACATTATAGCAATGTTATTAACTATTACAAATGGTAGTTGTTACTTGCTAATGGTTGTTGCCGATGCCGCCGCTATTGGGTGATTGTCAGGATCTTACCACTGACGGGTTGCAACCACTCTACCACTAGACGCTGAACTTGGACCTTCTTCTTCAAACAGAGATGATCTCAAATGCTAAACAACCTACATAAATGGCAAATGACAACAAGTGCAGATGACTCTACTTCAGATGCCAATGATATCAAATGCCAAATGCCAGATGATTTCCAATGCCATGACCCGCAATAAATGATGACAAATGATTTCCAATGCCATGACCCGCAATAAATGATGACAAATGATTTCCAAGCTGCGGTAGACAATTCGCCTTATTGTCCTTTAGAAATGATCTTCAGAAGAAAGCATTTTGAGCAAACTGTTTTTTGGGCCGAAAACCCTAAAAAATGATAAAATGAAAGATGTTCTTTACAAAAAGACAGTCAAAATGATTTCTTACGAATTTTTTTGTCGAATTTAATGAATTGTTTACATTTTTTATAAGTTTGCCGAAATTCAGACCTAAAGCCAAAAATTTGGCGAACCTTGTGACTTAGGTTAGCAACACGGCTTCCTCAGTTTCTTCTTTTGGCACTCGCTTGGGATATTTATTCAAAAGTAGGGGCATGAATTGGTTTAGGGCCTAGTTATTCTCCTTTTATTGTCCCACTCCTCCAATTCCCAAGTCCTTTCAACGAACTGTTGAAGTACTTGTTGTCTTCTTCTTTCTCTCTCTGTTTTGGCTCTTTCTTCCTCCACACATACCAAGTTTCTTGCCAATAGTTGGGAGATCTATCCAAGTAGATCATACATTGTTGGTGGCGTCGAAAGTTCATGTCGTACCGTGCTGTCACAAATTGCTCTCTCTTGAGCTTCCCTTTGCACGTACTAGTCAACAAAAACTTCCCAAGCCGCCACCAAATCGTGTGTCAACTGATCTTCTTTTGTTATTTCTTCCTCTTCTCCGTCGCTATTTGTTACTTGTATACGTGGTAGGAAGGGTCTTCCCATTACTCCATCTTGCCTAGCCGATGACCTTCAGGTTTGGACTTAGGCATTGATGCCAAAATGTAGAATGGTTATCAGGCACAATGTATATAACAATGTACCATAGATTCACATAATATAACAGAGTTTGACTGTAATGACCCCTACTTGACTAAGTCAAGAAATAAGGATAGTTACTCGACAAGATAAGGTACAACTACAATCCAAGTTACAAGCCACTTCTTCTTTCAAACCCATAATTATTATTTCGAATCTCTGCTTGTGAATGTTAAAGTTACACATTTCGCATGTAGATAGGATATGATAAGAGTTATGCACGTGTTATGGCTGATTAGAATTATACCAGTGGGTCTTGATATTTAATAAGATATTACCTTTCTTTGTTTTTGTATTCTCTTCTACTTGCAAATGTTCTTATTCACATATAGGATGTAACCTATTATCTCGGTCTTGGTAATATATGTTGGTTTGATGGGTTGACCCAATTAAGTGCAAGTAAAGTTTGTATCTTCTGGTATCCTATCCTCTTTAACGTGGCAATGAAGTGGATGTCCTTAGCCAGTTCTGCTGATTGTATTTATATGGATCTCCAACACTGAATCTTCTCCGCTGTAGTTGATATAGCTTCTGATTGTAATAGGATGATAACTATTGTGTGAATTTTGGAATGCAAAAGTCCTGTAAGTCTATTCTTAGACAGGAGATGCCTCTGATATGAAAGTCAATATCTCTTTCTACGTAGATGCAAAGTTGGATTTTGGTTATAGAGTGTATTCTGATTAGATTCTTCTTCTACCAATCAATGTTTTGTTTCATCCCTTTAGTTATAAGAATTAATTTAGGGAGTGTCTTCCTCTATTCTCTGCAACTATTGATTAATATACAAACACGTTTTGAGATGTCCTTTTTGTGCGTTGAAGCTGCATGTATCGATTACCTAAAACTATATGCTATATCCCCAATGAGAACAATTCGTTCCTTATCCACGTTGGACTATGGTTTGGCCGTTTTGTAGAGAAATGTCTGTTTATACTGTCATTGCTAGTCTTTCACTATTTGTCTGTGTCTATCCTTCTCCGCCTCTGACCTTGGTCGATAACACTTGTTATCTTCTCTTGGCGATTGCGAAGACTGCCCAGAATCCTCTCTCTCCCGTGTCTTACTTGCAGGTGCCTTGTTTTATTCGCTGGACCATATCCCAGTCTTTGACTTATATTTTTCTTCTTCCTTCCTCCTCCTATCTGACTCCTTCCTCATTAATACCATTGACTTGGCTGTAAGTGGACGTGTCCTTTGATATGCTCGGCAATATTTGTTAATTTAAATTTATTGATTTAGGTATTGATTTATATTTTTATAGACATTAATGTAATCAGTGTTTATAATTATTATTATTATGAATAATATAAATTTATATTACTATGAATAATATAAATAATTAAGTAGGATAAATATTTGTGTATATTGTTGTCGATAATATTTCTTTTGTGAATACTCAATGATAATATATATATTTTAATCATATAATGAACTATTATTATATAATTTTATTCAGTTATAATATATTTATTTAGTTATTATTTAATTATTATTATTTCTTTCTTTCTTTCTTTATTCAATATTTTATCAAATGATATAATATAATATTATATCCGTTTGATATAGGATAACAATAAATGATATATATTTAATATTTGTTTATTTATTATTTTTATTTTAATATTGTTTATTAAATTCAATCTGGTATCATTGTTTATTTTACTTAATCAAATGCAATCATAATTATAAATTATATTTATTGATTTATTTATCTCACATTAACTTTATTATTATTATAAAAAATTGATCTTGGAAATGGGGACATTACATTGACTCATACCAATTAAGCATGCCAAAATGGCGAGAGAATGTTATTTCTTTATTGATACCAAAAACATGAATACATCATTTATAATTCGAAGTTCTTATATAATGGTTGGTTGGTTGGGAAAGCCAGCGGATGCATCCCCTCGCTTCCTAACTACCCGCCCCAACAAAGCTTACTTAATGCTTAACACAACATTACTTTATTAGTACTACAAGAACATGCACTAATAGTTGGATAGATTATCATTGGATTAATATTCCTCCTTTGAATTGAGAGGTACAACTCCCTCTTGTGATGTGCAATGAACGGAAATATGAGCATGCATTTAACCAGAAAACATGAAAGCTCATTAACAGCCACCCATAATCATGCAAGTAGATGCAGAAGAGTTGAATCCTAAATGAAATGAACACAAAAAAAAGGAAAAAAGTTTATATTCCTAACATCCACGGAAAACATTTAAAGAAATAGAAGCACGTATCCTTTCCAAGAAGTAATGCAATCTGAAAACCAAATTCCGGAATTGATTACATCAACAGCTTGTCATGACAAAAATGATACTAAGAATGATATTAATGAGGCAAAGATCAATAAAATATGAAGAGAGCAGTAAAGAATTCAAAGTCTCTCAAAAGCTTTCTTCCTTCATTTAAAATAAAAATGAGCACAAAGACTCGGCTTCTATACCACAATCTGCATTTGCCACTACAATTAGAATGACCAAAACTATGTCCTTTCGATAGTACATAGGCTCCTTCCAAAGAATCATTTTTTTTTCACCCTTTTACAATAAGTAGTTTTATGGGCCCAATCTTTGGTTCCATAACTATATCTTGGAAAGATTAATAATTAATCCTTTATCTTTCATATCTCTCCCAATAATTTTATCCTTTAAGAGTTTTGTATAATGTCGTTTGTAAATATTCTTCTATAGTATTGTTAATACGACAATAATATATTTAATGTTGAAGATAGCTGGAATTGATGACTATATCTCCTTAAACTAATACAGTCTCCTCTTTTCTGATAGTTAAAACAAAACCTCTGTATTTTGCCTTACATTGTGCAGTATCACATAATGCAGCAAGTTCCATTCATTAAACTCAAAACCTTTCACTCTTTGCAGATATTTCCACCAGATGAATCATTTCTTCATTTGTGTATCTGGGTAAAGGCAAAATTTCAAGTGTTCCATTAGGCTCTGATATAAAGGAGTCACAATCTTGAAAGTGGGCAAGTTCCATCAGAAAAAACACTAGAAATATTTACAATGCCCTTTTGCCAATCATGGTTCAGTATAAGACAGTCTGAGGTGCAAGTTTGATAGTTTCACTATGATCCTCTTACGGAGATGTGTCACCATTGTTAATTTCTTAAAGTGGGAGTAATTGATATTAGGTACTTCAAACTCGATATTCTAAATCCAACCCATTGATGAATTTATCAGGATCCTTATCATGGGCACTCTGTTTAAAATAGAGAGACTATGAACTTCGGTTTTATATGTACCAATTACATTCTTTTTGGAAGCTCCTTGACTTATATCTGTGTTGTCTTTATTATAAATTGGAATCCAAATGGATGTGAATTTGTTGGAATTGGGAAGACCGTGCTTGCCACCTGATACATTTTGACTTCAAGACTCGATGTCATGGGGTCATGAGTGTAACATTTGGTTTTCCGGAGTCTAAATTAACATCTAACATACTCAAAGAATATAGTTATTACTTTGTTTCATAGAAAGACAGTTATATCATTCATGTTCATGTGAATAAGATTTACTGTTAAAATCAATTAGACAAAATTTCTTAACTAAAAACTTGAAATACCATCAAATGAAATTATTGCAGAAATTGTAAACCACATACCTTGGAAAACTAAGATCAAAATCAAACTAAGGATGCTTCTGCAATTGCCCGGGTTAGTCCACAAATTCACTATAACAGTTCCACATGACGACTATCATCTAAAAACTGCTATCTTAAAATCAAATGATAATTTCAATTAAATACCACTATATTTTAAATTAGGGCATCACATACCACTGTATCAATTAGGGCATCGTTTACCATCGGTTCATTTAGGGCTTTTGATACCATTATATCACTTAGGGCTTTGGATACCACATATTCAATTAGGGCTTTCGATACCAGTGATTCAATTAGGGCTTCCGCTACCACGGATTCAATTAGGGCTTCTGAGTTCACTGTATCACTTAGGGTTCCAGTCATCACTCAATCAATTTAGGGCTTTAGGTTCCTTTCCTTTCGATTGCTTAAATGTGACAGTAACTCAAAATTAGAAATATACTTATATTTGATATTCATATAAATGAAAAACAATCCACAAATTTATTTCTTGCATCTAGGTGTAAAATAACGGTAACAATGAAATAACTCAATTTAATCTTACCTCATAAAAGTGATATTACCTGTTTTCGTTAAACAATTGACTACATAGCTCATCTCTGTCTGACTCACCACTGACATCTTGGGGAGAGGTGAAACATTGTCAGGGGCTTAACCACCCAACCTTGGACCACAACTTATCCCCATACGATCTCTAAGAGAAAGGCCCTCCTTACCCAGAATAGATTGGGGACCTCTTGCCATCCACTGGGCTTCCTGGTAATTAACTCACCATACGACTTGGCAGCGGGAGATCACAATAACCGGAATATGCATGAGCTATTAATTGATTCATATTATAAAAAAATGATAAACATTGTTCGGTCATATTTGATACCGATTCATATTATTGATGATT
This sequence comes from Cupressus sempervirens, assembly GCA_028749045.1. Taxonomy (NCBI): domain Eukaryota; kingdom Viridiplantae; phylum Streptophyta; class Pinopsida; order Cupressales; family Cupressaceae; genus Cupressus; species Cupressus sempervirens. The sequence continues at coordinate 501,543,244 of CM053785.1, forward strand.
CTTTTATCTCACCTCATCACCCATCTCCTTGGCTACACAGCCGGGTGAATCCTAGGTATTCGGAATTCTTAGAGCAGACGGCTCCATCAATTATTCAAGAAGATTACATACATCCATCATTTCACATTCTGTGTTTCATAATAATGTTCTTTAAAGATTTCAAAAATCGAATGCTTAATTACTTAATTTAATCATAATTGAATTCTCTTCCGTGTTCTTGCAGATTATCTCCACCTCTTCACCAATTCATGGCTTCTCTGTCGGTGAATTGCTCGGTGTTAATATTATTTTGGATTTGTTCGGAAGATTGTGATAGCATGTGCATTGATGTTGTTTCACTTAAACAATCAGGTTTTTAAACACTACTATTTGAATTCATAAATGATGCATTCTCAAGGATACTCGAAGATTGATCTCTTATGTACTTCAGGAAACCAACATCTAATTTATATATAGTTCTCAATTATTATGCCTAGCCGGCTAAGGATGGATATCCAATCAGAAAAGAAAAGAGTTGGATCATATTTGATTCATTCTCTGACCTATCATTATGTACTGACTGAAAATAGATATTATACTTAGTGAAAAACAATCAAGAGTTACAATGCTTTATCTGGTGCTAGAAATCGTTTAAAGAACCCTACATAACATGACAATAACAAAAACTTATGCACTCATATGTAAAAGACATGGAACAATAAAATTAACATTGTACTGTCATGAACTATCATTAAGGTAAACATATAAAGCAAAGCACTAACTTCTAGTACAACAATGAGAAATGAGAGTAAAGAAAAATCAAACAAGCATCAGATTGGACTTAGCAAGAATCACTTGAATTGTTTGTGCAGACTCTCTACACCTCCTCACCATTTCAAGCTACCATGCCCGTGATTCCTAGGTGCTCACAAGTTTATATCCACTATATTGCTTAACATCTCTTCACCTACAATGACATCATTACTTGGTGAATTCCTTTGTGTTTGGATTTCATGATATTGTTTTCACCTCTGTGAGATATAAATGGATGTAAATAAATTTGAGCTGAGATAATTGTTTATGCATGACTGATACACTATCATGGCTAAGAAGCATTAATAATATTTTGGCAGATTCCATGCCTTTAAATCCATTAAATAACTCCTTGAATTCAAACCGAATTATTTAGGCAGCAGTGTTATGGTTTCTATACAACATTGGCACAAAAGATATACGACTAGTGTTTAAATATGAGAAAAAAACATGGGAAGAAATCTGCAGATTATAAATGGTATTCTGTACGTTTTACCACAAACATAGAATAAAGAATAAACAGGAAATTATGGTTGGCAGTGGTCTTATGTGACACCTCTATTGCAGTCCGGGTTGCTTTGTAGTGGGGGAAATGAACTTCTCTTCCCATTCTGAAACCCGCGGCAAGGAATGAGATGGAATATGGAGACGGATGAATAAGCAGATATCTAAATCGAAATCAATCTCAGTTATCTTGAGAGCCTCCGATAGCAAGGAAAAAGTATGGAAAAGGATTGGATTGATATGATTATGAGACTCTAATAAAAAGAAAGAGCTTGACTCTTTGGCTCCCTTCAGTTACAAGAAGACTTCAAATGCATCACAAATACAATAATATATGGAAAATAAATAAAGAGGGAAAAAAATAAGGAGTTGGAAAGACAATTTGAATTGCCGAAAATAAAATCAATTAATCATTCCAAGTTTTAAATAGCAAAAATATTAAAAATGAAGAATAGAGTTGGAAAATAATAATTCAAATATTATATTTTGAATATTATTATAATCTTATATTTATATTTACATACGAACATCATTTTATTAAATTATGATGATACCAAATCATTTTTATATTATATGCACATATATAAATTAAAATCCTTTGAGATATGTTTTATATTTTAGCTCTATTATTTTAACTAAATTAATTATTTAAATAACTCATGCGGTTCCACAAATGTATCCTATTTCAAATCGCTAGGTCCTCTACTCGTTTGCCCAGTGATGGTGATGCCTTGCCTAATTCTTTTCTGACAAAGCTTCCACCCCTTAGACATGCTTCTTGCAAGGAATTTCTCCATAATTAAATTATAAATTATTTAATCATAATCATAACAGTTAACCTTCATCTCAATTCCATGAATTCGTGATTAACGATCAACTAACATGTCATCTTCACTTGAAATTACAATGACTATCTTACCATTTTGCCAAATTATAACAAATTAAACTGCCAACTGACTTCATGTGGACCTCAACGGCTATATTTCAAATTAGGTCAAAAATTGGGATGTAACAGTGAGCCTTGTAACTTAGCACAGATGGCATTTGTGTTACCAATTCACCGTTTCATTCAGTACACCATCAAGACTTCCCAATCTCCTAAAATAGACAGATGGTGGATGCACTTTCAAACATGCAGTACTTCATAGATTAACCACATGAGCAGAGTCATATACATGGTGCCATTGTGTTCTTCCTTTTGCATTAACCGATTCCTTATTTCAGACCCACCATCATAATTTCTTCTTTATGGCTAACTAGCCATTACCTATACATTGACATTTTGTCAAATAGTTTGTATGAATTGTCTGAGCTTCCATGTCCTTTGGAATTAGAAAACCTTTATACTCCATGTCTCGAACTGCCTTCCTGAAAGTAAATGATATAATGAAGCAATTCTTAAAATTTCTTGAATTACTCTTGATGTTGAATACATTTTCCTTGCATCAGCCCAAGTGAGTGATTTCTCCTTGCCACATTTAGCCTCCCGGATGGCTTCTTGCTCAGCTGTGACGGCTTTGAGAAGGCGAGGATAATCTCTGAGATATTTAGCTATGCATGTTAAACGGCAACAAGTGTCTTAGCATGCATAGTTAAATATCTCAGAGATTATTGTCGCCTTCTCAAAGCTGTCACAGTGGACCAAGAAGCCATCCGGGAGGCTAAATGTGGCAAGGAGAAATCACTCACTTGGGCTGATACAAGGAAAATGCATTCAACATCAACGGTCATGAAGCTCAGGAAGGGTTGGCTTGGACAGATGGGACTGAGTCACCAGAATAAACTTAATGGCCTCTGCACTGGCAATTGTAATGCAAGGACATTCCAATATGTGTGTTTTGAACACATCTCGATTAATTCTGTCACCAACCAAAATCTGAACACCTATTCATATAGTTCCTGTGAACTTTGTGGTAGTGCTTTGTGCGATTCTTCCTTTAAAGTTCATGGCTAGGAATCAGGATCTATTCGCTTTGATGGAATTTGATGGTCTTGTTGCTGCCAGAATGCAAGTGACTTTGGCTAATTGGGATGCATCCAAACTTTTAATCATCAACGGCACAGAACCGATAAAAATATGGGCTCCCTTGTCGATGAACTACCTTCACCAATTCTTTTGATCACACTGGTAGTATAACCCAGGGAGCACAGACATTCAAACTATCTTCAAATCGCAGTTTGACCGAAGATCACATCAGGAGTATAACCGAGGGAGCACAGACATTCAAACTATCTTCAACCCGCAGTTCAACCAAAGTCTGATCACATGTTGGCCTTCTGATTCATCAAAGCACTTCCCAATCTGCTAGTTGGTCATCTTCTGGAGCTTGTAGCTGTTTCGATGCCTATGCTCCCATAACATGGAGACTACCAGTTGTCAAGGCTTTGATTGCTGATAGGTTCCAAATGCATTTGTGCGAGCTGGTCCATGAAAAATTCCACCACATCTCTAGAATTGATTAGAGAAACACCTATTCTATTTCCAAATTGACATAGCAGACCTGGCAGAAACTCTGCATTCTCTAGCTCCTTTGCAAAAGAATAATCCTCCATTTTGATTGTCAGTCTAGTTATCAGAGGCAGGCTTGGTAGTAATCAAACAAAAATACCCAAATCCCATGTTACAATATTTTAGCCTTATTGATCATTCCGGTCATCACCATCACTTATCTGGTGTTTCTAAGAGGAACAATAAAAGACTGATGTGCAAATCAGTAACAACAAGATATATTGAAATGTTGTCTTTGCATTCCCACTGTCTAAGCTTGAGTTTTAAATCTTTAATTGTTGAGCTCACTGAACTTCTGCACACATTAAACCAGTGAACCCTTTGAACCTGTGAATTGGATTGAACTAGTCTGAACCATGTTGAACCTGTGAGAACCTCATTGAACTCACTAAACCTGACTGAACTGGATCAGGGAGGTTCAAGATCTGTTTTCTCACTTATCAGAATTTAACTTAGAAAGCAAATGTTTATCAAAGCAGGACATGCAAGTAGGGGGTATTTTGATTAAAATTTTAAATGGGTTCCATAAGTGAGCCAACAATATGATAACGCAGTTGTTAATCCATTGGTTGGTGATATGTTCTTCATCCATGCTTTAAATATTTGTGGCTATCCTGTTTGGTCTATCATTACATTTTCAGATTTGGTTGGGACTAAAGAAAAATTGAGTTGCATGGGTATGATTTGAGACTAGATATTGCATGAGTTGGATTTCTTCAATACACATGGGAACAATGGCACCTTCAACATCATTCTTCATGATAGTATATCCTATAGCGGCAATATATGGTGGCCTAATGGTCTAATCTTCATGCATATCAGAGGTATCTTTGTCATGGGTAGAGTAACATACTGTTGAAGTTGGATGATTTAAGAGGATAGTGGATGGATGGACCACTATTACTACCCTAGGATCATGTTGATAGGATCTTATGGGATTCAAGAGTTTATCGTAGGAATACTTTGCACTTTGTGGATTATGGATAATTCACTTCATAGTTTGAGCATTGGTACAGTTGAGATCAAAGTAATGCAACAGTAGGGTGCAACTAGATTTTACTAGTTGATTTGGGATTCGGGAATTTTATTAATGAAAGAGTAGTATTTGGACACTTTGCTTCACAGTGTGACAGGATATGATTCCAAATCAGACTAAAGAGCTACTTGTAGATGTGTATGGGATCTTGTATTGATTGCTTAAGGACAAGCAATCTCAAGGAGGGAGGACTGTAATGCCCCCTATTTGGGACATTAGGGAATTTAAGCCCAACACATAAATTAATTTTGAAGGGAATTACTTGGAGCTTAAGGCAGAATATTTTAAGACAATTTTAATATTAAAAAAGGAGATTAAAAGGTGACAAAAGGGGAAGAAGATAAAAGACTGAAGGGGGGAGGTGAAGTGTCACCTGGACCAGCTTAAAGAAGGGAGAGGAGCTCATTTGCAGCTATGCTTGGATATTGATTTTGTTTGGAGTTTCTCTTGAAGAAATCTGTGGAGTGTTCAACTTCATGTCCATAACCAAAGGATGAAATCTTTAGGCTCTACTCGCCGGGTTCAGCATTGGAGGTTAACTTACATCAGAGTTCGCAATTGGAGTTACAAGTTCATTTTTGTGTTTTCAATCTGGTTGTTGCTGCTGTTTCTAAGATTGGATTTTGCATGTATATTATTGTATTGCTGGTTCATAATGCAATAACGAATTCTGGATTATTTTATTAGTATTTTACTGGTTATTTGTGCAAATTTGCATGGAATTTTCTATGCCCAACTTGTCAAATGGTGGAAATTCAGTGTTTACCATGAAATTCTACTCCTCTTCACCTAAACTTATAAATGTTCCTTAGGAGTCGAAAATCAACCATGACAAGGAAGATTCTACTTTCGCACATTGAAACAAAGTTTCATCATTCAACTCTTGGTTTTAGTTATCATCCAAATAGTGGAAAATTGACCCCTAAAAGGAAATTCTTGAATTTAGCAACATTTTGACAATCTTTTGCAATTCTAACATAGTGAAATTTTCATAATTTCATCCTCAGTTTATAACTTCTGCAATTACAACGTTTCAACTTCATACATATTGAACAAAATTCCACCCAAACTTGACAAGATACTACAACCTTCCCAACTAGTTTAGGAGATCAAGCAACTCAAACTACTACCAACCTAGACCAAAACTAACACCAACGACAAACACTAAGCAACTAAGAAAACAGAGGGGGTACCCATTTGCAATGGGGCATGTGTGTTTAAAACACAACAGTATCAAATCTGATATAGGTCTGATATAATTACAAGATATTTCCTTAAGTAATGTATCTATACTGATTCCAAATGAAATGAAAAATATATCCGGATCATATGAATGGTTTAACAACACATTAGGGTGTCATATGATCAATTTGTCAAGGAAGAAGGTGTTGCTTCAGGTAGAAGAGGTATGACTGTAGGTGTTATATCCCCATTAACAGTGATATCTCCCATATAAGTCTGCAATGGCAATTATTCCTTCATTCCCTAGGCATACTTAGGCTGAAACAATGGTTTCCTCTTCGTTCTTCACAAATACAAATCATCCATATGCAGATATAATTTCTAGCTGATAGAAACCTGAAACCTTCACCAAAATGCTCCCAAAATCTCCCCAAACCAGTCACTCCTATTCAGAAACTTTTGATAAAATGTTTTGATCATAAATTATCAAAATATCTCAAAATAAGAGTCTAAAATCCTAGTGGCCATGCAAGCTTAAACAAACAACAAAATCCTTTGTTTACCGTATTGGGGTAAAGAAATTAACGCATACAGGCAATAGATAAGAACAGCAGAACTCCTTGTATTATTTGCATACGCCAAAGACAATTATGCTTAGGATGTTGATTACAATGATCTCGGAGGGTGTATAAATACTTTCCGAAGAACTTTCCCGAAGGGGTCTGTCAGGTACTGGGGTAAAGAAATTAATGCATATAGGCAATAGATAAGAACAACAGAACTCCTTGTATTATTTGCATATGCCAAAGACATTACATTATGCTTAGGATGCTGATTACAATGATCTCGGAAGGTGTATAAATAGTTTTCGAAGGACTTTCCCGAAGGGGTCCGTCGGCTATATACAACATGTTGGCTACATAACAAGAACCTTCCTGAAGAGCTTGTTGGCTACACAGTATTTACCGACGACATCATCCCCCCCAAAAGAAAAATTCATCTCTGGACGACAATTACAAAATATTCGAGACAAAATAACAAAACAAAATATATTAACTGACTAACTACAACAAGATAGATCTATTTCTGTCACATCACTTTCACATTCCTCCCGTGCTTGCACCAAACTAGTCTCCAACCCACGTTGCATCTGTAGCCTCTGCTAACATAATATTGCTTCCTTAACCAAGCTGACCTTGATAGCCACTTGTCCTGCTTTCTTTGTTTCCAACTCTTGGGTACCCTGAGCCAAGTGTCACTGTACTACCTTCAACTGGATGATCAGCTCCTCCCGAACTCTCTATGCATCTACCAAGACAGCTTCATGTCAAACACCTACTCCGAGTGCTCCAAAGCATATCACCCTTCTCGAAAGGTTTGCTCCGTTGATCTTTCCACCTCTGGCACACTATGCCTGTAGTAGCTCCAGGTCTCATCAATTGGTCACACTTCCCACGACTAATAACCGCATCGACTGGGGGTCTAGGGGGCATCACCTCTAGCGGGGTGCACCACCAAGACCAAATTAGCACTCTCAAACCCACACAAAAGTCCATGGAACACACTATTTTTGTGATTTTCTTCCAATCCCACACTATTCTTGGCAACTACCTGCATTTTTCACGTGTTTATGTTTTTCCCTTCCCTTTGGCATCATGCGTTATTCATTCTGAACATTTTTGATTTGCCATCTTTTTTTTTCTTTTTTTGCTCCTCTTTTGATTGCTTCCTTTTTCCTTCTCTTCTTTGACCAAACGGAAGATGCCTGCAAAACCCTCAGCCAAAATCGACCTCTGCCAGTGCATACCTGTATGGCGGTACTGTGGATAATTTCTTCTAAAAGTCTGTACGGTGAAAGAATACAATCTTTGCTGCACATAAAGGGGCTGTAGCCGTACGGTGATCTTTTGCAATTTTGAACAATCAAACTTCCATTCTTCTTGAGCGTACGGATATTGTACGGAAGGCCTCAAATATTTTCCTAATTCTCCTGAATCAAGCTGTACGGCATCCATAGACCATGAAACTTGACCGTACGATGATTACCTAGCTCCTGCATTTGAATGATGTAAAAATCCGTATGGTGTTTGAATATACAAGGGCTGTATGGTGTCTGAAGAAGGGGCCGTACAGTGCCAATTAAAAGACCAGCCTCCACAATCCGTACAGCTCCAACAGAGAAGTCAACCTTCAAAAATTTCATACGGTTCAAGCAAAGAAGTTAATCTTCAAAATCTGTACGGTATGGAGGTCTCTGAAAAGGCTATACGGTCCCCTTGCATAATCCCTTGAGTGCCTCCATACCCTTAGCCGTATGGTTTCCAAGTTGCCTCCATGCCTTGCTTGTCATACGCGATATCACTTCGTACGATGTTTTTGGAGATTTCTATGTTGAAGTCCGTACGGGCATGAGTTTCTAAAAAGGCCATACGGTGCCTTCTAGCCTACTTAAGTCGTCGTATGGTGACTCTTTTTCACTTTTATTTTATTTATTTCTTTTTTCTTTTTTTTTCTTTTTTTGTTACTCACATTTTCACTGCTTCTCGATATTCGGCGATGACGAAACACTTCGAGTATGATATATCTTCAACTTGGAACCATTCATTGTTTTCGGAATTTCCTACTCGTCTAATATCCGTAGTTTTATTGCTCCTTTGTCACCCACTTCTTGAATTTGGTCTGGCCTGACCCATTTCACTTTAAACTTGCCTGGTTTGATTTTATTCCATTCGCCATACTTCAACACCAACTATCCTAGTTGGAATTTGTTCAGTTTTAGGTGTTTATCATGCCATGCCTTGCGTCTGTTCTGTGTCACCTCTGTGGCCATATTTAAGTTACACGATCTCTCCCTCAGGTTTTCCATATCGCCCAGTTTGTTCTTGACATTTGGTACTATGAATTCCGTTGGTTGCCACTCTTTGCCGTCAATAACTATATTCTTGATTTTAGAACCTTCACTCTATACCACTGAAGCTTTTATTAAACCGTTCCTCTTTGTTTCCTATGCAGACTATATGATGTGTTTTCCTTGTTGTTAGCACCTTTCTACTATATCCCTGGTTCGCCGTAACATTTTCGTTCTGCGCGGTCGTATGGTGGAATCTTTCCTTTTTCTGGGTTCGTACTGTATGTTCTTCCCTTCAACTTCAATCCCAACCGCCTTTCCTTCTTCCGCTTCTCTATATTCCTTCGGACATTCATTTCTCTCTTCTTTCTCACCTTCGTCGACCCTTAACATATTATAGCTCGGAAAGAGCTCGTAATCCTCCATCTACCAATGGAAAAGGTTGTTCGAGTCTAGGTCGTCCTCATTCAACCTTCCTTCCAGTCTCAACACTCCCTCTTCATTAGATTCCATTCTCTTCTTCCCCTCGTCATCCTCTCTACCTTCGCCTTCGAAATCCGATGACGCTGCCTCCTCACCTAGCATTTGTGTGTGCAGGTCAATTGCAAGTCAATTATGAATCTTTTGCCTCTGCGCTCCATTGATAGGGTTTCCTATGCAGACTATATGATGTGTTTTCCTTGTTGTTAGCACCTTTCTACTATATCCCTGATTCGCCGTAACATTTTCGTTCTGCGCGGTCGTATAGTGGAATCTTTCCTTTTTCTGGGTTCGTACTGTATGTTTTTCCCTTCAACTTCAATCCCAACCGCCTTTCCTTCTTCCGCTTCTCTATATTCCTTTGGACATTCATTTCTCTCTTCTTTCTCACCTTCGTCGACCCTTAACATATTATAGCTCGGAAAGAGCTCGTAATCCTCCATCTACCAATGGAAAAGGTTGTTCGAGTCTAGGTCGTCCTCATTCGACCTTCCTTCCAGTCTCAATACTCCCTCTTCATTAGATTCCATTCTCTTCTTCCCCTCGTCATCCTCTCTACCTTCGCCTTCGAAATCCGATGACGCTGCCTCCTCACCTAGCATTTGTGTGTGCAGGTCAATTGCAGGTCAATTATGAATCTTTTGCCTTTGCGCTCCATTGATAGGGTATTCTTCTTCCAGTCTTGCTTATATGAGCCATCCTTGGCCCAGAATGGCATCATATCCTCTCCTCTTCAGCAGGATGACGACGAAATCGAGTAGGAACGGCTGTGTTCCGATAGTGACTGGTTGTGCCATCAAGACTCCCAACAGTTTGATCCTGTGCTGGTTCGCCATTAATAATTGGAACGTAGGTGGCTACAGCGTCAGCTGTCCCACCCTCTTCTAGGTGTCTTCTAGTAAGACATTCACGCCTGACCCGCCGTCCACAATTGTATCTGTCAAGACAGTTCCCAAAATCCCCATCTTGATGACTACCGGATGCCCTCTGGATGTGAGCGCTGTCTGGATGTGAGCGCTAGCAGCATCGAATCTTCTACGCTTGTGCCACCTTCTTTCTCCCTTCCTTGTTATGCTGGTAACTTAGCAGTTGGAGCAATGTTCGTGAGTGCTGTACGGAGTTGAGGCATAGTGAGCAGTAGATAATTTATTTTGACGGGTACCTCAATTTGTAATATTTGTCGTACGATGTTCTGTTTTGTGTAATTTCGTGCAAAGGTACCAGTAGTGTCCTTCAGATGTGCTTTCTTTGCCTGCATTGCTTTTTGAATTTCTGCTTGCGCTTCCTCCAGTCTCTTCTTTTCTTTCGTCGGGTTGGGGTACACTGTCACTTGCTTCCATGTAATGGCCACAACCTCCTCTTCGTCTGTCCCGATGGTGATCAAATTTACTCTTGACTTCGGGCACTTGGCATCTTCATGATTGCCAGGTCCACACCATCTGCATAATAATTTCAGTGTGTTTGCCGTTGTACAGTCATGGACAAAGTGGCCCCACAAATTACATGCTTGACATTGAACTATGGGTCAGTCGTTCACATCGTATTGAATTCGACTCCTGCTGCCATTATTATTGTTGCCATTGTTGTTATTTTGTTCTCGCTAATTATTTTTGTATCCTCCCAACGTGGCACCCTCCGTATTGTTGTTCCCGCTCCCTCTTCACACGGAAGCCTCGTGTGTGAGGAACACTTGCTGAGGTCCTCTTGTTTTCAGATTAAAAGGGCATTCTTTTGTGTAATGTCCCATGATCTGGCAAATCTCGCAAAATTGGTCCTTCGAACAAGATCCCTTCGTATGGCCTTCTTTCTTGCACTCAGTGCACCATAGCTCATTTCCCTTGGTCTCCTTCTGCATGTTCTTGAATTCTTTCATCATCCGAATCATATCCTTTTGGAGAGTGCAAACCTTCTTGCTGTCCTTTTCGTCCTCATTGCTTTCTTCTTCTGAGGATGCGTCGTCATCTGAATCAGACGAGCTACTCTTCTTCTTTTTCGTCTTCTGCTCACTTTCAAAATTCATCGCTTGATTGTATGTTTCTGTGTATGATGATGGCGGCACAATCTTCTTCTTCCGCAACTTCGAGTGTAGGCCTTCAATGAACCATCTTTTTTGCAGCCCATCAGCTGGCTTATTCTCCATTTTATTTATCAAGTCTTTTAATTTCCTGGCATAGACTCGTACTATTTCATTTTTCTCTTGTTTTGTGTTGTATATCTCGGCTACGATCTCATTGTCGTCGTGGAGCAGTTGAAATTCGGCAGTAAACTCCTTCTTAAGGTTGTCCCAAGTGGTTAATTTTTGTAGATCTACATCAGCAAACCAATCAATTGCAACACCCCGTAGGGTGGCCAAAAATTGTTGGATCCATTCGTTTATATCGGTTATGCCATTCACCCTCCAAATTGTTTCGCATGTTTTACAATGTCTTGTTGGATCGGTTGCTCCATAACCATCAAATTTCAGCAATTTTTCTTTTGGTCTTGCCATTACTACTGGATGTTGTGTAGGGGGTACTACAATACCAACATTCTTTATTCCGGTACCAATGCTTTGTACTCCGGCACCAACACTTTGTACTCCGACACCAATGCTTTGTATCCCGATACCAATGCTTTGTACTCTGGCACCAACGCTTTGTATCCCGATACCAACGCTTTGTACTCCGGCACCAACACTTTGTATCCCAATGCCAATGCTTTGTACTCGGGCACCAACGCTTTGTATCCCGACAGTTGTGCTTTTTGGTGAAGAAAGGGTCTCCGTTAAGCAAATTTGTCTGTTCTGGAAGTATATCGTGGACAAAGAGTTCACTCCACGCTCGTGCTCCCTTGGCACTCTGAGCCGTGCGAGTCGATTCCCTTCCGTCTGGATTCTCTTCCCTTGGCTAGTACAAATTCAAAAACTCCTCCCTAGCTTCTTCCACCAACTCCACTCGCTGTTGAGTTTCCTCCAATAATTCCTCCGCGCTTCTGTGTCTGTTGGCAATCTTCTGAAACCTTCTTCTGCGTTCGGCTTGCTGTGTTAAAATTAGATTTCCTTGTGCTGTGCATATTTCATCCTTTTCCTTCAGCTTATTCTTATTCTTGTTCAGCTGATTCGGCATTAGTCTTCATTCCTCCTCCTTATTTTCCAGGCCCATCGGGCAATGGCGCCAAATGTTTACTGTACCGGGGTAAAGAAATTAATGCATATAGGCAATAGATAAGAACAACAGAACTCCTTGTATTATTCGCATACGCCAAAGGCATTACATTATGCTTAGGATGTTGATTACAATGATCCCGGAGGATGTATAAATACTTTCTAAAGAACTTTCCCAAAGGGGTCCGTTGGCTATATACAACATGTTAGCTAGATAACAAGATTCTTCTCGAAGGGCCCATCGGCTACACAGTATTTACCGATGACACCCTCATCAAATATATCAAAATGATCGCAGTAGTGCTGTCATGAAATCCTCTTGGTTGAATCATCAAAATCTAACAAAATCTTAAATACCCAACTTAGAGTTTTTTCATGTGAATATCTTTCAAGTTGTTCCAAACCCTAGTTGCCAAGGATTGATGTAAAAACCTACAATACAAATTTTCCTCATCGCTGCCAAACATAAACAATCTGCAAATTATCCACAATGGTAAACATAGGATAGATCCACCTATCAATGTAGAATTAGGTTTTCTCCAACCTTCTAATTTCTAAGGGGTTTTCTCCTTCAAACCAGCTGAACCTAATAATGACTGCAGAAAATAAAAATTCTCCAAGAACAGCATAGTACTCAAATGATGCATCTAAGTCTGAGGTGAAATAGATATTCCTTATGCAGACCTTTTGTAAGATTCTAGGTCTTTCTTGAACTTTTCCTCTTTTTATTAATTTATTTCTTCAGTTGGCCACTCCATATGAGAAATATACTTGATTTTCATATTGTTTTATTTTCCCCTTTTTTCTTTTAAAGTTTTTTTAAAAAGATATTTTACTTATTGATTTAAAAGTAATGTTTTATAATATTTTACTAATTGATTAAAAAGCAATATTTCCACTTTTATAGATAAAGTGACTTTCTTTCCTTAAATAGTTTTCTAAAAATAGAAAATTTCCACAGTCCTTCACACATGACTTCAATGTTCCACATTACTTACCTCCAATTGGCACATCATTCTTGGCTCCAAATTTAGGGAGATTACATAGTTGTGAATTAAAGCTATTCACATTTTTGTTGACAGACATTCCTGGAGATTTTGCATGTATGATATATCTGACAGTGGGTGAGCCCTGCTATAATTGCTTCTGTCCATCTGAGGTCACCATCATTTGTAATTAGTTCGTGTCATCTGAACTCCACTTTTCATGAATGAAGCATGTTACAGAACTGAAACTCTGGATACAAAGTCTGTTTTAGTGGAGAATCTATAAAAGATTCAATTGTGGGTATTCCTTTTTTGCTAAGTTGCCGGTTTGGATTTTGGTAGGGATGCACGTTCGAGATTCGGGTTTGAAATTTGTTTAAATTTTTTGGGTTGGGTTCAGATTCATTTCGGGTTTATCTATACAGAACCATATTTTTTTTATAATATGTATGTGTGTGTGTGTTACATTCAACAACAATTAAGTCCATACATCACTATGCTAATAGTAAAGCGACATAGCAAAATACACTACCATATCAATGTTTCAGTTCAATAGGATATTATTTGCATCATTTAGCCATACACACAACATGATACACTTGCTTGGTCACATGTATGGAACATATTTCCATATCAAGGGGATAGTTTGAGAATGAAAGGAATTGTCAAAAGATAAGTGCAGTTATCTGAATTTTTATTTTGGATTCATTAGAGGATTTCTAACCAGGCTAGATCAAAAGTTGAGGTTCAAATTTTAAGCTCTGGATTCAAAGATATCATATCTTTTTAAAATAAATTCCTCTATAATTGTTAATTTGGATCTCCTCTATAAGCAAGTGTTCATTTTCATTAACAAATGCATAAATGACATATAGTCCATCTTTTTTGGTCATTTTAGTGGTCACTTTAGGGTTCGGGGGATCAAATAGATCAATTTAGGCAAAAAAACACTTCAAAAGAGTCTTACAAAATGTTTTCAGACCAAATTCAGCCCAGGTTCGGCTGCTGATCAGCAAATTCTTCAAAAATTGCTGCAAATTCTGCCTGGGTTCATCTGACAGAATTTGCAGCAAATTTGTAGTTGTGGATAATTTGACAAGGACCAGAGTTGGTACAGAATTGAATCAGACTTTGAGGGATTCTGGAGAGAATCTGGTAATATTTTGTATAAATAGAATGTAAAATGTATTTTGTTGCAGTTTCTCTTGAAAATGGTTCTACAGAGAGTTTTTGGTTATCATTTTATGCTCTATTTTAATGCTAAAGTGATCTTAGCTTTGATTTAAGTCAAATTTATTTCACCTGGAATTTTCTCTTAAGACCCATCAAGACAATTAGTTGTTTGGATCCTATGCTCTGTCCATTTTCACATTACACGCATCTCTTCAATTCTGGATAATATTGCTTTTCTTGTCATTGCAGCCGCCTAGAATTGGGGCTTCCTATAGAAGAACCGGGTAGATATGCTGACGATTCTTTCTGGGATGATGTTTACACAACCTGGAATCCTAAATTCCGTACTGATTATTTGGGTGATCTTAGTGATGTTGATCTGTTCAAGATAAGGAGGAGAATTTATGCCCCTTACAGTGGTCCTGCTAAAAATGCTGGTGATAACTTGGCCAAGTCTCCTTCAACTAATATGCAAAGTGTAGATAACAATGGTGCATCAAAGACAATAGGAAGGCCAAATAAAAAGAACACAAGAAATGGTACTAGCACAAGAAGTGGGCCTCATGTTGATGGAACAGATTCATTCAGTAAAAATGATGTCCAAGGCATGTTTCGTGATCAGGTTTGTTTTTCTTTTTAATGTTATATTCTGTACTTCCTTTTACTGCTTGACTACAAGGTGACTGAATATGGTCAACAAGAATAAAAGATCAGTAGATGCAGGATAACTCAAATGAGAGAAGAAGAGGCAGAGGAAAAGCAGAATCTGATACAGAGGATTAGTGATACAGTCGACTTCATTACTAAGGTTGGCTACTCCACTCTTTATATACTTTTCCTCTATTAATTTTTATTATTTAATAATGCTTTATTGATAGGATTCAAATGTATTGCCATCTGATATCAGATATTTGTCTAAGCTAATAAATTTCTAATGAATGGTCTAGTGCAGTGCAATAGTAAATCCTTCTGTTTACATGCTATTAATAGTTATCCTTTTTTAATGGTATGGATATACATTTTTTTTTAAGATAAAAAAAGAGTACATCATCTAGTCTTTATCAGCATATGTCTATCATATCTAACTGCATGCAGCTATAAACCTTCTAACTAGACTATTACGGCTCAAACCATCTAACTAGACTATCACATTTCAACCGTCAGTATATATAGCAGTTTTATCAGGAGTTCAAAATAATTACAACATAGGTTCTGAATCAAAATATGAGAGCTCGGGTCATCATGAGTCCTGTGACCCCACTATATTGTTGCTACACTTGGTGTCATCATTGTCAAGCCTCTCCCAAGGGGGGATAAATATCAGGAACAGCATTATCAAAAGCCTCTGAACATGAGGAATCTGGTACTTTTGTCACAGTATTCTTTGCTTCTTTCCCATCCTTCATGATACCTCCGTCTTTTCATGAATTGATTCAGAGCATCTATCTCCTTCTGGTTCAGCAAATTTTTATGGGTGTTGAAATAATGTGCAGCACTGATATCAGATTTATAAATAAGAACACCTTCTTGGGATAGAATCATAAACCTGCTTCTTGGGATCTCAAGAACAGTAGATACCTGCAACACGGTCATAAAATGAGTGAGTTTGAAGCTAAACTCAGTAAGGCTCCTCTTCCTCTCCATAAAACCTGCAAGACTTCAGCAGATAAAATAGACCAAAGCTTGTTCATTTTTTCATCAAACAAATCAACATATCCAGCCAAAACTTATATTGAAGATGGACCAGGGCGGGAGTTTTAGTAGACAGGGGAACCAGAAAAGATAGACCATACCAATTGTGCGAGCCGCCATTCAAAAAAGGTATGTTTCACAAGACTCAAGAAGGTTGGAAAGCAAATAGGACGCACGAATGACACCCACAGAGGAAAAAACATTACAGACAACAATCTTCTCAAGTAAAATAAGCCAACAAAAAAAAAAGTTTTTTTGGCCCAACAGGTTGATGCCACATTAGATTGAGTATCAATTGCCATTTGGAGCTTGGCCAATTGATGCCACAGCGCTGATTCAAGCACGCAAAATTTTTGGAATCATTTCTTAGCATTTCATAAATCTGTTTAAATTTTGGAAGTACTATCTTGCCATTTATGCTGTTTCAAAAAGGAATCTGTATGCATGATTTTACCTGAGAAGAGCCCTCCAATGGCCGTTTCAATCAGAGTATATGTTTTCTTATGTGGGAGGAATCCCTAACTTCCTATAAAGTTCCTCCCATGACCCAAGGAGATTGTCAATCAATATGTCCCCAACAGAAGAGATGCCCACAGGGGCCGAATGTTTAGCAGAGCAGCTTTTAGTCAGAGCAAGGGGCTTGTTACTTGGCTCAATACCCAGCCAAAGAGATCTATCAACCCACTGAGAAGGAAAGGGGACCCCCAAAAACACCTCTAGAACACAATAGGCCCCTAACTTGTGTCAACACTTTCCATAGATCAAAATCTCCCATAAGTATATCACAAAGGCTCAAGTCATTCCATCCATTACCTTTTCTTGTTTTGAACCTCATAATGTTATTTGTAATTAGGAGCTTCCAGGGCTCATTGCCTAGCACAACTTTGACGATCCAGTTAGAGGCAAGGGAAGCCCCAAGTGACTTTAAATCGCACGGTCCAAACCAACCCAACTTCCTAGGAAAACAACACCACACCCAAACGGGTCAATGAGTTTGGCTCAATATCACACAGTTAAATCCTGATAGCAATATCACAATTTGACTTACTGTGGAAATTATCTCCTACTTATCAATTGATGAGCTTAAGGGGCTTTCTAATGAATGGTTCATAAGGCACAACACTTGGTGAAGGTTTTGCAAATGGGGTTGCAAGCTTTGGGTTTAACCATGGAGGAAACTCCGTAGTTAAGCGTGCTCAGGCTGGAGTAGTACTGGGATGGGTGACCTCCTGGGAAGTCTCGGTGCTTCACCCCTGTGAGCATCACCTAGATCCAATGAGTGCTAAGTGTTCCATTTAGTCTCATGAGAGATGCATTCATGTTGAATCACTACTCATGAAACATGGGTCAATGAGTTGGGCTCAATGTCACACAGTTAAATCTTGATAGCAGTATCACAATTTGACTTACTGTGGAAATTATCTCCTACTTATCAACACAATGTCTCTTTCTAGCTCCTTTCCCATCTGACCAAAGAAAGTCTCTCATGATTTTGTCCATTTATTGACTTGGTAATTAGCAAATAACCAAGTAGAAGAATAATAAATCAAGTGGGATGCTAACACCTTTTGTACCACTTTGACCATGCCAGCTAGAGAATATAGGTGTGTTTGCCATTTATGGTGTGTCCTCTCAACGTATATCCAGTCCTGCATATCTTTAGTAGAAGAGGATATAACAAAGGAGATCCCTAAATACCTCACAGTCTTTGTAGGTCCAGCCCAGACCCAACCTTTCCTTGGGTGCTAGTCAAGGGTGATCTGTCCACCAAAGGTTTGTAGATTTGGTGGGAGCCACTTTTGCCAGAGGCTAGACAAAAAAATTGGAGCCTACCCATCACATTATCGAAATTTCTCTCTGATAGGTTTCAAGAACAGAGCTGTATTATCAGCTAATTGGACATTTAACAAGGCATCTTGGTTGGGAAGTTTTAGACCAGCCACAAGAGGTCCCAACTCAGAGCTTCTTAGAATGTAAAACAGAGCATCTGCTGCATTCACAAACAAGGCAGGTGCAATTGAGCACCCTTTTCTTCTAAACCTTTGAAGAAAGATTAGATGTGATAGTTCTCCATTAACATCAATCATAGTGGAGGAATGTTTAAACATGATTTCTGTCCATTTGTAGAAATGAGGAGGGAAACCAAAAGCTTTAGTATCCCAATCACAAAAGGCCACTCCATAGATTGCATACTCGGACTCGGAGAGTACTTGGCAAGCCCAAATTTTTTGACTCGGCAAAAACTTGGTGAAAACTCAGCAAAGACTCGGCAACTTAATAAGCTTTATTATTACTTATAAAACACATTTCCTATTTTTCAAAATCAATTACAAAATATATCTAATGAGACTATGAGTTTAAAAACTGTAAAGAAGTGTTCACTGTCAGACCTCCAACATTGTCCTAATTCATTTCCTGATCTCAAAACTAGCTGGACAGCAACACAAGAACATTTCTATCACTTCTGTAGCACATCCACGGTCCTTCACAGCAATTTCAACCTACATATTTGCATGCTTTTATGTTTTTATTCCTTCGTACTTCGAGTTTGGACAGTTCAGAGTGTTGTTTGGAAAACATGTAGGTCTGTAACTAGCAATTACTTGCTAGACAACTAAATAAATTGTGGACATTCCTACAGTTGTACATCTGACCTGAACTTTGTTGTTCACTGAGGGATTTTCAGTGTTGTTCTCTTAATTGCAATTTGTGCAAGCATTACAAATGGTTTCAATTGGTTTGAGTTTAGAAAACACAAAGGAATCTCATAAAAAATACACAAATATATCACAATTTCTCACATTGTACCCATTGCAAATTATCTGATTGTTCAACCTTCAAAACACATTGATTACAAAATGACATCATCATATGAAGCTGGATAGTGGAAACGAATACAGTAGCTTACTACTAAGTTACTAAATAATATCTATTATTAATTTATGATTATTTTATTTGAAAATCACCATCATAAATTTCATGTCTAGGCACTTAGATATTAAAAGTTCTCATATCTTCCTCTTCTCCGCCCTAGAGAAATAATGGGAGACAGAGGGTACAGTCAGAGTCCTAATGCTTGAAACTGGCTCCCTGCTTGGTGTAGTAGATTGTGCTTGTGGCTCCACCATGCTAGTAGGTGGAATTGGCTCCTCCTCCACCACATCAATCTCATCTAATCCAATCTCCCCTGCTTCTGCTGCAGGCAAATCCTCCATAGCCTGCCTCTCCATGTCAGCAATCTCATCCTCCGTAAATAAGGAGGGATCATTATCTTGCACAGTCCAATCATTGTAGGGATCAATGTCATCCAAATCAATGAGTTCATCTGGCTGGTCCTGCACCTTTTTTGTGCAAAGCCGAAGGTTATACTGCACAAAAACAAGATCATTCAGGCATTTTTGTGTCAACTTATTACGCTTCTTTGTTTGAATGGCATCAAACAAACTCCAGTGCCTCTCATAGACAGAAGCACTACAAGGTTGAGACAAAATTTGGAGTGCTAGCGTTTACAAATTTGGGGTGTTTCCACCAAAATCTTCCCACCAAGAACCTGCAAATAAGATATTTAGTTTTTTTTGTAAATAAACAATATTCTAATTTCTATTAATAATTGAAATTCATAACTTGACATATATCAGAATTCATTTTTTCTTACATGGTGTTTGGATCCCTCTTCCTCGTACACACATTCTGGAAGAAAACAATTGACCCCTAGCTGCCTTATAGTTCTGCAACTCTAAAAGGATGAGGTCTCTTGTTGCACTTATAGGTGTCATCCTCTCAATACATGTGATTAGACCCTCCATAACCTCCCCATTATCATCCGTGAAGCTACCAGATTTAGAGAAGTAGAACTTGGAGTTGAGAAAGTACCCTGCTGCATGAATGGGTTGGTGGAGTTGATTATTCCACCTTCGATCAATGATGTCCCAAATAGGGGCAAATCTATTTGCATCCCCCTCGTAATAGTGTTGGATGGCCTCTTTGGCCCTATCCATTGCCTCATAAAGATATCCCATCACATTTTTCTCGCCATCCACCAAGTGCAAGACCCTTACCAGTGGCTTAGTCAACTACAAAGTACAAAGTAGAAAGTTAGAAACACAAACTTAAATTACAACCTACAATGAAACAAAATGCTTCTAAAGTTCACAAGTAAAATTGAAGGATTCAATTTGAAAATTAAATCAAGTGGAAGTTACCTTCACAATTTCTAATGCTCTACTTGCAAATTCACCATCAAAAATTATTTTTACAATCTTTTCTCCATCAGCCTTCTTTGAGTAAGTTGAGTCTACCCATTTCTGACTCACAAACATTTGCTTCAAGGGAGTCAATAAACTAGTAATGCTTTGCAATGTTAGGAAATTTGTTGCAAACCTTGTAGCTCTCGATCGCACAAGTTCTTTGCCCTTGGTGTGCTCTCTCATCAATTGAAGAACCCATGGGTGATTATATATATATTTTGTTATATATCTTGCTTCATCTACAATTGGTTTCACCCAATCAATTTTGCCTATGTCCTCCAAAAGAAGGTCAAGGCAATGAGCTGCACATGGGGTCCAAAATAGTGTTGGATGTCTCTCTTGAAGCAACCTTCCAGCTGTCACATATGCAGCTGCATTTTCTGTAACAACTTGGACAACATTTTCTATCCCTACCTCTAAAACAACCTCCTTTAACATTAAGCTCAAATTTTCTGCATTCTTTATGATGTTAGAGGCATCAATTGACTTAAGAAAAACCATCACTTCATTTGAAACCACTATAAAATTGATAAGAGTGTAGTTTCTTCCATCTGTCCAACCATTTGAAAGAATTGAGCATCCATACTTTTGCCATTGCTTCTTTTCAATTTGAACAATTTCTTTTGCATCTAGAATAGCATCTTGGAGCAACCTGCCACTTAAATCTCTTGGGCTAGGGGCCTTAAAACCTTTGCCTGCAATTGTTAATGCCGTCACCAAACTCTCCCAATATGGACTCCTTGCCACATTGAAGGGAATGTTGTTATAATACCAAAAGTTTGCACAAGCCTTCTCTGCTTCCTTATGTACCTCCTTATTCCATCTAGTTGCTTCCAATGAAGGTTGTGACCCTGGCTCATTTCTAGGCACAAAATTGAATTTGATTGAAGTGGTAGAGGATGATTCACCACGTATACGTGGACCGCAAGTAGAGCCAACAATGTGTTGCACATCCATCTCAGTTATTGTTGAATGTGACAAAGTAGGAGCAATGGCTGCTTGTTGCCTTGCTCTCTCCAATTTCTTTTCATCTAGTGCTGCAAGGAGGGCTATCATCTCTCGTTGGACCTCTTCAGGTTACTTTTTACATGGCTTGGCATCATGACAAGGAATGCCTGCAAGATGATATTTAAGGCGATTTATGCCTCCACTATGCTTCTTCATGCACCATGTACAAATAACAGTCCTTGCTACCGGTCCATGATGCCATGTTTCCAAGTGGGGTCACAACTTCCAGCAGGTTTCCTTCCAACAGATTCACTAGCATTAGCCGTATTCGAAGCAGATGCAAAGCCAGATGCCATTGTAATAATTAAGCAACCTACAACATAAATAATAACCAAAAGAAATATATATAAACATGGAGGTAAACTATAAAATTATAAATAGTTTTCACTAAATTTATTATATTTACAAACAATTCATTATTATGAATGTCTACTTCATAACACTTTTTCTAATGATTATTAAAAATATAAAGTTTATTTAAATCTAATATGTTTTTTAATAGTCACAAAAAGTATAATAAAATATATTGTAATTAATTTATAATAGATAATTAGATAATTATATACCAAAGAAATATATAATATATTAATGATTTAAACAATATTAATTCCTATTTACATCAATATTTAAAATTAAAAAAAAGACAAAGTAAGGAATGAAATTTAAATTAATAATAGGCAATGCAATACACATAATTTTAAGGTAGGGTAAAATAAATAAATTTTAATTATATTTTGATGTAATTTAAATGTTTTATTATCAAATTATTTAATACTTCTATAATATATTATTTTATACTATTAACAATTTAATACTAAAATATTAAAATATTTGAGCCTATATAAATAATATTGAAATCATTTACATTTATACAATACTTAAACATAAAACAATTTTACAAATAATAACATTTAAATCTAAATTTTTAAACATTTAAACTTTTAACTCATAAAATTTTAATCTTAATATGATCAATTGTTCCTAATATAGAAAACTAAAAAGTAACGAACAGTGAAATCTAACTATTAAAAAAATTGAATGATATACATTTAAAATTTAAAGTTCAAACTATATTTATATTAAATTAAAAACCTTCGAACTAAGCCATAAAAAAATAAATCAGAGAAAAGTTAGATTGTATTAAATTTAAACTTAAAAGTTAAAGCTTAGAAGTTAAATCTATTAATTTTTCAACATCAATGAATTGACTCAAATAAATCTTGATATCTACTGAAATTTTTTCTATTAGCACACACAAAGTGATGTCAAATTAGATGTATCATCATTAAATGGTGTCTTAAACATTGAAGGTGTTTGCGAAAACAAAAAGAAGGGGAAACTAATAATTGTCAACAATGTTGTGCCACACCATGATTAGATTGCACGCAGTAATGAGATCCAAACCTATAATGCAAACCCAGAAAATGCAGAATGCAAACAATTTATTAAACACAAACTCATAATGGACATTGCAAACCTAGAAAACATAGAATGCAAACAATGCTGAAACCGTTGAATATAAACATTAACGCTGAAAATCTTGAATGCAGAATGTAAAACGCGGAACCGCGGAATAGGTACAAACACGAACTTTTTTTTTGGTGATGAATCGAGCTGTGTGTTTATGTTGTGCGAGTAGGGTTTTTAAAGACTTGTATGAACAAAGAATTAGAAACTATGTAAAGAGGGAAAATCAGAAAAATCTGCATCTTTCCCACTCTTTTTCCCATTTTTTTCCGGCTTCCTAACGACGCCGTGTTTTTGGTGAGTTTTTTAGGTTTTAACTCGTGATTTGCGTGCGAGTTTAAAGCGAGTGTTCGGCCTTGAATGGCGCACGAGTTAACATGCGAGTTGCTCACTTTTGGAAAAAACCAGCGAGTACTCAGACACTTGGTGAGAACTCGCCGAGTGTGTAAACCATGGGCCACTCATTTTTGTCATAGGTCTTCTCGAAGTCCAGCAAGACCATGGCAATATTCTACCCATCTTCTTTAGTCTAGTGCAAAGCTTCCCAATTGGTGATCAAATTTTCCAAATATAACTTACTTGGGTAAAACCAGTTTTGAGTGACAGAATTAATCTTCCCAGGATACCAGCAATCCTTCTGCAAGGGTCTTAGCAAATAATTTTATAAATTAGATTGAGAGGATTATTTGGCCTCCAATTTTTCACTTGAGTCTTATCTCCTACTTTTGGGATTAGTTTAATAACCCACCTGTTAATATTCTTCCAAAGAGACCCTGGTTCAAAGGCATCCTTATAAAGTTTAAGTAGTTCTAGACTTTTCCAATCACTGTTGTTCTTTGTAAAATTATGTTGGAAGCATATCCAATCCTGGAGATTTTCCATTGGCCAATGATCTAATATTGTATTGATCTTCAGCCTTATCTA
Source organism: Cupressus sempervirens (assembly GCA_028749045.1). Taxonomy (NCBI): domain Eukaryota; kingdom Viridiplantae; phylum Streptophyta; class Pinopsida; order Cupressales; family Cupressaceae; genus Cupressus; species Cupressus sempervirens. The sequence goes on from CM053785.1 coordinate 501,567,234, forward strand.
ATATCAACAGTGATTTCTCTATAGAGGTCTTTACGTTCATCTTTGGAAATTCTTTTTTGAATGATGCCTACACTTTTGAGCAGCATTTCTTCATTATCTTATTTTTTCTCTGAAAATAAATGTCTCCTACAAAGGTCCCCAAATGCATTCTTGATTTCATCAAGGTCTGTAGACATCCCTCCTTCAACTTGAATTTCCTCTATAATCTCTCTCTTTTGTTTGGCCTTAATCAAATTAAAGAAATAGTTGGTTCTTTTATCACATTCCCATAGGCAAATCAGTCTGGCCTTGATCCTTTGTCCTTAGAATCTATATTTCTATATCTTCCCAAGTCTTATTTCGATTATGCTTAGCTCCTCAAGCTCCCCATCAAGTCCATTATTCTGCACTTGTCTCTCTATTATGTGTAGCCAATCCTGTCACTCATTTTCTATCTTATATCTGTCCTTTGCTTGTTTTTCACCTATAGTTTGGAACATCTTCCTCTACAAACATGTTAGAGCATCCCATTTTTCCCTTGGCCTCATTTCTCTCTTGAAAGATTTAGACAAACAAGTGGCCTTTCTGGTAGCCCCTTGAGTATCGTTATCTTGTTGTAGAAAACTATTCAACTTAAACGAATTTTTATTATAACTCCTCATCATATTCTATTGATTCATTTCAATCTTGATGCTGAAATATGAGATTGATCAGAGGTGGTGACTCGGGTTAACTAAGGTGTTTCCATTTCCATGACAGAGAAGCAAAGTATTGAATCAACATAAACCCTATTTAGCCTACAATAGATTCTTTGCCTGCAAATTGATTGTTGCACCAGGTATACCAAATGTCAGAGAATAGTTCCTTCTTTCTTTCCAACGAGTCTATGAAGACAAGTGCCAAAAGAAATCTTCATTTCCTTTCCAGATATTCTTTGTGTCATCACTTTAATCGTCAGTGTACTCAACGATATTGGAATCCCCAATTAGGATCTAATGTGCGTTGGGGGAGAGGATGCCGGCCAATCCCATAAGGGTGCACTTTTTCTATAATCATTAGAAGCATATAGATTGCTAATGCCAATTATTGTGATGTCCCTATTCCCTAAAATAGGATTTAATCATAAATTATAAAAATAAATTATAATACTATATACATACATACATACATACATACATACATACATAAGCAGAAACATGTATGAAATATTATTAAAATTTATACCAAATAAAATTATTGTGTGTGTGTGTGTATCATATTGTTGATAGCTAGAACCTGAAACATATTATAAACTCATAAAAAATATATATGCCTATATCAAAGTAACGAGAATCGGAATTGGCAAGCCGAACCAAATTGCAAATTGGCCATGAATTAGAATCGAATTGTCTATGAATTGGAAAATTTACATCATCAAATAGAATCTAACATACATAAACAAGAAACATAAATGATAAATCCATCACATATGTAAAATATAAATTTTAGCTTAAAGTAAATAGAAATTATAGGATCATAATAAGTCACGACATAGATATATAGAATTATAAATGTTGTCAAATCATAAATGTTTGCAAGATGAAGATCCATGAAACATATGTCTATTTGTAATCAAAATGAAGAGACAAGCCTATTTGCTCTAGCTCTAGCTCATGCTCAAGTCCATCTAGAACTTTTCCTCTCTTTTTGTCATACTCAACAAATAGAAGGCCTTTTAGAGTTATAAGAAAGAGAAATGTGAAAAAACATCATTAAAAAGGTTGTATTTCTTTTATGTTTTTAGGTTGCCCAATTGGGCTGCCCAATTTTACCAACCGATTCATGGTGATTCATGTCGACTCATGCGATTCATGGCAATTCATGCCAAGAAATTGTCGATTTGATTCACCAATTCACAAAAAATTGCCTTGCTTGAATTGAATCGCCAAATCGCATGTATCGCCCTGATTCTCATTACTATGAACTATATATATCATTATTAAATAATAATAAAATAATTACCAATTGTCTAACATAAGTCTACATTAAGTGAGCGACTACAAAGAAATGGCCACAAACTAAGCAACAAGATCAGCAAAAGGTGCGACTAATATACAAAATGTTTAGGACTAGAAAATTAGTAATTACAATTATGAAGAGTAAGAATGTTTAGGCATAAAAAAGTTATAGAGGTGCAACAATTCACAAACGGAAAGGTTAAGATGCAGGGATTATTTATAAAGATTATTATTTATAATAAACAAAAGGTAAAAGGCAATAAAATGTAGGGTTGCGATTTAAGATAGTAGTAATTACATTTGATAATAGCAATTAGAGATCAGACTATGAAACATGATATATTAATGGTGCAAATTCATAAAGTGGGCAAATTTGTTTAATGAAGATTGTAATGTTCCTGTTATAAAATAAATCATTTATCAAACTATTGTTTATGGGCCGATTGATTTAATATATCTCGGATCCATTTTTGTTTTGTTTTCGTAGTTTGTGTCATTGTCGACTATCTTTATACACCCTCAAAAAGTTTTCCCGACGAGTATTTAAGTACGGCTTGTAGGTAGCCTTTATACAATTTGGATTATTTTCTTGGTATTATGAATTTCAATTGGGATTCTCTATAGTTCACCATTTCAGAAGTGAAAGATCTTCCCTACTTGGCTATTTCTGGTTTCGGTGGGATTCAACCCTCACCTTATTCCATTGCCTGCAACACTTCGCTTAGATCTGGCAAATCAGAGCACCATCTTTGGCATATAATAATATTGAAGGATTATTCATATTCAATCTCCATTCTTGTCTAGATGAATTTAGGATTGCAAGTTTATGTTTGGGAGACGGGAACCATTTTCCAACCGTACTCCATTTGCGATCTGCAACACAACACAACTTCCACGGCATAATCATCTGTACAACTGCCTACCCCATCCATACGGTCAGCTACTCAATTCCTCTTCACACCCTCCCCACATCGTACGACTTGCAACTCTCCATACCTTGCTATTCTGCACCGTACAGTTACCCACTCCCTTTCGTACGATGGCTATTGCTACCATACGTTACCCCTCCACCGTACGCCCATCATTGACCCCCTCCATCGTACGGCTATCCTTGCACTATACGGCCATCATTGGTTGTACCCCCCTTGCTGTCAACTTGCTACTGTATGGCCAGAGTTTAGACTCTGTATGGTCACTCCTGTGCATTCCATACTATACGGCTCCTACCAAGACACCTTGCACATTCTGTACAACTTCTACCAATACACCTTGTACGGCCATCAAACAGTTCATTTCAATTCAGTCTCAGCCCTTCGTACTTAAGAGACATTATAGTGGTATTAGAGCTTCAATCTTGCCAGTTTGTGGACAGTGAATGAGAGTTTATAGCCGGAGGAGGAGAAGAACCCACTCTGTTGATAGAATGGTTGTCGAACTAGAACCCACAACCGCTGAACTTGTGGCACTACTAAGGGAGCTCGCAAGTAATCAAACACAGATCAATGATACTCAACGACTCATGGAAGAAACTCTCAAGAAGTTGACAGACAATAAAATATTTGGTGAACAAAGTGGTCATAGCGCAGACTCGGTGTCGAGTAAAGCAAACCCTCATCTAGCACACTCTCGACCTTCCATGCCATCTTTTCCTCCACGAACGGAGGCACCACATAGAGGGAAACAACCGACCTTTGAAGAAATGCAAGAATAGCTAAGGGAAGATTAGAAGAATGCGAATTTGGAGGGAGATATATCCTACAAAGATTACGCATATTTGAGAATGAGATACTCGGGAGGCGGAAACAGAGGATATTTTAATGACGATCTCAGAAGGAAGTTGAGTAAAGTAAATTTGTCTCCATTTAACGAATTCAGATCCATATCTACACAAGCGTGGGTAATGAAGGCCGATACTTCTAGTTGAATCCTATGCTAGAAAAAGAAGCAATTAAATTCGTGGCGTTACACTTGGAGAGAGTTGCGCATGAATGTTGGCATCACGACACCATCACTGGGGCATGATCGAATTAATACTTATGTGGAATTCATTGAGAGATTGATAGATTGATTTGATGGTAAAGATCCGAAACTCGATTTCAAAGATTTGGCACCACTGAGATAGACTGGATCAATCAACCATTACATTGTAGAATTTCAGAAACTCTCTGTTTTGGTCACAAACATTTTTGAAAGATGGGTAGTGCTCTTCATGGACGGACTAACAGAACCATTGAAAGGTTGGGTAAGAGGGTTCAATCCTACCAGCCTATCAAAGGCCATTAAGAAGGCAGGGAGTATGGCATCATCATCGACATCATCCTCGCGAAGTTACTCACATTCCAAACCATCAATGTTTCTGAGGGATAGAGATAATAAACCTTCGCCCAAGAAGCCTTCGTTGGACAAAACCACCAAACAGGGGCTCTGAAGAAAGAAACTATGTTTCAATTGCAAGGGACCTTGGGAACCGAGCCACAAATGCCTCAAAAAAGGGAAGATCCATTACATTGAGGTCGTGTCCAATGATGAGGACAAATAGGAATAAATACTCGCTGACGACAACCAACATCACAATAACACCAACATGGTTAGTTTGAACCGCACGGAAACAATTGCAACATTGGTACGCCATGGGGGAACTATCGCTCTAGTTGGTAGCTCGAGGTGCACAGTTTTTCGTGTACTGGGAACCCTTCAAGGACAAAGGGTTATGGTGATGCTTGACAACAGAGCCACTCTAAAATTCATAAACTCATCTTTGGTGAAGCAAAGAGGTCTACCTACGAAGGCACACGTGGGATTTCAAGTCAAGGTTGCCTGAGGGACTCTTCTACCTTGCACACACCTTGTTCTTTAGCTAAGTATCACAAATGGCAAATCACACGGTTGCTGAGGATTTCTTCATAGTGGACCTTGATGACATGGAGGTTATTTTGGGCATACAGTGGATGGAGACACTTGATGAATACACTCAGAGCTTCAAATGGATGGATTTCACTTTTGTTGTAGATGGAAAGAAAGTTGTTCTCCATGGAATGACAAATGAGGGTTCAAAGGAAGTTTCTGCACATCAGATGGAGGATATTTTTCGGCATGACGACGTTGCTTGGGCTGCACATTGTTTTGTTTTGGCAAAACCTATAAGGGGCAACAAACATCTCCCCAAGATGATGATCTCCACAAGATTTTGAATGACCATGATAAAGTTTCTATAGACATTCCTCTCGACATACCACCTCATCAAGGGTTTGAACATACTATCGAGTTGGAAGCAGGAGCCAAGTCGGTCATAACCACACCTTACTGCCATCCCAAGAAATTCAAAGATGAGATCAAAAAGACAATTCAAGAATTGCTAGAGAAAGGATGGATCCATCCCAGTTCCAACCCCTTCGTGTCATCAGTGATTTTGGTCAAAAAAGATATGATGATGCGCATGTGTGTGGACTATTATGCGTTGAACAAAGAAACAATAAAGAATAGAGATCCCATTCCAAGGATAGATGAGTTGTTGGATGAATTGCATGGCGTAGTCTACTTTTCAAAAATAGATTTCCATTCCGGATACCATTAGATCCGCATGAGGGAGGAAGATGTGGAAAAGATGGCCTTTCGTTGTCACTACGGGCATTATGAGTTCCTGGACATGCCGTTCGGATTAACAAATGCATCTGCTACATTCCAATCATGCATGAATTGCATTTTCAACAAACAGTTGCGTAAGTACTTATTGGTGTTTTGATGATCTTATTTATAGCAGGACATGGGAGGAGCACTTGAAGCATCTGGATGAAGTTCTAAGGATCATGAAGGAACAATCTTTGTTCACCAAGCAATCCAAGTGCAAATTCAGTATGACAAAAATATTGTTACTGGGGCATGTTGTCAGTAAATATGGAATTCAAGTTCATCATGAGAAGATTCAGGCTATCTTTGATTGGCCTCCCCCAAAATCACTCATGGATTTGCGAGGGTTTTTCAGACTGTGCAGTTATTACCGGAGGTTTGTTAAAGGATTCTCTCAGCTCAGCGCACCCTTAAGGGATCTGACAAGGAAGGGGTCTTTCTAGTGGAATGAAAAGGCACAACTCACTTTTGATAAGATGGAGGCAATGAGCACTTGTCCCGTACTTGCATTACCTGATTTCACTTGACCATTAATTTTGGAGTGCGATGCATCCGGTGGTGTGGTACTAATGTGAGATAGACACCCCATAGCTTATGAGAGCAGGAAGCTTCACAAACAAAACGTTTATATTCCATCTACGACAAAGAGATGTTGGCCATTGTACATGCACTAATCAAGTTTCGATAGTATCTGGTGGGCGCCAAGTTTGTTGTTCGTACGGATCACAATAGTTTGAGATATTTTTTGGAGCAATGGGATTTGAATGAGAGGCAACAAAAATGGGTAAGCAAGGTTCAGGCTTTTAATTTTGACATTGAATATGTGAAAAGAAAGAACAATGTGGTTGTAGATGCTTTGTCCAAGAAACCCACCTTCTGCTCACTAAACCAAATTTTAGTTGACTGGAAGGAACATTTGTTGGTAGGATATTCCAAAAACACATTTGCCTGTGAGCTAATGGATGGCTACACCTAAAATGATCAGTACAAAGTGGTGGATGAAATCATTTACTATAAGAATCGGATATTTTTAGTGCCGGAATCTAAATTGAAGCAAAAAATCTTGAATGAAGTACACGACTCATGCTTGTCAAGACACCCAGGCTTCCTCAAAACTTATAGAAGTCTCCGAGAGAGGTTTTCATGGAAAGGACTTAAAAGAGACGTATTGCAGTATGTAAGAGAGTGCGATTTGCTAGCAGAACAAATTCGAATATACTCTGCCTGTTGGGTTATTGCAACTTTTGCCAATTCCAGAACATAAGTGGGAAAATATTTTGATGGATTTCATAATGGGGCTTCCCAAGATGAACGTAAAGGATTGTATTTTCGTGGTGGTTGACAAATTCACAAAGTACGCACATTTCTTCGCCATCCCCTCAGATTTTCAAGTTGCACAAGTTGCTAATCTATTTTTTAGAGAAGTCTTTTTTTTGCACGGGTTACCCCGAAACATTGTCAGTGATCACTATGGGCGATTCATCAGTATCTTTTGGACAGAACTATTTCGGTTGGTAGGGACAAAATTGTCACCAAATACTAGTTACCACCCTCAGATAGATAGGCAAATGGAGATTGTGAACAAGTGGCTCGAAGGTTACCTATGAAACTATGTTTTAGCACAACGACATGCGTGGTTCAAGTGGATACACCTAGGAGAATATTGTTACAATACCATGTATCACATGTCCATCGGGATGGCGCCATTCAAAGCTCTATACAGGTACGAATCGCTCTCCTTCATCAACACAGTGTTGGGAGATAGTCACACACCAAGGGGAAGGGATTGGCTTCAGGAGGGACAGGATATCCTATGATACCTGAAGGAAAACTTATAACGGGCACGGAATCAACAAAAGATGTACGCCGACAGACACCGAACGGAGAGGAGTTTCGAAGTAGGGGACTTGGTCTATCTCAGGCTCTAGCCATATCGAGAATCCTCATTGAAGGAAAAGGAAAAAGAAAAATTGAAGCCACGATTTTATGGCCCCTACTGCATAGTTTGTTGCATTGGTGAAGTCGCTTACGAGTTGGAACTTCCGAAGGGAAGCCATATTCATAATGTCCTTCATGTTTCATGCCTGAAGAAGGCCATGGGGCAAAACGTCACGGTAGCCACAAACCTTCCACCACTTAATGAAGAAGGAAAGCTCATATTGGAACCAACTGAGATCATCGAAGTACGTGAGAAGACCTTGTGAAATCGCACAGTAAAGGAATATTTGGTGCATTGGAAACACTTGCCATTGGACGACGGGACATGGGAGGGCGAGCACATTCTCTAGCACTTGGCATTGCATTTGCTTGAGGATAAGAAAAATTTGGGATGGGAGGATTGTAATGTTCCTGTTATAAAATAAATCATTTATCAAACTATTGTTAATGGGCTAATTGATTTAATATATCTCGGACCCATTTTTGTTTTGTTTCTCTAGTTTGTGTCGTTGTCGACTATCTTTGTACACCCTAAGAAAGTTTTCCCAATGGGTATTTAAGCATGACTTGTAGGTAGTCTTTATGTATGCAATTTGGATTATTTTCTTTGTACTACAAATTTTAGTTGGGCTTCTTTGTAGTTCGCCATTTCGGAAGTGAAAGATCTTCCCTACTTGGCTATTTTCGGTTTCGGTGGGATTCAACCCTCACCCTATTCCGTCGCCTACAACACTTCGCTCAGATCCGGCAAATCAGAGCACCATCTTTGGCATATATTAATATTGAAGGATTATTCATATTCAATCTCCATTCTTGTTTAGATGAATTTACGATTGCAAGTTTATGTTTGAGAGACGAAAGCCATTTTCCAAATGTACTCCATTTGTGATCTGCAACACACAGCACAACTTCCACGGCATAACCATCCGTACAATTGCCTACCCCATCCGTACAGCCAGCTACTCAATTCCTCTTCACACCCTCCCCACATTGTACGGCCAGCAACTCTCCATACCTTGTTATTCCTCATTGTACAGTTACCCACTCCCTTTTGTATGATTGCTACCCCTATCGTACATCACCCCTCCTCCACCGTATGTCCATCATTAACCCCCTCCACCGTATGGCTATCCTTCCACCATACGACCATCATTGATTGTACCCCCCTTGCTGTCAATTTGCTACCGTACAACCAGAGTTTAGACTCTGTACAGTCACCCCTGTGCATTCCATACCGTACGGCTCCTACCAAGACACCTTGCACATTCTGTACGGCTCCTACCAATACACCTTGTACAGCCGTCAAACAGTTCATTTCAATTCAGTCTCAGCACTCAACTTGAGGAACATTACAAAGATGCAGTTTGCATAAAGAAACCAGAGATGTCTATTCCCAAAAAGAGTGACACTTCATATGTATCATGAAATGTATAAAAACCACTTGCACTATGTCAGAGATTGAGGTTTTTTAGGAGAGTATAGAGGGATACACACAAAGTGGAGGAGCATAGGGAGACAACAAAACAATTACATATACCCAATCGAAAGAGGGTTTATATATCAATCATATCTAGACGTGGGGAGAAGTAGATAAGAATTTGATTATTAGAGTAATAGTGGTTTTTGTGTGAAAGGTTCATAATCAGATTATGGGAGTTTTTATATACTTAAGATCAGTTTTTTTAAAGAAGATATCCAAAGTGACTCTTACATAAGCAATACATTGAATACATTCCATGATATTACATACTGACAGATATAAATCCCACAACCATTTGATAAGATTTTCTAAGGTGTTGGGATACAAGGTTAATCATTGCAAACCCAAGAGAGCATTAGCATTGCTTATTAACATTGCAATATTTGTTAAGGAAGATAGATCAAATGTAATACCTTAGTTTTTAATTCTTTGATATGATGCTGATATAATAATCCTTGCTGTCTATGGGCAGGGCTGTTAACCTGTAAGTATGAAGTATTATTATGGGCTGCTATTTGTAATGGCATTGTCATATGTTATGTGTTTTTCAAGTGCAGCCCCGATGAGATATATATCTCTATAAGTGTGTGTGTGTGTGTGATGGAGAATAATCCAAGAGACATATCTCATGTGGAGACATACCTCTACGTGGCCTACAACCGCATAGGGACATGCCCCCACATAAGGCATGTCCAAACTCATTAACATTTGATTACAATGTATAATGGCATTTCTCTTATTGCTAGTGACAGCGATAACACACAAGATTATGCAATGCATATTATGCTTGGTTTTATTGACCAATAACTATCAGGATTAATACGCAGTCACCATAATATTATCTACTCACCCAATAATAGTATTATTGGTATGATATTGCTTGCACTCAGTGCATTGAATTAGATCATTAATCAGCACGTCTCTAATCAATAATTATTGTATATTGAATAACATTATTCTCTCTCTCTCTCTCTCTCTCTCTCTCTCTCTCTCTCTCTCTATATATATATATATATATATCAAAGTAACAAGAATCGGAATTGGATCAGAATCGGCAAGGTTGAATCGAATCGTGAATCGGCCATGAATCAAAATCGAATCAGCCACGAATCGGCAAATTTAAAAAACCCTTGAAATTTAGTAACTTATTTCATAAACCTTTTATCACTGATTCGATTCATCGATTCACAAAAAATCGTTTGGCTTGAATCAAATCGCCGAATCGCATCAATCGCCGTGATTCTCGGAACTCTGATATGTATATATATATATATATATATATATATATATATATATATGAGGATGTAAATATAAATGAACACTTAATAATGATTTGTCAGAGATGATTTCTATTTACAATATATAATGAATTCCATATACTGGTTGAACCGTATTTCTGATCAAACTAATTTGACCGACACTGTAACATTAACACTCCCTTTTAGGAAGGGGTCCCATGGCAGGGGCTTGGGCTCTATTTTTGTGGAGCGGGTAACTCCATGGTAAGTTTATGGAGGGGGCTAAAGGTTTAATTGGAATCTTTTCCTACAAAATAGGAGCTCTGACTTTTCAGTGCTCTCAATTTGAGGGGGTAAAAATGGGGTGGGGCTAGATTTAATCCCACCTACTTAGGATATTTTTTCTGCCACATTTCAACAATTTGTTAATTATTTTAAAAAATTAATTAGGATAGTAATAAAAGAAAGATATCATAAATTTAAAATCTTCAAGTGATATTCATGGGACCATTCACCTTTAAATTTTCCTAAAAACTCTCAGCTGCCACCCACTCTATTTTCAAGGAAGCTCCCCTTCATAGGGCCCTAGCTTTAGCTAGGGAGGATTCTTTGAGAGAACAACACGTAGAACTCTCAGGTAAATATTGTGATAAGGATAGCAGCATCTATCCATCAATGAGATGTTGCGTTATAGTATCATCAAAAGTATGGTACATCCAAGAATATCTATCATAAGATATTTTCCATACTTATATTTCCCTTGGTATGTGCATTGGCATCAAACCTCATGATGCCTACTGAGGAAAATATCTCCACATGGTGTCTCCATGTACTAAGTCTCATGGTATACACCATGCTATATCTTAGTAACTACTAACTCAATTACATGAGATATGCACTAGCATGATATCTAGGGTCATCATTATTATTATGAAGTAATTGATAAATATATGCTTATATTAACAGAGAGTGAGAGGTCAATATATACAAAAGAATGAGACGATGTTTCCTTACGAAATGATTATAAAGAATAGAAACATTCTATTCTAGCTAATAGAAAACTGACATTTATCTAGAGGCTAACTAAATATTAAAAACATTTTAATATTTACAATAGATTACAAATAGATAGCCATTAACTAATAATAGACGCTATCTATTATCGTAATAATTATAACATCCATCGTGATAAAATGACAAACTATTGTAAGATTGTCACCTTACAGTAGTAACCACAAAAAAAAAATCAATGAAAAATTGCTGACTTTCATGATGTTGCCACAGAATGATGTAGTAACTCACATGACGAGAGAAGAATGTAACATCAATATATTAAAACTTTATTGAGACTCAACCTCAGAAAATAGAATACACTTTTACCATACCAAGGTTACTTATAAAGTGATCCACCTTCAATTTCGAGAGGGGCTTGATTAAGATATATGCAATTTGCTCACTTCTGGTGATGTAACTCAATCGTATGACATTTCTTTCCACCACAAACCATATTAGAGGGTAGGTCAACCACGGATATTTCCAAGGGGTGGAACAGAGGCTTTCACCTCAAACTTCTCTCTTATAGAGAATAATGCATTAAAGTACATCTCAGGTGATCTTTGATGTTGAGACTCCCTCTCAATAAGGGATTTGATCCATAATCTCAAGTTTGTCTTCAATAATGCACATACTTCACTTTAGGCATGGAGAAAATATTGGTTGTCAGATCTTTAGTAATAATATACACTAAATAAATAGAATTCCATCTTAGGCATTTGTATAAAATCCTTTTAGCTCACACACATGGAACTCCATCTCATGAATCGTAGTTCTCAAACAGCTGCAGCCAACTGATCACTAGAGAAACCATATCAAAATGGTCTAGTGAGGTGAAATCTAGTGTGTTGAAGACACCACAATATCTCTATTTTTTGGAGTATACAGTGTTGCCCCTAGATCCATGGATCACACATATCTCCTTTGTAGCTATGGAGTGAAGCTTCAACTCTTCACCGCATCAAAGTTTAACTATGATTATCCCCTTCTATTTGGTCAGATTGTAGATATTGTTACAACATTTAGCAACATCAACATGAACGACTCAATTATCAGGGGAGAGGAGATCCATGTTGGTAACATTGGATGCCATTGTGGAGGTGGAATTCAATAGAGCAATTTTTGCATTGCACATTGCCATCACATTGATCGTAGTCACACAAAAATCTCGTCTTGATTACGTGCTTGGAAGATAGTGGGATGAGGCTCAACTTGTATGTGATGAATTCTTCTATCTTGCAGCTTGAGCTTAAAATAGTCATCTTTATCCTTGTCGATTTTCACGGTTGAAAAGTGCTAATACGACATCTCCATCTTCACTGCCTCCAGAAAACAAACATTTAGATCCTACAATCCATCTTGACATCAATCCGTCTACAGATCCAACATCAATACAATCGCTGTGGCATCCATCTACTGTTGAGTCCCACATAGTGACAAACAAACACCATTCAAGCATTTATGGATGAGCAAACATCGAGTGATGCCACTTTAAATCGACCCCTGACCTTGGTGACTTGCCTCGTGTAGAGACACACTCCAATGTCGATTAGTCATGAAACTTCACAGGCAGGTGAGGAACTCTTATTTGATACCATTTAAGGAACGTAGATCAAATGTAATACCTTAGATTTTAATTCTTTGATATGATGCTCATATAATTATCCTTTTTGTCTATGTGTAGGGTTGTTAACCTGTAAGTACGAAATATTATTAAGGGCCGCTACTTGTAATGGCACTATTTGTATGTTGTGTTTTTCAAGTGCAGCCCTGATGATATATATATAGAATAATCCAAGAGACATTTCTCATGCGGAGACATGCCTCTACATCGCCTATGGCCACGTAGGGACATGTCCCTGCATAAGGCATCTCCGAATTCATTAACACTTGAGAACAATGTAGATGGTGTTTCACTTATCAGTAGTGACAGTGATAACAAGCAAGATTATGTGTGCATATTATTCTTGGTTTCATTAACCAATAATTATTGGGATTGATACACAGTCACCATAATATTATTGCTCACCAGATAATAGTATTATCAGGATGATATTTCTTGCACTCAATTCATCGAATCGAATCAATTAATCAGCACATCTCTTATCAATAATTATAATATATTAAATAACATTATTCAATTTATATATATAGATATAGATGTAGATGAACACATAATAATGATTCATCAGACATGATGTCTAAATTCCATATACTGATCGAACCATATTTCTGATCAAACTAATTTGACCGAAGCTATAACATTAACAATATTATTTAAATATCTTGTAATTAACATAATATTATCATTCATACTCTTCAAAGTACAAAAATAAAATAGAAAGAAGCCTATTGCAATTGAGATTATAAGCAAATAGCCCCATAGACTTAGGAGATTACAAATGGGGATATTACAGTGGTATTAGAGCATGATCCTGCCATCCTTTGAAGTGAAAAGATAGAATAAGAATCAAGAAAAGATTTGGATTATGACAGCCAATAGAACAAGAACAACAAATCATTCAACAAGAATTGAAGTAAACAAAAGAAGTGATCTGACTAGTGATGATCATTAAGAGATCGCCTTTCTTGGGGCAGACATGAATAAGATGTTGGTCCCAATCGGTATTGAGAGGTGGGGTGAGTCACTATGCACTTTTCTACTGGTTATAACAGCAAGCTTTTCTATAAACCTTGTTACAAGACCTTTAATAAGCAAAACAATAAAGAATGCAATACAGTCAAACCATAAAAGATCACACAAAAAAGCTTACATCAATGACACAGATATTTTTACATGGAAAACCCTAGTGTGAAGGTGAAACCACAATGGGAGTAATATACCCAGTAGCCTTTAATTGCAAGTAAACTGGTGCCTTGTTAAAGGCTTACATTTGTTCCTTTTGAGAACTCATCTTGTTAGGAATGAACATAATCTGTTAGGATTACAATAGGTTGTTAAGACTACCTCATTAGAGGATTTTGATCCCTTTCTGAGATATACCTTGTTAGAGGATTTCAAAGACTTATTACAAGTCTTCCCTATTAGGGGTTTACAATAATTGCAATGGTAAGAAAGAAAACTAAAGATTAGATCTAAGAAAATTGCACAACTTGCCTTATAGATCCACTGTGATACCCTACGAAGATTCTTTGATCTCCTTCTTCTATTCTTGCTTCACTTAGTGAATGATCTCTATGTTCTTTATCTTTCACATGCTTGAGCACCGGTTTGTTGTTAGCTTACTATTCTTTCTATTCTTGTTTGCCTCCAACAGATCTCTGATCATTAACTAGAAACAAGAACAACTTCACAATGAAGTTTGAGTGTCGTTAAATCCACTTGTCCATTCTGGGTGTTGAAACCCAAAATTTATCCTGCTCAAATCATGTATTCAAAATTTGAAATACAAAAGCGAGCATAGTTAAAAAATACCTGTGACTAACTATACATAGGTGCCTTTTCACATAGGCTTATCTGTCCGTCTGTAAGTCTACATCTAGACTTGTGTCCTTGCTTCCTTCTGCCACTACTCTTTGCGTACATGTGACATCGCTATCAGACTCTCATAGTCTTGTCACATTAGTGGTGACTCGGCTGTGATCAACTAACTTCTACGCTTGTCGTAGGCTTGTCTACATCATATACCTTATTGTGATTAGTATGCCAGTCTATCAGTGGGCAATGCTTCAGTCTTCTTTTTAACCGATTGCCGACCAATGACGACACTTTAATGCTTACTCAATGTTTGAGTCCTCGTGATGCAACAACTTAGTCATCACCACTTTGCCGATCAATCCATTATGACTAGTTAAGTCCAACATAAGAATGAGTAAGAAGCAGGGTATTGTATCCATGAGAACCACATTTATATAAGTGGCAGATGTAAAAATATTGTGTTATAAAGATATATCATATAAGCTGGGAGAGACATAAAAGGAAGGTTTAAGGACATACAAAGAAGGATGCATTCCTAAATATATGGAGATTTAAGAAGAAATTTAAATGCAGAGTTTTTCATGAAGGAACTATAACACAATATTTATAAGGCAAAGATCACACACCTTTAAAGGCCTGGAAAGGGATAAAGTCTCCACAAGGATTTTAAGGATTGATATATCGTAAATGCTATCCATAAGGTCTTGGAGAGATAAATTCTCTCCCAAGTATTATAAGGGTGGTACAGCAAAGTACAGGGTGTCCATAAGGCCTGAGAATAGTGAAATCTCTCCCAAGTATTATGAGGATGGATACAACAAAGTTCAGAGTATCCATAAGGCCTAGGAAGAGATAAAGTCTACACCAAAGTACAAGGTATCCACAAGGACTGGGAATAGAAGAAGTCTCTCCCAGGGATTATAAAGATGTATAAACCAAAGTGTAGGGTATCCAAAAAGCATGGGAAGAGATAAAATCTCTTCCAAGTGTTATAAGGATGTTATACCTAAGTGTAGGGTATTTATGAGTCTTGGGAAGAGATAACTCTCTCCCAAGGATTACAAGGATGACAAATATTAGATAGCCATTAGGCGTTGAGAAGAGAGGAGTTGTAGTACTATTTATTATTATTTAATTATATTTTAATATATTATAAAAGAATATATTATATCTCAATGGATGAATATTACATATTAATATAATAAGTATAATAGTACAAGATAGAATAATAATCATAATAATTAAAAAACAAATAATAATATATATCAAAGTTTAAAAATCTGAGATATATAGTTTGAACTTAAAAATATGTACTACATTAAATATAAATATATACATATACAATTTAATATATATAAAGCAGAAACGTATATTAAATATTATTAATATAAATACCAAGTGTATTTATTTGACTTATTCTACATATATGAGAATTTTGATAGCTAAAACCTGAAACATATTATAAACTCATAAAATATGTATTAATCATTACTGAATAATTATAAAGTAATTACTAATAGTCTAATGCTAGACTAAGTTAAGTCGGCAACAAGATCAGCTAAAGGTGCAACTAATTAACAAAATGTGTAGGACCAGACAATAAGTAATTACCATTATGAAGAGTACGAATGTTAAGGCATCTAAAAGTTTATAAAGGGGCACCTATTCACAAAGGGGAAAGTTAAGATGCAGCGATTATATTATAAAGATTACTGTTTACAATAAGCAAAAGGAAAAAGGAAGTAAAATACAGAAGTGTGGTTCGAGATAGCAGCAATTGACATTGATAGTAGCAATTATTGATTAGACTATGAAGTTTGATATATATTAATGATGCATATTCATTAAGTGGGGGGATTTGTTTAATGAAGAGACAGTTTGCATAAAGGCATTAAAGATGTATATTCCCATAGAGTACGACACTTCATATGTATCATGAAATTTATATAGGCCACTTGCATTATGTGAGAGATGGGTATTTTTCAGGAGAGTATAAAGGGATACACACCAAGTGGAGGAGCATAGGAAGAGAACAAAACAATCACGTATACCTGATTGAAAAAGGAATTATATACAAATCATTTGTAGATTTAGTAGTATGTAAGAATCTGATTCTAAAAGTGATAGTGATCTTTGGTGAAAGATTCATAATCAGCTTATGGGAGTTTTCCTTATAATTCAGATCAGAAATTATTAAGAAGATATCCAAAGTGACTCATACATAAGCACTGAACTAAATACATTCCATGATCTTACATATTGACAGATATAATCCCACAACAATTTGATAAGATTTTCTATGGTGTTGGGATACACTGTTAATCATCGCAAACCTATGAACATTACTCTCATTTATTGAGACTGCAATATTAATTAAATATTTGTAAATAACATATTCTTATTATTCAAACTCTTCAAAGTATGAAAATAAAAATATAAAGAAGCCTCTTGCAATTGAGATTATAAGAAAATAGTGCTATAAACATAGGAGATTACAAGTCCCATCCATGTTATTGAGGATAGCCCAACATGCTCTATGACAGGGAGAGAAGCCAAATGCATCAACCTTATTTAGCCCATCTAGGGCCAACAAGCAATGCAACTCCACCCTTTCCCCTATCATGGTCAAAGACAAAACTTGTAGCATGTTTCCAACTAAATTTCATAATGTTAGATGCGTGGAAACTGACCAATTTGATTTCTTGAAGACATATAATATCTTTGTGCAGTTTCTTGCACCGATCTCTAGCCCCAAACTTTCTATCAGACATTTCCGATCCCCTAACATTCCAACTAGAAATGTTTATCGTCATGTTACTTAGCATGACAGGGGTTCTGAACTTTGTAAAGTCTTTTGAAACAATTTGTTAGACCTCTCCCTTTCTTAGTAACATTTTTTTTCAAAGGCTGAATTGGATAGGGACTGTTTGTCCATTTTTTTCAAAGCTTGATGCCCAACAATTCAACCTCTCTCCAGCACAACTTTCGTGGCTTTGATGTATGCCTTGCATCTCTCCTCATCCAACCCATAATCCTCTTTGTCCTCAGTGTTGGCATCCTGCTCCATATGTGTATCCATCTCTACCTCTTCAATGGTAGCCACGTCCACATCTGGATTCGAACTGGCAACGGCGTTAAATGTTCAGCCTGTAGGTGAACAGGAAAGGGAACATATAATAACTTATCAAAGTAAAATACTATTCATTAATCAAATGCTTTTGTACATAACAGTAATGCTCCATACAATGATACCAAATACATAAGTGAAAGCCACATTTATAATATATGATATAGTGCTCATGAAACAACACAACCGTGTCCACACCAGTAACCATCTAACTACCCAGTTTGCCAGACAACTCTAACAAGCAATGCAATTCCACCCTTTTCCCTATCATGGTCAAAGACAAAACTTGTAGCATGTAGTATCCCTTTCCAGATATTCACTAAAACCCTCGATTAAAACTTACAAATTTTAAATCCGAACAGTAATCCAGTATTTGATGCAAATTTCAGAACTTAAATCAATATATAACCAGCAGATATACAAACGAGAAAACCTAGAAAAATGTGTTTATTTCCTCCAATATCCAGACTTATACATAAACCAACAGATTAATACAAATAACCCAAAATGCATTATTGTATTATACAATAGCAATACAATAACGTGCAACAATTCAGAATAACCAATCTTTCAAACAGAAATAATAGTCAGATTGGCAATATAGATAGAACTTGAAAGAAGGCTAGGTTTGCGTCCAACCTTCAAGGTTTTTTCAAGGGTTTGCGTCCTCAAAGAAATAACCAGCAACTGTTTCCAGCTCCCAGATTAATATTTGTTTTCAACAATATAATCTTCATATCCTCTCATGTGAAGCTTATGGTACCTTTTATCACTTTTCCCAATGTGATGCACGCTCTTGTAGGCAATGTGGGATAAAACACCTTTTTTGTCCTTTAGTCACTTAAGTGACAGTACCTTTTTTAAAAATAAAGTGACACATTAAATGAACTTTAATAGTCACTTAGTCAAAACCCACATAATCATCAAGCATTAAAATAATTGATCAAACGAACTCGGATAAGCACGTGCAATAGCTCGTTGGAAAGTTCTTGGCGAGACGCTTTCAAATCAACACTAGGATATCAAGAATACTGAGCTCTGTTTACTTACTAAAAATAGTAAGTATCTGGACAACTTGCCAAAACTGCTCCGATGGGTCTGGAACTGGAAATGTCTAGGCCAAATCTCAAACTGAATCCCGTACAAAACCTTTTCACCCCTGAAGCCTAGGCGAAGTGAGCTGGCCACAAATAATTATAATGTCCCAAAAAAAGGGGACATTACAAAGCCTCCCTTCTCAAAGATTGCTTGCCCCCAAGCAATCCGCTCATACCTGCAGAAATTAGATGCTAGGATCCCATACTTGCCTCGAGAATGAGGTTCTACTCCTCAGTCAATGTACCCCAGCATGCATCATCCCAAATCCAGAATGGTGAAACAGTACAAGAAGAATCAATGTGCCAAATAACTGAATGCCAGGATCCCAAGGCTCACCATTAAGGGTCACCAACTGCCATCTGTTGCTGCCCTGTGTACCAAAACCCTCATTCAGAATAAATATCTTGCTCCATGAGTGAGCCTGCGAGTCTCTACTATCAAGTGAAGATGGCAGCTCAGCAATATACCAATATCCTCCCCAAAATGATAGCAACCAAACTCTCCAATGAGCTCCCTGATAAAAAGTAATACATAGGGATGCTCCACCTGGATCCCAAGTGAGAACTCGTGCGCTGTCTGAAAAACCACTGACCAGTTCCTGTAACATCTGTACCCCTGTATCACTGTACCACTCTTGCAATATTTGCTCCAATGTCAATGATAGATCTGGCCAATTTGACTCCACCACCATATCACTTTGGTGAAAAAGGAGTAATCCTAATCTCTGGAACTCTAATATGTCTAAAAGCTGAAACACAGATCATAATCATGTGACTGTGTAGCAACACAACATAATCTGGCAGATGTAAAATACTAATAGCACCTGGATTCCTGACCATCCAATCAACATGACCTTGGGTAAATGAAAGAGCGGTTGGTGAATCACCAACATCACGAGTGCTAACACTATCTTCAAAACCCTGCTGAAATAAAAATGTAGATACCTCATGTGGAATGTAGGGTAATGTGTGATCTCCCCACTCACCTGCAAATAACTCATTGACCCCTGAAGGCCAAATAGAATCAGTGAATATACTACCATCATACACAGGCAAACCACTGATAGCTGGAATATACTAATAAGTAAAATCACCAATCAACAAGTAGCCCATGACCATCTCATAAGAGTTAGGTGATAAAACTCTGGATAAGCTGAAAAATCCCTCCGAGCATGCTAAGGATAAATCTAAACTTCCTACTCCATCATAAGTACTCTCGCTCATGTCAAGGTCTTCATAAAAGGAAAGTTCATCATTACTTGAAATTTCTAAATAGTCCTCACTTGTGGTATTACTAGCCATGTGCTCATGTGAAGATGTACAGCTGCTGTCATAAAAATCAGAATTTTCAGACTCATCAACTTGCTGATCCATAGAGTTTTTTTCACCATAGGAAGTCTCAAATGGGGAACACGTGATTGAATCACATTGTTTGCCTTCACATCTACCCACTTTATGAATTCCTTCAATGATTTGTGTGATTTCTTGTGCCCTTGAACCACTATCATCTTTTTCATAAGTGGCTGCCTCACTTATTTGATTTTCAGCTTGGTGGATGGAATAATGAGTTAAGCTCAATTGGAGGCATAGCTCATCTACCTCACTCTCCTTGTCCCTTCCAAATTTTATTGCTAGATCTCTATCCATTAATAGCTGCAAGTACTCATATTTTATCATTTTCAACGTTTCAAAGTAGTATGTAAAAGAGGACTTGTGACGCCACATACATTTCCATGTCTCTCTTCTATCACAATCTTCCGTATGAGATCCTCAACCAAATTAGAAGCTTCATCCATCCTTGTCAGCACTTGGGCAAGTTTGTCATCTTTGACCAAAAGCATATCTAATAAGTCCAAGAGAGATAATGGTTTTTGACCATCTCCTTCGAATGCAAGTGGGCTGTTCTCCATAGAATTTTCTGAT
Organism: Cupressus sempervirens; assembly: GCA_028749045.1. Taxonomy (NCBI): domain Eukaryota; kingdom Viridiplantae; phylum Streptophyta; class Pinopsida; order Cupressales; family Cupressaceae; genus Cupressus; species Cupressus sempervirens. The sequence goes on from CM053785.1 coordinate 501,588,132, forward strand.
TTTTCATCATTTAGGGGAACAACAATTTCAGATATATCCTCTAACTCCGTGTGTGCTAAATCATCTATCTTGCCAACATAGAGGCCCATTTGCTTCTCCTCAATTTTTGACATAATTTCCAGCCTGGTATCATCATAAAATTCATCCAAGTTAATTTCCATGTCACCAAATAAGATGTTGGAGTTGCCAACATTGGCGGTTTGGTCAACTCTACTGCATGGGCCATTAACCTGCTCATCAGAAAGACTAATGGAAACAACTCCATCAGATAATTCTGTCTTCCCATTACTTGCTAGTGTACTTGTGTTATTATTAGTGCTACTATCAGGTTGATTGATATCTTCCTTATGCAAATCTCTATAATTGTCCTTTGCAAGGAGATCTCGAGCCAATTCATAGTATTTGTTTCTCATCATATCCGTCTTGTTTTGTAGCTCTAGTTGACAGTCCATATAGGCCATGAAAGGCAAGTCTTTTTGAAGCTTTGACGGAAATTTGTTATACTCGTCGTACAGTCTTTTTACTTCACTTTTAAAATTGAGTTGGAAATCTCGGGCTAGCTGGTGCTGCCATTTGACAATATCCTTCCTGACTTTTCCCATAGCTGAAACTGGTATTATGACAAACAGTTGCCCAAATGTTATTCATATAATTTTGTATCTTTCCCTTAGTGCATCAATCCAAAAATAGTATTGCAAGACTCAGAAAACAGCAGTTGATAATCTGTTCCTACGCATTGTTATGCCTTTCCAGACTCCTCATACAATGAGTTCCAGTCCACTGTCACTCACAGACAGAGATTTCAGTACCCTACTTGTTCTGATTTCTGCCCTGTAATGCTATCCATCATCTTTCTTTGAATACTTTCTGTAGCAGAATTAAATACTTAGATTTAATGCCTAGCTCTGAAAGTTCTGTAAGTCAACTATAGCAAAACACTGAATATTAGAGTCCCCGACCATCTGAAGTCCCTCATGCTGATCAGCTTCAGCAGTAGAAGATGCTTGGAATGGGTATTTTAAGACCTCCAAAGATGCAGATTTGAAGCCCAAGAACCAAAGGAAAATGTTCAAAATAATGTGGGAACTCCAAACTGACTGTAGGAAGCATCCAACAAAGTTATATATCTATGCTAAGAGATTCCAGTTTGTTGTAAAATACTGACTGTACTGACTGTAATATTCTGAGGCTCAATTTGTGGTAAAATACTGACTCTATGGCTGGGAGGTATTTTGTCAAACAGTTTTATGGTAGTCCTACTGTATTGATGTCACTATAAATGAATACAAAATCTTGCACCAGAACTTGCCAAACACTAAAAGTTTTTACCAGCAGCGAATATATGCAATGTTACTTATTAATTTCACCAAAGGCATGAAAGAAATAACATACTCTTGCCCAGATTTCTAACTGATAATATTCCAGTCAACAAGAAGTCCCAAATGCTGATGACTTAGATGAAGAAATGTCCCAGATTAATACACAAGAAATCTCAGATTAATGACAGTATGAAATTTTGGAGTGAAACAAGATGTACAGACCCGAATTTATACTGTTGCCAAGTGGAGAGTAGTTCGGACCACCTTGAATTACATCCGGCACCTGTGTTTGACAGCAACCAGCCCTGTATTCCACCACGTCTGTGCACCTATGAAAGACCCTTGTAGCTCACAATGGTCAATAGTCCCTACCCAAACAGTTACCACCTCCTTTCATACGCTGTCAATGTCCGCCAAACCAAGACTGGAATGGGTAGCGTTTAATCACGTCAGTAAATGGAGTGATACTGTCGACTTGAATGCGTATGACCCAGTCTGTAAATATGAATCATTTTGCTGTTGCTCGATGTGTCCAACTCAACCAGACATGTATAGCCGTGGATGGTATTCTAGAAAACCCTTCCAGTACACTGTGACCCTGTATTAGTTAGCGTTTTTGCTCACGTTTTCTCAACAACTCCAGCTCTAGATAACTGGTGTGTGAATGCCCAAATGAGGGTCAGCTCACTGTCCACGTAACACGTTAAAAACGATGTTTCAATCTGAGCTTATTCGCTAGTCGTGCTGAAGGTTTTAATCTCGGGTTTCACAACTTATAGCTCCCGACTGATCACTGTATCCGAATGGAAAGACTGCCTTCGTCCGAGAATGTCCTGCTAGGGAATGACCCGTGGTGTGCCTTCAGCGAATGCAATGTGCAATAACTTTCAAAAGGTGCACTCCAACTGAATAGTGCCCACAAATACGACCACCTGTACAGCTCCTTCTTGAACTAAATTTGAAAACGCTGCCTGCGATTTCCTAGGGCCGTGGAAACTGTGCTCGCGTCCTACTCGACCGGAGTTTATATGGCTGTTGTTGTATTCAGGAAGACCACCCACTGAACTGCGACCTCCAATTTTTACTATCCACTCCTCACGTGTCGTGAACACCCTCTGTAACTCGCGTTAGGTTAAAAACGCTCTTCTCACGCAGTTCCTGAGGTCTACTAACTGCTTTGCAATCGTTTTTTTTTTCCCATACTGCTCGGAATGGTATCCGCCGGCTTCTAAAACCCTACCTCACCAACAATGGTGTTGTCTTGGCTGAGAATGGGATAGAATACTCCAAGCGTTAGAAGTCCCCGTTCAATGATGACCAATAATCAAACCTACACCAGTCAGTTCTACTCCATACGTGTTAACAAGAATGCTCATGCTAGTAAATGACTCCTTGTATGTAGCTTGGAATGAACCTTACTGCCGTTTTCTCAGACCAATGTCAAGGAACCAGCTATCACATACATATTCGACTGCCTGTGTAGGACCAATTATATTCAAAACTCCAAACACAAAACAGTGATACTTACTTTGCTGTTTGAACTGGAAAACTCACTCTTTTCCTTAGTATTCACTTGTTGCATACTATCTGCACTGGATATACTGATTCTTGAACTGAAAATCACTCACCTTCCTTTAAAATCACAAATAATAACTTCGGAACTGGAGTTTTCCATTATTAAGAAAAACTCATACCTCCTCCATTTATGATCTCCAGAACTTCTTATTTTTCGATAAAGTTCACAGGCTGGCAGGAAAACCAGCTCTGATACCACTATAGTATCCCTTTCCAGATATTAACTAAAACCCTCGATTAAAACTTACAAATTTTAAATCCGAACAGTAATCTAGTATTTGATGCAAATTTCAGAACTTAAATCAATATATAACCAGCAGATATACAAACGAGAAAACCCAAAAAAATGTGTTTATTTCCTCCAATATCCAGACTTATACATAAACCAACAGATTAATACAAATAACCCAAAATCTGTTACTATATTATACAACAGCAATACAATAATGTGCAACAATTCAGAATAACCAATCTTTCAAACATAAATAACAGTCAGATTGGCAATATAAATAGAACCTGAAAGAAGGCGAGGTTTGCGTCCAACCTTCAAGGTTTCTTCAAGGGTTTGCGTCCTCAAAGAAATAACCAGCAACTGTTTTCAGCTCCTAGATTAATATTTGTTTTCAACAATATAATCTTCATATCCTCTCATGTGAAGCTTATGGTACCTTTTATCACTTTTCCCAATGTGATGCACGCTCTTGTAGGCAATGTGGGATAAAACACCTTTTTTGTCCTTTAGTCACTTAAGTGACATAGTACCTTTTTTAAATATTAAAGTAACACATTAAATGAACTTTAATAGTCACTTAGTCAAAACCCACATAATCATCAGGCATTAAAATAATTGATCAAACGAACTCGGATAAGCACGTGCAATAGCTCATTGGAAGGTTCTTGGCGAGACGCTTCCAAATCAACACTGGGATATCAAGAATACTGAGCTCTGTTTACTTACTAAAAATAGTAAGTATCTGGACAACTTGCCAAAACTGCTCCGATGGGTCTGGAACTGGAAATGTCTAGGCCAAATCTCGAATTGAACCCCGTGCGGAACCTTTTCGCCCTTGAAGCCTAGGCAAAGTGAGCTGGCCACAAAGAATTATAATGTCCCAGAAAAAGGGGACATTACATAGCATGTTTCTAAATAAATTTCATAATGTTAGATGCATGGAAACTGACCAATTTGATTTGTTGAAGACATATAATATCTTTTTGTAGTTTCTTGCACCGGTCTCTAACCTCAAACTTTCTATCAGACATTTCCAATCCCCTAACATTCCAACTAGAAATGTTTATCGTCGTGTTACTTAGCATGACGGAGGTTCTGATTTTTGTAAAGTCTTTTGAAGCATTTGTCAGACCTCCCCCTTTCTTAGTAACATTTTTTTTTCAAAGGCTGAATTGCATAGGGGCTGCTTGTCCATGGCTTCCTTTTCTTCTTCACATTCTTACTAACCACCATTTCAAACTGATTCTTATCATCAGATATGTCTACTTCTAGCATATCAATTTCTTCTACATTAGATGGGACAATGTGTTTGCCAAAGGCCTCATGCTCAGGAAGAAGGTTAGAGTCCATGGGCCCAAGCACGGGGCCATTGTGCTGAGAGGGCAATTGCCCCAACTTCTTAAACAATTCTGCTCTGTCATTAATAGTGGCAAGGGAAAGCTGTTTGGCATTCATTCTGTGCTCACTGTCTCCTCCATTAGGAACCTCTAGTTGACAACTATCATGTGGGGGTTGGGGAAGCTTTTTTTTCTCGCAGGGATAACCTCCCATTCCTCCTTAAACATGGGTTAGTCAGAGAAATATTATAACTTGAAGCATGTTCTCTATCACTACAACCAGATTTGTCTACTTCTTTCTTCGTACTAATAGCCGAATTAATGTTACAGTTAGGAGGGTTCTGTTTAGTGACACTCATTAGTAACCGTCTTAGATTTCTGATTAATATTCTGTTATATCTGATCAATTTTGAAATGTAAATAAGTTGGCAAGGAAGAAACATACCTCATCTTTGTACATTGTGTGCGATTCTCATATAGTATATGTTACCTAGGTTTTTGAAACCCTAAGTATCCCCTCTTGACTCAATAATGTGAGAGATTAGTAACTTTTAAAATTTATAAATTAGTTTGCATTTATATTATATTTAATTATTTAATGAATTAAATATCATTCAAGTTAAATGCAAAATGATTAAATATTAAACCATTGGTAGGTCATGCTAATTTCTCATATAATTAATTCTACCAAGAATTAATTATTATTGTAACATGAGGCATGTGGAAAACTTGTACAGGGAGAAATTCTTGGGAAATGGGTTAAATTAGAAAAGGAATGTAAAATAATTAATTCTTTAATAGAATTAATTATTATTGTGATGTGTGTGAGAAGATAAAGTTTTGTGGCAAGAACTTACAGGAAGTTACCAACCACTTGAGTTGAAATTCTTTAAAAAGGGAAAAATCTATTGGTAAGGGGTTCTTCTCCGGGGCTCACATGCCTATGCATTTTGAAGGAAAGAGAAGACATTTTTAGGTTTTTCAAATTGGTAACAGAGAAGGGAAGGAAACAGATTGAATTTTTAATTGCAAGTTTGTTTATGGTGCAAGAACAAAGTAATCATATGGTTATTTTGTTTGTTTGAAATAAAGAGAAATTTACTTTGAGATCTTTTGATTTGAATTAATTTTTCTCGGGTTGGAAGTCATCTTATGGTTGCTCTAATCGCATTTGAAAGAATACCTTGCTCTCATTTATTAAGGGTTTTTGGTGTGTGATGAAATCAATTGGTTTTATTCATACAAATATGCAAAATGAGTATCAGATCTCCATTTCATTTTTCTACAGATGGGAAGATTGATTAGATGGTCTATATGCCATAGATTTGGATTTCTTGTAAAGTTATTTAAATCAAGCTTCGCATTCATATCATTTTGATGAATGGATGTTAGTGTTCCTTCTTTGCCTTCTAGTTAAAGACATATCTGAAAATTATTTATCATAAATCAAAAGGATGGAGCTGTACCTTCATTTCAAAATTTACAGAGCGCTTGACAAAATAATTGCAAGTGACTCAGCTATTGGTTTCAGAGTTTGTCTTTCAGGTTGGGCATTTCAGAGTTATTTGTGAAGGATTTTCATAGAAGACAAATCTGTTTACTAACAGATTTTTGGCGACTTTGCTAGGGAAATCAGAGTGCCTCGTGCAATCTAGTTTTAAAAATTTTGAGGTACCTCCCCAAGGATGGAGGTTGGCAGCTCTATTGAAGTTGAATACCAGAAAATATTTCATAAAAATCCTGAAATTTTGAAAGATTGGGTTCGTGCAAGAAATGAAGATGCTATAGGGATCTTTCTCTTTGTACCACCATTTAGAGAGAACCTAATCCAAGAAATCACAGAGGATTTGGAAAAGCAAGTAGCATTTTTAAAGTTTTTATATAGTACTATCCTCATCCAAAGAAGACCTCTTGTGAAAGAGCCAGAAAAAGTAGAGAAAATGTGTGAAAGAGAAGAACTTGGTGGAGTGATACATGAACAAGAAAATGCTCTTGAAGAGGAATCAAGGGACAATTGAGAGGAAGAAAAAGATTTACATGTTTTTCAACCTCTTACAAATCTTTTCCACTCTATTCCTTTGGAGGAATCAATGCAACAATTTACAGTGGAAATATCACATGAGCAATCAAAAGATCAAGAAACTCAAGGTATGGAAACTTCTATTGCCATTTCATCTACCTTTGTGAAAGATGCTGATTTGAAAAATATAGAAGAAGATTGCAATTTTGTATTTGTTTCCCCCCCCATGCATATATCTTTCATAGATGAGATGAACTTTACTTTGGCCTTGTTGCTTTCCCTTCAATCAAATATGCACTTATTTTTCCAAAAGTTAATCCGAAAAGGATCGTACTTCCACTAGTCTATAAATGGTCACCTTTAGTTGTTAGGGTTTTCCCCTCTCCATTGTAAATAACCGCCCCATTTTGCAATTTTGGCTTGCTTTATTGCTGTTTTATTTTGTTTGTTGTTTCCCTTCAATAAAGTTGCATCATCTTTAACCTTCCCCTTTCCTTGAGTCAATCCATATTCTGAAAGATTTTCAGAAATAAAGGTCCTAATTAATTGATTGGCAATCATCTAGTTTCACCATCCAAAGTTTCCAGATTCAAATTCCCTATTCAAAGAATTTCCTTTTCTGAGATCTATGTGCAGAGATATAATAATAACACAATGACGGGCACCGATGGATCTTTCCAATAAAGGAGGAAAAATACTTTTCCAAAGCATCTTTTCAAACAATGTTGCCTCTAGACTCCATATATTTTCAATTGCATTTCAAGAAGTTGAGGTTTTCTAAAAGATGTCTGTAGGAACCCTGGAAGACCAAGAAAAGAGGATCATAAGGCATATAAAAGATTAGAAAACATTGTGAGAGCTATATGCCCTGAACTTTTTTTTATAAAATTTGTTTGGGTAAATATGAAAAATGTGATGGCAATTTCCCATTTGATAGACGATGGCTAATAAGATTCACTATGCTGGTGAAATGGTTTGTTGAGTAGTAAGCTTTATAATGACCAAGTTTGTGGATAACTAAATATAATTGTCTGCCCAGATTTGGGTAAAATCAAGTTCAAATATACAGACTGCTCACTTGCTAATCTTATTGTACTATTATGCCATCATGTATGAGAAGATTCCTTACTAAAAATAGGGCATCAAGGAACCATGGGTGACTGGATTGAGTCTGAGTCTTGAGCGTAGTGTGGTTGCACAGAAGATAAAAATGTGTTTATCTCAGATAGTAATCAGATCAAAATCAAACTGTCAGCAGAGTTAAAATATTTGTTGAACCTAAAAACATGGAGATAGATGACTGTTTTCTGCTGAGGATTAATGATGTAGCAGCCTACACTTGATGGTACTATTTTACAGCAGCATGTATGTAAAAGTTCAATAGAAAAGACATTAAATGGATATATTGGCATTAGTTCCTTTAAATGATCAACACTTGCTATTAATCTTTGCTATGGATCAGGTTTCTTTGGGAAGCTTTTTGGAGAAATATGTACAGGATGGATTCTCAAAGCTAAAGGTTGTTGTGCAGTGCTACATTGTCAAGCTGCAGTTAAAAAAAATTGAAGGCACTCAATGATGGATGTCTCCGATAGCTCCACGATCTCCAAAAGGGATTTACTACATTGGCATAAAATAGATGGTTATTCAAAAACAAAACAAAACATGATGACCAGTGATGAAATATCAATAGAGAATTTACATGACTGCGGTGGTTTATATACTCTTGGAATACAAGTGCACAATCACAGAATTGAAAGATATCGAATGAATTTGAAGACCAAGTTACTGGCAGATCCTCCAAGCATGGTTTAACTACTTGCAAATCAGATCTGCATGCAAAACGTGGAAGCTAGGTAAAGCGCAATGATTTGTTGGTAGGTGAATGGACTTTTATGGGCACAGTAAAGTTGTAAACACAAAGATTTATTGAAGAAATTTTTGAAGACTAATGCAATTGCAATTGGCATATATAAAGTAAGATTCAGTGACTGTTCCAAATATCTTTCTTGGCTGCATTGATACGGAAGGCTATGCAATCCTGGGGCAAATTGTGTTTGAATATCTCAAAGCTTAAGTCTATTTTTTAGAACTTCAGTCTATGAAAATGGAGATGCAGAAATACAGCACCGAGAGTAGCGTCTATGGCTCATAAAGGCATGTGGAAACAGAGGGTCAGATGACAGGTCATAGGCATATTTTATATGTACAAGTTTTGTTTCCTCTCAAAGACGTGTCTGCTTATCGGTATGAGGTCAGGCCTTTCATTTCTCTCCCCTACGCCAGCAACAAAATGGTGACCTAATATTTTCCTCACGTGCGAGCTTTTGCTAATGGATATCATTGGAAATATCAGTACCCATAATCATAATACATGATTATGCCCTAATATTACATGACAAAAACACATGTAGATTGAAATAACAACAGACCCCAGATTTATTCAAGTGATGGCACAAGACTTAACAAGTATATTTAATGAGAATATGATTTATAATAAGAGAGATTTGAAGCTTCTTTATATGAAGAAAAATGAGTATTAAATTGTTGACAAAGCATTTATCCAGCCGGACCGACATTGCCGATATGGCCTGAATATTCACCTTGACTGAGCAAAAGAGAAAATATGTGAGGAAATAGAGAAGTGTTTGTTGTGGGCAAAACTGGTATTTTCAACAGTAATATCTTCTGGCAAAAAGTGCGTGAGTATGGCGGCACCATTTGATTGCTTGATTATTAATGAGGCAGCCCAACTTGTAGAGGCCGAGTCAACTATTGCATTACGAATCAGAGGGTTGAAACATGCAATACTTGTAGGAGATCGAAATCAGTTGGCTGAAACAGTTATCAGCGAGATATCACTAGAAAAGGGATATGGTAGAAGTCTCTTTGAAAGATTACAGCAGTTTGGACATCAGTGTCATCTTCTAGATACACAGTATCGCATACATCCAAAGATATGTCGATTCCCAAATATGGAGTTTTATTAAAATCATATTATAAATGGCCCAAATGTTGAAAAGGACATTTCATAACTTCCACAGTCAGAACTGACAAGATCGGCTTCCTTTCAGATTGTAGACGCACTAGTGTTTCTTTGACACATGCACGATTTTGCCTTTGGATTGTTGGGAATGGGTCCTTGTTCCAGAATAGCACATCTTCTATATGGAAAAAGATAGTGAACAATGCAAATGCAAGGGAGCGCTTTCTATATTCAAATGTAGACAGTGGAATGGTCAAGTCAATAAGAAATGCAAAGGTGGAGATGAACCAACTTCAAGATCTATTAAAGAAGGATTCCATCTTGTTCAACAACAAGTCTGAAAGGTTCTACATGAGAATGGCCATGTGCAAAATTGCTCTTTGACTGTCACTTGATGATGTGGAATGAATGGTGTAAGCTCTTGTAGCTAAATGGCAAACAAGTATGTTCAACAATCCCCTTGTTGCAACAGAAAATTATGTTCAACCCAGAACCTTCTCACAAGAAACCTAACAAAAAGTTGATATTTTGTTGGTGGAACAGAGATTAAAAGTTTTCATGCATATGGAATGAAAAATAATATAGTGCTTGAAAATGCCATAAAATAGGAATTCCTATGGTGCTGATTGTTACAAAAACAATGCAGTCACGCCCTTCAGACACTTGTTTGCGGAGATAATAGAAAGGATGAGTCTAAGTAGCAATTGTGAACATGATCTAGACACAATTTGAGGTCTGAATTTTTTAACCAAAGTATCAAGCTTTTCTGAAAAGCTCGTGAAGTTGCATGCATATTTTGAAGCTGAAGCAAAGCAGCAAATGGAGTTCCTTCATTGTGATAAAAGTGTCAATGACTCTATGGCCCAATAGGCAGACACTGGATAGTGATAGCCAAAGATTTTGGAGTTCTCTGCATCCTGGCACAGAATGCAGCCCCCAATTAGAGCCACTGTTACCTAGGGTTTTGAAACCCTAAGTATCCCCTCTTCACTCGACAATGTGAGAGATTAACAACTTTTAAAATTCACAAATTATTTTGCATTTATATTATATTTAATTCTTTAATGAATGATACAGATGCAAAATTATTAAATATTAAACCATTGGTAGGTCACATTAATTTCTCATATAATTAATTCTATCAAGAATTAATCATAAATATTGAAATATAAAAATAAGCAAATTGGTAAGTTGAAGGGGGTAAGATAAAGTGAAACAAGAATTTATTAGGATTAATTCTTTAAAAGAATTAATTAATTGTAACATGAGGCATTTGTGGAAAACTTGTATGGGGAGAAATTCTTGGGAAATGGGTTAAATTGGAAAAGGAATGTAAACTAATTAATTTTTTAATAGAATTAATTATTATTGTAATGTGTGTGAGAAGATAGAGTTCCGTGTGTTAGCCGACTGGATGGGTCCGGCAGTATTTCTGTAGCTGACGGATTGACTGTCGTCGGTGTTTTGTATTTCGTAGCCGACGGGTAAATAGTTTGTAGTGGATGTAATGTTGTGGCCGACGGACTCCTTCGGGAAGGTTCGGCAGTAGTATTTATATCCCATCTGGGATCATTGTAAATCATCAATCATCTACTATTGCGAATATTATTCTGCTATTCTATTCCATTGTCTGTATGTGTTGATTTCTTTACCACTACGGTAAACATTTGGCACCGTTGCCGTTGATTATTGTCGCAGAGTGGGCGACACTACTGGCAGATATGGTAGCAGCAGTACATGAGAGGGACGTGGCTCGGCAAGGTACAGAGGCGACGGTTCGAGATAAAGATGCAGCTGAGCACGAGATGCAGTTAGCTAGGAGGTAGGCTATGGATGCGACGCTTCTTCTAAAGGAGGCCGTCGAGGTTAATTCTCAGATTCAGACAGATCTCTGCATCAAGACAGAGCAGGTGTATGAGTTACGTCGCCAGCAGCACACTTCTGGGACGCCCCCTTCTCTCTAGTATTTCTTCTGTTGTCTGTAAGTTGTCTCCTAATTTTGTTAGTCGTCAGGAGACGATTGCTTTTTTGGGGGGGATGGTGTTAGCTGACTGGATGGGTCCGGCGGTATTTTTGTAGCTAACGGATTGACTGTCGTCGGTGTTTTGTATTTTGTAGCCGACGGGTAAATAGTTTGTAGCGGATGTAATGTTGTGGCCGACGGACTCCTTCGGGAAGGTTTGGCGGTAGTATTTATATCCCGTCTGGGATCATTGTAAATCATCATCTACTATTGCGAATATTATTCTGCTATTCTATTCCATTGTCTGTATGTGTTGATTTCTTTACCACTACGGTAAACACCGTGAGAGGAAATTACGGGAAGTTACCAACCACCTAAGTTGAAATTCTTTAAAAAAGAAAAAAATTGTTGGTAAGGGGTTCTTCTCCGGGGTTCACATGCGTGTACATTTTGAAGGAAAGAGAAGACATTTTTAGGTTTTTCAAATTTGTAACAGAGAAGGGAAGGAAAGAGATTGAATTTTTAATTGCAAGTTTGTTTATAGTGCAAGAACAAAGTAATCATATGGTTATTTTGTTTATTTGAAATAAAGAGAAATTTACTTTGAGATCTTTTGATTTGAATTTATTTTTCTTGGGTTGGAAGTGATCTTATGGTTGCTCTAGTTGCATTTGAAATAATATCTTGCTCTCGTTTATTAAGGGTTTTTGGTGTGTGATGAAATCAGTTATTCATACAAATATGCAAAATGAGTATTATATCTCCATTTCATTTCTCTGTGGATGGGAAGATTGATTAGATGGTTTGTGTGCCATACTTTTGATTTTCTTGTAAAGTTATTTAAATCAAGCTTCGGATTCTTATCATGTTGTTGAATGGATGTTAGTGTTCCTTCTTTGCCTTCTGGTTAGAGGCATATCTGAAAATTATTTATCATAAATCAAAAGGAGGGAACTGTACCTTCATTTCAATATTCAAAGAGCACTTGACAAAAGAATTGCAAGTGACTCAACTATTGGTTTCAGAGTTTGTCTTTCAGTTTGGGCATTTCAGAGTTATTTGTGAAGGATATTCATAGAAGACAAATCTGTTTACTAACAGTATAGAAATAATCTTATGGGAGATAGAGCTTGGTGATCCCCAAGACATCCATCCACCATTAGACAATATAGCTATGATGATATCTGCAAATAATCAAAGATAATCTAATCACTTGTAAACAGTACCATAGCTAGTGAATTATATGATGGACTGATGGCTTGATGTTTGGTTTTAGCAACCATCATCATGTGATCACCATCATGTTATGCACTGTATTTAGCTGGCTACATATGCAAATGCCAGCAATCTTCATGCATCCATCCATGACACCATCATACAATGCATCATGTACACATGCATAACAGCCATTGTTGTACATACATATACAATAGAAGTATAACCTTGTCATACATGAATACATCCACATTGATTTAGTTGCAGTCATATTATGATCATAAAATCTCAATATAACATTGGCCTGCATATAGAATTACATCATAATTACGTTGTCTCGTATCATAATCGCCTTGTTCATAATCGCATTGCATTGTCACTGCATACTGCATAGTCATATCTGTATCATAACTTAATTATATTTGCATTGCCTCATACACACATTGCATTATCGTGTGCTTCCACACTCAATCGATTGTCATACTAATCCCACTTGTCATTGCATTTTCATGTGCTTCCACACTTAGTCAATTCTCATAATCAGGCTTGTCTTAACAATGCATAAACAACACATAATTGATGGTAATCACCACAGTAATTATCCTGATTATTATGACGATTAATGGTGACCCTTCAGAATTATTGTTATTATTCTTTAAGCTGACTATTCTTTTGTGCCTCTTCCATGTATTGGGCATGTATATAATTGAGATTGTATCATTGCAAGGTCAACGATTATATAAAATATATTATCGCTTCTGGATAACTCTGTTTAGAGCAGCTGATTGCTAAAAGAAATCAATGGTGCAAGTATCTATTTGCATATCAGAGACAGCATCATATCAGAAACACAATCATATAAAGACATATCAGAGAGGACTTCCATTGTTCAGTGCATAGAGATAAAGACAAATTGGGTTCAACTTGTGCAATACAACATTGTTATTGTACTAGAATGTCTCTACGTTGCATCTAATTCATTGTAGATCAAAGACAACAATGCCATTATATCAGACAACCAGCATAACAGCACGGATCTATTGTACATATTACAGACAACATTTCAAGTTATTGAGGAAGTATTTCATTGCAATATTAGATACCCCTTATATATTGTGATCATCGTTATGCAATAATCCTCTTTATTTGACAGCCTATGCATTTGGAGTCAATACTCATTATTGGTCAACTCACTTGGTATGAATGAATTATTGCATAGTGATTTCAATATGGATCCTCCCTAAGCAATAGAAAAGGCAACCAAAGCCTCTAGAATGATCCCTGATGTCTCCTGATGCATTAGTCAACTCTCAGTCAATCCTAAAATATAAGAATTCCTTCTGAAAATATAGATAATCTCAAACTGTCCAACATGGCCTATAAAGTTCTAAGCTCCATAACCCCTGGTTGACTCCCCAAATCACTCTGCTTACCTATGGGAAGCCTTAGTTGCAGCCAACCTCTGTTGTAGATTGAACTGCGTAAGAAAGGGACATGACAAGCTGTAATTTTTGGAGTGACAGGATTCTGCATCTAGTAGTTGCAAGGTGTGACATGTTATCTCAACAGCATGGGATCATTTTTGAATATAGCATCCTATCTTTACACATCAAAATTGGCAGCTCAAAAGAAGCAAAATAGCAAAATGGAGGCTATTTTAGCCTACTTTTATGGAGTTTTGTGTTCAAAATATTCTGAAGTGATGGAAGATGGATAGGTTGCAAGATCAGACACCCAATATCTTAGCACAGAAGAAAAATGTTAAACAAGATGTTTCTCCTGGCACTCCTATACAAGTGGAAAACCTATTGTGAGAGTTTAGGGATCTCAAAAATAAACAAAGGGAAATATGGTTTTTGATTAACGGTTTTGTTGAGTCTTATGTCTCAATGTCTTCAAAACCCATTAAATTTTTATTTGGAGGTCTTCTAAATGTACATCAAGTTGAATCTTTCTCTACCATTGCTGACATGGTTCAAAATCAAATTTGTGTTCATATTATGGCTGTTATGTAATCAATTTTTTTTGTTTTGATCTCTACCCCTGTTCTGTATGGTCAAACATATTTTCACAAGAAAGTGTATAAGATTTCCTTATTTGTTGCTAATCCCTTGTTTGAATCAGTCCTTGGGAAGACATCAGATGGCTCTTTAGCTATTGTTTTGTTGTGGCATCTTTGACAAAATTTGTGCTAGAGGCCCCGAATATTCCTGAGAGTTGTTGAAGGTACAATCGGTAATGACACTTGATAATAATTTTGGTGATGAAGATTGGTGTGCTCATCTTTAGAATGTTCTGGATGCCCTTTATGTTCAAGATACCTTTGATTTGAATTTACATGATTTATTCTGTCAATGCCAATGCTTTCCTCACAGAAGGGTATTTCTGGTTTATGCATGACAAATTTGAGTTGAGACTTTAGAGGATGTGTAGTGTATGCTTCAGATGTTTTACAAACATTTTGATTATGCGGCATAGTTGTTTTATTTCAGGATTTGAATCTGTTGTTGGGGATAGATATGGACATTGCTTGGTCCTAAATATTACAGATTTTGGATGAACCATGAAACAAGTTTTAGAATTATTGATATCTAGTTTCATTAAGACTGATTGCAAGTTATAAAGTTCTGGACACCACATGGAGAGATGAGATAACTATGCATGGTCATGATGTGGAGTGACCACCAATTTGAGAGTCACTAGCAATGGTCAACTGTACTCTGAACATATTTGATTAAAGTGAGAGCTAGTAGAGTGACTTGTAATGGCCAACTTAGATTGATCATCCTTTATTACAGAGTTACTGAATTGATGAGGGTAGAATGTGAAATGCCTTTTCTTAGGATGAGTATGGAGTGGGCCTGTGTCAACAAAGAGCTGAAACACATATTTTGAAGTTTTTCTTCAAAACTCAAGTTATGGGGAGAGAAATGATAGGATAATGCTAGTAGTTTCAATGTTCACTGTGTGTTAGAATGAAGGATAATGAACATTATTTTATGTGTTTTTGATTATGTGAAAACAGGTTTGAAGGGACCCTGAAACCCTTTTACAAAATAGTGTTAAAGATAGGCAGAATTATTAGTACTGACTGAAAAACATAACCAACAAGAAAACAGAGCAGAAAACAACATAAAGCCAGCCAGAGATAATGACAGCAACAAAAAGGGCCAGGCCCCCCAACATAAAGACCCGAGACAGCAAAACACACAGAGAAGAACCACAAACAAACAGCTACGCAAGATTTTTGAGCAACACAGCCCTTTCCTCTTCCAACTTGTTCATATTCTCTGCCGCATTCTTCAGCTCTTTAACCTCAGAGGCCACAGAAGACTCTTTCCTCTTATAGCTGGCTCTGGTCCTTCTACTTGGCCTAGTAGCACTGTCTGCAGGAGGAGCATATATGTTATAGGTTGTTGTAGATTTCAATTATGCTCTTCAATGGACATAAAAAATAATGCATTTTCAGGATGTAATGAAGAAAAATAAATGCAAGAGTGTAAGTTTTATATTACCTTTAGGGCACGTTATGTAGATGCTTCACTTTCATTGTTTTTTATTACATGAGGGTGTCCCCACGACCTAGCCCAGTGATGACCAGCGGCCGATGCAAGCTGGGAGAGACTAGTTCCCCATGGGTGAGATCAGTTTCACTTTCAGTGTTATTAATAGTCCTTGAGAACTGGAGGTTGATACCAGAAGACATTGGCATTTTGTACAAACATTATAAATTAATTTCTCAGATGAGATACTCATTTATATCAAACTCTCATCCTCGTTCCCTAACATGAATGCTCAAAGCCTAGGTTTGGGACGTTTGAATCTTGATCAAGATTGAGATCTTAATAAACATATTTTAGATAAGAAAGGTTTGTGCTACAACTAATGAATGTGCGCTTTACTGTTTAATTTCTTAACTCCGTCCTGATTTCAAGTAAGCTTGATTTTAAGCGGTAAACTTAGATACGTGTGAATTCTTTCACTTTATTTATGAGCATCCTCTTTCTTATTAAATGCAGCTAAGAAATCTCCAGGTTCGAATCTTTCTAAAAGTACACAGGCTACACAGAGTTTAGCCTTGACATATCTAATTTCAAGTGTAACCCAACAATTAGTTACGAAACAATATTCTAAAAATGGATTCATACTCATGCATTTCTTCTATGCAGGAAATAACCTTATTATGATAATACATGGAAGCAAATTTGGCTTGCTACCAGCTGTTGACAGATTAATTACTTGCCATATCTCTGAGTCCATGTCATTTTTTGAAGAGAAGGATGAACAAAGCGGAACCAATCTTCCCTGTCAAATGAATGCATTCATCAGAAACTGAATACTCTCACTGTTATTCTTGAAGAAATGTACGTACTAGTTTACTAATAGGAGGGGTGGGAATATTTTTTATTTCAATGAGCAATGCTATCAATCCCTTGTTTATGAAAGTCCTATAATTTTATACGGACATGAAGAGCTCTGTTTGTGGTACTTACACATTTATGTAAACAATCATAGTTCCGTAGTTTTGAGAAATAAAAATACCTTTGGTGACTTGCAATCAAATGTATTTGTAATTTATTACATTAATAGGTGATGGAACATGAGATTGCAATTCCTTGAAACTGGTAACTGGTTTTGACCATGGTTTGACTTATCATAAATGGCTTCTTGGTTTGTTTTTCTTACATATTGGTGTTTAGGATGATTTTGATGAGGGATTATCTGATCAAAATTTGTAAACATTTGTATAATTGTGAAGGGTTGAGTTTTCTACTATAGTTCAACTATTCTTGTTATTATTGTAAATGCTAAATTTGTTCGAGATTAGATATTAAGTTTTTTTAAGAAAAGTTATTCTGGGAAGAACATTATGTTATGTGGTGACAATATCTTGTGTGACTACCTTTCTTAAACTATTGGACTATATTTTTTATGTATTTCTCTCATCAATTAGCGTATGAAGTGTTTGAGTTATCTTGCTTCTTCAAACATATAAGTTGAGTGTGATCCTTTGCCTTAGATGTATATACAATGCTTCAAGGATGGTATTGTGAATAAAGCTTCATTAAATAAGATAAAGCAAGTCTTAAAGTGTTCTTGAAATCTTATATAAAAGTAGCGAAGGAAACAAACAATCAACTAAACATGAACAAGGCACAACTTGAGAGAGAAAAATGACTAGAGCAAAACAAAATAGAAACAAGGACAATAAATCCACAACTATAAGTTCTTACTTGTAAGGAATTTCACTAAGTTTTAAAAAATCAAAGATCCTTGGTTTCCCTTAACAATAAACTTCTTAAATATTTTGGTCCTAGAAAATGGGCTTGTCATTTATTCTTTCACTTGCTTCTTCAAGTTTCTAGTATCTTTAGTTAACCATCTTATTTTATTAATTGTGTATTGTATCCTTATATCGTTGCATCTCATAGAGCACTTGTCTTTTAAATTAAAAGCGACCAAAACAAGGGGGTCGACCTTTACAAAAAAAGCTGGTAACCAGCACACTACCAACAAACACTTACAGAATTAACAAGGTGCCACCCAATCACATAGACGATAACAACCCAAAAGCACCAGTAAAAAGAAGCAAAACTAACAAAAATCTACAATAAACTAACCAAGTGAAGTTCAAGATCATATAACCAAACATAGTAACCTAAAACTACAACGCTTAAACACACTATAAAGTTCTGAATAAAAACTATTGGCTTAAACAAGCCAACCCAAGTCTTAGTAATAGTAGTAAACTAGCAACTATGTTGTAGCAGAAAACAAACAAAAACTCGGAACCTTAAGTCTCACAAAATTATTCAATTTTTCTTTTTCTTTTTCTTTTCCTTTCTCGGCTAGAAGTACCCGAGCCCAGTCATCAACAAGGAACTTGTAGAGGAGCTTATTATCTTCCATGTCCATTCTCGAATCATCCTTCTCCTGTGCCAACAATTGGAGGGTGGTAGCCGTTGCATGTGTGACCTTCAATGCAAATTTTGAGAAAGAATGAAATCCCTCCTCCAAGGTTCTAACTCTTTTTTCTAGTGGTGTAGTCATTTTATTACATTCCTCTTTTACATTCCCTTCTTTATCAGCCTTTCCAGTTCCCTCATTAGTCTTTGTCGAATGAATTCCATCTTGCAAAACTTGAGGGTTAATAAAAACATTACATTTTTCTTTCACAGGGGAGGAAATAGTGATGGGGGAAGTGTCCACTTTGTTAATGTCCTCACAAAAAGTTATGAGCTAAAGGGTGAAACTGGCCGAAACATGAGTATCGGTGGTAATGTCATTACCACCCGACGCCAGGGTTTACCAGTAGATGCTTGGGAATTATCCACCGTGTTTTCACTTTTCTCTTTTTCCCCTTCCTCGTTATCTCTCTTGGAATCATAGAGATTTTCCTCCTCCAACTCCCTTTCCTTGCTCTCAGAGCTCTCCTCTTCCTCTTCCTCCACCCTATATCTATTGGATTTTTGTTTGTACCTAGCCTGGGATTTAGCCAACCTTCCCGACCTTCTCCTACCCTTTCCCCCTCCCTCCTCTTTTGACTCTTCAATTTCCACTACAACAGGTTTTTCAACCTTAATTTTTTTACACCCCTTTTTTCTATAGTTGACTCTGGTTTTTTCTTCTTCTTACCATCTCTGCTAGGGGAGAGTCGCGAGGAGTGGATTTTGGTACCTGCGCTGGTACTCGGGGGGGAATTTCAGTGTTGGCGCTTGTTATCAACCACTATAACCCTAGAGGGACAAAGGGCGAGGTGGAACTAATAGAGCCTAAAGATCAGACCTTGGTGAATAATGGTAAAATTTAGACCCTTAACCCTTTTTTCCCTTAACATCATTTACCATATCCTCTAGAGAATGTAAGAGAAAAAATGGAATAGAAATGAAATCTCTTTTTTAAAAATGATTGAGCAACGGAAAGTGATAGTAGTAGTAAACTCCAAACCTACCTTGAAGCTTAAGGTATTTCATAATCACCAAGCAGATGTTGTCCCACGGAGCCGGACACTTGTCTCTTCTAAATCCTCCCCTATACCTTACTGGTTCTTCATTCTCCTCGAAAAAGTTAATCATGTTGGGCTCGTCCACAGTTTTCGTGACCTTCTGCCATTTTTTCCCCCTCATAGAGAACTTGTTGACCTCAATAGTTCAATTCAAATTGTCCTCAGTAGTGCCGATTTCCCTTTCTAATTTTTGAACCTTGGTGTTTTTTTTTTACTTGCATTTAACCAATGCCTTATTGGTACTAGGATTAACCTCCCACGATTGCAATGTGTTTTCATCTTTTTTAGAAAGGAGTGAGATAGGCCCTTTTTTATTTCTTATCGAAAATAGCTAACTTTGCATTTGCTGAAATGAATTAGTTGGATTCCTATTGTATCTTGAGGATGCATCACATTTTGAACTTGGCCAAATATCTCTAACAACTTTGAAATGAGTTTAGAGATGGTAAAGGTAACAATGGGAATCTTGGAAAATATTGAGCCAGAGTTATCAATATTAAGGAAAGCTTTGCTAATAAGAAGTTTTGTGTCATGTCCCCTTTTCAAATAATTAAAAATAATAATCTTTGCTAAGGCAGGCAGGCCCAAAAAGGTGAAGTTTCAGCAAAAGGGGATAATTTTTGGAAGCGAATGGACTAATAAATGAAAATTATTATTAAAATATGTTTTATTAACCCCTCTTGGACGTGAATTAGGGTTATGCCCTCTTTTAAGGGGTTTGAAGGCATTTTGGGCTCATTCCAGAATTTGATTTTTGCTCATTTCTTTGTTATTCTTCAGAGGCTACCAAACCTGTGGAGAAGGAGACCCAAGAACGGAAGTTTGTAGGTTTCCAGGGAGACCCAGGAACGGGAGTTTGCAGGTTTCCAGGAAGGCTAAGTACGGGAGTTTGAAGCCATTCAATGTGCATGCTCATGCCGAGTTTGCCTTTGTGCTGAACAGTGTAGATTTGTGGGTTTTCGGGTATATATTTTGTAAGAGTTTGGTGTTTCCAGTTGAGTATTTCATATCAGTTTGGGTTGCTACTGTATATCAGGCTTTTAAATATTAAAATAGAGCTGAATATATGTATTTGGATATGATTATACTTCTGTGATAGATTATTAAGTTTTTGTAGTGATTATGGGCTATTTTGTGCTATTTTCGAGAGCCCGATGAGCATTGTTTTTGTCCTCCGTTTGGGAGCTATTGTGTGCATCTTATATAGATCTGGAAATGTCATTTTATAGTCTGTTATGCTGCTCAAATTTCTGTAAAAATGTTCACTTTCAGATTTATTAATAATAGGTGAAGCTGTGAAGCTTTTGGCTCTATTTCTGGTATACCCGATTTGGAGTTTCTTGAGAAATTTGGTGGATCTTTGTGATATTAGTTGTTTGATCTAAAAGATCTGATTAGAGGCATGAAATATCATATAAAATCAGTAAAGAGACATCTCAGTGGTATTAGAGTCATGATCTTGCCAGCCTGAGGGTTTGTAGAAGTTTGCATGTCAGTTTTGACAACTAACCAGATCTTGCATGTCGGTTTTGACAACTACCCACATCTTGCATGTCAGTTTTGACAACTACCCAAAACTTGCATGTTAGTTTTGACACTACCCAGATCTTGCATGTCACTTTTGGCAACTACCTAGATCTTGCATGTCAGTTTTGACAACTACTAAGATCTTGCATGTCAGTTTGGATAACTACCCAAATCTTGCATGTCATAATTTATGGTTGCATGTTGCTTCCAATCAGCTGGATGTCAAAATTTATGGTTGCATTCTACTTCTAATCATTTGCATGTTAGTTCTTGGTGAATTTGGTGGTTGCATGTTGCTTCTAATCAGTTGCATGTCAAAATTTATGGTTGCATGCAACTAAGTGAAAGAAAAGAGATATTTACAGCGAGAAAAGAATAAAGAAATTTTGGTGAAACCTCCAGTTGAAAGTAAAAGTATAACATCCAAGGAAGGAAAAAATATGGCTAATCTAGATGAGATGACAAAGAAATTCTTCCAAGACATCCAAAATACTCAGAAGCAAACAGTGGATAGTTTGGCAGAAACTAGAGAGGCTTTGCGAATATTGACAAAAAAATTGCAAGGAGTTGCATCTATTAATGAGAAAGGGAGCACTTCAGAGGAGTCAAGAAATCTGAAACTCACACCCTCTCAATCAACAAAAACTATTTTTCTACATGCAGATGAGCCACCAGTGCCAAATCCAGCCCTTAATCCCATGGAAGAGGTTACAGGTAACTTGATTGCATTAAGAGCTACTTACAATGGTTTAGATGATGACTTTCGCAGTTTAGTTCCTTTTAGAGAATATGTGGATATGATGAACACTTTGATGCCCAAGAAAGAGTACAGAAGGGAGCATGACATAAGTGGAAGAGAGCTCAAAAATAAAATAAGCAAGTTTATGACACCTACTTTTGATGGAACAAATAAAATTTCAGCTAGAGCATGGCTACAAAAATTACAGACCTTCTTCACACTTAACCCCATGAAGGAGAGTGATGCTGTTCAAATTGCAAGTCTACACTTGGAAGATGCAGCCTATGATTGGTGGTATCATGGAATGACTACTCAAGGTCATGATCAGGTAACTACATTTGATGATTTTAGTCAAAGAGTGATAGATAGATTTGACCTCAAGGATGATGATTATGAGGATGTTGTTGTGCATGATGGTGAGATACCTGGTAGAGATGAGAAGACATTGAGCATTCATGACTTTTCTGAGGGAGAGTATCAGGCACAATTAGATGCTTCGTCACATGAGGTTGAGGCTAGTAGTACTTCACATGATTTATCCCGCCAGCTGAAGGTGAGTGAAGACAGTATTGTGACTACATTATCTCATCATGACAGGTATGTGGAGTTAGTTGGTATTGGTCATATTACTCAAGTGAGGATTTTGTTTGAGTTACTAGCTGATTCTAGTTTACGGATATGGACTCGAGATTGTTATATTGGCGTTTGGGATTCAGTTGATTGGAAATCTTTAACACTTTTTTGTAGCAGTGATTGTTCGGGTGCTATCATGGATTTGATTAGCAGATTGCACGGTGTTGTCTTTTCTTGTGATAGCAGCTTGTCCAATGTTGGTATTAGTTTTTATACATCGGTGTTGGGCTTTGTTCATATATCCAATCGACCATTTTTGCTGGAATGTGTTGATGATCTTTCATATTTGGTAGTGTGTACAGATGAGTCCCAGCATCATATTGGCATTGATGACATCCAGGAGGATGTAGTGGGCAGTTTTGAAGACTTAGTTTCCTTGGCAGTTTCTTTTGGTACAGAGGAGTTGGATAGCAGTGCTACAGTTTTTGATACTTCGTTTGTTGATATGAGCTTTAGAGTTGATTCACATGATATGGATGGTAATAATCTAGAGACTAGTAACTTTGAGGATACTCCTTTAGACAGTGCATCAGAGGAGGTTTGTAGGAGACACTCAAGCCAGTGCCATCATGTGCCTAATCAGTTGAGAGTTAGTGAGCGAGACGTTGCTATCGCTTGCCAACATTTCGATGCTGCTCGTCAATTGTTAGCAGTTTATGGATGGGGTTCTCCTACTAGTGATGAGCAGGGAGGCAATTATATTTCCTTGACAGAGTTCCACTCTTTATGGGAGGCTATCCAGATTCTGAGACAGGATTATATGCAGTTGGTAGCCGACAGAGATTATCTTATGGAGTGGGGCAGTATAGCATATGATGCATTGTTGGCCAAGGAAGATGAGGTGAGTGAGCTTACTGAGCAGCTTGAGGTGACTTTTGAGATTCTTGAGAGTACACAGTTGGCTTTCAAGGAGTCACAGTTTCATTTGGCTAAGGTGACCATGGAGTTAGAGCGACTACAGTCTTTACCTGATTCTATACAGTCACAAGCTGTGGCATTTGGTGATCCGAGGATGTCCATGGCCGAGATTGTCGGAGGCAATGGAGATGGGGATGCATCCATTCTTGATACTAACATTGGCATATCAGGTTCATTCCCACTAGAGTCAAGTTCAATTGAGTTGGGTGTTGTAGCAGATTGTTGTATGCCTGACATGGTGGTGGCCTCTAGTACTGATGGCAGGGAGACTAGAGATGTATCAAAGATCATGTGTGATGTTGGTGAGTTGGCAGTTGGCATGGTTCCTGCTAGTAATACTACTCCCTTGGTGATATCTTCGGAGGTAGTAGTCAGTTCCAACATGGTTAATGATCAATTGCAATTAGTTTCATCTGGATTACAATCTGAGCCACTGACTGAGATTGGCGCATTCTATCGGCATTACACTGTGAGGTACGCTCATCAATTTACTTTTGATGACCATGTTGATGAGATGATGATACAAAGATGTACTTTGGTTCCTAGTGCTTGTCATCAGTTATGGGATAGTTTGACGCCTCGGGATGAGAGTTGTGATGGGCATGACATGGTGATAGGTTTTGCAGTTGACAACTTGATAATACATGACTTAGACCAGGAGTTTGGGAGTGATGCTTCAGCAGTTGTTGTTACTGATTCTACTCCTTTGGCTATGACATCTCCTAACTTAGCTGGTAGTCAGTCACAGTGGGCTATATCACTTGTTCATGGAAAATTTGGTTTGGGTTCCATTTCTTACTCTTTATCTTGTAATGTCTTTTCACCATCAACAGTGCATGGGAGTTATGGTTATGAGATAGTGGCCGGTGATTTGCAGAGTTGTGTTGACTGCAAGAGTTGTACAATGTGTGGATTCTCCATACTTGGTACAGTTTCATTCGAGAGTGTTCACCATTGTTGCAGAGTTGGATTGTACATTCCGTATAGGCCAGTGGGATGCGTTGATGGTATTTACTGTGTTGGTAGTTTGATTTGTCCACTTTACTTGGGTTTTGATGTTCTAAGAGTTTGTGTCTCATGGGTTTTTGACTGTGGCAGTGGTGATTTTGGAGTTTGGTTGAGTTGTAATTGTCAGTTTGATTATGGATTCCTCTTGGTCATATTGCAGAGGATATTGCAGGAGCCTGTGTTAATTGGCAGTAGTATAGTTCATGACTACATTTGGGATCCAGGTGGATTGATTGGTTTATTGTTCAGCCATTGCTTGAGGACAAGCAATATTTGGAAGGGGAGGACTTGTCATGTCCCCTTTTCAAATAATTAAAAATAATAATCTTTGCTAAGGCAGGCAGGCCCAAAAAGGTGAAGTTTCAGCAAAAGGGGATAATCTTTGGAAGCGAATGGACTAATAAATGAAAATTATTATTAAAATATGTTTTATTAACCCCTCTTGGACGTGAGTTGGGGTTATGCCCTCTTTTAAGAGGTTTGAAGGCATTTTGGGCTCATTCCAGAACTTGATTTTTGCTCATTTCTTTGTTATTCTTCAGAGGCTGCCAAACCTGTGGAGAAGGAGACCCAAGAACGGGAGTTTGTAGGTTTCCAGGGAGACCCAAGAATAGGAGTTTGCAGGTTTCCAAGAAGGCTAAGGACGGGAGTTTGAAGCCATTCCATGTGCATGCTCATGTAGAGTTTGCCTTTGTGCTGAACAGTGCAGATTTGTGGGTTTTTGGGTGTATATTTTGTAAGAGTTTGGTGTTTCTAGTTGAGTATTTCATATCAGTTTGGGTTGCTGTTGTATATCAGACTTTTAAATATTAAAATAGAGCTGAATATATGTATTTGGATATGATTATACTTCTGTGATAGATTATTAAGTTTTTGTGGCGATTCTGGGCTATTTTGTGCTATTTTTGGGAGCCCGATGAGCATTGTTTTTGTCCTCCGTTTGGGAGCTATTGTGTGCATGTTATACAGATCTGAAAATGTCATTTTATAGGCTGTTATGCTGCTCAAATTTCTGTAAAAATGTCCACTTTCAGATTTATTAATAATAGGTGAAGCTATGAAGCTTTTGGCTCTATTTCTGGCATACTCGATTTGGGGTTTCTTGAGAAATTTGGTGGATCTTTGTGATATTAGTTGTTTGATCTTAAAGATCTGATTAGAGGTGTGAAATATCATATAAAATCAGTAAAAGGACATTTCATTTTGAGATGTATGCCATCTTTTCTTTATATGTTATCCATGGATTTTATAAATGTAGGATCTCGGTATGTCAATCTCATCCATGAATTTTACAAATTGAGGATCTTGGTACCTTTTTCCTCAATAGCCATCAAAGTATCATCCAAAGATTGGGCAAGAACTAGGTCCCTCATTAATCTTAGATTTAGGATTATGTTTTAGATTATAGTTTTTCGGTTTCATGAAAATTAATAATTTATAAAATTAAAGATTAGTTTTTAAGTTTCAAAAAATTATTAATGAATAGAATGAAAATGGATTAACTAACCTTACTATTTTTTTTGTATTTTCTTTAAATTTAGTTTAAATCACACAATTTGTTTCTTATAATTCTATTTGATAATAGCACTCTACAGTCTCACTAGGTTGACATCACCTTTTCAATGTCAAAACATCCAACAATGAGAACCAATTCTTAATGTTCAATTTTTTTCCCCTTTTGTATTTATTATACAACAATTGATTGATGTTGTCAAATTAGTTTTTCATTATTTAATGATGGTAACTCATTTTGTTATGAAGTCTCTTGATTTTTTTAAATATACTTAAAAAAATTATTAATGTTGAGAAGCATTCTACAATGATAGAAAGAGTGGGGTAGTGTCAGTGTGTTAATGTTAACATTTACCTTTTTAACTTAAATTTGGCAACCATCTACAAGTCAAATTTTCAATACTTATTATAAACATAATATACTTGAATAGTTTATTAAACACCACAAAAAAATAAAGATATCATTTGCTAAAATTATATGTTTTGAAGATATAAATAATCAATTTTTTTAGAAATTAAAATAAAAAACTTAAGCTAGTGCTAAAAACCAACTATAGATACAATGAAATATAAATATTTTTGGGTGTTTGAAATTAAATCTGAAGTTATTTTTTTTTATTGGTAAAAGACCTGAGCCAAATGGTTTTATTAATTTTAACTTATAGATGAGTTTCTACATGTTTTCACATTCAAAATGGGCACTAGTAGGAAAGAACACAATCAAGAAAACTTCTAGTCTTTTTACATTATTGAAATTTTACTTGCATTCTCATTATTAAACTTCTTTTTGAAGCTTGATTGCTTTTTAGACTTTAAAATTTTTAAGTATTTTATATTTGATATCTCTTGGCATTTTTTTAGATAGATTTATTTAAGATATTTATTATAAACATGTTATACTCAAATAATTTATTAAACACCATCTACAAGTCAAAATTTCAATATTTATTATAACATAATAAATTGAAAGAATTAGGCAAGAGCCTACAACACAACAATAAATTGTGAGGCTCTTAATTTGGAGGTCTTTGGTTCAAATCTACCAAGGTTAATAAATAATAATAATTATTCACAACACATAAAATTCTAATGAATCTTGGGTTTAGCCTACCAAAAAAAATGGAAGGATTAAAATATTTTTTTTAAAAAAAATTGAAAGAATTTATTAAACACCAAAAAAAATAAAGATATGATTTGCTAAAATTATAACTTTTGAAGATATAAATAATGAAAATCTGTTAAAAGTTAATAAAACAATAGATACAATGAAATATAAATATTTTTGAGTGTTGTAAATTAAATTTTAAATATGTTATAATTTATATCTCTTAGTGTTTCTTTAGATAGATTTATTTAAGATATCAATACTAGTACAACTCTAAATATTAAAACATACAAAAAGATTACACATTTAATTTTTAACAACTCGTTTAAATAATGATACAATAATAATTATAAATATAATATGATATAATAAATATATATAAATAATATTTTTATTATTAAATTTTATGTGTATCTATAAAATATTCATAATATAGTTAATTCAATATGAATTAAAGATAATTGAAAATTTGATACTTATTGTATAGTCCTTAACAATGAATAGAAAAACAATGACTGAATAATTTGAAGTGTCTTCTTAGTAAGGAACTTATTGAGCTAAAAGATACAATTAGTCGTGTGATACCATCATGTGTGTAATAACCTACTCAAATATTCTTCTCTAATTTTCCTCAATAAAATTTTAGAATTATTAAATACGTAGAAAATGTTGTTGCATTATAATATTTAGTAATACAATAATAATTCGATTGTAAACATAGTGATATATAATAATCAGATTGGATAACCTTAAATGAACCTGAAATTTAATTGTGAACGTTGACACAAATTCACCACAACTGATGAATCGAGGCTATGTCCAATCCATCCAAGAAGAACCTGAGGGTTTGCATCTTCAAATATTGAATAGAAAGTTGAAGCTTCCTTAGTTTCTCCAAGAGAAATCTCAAAGAAAATCAATATCCAAGCATGCTAAAAATGAGCTCCATTTTCCACTTTTAAGCACAAGACAACTCTTCACATTCCTTGTTTGTCTCTTCAATTTTTATTATCTTTTCCCTTTCAAATTTTTTTTTTAACCACTTAAGGGAATAACATAACTTTACAAGATAAGCAACTTATAAATTCCTCTTTTAATTTTAAAGTCACTTTATTAGAAAATGTTAATTTTCAGACATTAAAATAAATATCACATCAAGCTTAGAAAGTCATGTATAATAGCTTGCCTGAAAGCTCTCAACAAGAAGCTCAAAGTCTAATACTGAAAACCTAGAAATATAGACCCCAACTAATTTACTATAAATAGTAAGCATCAAAAACACTTGTTATTGACTTTGATATACCTAAAAGTGAAGATACTTATGTCAAAACTTGTATTAACCCTTGGCAAGACCTGATTTGCCCAAGAGGTTATGATGGAAAAGGATAACAACCCATCAGGGGTTGGTAGCTAGAAAAGGGGACATTACAGTCCTCCCTTGCCAAAGATTGCTTGTCCCTACACATTATAACTAAAATGTCTAGATCCCATATCAGTCTCAAAGAAGCTGCACCACTCTGATACAAATGACGTCTCTCAAATTATGAAGTTGATCATTACTTTTCCACCACAATGCACAAGTCATGCTAATATTAGTGTCAGGGATAACTCTATGTGCATAATCTACCAAATCAACATGCCATGTGTTGCTATAATATGTGAGAAAATCCTTAATCCAACTGAAATCATAAGCACTGCTAGATGAGAATAAATGTGGGAGCTCAACATTATGCCAACTATCTTGTGAAATAATACTGACCATGTGCTCGGCCTCCTAGGTCCCCCAAACAAAAATTCCATCCACTTTCCTAACTATCTGGAATATACTATTGCTCCATACTAAAAAAAGGTAGAATGTTCAAAATATCCATCTTCCACAACACTGCTCCTCTAGCATGTGTGTTGAAATTGTGACTATATTGAAGAAGCAAGCTAGATATGGCTTCCTCCATGAAGGATGGTGTAACAAACCACATGCCATGATCATGCTCAATGTCTATAATGGTAGAGTAATCGTAGGCACTAGATAAATGAGGAGAATAATCAATCAATGAATACCCAAAAATACTATCCTTTCTCCTTATATACTCCTTGGCCATATTGCTAGCCAAGTTACTATCCAAGGTTGATTTGTAATCATTATTATAACCCTCTATCAAACATAAAAATTCAACCACCTTCTAGCTGCAACCAGTCTCAATCGGTGGCACTTAATCAATATGAAAAGGCATTCCATCATCAAGCTCAATAGAAGAGTCTCAAATTTCCAATAAACCTCTATCTCAAAAAGTTAATTACTATGCTTCATCCATCAACATTATGTTGACCGAAAGCATTATCATTGTAAGAATAAATACCCTCATGCCTTTCTCAGCCACTACTACACGAATAGTTGTTTCAAAGGCTATCTCATCCTCCATGTAGTCATCAACCAAAGAACATGAAGTTATGATACATAGAGCCTCCTTCAAATTCCCAGGGAGTTGATCCATAATTGTGTCTTCTTTAGCCTTGTGGTCCCTAAAAATACCACCAAATTCATCCTCGTTAAGCTACCCATATGACCAAATTCTTTCTTTCCATCCCCCTCTATAGGTTGAAACAATTCTTCTTTCCTTCCTCCCTCAATTTTTCCCCTTATTAAGAATGGTTTCAGTTTTTTTTGAACATTATTTGATGACATTGGTAACCAAACTACTGCATCCGAAGAGGTAACATGCGTATGTTTTGAATCAGCCAATATGGTGGATAATAAAATTTTGTGAATCATAATCAATCTATTCAATGATCAAGGACAAAATGGATTGCATAAAGGACAAGGCATCTCCTCTGTGGTCCCTTTTAATGGCAATCAAGAATTCATGAAACATATCACGAATTAAATCTTCATAACTGAGATCCATCATCATCACACATGTATGAGGTTTTGCAACTAATTCTAAAATACTAATTGTCCTACCATTGGATGAATTATGGATACTGCACGATCCTTGAGAACTTTTCACAATTAATTAAAACACCTCCTTCATAACTTTGCTATTGTGAGGATCATGTGGTGCTTTTATTCTCATAACATAAACAATACATTGATTGACTACAAGTCTTAGCTCACTATCAGGATGCCTCAACAATACCAACTTAATCAAAGGGATCATAACAAGAAGGATGTTCACTTGTTTACTCTTTGAACCTAGTTGCTCTATTGTCGACATATAATTTTCTGTTACTCCCAAATTGTGACATAATTCATCATTTGATTGCGGCAAACATGCAAGTTTCTATTATCTCTACAATGAGAAGGTAACAAATCTTTCAATTTTAAGCTAAAGTATATCTAGCTATAGGTATGGGCTCCCAATCTGCAGATATCTTGAATTCTACTACGCCCGTGCACATTTTTGCTACATCCACCCCCACTACCTTGTTTGTTGACTCTAATCATCAACATGTAGTTGAAGTGGTTGCACACTCATCTACAATGTTTGTTGGGTTTATCTGAGGAAGGTTCACTCATGCTTCTTCTGTTGGTAATCGATGTGTCAAGATTCCAATGGATGCTAGTGTAAATGCTACTAGTCTTCCTGCGAGTGGCCCTTTGGTGGTTTTGGGGTCTATGGTACCCTCTTCTCCAGTCCTTTTTGGCATTGGATGCTTGGGGTTTATGAAGGGGCTCTCTTATGCCCAATTTGTGTATAATGGTGGGGGTTCAGAGGTTGTCACTAAGCTGGTACTGAATAAACCATTTCTTACATCTCACTCTATTCTAGTCAATTTGGATGAAGAGATAGTATCAAACATTGAGCGAAAACATGTGACCCTTTCTAAGGATGTAGTTATTTGCCAATTTAGGGGTTTTTGACCCACTCTCCTAGGGCCCCATGCTTAGATCTCTAAGCATTGGGGTCCACATGCTATTGAATATGTTGAGATATTTCCTCTAGTAAAAGTTTTTTTATTGCCAAATCCAACAATCTAGAGGATATGAGACCCATTCTTTGTGATCATTTTTTTCCATCAAAAAATTGATTCTCTCTTATGGTTAAACCTTGGCATAAGGAATTTAACCCTTTCACTTAATCTTTTGGCAAAATGTCTATCTGGGTACAACTTCCTAACCTTCCTCTTCAGCTTTGCTCGAACTCCATTCTTGAGATTGTTGGAGAGGCTTTAGGTAATTCCTTAATAGTATATTTGAAATCATCTAATTTATTGCATATTACCCATGCATGCATTCTTGTTGATATAGATGTTTTAAAGGCCACTTGATTGAGATTAAACTTTGTGGTCCTAAGGGCTCTTGTATCCTATCATTAGATTATGAAGATCTTTCATTTAGATGTAGAAAATGCTTTAATATAGGGCATGTTGCAAAAAAGTGTGAGATTGAAAAAATCAAACCCAAGAAACCCTCTTCATGATGGAAGGGTGCTTTATTGCAGCATTATATGATGGTTAAGAAGTTT
Source organism: Cupressus sempervirens (assembly GCA_028749045.1). Taxonomy (NCBI): domain Eukaryota; kingdom Viridiplantae; phylum Streptophyta; class Pinopsida; order Cupressales; family Cupressaceae; genus Cupressus; species Cupressus sempervirens. Next base: position 501,619,690 of record CM053785.1, read on the forward strand.
GCTTCTATGGAGGAAGTTCCCTTGGATCCTATTGGTTGTTATTAGAAAATAGAAGTTGATACAATCCCTTCTTGTGATCATGTGTTGGAAGATGCTTATCCTATTGGTTCTGGCCAAAAGGATGGGATGGTTGTGGTTTCCACTAGTTCTTCTCATAACAGAATTTTTGGATCTATGAAGGAGAGTCTTGATCAATAGATTGTTGGTAGTACTCTAGTGGATGACACTCTTTCTAGTGATACCTTTCCTATTGTTGTTGTTGATCAACAAAATAGTAGTGCTTCTTGCTTTATCCAACATGATATTATTGAGTGAGTTGAGGGTGGAAGTGGCCAACATAAAAATAATGCGGCTTCTAGGGGGAAGACTAATGGCATTGGCCTTGCCTAAAAAGGTTTTGTGACAGGTGGTCATTTTTGTGCTGATGACTCTATCCCCTAAGTACCCATGTTTTTCATATCATTGATGATGCTAGATTTGCCTCTCTATGTGAGTTTTTTGTCCCTATCATTGGCTTTGACTTATGTTGATTCATTGGCTTGGCACTTTGTGGCAGCCAAGACTAAAGAGGGATGGATTATGGTCAAAGGAAAAAATTCAAAGAAACATCCTCATGTAATAGGCTTGCTAATGCTAAAACTTCCTCATTCGTGGCTACTAAATGTAATCAGAGACACCTCAAAACAAATTTTTCAAAACCCCAAATTTTTGTTATGTAAAATCAGCTCTTAAAAATTAAATTTTATTTTTCTTTACATGTTTGTTACTAAATCATTCTAACCCATTGATAAATCTAAAAATGATTTAAAAAAATCAGATTTTGAATACCAAAATCTGCATTAAGAAACTGATTACATGCTTTACTCAAATATATATCAACAAAATCTGATTTACCCTCAATAATATAACCAAGAAAATATTTCCAATTTGAATCCAATCCTTTTCATTCCAATTTAAATGCATGTCTCAGCCATTGTGAAAATTTGCACTATAGTTCAAATTCAAATCATGGAGTATTGCCATAACCATAAAAATCAAATTAAAACCAATTCCTTACAAAATCTGCATTTTGTGTTCAAACCAAATACATTAAAATCAAATTTTTATCAAGTTAAATCTTCGCCAAAGAAAGGATGACACCATGTTTCCAAATGAATGCCTTAAATAGAGATTTCAATAATTCTTCAATCACACCCATAACAAGTAAGATGCTATGACACTTGACCCCAAAAGAAAAATCAAATTCACTTGCTTGGAAAACTAATTCATATTCATGCTTGGCATGATTGGTCAAACTTAACTTCAAACCAAAATCAACAAAATCATTTAAGTAACTTGAGGATATTGAATACATGCATGGTGGCTCTCTGGCTTTTGATTCTTTTCCCCATTTAGTCTCTTTCTCACATAGCTTTCCCCCCCATAAAATTTTCTTTTTTAAAACAAGAAAATGAATGCATGATGAAAGATTATTGGGGTAGTTAAGATAACTTCCCACCTACTCGATATACATGGATGTTTAATTGTGAATGGTATGTAATTCATTACCGTGCAATTCTTAAACCATTTACATGAATACATGAATGTACTTCTAAGCAATTTAACCTTTACGAATCATGGTCCCTCAAAATTCTAAATGACTTCTTGGTGAAATCGTATCATTATAATGAGATTTTTCATATTGCTCAAAATGTCAAGGTGCCTCTGCACCATACTCCCACAGTCAAAAGATTTCCATGTCTCATGGATATGTTTGGGTGCTTCTACTACACGCTCTGATGCTGAAACTAACTCCATCTCTCGCAATGCTGCATAACAACAATCTATCCAACACGGACCATCCATCTTACCCAACAGTAGACTCAGTCTGGTGATGCACTTCCCACTCTTGCTCAGTGGTTGCTTTTGGCACCCTACTCTAGATGTATCTCTGTCGGAGAATTATTAGGATAGAACTTACTTGCCTTACCACAAACTCTTCAAGAACTTCTTTCCTTCTTGCAATTGGATGGGTCGAGTTCTTTCCGCACAATATCTGTCTACCCAGATCTTTTGCTCGCTCTGATACCACTTTGATGTAACAGGCTTGTTGATGTTGAAACTTCCTCATTCATGGCTACTAAATGTAATTGGAGATACCTCAAATCAAATTTTTCAAGACCCCAAAACTTTGGTATGTAAAATTAGCTCATAAAAATCATATTTTATTCTGCTTTACATGTTTGTTACTAAATCATTTTAACCCGTTGAGAAATATGTAAATGATTAAAAAAATTCAGATTTTGAATACCAAAATCTGCACTAAGAAACTAATTACATGCTATACTCAAATACATATCAACAAAATCTGATTTACCCTCAATAATATAACCAAGAAAATATTTCCAATTTGAATCCAATCCTTTTCATTCCAATTTAAATGCATGTTGCAACCATTGTGAAAATTTGCACTATAGTTCAAATTCAAATCATGGAGTATTGCCATAACCATAAAATTGAACTGAAACCAATTCCTTATAAAATCTTCATTTTCTATTCCAACCAAACACATAAAAATCATTTTTTTATCAAGTTAAATATGCTCCAAAGAAAGGCCGACACCATGTTTTCAAATGAATGCCTTAAGTAGATATTTCAATAATTCTTTAATCACACCCATAACAAGTAAGATGCTATGACACTTAACCACAAAAGAAAAATTAGATTCACTTGCTTGGAAAACTGATTCATATTCATGCTTGGCATGATTGGTCAAACTCAAGTTCAAACCAAAATCAACAAAACAATTACATTAACTTGAGGATATTGAATACATGTATGGTGGCTCTCTGGTTGCAGACCAGAGAGCATGATTCTTTTCCCCACTTAGTCTCTTTCTCACATAGCTTTTCCTCCCCCATAAAAATTGCTTTTTAAAAACAAGAATATGAATGCACAATGAAAGATTTTTGGGGTGGTTAAGATAACTACCCACCTACCTGATATACATGGATGTTTAATTATGAATGGTATGTAATTCATTACCATGCAATTATTAAACCATTTATATGAATACATGAATGTACTTCTAAGCAATTTAACCATTACGAATCATGGTCCCTCAAAATTCTAAATGATTTATTGGTGAAATCGTATCATTATAATGAGATTTTTCATATTGCTTAAAATGTCGAGTTGCCTCTGCACCACATCCCTCTCGTTCTTTGGACACAAACCTTAGCTCCCAAAAGTTAGGAGCTAAGGGGAAATCATAATTTTTTCGTCTTGTTATTATGTTGGGTGGTTTGATTATTTAGTGTTTATCCTTTCATTAACTACCAGTTTGTGTTGGTGGGGATTGTGATTTGTTTGGCTTCCCCTTCTTTGTCTCAGTTATGTTCTATCTACATCATGTTTTCCTTTGTGGAGCATATTGTGTATCTTTTGGTGTGGTTTGTGGGTACCTTAATTTTGCACCTGCATTGTACTCAGGTTTCAGGGTCCCTTCAAAACCTATTTTTCTTTAATAAAAAACATGCAAGTTTCTTTTCTATACTGTAGAGTTTTTCTTCAAGAGTTTTTCAAATTCCTAGGTAGTTGATCCATAATTGTGTCTTCTTCAACCTTGTGGTCCCTCAAAATACCACCAGATTCATCCCCGTTAAGCTACCCATATGATTGAATTCTTTCTTTCCATCCCTCTCTATAGGTTGAAACAATTATTCTTTCCTTCCTCCCTCAATTTTCCCCTTATTAAGAATGGTTTTAGTTTTTTTCTCACATTGATGACATTGGTAACCAAACTACTACATCCGAAGAGGTAACATGTGTATGTTTCAAATTACCCAATATGGTGGATAAGAAATTTTGTGAATCATCATCACTCTCTTCAATGATCAAGGACATAATGGATTGCATAAAAGACAAGACATCTCCTTTGTGGTCCCTTTTAATGGCAATCAAGAACTCATGGAACATATCATGAATTAAATCTTCATAACTGAGATCCGTCATCATCACACATGTATGAGGTTTTGCAACTAATTCTAAAATACTAATTGTCTTACCATAGGATGAATTATGGATATTACACAATCCTTGAAAACTTTTCACAATTAATTAGAACACCTCCTTCATAACTTCCCTATTGTGAGGATCATGTGGCGCTTTTATTCTCATAACATGAACAATACATTGAGTGATTGCAAGTCTTAGCTCACTATCAGGATACCTCAACAATACTGGCTTAATCAAATGGATCATAGCAAGAGGGATGTTCACTTGTTTACTCTTTGAACCTAGTTGCTCTATCATCGATAGGTAATTCTCTGTTACTCCCAAATTGTGAAGTAATTCATCATTTGATTCTGAAAAACATGCAAATTTCTATTATCTCCACAATGGGAAGCTAACAAATCTTTCAATTTTAAGCTAAAATATATCTAGCTATAGGTATGGGCTCCCAATATACAAATATTTTGAATTTTACTGCACCCATGCATGTTTGTGCTACATCCCCTACACTACCTTGTTTTTTGACTCTGGTCATCAACATGTAGTTGAAGTGGTTGTACACTCATCTACAATTCTTGTTGGGCTTGTTTGAGGAGGGTTCACTCATGCTTCTTCCATTGGTAATGGATGTGTCAATGCTAGTGGAAATGCTACTAGTCTTCCTATGAGTGGACCTTTGGTGGTTTTAGGGTCTAGGGTACCCTCTTTTGCAATCCTTTCTGGCATTGAATGTGTTGGTTCCCAAAACTGTAGATTGGAAATCCAAGAGCCTGTCACTTCTCTGATAGGATTCTGCAATTAGTTCTAGCCAATGAATGAGAATCACCTTAATTCCCCTACACTTCAAGCTCCTCTACACCTAGTTGAGTAGACCTTCTCCTTGAATGTGATTACTTGGTTCAGAGCTTTTCTAAATCGAATTTAAGCTTTGGGAGTTCTCTAGCTGGCAACGTCCTGGAACTTGATTAAAATGAAAACTAGATGCTAGTGGAAATGCTACTAGTCTTCCTATGAGTGGGCCTTTCGTGGTTTTGGGGTCTAGGGTACCCTCTTTTGCAATCCTTTTTGGCATTGAATGTGTTGGTTCCCAAAACTATAGATTGGAAATCCAAGAGCCTGTCACTTCTCTGATAGAATTCCTCAATCATTTCTGGCCAATGAATGAAAATCACCTTAATTCCCCTACACTTCAATCTCCACTACACCTAGGCGGGTAGACCTTCTCCTCGAATGTGATTACTTGGTTCAGAGCTTTTCTAAATTGAATTTAAGCTTTGGGAGTTCTCTGGCTAGCAATGTCCTTAAACTCGATTAAAATGAAAATTGGATGCCAGTGGAAATGCTACTAGTCTTCCTATGAGTGGACCTTTGGTGGTTTTGGAGTCTAGGGTACCCTCTTTTGCAATCCTTTTTGGAATTGAATGTGTTGGTTCCCAAAATTGTAGATTGGAAATCCAAGAGCCTGTCACTTCTCTGATAGGATTCTGCATTCAGTTCTAGCCAACGAATGAAAATCACCTTAATTCCCTTACACTTCAAGCTCCACTACACCTAGGCAGGTAGACCTTCTCCTCGAATGTGATTACTTGGTTCAGAGCTTTTCTAAATCAAATTTAAGCTTTGGGAGTTCTCCGGCTGGCAATGTCTTTGAACTCGATTAAAATGAAAATTGGATGTTGAGTGTTTGAATGTTTTCTATAATTGAATAATAATTAATTTGATTCTTGTAGGAAGGAAATTACAAATTTTCTAACTTCAATAATAAAAAGACCAGTGCCTTTGCTCATCCGAGCAGTAGGGTCAACTTCAATGAATTTTCACATACAACTTTATAAAGTTCTTAAGCATTTATACTACCAACAATTAAATAAACAAGATGCAATAGACCAAATATTATGCAATCTTAAATTAGTCCATATTGAATTTTAACTCCTTTGGTAGGGAGACAAACTGGACACAAATATGGAAACAATTTAATATTTCACACTATTTGCGATGATCAAATTTAAAATGCTAAATGACCATGTCCACTTATCTGATATTTAAATTGTATACAAAATTTTAGAAAATAATTACAAAGGACAATTCGCTTGCAAGTTAAATCTCCATGACTTTAATAATAAACAAAGAACATTTTATTTTATTACTAAAATAAAATAATAAAATTTATATTACAAAGTCATAATATAGCCCTTATCCCTCCATACAAGTAATATAAAATACTTCTTCTTGAGAATATAAAATGTTCGGATATATGTCGATGTCTTCCAAATAAGAAGATATCTTATTTATATCTTGTAATTTAAAAGTTGTGTCTCTTTAAAAGGAAAAGACACACCTTTATAGTTAATAGATATTTTATAATTCCCACAAACCTTTTAAAATGATACCTCTTCATAAATTTAATAAATTAAATTAGTATAGTTTATTTCCTAAAATGAAATAATTTTATTCTTCACAGTGCCCATGAGTTTCAAAGGTTTAGTTTTGATTCTTGAGGGCTCACAGTGATCCACAGGTGACTTCTAGTAGAGATCCTTCCAATATCGTGCAAACACATCATGTATGAGAAAAACCATGATGTGTTTCAATATGAAGATCACATTTCGATTAATACTTATTACATATCCCTGTCATGCAACTAACAACCATTCATCCCTTTTCTTCATTCTACAGATTGTCAAAACTCCAAATTTCCAATGCTTGTTTTTAGATGTTCTATGTTTCTTGGTGCTAGATGTCACTATGAACATATCTGATTCTCATAATGCTTGGCAACAAGACCATTACTTGAAGGCACTCGGTTTCATTTTTGCATGGTCTTCATGTCTTCAATCTACGTATGGTTAGGGAATATTGACATGAGATAGTCCACGTGATCCTTCTTTGACTTTCTTGTGTTCCTCTCTTGTCATTATTGCCCATTGTACATCCCAGTCATTATTTGGATACAAGTCACAGTATGTTTGATACACAATTTCACATTGTTATTTAGACATCCACGATGGCTCATCATTTGTTTGCTATGTATGGAGATGTCTTGGCACATATTTATATTGCTTTCCCTTACTATCCATTAGAAATGGACTTAACTTCCAAGACCTTCATTTTTTATGTGTCATATGTTGTTCATTGGTATTAAATATTTGTTCATTGCCACTTCACAGTCTATATGAGCACCATTCTGGTTTGGACTACATGTTATTTTTTCTTGAACCAACACTTTCTTCATTCCAAGTCTCTTATATACAAACTATCATAGTTAGGAGAAGTTTTGTGAAAAATCAACTATTGCAGTCACTGATTATTAATCTCCTATCATAAAAGAATGATTAAACTGCCGAAAATAAATTCACAGCTTAATATCAAAAAATAACACAACTGCAACTTCACCAATAAAAATATGGAAAAAATACACAATGAACACAATATTTTTGAAAAAAATATCGTTGGAAAAACCCCTAAGGAAAAACTAGTTCTACAGATGAGGAATTATATTAAACTTTAGCAAATCAAGAGATACAAAATTCCTTGCCTCTCACTGGTAGAACTTCGACAACCTCCTAATTTCTCCTGCTGATATTCCCCACTGCTATTCCCACACTAACACTGCATCCTTGCTAACATTGCAAGACTATTTGCTAACACTGCAAACTTACAAACTAATTTTCTAGCACTACAAATGTTTCTCCAAACTTCTTGTTCTCCAAATGCCCCCTAGACTCCCTTTTATACTACTCTTAGTGGTAAACCAACAACCAAGATTGATTTACAATCAGCGACTGAGATATAAAACAACTTACCAACCCTAACAAAATTGGTTTCTAGTTGCTTCTAAAAGAAGTCAATTATTTAATAAATAATTTTCCTTACTTTAACCAATTTGTTAGAAAAAACAATTATATACTAAATAATAACATATGGACGAACAACTATCCAAGCTACCAAAACTAACACTCGCTCTTAGTGAGGAAGTTGTTCTGGATGACACCCAACTTATCTCTGAAGAAGATGAATTTTGTCTTCCCCAATGCCTTAGTCAGAATGTCTGCTATCTACTCCTCTGTAGGTATGTACTCTAGCTGAACAACTCCCCATTGTACACAATCTTTGATGAAGTGATATTTGATATCTATATGTTTAGACCTATCATGAAACACTAGATTCTTAGACAACTTGATGCAACTTTGATTATCACAATGTATCACATTAGTCTCAACCTTTTGACCAAACAAAGCTACTAACAACTTCTGAAGCCATATGGCTTCACATGTCGCCATGCTAGCTACTATGTATTATGCTTCTGCTGAACTCAAAGCCATAGACTTCTGCTTCCTGCTGAACCAAGAAACAACTCCTGATCCCAAGTTGAAACAACACCCTAAAGTGATCCTTTTGTCCATTGTACTTCCTACCCAATCTGCATTAGTATAGCCTATCAACTTGATACCTTCACCTCAAACATATTTGATCCCATACTCAACTGTACCTTGCAAGTAATGCAATACATGCTTAGCTGTTGTCTAATGCATTATCTTTGGTACAACTATGAACTGACTAAGAGAGTTAATTACAAATGCTATATCTAGCCTAGTGTTGACCAAACACATAAGCAAACCAATCAACTGTCTGTATAAAGTGGGACCTACACCCTTCTCCCTAGATGTATCTACCTTCCTCTAATTTGTGATCATGGGTGTAGACATGGCTTTGCAATCCTCCATCTCGAATTTCTTCAAGATTTCAATGCAGTATTTTCCTTGACCAAGGGAAATCTCCCCATTTGTCCACCACACTTCCATGTCTAGAAAGTAGTGCATTAGTCCCAAATCCTTCATCTCAAACTCCTCTGCAAGGTTCCTCTTGTAGTCCACTATGAGCCCTAGTGAACCTATAAGAAATAGGTCATCCACATAAAGAAAAAGAATGAGAATCTCACCCCCAACCACCAGGTAGTAGATGTTAGCATCCGCTTCACTTTTCACAAAGACTATTTTCTGCAAGTATGTACCAATGCACTCATACCATGCTCTAGGATCATGCTTGGGTCCATACAATGCTTTCTTTAATCTGCACATGTGGATCTCTTTGTTGTGTGCTACAAATCCTTCTGGTTGTTCTATGTATACCTCCTCCTTCAACTCACCATTAAAGAATGTTGTCTTGACATCCATTTGATGGATCTACCATCCCATCTATGTTGCAAGTGAGATTAAATCTCATATAGAAGTATACCTGGTAACTAGAGCAAATGTCTTCTCATAGTCTATTCCCTCCTTCTGAGAGAACCTCTTTTCTACAAACCTCACCTTGTATTTCTCAATGCTACTATTTGCACTGTGCTTTATCTTATAGATCCAGCGTGATCCAACTACTACCCTATCTGTTGATCTAGACACTACATCCCACACATCATTCAAAATTATTGAGGAATATTCCTCAACCATAGCATCTCACCATACCTGATGTTCTATAGTTTCTTGATAGCTAGAAGACTCACTATCTACCAACTAACTAACTAATGCCACATAGCCATTGAACTAGGTTGGTTGTCTCCGCTACATAGTACTCTTCCTAAAAGCTCCCACAAACTCTTCAGTGTCCCTTTGTGTATTTGGAACCTCATGATTCTTGTTTCCAACTATAGAGGATGAAATGTCAACCTCTAAGTCCTCTAGATGTGTTTCCTATTGCACTTGTTTCTCCATACTCTATGAATCTTCACTACTTGAGTCTACACTCGTATTGGTAATTGTACTTGAGCTTTCCTGCCCTTGACTTGGTCTTGGAGCTTCTATTGGCTGCTCACTCTTATCATCTGCTGGAAAATCTTTGGATCTCCTAAATGCCTTGTCCTTCATGAACTTGACATCACTTCTAATAATAACTCTTTTAGTCCCTAGAGTGAAAATCCTATATGCTTTTGAGGTCTCACTATACCCAACAAACTACCCCCTCTCTGTAGTTTGATCTAACTTTGTATGTGTTTCTCCAGGAATATGACAATATGCTAGACTCCTAAATATCCCAAAGTGACCAACATCTGGTTTCTTCCCTATGAAAGCCTCATTTGGTGTCATCTTCCCTAGAACCTTGTGTGGAACTCTATCTTGGATGTAGACTACTATATTAAATGCCTCTGCCCATAAGTAACGAGGCATGTCCTAGTCATGTAGCATAGCTCTTGCTGCCTTCGATATAGAATGGTTCTTCCTCTTACAACTCCATTCTGCTATGGATTATAAGGAACAGTCCATTCTCTCTTGATTTCTTCTTTGGTACAAAACTCCTGGAAGACATTTCCTTTGTACTCACCTCCATTGTCTGACTGAAGAACCTTTATCTTCCTTCCTGTTGAATTCTCCACAAGATCCTTAAATTCTTAGAATTGACTGAAAACCTCATCCTTAGTCTTCAAGAAGTATATCTAGGTCTTTCTGGAGAAATCATCAATAAAAGTAACATAGCACTCATATCCTTTGAGATATTTCATCGACATCGATCCACAAACATCTAAATGTACTAGATCAAGAACACCCTCATATCTAGTGTCACTTCTTGGAAAAGATGTTTTCACAAACTTCCCAAAACACATCCCTTACATACATCATCATGCTTTGTGCTCACCTCTGGAACACCTATCACCATCTCATGAAGCAATCTAATTGCTCCATGATGAATATGGCCCATCCTCCTATGCCATAGCTCTCCAAGACCTCTAAGATTACTGCTGCTCATGAGTGCCTTAGGACTATCAAACTACAATCTTTAAAGGTGACCACTCCTAACTCCAATAGTTATGGGTGATTTCCAATCCTTGAGCATAATCAACACATTTGTCCCTTTAAAGAGTACATTATACCCCCTATCCTGAAGAACAAATACAAAAATCAAATTCATAGCTAAGCTTGGCACATACAACACATCATGAAGTGGAATTATCTTTCCATTCTCCCTCCGAGACTGAATAGTCCCTTTCCCAACATGGGTTGAGTTTGGACAAGTTTCTCATAGAAATTTGGATGTTGGTGTCCTCCTCCTTGTAACTGGAGAAGTCCTCTCTAACTCTTGTCATATAAAATGATGCCCCACTATCTATATACCAAACATGCTGTGAGGTTGAGCTAACCATACAAGCTATGAGTGCAAACTCATCTTCCATTCTACTAGAGAGAGTTCTTCCGCACTTTTTGAATTTTCCACCTACTTCTTACCCTTCTTCCTCTCTAGGAAATCACTAACATAGTGGCAAAACTTGTGACATCCAAGGCACTTGACCTTAGAAAGATCCTTCTTCTTCTCACTTTGTAAATTCAATCCTTTGCTAGATCCCTTCTTTTCTTTCCCTTTACCCTCTAGGGAAACATTCTCTTGTTCCACCTCATTTTTCTGACTCTTGTTGACCCCATTGACAAGACTTAGTCTAAACTCCTCCTGAGTGGAATCAAGCCATAGTCAATCCCAACTCGATAAAGTATCTCGTCTACTAACAACTTGAACAAAGACACTTCATTGTTTAGTAAACCCATTTAGGGCTATTCTCAGTAGCTTGTCATCGTTGGGACTATCTCCAACAACTGCTAACTTGTTCTTGACAAGTCTAAGCCTAGCGAGGTAACTTGTAATGTCTTCTCTCGGGTTCATCTAGGTATTCTTTAGCTTCTCTCTAAGAATCATCTTCCTATTGGTGGTAGCATTCTGGTACAGATTCAGAATGGCATCCCATATCTTCTTCATTGTATCTAGCTCTGAGATATGTGGAACAATATGATCCTTGACACCATCAAGGATAATCCTCCTTGCCTTGGCATTTTCCTTCTTATATGCTGCAAGCTATGTTGAATCTATTGATATAGGTACAACACTGGTAGCATAATTATTGATACCATTCTCTACCAACAATAAAGAAATTTTTGGCTTCTAGACACCAAAATTTGAGGCACCATCCAATCTATCCTAATCTGTCAAACCAACTGAAGTCATCTCAAGGGATTAAAGCAATAATAAATCTAAAGAGATCAAAATTTCTTTCCTAGGGAAAAACTCTTCTACCCTTAATAATGCTATGATACCATGTGAAAAATCAACTATTGCAGTCACTGATTATTAATCTCGTATCGTAAATTATTATTAAACTGCCAAAAATAAATTCATAACTTAATATTAAAAAATAACAGAATTGCAACTTCACCAATAAAAATATGGAAAGAAATATACAATGAACACAATATTTTTGGACAAATTGTCCTCGGAAAAACCCCTAAGGAAAAACCAATTCTACAGATGAGGAATTATATTAAATTTCAAAAAATCAAGAGATACAAAATTCCTTACCTCTCACTAGTAGAACTTCGACAACCTCCTAATTTCTCTCATTGATATTCCCCACTACTATTCCCACGCTAAAATTGTGCCCTTGCTAACACTGCAAACTTACAAACTCATTTTCTAGCACTACAAATATTTCTCCAAACTTCTTGTTCTCCAAATGCCCCCTAGACCCCCTTCTATACTACTCTCGTTGGTAAACCAACGACCAAGATCAATTTACAATCAACGACTGAGATATAAAACAACTTACTAACCCTAACAAAATTGGTTTCTAGTTGCTTTTAAAATAAGTCAATTATTTAATAAATAATTGTCCTTACTCTAACCAATTTGTTTGCAAAAAAATTTATATACTAAATAATAGCATGTGGATGAACAATTGTCCAAGCTACCAAAACTAACAAGCTCATCATATACAATATCATACTCAATGCTTATTGCCGTTTATACTCTTATTCCATCTAGTTGACATGATCGATGACACTAATAGTTATTGCCTTACATGTTGTTCATACTTTCAATGAGGCTCAAATTATGTATATCTTTTACTGATCATAGTGAACTCTATATACTATTATGTATCTTGTTGATAATGATTGCCAATTTAGGAGAGCAGGCTGGGTTATCAAATGATGATGGGGTACTGAGAAGAATGGTATCATATTGATTTAGGTAGAATTGGGTAAGTTCGATGAAATCATTCTACAATCTTGGTTTAGTTCTTGAACAAGATATACATTCATACTAGTTGACTGCTATCAAATTGTGTCCTAATCCATTTCTCACCAAAATATACAGAACATATGAACCCATAGGACCTGCTCATGCTAAGGTGCCTTTGCTTGTACATACATGGAAAACTGGAGCCTACAAACTAAATTCATACCTTCATAATAAGAACAACCACAACACTCATAGGGAATGCTGTGAAGAGTGGATTGTATAGAAACCAATGTGCATTTACTAAACGATATCGTATCAACTATATTATTATCCTTCAACGCCACTAATTTCAACACCAATATTCACTCTTGAATCATACCAACATCATTACTAAAATGGAGGTAAATTTTAGGCTCCATTAGGATTCTTGGGGGTTATGAAGGGGCTCTCTTATGCCAAATTTGTGTATAATGGTGGGGGTTCAGAGGTTGTCACTAAATTAGCATAGAATAAACCATTTCTTACCTCTCGCTCTATTCTAGTCAATTTGGATGAAGAGATGGTATAAAACATTGAGTGATGACTTGTGACCCTTTCTAAGGATGTAGTTATTTGCCTATTTAGGGGTTTTTGGCCCACTCTCCTAGGGCCTTATGCTGGGATCTCTAAGCACTGGGGTCCACATGCTACTAAATAAATTGAGATATTTCCTCTAGTAAAAGGTTTTTATTACCAAATCCAACAATCTAGAGGATAGGAGACCCATTCTTTGTGATCAATTTTTTACATGGGAAAATCAATTCTCTCTTATGGTTAAACCTTGGCATAAGGACTTTAACCCTTTCACTTAATCTTTTGGAAAACTGTATGTTTGTGTATGACTTCCTAACCTTCATCTTTACCTTTGGCTAGATTTTGTTCTTGAGGTTGTTGGAGATGCTTTAGGTAATTCCTTAACAGTATATTTGAAATCATTTGATTTATTGCATATTATCCATGCATGCATTCTTGTTGATATAGATGTTTTAAAGGCCTACCGATTGAGATTAAACTTTGTAATCCTAAGGGCTCTTATATCATATCGTTAGATTATGAAGATCTTTCATTTAGATGCAGAAAATGCTTTAATACTAGGCATGTTGCAAAAAAGTGTGAGATTGAAAAAATCAAACCCAAGAAACCCTCTTCATGATGAAAGGGTGCTTTGTTGCAACATTATACGATGGTTAAGAAGTTTTCTTTTAAGGAGGAAGTTCCCTTGGATCCTATTGTTTTTTATTAGAGGATAGAAGGTGATACAATCCATTCTTGTGATCATGTGCTGGAAGATGCTTATCCTATTGGTTCTAGTCAAAAGGATGGGATGGTTGTGATTTCCACTAGTTCTTCTCATAATAGAATTTTTGGATCTATGAAGGAGGATCCTGATCAATAGATTGTTGGTAATTCTCCAGTGGATGGATCTCTTTTTGGTGATACATTTTCTGTTGTTGCTATTGATTAGCAAAATAGTAGTGCTTCTTGCTCTATCCAACATGATATTATTGAGTGTGTTGAGGCTGGAAGTGAACAACTTAAAAATAATGTGGCTTCTAGGGGGAAGATTAATGGCATTGGCCCTACCCAAAAAGGTTTTGTGATAGGTGGTCATTTTTGTGCTAATGGCTCTACTCCCCTCAGTACTCTTGCTTGTCATATCAATGATGGTGCTAAATTCACCTCTCTATGTGAGTTTTTTGTCACTATTATTGTTGGTTTTGACTACTGTTGATTCATTGGCTTGGCACTTTGTAGTAACCAAGTTTAAAGAGGGATGGATTATGGTCAAAGTAAAACATTCAAAGAAACATCCCTCTCATTCTTTGGACATGACCCTTAGCTCCCAAAAGTTGGGAGCTAAGGGGAAATCATAATTCTATTGTCTTGTTATTTTATTAGGTGGATTGATTATTTAGTATTTATCCTTTCATTAACCACTAGATTGTGTTGGTGGGGGTTTTGATTTGTTTGGCTTCCCCTTCTTTGTCTTAGTTATGTTCTGTCTATGTCATGTTTTCCTTTATGGAGCATATTTTATATCTTTTGATGTGGTTTTCAAGTACCTTAGTTTTGCAACTATTTTGTACTCAAGTTTTAGGGTCCCTTCAAAACCTATTTTTCTTTAATAAAAAACATGCAAGTTTCTTTTCTATATTATAGAGTTTTTCGTCAAGAATTTGTTCCTTGTCCTTTGCAATATATTTTGATAGCTTCCTAAACATGATTTTGATTGAAATTTTTTTTTTCCCAATAAGCTACCAACATCTTTAATATCTCCTACTAGTGTTGCTCTTTATTAATCATTTTGTACCATAAACATTTTGTCAATTAATTGACAACTAAGATCATATCTAAAGTTAAAGGTATTCTTCTATTCTTTCTAACAATTTGTCATGGAATAACAACATGCCATAGTTACTTGAAGTGCAAAGACATATTCACAAACACTTGGTGAACTTAATCAATCTCCCACCAATTTAACCACAAATTCTAGAGCAATCTTACTATTTTATCCTATGTGAGTGTGTACTATGCTTAAAGCAGCCATTATAAATAACTTGCTATATGATCTTAGAAGATAGTTCCATATCGTAAAATTCCTTGACTACAGTTCCAATCCCAATCACAACTCACCATAGAAATATTGTCACACAAGTCCTCCTTCAAGATAAAAATGACACTAGATAACAATTTTGGCACTCTAAAACGTATTTCTAGCAATCACAAATTGTTGGGATTGTCTGAATGAATAGTATAAACTTCAAAGTATCTATGAAACGACATCTACTGCAAACAAAATATTTATCATGAAGAAGATTTAAAAGCTTAAATTAAAGGAAGGGACTGTGATGTAAAATCATATAAATGAGTTGAACACATTATTATGCCACACAAACTTGGATGGTATGACTCAAGATGACGAATAGAAAGCTATAATATTATTGGTCTATGATAAAGTAGTGGCCACTCTACTTAGTGAGGTTATGAGAAGAAGTAACAAGCAATCCTCATTCATTGAAGTCTTGATGTCGGTCAACACCAAAACTATAGAAACAAGTCACAATAAGGGGAGAAACAACCATTATAGAAGATAACAATTATCTATGTGCTCAAATTGAACGGAAAGGAAAGGAGGAGATAGCTAGTTTTGTGGGAAAAATGGCCGCGTGAAGAAAGATTGTAGAGGTTATAAAAGAGCACAAGAACAAGTGTGGGAAAGTGAGGCCAACATAGCCTATGACAAGGATGATGGTTTCTTGATATTATCTACAATCAAAATTACTTTAGTCTCTTGGGTTTTGGATTCTTATGCATCATTTCATGCATCTCCATGTATGAAATACTTCATGAATTATCAAGAATGTAAGTTTGGTGAAGTATATTTAAGTGATAATAAAGCATGTGAAATAGTAGGAAAATGTGATTTTTTTTTTTAAAGGATGTGTTAAATGACTATTAAAAGACGTGTGTCATGTTCCAAAATTAAAAATAAATTTTATTTTCGTAAGTCATCTATATGCACAAGGTTTCCTTACTTCTCTAATCGATGCATAGAAAGCTACAAAAGGATCCATGACAGTTGGAAAAAGGGGATAAGATTGGGGGTTTATATATTGTAGAAAATATCAGTGAAGTGGGAGTACCCATGACAATTGTAGATAGTATTCAGATTGTTGCATCAAAGATTTGGTCATATGAGTAAAAAGGGCCTTGATGTTATGCATAAAAGGGAGCAATTATCAAGGCCAAAATTAGTTGACTTAAAATTTTGTCAACATTGCCTTTATGTGAAACAAAAGCAAGTCAACTTCTTGAGGACTAGGCATGAAAATAAGGGGACTCCCTTAGCATTGGTCTACTTTGATGTATTCAGACCTATTGTGGTAGCTTCTATTGGAGGAACGAATTACTTTCTCACTTTCCTTGATGATTGTGCAAGAAAGGTATGAATTACATGTTGCATAAGAAATCTATGTTTTCAGCAAGTTCAAAGTTTTTAAGGCTTTGGTTGAGAAACAAATTGGTCATAGAATAAAGTGTTTCCAAACGGATAATGGTGGAGAGTTGTGTTCATTGGAGTTGATTCATTCTATGTGGATAATGACATTTGTAGAGTCAAGATTGTTCCATTCACTCCTCAAGAAAATGTAGTACAGAGGATGAATAGAAAAATCCTGGAAACAACTTGATGTGCACTCTGTAATGCTAGTTTGGTAAAGGAATTTTGGGTAGAGGCATGTAATACAATTGTGTACTTAATCAACCAAAGTCCCTCTTCTCAATTGGATTTTTGGCATACCAGAGGAAGAGTGGTTGGGAAAGAGAATCACATATGCTCACATCTAGGTATTTGGATGTGAAGCATATTTCCATGTTCTTAAGGAGAAAAAAAAAAGCTTGATCCAAAGTCACAAAGAGGCTTTTGTGGGTTAGGGAGAAGACCAATTCGGTTTGAGAATTTTGGATCTAATTGAGAAGAAGATCATAAGGAACATAGATGTAGTCTTCAATGAAAAGGTTTTTCTAGCATTCTATTTGGATGAAAAATTGCTGAGTGATTTTGTTCCTTTCTCTATATTTGATAATAACAATAATACTAGTTAGAACTTGACCACTGCTTCTTCAAATGTTTGTTCACCTACTTTTATTTTAGCACTACAACCATTATCTTCTTCATCCATGAGAAGTATGTGGAATCAAAGTGATGAACATGGTATGAGTTTGCATCATCATAATCATAGTGATATTCATGGATAGAATGATGACTCTGTTTTCAGTAGTCATATGCAATTTGACAACTTCTTGCAAGACAATAACATAGACAATTCTCTGTTTGAATGGTCATATTCTAATTTAGACAAAAGCTATGATGTGTTCTACCCACCTTACCATGCAAACCCATAACTAGAAGAAAAGGATTTTCTAGTTATACAAATAGCTTCCCCTTCCCCTATTCATTGCTCAAAAATTTAACCTCTTAGTGAATTGAATCCAATTCCATGTGTAATATATGTTAATGTGTGTGTGTGTGTGGATTTATGTTGATATCCTTAAATATTTGATTCTAGGAATGTCATACTGAGATGATATCTCTTCATATACTAAAGAATGTAATGTGGTCTATATCAATTCTCCCTAACTAAGAGGGAGCGTTAAGTTTGTTTGTAGTTATAGTCAGACTGATATGATCATTAGATTCATTATTGATGGTAAATCATCATTAGATAAATATTCTTATATATATTATTATATATATTACATATATTATATTATATATATTACATATATTATATTATATATATTATACATGTGGTTATTTATATTATTAATATATTAACTAATGATGATGAACTATAAAGACATGTCTTTTCATGAGACATGTCTCCTCTCATATTTATGAGTCCTCAAATCTATATGTGAAAGATATTGATTAAATTGGCAATATTAGTACATTTAAAGAAAATGATCCACAAATTTTAACGTAGTATCAAAGCAAGGTTGTAAATGTAAGGATGAAAATGGATGCGATTTATCTTAGTCAAAATTTTAATCCTGATCAAAGATTGAATATGAGAATTATAGAAAAAGATAGGAGTGAGAGAAGAAAGGATTTGTTTTTTTTCTCTACGTCTAGCATTGGCTTATTTGATTGACTTTCTTGTAATGATAAGGATTTTAGGACAACATCAATCTCTAGTGTGGCTTCAGATAGTAAATGTATCAATTTTAAGCAATATCTTAAGATAAACTAGAACGACAAGCTCACTCAGCTCGAAGATCTTACCTTTTGCATTTCTATCACAAAAATTTATGTTAAGAATGGATTGCCAAATTTGGAAAAGACAAAGCTTAAAGCTTGTGAGAAAGTGAACAAGCCACTTGACTATAGAGCATGTGTAAAGCTTCAAAGTATCATCTTTGAGGATAACTAACAAATGGCTCACATTCTGTTAATCAATGATAGTTTAGCCTGTCCAAAATTATTCTCAATAGATGTGAACAAGTGATAGAATGTTCAAGTAGGCTCAAAAAATGCATTAGAGATAGTGACATTATGATCTTCCTTAGAAGATGTTTTGGTGCGAGGGCTTTTAGAGTGTTCTGATGGATCAAAGAAACATACCCATGTGGAATATTATGGTATTGAGTAATGTTCTAAGTTTGAAAAGTTCATCAAATTCAACTATGCTCCAACTATCCAACTATGATATTTTTGAATCATCAAACATTGCATGTTGTAGAATGTTAGAGTATGTTTGCTTCTTCACATCAAGAAAATTTGAAAGCTTTCCCAATTTGTCATCACTGAGAAAGTTGAAGAGATTAAGTTTATGAAATTGTAAGAGGGCTCGGGATCCCCCCATTATCAAAGGATGTTAATCATTACATGTGTTCCATCTACTCTACAATGATAACATTGAAAGGTCTGCCAAAGATGGATGGTTGCTAAGAATTAGACAAAAATAGTGTAATTGCATGGAGGAGTAAGAACACATCCGATTCTAGTTACGCCATGAAACTCACTGTATAGAAGTCATATAATCTAATGGTCAACTAGTGGCAAAGGAATAGAAGATTGTTGAGGTGTTTGGAGATTCATTAAACCTTGGATTCTCAACTAAAGAAGGAAATTCAAAATTTTCGTCTACAGATATGGAAGAATCACAAATTAACACTAATAGATGCTCTCAGAGTCACCAAAAGTAATAAAAAGAGTGACTTCCTATGATCCAACTAGTTTCATTAAATATTTGAGGCTGCTTAAGAACGCAAAGCTAAATAAGGTAAAAACTTCCCTTGAGAACAAGGTGCTCATTGTGATATTACCCAAGCATCTTCAAGATTATAAGCCTCCACTTAAGCTCATAGACATCAAAATCCTTTGCTAAAAGAAGAGTCTCAATTCAACTTCCAAATCTTTACTATGTCTCATACTATTACTCGAACACCATATAGAAACATCGTTATAGGTTTTGAAAAATGAACAAATTATTTGGATGTAGTGACAAATATAATAGAGAAATTTATTCACATATAATGGTATGAGTTGGTATGATTCTAAAAATTGTCCAGTGAATACTACAAATCAAACGAGGGAATGAATGTCCACTCAATATGGTGGAGTGATGAAATCAGCCAATGAGTGGTATCAAATAAGTCTTTTCAAATTATTTTGTGGAGGAAGGCACATAAATTGCATAGAAGCCCATTAGTATTAAAGAAAATCTAGCAAATGGAAATAGCAAGGCATTGAGAAGAAATCCTACACTAGTTTCGGGTGTTTAGGATGACTAATGAACAAATCGTGCTATACTTCAAAACTTCCAGAATTTGTGAGTTACTAATTATTTAAATATTGGTATGGTTAGTTTATAAGGTTGAAGGATAACAATCAACATAACCTTGTGCAATGATAATAAGAGCATATAATGTAGTCATATTGAAAATCTTGCACCTTATAATTTATCCAAACATCATGTAGATAAGCCATATATTGACATTACAACTCCTATGATATCCCAATAAGCCTTAGAAATTGGCAACATACTTGGTGTTGTGAAATATATAATTAACATTCGAGTGAATTGTTGATGGTATCCTTAGTTAAAGTGAGGACACCAAAACTACAATAATCTGATATAAGTCCATAATAGAAATTTAATGTCATGAGTGTTGACTAGAGAGTGATCAAGAAAAGTACCAAGGGAAAGAAATGGATGGGTTTGCAAAACCCAATACATTAGCACTGATATACATTTCAAATAAAGGAGTTTAGTAAAAAGTTGATTCACCTAATAGGGTATATTAATTCAGAAGTAAATTTTGCACATCAACTCAAAGAATATGTAGATCAAAGACAAAAAAAAATACTAAATTTAGATATATTCTAGTTGCAAGATGGTTAGAGAATTATAATCATGATGGAACTGATCGAAAGAGAGACTCTATTCTGACTTTAAAACAAATCAATGCTTGACTTGAGATAGATTTACAAATTTATTGATACGTGAATTTAGAGATATTTCTTATAGGAGAAATGACACTACGAGAAACTTTAATAAGCATAAGGAACATATCTCAGAGACTATAATATAAGAATTTAGATTAACAATCACTTATGGTATTACTTGGATTAGAAATGAGATCTCAAATAGATAAACATATGAAGAATAGAAACATCAACCCTCCTATAGTGCATCTCTATGCTAAATATAATCCTTTTTGGATTCATATTATAGAGCCAAGTAAGAAGAAAAAGAGGGATATTGAGAGGGAGACACACACACACACACACACACACACACACACACACACACACAAAAGGATCATCTCAAGAGGACTGAATATAAATATAATTCATCCACAAGTGGAAGTGAACTAGACTATTTTATGGTTCAAATTAATAATATTCCCCATTGGAGGTAGTTTCTTGCTTGATATATATGGACCTTCATTGGAGCAACTTATATCAAGAATGTGAATGTATATATAAGTATTCATTATTTATTATTATTATATTTACTTGATTATTATTTGTAGTTCTACACATACTACAAGAGTTAATTGCCTTGATCTTTTCCTATGTCTAAGGATGCTCTTGTAGGAAAATAAGGTTGGTACTTTACCAAATATAGTACAAACTCAATCTTATGCCAACAACTCTAAAGGAGTCAGTCATTAATCAGACTCAAGTAGTGAATATCCTTGATGATTGAGATTATGAGTATCCTTTCATATCAAGAGAGAGTTCAATACTTCATCAAAGACAATCGTATACAAGGAGCTCAAAAGATTGATACTTAGACAACATGATTGTGATGGGCCTACTCATATGTACATCACGAGGAAGTAATAACTTGTCACCTAAAGGTTGAAAGATTAATATAAAATTTAGAAGGAGTCTGACAAACATCCTTGGGTGAAGAAAGTCTCAAATAGAGTAACTACAAGGATTGACTTCCTAGGATCATTGTTTAGAGAGAGAATTTTTGAGATGCAATCCTTTGTAAATGATATCTTCACTATGAGGGAGAAGTTCTAACTATAATTTATCATAATGTATTATTCTCTTGAGAGATAATTGAGGTGAAAGCCTTTGTACCACCCTCTAACTTGGGTCATGGTGGTTACTATTTTGCATATGATATGTAATGAGAGGTGGCGATCTTTTATGTATGTGAGATCACTATTGTAAGGTGGCAACCTTATCAATAGTTTGACCTATCACCTAGATACACTACATTGATGTGTCAGATATTTAAGAGCAAGTGTTATCATGGTTCTTTGGGCTAGATTTTCTCAAACAACATGATAACCATCTTATCATGGTTCTTTGGGTTGGATTTTGTTGGACACCATGATAACTGACTTTTCATGGTTCTTTGGGCTAGATTTTGTTGGACACCATGATAACAACTTATCATAGTTCTTTGGGCTAGATTTTTCCAGACACCATGATAATCAACTTGTCATGGTTCTTTGGGATGAATTTTGCTAGATAACATGATATAATTACTATTATAGATCACACTTAAGGTGGTATTTAAACTTATATTAAAATTATAGAAAATGCTTCAATTTTCTCTTTGCTAAAAAGGGGGTGTTGAGAAATTTAGCCTCTTAGTGAATTGAAGCCAATTCCATACGTAATATATGTTAATGTGTGTGTGTGTGTGTGTGTGTGTGTGTGTGTGTGTGTGTGTGGATTTATGTGGATATCCTTAAATATGTCATTCTAGGAATATCATATTGAGATTATATCTCTTCATATACTCAAGAGCATAATGCGTTCTATATCAATCCTCCCTAACTAAGAGGGAGTGTTAAGTTTGTAGTTATAGCTAGATTGATATGATCATGAAATTCATTATTGATAGTAGATCATCATTAGATAAATATTCTTAAATATATTACATATATTATGTTGTATATATAATATTATATATTATAAATATAGCTATTTATATTATTAATATATTAACTAATGATGATTAACTATAGAGACATGCTTCTTCATGAGACATGTCACCTTCTCTCATATTTATGAGTTTTCAAATCTAGATTTGAAAGATATCAATTACACTAGCAATATTAATACATTTGTGGAAAGCTATCCACAATTGTCAATAATTCCTCAAAGCTTTATAACTCTTCTATGCATATCGAATAACACAATCACTTAAAAAGATCAACATTGATGATGATAGATGTATTGTATCCATTGTTCCTCCCAATGTGACAGAGAAAGATAGTGATACAATATTGTTTAGATATTTGATCTGCTCCTCTGTTGACATTCATGCTCATGCCTTTGCTCCTCTTTATTAGTTGCTTCAAAGCATTGATGTCAATAACAACAATACCAATCACTTATATGGTAATCATAATGTTGGGATATGAAGCCCAATAGTCATATATCTTTTTGTTCTCCCTCTTGAATCTTTGTATTTGTAGAGTTCTATATAATGGCTGTCTACAACCCATGTATTATATCGATTAATTAATACAAGTAATTCCCTATTGGAGTGTGGACATAGGCAAGTTTTTTCGAACCATGATAAATCTGTGTTATTGTTTGTTTCATCTTCTTTGATTCAATTTCTTTTCTTGTTATTATATTTACAATTGGTATCAGAGCCAAGGTGAGGCTAGAGCAGAGATGGAAGACGATGAAGTTGATTTTATTATCAACAAATTTATTGAAAATTTGGGCTCGGGAGAAAATGAGGTTGTGCTTGCTAAGAGCAGAAGAATCCACCATGTGCACTGGTAGGATGGCTGGGAAAATTAGCCTAAAGCTGAATCAGAAGATTTAAAAGCTCTTAAATCTGAGCTTATTGCAATTCTTGAGCGCACAGGCATGAATAAGAAAGTAGTCGTGGAAGAATTGCGGAAGCGGACAAGAGAAGATAAGATTGGCAAGTCTGTAAAATGCCTAGTGTTGACATATTATAAAATGAATTCTCTTATTCTTGGTTCAAACCTCAAAGACACAAATAACTTTGCATCCAAAGTTTATAAGATGCTACAACTAGAATATTTTGAAGAGCATGGGAAGTTTCCAATAGAAGAAGATAAAGAAGCAAATGAGAAGTTTGTTGTAGAAATAGATGAAAAGTCTATTGTAAAAGAAAATGAAGTGTCTATTGTAAAAGAAGATGAAGCAATAGAAGACATGATTTGTAGGATGGAAGACACAGTTGAGAAAGCAGGCTTATGTATTGGCCAAGAAGACGGTTAACATGCCCAAGTTATTTCTCCATCTATAGAAGAGGAGCAGAATAGACAGGATATGATTTAGGAGCAGAGGATGAAGCCTGCAGGTTGCTCGCTGGTTGCTAAAGTGAATATGTTTATTCACCACTCTCCCCTGCCCTTGATCTTCCCAAAGTCAAGTAAGATTATAGAGGATAGGTTCTCTAGATTTGTAGCTTCGTGCAATAAGACAAACAGAGATGTGATTTCAAAATTAGGGATTTTAAAGGACCCTGAAATGCTTAGCGTGAATGTCGATGAGCCTGATTGCTTGGAGACATTTGGTAACTTTATGAACTCCAATGATGGGTTTTCAACTGGAAGTTCAAATCCATTTTTATCTAAAATCTCAAATAATATAGGTGAGGGTTCTGGACTAGCCAAAGATGGAGCATGTCCTTAGTCAATAGGAGTTAGTGGCGGGTAACAATGGAGATATGAGAGTATCAATCTGGATGTGGTTGCTGCTAGACGTTTAGTGCATGACTGCATAAGTAGAGATACCACCTCTACTCTTTTGCGAGACAATTTTGGTGCACTAGACATCTCCAATAGTTTTGTTGGCCACTATTATGCCACAGCCTATGGTATGAATACAAAACATTCATACATGACAATTTTTGTTGACTGCCATTACACCCCTAATCCTACACCCCTGTGTATTGGTTTTGTTCTAAGACAACAAACTCAGAGCACAAATTTGACTCATTCGGCAAGTATTAATGCCCAATACTCTCCACTTATCACTGCTGATGAAATGAAACATAAGATAGCCAATTTTGGAAAAGATTACATTTCGGTTTATTTGGAAGAGAATTCATTGGCAGTTAAGGGAGTAGCTCCATTCTGCAACAGTAGTATGAAATATATGAGTCACATTAATGCGGTTGATGCAGCTTGCCTTTCTCTCAATTCTTTTTCAAGTGCAATTGATCGAGGCTGGGCAACTGGAACCGTAGGAAGAACAATGCCAGGATTTATGCATATTGTGAATCTCTTTATGGATGAAGGTGTAGAAAATGGTAATGTCAACCATAGTATTATGGGTGAGTTTTCTCTTGTTAAAATTGGAGGAGAAGATATTTTTCATTTTGATCTATTTTGGAGAAAACTCATTAGGAGTGTGCTGGAACAATGTCTAGCAATGTTGAAGTCTTCTTATGGCCTCATTCTTTTCTGAAATTCAAAATAGGTAGCAGGGAATGCCATGATGCATGGTTGTGCCAATTCGACTTCATGGGGGAGATTGTTGGGATATGAAGCCCAACAGTCATATGTTTTTTCGTTCTCCCTCTTGACTCTTTGTATTCGTAGAGTTTTATATAATGGCTGCCTACAACCCATGTATTATATTGATTAATTAATACAAGTAATTCCCTCCTAGAGTGTGGACGTAGGCAAGTTTTGCCAAACCACGATAAATCTGTGTTATTGTTTGTTTCGTCTTCTTTGATTCAATTTCTTTGCTTCTTATTATATTTACACATAATACTCAAAGCATACACCATGGCTATTGTGATCAAAGTCCAAGTGTAGATAAAAATAAATTTCCATGGCACCAAGCTAGACGTTCAACCACAGGCTCACACTCCCTCCTCAAACACACACAAAAATGTCTTCCCAACACTCACACTGTAGGACATGTTGATTTAACACGCTCACACTCTCCAACAAAGCATCGAGCCTTCACACTTGGCCAAATCTGGTAACAATTACCATCATGGACTCACACAAATCAAATAGCAGATCTCGATAATCAACATCAACAGGTTGATTCACGTATAGGGAATCACATGGATATATCTTCTAGAAGAGATATTACTCACCAAAAATATAAATATATGACAGATAATGCATGTATTCATATTGGAATCACAAACAGAGTTTGGATATGTAGGACAATGCTCAAACATTCAGAAAACATGTTACATGCCCAATCCTAAGGATAGTCCTAATGAACTACACACTAAATCAATTTCAAACAAAGATGCCAATATTAGTAATTGTGGGATTGCAAATATACAAAATGGAGAAAATTCTTAGGGATGGAGGAAATCTACCAAACAAACATGGCTTCTTGCTAGATTCTCTAATTATGAACTCTTGTATTCTAAAGAAGCAGAGTCGAAACTTTTTCTTTTAGACCAAGTTGAACTAGCAAACTTTAAAGAAACTTGTAAAGTGTTAGATTCTCACAAATAGGAGGCAACGATGCAAGAAGAGATAGACTCTCTATTGGCTAATAACACTTGGGATTTGGTTATGTTACCATCAAATCAGAAAGTACTAAAAAATTGATCAATTTTTCCATTGAAATATGAAGGCCAAGGTCTGAAGCAATACAAAGTCAAGCTAGTTGTTAAAGGCTTTGATCAACAAAAGGGATAGATTTCAATGAAATCTTCTTAGTCGTGGTCAAGATGACTACAATCGACACTATTTTTGGTTTAGTTGTTGTTCATAATCTTGAACTTGAACAACTGGATGTCAAAATGAAATTTCTTCATGGTGACTTGAATGAAGAAATCTACACAATTCAACCTCAAGAATTTGTCAAACATGGAGAGGAAAACTTATATTGTAGATTGTGGAAGAGCTTTTATGGTCTCAAACAAGCACTGAGGTAGTCGTACCTCTAGTTTGATCAATTCATGATTGAAAATAACTTTATTTGATGTGAATATGATCTATGTGTAAACTATAAGAAGTTACCCGATGGTTCCTTTGTTCTTTTATTGCTCTATGCTGATGACATACTCGTAACTATTTCATCTATGAAGATGATTTTAGAATTAAAAGAAAAGTTGTCACAAAGATTTGTAATGAAGGACTTAGGGGCAGCGAGATGGATATTTGGCATGAATATTATTTTTGATAGCCATAAGAGATAAATCAAAATTTCTTAAGAACACTATTTTCTCAAGGTGTTAGAAATATTTGGCATGGCGGATGCCAAACCGGTTAGCACTCCTCTTGTTGGTCATTTTTAGTTGTCTTTCGCCATGTGTCCCAAGACACAAGAAGAGAAAAATTACATGAAGAACATCCCTTATTTTTCAACAATGGGAAGCCTTATGAATATGATGGCTTGTACTCATCTGGATATTGCCCAAGTAGTAGGGTTTGTGAGAAGATTTATAAGAAATCTAGGTAAACAACATTGGGATGTAGTTAAGTGGATTTTGAGGTATCTTAAGGGTACTTCTAATTTTGTGTTGTGTTTTGGTGGCAAGGATACTTCACTAAGAGGTTACATTGATTCAGATATGGTTGGAACATTAGATAATAGAAGATCCACTACTGGTTATATATTTATATTTGTTGGAGCAGTGATTAGTTGGGCATCAAAGTTGCAAAAAGTGGTCTTAATTTTAACTACTGAGGTTGAATATATTGCTCTCATTGAAGGGGCACAAGAGTTGATTTGGTTGCAGCATTTTTTTGGTGATATTGATTGTCCTCAACAAGGATAAACCTTTTATTGTGATAGTAAAAGTGCCATCAACTTAGCAAAAAATGTATTATTTCATAGAAGAGCCAAACATATTGAAGTTTGTTATTATTTCATTCAATGTAAACTTGAGGAGGGAAAACTTCAAGTCTTGAAGATCAAAACCAAGGACAATCCAACTGATGCACCTACCAAGGTGGTTCCAGGAGAGAAGTTCAAGCTTTTTCAAGCTTCTCTTGACATTGTAAAGAAATAATAGTAGGGGAATTTAGGGGAGTCTCATACATTGCAATAGTTGGACTTCAAGTAGGGGTATTTTGTGTGTATTTGTTAAGCCCAACAACCACTCTTTTTATTCTTTTTTTTTTTTATTGTTTCCCCCCAATTGAAATGACTCTTCATTTAATTTAAGCCTTTATTTATACTTGGCATTGGAGGCTTATTTTCATTATCATATTCGACAAGCTGAAGAAATAAGCTATAAGGTAAACACTAGATTTATATCAATAAGATATTTTCCCCTGCAATGTGGATGTAGCCACAAATTTTGGTGAACCATGATAAATACTTGTATTGTGTATTTAATTTTTGTTGTTGTTCTATTTCTTTTCACTTCGCACTTTCAACATTCTTCACATGCTCCTCTCCAATAATTTGGCTTATAGGATTCTAATAAGAACACCTATCTCTATCAAGATTTCAAATTATTTAAATATTTTTTGGCTAATATTAATCTATCCAACTTGAATCTACCAATTTCTTTTATTTTGGCAATTTTTGTTACTCATAAAACTTCACAGGTTTGCAAGAAAGCCAACTCCAACACCACTGTAACAACCTACTTGGATATTTTTTGATTTTCTTGAAAGTGAAGATGTGTATGTTAAAACTCATACTAACCCCTAACAAGACCTTGTTATCTCATGAGACCATGATGGAAAAAGTTAACGATGCATCAGGGGTTGATGGCTAGAAAAGGGGACATTACAATGTGTTTTAGACTTTGACAATCTTATTTTATTTTTCCCCTTCACTCTTGAAAGTTTAAAAATAGTTGTCTTTCCTATGGCTTTGGGAAAGGCTCCAAGATGCAATGGCTTTGCCATGATTTTTTTCTAGAAGTGTTGAGAGTTTGTAGGATCGTATATTTTACTTGATTTAGAAGAATCTAGGAGGAATAAAACTGTGTTAAGGGAATTAAATAACACTTGGATTTCTTTCATCCATAAGGTAGATAACCCAAACACCTTTTTTGATTTTAGTCCAATATCATTATGCATCAATTTAAGTAAAATCATCATCAAAGCCTTCTCCTTAAGGTTGGCTAAGGTTATTCTTAATATTGTCTTTGAGGAACAAGGTGGTTTTGTCTTTAGTAGGAAACCTCATAAGGGAACATTTTTTTATCATGAAATATTGCATTCTATCTCTATCAAAAAGAAGTTAGTCATTATGCTTATACTAGACATAATGAAGGCCTATGATACGGTTAATTGGAAGATTCTTTTCCTAGTACTTCAAAGATTTTATTTTCACAAGAGATGGGTTAAACATATTTATGTCTGCATCTCAACCCCTATGTTTTCTATTATTATTAATGGTTCATTGAAGAGATTATTTTCTTCTTCTCAATGGTGTAGGTAAGGTCATCCACTTTTCACTTGTCTTTTCACCATAATAGGAGAAGGGTTTGTTGGAATACTAGGATCACTAAGAGGAGGGTGGGGGGAAGGTGAATTATTGATCTATACAACAATTCAACCTTTAACTTTAAACTAATGGTGCATATGCACTTATTACTTTAACATCATTAATCTTGTGTGCTCTAGATGCAAGATAAAATGAACAATGAAACATGAACAATGAAACAAGTATAGAAAATAATACCATAGACACCATATTTATAGTGGAAACCCCCCCGGGGTCAAAAACCACTTTCTCAAATCCTTTTATTATGCCTTGCTTAGAAAATGTGCCTCACATAGCTTACATTAGGCCTCTCATAGCCAAATTGTCTCACGTAGTATTGTTGGAAATATAATAGGGAAATTAAGATATTGAGAGGGAGGGGGGTGAATCAAGAACTATAAAAAATTTATCACTTCAAACATGAATCACATTCACCACACTTCTCAATCTTAACCTTAACCATGTAAAATCATAAATCATTATGTAATATCATATAAAACATCTAATAACATAAATAAAACATATAAGAAATAGATCAACACATGATACTAGATATGGTTACACAGAAACCCTCCAAGATGAAGGTAAAATTGTGACGGGGACAACACCCACAAAATCTTCACTACTGCAGTAGTAAAGTGTGTCCCTTGTGGCTACAAAGTTTCATCACTTTTGATGATCTACCCTATGAGGGGTCTACCCTATTAAGAGCTTATAATACTATTTATTCTACCTTGATTAAAGGATTTTTACACCACAATAAAGT
Organism: Cupressus sempervirens; assembly: GCA_028749045.1. NCBI lineage: Eukaryota > Viridiplantae > Streptophyta > Pinopsida > Cupressales > Cupressaceae > Cupressus > Cupressus sempervirens. Next base: position 501,649,878 of record CM053785.1, read on the forward strand.
GAGCACTTTGTTAGGAGATTTATAATAGGCCTGTCAGAACCACTCTGTTAAGAGATTCTCCCAACACAATGGTTAGAATATAATTAATACCATGATCATCTGGGCTGCACTTGACTTGTGATGAAAGATCTTCTCTCTCCAATATTCAATCACCTATATGTGATAGATATACTTTATCTCCTCTCTACACTACTTGGTCAACTTAGTCCTTCAACTGCACAATCCTCTATCTTACAACTTTAACAAAATGAAATCATTTCTCAAACCCTTCTTTTATAGCCATTTGATGGAGCTTCTAGATCTTTATCAATGAATAGGATTCATTCTTTTTGCTACTTAAACTTTCCATTTTTCTAATTGTTTGATCACACAACATAGGGATTAATGATCCATGATTATAGGCATAATTACCTCTATAGTTGACTCCTCGATCATATAAACATGTTTACAACTTGGAAAAATGGTTTACCCATGAGTTTGTGTCATTCCAAACTCAAATACAAAAACTCTGTTACTCGACTCATATAGCTTTTGGCACTTGGCTCTTCTTGTTCTTTCATGCTATCCCTTGACATGAACTTGAATCAACTATAACTAAATCTTCCTTCTAGATATCTCGAGGAATGTTGCCTCTTGAATTGCTTTGGTAACCAATGAAATGCTTGGAGACATGTATGTACACTCGACAACTATAATTTCCTCAATACATACCAAAGGTCTTCACTTCTCTACTTAATAGCTTGACCTGTACGATGAATCAATCATAGTGATGACTGACCAACATTTCCTAGTAAATGACTAATTATTTTTCACTAATAAGAAATTTCCTTTAGGGTAAAAATTATCCCACTTTGGCATTAGTGGCAAAAACACTTATTAGTATCAGTATGCATACATAACAAAACTTCAAAACTTGAACTATGATAACCTTCTTTGCATTACCTCCAAATGAGGTATCAACAAAGCTTGAACTATGATAATCTCTACCCTTATTTTGCTCTCTTCTTGTACCAACTCAAATTTCTTTCCTTGCAAAAATCTCAATTTTGAAAAAAGTATTGAGCTTGAACTTGCATCCAAGGTTAGTGTGTCCCCACTCTACTGTAAATCAACATCAATCTTGTCCATTTGGTCTCTTATTTCTTTTGTAAATGATGGGACATAACATAGCTTCATAAATAATGTATCTACATTTTCAACTATCTTTTCAAAATCATTTGCAAGGGTAGAAAGTTCAACTAGGTTGAGTGCAATTTCTATTGTAAATTTTTCCATTACCTTATTCTCAAACTTTATCTCTGACCTCTACACAAGCTTTTCTCTTATGTCTATATCAGGGTCATTCAACTTCTCCACAATTAAAACTAATTGTTCAATGATTGGAATATGTTCATTCAAGTTCTCAACATCAATGGTTTCAAGAAATATATCCTTGATCTTTTGCAATACTTACTTTTGCTAATATTCTCTTCTCATTTCCTCTTGCCTTGTCTTCCTTGCCAACAAATCACTTATTGTTTTCATCTGATCATAGTTTAAATTATTTCTCTCAATTAGGGATCACAATCACTTCATCTAAGGTAACATGTTGAGCTTGAATTTCCATTGGTGACTTTATTTTATTTTTCTTTATCCTCTTCCCCTTTGAGTCTAGAATTTTGGAGCTCAAAAGTGTCATCTATAGATCTTCAATTTGTATATTTATACTTAGTCTATGTACCTCCTCAGTCTAATTATGCTCCACAATTGTTGTTTGATCCTTAGTAGTAGTCACCTTCTATTCAAATGCAATGCCATTTTCCTTCTCAACATTAGTAGTGAGTTTACCTATGGAACTCAGTTGTATAACCTCCTTTTCTCCCTCAATATGAGGTCTTGAGGCACTTGGTATTTCACCTGTATTGGACTGATCAACTTGATCATTCTAGCTCTTTTTATTCCTCACCTCTTCAACATTCTCATTTACATTTCCCTCATTGGCATTATTCTATTGATCTGGCACTTGTGCATTTTTCTCTTCAACTATCAGCACATTTTGTTGCTTGATATGACTATCACTTACATCTCCTCATCCTTACTCTTGAATTATTATGACAACTAGTATAGTAGGAGTAACATGTGTAGATTGTACTTATTGTGTGGAATCCTATGCACCAATTTTAGGATAGTCCTTTACTTACATGATCACAAGATTAGGGTCCATCAATTCATCATGAGCTAGCATTTGGACTAACTTAGTATACATGTGTCCTTCACTCTATTATTCCATGGTGTGAATGGTATCAACAAGATTATCTATGCCATCATTAATATTCTCTATGCTGTCCAAGTTTTTTTGTTCTTGCTCATCCTTGCCTTCCTTATCCTTTTGTTCATCATTGGGAATTAATATATATATTTTCTTCCATATCAATTTTCTCTCCTTTAAAACATTTTCAATTTTTTTTCCAAGATTAGGAAAGCCCTCCTCTTAGGTACAAATCTGTTGTTGAACTCTTTCATGGATTTGGATATTTGATTCTTGTTCAACTCAAGTATGACTTGGGCAAGTGTGCCCTCTCTAATTTTTCTTTTAGTTGTCAATGCATACTTCCACTTTTCATCTACTCTACCATAGAGCTCATTAGGTATCATATTCCCTAACTCTAATGGTGTATATTTAAAATTTTCCATCATATCTAACAATGTTGCTTCTACTTTGTTCTTATCATTCATACTCAGTTTATCAAACTTTATAAAATAGAATCTAGACAATCTTGTACTTCCCCTAATATTTTCACATACCTCATATATTGTCTAGGCCTTCTTATGCACATCAACTATGAACTGGCTTGTATCCTTAGACTCAATTCTATCCTCATCCTCATCTTCTTTTGCAATTACAAGCCTTCTTCTTGGCTTCTTCACTAGTTTTCTCAACTTGACCTTGTTTGGAGTGTCTTTCTTCTTTGTTGAGCTCTTTCCTTGAGCTGGTCTTGTGACTTTCACTACTTCCTTCCTTTGTGGCTTGGCAATTGCAATAGTAGTTTCCTTAGTTCTCTATCTAGTCATTCTTTGCGTATTAGGGGTAGATTTTGACTCCTTCTTCTTACCTTAACTAGTATGTGGCTTAGCCACATCTATCACCTTCCCTTTTCCTTCGACTTCTTTTTTTCATGACCTTCATCTTCGTAATTTATTTCACCTTCATCTCCTTCCTCTTCCTCTTCCTCTTCATCACTAAATAGGTGTTCACCTTTTCCTTTTGTAATTTGCAAGGGTGCCTCCTACTTGGCATCTTCAACTAGAACTCTCTCCAAATTCTTTATAATATCTTTCCTTTTCTTTTCCAACTTAGGGACTTTGTTTTCCATCATGATTTTGACTTTAGTTGTCTCATATGTTCCAAATGGATTGATGTTCTTATCTATGGGTTCAACAAGTAATGATGTAATGTTGCAACTACTTCATCAATGTTAATCTCATAACCTAATATCTTTAGCCATGTGATTCTAGGTATGATAGCTTGGATGTAAGTCCTATCTGTGTCTACTAGAAAAAAAATTCTCATAGTACTTGTCAACCAATGACTTAGGTATCTAGACCTTTTTTTCATTTTTTTCCTTTAATTCTTCAAAGTAACCATCCAGAACTGACTCAAAAATATCTCCCAACTAACTAATAAACTCATTGACTTGTTGGGTGACCAACTTCTTCTTATTCCAAGTGATATTACCTTTAGTAGGAAAATAAATTGCACATAAAATAATATGAAAACTAACAAAGAACCAAACTTACACATTATATTTTTTGCCTTCCTGATGCTTTTTAGATTTTCATCCAACAATTACAATTGTAGCTCATCTATGTCGTAGGAATGACCTTTCTTCACAATTTTCCAAGCAATGTCAACTGCAACATAGGGAACGTTGTTTGGCCAACTTGATTGGTAAAACTTATGAGCAATATCCCTCGCAATTTTTTTTGGTCTCAACATCCTTAATGGTAGAAGTTGTCATTCCACATTTGTTTCACACTTCCATTGTATTATCCTCAATTACATCTTTTCTTTAACATCTAATAGTCTCCACTTTGTTTGTTGTAGTGTAACCAATTACTTGGTGAACAATTTGTTTTGTGATCTCCACTAGTCGACCCTCTAGCCACAACTTCATTTCATGTACTCTTCTTAGAACAACCTTAATCTATTCAACCTTTAAAACCTTTGGAAAATCTAGGGTACAAGTGAGTCCGACCTTAGCAATATTCTTGTGCTCTTCTTTCAATTTCCCATCAATGCACAATCTTTCATCTGCATTCCTCAGCTCAAAATCCCATGAACTAACACATATAACATGAAGTAACATTATGAACCATAATAGCCCTAGGTGGGATTGATGATAGGGCACCAAATGCATCACCTTTCATTGTAATTTATGGATATTCCTTAAAATTTGGGGGTTTAACAGCTTCAGTATGAATCAATTTTACCTCAGTAACTTTTGATGCTTCACCCTTCTCAAAAATCAAACTTGGTGCCATTTCTAAATTTAGGGTTTCAAGAATTTGAACTCTACTTTTCTCGGTGATGACACAACCTGTATATTACTCCCAATTGCTAATGGAATGCTACAAGATGTTCACTCAAATTGTTTAGCTTCACTTTGGAATCACTCTAACTCTTTTCACTCTTGAAATCTCAAATGTTAGGTATTCAAAATGATTGACAAAATTTACATATAGCTTGAAAATTCAATTTTAGGGCCTCATAAATGTTAGGTACACATAGTGGATATATTACAACTATCTCAGCCTTCACTACAGAACTTGACATTAATTCACACTTCCTTTAATCTTCAACTTGGTCAATACTAGCAATATTACTCAACCACTTAAATATTTCATCACTCGCTGTTGATACTCGAAAACTATTAACTTTTCAATTTGACCTCCATGCATTACTTGGTACAAAAATCAAGTCTATCGTTATGCATCTAATAATATGCTAATTTGGAATTTTACACTTTCAATATTAGGAACTGATGTATGATTCAAAAAATTTAAAATACAGTTCCATGCATACCTCTTTATTTAGTTTGAGGTGGGGTAATCACCTAATCCATTGGATTTGGTGATCACAACAATCAAATCTATACTTATGCATCTAACAATATGCTAATCTAGAATTTTACACATTCAATATTAGGAACTAATGTATGTTTCAAAAAATTTAAAATAAAATTCCATGCATACCTCTTTATTTAGTTTGAGGTGGGGGAATTTACTAATACATTGGATTGGGTGATCACAACTTCATCATTTGAACTATTGCCTTCATCATCTAATTTCTCACTTCTTGAGCATTAACCTTTGCTTTGCCATTGTTTTCTTCATTATTGAATGTTGATGCTCGGTTATGCCGTCTCTTCTTAGGTGATTGACCTTCTGACAGTTCAAACATACTAGACCAAAATTTCTCCAATTTCTTGATCTTCCTCTGAGATGTATCCTTAGACAATTTGTTACAATGCACATGATTGACAATTGACCCTAGTATTGTTATCTTAATTTACAGTATTGCCTTGCCTAGTTGTTTTTCCTTAACCTTTAGGTGTCCAACTATTCTTTGCATTCGATCCGCAATCTTTTGCCTTGTGAGCATACTTATGGTATGTGTAACAATAACCTTAAATCTAGATGTAGTGTGTGTCTTATTGATCTTTGATCTACATTCATGTGATTGATGTCCTTGCTTGTTATAATTGAAAAAATTTCCATTAAATTTGGGCTTAATAATTGTCTTACCAATTTTTCTCTTGCAAATATTTATTATATGACCTGGTTTTCCACAATGATAACATGTAAGCTTCTTGTTCTTTGGTTTTGTATTCCTTTGTTCTCCATGCTTTGATGATTCTCCTTACTTGGTAGATGATATGAATTCAATATAACCTAATCTAGTAGTGTCATGAGGTCTTCTTTGTGCTTTTAGTCATTCATTAAGTTGTTTCATAGCCTTTCTTGATCTATTTGTCCTTTCAATGATTTCCTTTTCAGCTCTCAACTCAGCTTTTAGTTGATTTTTCTCAGATCTAAAATTTGCAATCTCTTCCACTTTCCTAGTAATCTCATGGTGGGAACTTAATAACTGATTGACTATGTCAAATTGATTGTGATTTAGCCTTTGTACTTAATTGATCCTCTCATCAAGACTTATAGTCTTCTAGCTTTTGTTTTCATTAGCCATTACCTTGTCTTCTTTAGCCTTTTTCATTTTTTCAATCACTTCACATAGCCTTATTGATTGTATTTCATGTTCTCTTTTCAATTCTCTTCTTTCTTCATTTAGAATATTTTTCTTCTCCATCTTCTACTATTGCATTAGTTTCATTGGATCTACCTTCACCACATAAGTCCTTAGTGCTTTATTCCTTGTATTGTGTGTCATTTTGTTGAATTTTCATTTCCTTCCTTCTCTTTAAAGATTTATTTAGTTCCTCCTTTGCAACTTTGACTTGCTCATATGAAAGTTGTAAGTGAAGTTTTTAATTTTCATTCATCTTTCCTAGTTTGTAGGCTTCCATCTCTAAGATCTTTGTCTCTCGAGTGGTTAGACTTCTTTCTTAGAGAGCTCAACTCTAATACCAATTAATGGAAATATAATAGGGAAAGTAAGATAGTGAGAGGCAGGGTGAGTTAGGATCTTTAAAACTTTTGTCACTTCAAACATGAATCACATTCACCACACTTCTCAATCTTAACCTTAACCATGTAACATCATATATCAATAGGTAATATTAGATCTAACATCTAATAACATGAATAACACATATAAGAAATAGATCACCACATGACACCGGATATGGTAACAGAGGAACCCTGCAAGGTGAAGGTAAAATTGTAGTGGGGATGACACCCACAAAATATTCACCACTGCAAATATAAAGAGTACCTGTTAGGGCTACAAAGTTTGATCACTTTTGATGATCTACCCTATGAGGGATCTTCCATGTCAAGATCTTACAATATTATTAAGTTTACCTTGATTAAAGGGTTTTTACATCACAATAAAGTGAGCACTCTTTTAGGAGATTTATAATAGGCATGTTAGGACCACTTTATTAAGAGATTTACTTGATACAATGGCTAGAATTTAATCAGTACCATGATCCTTTAGTTTGCACTTGGTTTTTGATGATAGAACTCTTTCCAATATTCAATCACCTCTATGTGGCAGATATACTTTATCTCCCCTTTGCACTGCTTGATTGGCTTAGTCCTTCAATCTTTGATTCAGCTTCAAGTACATAATCCTCTCTCTTACAAATTTAACACCACAAAATCCTAGCTTAAACCCTTCTTTTATAGCAATCTAATGAAGCTTCTAGATCTATATTAATGATTAGGATTCATTCTTTTTGCTACTTGACATTTCCATTTTTCTAATTGGTTGATCACACAACATAGGGATTAATGATCCACTATTAGAGGCATAATTACCCCTATGATTGACTCCTCGATCATATAAATATGCTTCCAACTCAGAAATTTTTTTTACCAATGAGTTTATCTCATTCCAAAATCAAATACAAAAACTGTGTTACTCATCTCATATAGCTTTTGGCACTTGATTCTATTTGTTCTTTCATGGTGTCCCTCGACATGAACTTGACTCAATTATAACTAAATCTTCCTTTTGGATTTCTCAACACATGTTTCCTTTTGAATCACTTTGGCAACCAATGAAATGATTGGCGATGCTTATGTACACTTGACAATTATAACTACCTCAACACATACTAAACTTCTTCACTTTTCTACTTAATAGCTTAGCATGGATAATGACTCAATCATATTGATGACTAACCAACATTACCTAGTAAATGACTAAGTATTTTTCACTAATAGAGAATATGAATTTATGGCCAACAAGTATTTTCTTTTCATCACATAGCATACAATAGTTCTCGCATAGCCAAATTGTTTCACATGGATTCTTAGAAGCACCCACTTCCTTCAAATATAAAGATGAATAAATATATTGAGAGGGTTACTCTATATCTATACAAAATATTGGATTCAAGAACAACCTGCATTTATCATCTTTAAAGTTCCTATAACAACCAAAGCTCCTATAGAAACAATTGTCAACATCTACAATATCAAATCTACACAAGTCTTCAAATATGATAAATAAGAAACCTTTTTGAAGCTCATCTCCCACTTCCCATAAACTACAATATTAAAATTCATATATTCACACAAACTAATCATAAAAACTCCATCCCTTCAATGTTCAAAAGCATTTTAACAATTTGCACAAACTCTGGTCAAGCCACATCTTCAACTATAATCACCATTTTAGTCAAAACTACTTGTGTAAAATCTACAATCCCAAATTTCATCAAATAACTATAAAAATAAAAATAAAGAACTACAAATAATGTTTGATGAGAAACCAATCTTTTTGTTGTTATGTCCAAGAAACATCAACCATAAACAACATCTATCTTGATTGTGTATACTCAACATCTCAAAATTGTCAATATGTTATTAGATTTTTTACCAATTCAAATCTTATAAGATAACTTGATCATTTTTCAATGAGTGTCATCAATTCTTTATTCCAAACTACATCTGATCCAAAATAATTAATTTACACAACCAAAATATAACAGACTTCCAAAGCACTAAAAGAGAATCAATTGTAAGTCAAAACATTTGCAAATATCACTAAAATTAGACATACCTGATTAATATTGACAACCATGTCTTAATTCCCTCTCTATCATTATTTATATTTTCTAGCAAACACTTCTTGAATCTTCAAAATACATTCATTCAACGAGTCTAGTTTTCATTAAAAAATGCTTCATTATTTGCTAAATCTCAAAATACACAATGGCATTTCATTATCATAATATTATTTATGCAAATGAACATTTTTCCTCTCACTCTAACTTTACTCTTTCAAATTCATTTATGATTGTTAGTATCTTTTTTCTTCAAAACCAGTTAAAACTAATTTGAAACCAATTTTGCATGATTAAGAATTTTAAATCTTTTAAAATTAGTCATCAAAATAGCTCTTGATTTTCTTAAAATGGTTTTGATAGTTATATCAGGTTTTCCAAATATATTCTAGATTATTTCAAATTGAATTAAAAAATAAAAATGAAAACTATTTTTCCATTTTTGTAAATAGATTTGGTTTGTGATAGGAACTTTGCAAGCCTCTTGTAAAGGTCTTGTAGTGCACTACATACTGAAGTTTTCCAATTATTGATCTACATGTAGTCTGATCTACCTCTTTGAAATCATCATTTTTGGAAAGCTTATGTCCAGTAGACATAGGTGTTCTAACTAGTCTATAATCCTCCATTTGAAATTTCTTTAGCATCTCCTTGATGTATTTTGATTGAGTAATATATAAACACATCTATTGAATTTATAAGCCAACAAAGAATTTGATCTCTCCAAACATTGACATTTCAAATTCCTTACTCATTTCCATAGAAAAGATTGCACAAATCATCATTTCCAGTAAATAATGTACCATCCACAAAGGTTTCTGTCAACACAATCTTCTTATCTGGTCCTTCTTTGATGTGTGGGTTGTTGTTGTCATTAGTTCTTTGAAAAGCAATCTTTATGAGATAATTATGTAACCTTTCATACCAGACTCTAGAGGCTTGTTGGAGACCATACAAAGCTTTTGTAGTCTACAAACCATATCCATTTTTCTAGGATCAATGAAACCTTATGGTTGCTCAATGTAGACTTCCTCTTCTAAGATTTCATTAAAGAATGTTGATTTCACATCCATCGGATATACTTTGAATCCTTTGTGTCTTGCATATGCAAGGAGTGTTCTAACACCTTGTAGTCTAGCAATAGGAGCAAAAGTCTCTCCATAATCAATATCTTCTTCTTGAGCACAAAAAAGATTCAAAGTATATCAAATGGATGTGAAATCAACATTCTTGAATGGAATCTTAGAAGAGGAAGTCTACATAGAGAAACTAGAAGGTTTCACTGATACTAGAAAAAGGGACATGGTTTGTAGACTACAAAAGTTTTGTATGGTCTCAAACAAGCCCCTAGTGCCTAGTATGAAAGGTTACATAATTATCTCATAATGATTGGTTTTTAAACAATTAATGATAACAAAAACCTATACATCAAAGAAGGACCTAGATAAGAAGATTGTGTTGGCAAAAATATTTGTGGATGATACATTATTTACTGGAAATGATGATTTCTGCAAAAAAATTCTATGGAAATGAGAAAGGAATTTGAAATTTCAATGTCTAGAGAGATCAAATTATTTGTTGGCTTACAAATTCAATAGATGAAGGATGGTATCTATATTACTCAATCAAAACACATCAAGGAGATACTGAATTTTTTTGGAATGGAAGATTCTAGACTAGTTGGAACACTTATGTCTATTGGACATAAGCTTTCCAAAAATAATGATTCCAAAGAGGTAGATCGGACTACATATAAATCAATAATGGGAAAACTTCAGTATGTAGTGCACACAAGACCTAATATAGCATTAGCAGTTGGTATGGTGGCTGAATTCTCTACTAATCCTAAAGAAAATTATATGATGGCAATCAAAAGAATCGTGAGGTATCTAAAAGGTACTGAATATTATGTTTTTTGGTATTAAAAAGGATGAAACTTTTAATTGAAGGAATTCATTGATGTAGATTGGGCAGGAAGTGTTGATGACAAGAAGAGCACTAGTGGTGGAACACTTTTCAAGAAGCAAAATTGTATCTCTTAGTCTACAACAAAAGCATAATATGTTGCTACAATAGTCAATTACTCCAACATGTGTGGTTCAAGCAGCTATTGCCAAGTATGAAGGAGGAGATCAAGGACCCAGTTGTTATCTTCTATGATAACACAAGTGCAATCAACATATCCAAGAATAAAATGATGCATACCAAGACCAATCACATTGTAATAAAATATCATTTCTTGAGAGAATTGGTGCAAGACAAGGAGGTGAGATTGGAATATGTGAATACAAAAGAATAGATTACATAAATATTCACCAAATCATTTACTAAGGATGCATTTTTGTATCTAAGAGGTAAGCTAGGGGTCATTCCCCTGTCTGAAGCTTGCTAATCAAATTTTAGTGATGCATCAACTAAGCATGTTGAAGATCAGACAAGTTGATACAATATTGTTAGAGTAGATTGCATATGAATCTATACATTAGGTACATGGAAAATACATTGATTTTTGTCTCTGGAATAAGATTTCAAGGAGGGAGAGTTTTCTATCATATATCAGAGAAATTTTTGTAAATGTCAAGAGATGTCAAAGAGGGTGAATTTTTCATATCAGAAATTTTGAGTTGATATATAAGAGGGAGAGTTTGTAATTGCAATCATTGTAATCAAAGATTGATTATAGAGGGAGTTATCATGGATGAGAATTAGAATGAAACTAAGGATGTTATCCTTACTTTTATTTTTCTATGAAATTTTTATGTATCATGACATGTTGTGTTTCCATTAATGCTAAAGAGGGAGATTATTGGATATAATCATTCAATTGTATGTCATCTTTGATCTTACACAAATGTCAAGTATATACCAAGCAATCAATATATGCTAGGATCACTCAAGAGTCAAATGAAGTTGTAGTGTATGATGAGCATTTCAGTATTAACCAAGTTTAGAGTCAGTGTTAATTGAGCTCACTCAGTTACAAAAGAGAGTTTGTAGGAAGACAGTGTTTATCAAGCTCACTCGGTTACTAAAGAAAAATTGGCATGGAAGAAGTGCTAACCTATCTCACTTTGTTACCAAAGGAAGTCTAAAGGAAAGTCATTTTCGAGTTTGTGTTGACCAAGTAGGGTCGGCTAACGAAGGATTTTCTTGTATCAGTATATTTGATCTAACAATTTTGTTGGTTAGTTCTAGCTGACTCATGGGATGAATTTCACTTGTTTGAAATTGTATTCAAGTCGGCTTGACAAGGTAAAACATATAAATATAAGGTCAAGTTGAGGATTGATTTGGAGAAGAATCATGAGATTGAAAAGATAAATAAGGGAAGCAAATTGGAAGGATATTAGAGTATCTAAGTTGATCAAGTAACAAATAACATTCTAATCAAGGAGAATCAAGTATTCAAGCTAGATCAAAGATCTTAAATTAGAAAATACAGTTGCATTAGCAATTAGGTCATATTATTGTTACTCTCTAATAATTGTAGTAGTGAATAAAATCTCCTAATGGAGTTATCTTAACAGCTTATTTCCATATCCTCTAACAAGGTGGCATTTCTAGATTGAAGTGTCTAAAGACCTCTAACAAGGCCACTCCCAATAGGGTGAGCTAAATCCTTTAATAGGGTCACAACTAATAGTGTGTTTTGTAACCTTTAACAGGGTTGTCTCCTAACAAGGCTCACTTTAGAAGAGTGAAAAATAGTAACTGGTTGCAATTAGTCGTTTTTCCCAAATTGAGTTTCCACATAAAATCTTGATGTCTCTTGTGCTCATGTTATTTTCTTTATGATTTTGCATAAAAGTTAATTAAGGTTAATAACACTTAATATCATAAGATCTGCATGTTCAATGTTAACAAAGTAACAATGCATATATTCAGTATTAACCGAGTGTTTACCAAGTGACAATCATTCTTAGTGTAAACCAAGTTATTGTGTTAACTGAGTGCTTCAGTGCTAACCAAGTTACAGTTTGGTTTTGTTTTGTATTGACATCTTAATGGATCTTGGATTTTTTTGTGGTAATTGACTCACCCCTCCCCTCTTAGTTACTCCTCTTATATTTCCAACAAACCCTAGATGGTAAGTATCGAGAAAATTCAATGTTGATCGAGCATCAGTATCAACCAAGTGATAATGTTGATGTCGAGAAAGAAGTTCTATAGCATTTGAGCAACTCAGTGATGACCAAGTGTCGAATCTTAGTGTTGGCTGAGGAACAACATTTTAGTTGTTTGCAAAAAATCATAATTTCTAGCTAACTAAGTTGATACCTTAGGATATGGAAAAGGAATTGAAGATAAGGATCGATAAGTTAGATCATTTAATTTTAGGAGTGGATGAGGTAACTAATCTAAGAGATGATTTTAAGAAGAAGTTTCTAGAATCAAGATATAAATAGAATGATGAATAGATGCATTGTATCTGATGGATGAATCATGAACCCTATGATCTATGGTGATGATTAAGTGGAAAAAGAACAAAACTGCCTATTTAAGGATATATAAAGGTGAACTTGCAAGAGAGAGCATGTGTGTGCATGGAAGAAAAAAAAGTGCAGAGTAGTTGTATGAATTTGAAGGAGTTCTAGAGAGTTGGAGCTATTACTAATGTCGTTGAGTGGAAAATCTAATCAGAAGGCTTAATTGAGTTGACAAGAAGTGAAGATTGATTGCTTAAAGGGCTGCCAAGAAAATTTGAGATTGAGATGACAATGGAGGCCATACAATGAATCATTATTGAGAGCTTAATAGAGATCTAATCATGTAAAGTGAGTTTTACTAAACATATCAAACCTGGTTTTACTTTCTAACCATTGTAAATAGTATTCTAAATCCTTTAATCAAGGTTAACCTAACATACATAAGGACCTAACAGTCTATGTAAATCCTTTAACCAGGTGACATCCTATTAGAATACTCTAAAGTCTTCTAACAAGGTCACTATTAATGGGGTGATTAAATTCTTTAACAAAATCACATTTAACAGTGCGTATTGTAACCTTTAATCGGGTTGGCTCTTAATAGGGCTCACTTTAAAAGAGTAAAAATTGGTGACATGTTCTTGGTGGTTTTTTCTAAACTGGGTTTCAATGTAAAATAATAGTGTCAAACTTGTGTGGATGTTATTATGATGCTTTACTTATTTAAGTTTACATTCTACAAATCTATTATTTTTAAGAACAATGGACAACTAGTTAATGTTGCAAATAGTTTACAGTAGAGGTCAAGAAATGAAATGATAATATCTGAAATTGTTTCCCTAGCAGCCACTTTGGGCCCTGACCCCTATTGCAAACCACTCCCATAGACATGCACCTAGACTACCTTCCCAAAAATCACAAACCACAGTAGTGTACCATACCACAAGAGTAATATTAATTATTCAAATTTGGTTCCTTAATAGGCAACCCAAAAATAACATTGGTTCTCAAAACTCAAATTCTCATAAATTCTCAATAGCATAAAGCTCATAAAACATAAATCTCAATTCAAATCATAAAATTCATCATGAAATCTATCAAATAATCATTAAAAAATTTCTCAAAAACCGCCTCTACTGCACATCCTAACTTGGCCAACTAAACAACCCACATAGAAAAACCATTATGAAAATAAACATCAAAAGACTATAAATTGAATATTAGAAAACACATAGTTTTCAGCCACATGATTTAATTCCACCAATTTCTCTTGTTTAGTTTGGTTCATAAAGATGTGTTTAGAAATAAAGTAAGAATATACATGTTAATATAAATTGTAATGCTAATATACTTATTTAAAATAATAAGTATTTAAATATCGAATCTTTTTGTGCATATAAAATATCATACAATATTATCATGTTATTAATTTAAATAATCTTAAATCATAAATGATTTAATTAATAACATAAATATATATACTTAGATTACATACTAATATCAATTTCATTTCTAAAATATTAATTTGACTTCTATTTAAGTCCAATATTAATATTTACTTTTCCTTTAATTCATAATGCAACTAGAAATAAAATTATAAATTTAATTTCATTATTTATAATTTCTCTCATAAAGTTAAATAGTTATTAACTAAGGGTCTGTTTGGCAATGAGAATACAAGCAAAATAGGCATATGTAAATTCTTAAATTTTTGAATTCTTTGTTTAGATGCACCAAATTGAAATTGGAATATGAAGTAAAATAGGAATATGTATTCCAATTTTGGCCCAAAAATGAGGTTTTGCAATTCTACCCAAATAGGTGTTATTGGAATACGTATTCCTATTTCACTTTTATTTATTTTAGACAACATAAATTCTAGGGTTTTTCAATTCTCCATCAAATATTGGTTGAACCAAACAGAGAACAGGAATACGAAGACCCATTTTCTATTCTAGAATACGTATTCCAGAATAGCTATTCATATTCCCCTATTCCTATTCCTGCAACCAAACATGCCCTAAATGATTATAAAGTGAACTCTACCACAACTTCTCTTAAAATATAATAAAATTTTAAATATTTATTTATTAACTTCCCTCTTGCATTAATAATTATAAAATCATTTATATGAAACTAAAGGTTTAATTAAACTTAAATAATCACTAATACTAACATTCACTTTATAACTAAATGGATAATATTTATTTCATTTAGAAATTAATAAATTATTATTTTTATTTTTAAATAAAAAAATATGAAAATTAAATTATACTTTTATAAAATAAAAATAAACATGCAATTAGTATTTTTACATGTTTTTGATCTCTCAAATCATGCAACCATACTATACTTTTAATTTTTATTTTAATACTTAGTTTATTTTTTATTTTTAGCATATTTGTTTTCACATGCATGCATAATTTTAGTTATAACATGTTTTCCTCTCAATTAATCTTTTACTTTCCAATAAATATTGCAATTAAATTATTTTAGATGTAAGAAGAATATTCATCTATATTTAGAAAATTCATGATAATCACATGATTCTAATGACAACTTTAAAGTTGCAACCCAAAGCGTTGAATTCATTATTTTCTTCCAAATTTTCATAATCAAATATTTTTAATATTATCTAAAGGGGTTTAAAAGAATACAGTCACACTAATTTTCTACAGTTTTTCTATAATTTTTCTCAGTCAAGTTTTCTTGATTAATAAAATTTCCTTTACAACATAATTATTTATTCAACAATCAATATAGTAAATTAATAAGCAATATGCAAACACGTAGGAAGACACGAAGTAGATAGATCTTTCAATAAAATTCGACAATGAGTTTTCAAACCTTACCTCAAAACCACAGCTAAAATCTGAGACAATCTATAAATGCACACAAATCTAAACTCTCTGAAACTTTTCACAATTCTTTTAATCCAATTCTGAATTTTTCTCCCCAAAACCTGTGTAATTGTAAAATAAGCTATAGATCTTTGATAAAGAGTTATTCCCTAAATTGAGGCTCTGATTGTGCAATCATGAGAGGAAACTCACTAATCAATTATTGTTTATTACTTTATTACCTTTTACCTTTTCATGCACAACTCTTTTAGATATTCAATTATAAAATATCTTAATTTAAATAATTATCTTTCTCTCTTTAATTAATTCTCGAAGTGTTTTTAATAATATATTTATAAATTTAATTAATAACATTACTTAGAGTTTATTATTAAAATAAAATTTCTAAATAATTATCATTTAATTAAATAAAGATAACTATGTCACAATTACAACTATAACTTTATCTTTAAATTTCATTCATTTATATTTTCTTTTCTTTTAGTTTATTAGTGCAAGCACTAATTAAAGCATAATTTATTATTTAAATTAATAATAATAATCAAAACTCATTATTAAAATGTAACTTTAATTTAATTATTATAAAATAAATAATTATAATAAAGCAATATTAAATCTTTAATATTTTAATAGTTTAATTCTCTTTTTGTCCAACTTTTTAAATTAAATCTTTTAAACCAAAGTACATATTTAATTAATTTGTAATTAATTAAATATTATCATATTCTAATTTCTCTTTATCCAATTTTCTAAATTTAGACTTCTAAATTTAGATTAATACTTTTAAATTAAAGCACATATTTAATTAATTTTTTAATCAATTAAATATTCTCATACTTTAATAATTTTTTTTAATATATTTAATTATATGATTAACTCAAATATTATAATTAAATCATTTACCAAATAAATCATATAGCGAAATCCACATAAAAGTAACATTACCAAAACAAACTGAAACTCAAAATCAAACAACACAAACAAAGATAAACTCACGGGTTTTAAAAAGGGTGGAAAGTCAGTTATGAGTCCTCATTGCACGACAAGTATTTAGGCTATGGTTGGGATTGGACCTGAACATTATCTCCCCATTCTCACCATTGAGTTATTGTGATAGGGTATTGCTCATCCTGGCAATTTAAAGAAGTTGATGCCCGATACTTACATTCTGCATAAAAGATGAGCATGTATATGTATATAAATATATCTAAACTAAACAAGCAATGGCAGGGAGTGGTACATCATGTAGATCCTGACTAATAGGTGACTATGACTCCTTCTCTTAACCACATCAAACATTACAAACAGAAAGATAAAACAGACACACTCACCATAAACATGCAAGTATGGGGTAAGTACCACAATAATTATAAGTCAAACATCAAATGCTTAGATAAAATAATGCATTGTTATGAATATGAAGTAATCATCATTAAAACATCATCACATTGCTATGAAAGGAATCACATTTATTAACTACGAATCGTTAAAGTATCATTAATGCACCAGTAACCATAATCATTAAACAACACATGAAATATAGTCAACTAAGTAATCATCGTTGATATATCTGTACTCCAAGTTATGAAATAATATCCTTGAAACTAACACATCCATTAAATAGTCATAAAAGAGTTTAGTAAATATAATGAAAAAGCAAGCTATAGATGGGCACTACAAAATTATTCAATTTTGTATCTGAATCTTTTTACTATGAATAGTAATTGAATGAAATGTGTTCTTACTAAATGACATTCAAGAATAATTATTTAATGGACAACTCAAGCTTCTCTACCATATTTAGGCAATCAAAAATATGTTCATCTTCATATGCTCCCAAGCTTTGATTAATGTTCTAAAAGTAAAATTTATTCTAGCTTAAAGATTCGGGTGATTTTTATTTTTATTTTGTCGAAACATGATATTTATATTAATAATAACTAGTTCAAAAATGGCTCCTGGAGAAAAGAACTAGAAAAGAAAAACTTTGGTCATTGCTTGATACAAAAATGATGCAAAAGAAGAAAGGTTGCATCTAGAGAAAAATTATAGCTTTAAAGTGGTATATGCAGGTTTCCAACCTCTGACCTTCATGTTTTTTATTAAGTTAAGCAGCAAGAGGGTGTTGGCCTTGGTACAAACAACTCACTCTATGCTGTTAAACAAAATTAACAGCCTTTAGTGCCAAATCCAAGATCCCCAAGGATCTACAATATAAAAATACCTCTGTCAAAGACAGAGGTCAGAGAATGACACACCTTGGGACAAGCCCCCAAACAGTTGTAGAACATAACCAAAAACAAGAACCAAGGACTTGGATGAGCCCTTTAAAACTACTAGCATACATCCAAACACAAGAGCCAAGGACTTGGATGCGCCCTTTAAAATTTTTAGCATACATCCAAAAACAAGAAGACAAGGACCAGGAAGAAGGAGGTCCTATCATCATCAAAAAATTTGAACAGCTAAACAAGGCAGCAACCTGCTTGCCCTTTCTTCTCTAAATCAGAGATCCATATCCATCTTGGCCCCTTTCTTAGGCCAACACCTTTGATGATCTTCCAACTCACAACACTCTCCTTTCCCACCTCAATAGTGAAAGGGTCCCCCACAATAAAAGCAGGTCTAAGGAAGATCATAACATCAAAGTTGGGAAGATGGAACCACCCACCCCCCAACCTATCACCAGTAGTAGCCATGAAATTGTCCCCCTCACAAGGAGTTACCAGCAACTCACACCAAATCTCCACCTCAATAGGAGATAGCTTCACCTCCATAGAAGCCATGCAAGGAGCAGAGACAAGAATCCAAGTCCACTACCGTTGCAATAGTATTTTTCTCAAAATGAGAGGACAAAGGATAGTCCTCCCAACAAGGAACCAAACATCAAGGTTAGGAAGATGGAACCACTGGCCCCCTAACCTATCAAAAGTGGTAGCCATGAAAATGTCCCCCACATTAGGAGTCTCCTCGATAATCAGCAACTCACACGAGATCTCCACCTCACTAGGAGGTAGCTTCACCTCCATAGAAGCCCTGCGAGAAGGAGCAGAGACAACAAGCCAAGCCCACCACTTCTGTAACAAAATTTTATTCTTTGTGAGAGGGAAAAGCAGAGCCTTCCCAGCAAAGAACCAACCACCCACAAGTGGTGAAACCCAAGCATGGTAAACCAATATTAAGGCACATGAGCCTAATGTATGATACAAGTAGTGTCCAAGAGAAACATGCCACATGAACCTCCACAGCCTAAGATTGCCCCGAAGGTGGCAACCCAACCTGACATCCAGCGAAGGGAGTGGGGGAGGAACCATCCCAACTCAGCCTTTACCAGCATAACAACAAGAAGAAACATGCAGATAGTAACACTTCACACCAGATCTTAGGAAGACATAGGATCCAAAAGGAGTCATTTCGAGGTAATATGAGCCAAAGAGAATGAGAGCCTTGGACCAAGTGATCCAACCCAAAACTCCCACCTTTGCCCATGTTACCATCACAAACAGCTACAGATTTGGGGGAACACCACTAACCCCACAAACATAGAAGGCTAGAGCTAGCCTTCACAAAAACCAAACAACAACCTTCAAAAGAAGGTTGTCCCCAACAAAGAGCGACACCCAGAAGGAGCCCATCAACATTGTCACTAGTAGGAAAGGTACCAAATGCTAGACCCCAGTCTCTACACAATCTTCTCAAAAACAAAAGGCCATATCCCACACAAGTTCCATCCCAAAGGAGAAAACTCTCGGCAGGACTGCACCACACCCGAGCAAGACTATGAGTTTGAGAAACCTCAGCTTTCAGACCAATAACCAGAGAGTGTTGGGACAACAAGACAGTTGAATCCATCCAAGAAAAGTCCTCCAAAAGCCCACAAAACCAAACTCCCAAAGCACCAATCTTTGTATCATCCTCATCATCATCATTACCTTCTCCCTCACCAGTCTCAAATTCCCCTATAATGCATCCACATCTACAGGGACCCCTCCGTTTGAAAACTCTAAGCCCGCTCCCTTTCCTGCTCATTCGTTCTCATTTAGAAATGTCTTTGTTATGGTGTTTAGGTTTTTGACCTTCATGTTATTAGCTTTAAATTATTCTATTTAACCATAATAATTAAAAACTTATCCATTTTTATCAAAACTATTAAATTTTACAGTTCATTCATTTTCATTAAAACTGCCAAAATAATTAAACCAAAAATATAAATTTAGAAAGTGAAGAATCTGCAATGACTTTTCCTAAAATAAAATTAGTTTATCAGTAAAAAACCTAAGTTGAGCTAACTTCTTGTCTATATTCTGTCTCCAAAAAAAGTCATGAAATATTATCAGTTTCACAATGAAGGAAAAACTATTGAATAAGTTGACTACCTTTCACTAAAACTGATGCCAGAGCATCCAAAGGTATAAGGGCAATCCTGTGTCACCCAAAAAAATGTACTTAGACTTAGTTTATGTTTCATGTCTTTATATTTTTGGATACCCATTTGGGTCAAATAAAGGTTCCAACTCTCACAGTTCAACTATCAGTGTGCTAGAAAATCTTGAGAAAATAGGACCATGCAATTTGGCCATCATTTTGGTGACCTAGAAAGTGTGAATTGGCCAGATGAATGTAATTGTGATTTAGAGCATTCTAGAAAAAGAATTAGGTCAAAAGGCCCCAAGGTTTGAAAGTTATTGCAGTTTTTCGGGTTTTGGAGACCTCCTAAGAATGCTTCAAAGTCAAGTTAGGGGCATTAAATGATCTCAAAAAGGGCCAAAAAATGGGGGATGAGCAAAGCTGGTCCATAGGGCTATAGAGCGCTACGAGAGCTTTCCGAAAATGTAAACGGTTCGTCAATCAGAGCTATGGTTCAAAAGTTATGCTTCCCGAAAGTTCGGTTACCGTTTCTGGATTCTTCTAGATTTGCACCAACTTCTAATGCAGCTTCTGGAACCTTCTATTTGGTCGGTGGATGCCTACTAGAACTTTATAGAATTTACTCCTAGTCCTTAACCCTTCGAGGTCTATTTAAGGAGGTTTCTGGCATTGTAAAAGGCAGTTCAGAGTGGAGTTTGAGAGGAGGTACTGAAAAGAGAAATTATCTCCAGATTTATGCTATTGTAAGCCCTTAAGGCATGTCTTGAAGTTTATTTTCTCTGTACTGTTTGTACTATCTTATTTTCTCAATTAATACAATTTCCCTTTTCTGTTGTGTCCATTCTGTTCTTGGGTTGTGTCTCTATCAAGTGGTATCAAAGTGGGTTTTCCTGAGTGTGTAGACAGAGTGCCGACTGTGAGGCAGTTTGCACCAGGACTGTGTGGTTGTGGGTTTAAGTTAGAAGATGCCTCCACAAAGAGAGTGTGGTGGAAGGGCTAGAGCTATTAATCCTGAGGAGGTTAGAGCCCTCCAAAGGTAGGTGCAGGCATTGCAAGAGGAGCTCCGTAGAGGAGCAAATGTTGCCGCAAGTGACAATAGTGAGGATGACAATGAAGAAGAAGTAATGGGACCAGAAGAGGAATTTGACAGGGAAGTTCTGAATCATGTAGAGGAAAGGCTTTTTAGGGCCATTACTAATTTTGGGAAAAGACCCACAATTGAAGTGGGTGTATTTTCAGGAAATCTAAAACCAGATGAGTTGATCGATTGGATCAATGAACTGGAAGAATACTTTGAGTATGAGGATATCAGGGACCTAGATAGGGTTAAGTTTGCAAAGGTCAAATTGAAAGGCCATGCCAAAATTTGGTGGCAAGAGGTTCAATTGGAAAGAAACAGAAGAGGAAAGGAGAAGATCACAAGGTGGGATCACATGGTGGACAAATTGAAGAAGCAATTCATTCCTATGGATTACGAGCTTGATTTGTTTAAGAAGATGCATGGGTTAAAGCAAGCAAGAAGATTAGTCCAAGAATATACAGAGGAATTTTACCGACTCTTGATCAGAGCAGGGCATGCAGAAGAAAATAAGGAGAAGGTTGCTCGTTATATCAGTGGGTTGCGACCTAGCATCTAGGAGGAATTAAGTTTGGTAAGAATGACCAGCGTTGAAGAGGCATACCAGTTTTCCCTACAAGTTGAAGAGAAGTTGAATAAAAGGTTTGAAGGAAGACAAAGAGGGTGAGGTCAAGGAGGAAGGGGAAGTGGTAGATCATCTAGAGGCCGCAATGAAACCCAAAAGAAAAATGAAGATGTGGGTACTAGCAGGAACCAAAGGAATGAGGGTTTCAACCGCTCCCATGATCAAGACTTTGGAAATTAGAGAGGAAGAGGTAGAGGACATGGACAAGGAAGAGGAGGCTTCCATGGTACCTATTTCCATTGCAATGAAGAAGGTCATCGTGCCTTTGAATTCCCTCAACAACAAGGAAGGACAGATAGGAGAACTGAGGGCCAAGCTAGGGTTGCTCATGTGGATGAGGATGCAAAATCATCACATTCAGAGGATGCAAAAAGATGAGAGACCTTGGTAAATGAAAGAGTCCTACTAAGTGGTGAGATTGAACCAGGACAATGGAGGATTTTGTTCCGTACCAAATGCAAGTGTGAGGATAAATGTTGTGACGTGATCATTGATGGTGGTAGCACTGATAACTTGGTATCAGAAGAGATGGTCTCTAAGCTGAAGCTCAAGAGGGAGAAATATCCCCAGCCCTATCAGATTGCTTGGGTAAAAGATGATCATAAGGTCCTGGTAAGTGAACAATGTTTAGTAAAATTCAAAATTGGAAGTTACCATGATGAAGTTCTCTGTGATGTTATTTCGATGGATGTTTTCCATCTATTGTTGGGTAGACCATGGCAATTTGATAGACATGCAGTGCATGATGGACATGCAAACACATACTCTCTGACAAAGGATGGAGTTCGCCACAAATTGAAGCCCATGAAAAAGGAAGGTGAAAAGGTATGTAGCAGTGCTAGGATTTGTCTTGTTGATGGAAGGAAGTTTTTAGATGGCATGAGACATCAGCATATGTGCTATGCTTTGATTCCTAGGAAAGATAAAGAAGGTAGTAGTGAAATACCAGTTGAAGTTTCAGATTTACTAGGGGAGTTTGGAGATATTATCTCTGATAATGTTCTAGATGGATTGCCACCAGTAAGGCAAATCAGTTATCAGATAGATCTGATTCCAGGAGCTAGTTTTCCTAACAAGGCTGCTCACAGGATGACTCCTACTGAAACAGAGGAGCTAAATAGATAGGTTCAGGAGTTGTTGAGGAAGGGCTTGATTCGAGAGAGCCTGAGTCCATGTGCAGTACCTGCAGTACTCGCACCAAAGAAGGATGGAGAGTGGAGGATGTGTACAGATTCTCGAGCTATAAATAGGATCACCATCAAGTACCGGTTTCCTTTGCCAAGGATGGATGATATTATGGATTGCTTGAGTGGATCTCAGTACTTCACAAAGATAGATCTTAAGAGTGGTTATCACCAGATACGGAGTTGAGAAGGAGATGAGTGGAAAATAGCCTTCAAGACCAAGGAGGGTCTTTATGAGTGGTTAGTCATGCCCTTTAGATTGACGAACACCCCAAGCACCTTCATGCGGCTCATGAATGAGGTACTTAAGAAGTTCTTGGGAAAAATTTTTATTGTCTATTTAGATGATATTTTAATTTTTAGCAAGATTTTGGAAGAGCATTTACTGCATATTCGTAGTGTCCTTGAAAGGCTAAGGGAAGAGAAACTATTAATTAATCTGAAGAAGTGTAACTTTGCAAAAAGGGAGTTAGTCTATTTGGGGTTTGTTATATCACCTGAAGGTCTCAAAATGGATCCGGAGAAGGTAAAAGCCATCTTGGAATGGCCTACTCCAAGGTTTGCTATTGAGGTAAGATCATTTCATGGTATGGTTAGTTTTTACAGGAAGTTTATTAAGAATTTCAGTGGCATATGTGCACCCCTAACTGATACAATAAGAGGGGATAGAAAAGAGTTCAAATGGACTGTAGCAGCTGCAAGAAGTTTTGAATTGCTTAAGAAGAAGGTAACAGAACAACCTATGTTGGCACTTCCAAATTTTAGAAAGGTTTTCCAGGTGGATTGTGATGCCAGTGGCAGTGCTATTGGGGCTGTATTAAGCCAAGAAGGTAAGCCTATTGCATATTTTAGTGAAAAATTGAATGATGCAAAGAAGAAGTATTCTGTTTATGATCAAGAGTTCTATGCAATAGTTCAAGCCTTAAAGAAATGGAGGCATTATTTATTGCCAAAGGAATTTGTTTTGTATACTAATCATTAGGCATTACAGTACCTAAATAGCCAAGGTAAATTGAATCAGAGGCATATGAAGTGGGTAGAGTTCTTGCAAAGCTATACATTTGTGTTGAAGCATAGAAGTGGAAAATCTAACAGGGTTGCAGATGCACTAAGTAGGAGACAGTTATTGCTTACAATAATGCAGGTTGAAGTAGTTGGCTTTGATGAACTCAAGAATTTGTACCCCGAAGATCTTGATTTTGCTGAAGCATGGAAAGCCTGTAAAGAACTTGTTGCTGTAGATAGAACCAAGTGGTTAGACTATTTGATTCAAGATGACATGTTGTTCAAGGGTAGTCAATTTTGTATTCCAAGGAGTTCCATGAGGGAAAATTTGGTTAAGGAGAAACACAGTGGAGGGATGGCAGGACATTTTGGTCGAGATAAGACATTGCCATTCTTAGAGAAAATTATTTTTGGCCTCAAATTTCATAGGATGTGAAGAAGTTTGTACAGAGTTGCCAGGTTTGTGAACTTGCCAAGGGGTTTAGTCACAATACTGGCCTATATCAGCCATTTCCTATTCCATCAAGGCCATGGGAGGACATAAGTATGGATTTTGTTCTTGGATTGCCAAGGACACAACAGGGTAATGACTCAGTATTTGTGGTGGTTGATAGGTTCTCCAAAATGACACATTTTATTCCATGCCACAAAACTCATGATGCTCTCCATATTGCAGATTTGTTTTTCAAAGAGGTGTAAGACTACATGGTCTTCCAAGGAGTATAGTTTCTGACAGAGATACTAAATTTGTGGGGTATTTCTGGAGGACATTGTGGAAGAAGTTGAGAACAGACCTAAAATTCAGTTCCAAGCATCACCCACAGACTGATGGCCAAACAGAAGTGGTAAATAGAAGTTTGGGCAATTTGCTGAGATGTTTAGTTGGGGATAAGCCCAAGGGATGGGATTTGATTCTACCACAAGAAGAGTTTGCTTATAATAACTCTATAAATAGGAGTACTGGAAAATCACCATTCCAAATTGTATATGGGAATAGCCCAAGGACTGCACCAAAATTGAGGAAGATAGAACAAGGGGAAAGGACAAGTGCTGAAGCTGAGGAATTTGCGGAACATATCAGGCGTCTACATAAGGAGGTTCAAGCACACATTACCAAGATGAATCAAGAGTATAAAGCTAGGGCTGATCAAAGGAGAAGACATAAGGAATTCCAAGTAGGAGATTTAGTCATGGTGCACTTACAAAAAGAAAGATTCCCAGTCGGTACTTACAACAAGCTGAAAATGAAGAAATTTGGCCCTTGCAAAATTTTGAAGAAACATGACTCAGGAAATGCATATGAGGTGGAGCTGCCAGATGGTATTCACATTTCTCCCATTTTCAACATTGCAAATTTAACAGAGTATCATGATGATGGTGCAGATGAGGAGCTGGTGTTAGAGCCATGTCCAATTCCTGCTTCTAAGAAGGAGGAGACAGAAGACATTCTAGATCATCGTGTGGGTAGGAGTACCAGAAATAGGCAGTATGAAGAGTATTTGGTGAAGTGGAAAGGACGGCCGATTGAGGACTCAACTTGGATTTCAGTAGCCGAGGTTTCCCATTTGGGATTTCCTCTACCATCCATAAAGTGACAGGGTCACTTTTCAATCTACCCTGGGTGTCTGATGCAGGAGCATCCAGAGGTATAAGGGCAATCCTGTGTCACCCAAAAAAATGTACTTAGACTTAGTTTCTGTTTCATGTCTTTACATTTTTGGATACCCATTTGGGTCAAATAAAGGTTCCAACTCTCATAGTTCAACTATCAGTGTGCTAGAAAATCTCAAAAAAATAGGAGCATGCAATTTGGCCATCATTTTGGTGACCTAGAAAGTGTGAATTGGCCAGATGAATGTAATTGTGATTTAGAGAATTCCAGAAAAAGAATCAGGTCAAAAGGCCCCACGGTTTGAAAGTTATTGCTGTTTTTCAAGTTTTGGAGACCTCCTAAGAATGCTTCAAAGTTAGGTTAGGGGCATTAAATGACCTTGAAAAGGGCCAAAAAATGGGGGATGAGTGAAGCTGGTCCATAGGGCTATAGAGCGCTTCGAGAGCTTTTCGAAAATGTAAACGGTTCGTCAATCGGAGCTACGGTTCAAAAGTTATGCCTCCCAAAAGTTCGATTACTGTTTTTGGATTCTTCTAGATTTGCACCAACTTCTAACGCAGCTTCTGGAACCTTCTATTTGGTCGGTGGATGCCTACTAGCACTTTCTAGAATGTACTCCTAGTCCTTAACCCTCCGAGGTCTATTTAAGGAGATTTCTGGCATTGTAAAAGGCAGTTCGGAGTGGAGTTTGAGAGGAGGTATTGAAAGGAGAAATTATCTCCAGATTTATGCTATTGTAAGCCCTTAAGGCATGTCTTGAAGTTTATTTTCTCTGTACTGTTTGTACTATCTTATTTTCTCAGTTAATACAATTTCCCTTTTCTATTGTGTCCATTCTGTTCTTGGGTTGTGTCTCCATCAAAAACAACTTGAATGTCTAATAACTATAACAAGTTCAACTGATTGAAATATCAATTTTGGCTTCATTAATTGTAGGCATGTCTATTTTAATATTCTTTTGCTTTCCCTCTCTAACCAAATAGACGTTAACATGTAAAATATGTTGTGATTCTTACAATTCAAAAACTTAATTCGTTACTTTTTTTAAAGTAAAAATATACATATTTTGATTGGCCTTCATCTTTTAAAGACTTTTCTTGCACAAATGCATATTTTTTTGGAATGGTCTACTCCCTCTTTTTACAAGACTTCATTGGATTGTAATAACATATCTATGAGAGGAACAAGACAAACATAAGAAATTGACATTAATAATTGTCAAAGTAACATTATCCCACTTAAATGGTATTTTATATATTAAAAAATATAGAAGGAAAAATTGAACAATATATATTGAATAAATATGTTGATATGATGCATGATGACACAATAGAAAGGGGAAATTATATCGACATCAGATACTTGTTCCAGCTATGTGTTGGAGGAAGAGAAAAAAAATCTGTCAACAGTGGCTACTTCATTTTGTGAATCCATATTCACAAAATTTTTCCTACCGTGGGAGTCGGATGCAGGAGCATCATGCATCAGCAAAAAAATAAAATGTGAAAGATTTGTATGTTGGTTTTCTTGTCCCTATTGAGGTGGAAGCTTGTGGTGAAGATGAAAATGGTTCTATATCTTTCTTTTGACATCAAAGTGTGGGACACACTTTTCTATCTACCAAGGGAGTCTGATGCAGGAGCATCTTGCATGGAAAAATTAAATTATTAGGAAAAAAAAGAGAGGGAAAAAAAAAAAAAGAAAAAAAAAGAAAAAAAAAAATTGTGGAGGAGAGAGAAAGTGACGAAAATTAGAGGAGAAATAATAAAAAATAAAAAGGAGAAAAGAAAGGAAAAGGAGATTTCTATTTTCGAGGCGCATAGGTGGCGTAAAAAGAAAAATAGTAAAAATAGTTGTCATTCCATTAATCAAGGTGTATAGGTGGCAATTTAGAAATTTGTGGAAAGATCCTTAAATCATGTATTTAATATTTGTTGGGTGCTTAGTTGTATTTGGGTGGGAATTTAATATTTATTTAAAGGTAGTTGTATTTACCTTTTATCCCACATTGGTTATGTTTGTAATGTCTTGGGTTAGAAGTGCCTATTTAAGAAAGGCCTATTATCATTTGTAATCAAGTTCAAGAAATGGAAGCTCTTCTAATGGAAGTTGGAGAAATAGAAGCTCTTCAAGACAAGCTCTTCAAGTAGAAGTTCTTGTGTTGTAAGCTCTTTGTATGTAATCTCTTGTAATAGATTTCAAGTATTAATGGATGCTTTATGAAGCATTTTTGTCATCTCTCTCTATCTCCATATTGTTGCATTTTTGGTTGTGAGTTGGTACGGGTGGTGTGGCCCGTCATCATGATATAATGGCATTGCTTTAAGAAAAGCAACCAGACTAGTTTTCTACATTATCAGTAATGTGAAGCATTGTTTTCCAACACCAACAAATGGAGATTGAGATTGTAGATAAAAGAAGAATGTATGCTCCAAATCTATTTCGAAAACATGGAATGAACTTACTCATTACAAAATCTTAGAAGAACATCTTGAAGGTGACCAAGAGTAACAATCAAAGTATCATGGTATGGTGGTGGTGGTGTACTGTGCATTATGGAACATCATTCATATTTTGAGCCTTTCTTTTCTCAAAGAGATGAAATATCTTTTGAAGAGTGGTACAAAACAATGGTAGAAGAAAGTCTATAAGGGTATATTTCATAGTTACCAAGGATGAAAATAATAATAATGATGAGATTATTTGATCAAAATGTTACTGCACATGCAAAACATTATGATAGAACTTTTTACATCAATAGTACAATGGGATCATCTTATATATATAACACTATTGATGCAACCCTCGCACCCTTAAAAGGTGAAAGTGCTAGTTTAGGTAAAGGTTATATGGCATGTGTAAAAAATAACATTTTTTACTGATGATTTATTGTATGCTCCCATTAGTCCTAACTCCCCCACCCTTGTACTGTTGTCGGTGAAATGATATCTTCTTGAAAATACATATTGTAAACAATGTGGTAAACATGTGTTCTAAAATTGGCTCTTTAGTTTCTACCTATTCATGTGGTAAAACTTATCTTGTTGAAGCATCAGATTGATAAATATGGATTTTTTTTGCACTAACTGGTATAGTTTTTTGTTTTAGTAAAGATTTTTGGAAACAAAGTTTCTTTGTGAGCTTCATATTGTGTCTACTTCATAAAATATATGAACTTCAACATTTGTTTACAACATGTTTCAATATTTGGATTGTAGATTACTTTCTTTGAATGTTGCCATGGTGTGTTGGGTGTTGTACATTATCTTTGTGTAAATTTGGTCAAGTGAATCTTGGAAAACAATATATGTTGTAGCTTATTTAAGTTTGAATTTTTGAGTTACAAACTAGATTGTATGAATATGTTGTGTGTATCTTGCAATAAATTATCATTATATTGTGTTATTAAAACCCCATGGATGGTAGTGTGGGTTATAGCTATGAGGAGGTTGTATTTGGGATGTTTGGTTGATAATTTGAATATTGAAGCACACCTTCCTATTTCCTCTTCTTCTAACTACAATTCTTCTAATACTAAATTATATAAGGAAATTTAATATTGAGTTCACTTCTTGGGTGCTCTATTATTTGAGGTCAATTTTAAGTATTTTAAGTTGTACTAGGTTACATTTCTTGAATCCATATTTGGGTGTATATTTCTAGGTTTTAGTTTGGGTCATACATCTTCTCTATACTAGGATATGGCATTCTTCCATGATTTTGTATAAATGTATTAGGTCCTTAGGTTTTGCATCAAGTAATACAACCAAAGGTTTTCTTTGCCAAATTCTTTATTTCCAATATGATTCCCCAAACTAGGTACAACGTGTACTCATCTGCTACAATTAATAAAATGAATATACATTTTTATCAAAAAAAAATAGATATGAATATATTTCATATTATTATAACTTATTATTATTATTATTATAAATAGATTGATTATGACATGAATAATTATGATATTCATTTTCTCATCAAGAATATTTGTATAAATATTATACTTATATATTTAATGGATATTAATTAATTTATTTTAGTGCTAAGGTATTGACTACAAACTTTAGCTATAACTTCAAATTTTTCATTTTTTAGCAAAAACTTTATTGTACAAATATAGTTTTATCATTATCTCTTTTATTTACTTACTAAGAAAATTTTTTTTATGTATATTTGTAAGAGATTTAATATATTATTACAACTAAAACAAAAAATTTAAATCCAAATAATTATATAGCCATGTCACAATTTTGATATTATTCTGAGAATTCTACATCAATTATATAAAAAATTTAAGATTCAATATTATAACTACAATCTATAGAAAGTTAAACTTTAATATAAAAATCTTATGGCAAGAACATGGCACTTTCTTGTTCATGATATGAAACACTTCAAGGACGGTGCATAAAATGGGAAGGATACAAGTAATAAATGTAGTTCAAGAGCTTATGTAGCTTTAAATATTTCAACCTACATTATAGGGTTGCACACCTTATGATCCAAATGAGGATTTTTTTTCAATTTTGTTGAGCTTTTGGAAAAAGGAAATCATCTCATCTTCAACTCTTCTATCTTGGTAAATATATTGGTCCTAATTGGGAGAGCCCAATTTAATTTTTGTGTATAATTATTTGATCACAACAATATCCAAGCCTTAAATTCCAACTCTCATATTCTTGTATTCCTTCTTAAGCTTTATGTTGAGGTTAATGTAATCACTAAACATTTACATAAGTGAAGTTTCCATTTTGTAATTTCTTTCATTGTATTCCAATTTGTGTCATATTGTTATTTCTAGTGGGTTTGGTTCTATTTCTTTCATCCAAAACTATCAAATTACCCTACCACATCTTCCAAATATATTTGATGGTCCTACCAAGTCTCCCTCCCTCCCTCCTCCCTTGCTAACTTTTAGAGGTCAAGTATAAGTACCCAATGATTAAATAATTATAAACCATCATGAGACATCTCTCTTCTATGATATGTAAGAATAAATTATTTTTTTATTTTTTTAGTTTCTAGTAAAGCCAACTTTTTTAACAAATTATTATATTGGACTATTTTGAAGTCCCCTCATTTATAACACCCTTATTGATGATAAAAACAAATAATCTTATTGACTTCCATAAAGATGTTGGCAATATCAACACTAGACAACCAAACCAAGATGTCCAAGGAGTTCATAATTATATTCCTAATGGTTGAACATAGTCATTTTTTGGGAGTACACAATTGATAATGCTCAAAAAGTTTCCTTCCAATAGCATGGAAAACATACCACATTACTTGGAAAGCCTGAGATCTTTTAGGATGTTTGCAACTTCTAAAAAGTAGTTACATTCAAATCAAAGATTAATAACTACAAATATAGAGTAACTCTATCATCTTTAAAGACTCCATTACTTCCAATAAGAAAGTGAAATTTTACATCATTAATAAAAATTAGTTCGACCCAACTAGGGGATACAAACCACATATTGTTAGTTTAAGGATTGTCATCATGAAAATTACAACAATATGAAAATAAATTTTGCAAATAACCACCACCTCTAGCTAGATAGGTGCAACCTCTAATGAACATAAGTATCTTTATCATTTGGTAACTAAGAAGGAAGGCCTTGTAGCTCAAGACATGTTTTATTGAAGAAACTGACAAAAAAATATCCACTCCTTGAAATTCCTATTTTTATTCCTTCCATGAGCCCCATGCCATATGAGGAAGCATAATTTTCTACAACTTCAAAGAATGATAATGGAATAGATTCTTTCATAAAGTGACTATATTCTATGGCTTAAAAAAGGAAGACCAAATTTACTCTAAAGAGAGCTAGTATCTTACTTTAAACCTTATAAGAAATAATGAAAACAACAAAAAATTTGGGTTTATTATCCTCAACAAACTCATCTTTTAGGATAAGTAGAGCCTCTTTTAAATAATAAATTAACTATAAGGATCTAATTGTGCTACCTACTAGAAAAAATGATGAATTTTAAAACTAAGTTGCACATTGTACTTTCCCCTTTTGTCAAAAACTTATAAAATAGGTCAATTTACTTGCAAAGGTCAATAGTAAGAGACTTATTTATTCAAAGTCTCAAATAAAAATAAATATAATAATCTATAGTACCAATTCTAAGTTTTTATTATATACAATTGATAGGATATATGAGACAATACTGCTATTATGTTTGATTCAACACCTAAAGTATATGCAAGATGGGTTGGTCTATATATCAAAAAAAAGTGCAATTTAATAATGATAAGATTATCAATGTTGTCTCTAATAAGAATTATAACTAATAAGTAAGGATAATCTTAATATCAATATGTATTTTCGTTGAACAATATTTTCCTCCTCTATTATAACAATTAAAGATATGTAATGTTGATCTATAGTTATTTCTATTATAACAAAATAAAGTATGCTCCAAATTATGTATTCTTATCATATATATCAATGGATTATATATTTCTCTTGATATTTATTTATGAATGTGATTAAGTGTATGATGTTGCTTATAGTGATATGTTTTTGTTCTTGATATAATGATATCGATATACAAATATGATGTCATCACTTATAGAAATGAGATGCTATTTCTAATTTGACTTGATATGCTTGTAATAGTGGTAGATGATGTTTTATATTCAACTTGATGTCCGTGCCACATTAGATATATACACCAAGTTCTTGGCATTAGGGACTTTGTGTGTGTGTGTGTGTGTGTGTGCACGTGCACACACAAATATAATGCCCATTATAGTCATAGATTAATAATAATAATATATTATAGAAGTTATTTATCTAACCCTATGCATGGGGTCGAAAGACTTTACACTTTCTATGTTGATCCCACTATTATTATTGTTGGTCAATTCTTATAGGATTCAATTATCGCTTGGCATTAGCTAGGTTGGTCTCACTTTTAATCATATTTATTTTCCATTTAAGAATTACAAGTTAACATATGTTCATGGACTCCTTTTTAGGAATTTTAGTCAAATGTAGATTATTAATCTCACATACTAGCATTATAGAAATTTCATTACTTCTCAATCATGTTGGTTAGATTGAGACCATCAATCTCTTATGGCGGCATTATAGTGTTTATATTAATCTAAATGTGTTAGCCAAATAAGGATTACACTCATATGTAATAGATCAATCTTTCCTCCATAAGTGGTCATATCAATCCTTTCATAAAATATTAATCAACATTGATAAATGTAATAACATTTATGTATATCTTGAAAATTCAATAATTTTATGTGTGTGTGTGTGTGTGTATGTACATATACATGTATATATATTTTACATATATCCACATATATATGTATGAATATATGTAGATATATATATGTATACATGTATACATATGTATGTATATATGTATACATATATATATATATATATATATATATATATGTATATATATATATATATATGTATGTATGTATGTATGTATGTATATATATACATACATATACATACATACATACATATATATATATATATGTATGTATATATATATATATATATATACATACATATATACATATATATATGTGTGTGTGTGTGTGTGTGTGTGTGTGTGTGTGTGTGTGTGTGTGTGTGTGTATTTAGATATATATGTATATATACATATTTATAAACACACACACACACACATACAAAGACTTTTCACTTTTCATGTTGATCCCACTATTATTATTATTGGTCAATTCTTATGGGCTAAAATTATCTATAGGCACTAGCAAGTATGGTCTCACTTTTAATCCTATTTATCATCCCTTTTAGAATTACAAGTTAACATATGCTCCTCCTTTTCTAAATGTCTAGTGTAAACTACCTCCCTCATTCTCAATGTGTGGCTTCCCTAAATTATAGTTTAATGGGTCATGGGATGTGTCTAATGCCTTAGATTCACTCTAATAAACATTATCTCCCTTGTTATGACTTGCTAAAATTTAACTTAAGATGAGTTTTCTCACATCTTCTAGATAAATGAATTTAAAATATCATCTAATGGTGTTTTTTTAGTTTGCTACAAAATATTGTTTGTATAAAAGAATTCATTTATATAATTGACCTATTCTTAATAAATGTATATATTCTTATTTATAATTTTAATTATCTGTTTAGATTCACTATAATTATTTTTGTAATTTTGTCATTTTACCCTACAAGATGGTTAGACCATACTTTGATACCATAGTAATGTTCCTACTATTAGGGGTAAAGCCTACAAAAGAAATGTCAGAATAAAACAACAATAGTTTAACTATACTATTCTACCCTCCATATTAACCCCAAACTTAAAGACATCTCTAGATTGGGATCCCTAACCCTCTTAGTGATCTCCAAACTTCCAAATGATATAACATTGATTCTAGATCCATCATTAGTCATTTCACTATCTTCTTTGGAGTGCATCCACTAGGGTTCTTCTTGGATGAGATATCCTCTATCCAAGGTAAATCACATATGCATTTGTTGATATCAAAAGAATATTTTGGCACTTCAATCTGAGGTTTGTAGGTTAGATGAAGATTATATCAATATCACATATTGACATTATGGAGATGATGAAAATCTTAGGCATGTTAGTCAGATGGAGATTATTAATCTCACATACCAGTATTATAGAAATTTCATTAATTCTCAATCATGTTGGTTAGGTTGAGATCATCAATCTCTCATACCAACATTATATATATTAATCTAACTATGTTAGTCAAATGAGAATTACAATCATATCTAATATTAACATTATAGTAGTTAAGATCAAACTTTCATCCAGAAAAAATTATATCAACCCTTTCATAAAATATTAAGCAACATTGATAATGTAATAAAATTTATGTCTATCTTGGAAATTTAATAATTTTATTTGTCTATGTATTCGATTATAATGCCCATTATGATCATGGAATAATATTAATAATAATAACTTAACTTGATGCATGGGTTCCAAAGGCTTTACACTTTCCATGTTGATCCCACTATTACTATTGTTGGTCAATTCTTATGGGCTTAAATTATCTCTTGGCACTAGCAAGGACGGTCTCACTTTTAATCTTATTTATTGTCCTTTTAAGAATTACAAGTTAACATAGCTCCTCCTTTTCAAGCATGTTAGTTGAATAGAGATTATTAATCTCACATACAAGTATTATAGAAATTTCTTTAATTCTCAATTATGTTAGTTATATTGAGATCATCAATCTCACATACCAACATTATAGTGTTTATGATAATCTAAATGTGGTAGCTAAATGAGGATTGCACTCATATCTAGTATTAACACTATAGTATTTAAGATCAATCTTTCCTCCATAAGAGGTTATATCAATCCTTTCATAAAATATTAAGAAGCATTGATAAATTTAATAACAAATTTATGTCTATCTTGGAAATTCAATAATTTTATTTGTGTTAATGGATAGTATAATTGAATAGACACACACACATGTGTGTGTGTATTCAATTATAATATCTATTATAATCATTGAATAATAATAATAGATTATACCTTATTTACTTACCCAATGCATGGGGTCCAAAGACTTTACACTTTCCTTGCTAATCCCACTATTACTATTTTTGGTCAATTCTTATGGTCTTAAATTATCTCTTGGCACTAGCCAGGATCATCTCGCTTTTAATTCTATTTATTGTCCCTTTAAGAATGATAGGTTAACATGTGCTCCTCCTTTTTTACACATCCAATGAAAATTGGCTCCCTCATTTTTGATGTCTGGCTACCCTTTTATACTTTAATAAGTTGTGGGATGTGTCTATCAATGCTTAGACTTGTGCCCCTTTGATCATTCATTCACTATTAATCATGCCAAATTACATTGTTTAATATTAATATGTATTGATTAGTATTAATACTCATTATTTTCATAGATTTTTGGATTCGATTGTGCGTGTGCTTTCATATTTTATAGTATTACTACTATTAAATATACATATACATATACATATACATATACATACATACATACATACATACATACATACATACATACATATATACATATATATATATATATATATATATATATATATATATATATATATATATATATATATATATATATATATATATATATAATTTTGATTTCTGATTAATGTATTATATTAACATGATTTAAGATTATTAGTTAACTATTTGTAAGGATTATAATTATGCTATGTTTAGTCTATAATTGCATTCATTATAATAGATTATGTTGCACATATTGTTTCTTATCTTAATCTGCGATGATTGTGTTTAGAATTGTGTGTGTGTGTGTGTGTGTGTGTGTGTGTTGAATACATTTATTTTATTATACATAAATATAGGGTTATTATATCGATATATAAATATGATGGAATTTTGTAAAGTAATAAGATATTGTTTTTAATTTGACTTGATATGCTTGTAATAGTGGTAGGTGATGTTTTGTTTTCATCTTGATGTTTGTGTCACATTAGTGGTGCCTTCTTTAATATTGAACTTTAGATATATGCACCAAGTTCTTGACACTAGGTCAAATTCTCAAATTGAGCCATCCTTGAATAGGATATGAATTAAAGAGGTTAAAGATATAATGATGTTGGATTGATTGAGCTCGATATCCTTATAATTTTATAATTCCAAACGGACTACACCTCTTGAATGGTTATGAGACACAACTCTTGCAAATAAAGATTCTTCATTACATAAAAAAATTATTTGTTATATAAAGAATATCTCTTCATGCTAATCATTTATTATTATTATGCAAATTATGATGCACTTGTACAATTTTTTTTTTTTGACTTATAATAGAAATTGTATCTCTTCATGTTAATCATATTTGTTTAATATGAAAATTATAATGTATTAATATAGTTTTTTAATTGCTTAATTTCACTCTTCCTTTCATCATGCAGAAGGATCATTAGTTAATCATTTATTTGATTTTTACCATCATAATCATGTTTTAGAAAATATTTATCATGCCAATTACTATCTTACTAATAGTTTTGACTAATCATTGGATTACTCAACTTCTTCCTTAAGGTGATGCTAATACTAAAATAATGATATTATTTAGTCATTCTTGGATGAGCATTCTATCTTTATTGTCAAGTTTACACAGGTAACTAGTCTATGCAAGGCATATTATCCTATCAATAATTTGTATCTATATTCAATTTTTATATATGGAATGGTCTTGAATATAGAGTGATATATTATCCAAGCAATTTGATAAAATCTCTCTCTCTCTCTCTCTCTCTCTCTCTCTCTATTGGATATTAGTGAGAATTTGTTTTCATAAATGGGAAATATAGTAAATGTTAGTTTTTGGCCACCAATGATCTCATTGATTCATATTCTAAAATAATGATGTTATTTGACTTCTTGTAGATAAAGTATTCTTGATTTTGTTCTATGCAATTGTCACTTCATAGAAAATGCTCATAATGTCTTTGTTGTGACTTTCATATCATCTTCATGATTGTCATGATGATTTTTTTCTTTATCCTTGGCATATGATGATTTTTAAAATGAAGGTGTTGATGTACTATGATGGTCTATATCTTCATTTAACATCATGTTTCTCACTTGTTCTAATGATAATTTACATGTATCTTATGAACCCAAACCATCTACATGAATTCTCACTTGCTATGTAAACTATCTTCTAACTAATTAGAGGTTCTCAAGGTATGCCGACACTTGACCTCACATAAAACTTATTGTTATTGAATTATTAGGGAGGAGATGGGGACATTACAATCACCCCTCCTTTTAAATGTGTACCAACAAGCATTATTGAAACTTTCATTGGTTCAATTGATAATTGAAATAAAAATGTGTTCTTACATCTTTCTTACTATCAATTCCACAGCTATTGGTATATTATGGTCTTCTACATAGTTTACTAAACATTTATCAAAATAACCTTACGACATCATCCTTGAACCTCTTAATATATTTGACTGGTTTCATGATAATAGAGGGTTCCTTTGAATGAGGTTGGTTAGTCTCTTCATGGAGCTTCACATTTAGCTTTTGATATTGTATCTTATGATATGTTTTTTGACATTTCAAAGAGAACTTGGTGTTTCCAGAGGCATTATAGATTGAAAAGTTTTATCATGTAGTGCATTGAGGATTTACTTCTAGTCAGTCATCTCAAATTTAAAAGTCATGGATTTTGAGGTACTCTTGGGTGGATCTATCAATTCCTTCATCCATTATACGTCGAGTACCATGTTAATTTTTTCTAATCCTATTACATATAAATTATATTTTAATACATATCTTCCTATGCTAACTTCTATCCTTGGAGCTAGTTTATGTCATGCATGAGCATCCAAGGTGCAAGAGCAATCTTGCATTACACAAAAATATTCTCTAGTTTTTTAGAAAGGTCTATTTTGGGAAGCATTATTATTTTTGACAAGTTTACTACTTTTGGTAAATTTTTATTTGATCATTGTTTAACCTAGCTACTTCCCTAGAGGTTCATTTTAGATACATAAGCAAGTCGATAAAATTCCATGACAAGTTCAAGTCTGATTGTGAAGATATTAAATTTTCTATTTTGATGGGTGGTAAAAACCCTCTAAACATAGTTTTGAAGGCCTTTGAGACTCCTAAAGTGGGGTCAAAACTTTCCTATGGTATGATGATTTTCCATCTAAGTTTTAGAGAACTTTGAGAGGTTTTGCAAAAGTAGTTATAATAGAAAATTGTGTACACAATTAACAAGATATGACCTCTAAACATCGTGTTACTTTAGGAGAAAAAAAAAATCCCTTCAAATAGTCCAATGGGTGTTACAAAACATCTGGGTGAATATTCTCAACATATTCTGGTGTAGAGAAAAATAATATAAAGGTGGTTGGCCTTAGGAGGGTTAAAATTTTCATGACCTTCTAGGGAGTTGAACATCCTAATATAAAGAAGACAAATAGGGTGGTGCAAGAGCACTTGGGGTTATCAACCTAAGCCCTGATGAAATTTTGTCTTGTAAGTGGTCTTGGAAAAACCATTAATGAATAAGGACTAGAATAGGGTCCCAAGAGTGTTCTAGGAAGGTTATAATGCCTATATAGAAGTTTGGAGTTAGTTGTAGTTGAATTGCTCAGAATTGACCTTGTATATATAAAGTTGCAATCTTAAAGGAAAATTTGGAAAAATGACCAAAATGTGGATAAATATTTTCATATGTGTGATAGAAGAGTTCTAGGAGTCATTTGTAAGCAAACTACAAAAGTTGGTATCATAGAGATGACATTTAGGAGTCAACATAAAAAAGTTGTCAATGTTATGCATGACAACTTTGCAATGTTGTCATGACAACATTTTGCAAAATGTTGCTAATCAAAAGAATTGGTTGGATTTCAATTCCAATAGTTGGATCATGGCATTTTAAGGTATTTAAGGTAAACCACAACCAGAAATGGGGGTTGGATTAAGTTTTGTAAAAGTTTCTAGAGCTGGGCAATATAAAAAACTTGTGAGTTTACCATAGTAAGCTTTGAAATTTGAGAAATTGTGTGTTAATGGATTTATTTGATGAACTCAATTCATTTGTGTGTGGGATTAAGGTAGGAAGTTTTGATTTTTTTGGTTTTCTAAAACTCTTTCCTCTGTGATTGGTTCAATGTTCTACATAGAGTTCAATGAGAGAAAATGGCTCTAACATAAAATCCCATGGTTAGAATTATATAGCCATTTAGGATATTCAAGAGAGTTATATACATAGTGTAAATATGTATTATAGATTCATGACATGCAAGTTTTATAAATTTAAGATCAAGCCCTAGGCAAGACTTAGTGTGTCTGGCTAGGTAGCTTGACCTTTGCAAAGAATGGATGGAGGGTCTAATGGATTGAATATATCAATCCTATTTTATAAAGATATAGAAGAAGGTATGAAGATGCAATTTTCATGAGAGGAAGGCATCAAAAGGCCATTTTTGTCTATTTTGAAACAAATAAAACTCTATCAGTATAAAAGACTAGAAACCCTTGTTTTTAGGACTGATTATAGGAATGAGATGTATTGACAACTAAGTGACCAAAGACCTTGAAAATATTCAAGACCTTTGAAAACGGTATTTGGAATAGTGATTAGATTTGGGACTTTTTTATCAAGTTTCAAATTTAATGGTCAAAAATTCAATTAGGAGGCCTAATGTGACCTAAAAGGCTACTAATTCTAGATTGAAGAGATTGATTGGGAGAGTATGCAAAGTGAGAAAAAATAAACTCAAAACCTGTTGAATAGAGTCAGTTAGAGACCTTTCCATCCAAGTTGATGATCAAAAAA
This sequence comes from Cupressus sempervirens, assembly GCA_028749045.1. Lineage (NCBI taxonomy): Eukaryota > Viridiplantae > Streptophyta > Pinopsida > Cupressales > Cupressaceae > Cupressus > Cupressus sempervirens. The sequence goes on from CM053785.1 coordinate 501,690,093, forward strand.
GTTGTGACATGTTGAGAAGAGGACTTAGTCAGTTGAGTCCTAAGGAGGAAGAAGAGTGAATTAGGTTGAACAAAAAGGTAGAGAGTGATCTTTAGGGGAATAAGATTGAGAAGGGGAGTCCTCTTGGTAGGGTCAAAGGAAGAAACCTAGTAAGGTCAAGAGAAAGGCCTAAAGGATTCCTGGAGAGAAGTAGGGCTAAAAATTGAAAGATCCTCCCTATCAAATTGGTATTAGATCTCAAGTTGGATTTGAGCTAGGTGTATGTTAGAATCAGTGGCTGAGACAACTGTGGTCACTAATGTGAAATTGGCTAGAGAAATATCAAAAAAAAGGGAGAGAAATAGACTTCGAGTAGAAGCCCTAGAAGCTATTAAAAAAACTAAATGAAGTGGCAAAGAACACTGATAAAGTGAAGGAAAATTTGGAAGGTAGTGCAAATAAAGCTAAGGTAGTAAATGAAGAGGATGTGATTCATTAACCTGACCCACCTCTACAAGATAAACTATTTTTTAGGCCATCAAAGATTTGGATGGAAAAGCTCTTAAAGGGATACTCTATTCAATGGACGGTAGATCCTAAGCTAGTGATGCAGTGGATAAGGCATGTAAAATCACTTTGAGTGTGAAGGGGATGTTGCAACATATACAAAGGATTTTCATAAGCTATGCGTCAGGTCCAAGGTCCAAGAAGATAAAAGTGTCAAGATGGCTAGGTATTTTAATGGACTTAGATGGAGTATCCAAGAAGAGATTAGTCTCTTGACTCTAACTATTTTTCATAAATGTTTTTAACTAGCTCTCGAGGTGGAAAAGAAGAGTGGAAAGGAGCAAGACACCAGTATAAGAGGTTGAGGGAGAGGAAGAGACTCAATAAGGAGTCATAGAGGTGGTTTTGGTGGCAAAAGATATGAGACTAGGAATTAAGGAGAGTCTAAATTAAGTGATCAAAGTAGTGAATCAAGAAGAAAAGGTAGTTATAGAAGGGGTAGAGGCTTTAATAGTAGGGGAAGAGGTAGATCTAGAGATTTTGTTAGAGGTTCACACTTAGCCAATATGTAGTATTACAATTGTGGTCAACTAGGCCATTCTGCCTATAGGTGCCCTAATAAGGCCCTATCTTCATAAGGTGAAAAGAAGGTGGCATATGCTCAAGAATATGGTAGTAGTACACAACCTCCTAAAGTAAATCTTGACTCAAAAAGTGTGGAGAACCTCATGTTTAGAAGAGTTTTACTCGAGGAACCCATTAAGGAGGAATCTAAGCAAAGTAGGACACTATTTAGGTTAAAGTGCAAGATACTTGGAAAGGTGTGTAAGGTCAACATTGACTCTAACTCTATAGAAAACATAGTATTGGAAGTCTAATGGGAAAGTGGTGTAGGAGTACGCAAATGATAGTAAGTTTGATGATGAAATGAAGACAATATATAGTATTATTAATGCATAAGTTTATTGTGATAGGAAGTTTGGTGGTGATAGGAAAACAACATGCAATATGAGTAAAATACAAAAGTTTATTGATAGGAAATCTGACAAAAAAGGAGGGTGGCATATTAAAATACATAAGTTTATTATAAAATTATAATGATACCCATTTCTCATTGTAACAAATGGAATATGAAGAGTTAGGTAACTAAAATAAGAAGTTTCATTTGTAACTTCTTGTGAACAATATATAATGGGTTGGAGTTTTCAAAAAGTGGGACACCAAAGACTAGTTAAAAATGCAATTTTATCAGTTTTCTCTAGCTGTCGACAACCATATCTTTTATGTAATTTTGTTTGGTTTTCAATAAAGTTTTTCATAGTTTAGTTTCATATTACTTCTATTTCTTGGTGTTATTTTTTTTAAAAGGTAAATTTGTAGTCTTTGTTATTAAGTTATGTAACCTATTCAATCATGTATGGAAATATTTCAGAATATGTATTGATATCTATATTTAGGTTTTTGATTCAGAGTTGTTTACATTGGAGTTCATATGATTTGGATTTGAGTTTAAAATATATTAACAAACAATAATAGATTTTTTATAGAATGGTTGCATCTTCCTATCATTTTAGGACATAACCATGTTACTATAGATTTTCAAAAGAATATATGTTTACTTTGAGTTTTCTTCTATTCTAAATTTTTATGATGAATTTGGAAAGGAACATTTGTGGATATGTTAAAATGTGCAGAATTTGAGCAAAGAACTCATTTTCAATCTTATTGTGTTGTAGAGAAATATCCATTATTGAGTCCCTTGAGTGTTTAATTCCTTAAGGAGAGTTCCATTTTTTTATCCCTTTGCATCATAAAGTTTGATACTAAGAGGGGGGTGAATCAGGATCTATAAAACTTTTACTCGTTCAAACAAATATCAAATCTGATAACTTCATCTCTAATCGTTATCTCAAAAATATTGTAAATTACATAAAAATTTATTGTTATGATGTATTAGATCTAAAAAATAATCACATCCATGAAAAACGTAAGTAAATGATCAACACACAACACAGGTTTTGGTTATCTAGAAACCTTCCAAGGTGAAGGTAAAACTGGGGTGGGGATGACACCCAAAAATATTCACTATTGCAGCACTAAAGTTTTCCTATTAGGGCTACAAATTGTTATCACTTCTAATGACCTACCATGTGAGAGGTCTTCCTTGTTATGATCTCACAAGCCTTTTACAGTCTACCTTGATTAAAGGATTTAAAATTGACAACTAAGTAAGAACTCTATTAAGAGATTAGAACCAATTTGTTAAGAGATTTACCCTAATTACACTTGCTAAAATGTATCAGCACATGATCCTTCAATTTGCACTTTAAATGCTGATAGCATATCTCCTCTTTACAATCTTTGATCTAATCTCTAATATGATATATCTATATTCTTTCCTTAATTTCTCTACTTGCTCACTCTACCTGGTTCACCTTAAAAAATTTCCTCTAGCATACAAACTTGTAACCTCTCTCACACACATTTGAAATTAGGGTTTGGATCCTCTTCTTGTAACAGACTATAGAAGTTTCTGGATCAAAATCAATGATCTAGATCCATTTGTTTTTTTGCTTAGTCCTTCCATTTTTCTAATTGGCTAATCACCTTGCATAGGTATTAATGATACTTAACCAAACACATAAGAACCTCCATGATTTACTCCTTGATCATTAAAACATGCATTTAAGTCAAAAAAATGGTTTACTTAAATGTTTGTGTCATTACAAACAAATATATCACAACTAGTTTACTTAGAGCTTGAACATTTTGATGCTTGCTCATGTCAAATGTTCATGTGATGTCACTTGGTCTCTATCTTCTTGGCTTATATTGTGTGACTTGATATCTATACACTTGGGATAAACTATATTCTAAATGACTTGGTATGTACTAGAGTACTTGGCAACCATAGACTTTCTTGGCAATAGTAACTACTTGACTTAAATTGAATTAAATGCAAGTCTTATGTATGTTTCTCGGCCTTAGTAGGATGGCTTGGTCATAGTGATGACAAAATAATCCTACCTTGTGAATAACTAAGTGTTTGAAACTAATAGACAACATGCCTTAGAGATTAATAGTCTCCCCCTTTGACATTAATATGAAAAATACATTTTCATGATCAAAATTTGTTCAATACAAAATTCAAATACAAGTACTCCTCTTAGAATATAATCCATACCTTACTTAGTATGTACTATACAGATCCTGACTCTGCCACCTGGTATATACATGGAGAACTTAAAAATTTCAAAAGATTATTCATTCTTTGTCTGATCCTTTATTCATCTGATCATGTCCATTATCCCTCATTATCTAATCATGTCAACTATCTCCCTTATTTTTGTCACTCAAAGTTGTTGGGGTGGAGTAGTGGTAATACCATACTTGTCCAAAAATGGCTTATGAATCTATACTATTGTGGCTAGTGCATGATCCCAACTCATCTTTAAAGACTCCAAAATTTGAATCTTTATTTCTAGTGTACTAGCTAAATCCACCAAACTATCAGTAGTAGATAGATTTGGATCTCTTTGTACTACCTCATTTGTTGATTTATTCTCTCTCTGCATAACCTCTAGGTGAAGTGTCAATATTGTTTGAATAGAGATGAGATTAGCCCTTATTCTTCCATCTTTAGCCATCAACTCAACTAACCTAGCTTGAGCACTTATTAATTTATTAAAATGAAATGAACTTAAACTTGCATCATGTTCAAAGAATGTCCTATTGACCTTAAATCTTCATGTAGTCTATCTCTGAGATCTTGATTTTCTTGTCTAAATAATGTAGCATCAAATAAATTTTTGTGCAAAGAATGAATATGCTTGAAAATTTCCTCTATATTATTTACAAGGTTTGATAAATGTAATTGCCTTATTACAATTGCAGTGGAGACATTTTCTGTCACTTTCTTCTCAAACCTTTTGGCTGACCACTGCATCAACTTCTCATTTGAATCAACATCAATATTATTTACCTTCTCCATAATAAATGAACTAGTTGAGAAATAATAGGGGCATTCTCATCAAGGTTTTCAAAATCAAATGCTTCTACAAAAATGGCCTTGATCTCATGTAGTACTAAAAAAATTTGTTTCTCCCTTATCATCTATTTCATGTCTACTATTCCTTGCCAACAAGTCTTGCAAGGTTATCATATGCTCATAATTTAAGTTTTTATTGTCCCACTTTGGAACAATAATAAGTACATCCAATATCACTGGCTTTCTAGGTGATAGACTCTTCTTCTTATGTATCTTCTTCTTTGACATAGGGGTGTTGGAGCTCAACAATGCTAATTACAAAGTGTGTGTGGAGATATCCACACTCAATCCATTAGGCTCTTTAGCTCTACTTGTGTCTATGCTCACTAAAACTAACTCCTATTGAGTAGTAATCACCTTCTTCTCAAGTGTGGCATCTCTCTTAACTTCAATCTATGTAGGGGTCTCTACACTTGATCTTTCAACTATTATTGTAGTGATCTCTACCTCTTTTGGCTATTCTCTCTGCTCCTCAGTCCTTGTAGTTTCATTTTTTGTAATTAGTTGTACAGTCTCCCTATCTCCCTCAATCTAAGGTCCTGAGATGATTGACATTTCATTTCTTGTAGTAGATTTATCTACTTGTGTATTCTCTCTCTCTCTCTCTCTCTCTCTCTCTCTCTCTCTCTCTCTCTCTCTCTCTCTCTCTCTCTCTCACTTTCTCTCTCTCACTCCTTATTCTTTTCTTTTGTTATCCCACTCTATTTGTAATGCCCTGCCAAGGGATCCAAAGAATTAACCTAGAATTTTGCTAAGTTTGGTAGCATTTTTTTTTTTAAACATGAAAGTAAATACCACATATAACTTATACACAATAATGGAAGCAATAGCAATAACCATCTAAAAGTGAACACAAACATAACATATTACATTCTTTAAGGATCCCTTAACGTTGAATTACATCTAAATCAACTAACATTATTGAATCCATCTAATAAAACAACCACATGAAATAATAATGATAAGTACAGTGTTTATACATTACATTTCTAAATGCTCAATCATCCATTGTACATGTCATAGGGTATGAAAAGCTTAAAAGAATATTCATATGTGAAATAAGGTACATCATCCTAATCTAGTCCATGATACATCAAAGTAAAGATAATCATATGATACACATGATACATCATCATAGAAGATATATACATCCATCACAAAGATCAAACATAATAAACTAAGTGCACAGTTCCTCCCAACCGTAAATAGCATCATTAGACCATCGTGGGTCCTAGCCATCCCTCCGTGCTTAACATTCCAAATCACCAAGGAGATCATCGATGTTAACATAGTATTAATGTCACTACTAACATATACTATATCATATGGAGAAATTAATCTAACATGCAAATATAAGCATAAGATAACATCATCTAACATATGCTAATCATCAGTGAAAGGATACATATCCACCATCATGAAGAACACATCAGCCATGATGTCTCAATGGATCTCAAATGATAAGAGTGGAAAAACACTACCGCCTGACCGCATGGTACCTAAGTGGTCCACTCCCACCGTGCTGAGGAGATAATCTCAAGTCCCAAACAGGCTATCAAAATCACATAGCATAAGAATACTCTCTAAGTCTCGAAATCCTAGAAGTATACTAACTCAAAGGTTCCATCACATAAAATCAACATCTAATTCCCAGAGGCACACAATGACATGTAGGAATCTACTATGCAAGCGGGAAAGTGTCATCATATACATCATGTAGAAGTTACCTTGGTAGTTAGCTAAACTCCATGGGTCTCTACTGATCCTCATGCGACCACTAGTATCCTCTCATACTGACAAGGCATATTATGGAATGCAAGGTCGCAACCATGCGTTCTCTCTACTCCCATCCTAGTCTATACAAGCACTCGAGGCATGGGCAAGAACAAAAACAATTTTTTTTTTAGGTTCATTTAGTTAGTATTAGGTGTGAATGTTTTCACTTATTAAACAACTTACAATGAGTTACCCTGGCAGCCTCTTAGGGCCCCAGCCCCCATTGCAAGCCACTTCTCGACACTACAAGTAGATAACCTACCCTAAGCTCATGGAATCATAAATCACCCCAGTCCTATACAAGCGACTGGAAAGAAAAAGTCAAAAGATAATTTATAATAAGAAAATCAATATCCACAATAAATGCATCAAATCTCCATGAGCATCTGAAAAGCATCCATAGAAAATCATGACCACAACAGCTCTCTATTGGCAACTAAAGCATCACTGATAATCAAAAGTAACCATTGGTTCTCAATAACCAAAATATATTTCAAATCATACTGATTGAAGACTCTAAAATGGTTGAGTCAAAACGTGTCACAACATGACATCATAAATCAACATTTCAGTCCCATCATGGCGAGTAGAAAATATCCCAAGGATAACTGATCGATGACTCAAAAATGATTAGTTCAAGTGTCTCATATATAAGAATAACATTCAATAAATACAAGCATTTCATAGAGCATTCCATCACATAACCATGGTTGGGTTTATAAAGATTGAAAATAAGACATCATCATGACATCACAATCATAACCCGCAAGCCTCTGGTAGATTTCCTATAACTGGTCAACACTAGTTAACCCAAAACCCAAAACAAAAGCATAAAGAAATATACAATGCAAGCACATGTTTTGGTTTTGCTAAAATTACATACTTGATTTAAATGTGGAGGTTTCAGTTTTCATTTCAAGTTTTAGATAATGAATGGAGAATCACTTGTACGTTTTTCCCATCCCATGTATTTGTTAAAAATTTTCTCTCCCAAAACCATTAGATTCAATTTTCTAATTATATTGTTTATGTAAACGTTGTCCAAGTTGACTCGTATCGAGTTTTAGTAATTGCATAATTCAAGTCTTCGGTTTATAACACATTCTAATTATTAACCTTAATTAAACTAAGTTTAATTAAGTTAACTTATTAATATCTTTCTTTTTAAATAATGATTGACAACTATCATTGATATTTTAAAACCTTTATCTTTTAAAAGAATGACCCATTAATTCAATCTCTTAAATATAATAATTATTCATAACTAATAAAATATATGTATACACATATACTTATATACATACATACATACATACATACATACATACATACATACATACATATATATATATATATATATATATATATATATATATATACATACATAAATATATATATATACATACATAAATATATATATATATATATATATATACATAAATCAATAAATAAATAAATAAATATATTTATGTATGTATATATATATAAGTATATATATATATATAAACACTAACAATGTTTTAATGAGAAACGAATTACAAAAATTGAATTGCAAACTACGTCCAAATGATGCCATAGTTGTTACCATATATAATATCTGCCATCAATTAAATGGTGCCATGTGGGCCTACTGTCGCAGGCCTGTGACAATGGTCACAGAGCCTATGGTAGCAGTGTCGTTGGCCACTGTCGTAGGTACAGAGGTGGGGGTATGGGCTCGACCCTCCCTGCCCACATATAATATGCGAATTATTTTTTTCTTTATAAAAATTTATAACATTTTATAAAAAACATAAATTGCGATGTGATTAACATTCGGTTCTCCAATAAAATATATATGTATATATGTGTATATATATACATGCAGAGATTAATTAAGCATATATATATATATATATATATATATATATATATATATATATATATATATATATATATATATATAATAAGAACATCAATATCCACAATAAATGCATCAAATCTCCATGAGTATCTGAAAAGCATCCATAGAAAATCATGACCACAATAGCTCTCTATTGGCAACTGAATCATCACTGATAATCAAAAGTAGCCATTGGTTCTCAATAACCAAAATATATTTCAAATCATACTGATCGAAGACTCCAAAATGGTTGAGTCAAAACGTGTCACAACATGACATCGTAAATCAACATTTCAGTCCCATCATGGCGAGTAGAAAATATCCCAAGGATAACTGATCGATGACTCAAAAATGATTAGGTCAAGTGTCTCATATATAAGAATAACATTCAATAAATACAAGCATTTCATAGAGCATTCCATCACATAACCATGGTTGGGTTTATAAAGATCGAAAATAAGACATCATCATGACATCACAATCATAACCCCCAAGCCTCTGGTAGACGTCCTATAATTGGTCAACACTAGTTAACCAAAAACCCAAAACAGAAGCATAAAGAAATACACAATGCAAGCACATGTTTTGGTTTTGCTAAAATTACATACTTGATTTAAATGTGGAGATTTCAGTTTTCATTTCAAGTTTTAGATAATGAATGGAGAATCACTTGTACGTTTTTCCCATCCCATGTATTTGTTAAAAAGTTTCTCTCCCAAAACCATTAGATTCAATTTTCTAATTATATTGTTTATGTAAACATTGTCCAAGTTGACTCCTATCGAGTTCCAGTAATTGCATAATTCAAGTCTTCGGTTTATAACACATTCTAATGATTAACCTTAATTAAACTAAGTTTAATTAAGTTAACTTATTAATATCTTTCTTTTTAAATAATAATTGACAACTATCATTGGTATTTTAAAACCTTTATCTTTTAAAAGAATGACCCATTAATTCAATCTCTTAAATATAATAATTACTCATAACTAATAAAACATATGTATACATATATACTTATATACATATATATACATACATAAATAAATAAATAAATAAATAAATAAATAAATAAATATATATATATATATATATATATATATATATATATAACAATGTTTTAATGAGAAACAAATTACAAAAATTGAATTGCGAACCACATCCAAACGACGCCATAGCCGTTACCATATATAATATCCGCCATCAATTAAATGGTGCCATGCGGGCCTTCTGTCGCAGGCCTGCGACAGTGGTCGTAGAGCCTACGGCAGCAGTGATGCCGGCCACTACCGTAGGTACAGAGGTGGGGGTACAGACTCGGCCCTCCCCGCCCACATATAATATGCGAATCATTTTTTTCTTTATAAAAATTTATAATGTTTTATAAAAAACGTAAATCGCAATGCGATTAACATTTGGTTCTCCAATAAAATATATATGTATATATATATATACATGTAGAGATTAATTAAGCATTATATATATATATATGTAGATCTAAATTAGCATATTCATATAAATACAATTTTCTAAAGGTTTTCAATTTAATGAAATCCATAAAAATATTTGTTCTCCAAATTTACTCAATAAATTTTCTAATTGATTTAAAACCCTAGCCCTGTGTTCTCTTCAGATCTATGCATATAAAGTTTTCTCAAATAATTTTTAACTACCCATATTGAGAATACATACAATTAAAATAGGAAAAACCCTCAGAAAATATATGGAAGACACGAAGAAAATAGGAAGTGCAAGATGCGGAAGTAGCATAAGCAAAATCACAAGAGTCTACCTAGATTCTAATGCTAATCCACTTTTCCTCAGAAAACCTGCAGAGCAAGCTCCTCCCTTCTCCAAAGTTCCCAAGTCCTCGAATGCTCCAAAACGCTCTTCCACGCTATGTCTAAGCTTCTAGAAATGCCTGAATATAAAGGCCTCTCAAGAAGCACCTAGAATGTCTCTAGAAACAACTAGAAGGTGTAGACAACTAAGCATGAGTCTATTCCAACCTTCTAGATGAGTCATAAGGTTGTAGACACCATGTGCTTAATTGGTGCACTATCCCCCGTGTTGTTGACATATGAGAAATAAAAAGGTGCATTTACTCCTAGGCAAGCTTATAACTTTTATTTTAATTTTTATAACTTCTATTTAAATTTTTATAAATTTCATTATTATTATTTTATAATTATTATTAATTTTAATTTATAATTTTTTTATTTAATTCTTTTTCTCAATTAATTCTCATTTAATTAATTATAGTCAAAATATTAAAAATTATGATATTATATTAATTTTCTCCAAATAATTAATTTATTAATTAAATCTATTTATTAAGACTTAATTAATAGAAAATTCACCATAGACCTCCAAGATAAAATATGAAAACCCATTATTAAAAAATTCATACAAAATCAGTCAAAAGGTTTAAAAATCATGAAATATGTCATCCGACACATTCAGAAGGTAAAATATCTAGATACTTGTCCTACCTCACTAGGACAAATGGTTTTAAGGGTTTGGGATTTGGACTTGAGAATTTATCTGCCTTCTCTTATCATTGAGATAGTGTAATAGGGTACGCTCATCCTAGCAATTCAGGGAAGTCGATACTCGGTACTTGCAACCTGCATAAAAACCATGCATGTACATACAGTATATATAATGCTAAGCTAAACATGCAATGGTAGGAAGTGGTGCATTGTGTAGATCCCGACTAGCAGGTGACTACGACTCCCTTCCTTAACCATATCAGAAATGCCATACAATAAGAACAAACATGCACACCATACACATGCAAGTATGGGGTAAGTATCATAATAAAACACATGAGATAATAAACCATCTAACTAATCATCATCAATAACTGAAAGCAATGTAATGATCATCATGCATACATGAAATGTAAAGTCTAAATGATCTCATCATATATCAACTGAATCCATAACATAATGTCTGATAGTCTCAAAACAATACCACTAATCCATCAACATAAAACTAGTCTAACATAGTCTGATAACAATAGCAACAATGTCCAGAAAGATGTGAACGAGGGCAGGCACTACACTATTGCTCAAAAATTGCAACCTATGCCTCATTTGACATTTACACACTTGATTCAAAAATAATGTTAGATGTGTCTATTAAGCTCAACATTACCCATTGAGGTGCTTGTTGATCACCAATGTTTCGATATTCCTTTATCTGCACAATTATAGGATTGGTGTCCATCAAAGTGTCTTTGATAGGTTTAGAAGCTTGTTCCTCTTTTCTTGGCTCAATAGACACTAACTTATTAGACTTTGTAGCCACATTGGACAATGTATTATCAAGGGTTTCATCCTCAATGGTGACTATTTCTACTTTCTTTACAATCTCTTCTTCCATCTTTTGAATTGTTTCCACTAATTTCTTGACATCAGTGTAGATATCTTATGTTTTTTCTAGTTCAACTCTTTCATCTTCCTTTTATTCTTCCTCTACTCTTGTAGGCATCAATCCAAAAAAACTCTTCCAAACTAACTTACTCTCTTGTACAACATCCTCAATTTTGGTTATGAGAATTTTTTATGCCTTTTTCTTTGGCACAAATTAATTCACATAATCTTTCATTGCTATTTCCATATGATGCTTCCCTAAATCTAGCATAACTTGGGCTAATGTAGCCTCTCTCATTTTATTTTTAGTAGTCAATGCCCATTTCCATTTTGTATCAATCTTATTGTACAACTCTTATATAAATTATTTACCTAACTCTATTAGTGTATGCTTAACATTCACCATCATATCTACAATAGCCTGCTCAACTTTCTCTTTATCAACTTTATCTAAATTTTTATATTTTACATGCTTAAAACTTGTTAATCTAGCTCAATTCCTTATATTTTCACATATCTTGTCAATGTCTTGAGATTCTCTCCTTTGTATAATTTGAAACTGACTCAAGTCATTAGACTTAGTCCTTTCACCCTCATCATCTTCCTCATTAGGTTTGATAACCAATTTTCTCCTAGGCCTCTTCTTCTCCTAGCCTTGCTCGGCCTTTGATGTTCTCTTCTTTGGACTTTTTCCCTTCACTAGCCTTGTGATCTTTACTAATCCCTTCCTTGTTGTCTCAGTAGCTATAGGGGTTGTTTCCTTGGATCCTTTTCTAGTGACTCTTCTTACTGTGGAAGTGGTTGGGGTTGCCAATTTCTTTAAGCTCATTTTCACCTAAGGATCAACTACTACAAAAATTTTGTCTTTAGTTTCTTGGGGCTTAGCAACAACAAGCTCTTTGCCTTTAACTTCATCTTCTTCATCATCACCACCTTTACTTCTATGGTTTTCTCCTTTTCCTTATGTGTTCTGTAGTGGTGACTCTCCAAGCTTGCCTTCCAAGTCTTGGATCATTTTCTTTTCTTTGTTGTCCAACTTAGGGACTTTTTTCTGCATCATCATCTTAATCTTGGTAGTCTCATATGTGTCCAATTTCTCAACATTCTTGTCAATTTCTTATGCCAACAATGTTGTAATAACAACTGACACTTCATCTACATTCACTTCATAGTACATAGGCTTTAAGCATGCCACTCTTGGTATTACTGTATGAATATATGTGTAATCTGTATCAACAAAAATATATATGTGATCCTAGTAATGATTAATAAGTGACTTAGGTATCCTTCACCTATTCTTCATCTTTCTCTTAACATCTTTAAAATAACCATCTATAATGGTTTCAAAATTTTCACTTGTTTGCTCAATAAACTTATTTATTTGCTCAATAATAGTCCTTGACTTATACCAAACTAAATCTCCAACTATGGGAAAATATTTTTGCACATAAAAAAATATATAGGTGATAAGAGAACCAAACTTTCACAATATTTTTTTAGCCTTCCTTATGCTCCATGGTTCTCTACAAGCCATGTCCCTTGTAGCTTGGCCAAGTCATAGTTATTGTCCTTCTTAACCAATTTATAACCCATTTCAACAACTACACATGACATACTATATAGTTCACTCAATTGATATAACTTGTGTGCAATCATATAAAATGCAAACTCAATCATTGGATCCTTAATTGAGTTGATTGACATACCTAAGCCATTCTAGTTTTCCTTTGTGAGATCTTCAATCACATCCCTCACCTAACAATGAACAGTCTTCACTTGGCCTAAAATAGGGTAACCAATCACATGATGTATCATGGACTTTGTAATATTAACTAGTGTATTCTCCAACCATAACTTCATATCATGTATCCTACTTAAAAAAATATTAATACATTCAACCTTAAACACTTTGGGAATACTAGGGAATGATTTAACCCTTTCTCATCCACAAATTTATTTCATCCTTCAGTACCCCATTCTTGCACAACCTATCGCATACATTCCTCAATTCAAAATCACCTGTCTCACCAATTTTGCACATGTAGCATGACCTTACATTGTGCACCATGATCAAATTGGAAGGAAATCTAGATAATGCTCCTAAAGACTCTCTTGTCAATGCAATCTTAAGATATGCCTTGAATTTTAGAGGAGGGCATGCATCATTACAAACAATTTGAGAAGTATTGCCCTTCAATGCTGCTCTCTTCTCACTTACAAATGCAGATGATGTCATTTCATAAACTAGGGTTTCAAACCTTTAAACAACATAAAAAATTTAAAATCTCGGTTCAAACAATTTTGAAAACTTAAACTTTTGGCCAACGACATGCACTGGAATATTTTTGTAACTCACACAAATATCTCCTTGAAGTCATCTAGTTATTTGCTCTAAGAATTTGATAGCTTGGTGAGTTAAGATGAACTCAAAAAGTGACTATAAACCTTCAAATGATTGAAATGATATTCCATTTAGTGCTTAGTACCCTAGGTAGGTAAGCATAAAGTGCATGACAGTTATCTTGGCTTTCTCTATAAAACTCCCTACACATACCTGCTACCATACTCATTGAGTACCATGACTCAGCCCATATTGACATACCAAATAGAGTTTTGGTCATTAGTAAATTTTTAACTCAACACTTCAGTTCAACCATTAACATTTGTCCTTATGAATCTTCACTCATGCTAATGTGTACTTCAATACATTTTATGCTAGGAACTAGTGTAAGATTTAGCAATTTGAGATACATTTCCATACATACCTTCGTTACTTAGTTTGAGGTAGTGTGATCACCTTATTCATTGGATTGGGTGATCTTGACATCATTATCTACACTTTTGCTACCTTCCTCCTTCTTTCTCCATGTCTGATTCATATGGTTTCTCACTTCTTCATCATTCACAACTTATTTTCCTTGTTCTATTCATTTAGATGTTGGTGCCTGGGTCTTGTAGTTTCTACTCAAATGACCAATCTTATGATAGCCATAACAAACTAGACTATCATTCATCCAACTCTTGGATTTAACTCTAAAATGTATCGTAATATAATTTTTTACAATATGACCATATTTACCACATAACTAAAAATCATACCATGTATTATAGTCCCAATTGATTGTGTTACCTTGCTTAGGTGCATTTCCTTGTTTCTTGGGTGTCTAGTTAGGTTTTGCATTAGATTTGCAAACTTGTGCCTTATGACCATACTTCCAACATGTATAATAGTATTCTTCAAATCTAGAAGTGGTTGGTTCTTTATTGACCTTTGATCTACATCCATGTGCTTGATGACCTTGCTAGTTACATTTAAAACAATATCCATTGAATTTGGGCTTAGGATTTGAGTTACCAATCTTGCTTCTACAGATATTTTTTGTATGGCCTGGCTTTCCACGGTGATAACGTGTAGTTTTTTTTTTTCTTTGACTTTGTATTCCTCTATTCTCTACTCTTTTATGATTATCATTTGTTGTTAGATGATAGGTACTCAATATAGCGCAGTCCAAAGGTGTTATTGGATCTTCTTTCTGTTCTCATCGATTTCTTAAAGTAGATCATAGCTTCTTGGGGTTTATTCATCCCTTCATGAATTCCTTTTTATATATTAACTCATTCTTTAGTTGATCATTCTCTGATCTTAGATTTTCAATCTCCTCATCTATCCTATTCATCTCTTGGTTTGCATTTAGCAGTTGGTTGAGCATATCAAATTGCTTGTGTGTGGTTTTTTTCACATCAAATGTCATGTAATCAAGTATTGTAGCCACTTGTCTCTTGTCTTCATCAACCATTATCTTATCCTTTTCATCTTTATTTTTTTGTTAGGTCACTTCAAAAATTCTTACTGATTGGATTTAATGTTCTTTCTTTAGTCCTCTTATCTCTTCATTGAGTATGTTGTTCCTCTTTGATAGATCTACTATTATTGCATCACTTTCACTAGAATTTTTAACATCAAATAGACCTTCAACGTCTTCCTCCTGATATTGTGTATCATTTTTCTAGATTTCAATCTCCTTCCTTCTCTTTGAGGTTTTCTTCAGTTCTTCTCTTGTTGTTTCAAGTTGTTGCAATGCAAGTTGTAACCTTCAGTGTCTTCCTTCTAATTTTTAATAATCGTTCCCAACTTATAGGCCTCCATCTCCAAGATCTTAACTCTCAAGTGGTTAGACTTCTTCTAAGAGAACTTTGATACCAATTATTGGAAGTCTAATGGGAAAGCTAGATATTAGGGGGGGAGGTGAATCAAGATCTCTAAAACTTTTACCCTTTCAAACAAATATCAAATCTGATAGCTTCACCTCTAATATTAATCTTAACAATATCATTAATCACATAAATATTTACTATTATGATGTATTATATTTAAAAACTAATCACATCCATGAAAATGTAAGTAAATGATCAACATATAACAAAAAGATTTTGGTTACCTAGAAACCTTCCAAGGTGAAGGTAAAACTCGGGTGGGAATGACACCCATAAATCTTCACCACTATAGTAGTAAAGTTTTCCAATTAGGGCTAAAAATTTTGCTCACTTACGATGATCTACCTTGTGAGGGGTCTTCCTTGTTAAGAGCTCACAAGAGTTCTAGAGTACACCTTGATCAAAGGTTTTAAAACTTACAACTAAGCATTCTATTAAGATATTTATAAAGGACTGTTAAAACCACTATTGGAAGAGATTTACCCTAATTACACTTGCTAAAATGTATCAGTATCTTATCCTTCACTTTGCACTTCAAATACTAATAATGGATCTCCTCTTTATAATCTCTTTTCTGATCTCTAATCTGATATATCTTTATTTTGTCCTTCTCTACTCTGCTTAGTCACTCTTTCTAGTTCACCTTCAAGCTTTGAATCTAGCATCCAAACTTGCAACCTCTCTTGTGCACACTCCTCTTCTTATAAAAAACTGTAGAAATTTCTAGATCAAAATTAATGATCTATATCCATTTCTTTTTCTACTTAGTCCTTCCATTTTTATGATTGGCTAATCACCTTGCATAGGGATTAATGATCCTTAACCAAATATGTAATCACCTCCATGATTTATTCCTTGATCATTAAAACATGCATTTAAGTCAAAAAATGGTTTACCTCAATGTTTGTGCTTTTCCAAACAAATATATCAAAAGTAGTTTACTCGACACTTGAATATTCTGATGCTTGGTTATGTCAAATGTTCATATTTTTACTTGGTCTCCATGTGCTTGGTTTCTATTGTGTGACTTAACATCTATACACTCCATGTAAAATATCTTCTAGATGACTCAACATGTATTGGAGTACTTAGGAACCATAGACTTGGTCAACAATAGTAACTACTCAGCTTCAATTGAATTACATACAAGTCTTCTATATGTTTCTCAACCTTAAAAGGATGGCTCAATCGTAGTGATGACCAAATAACCTTTCCTTGTGAATGGATAAGTGTTTGATAGTAATAGACAACATGACTTAGGGCTTAACACATAGGGTTAGTTCAAAAATTGAAACTAACCAAGATACCTCATACCCATTCCTACAAAGTTACTTGATTGAACAAAGGAAAAAATGTTCTTGTTAATGAACAAGTGTGGGTTGATTTTTCTATTGGAGGATACAAAGACAAGATCCTATGTGATGCTTTACCTATGGATTCTTTCCAATTTTTTACTAGGAAAACCATGGAAATATGATAGAGATGTAGTCCATCATGGAAAGAAGAATATATGCACCTTCAAGAAGGATGGATTTGCTTATAAAATTTAGTCATTGGGTGGAGAATAAGAAAATAATTTGATAGATTCTACTATGCTACTAATGAGTGGGAACAAGTTCTTGAGTGAGATCAAGGTAGAGGAAGGGGTAGGCTTTTTTATCATTGTAAAGCCCAAGGAAGAAAACAAGTCAAGGCAACCTCTACTACCTACAAAAGTGAAAAAAAATATTGGATCTATTCAGTGACATTATAAGTAATGGAACACCTACTACTTTACCTCCTCAAAGAGCCATCATCCATCAAATTAATTTTGTACTAGGGCAATCTTTTCCTAAAAAGGTTTCCTAGAAGATGACATCAGATCAATACAAGGAACTAGAAAGACACGTGTAAGAGTTTCTTGATCAAGGGATCATAAAGAAGAGTATTAGTCTGTGTGTTTTTCCAATTTTTTTAGTACCCAAAAAGGGAGGTAAGTGGAGATTATGTATTGATTCTAGGGAAATAAATAGGATAAAAATAAGATATAGGTTTCTTATTCCTAGAATGGAGGATTTAATGGATTGTTTTGGGGGTGCAAAATATTTTACTAAGATTGACCTTTAGAGTGGGTATCACCAAATTAGGATGAAAGATGGGGGTGATTGGATGAAAAAATTTAAAAATATAGAGCTTGACTTTATGAATGGTTAGTCATGTCATTTGGCCTTAAAAATGCACCTTGTACATTCACGAGGCTAATGAATGAAGTGTCGATAGACTATATGAGGCACTTTGTGGTAGTTTACCTTGATTACATCCTCATTTTTAGCAAGACAAAGGAAGAATGCCTAAAACACCTAGAGATTGTATTAAGGAGATTGGAAGAGGAGAATTTAACCATTGACCTAGAAAAAAGTGAATTCTTAAAACAAGAACTTGTATACCTAGGCTATGTAGTCTCCCAAGGTGATTTAGAAATGGATCCAAGTAATGTAGAAGCAGTTCTAAACTAGATCACTTTTAAGAAATGGAATAAAGTTATAGATTTTCATGGGCTAGATTAGTTTCATAGGAAGTTTAGTAGAAGATTCAATGAGATTTGTGCACCCATCCTTAACACTATAAAATGTGGAATTAAGACCAAGTTCAAATTGACCAAAGAAGCTAATAAAGGTTTTTAAAATTTGAAACAAGAAGTGGCTACCCATCCCATCCTAATGTTACCTAGTTTTGAGAAATTATTTATTGTAGAATGTGATGTAAGTAACATTGACGTTAGAGTAGCCCTAAGCCAAGAAGGAAGACCTGTAGCATTATTTAGTGAGAGATTGAATGAGGCTAAGTCTAGGTACTCATCTTATAACCTATAGCTTTATGCATTGGTAAAAGCCCTTAAGAAGTGGAGGAATTATCTATTGCCTAAGTAATTTTTTGTTTATACTGATAATCAAGCACTAAGCTTCATAAACATCCAAGAAAATTTGAGTCTCCAACATATAAAGTGGATGGAGTTTCTTCAAGCTTACACATTCTATCAAACACAAGAAAGGGTAGAACAACAAGGTAGCAGATGCACTTAGTAGGAAATTTCTTACTATCCAAGAGATCTAGTGACAAAATTTAGGAATTGAAGGATTCAATGAACTATATGTAAGAGATGAAGACTTCTTGGAAGCTTACAAGGTATTCCTTGATTTCAATAATCATTTTCATAGTCAATATTCTAACTACACATTACATAATGGGTTGTTGTTTAAGAGAAATCAATTATGTGTAACCAATGCATCTATGAGGGAAAATATAATCTAGAAGAAGCATAATGGGAGTCTTAGTGGCCATTTTTTTTCTAAATACGACTCTAAACCTAGTTTAAAGATTCTATCAGTGGTGTAAAATGTGTAGAGATGTTAGGAGATATGTTCAACAATATAGTATTTTCCAAAAAGAAAAAGGCACATGATGCAGTGTTATATAAGCCTTTACCAACTCCTAATAGACCATGGAAGTGTCTTAGCATGGACTTCATAGTTGGATTACCAAGAACCAATACTAGTTTTGATAGTGCTTTTATAGTGGTTGATAGATTTAGCAAGATGAATCACTTTATTCCTTGCAAGACAACCCATGATGCTAGTCACATTCCCCATCTCTTTTTCAAGGAGATAGTGAGAATACATGGCTTACCTATCAACATAGTCTCTAATAGGGATGTTAATTTCATGGGGCATTTCTGAAAAAATTTGTGGAAAAGACTAGGAACCAACTTGACTTTTGGTTCAATATAGCATCCCCAAACATAAGGTCAAACATAAGTGATCAATAGGGTACTTGGCAATATTCTAAGAAGTTTAACCAAATAATTTTTCCAAGTATGGGATCAAGTGATTCCTTAAGAAAATCTTTCCTATAATGATAATGTGAACAAAACTACTAGGAAGATCCCATTATAGTACTCATCCAAGGGGAATTTTTGAACTCAGAGACCTCAAGGATCATAGAGAGATCAATGGACATGCAAATTATTTTACACAATAAAAGAAAGAGGTGTATGAATAGGTTATGAAGACTTTGATGGAAGCCAATAAAAAACTCAAGTCTAAGGTAGATGAAAGAAGGAATGATTTGCAGTTTGAGCTAGTAAATTAGGTGATGGAACATCTCAACAAAGAAAGGCTACAAAAGGGCATACCAAGAAAATTTGCAAATGAGGAGGGCAAGGTCATAGCCAAATATGGGGAAAAAATCCTATAAGATAGATCTTCCCATGGAGTTATCTCTCCTATATTCAATGTCCAAGACCTAGTTAAATATAAAGGTCCTTATATAATAGGGAAGGAGAATAGCATAAAGGTGAATAAGGATGTACAAGAACTTAAAAGACTAGATCAAGTGAAACCAGGAGCTAAAAAGGTGTTGGATTCTAGAGTTAAAAAGAAGACAAGAAATCAAAACTATATTGAGCATTTGATCAAGTGGAAACAAAACCAGAAGCATAAGCTAGTTGGATTGCTAAGAGTGATCTTAAGAATTTTGGCATCAACATGGATCTCCTTTCCTCAGGAGTAACTTGAGCTCTTATGGTAGGGGGAGAATGGTGGAGGAGCACCTAGGATTGTTAGTCTAAGACCTATTGCAATTTTTTCTTGTAAGTGTTCTTAGAAAAACCACTTATGAATAAGGAGTAGAATAGTGTTCTAGGAAGGTTAGAATGTCTAGATAGAAGTTTGGAGTCAACTATAGTTGAATTGTTCAAGTTGACCTTATATATGTAAAGTTGCAGTCCTAAAGGAAAATTTGGGAAAATGACCAAAATATGGATAAATCTTGTCATATATGTAATAGAATATTTTAAGGAATCACTTTTACCCAAACTACACAATTTGGTGTCACAAAGATGACATTTAGGAGTCAAGGTGAAAAAGTTGTCAATGTTGTCATGACAACATTTTGCAAAATGTTATGAATTGCCAAGAATTGGTTGGATTTCACTTCCAATATTTGGAGCATAGAATTTGAAGGTATTTAAGGTCAACCACAAATAGAAATGGGGGTTAGATGAAGTTTTTTGAAAGTTTCTAGTGTTGAGAAATATCAAAATCTTGTGATTTTACTACAATAAACTTTACACTTTGAGCAATTCAATTGCATGAATAGATAAGGTTTTGTTTGTACTTCATTTTTGTGTAGGACTAGGGTAGGAATTATTTATTTGTTTAGTTTTTAAAAACTCTTTCCTGGCTCATTGTCTATACAGAGTTTAATAAGAGAAAATGGCTCTATCATAAAATTCCATGGTTAGAAATGTACAAGCACTTGGGATATGATAGGGAATTATATATTAAGTGTAAATATGTATTATAAAGTCATGACATGTAGGTTTTCCATTTTTAAGATCAAGCCTTGGGCAAGACCTGGTGTGTCTAGCTAGGTAGCTTAACAGTTGCAAAGAATGGATTGAGGGTCTAATGAATTGAAATGGTCAATCCTAGTTCATCAAGGTATAGGAGAAGGTGCCAATCTATAGTGTGCATGTGAAGAATTTGTCAAAAGTCCATTTATATCTGGTTTGAAACCATGAAAAAATTTTCAATATAAAATACTATAAACCCTTATTTTAGGACTGATTATATGAAGGTGATGTACGAACAACTAGGTTACCTAAGAACTTAAAAATATTCAATAAATCTGAAAAGGGTATCTAGATCAGTGATTAGATTTGGGACTTGTTTATCAAGTTTCAAAGTTAATGGTCAAAAACTCAATTAGGAGGCCTAATGTGACCTAAAAGGCTACTAGTCCTAGATTAAAGAGATCGATAAGGAGAGTATGAAAAGTGAGAATAAATGAAATTGAAACCTATTGAATAGTGTCAATTAGGGACCTTACCATCCAAATTAATGATCAGTAAAGTTGTCACATGTTGAGAAGAGGACTTAGTGAGTTAATTCCTAAGGAGAAAGAAGAGTGAATTAGGTTGAACAAACTGGTAGAGAGTGATCTTATGGAGAAGATTATTGAGAATGGAATTTATCTTGGTAGGGTCAAATGAAGAACCCTAGTAAGGTTAGGAGAAAGGCCTTAAAGAGACCTAGAGAGAATTAGGGCTCAACATTGAAAGATCCTTCCTATCATAGAGATTATCAAAGGTAGTTATGATAATGCATATGGTGGCTCTAGTATATAGGTTATTGTAATGAAAAATCTCATGTGTAAGTAGCATGTTATTTTCTAAATATCTTAATGTTATCCATTTAAGATAATAGAAAGAAAGTATGTATTTTCTTCATTTTTTTTAGTTTTTGTAAAAAAATAATCTCTTGTTGTGTTGTGTGATTTTGGGTTAGTAATATGACTTCCCTTCATCAAGTGGTATCAAAGTATAAGTTATTGAGTATGTAAAAATATTATTAAACATATAGAAATTTGCACCAATTTTAGAAATGAGTTAGGGAAATTCCTATGTAAAGGAATCATGGTGGAAGGATCATTGGTGTGATAGAAGAGGGTTTTAGAGCACTCTAGAGACAAGTAAAATCATTTCAAGGGGATTTCTGTAGTGTTAGTTTTTGGTCACTGATCAAGAAAGTACTATACTCTCTCCATAATTATAACCCTAAACTAGTAACAATCTTGTATAAAAAAACTTAGGATTAGGGATTTCATAGTGTGTGATATAATAGTAGATTCTTACTATGGTATTGAGTTGTAGGGCTTTACAAATTATAATTAGGTTGTTATCACTAGGTAATAAAAATATTGTGCTCTTTGTTTGGTGGATGTAGGCCAAGGATTATATGAACCACATTAAATATTTTTGTATTGTGTTCTCTTCTATGTACATTATTATTTTTATTTATTGAATATATTTGCATCTAATTATTATTTTTGTCTCTTTATATCCTAATAAGTGGTATCAGAGCCTATTTTTTTTAGTTATCCTTTGTAAGAAAGTCTCATGGTTGAGTGGGAGTCTCACAATTGACTAGGAGTCTCATAGTTGACTAGGAGTGATGGCAGATGAGGGTAAGCTAAAGGTTGAGAAGTTTAATGTGTAGAACTTTTAGTTATTTAAAATGCAAATGGAGGACTATCTTTATCAAAAGGATTTATGGTGGTCATTGGAAGGAAAAACCAAGAAACTGATCACTATGACAAATGAGGACTAGAATATTTTGGATAGAAAGTCACTTGGAAGAATTCATTTATGCCTAGCACAATCAAAAATATTTAATACTACAAAAATGAAGATGATAGAAGAGTTGATGCAAACCCTAGAAAGGTTGTATAAAAAGCCCTTCGGTTCAAACAAGGTATTTCTCATGAAGTGTTTATTTAATATGAAGATGTCAAAAGATAGATCTATTACAGATCATTTAAATGAGTTTTATATGGTTACTAGTTATTTATCTTCTATAAGTCTTGATTTTGATGAAGAAATTAGGGCTCTCTTGATTTTGTGTTCTTTGCCTGAAAGTTGGAATGTCTTGGTAATGGTTGTGAGTAATTTTGTTTATGGATCTAACACCCTAAAATTTAATGATATGATTGGAATTATTTTAAGTTAAGAAATTCATCGAAAAATCTATTTTGGATCTACATCAAGAAGTTTTTTGAATGCACAAAACAGAGGTAGATCAACTTAGAGAGGAAACAATTCTAGAAATCATTGGAAAATCAAAGGGGAAGAGGCCTTAATCAAGAGGACCAAGAGATTGTTGGTATTGTGGAAAACTAGAGCAAAAGAAGAAATTTTGGACTCAAAAGAATAATGAAGGAGACAAAAAGAAGGGAACAAGGATGAAAATGTGGTAAGTAATAAATCTAAAGAGGATTCTTTGCTTCTTTCTTTATAAAGTGTTAATAATTCATGGGTTTTAGATTTGGGGGCTTCATTTCATGCTACTCCCCATAGAGGTTATTTCCTAGATTATGTCCAAGGGCATTTTGGGCTTGTTTGTTTAGGGGATAATGAACCCTTTCAGATTGTTGGAAAGGGAGAAATTAAGATTAAGTTACAGAATAGAAATCATTGGCTACTACAAGTAGTAAGACATGTTCCAAAGCTGAGTGGGAATTTCATTTCAGTAGGGCAATGGGGTGATGAGGGTTGCATAGTTACTT
Source organism: Cupressus sempervirens (assembly GCA_028749045.1). NCBI lineage: Eukaryota > Viridiplantae > Streptophyta > Pinopsida > Cupressales > Cupressaceae > Cupressus > Cupressus sempervirens. Next base: position 501,713,980 of record CM053785.1, read on the forward strand.
TTAATGATAAAATTTGGAAGGTTTGAAAATGTTCCCTTATAGTAGAAAAGGGTGTGAAAGTAGGCACCTTATATCTTTGTATAGGTCATATTGTTCCTTCTACTTTAATTGATATACAAAAAAGTGAATGTTTAGGAGTAGTTTCTATAGTTGACCAGGGAAAGAAAATATTTGTTATGGATTTCGAAATAACACTATGGCACAATAGACTTGGCCACATGAGTGAGAAAGGTATGTAATTACTTCATTCAAAGAATGTTTTACTAGGTCTAAAATGTGTGAATATGGATTTATGTGAAAGTTGTGTGTATGGAAAATAAAAGAGAGTTAGTTTTGTGAAGAGTGGAAAGAATTTTTTTTGAGAAATTAGAGCTTGTGCATACATATGTATGGGGACAAGCTCAAATATCTTCCCTTGGTGACTCATTATTATGTTACATTTATTGATGATGCAACTAGAAAAGTATGAGTTTATTTCTTTAGATAGAAATCTAATGTATTTGTACTTTTTAAGAAATAGAAATTCTTGGTTGAAAATGAGATTGGTAAAAGGTTAAAATTTCTTAGATCTAATAATGGTGGTGAGTATTGCACCAATGAATTTGAAGATCATTTCTCCACTAATGGTATTTGTAGACACAAAATTGTTCCAAGAACTCCACAGCAAAATAGAATGGCTGAATGCATGAACATGACAATAATGGAGTGTACAAGGAGCATGGGTTGCATTTTGAGCTACCCTTAAACATGAAGGAAGATATTGTAAATACTTTTGTACATTTGATTAATAGAGGCCCCTCTACTCCTTTGGGTTGTGGTATTCCATATGAATCATGGACTGTTAAGAAGGTGAGTTATTCTTTTCTCAAAACCTTTGGTTTTGAAGCTTTTACACATATAGATTCTAAAAATATAACCAAGTTGGAAGCTAAGTCAAAGAAATGTATATTTGTTGGATATGACATTGATGAATTTGGTTATAGGATTTGGGATTTTGAAAAATAAAAAATGTAAGAAGTAGGGATGTCAAATTCAATGAGCAATTGTTGTATAAAAATATGTTGCAGCAACATGAGAAGAAACAAAATGATTATGCAATGTTGGATGATATTCAAAAGGATGATGTCCCAGTAGTCTCTCATGCTCCACAACAACCACAACAACAAATACCCCACACCCTAGTGAATGTTAGATGGTCAATAAGGCTACGTAGACTTCGAACAAATTTTCTCCCTCTTTGTATTCTAATTTATTAGTAGATTTTGTTGAACATGAATGTTATGATGAAGTTGTGTAGGTGGATACAATGATTTAGTCGGAGTCAAAAATGATAGAAGAAATGGACTCCTTGTTGAAAACAAGACTTGGGATTTATGTAAATTGCTTGCAGGTAAAAGAGCTTTATAGAATAAATGGGTTTATAGGCTGAAAAAAAAGGATGTAGGTAAGAAAATATTTAAAGTCAAGTTAGCTATAAAAGAATTTGCATAGCAAAAGGGCATTTATTTTGATGAGATATTTTCTTTTGTTAAAATGACTTCTATTCACATTATTTTAAGTATTGTGGCTACTGAAGATTTGCATTTGGAGCAGTTGATGTTAAACCCACCTTTCTTCATGGTGATCTAGATAAATAGATATGTATGGCATAGCCACAGGAATTTGAGGTCAAAGGTAAGGAGAATTTAGTGTGTAGATTGAAGAAAAAATTATATGGCTTGAAGCAAGCATCTTGGAAATGGTAGCTTAGATTTGACAGTTTTATGAATGAGCATGGTTATACTCATTTCCATTCAGACCATTGTGTTTATTTTAAGAGGTTGGATGATGACAGCTACATTATTTTATGCTTATATCTTAATGATGTGCTTGTAGGAAAGAAAATCCTTAGTATGAAAAATTGCAAAGATAGGAAGAACATAAAATTGACATTATCTCAGGCTAATTATATTAAGAAGGTGTTGCAATGTTTCTCTATGGAGAATGCCAAAGTTGTCAATACAACTTTGATCATCATTTGAAATTAACTAAGGAGATGTATCCAAAGACACAAGAAAATGAGGATAAAATGTCCAAGGTACCTTATGCTTCATCTATAGGGAGCTTAATGTATGCCATGTTATGTACTAGACAAGATATTATACATGAAGTGAGAGTTGTTAGCAGGCATATGAATCATCCTAAAATTGAATGAAATTAAATTGATTCTCATATATTTGAGAGGAACATCTAGTAAGTCTTTTCATTTTGGGGGCTCTACTACTAATTTATAGGGCTATGTTGACTCAGATTTGGCAAGGGATATTGATACTAAGTAGAGTACTATAATTTATGTATTTACCTTTCGTGGGTCAGTAGTGAGTTTGATTTCTCAATTGCAGAAGGTGAATGATTTATCCACTATAGAGGTAGAGTATGTTTCTGCTATAGAGAAAGCCAAGGAAATGATATGGCTTCAGTTCTTTATGGAAGAGGTTGGAAACCCATAGAGGGATAAAACAAATTTTACAGATAGTCAAGTGTGATTCATCTTAGCAAGAGTTATGCTTTGCATTAGAAGACAAAACACATTCAGTTATGGTACCATTTCATTTAGTTAGTTTTGGATGATAGACAGGTAAAGTTGGACAAAATATATACAAATGATAATCCAGTAGATATGTTTACAAAGGTAGTATCACTGGAAAGGTTGAACTCCTTTTTAGCTTTGGTTGGTCTTCTAGACTAAACAAAATAAAGGAACAACTGAGTATTGGATGGTTTGATCCAATGGGAGCCTCATGGAGTAGCAGTATTGCTACAGGATTAGTCTCCAAGTGGAAGATTGTTGTCTAGGGTAGTGCTTGATCAGCCCCCAAGTGGTAGATTATTAGTTTGCAGTGATTGATCAAGGAAGTATTATGCACTCCACAATTCCTTGGTGAGGTATTTTATCAATAATTTTTGGGCTGACATGTTGTAACTAATTATAACCCTAAAGAGGTAAAAATCTTGTTGAAAATAGCTTAGGGTTAGGGATTTCATAGTGTGTGATGCAATAGTAGCTTCTTGTAATAGTATTGAGTTGTATAGGATTACGTATTGTAATCAGTTTGTAATCATTAAATAATAAAAATGTTGTATTCATTGTTTAGTGCATGTAGCTTAGGAATTGGGTGAACCATGCTAAATCTTCAGGTCTTGTGTGCTTTATTATTTTTAGTTACTGAATATATTTGCATGTAATTGTTATTTTTGTCTCTTTAAATCTAAACATGTTGAGGAGTTGATATTAGGGAAAGAGATGAAATTGAGGATGAATCTAAAGGACAAGTTGAAGAAAAGGAACAAATTACTAGATATCAAGATGAAGCTAGATTTTCTAGGGTCGTATCCAAGATTGGAAAGAGGGGAAGTTTAAATGTTCCAAATTTTCTAAAAATCTTAATCTAGAAGAGTTGATCAATTGGATGATAACAAAAAGTATTTTGACTATGGGAAGATAACAATATGGGATCAAATTGTGTAAAATTTGAAGAGGTAGTTCATTCATGTTGGCCTTGAGCTTGACTTGCTGAAAAAAATTCAAGTGTTAAAGTGGTGGAATGTTTTAACTAGACTATATAGAAGATTTATATTGAGTCTTTATCAAAATAGGTCATTTTGAGTCCAACAAGAAGAAGTTTTTACATTATATCAATGGATTGAGGCCAAGTATTCAACAAGAATTGATAATGGTGAGAATATCTACCATTGAATATTCATATCAACTGTTTGAACATGTTGAAAAACTACAAGGGGGGTGAATTAGTTATTCACAAACACTCTCTAAAACTTTTTCTAATTTGTTAAATAATTAAACCATTTGTAAACTTATAATAAATATAAAGATAAAAGTATTGAACCACCAACATGATAAATACTAGAACTCATGTGGAAAGTCAAACTAGTAAAAACCACATTGAAGCTAGTTCTTATCAAGTGCACATCAATTAAGGTGATTTTTACAAATGAGTCACTATTGGGCTTCTCACTATCATTTGGGTCACTATTAATTTGGGCTAACTATATAGAGTTACAAAAAGTATCTCACTACTAATACAATTAGGCTTGTAGCTACAATAAAGAAATGAGAGTCGAATCCACCAATGAAGTCACTACCACTCGTACTCTAAATACAAAAGTGATATAAATGGTCTTCTATAAATTATATCAACCGATCATCTTCACATAGATTTCCCCTTGTTAGATTAACATATACTTCACATATTACTCTCATACAAGAGACATGCACCACATGAACAATTGTGATCACCAAGTTCTTGTTACAATATTTGATTCCATCAACCAAGTAGGCCAAGGTTGATTTGAAATAGGTCATACCAAAGCATTTATGTGGTGGTAAGGTATAAAACATAGATCACCTTGCTCAATAGAGAACACCTTGTACATGACAACATGAAATAGTATCTCCGAGACTTTTGATATAGATGGATATGAATAATTCTTTACATGGTAACTACTAGTAATTCTTTACATGGTAACTAATAGGATTGAAACATAAAAGAAAACCCTCCAAATAGGACCAAACCCAAAGAATGTTCCCTCATATATTTCATGTATGGGCTAGAACCATCTCTAACATAGATAAGGGAAAATAATCAAAGTACATCCTTTATTGAATACTCCTACCAATATGCTAAGATTGTTGGTACATACATCAACTGATATAACAAATCAACCAAATCATAATAAAACCTCTTATAGGCATCAAATATGTTGACATCAATGAAAACCATTAATGATAAAAGTATAAATAGAATCAACCTCACATTCTAACAATATCCTTATTTTCCATTGATGATAATATTCATCAACTAAAAAACAAAATGATCAAGAATATTAGCATCAAAGTTCTTTGTTCTTCTCTAGTTCTTATTCCTCTTTCACAATAGTGACAAATGAAAAAAAACTCCCACATACTAACTCACTATGATCCCCTTGAGAGGAAACCATCAAACATTGATCCCAAAAAATAATAGTTGTGTAATTCATTGGACCAATGTACACACTCTTGCATTTAGTGAACAATAGGAAGAGGAAAATGACTAACTTCCCCCTCAAATACTCAAAAGTATCCTTGCACAAAGGTCTTGTAAAGAAAAATGCAATCTACTCCTATATAGGTACATACTCAACCTTGACTTCTTTTTCCAATACTATTTCCCTCAAAAAGTGATATCTAATAAACATATAATTATGTTTTGTTTAGGATTGATATAATTTGGATTCTTTGAAATGTTTATGACACTAGTATTATTGCACATGAGTGAAATTGAATCATCAAAAGTTATCACTATATCCTTCAAATACGTTTCATCCATGATAGCTAAGTATAACATGAGGATAATATATTGTATTTTGATTCAACAGTTGAAAGTGTTATAAAATCATGCTTCTTTCTTGACCAAGCAACAAATAGAGAGCCAAGAAATTAAGCTCCATCACTCTAATACTTCTCTAGTTTTCCAATCATACTACTCAATCTTCTTATGTTCCCTTCAGATATCTAAAAATTCTCTTTAGCACCATAACATGTGATTCTTCCAGTTCTCTCATAAATCTTACTAATAAAAATATTGTACACATGATATATGATCTAGTAGCAGTCAAACAAAATAATCCTCAAACTATTGATTTGTAGTTACTTATGCCAGCTTTTGGTGAATCATCATCCTTAGTCAACTTATATCTAGTAAAAATAGGAGTATATATTAGTTTAGAATTTTCTAAACCAAAATTGTTCAAGAATTCTTTGTCATACTTAAAGAAATGAGAATGCTTATGATTTACTTGCAATCAAAAAAAAAATCCAATCATGGACATCTCAAATTTCTTCTACATCTATTCTTGACATTTATCTCATGCACAAGTCCCCTTTTCCTCCTAAAATTATGTCAACATAAACCAAAATAATCAAAATTTGATGTGAATAAATCTTGTAATACAAGTTAGTTTCTACTAACCTTTCAAAACCCTTATCTTGAACTAGCTAAGCTAATATCAATCAAATCTTTTTATTTTTTGAATATAAATGTAAAAAATAAAAATTTATTTTCAAGCTTTTCTGAAATAGCTAATAGATCTATAATAAAAATTCTATTAAAAAATATTTCTAATTATTGCTTCTTTTATTTTAACTATTGTGAAACTCTAAAAATATGATAAGTATGAAATATTTTTCTTCATAATTAGAGATTTTTTCTTTTAAATAATATAGTTGTAAAAAACATAGCGTTCTTAGAAAAATCTTATTGATTATAGTTTATAGAGCAATAACAAAATATTTAACTTATTATTTTAAGATATTATTAAAAATATATATTTAACTTATTATCTTTCTTCTAATTTATAAATATGCATGATAGTTTAAAAATCAATAAATATTGTTTAGTTATAGTGAATTTTTAAAGTTTATAATTATTGTGCTTTTGTTTTGGATTCAATTGTGTAGAAAAGTTTTTTCATTTCTAAGCTCTTACATGTTAATGAAGGATCATAGTGTGTGATGTGAAATATTGATGAAATGTTTCATAATGTTAAATCTAGAAACAAAAGATAATGTTTTAATTTTATTTTTAAACTATAACTTTATTAAGAAAAAATAATTCAACTTATTCTTTATTGTACTTGTCGTACACAATACTATTGCATTCATTTTCTCTCTTTACTAAATTACTTTTAATGAATAGAAACACTTTATTTTAATTCATTTACTAAATAATCATAATTTTCATAAAGTTCAAAGTTATATTTTATATTTTTTCACAATAATTTTTATTTATTTGCACTCCCATTGGTTAAAACCAATTTGTGTTATAGGGACTCTTTTCTTGGAAGCATCATCCACTTTGCAATATTTTTGACAATATTTTTCCATATAATTCAATTTTACAAAATAAACTTATTTATTAATATTGATAATACTATAATATTATATCTAATATATCATTTTATTTATTTTAATATCCATAAACATCTTAATCATTACCATTAGTATCATAGATGAGAATAATGAGATTTTCTATACAAAATATTGTTAATTTACTTCAAAAAATATATTGCATCCATTATAAACAAGAGTTGTGTGTAGCTAGTGTCCCTGCCTTAAGTAGGGGGTAAGAGGAAGTGTTGTTTAGCTAGTGTTGAGAGTGGACATAATAGAGGTTATAATAGTAGTTGTTCAAGAATAGGAAGACATGGGAAGATGGTATGAGTGTTTTCACAATTAATTGTAAAGTCAATCAATTATCATGTTGTTATGGTGCAAGAGAAAACTTAAAGTTTAACAAAGCGCAAAACTTAAGTTACTACACATCAAGTAGATCACTAACTATTTGATTCCTAGGCTTGATAATATTCCATTTGGAACCTACAAATACACCCACCTTGTAAATTAGAAACTCAATAGGTCAAGCATTCTCATGAATCAAAAATAAAAATAAAAACTTATAGGAAGAAATGGGTTTTGGGAAAGTACGCCAAACACACACCATTAAGTTTCAAATAAGAACATAGAGAGGGAGAGAAACAATGGCATACTCCACACTTTCTCTTCACCACTCTCTGATGATCACAAGAGAATATACCATGGTAAAAACATTTAATATGAGTTATTCATGGTCGATTAAAATAGAACATATTTTTTATTATATTTTGAAATCACATTAGTGATCTATTATGAAGAACAATAATAAATTTAAATTAATAATACAAAATAAAAAGGTTTGACATCTAAAGCCCTATTAGGAAGCTTGTTGTTGGACTCAATTACCTAAATATTAAGGATAGTGGAGAAAAGGTACAAGACATACTTGATAGAGAAAAACCTAGCATATTGTTTTAATATGGCAACGAAAGGCAAGAAAAATAAGATGAAGAAGACATAAACATTTTTTAGGAGGAGCTTAGCAAAATTCATAGTGAAAATCATAACCCATATTTATAGTTTCTTGGTGGAGATCATGTCTAAAGAGTTCATAAAAGGGTGCCTATGCAATGCATTTTTAGATTATATTAGTACAAGGAGTTACCTCCTATGGTACCAAATTCCTTTTGAAAGGAATATTTCCTTGATGAGTTTTGCATGGTAGTTGAAATTATTCTAATATAAATCTTTTAAATTAAAATAATAAAAGTCTTTTGGTATATGTTTGAAATCATATTAGTGATCCAGTATTAAGAAGTTTAAGAAAAACACTAAAAAAAAAGTACAAAACAAAAGGAACTAATAAAAAAATAAAACATGCTTCACACTTTTGGTTCAGATCAACAATCTATTAGGAATTTAATGGAATGTAGATAATATGATATGGTTTATATGCAATCCATAAATTTATTAGACTATACACGTTTAAAACAGTTCATATTTTTCATTGGGTGTTCCAAATATCATCAAGAACTTTAAAATGGTGAAATAAATTTGAGAGCTAGAATGACATATAATGTGCACATTGGGCTTTGATTACCAGTTCTTGTCAATCAAAAATAAAATAGAATAAATAATAATTTGTTATAAGTTTTCTATAGTTCATGATATTATTAGAATGATAGTATATTTATTATTGGACATCTTGAATTATCACATCAACAATTCCATCGTCAAAAATAAGTAAAAGGGAAAAAAATTGGGAAAATGAAGGTTAATCAAAAACTAGGAACGCATGCTTCCAAAACTATACTTGCATGGTTGAATAATCTTTGTTTCTTATATGGTAGTCCTTAAATATCATAGACTAAGGAAAAAGTCAAGTTAAAAAAATTGAGTCAATTTTGACTATTTAACACATTTAACCTAAGAATCAAGTCTTAGTGTGTGATGTTTAAGCAGTCTAAACTTTAGATAAAATTATCCCTGAGCTTGAGCTATTATAAAAAAAAGAAATAATCTTATAATATAAATATTTTGTGTTGCATTAGAAATGATTCAAAGAATTCCCACAAAGAAAGCTTATGAACATATAACATTATATGTGGCCCATAAAAGATGTGTTTCATAAAAAATGTGTGAGGATTTCTTTTAGTATTATAGTGTTAGGTATAAGATATGCATGCGTGAACGTGAAACTGCAACAAGATTGTTGTGTAGAGGTTGCATTATATTGGAAAATATTTAAGAGAAGGACAGAGTGTGGAATATGATTATTAACAAAACACTAAATGGTGAAGAAATCATCAATAATTGGCATTAAAATAGGCTTTTCAAAAGGGAGATCTACCAACTTGAGCAGCAATTGGAAAGATGTAAGAGTAACATCAATTTCTGCAAGTTTGACTTACGAGAAAGGTGAGTTAAAAGAAGTGACAAACTTGAATAAATTTTTAGAAGCCATGCAAGTATAGTTTTTGATTAAGTTCGTTACAGACTATGATTGAGAAAGGAGGGGTGAACGTGCACACATAAAAAATGGTTGCAGCTAAACCAAGAAATAGTTTCCTTGTATTGTGATGGTGCAGCTCAAACAATGAAATAACTCCAACCATTGTTAACAACCCCAAAACTCCAAAGAGTAGTTTCAGCATTTTGATCTATAAAAACTAAAGACTCGGTGAATTATGACCATACTACCAAATACCCTGGGCTGTGGCGGGGCATATGCTAAGAACAAGCAAACGAAAAAGAATTCTACAGCAGCTCCTGCCCCATTTACTGTTACAACCATGATATTTTTTTGTGATAAAGCAAAGCCCATACCAAGTGTAGTCAAGATAATTGAGTGTTGTGAGGGCGTACAGGATGCCTGGGAATTCCTCTGTAGAACCTCTCTTTCTTATTTTGTTGAATGTGATATCTAGAAAATTACTTGTCTAAATCCAAAATAAAAGTTGCCTATATAATGTTGTGCTTGATAATGAGGTTTCTTTGATTGCAACGATTACAATATACAAACCAAATAGTGTTCTTAATGAATCATTCAGTATTTTTAATTTTAATGACCTGCATCGACAGAATATCATCTCAAGGAGTCTTGTGGTTACAGGATATGTACAAAATGATTTTCTTGATGAGGCATTATTATATTCTGCCCAACGGGCTTCCAAGGGGCTTCATTTGAAGCCCATGTCTTCCCTTGGCCAAGTGAATTTGTCTACACATAACGACCAAGGGATATTCAAACGAAGCCTATCAGCCAATATTGATTTCAAAATAAATGGTTGGTATAAAAAGTATTTTTCCTTCATTCTTCAAATCAATCCAAAAAAAACTTACAAGGAATTTGTTCTATTTGAAGACAGAAGATAATTTGAAATATTTTGATAGTTTTTTTTTTGCAAGTCTCAAAGACAATTCAAAATATTTTGATAATTTTTTGAAGACTAGAGATGGGACGATGACAAGGAAGACAAAGTAAATCTACAAGAAATAGATCACCTGGTGCAGAACAGAGAAATCGTGAAAAAACTTTAACAAATTATCATTTTAAAATAAAAAGCTATGTACATGTGTAAATTGATATGCACGTATATTTTCAATTTTATAAATAATTTCTTAATTTTATTCATTTATATGCATATAGCTCTTAACAAAAAATCACAAGACAAGCAAATACATGTCGGAGAAGATTTGAGTCATGACAATTCAGGACATAACAATTTAGTACATGAAGCAATGGAAGTTGTAGAAGGGTCAAGATTAGTTGCTCAAATTGGTATGGATGAATGCATAAGACTAGCCACAAGTGTAAAGAAAAATATCAGCCATGGAAATTTAGATCATTTACTTGCAATAGATGTGGATAAATTGAAATTACTTGTTGACGTAGTGTAAGGCAAGAGAATCCCCAAAGGAGATGTCCTAGCCCCCAACTATACAACCATGCAACAGAAAGATAATAACAAGAAGCAACAATGCAAGGACAAGGAGCAATAATGCAACATCTAATACCAAATCATAATAATATATTGATAAAATATAACTGATTACATGCAATGTGTCGGGCTATAAGGCCTTCCCAGTTACGGCCAAATATAAAGCAAGTAATAGTTCTGCAAGATCCCTCAAGATCCAATCCCAAACCCTGGCTACTAGCCCTTCTCAAAATTCGCTCTTCCAAGCTCATCTACTTCTCCTTACTGAATGATCATGCCTAAAGACTTGCCCACAACCCCTACTTATACTAATCTAAGCCACAGGTTGGCCCAGAACACAAATTAAATACAAATACATAAATTAAATGCCAAAGTCGGCCTCATACAACAATTAAATTCTCAAAATTGATGTCTTAGTAAAATTGTGATATCTCCTAGCTGCGAATGAATTAGAACTCGTGCTTCAAACCATAGATAGAAATCTATGCTCTCTTCAATTTCTAAAATTTTTATCCTCTAACTCATTATATAAAATTAGTTACACGACTTGCAATAGGCACCAAATTTTCAGACCATGTCAAGCAACCAATATTCACCAAGCTCCATAACCATTAACCAAAATCCCTCTCAAACATGCAGGATTGCAAGCGAACCCAAGATGCTCCTGCATCACTTGTTGATATTAAATCATTAAGTCTTTGCAAACAAAGAGCTTTGAATAAGATAGTAAAATAAATAAAAAGTAAATTTGATGTTTTGGAAACACTTGAAAAAATCCAAGAACTTGCTTGTGTTCTTTTAGAAAAAAAACTTGCAAGAGCCATTAAAATTGCTAGGACTAAGACACAACAAAAAAAAAAAAATCTCTTTTTTGATGTAATACAAAATTAAAAAAGAGAAAATTTTCTAACATGCAAAGTGATATTATTGAAAATGTTAAGAAAGGTTTAAACTCTATAGGAAAGACAACTCAGAGTAAAGATAAGAGCACTATGAGAAGAGTTGTGTTGACATCTATTATTGGTAGTAGTATACCCAAAAATAGACAAATATCTTCAATTTTATCACATATTGATTTTAGTAGAAAAATCGTATCAAAATATGTTAAGAGTATAATGGTTTTGGATGATAGCACTTTGGAAAGAAATTGGGCAGTTATGTATAGAGCTCCTCATTGTGATAGGATTGATGATAGAATCAAAAATTTGGTAATATCATTTTTGAATGATAATACTCATCCTTCATCAAATATTAGAGATATTATAAGACATAGGGTTAGAGCTAATCTTCACAAACATCATACAAAACATTGGTTGGATATAACACAACATGAAATGTATGTCCCATTTTGTAGTTTAAATTCTAATATAAAGATTGGGTGGACATTACTTGAAAGATTGAATCCATATTGTGTTAGGAGAAACAAAGTGTCTAAAATTTTTTGTTGTCATTATCATATTGAATTTGGTCTCCACTATCAAGTTTATCACAAATTTAAAGAAGAAATTTTTGGTTATAAAAATTGTTAGAATATTTAGAATAACTAAGCTAGGGGATGAATTGTTTATCCAAGGTTCAAATGTACCACTTGAACAAACAAACATTTAAACAACTTAAGATCTTAATATTTGTTAGCTTAGCTTTTATAGTAAACTTTTAGTAAACATAAACTAGTAGTCCACTATCTTAAACATAACAGACTTGCCAAATATAAACATTAATAGTAAATTGCCACAAATAACACACACAAGTTTGACACTAGGATTTAACATGAAAACCCAAAAACCATTAGTAACATGTCACTAATATTTCACTCTTCTAAAGTGAGCTTTGTTAGGAGCCAACCTTGATAAAGGTTACAAAACTTATTGTTAAATGTGACCTTGTTAAAGGATTTAATCACCCTATTAGGAGTGATCTTGTTAGAGGGCTTTAGAACATTCCATTAGAATGCCACAATGATGAAGGATTCACATATAACTATTAGGTCAACCTTGATTAAAGGATTTCAAACTGAAATAATGGTTAGAAAGTAAAAGTAGGTTTTGATCTGACAAACACAACTCACTTTGCAAATACAGATCTCAATTAAGCACAAAAGTAGGTTTAGAACATTCCATTAGAATTCAACCTTGATTAAAGGATTCACATATGACTATTAGGTCAACCTCGATTAAAGGATTTCAAACTAAAATAATGGTTAGAAAGTAAAAGTAGGTTTTGATCTGATAAACACAACTCACTTTGCTAATATAGATCTTAGTTCAACACAAAAAATGATCCATTGATAGACCTTCATTATCATCTTAGTCTCTGATTCACTTGGAAACCCTTCAAGTAATCACACTTCCCCTCTTCTCAACTCTTCTCAACCTTCTGCTTAAGGTCATTAGTCAATAGCATCAACAACTACTCCAATCTTCAACAACTCTTTAAGGTTAGCGCTTATACCTACTTAAATAGGTAATTCTGATCTTTTTCACTTAAATCCCACTGTAAATCTTAGGGTTACGATCAGATTCAACACATACAATGAATCTATCCACCTTTTTGTTCATCCTCTTCTTTTCTATATACCTTTTTATTCATAAATCCTTGCATAGAAACACACAAACATAGTGTAAGAATTTTTCTTAGGGAAAAATTCACCTAGAAACTAAGAACTCAAACAAAAGCACAACTATAGACCAGAAAGAGAGAGTATGATCAGAATAATGATATATTCATTGTGAAAGTACACTAGGAGTGCCTATATATAAAGGCCTTTGAGATATGTCTAGAATGCCTTAGAATCAGCTACATGATAAGTCATACAACTAGGCACATGTCCACCAGATATGGGTTATCCTCCATTAAGCACGAAAGTAAGTGTGATGATGAGAGGATAAGCCTACAAAGGTGTATCATGCAAATTAGTGTTTTAGACAACATGTGCTTAAAAGGGAGTGCAAATAAATGTGTTGTCTATATGACAACTCAGTGAATGATGCAAACTCCAGTGTTGTAAACATTATGTGCTAAAATAGAGTTGCGTACTTCTATGTTGTCAACATGACAACTCAAAAAGGTGTGCAAACTCCTAAGTGTCTCACAAAATAAAATAATAAAATAATGCATTAACCTAAGTAAACTTAAGTGTAAATAGTAAATACATATTTACACCAACACCCCCCCTTAAGTGCAACTTAGGGGAATGTCCTTAAGCTTATGAAAACTAGGATGAAGTGCATAATGGGTCTCACTACTAGACCATGTTAGGTACCCATGTACATAATGAAATGCAATCTCTCATAAATTGGAAAAAGAGGAAAAATCTCATGGAAAAAACCCTCCTCCAAAAAGAGAGATGAAAAGGGATGCATGGATGGATAGAGTAATCAAGACCCTGCCCCCCCCCACCCCCATTATGACATACATCCAGTATATACAATAGTGAAGGAGAGAGACAAAAACTCATAAGAGGAAAAATCCCCCCCCCCATAAGAAAGAAGAGGAAGAGAGACAAGATAGTCCCCCCCAAATGAAGAATGTTGACCAGTGAAAGCTACTCCAAGGAAGAAGCTAGTCCATGAATGTTGGATGATGTTCCTCCCCTTTGGAATAAACAATGGCAAAGGTACAATCTTGAAGATGTATGGTGTCCCGAAAACCTGCTCAAGTGTCCCTGTGTTGATGCTGATGTTTTCCCCTTCCAATTGTGTTGAAAAGAATGAATGTAGATCTGGCAAGGATATCTGTTGAACCTATTCCAATGAACCATTTGTCTCCTCAATTGACAAAGAGACCTCCAACAACTATTGTGCATAAGGATCCACAATGACACCAACCTGTAAAGATCAATCATGTAGAGAATGGACATGAGGGTCAGAGTGAGCCCTTGCAACAACTGTAGAAGGATCACCTTCATCAATGAGAAGATGTAAGTCCTCAAGGGGATCTCCCAAGTTTGTTATGTGTGACTCCACAAACAAACCTGCAATTTCTGCCATGTAGTCATCAACTGAAGTTGGAGCTAGAAGACGAGATGTACCATGTTGTATTGGACCTTCCACTATGGCAATGTAAGCATGTGGATTGTATTGATGATGTGACCTCTCACTACAACTGTCAATAGAATCCCACATGTTTGAATCTATTGAAGCACTATTGCCAATGTCACTATCAGTTTCCACTGTGTATGAAGTGTAGAGAGGATTAAAGGATAAGTTGGGTGAACTTTCCTCAAAGTGTACATCCTTCTCCACAAAAAATTTGTGTATCTCTGGATTCATAAGTCTATAATCTTTAGCATTGTCTTCATAATCGATGAAAGTACAAGGCCTAGGTGTTGGTGCCTTGCATCCTTGAGAATATAGGTTAGCCCATGCAAGATAACCAAAGACTCTAAAGTGACTCACAATTGGTTTTCTGCTACACCATGCCTCAAAAGGAGTTTTTCAATCTAAGGCATTATGACGAGACCTATTAAGTATGTGAGTGGCATTGCTAATGGCTTCAACTTCAAGTGCAGGATCAAGACTTAGCTTTTATCATGCAACTTGCCATGGATTTGAGAGTCCTAATCCTCATAGCTGCTACATCTATCTTATGCAGACTAAATGCTAGTGGATTTTGAAGATCAATCCTCTCGTGTTTGCAAAAGTCTTTAAGTCTTTTGTTCACATATCTATTCTCATTGTCCATATGTAGAACCTTGATGGCTTTCCTTGATTTATGTTCAACATGAGTCTTAAAGACTTGAAGCTTATGAACTACTTCACTCTTGTGATGAAGGAAGTAGACCCAAGTGAATCTTGAAAATTCATCAACTAATGTGAGTATGTAGTAGCCTTGGCTGATTAAAGTCACTGCAAAAGGACCTACTAAAACCATGTGAACTAACTAGAGAACAACTGGTGCTCTTGAAGACTTCCCTTTATCATACTTCTCCTTGAGATGCATGTCCATTGAACATGATGAACAATCTCCCTTAGAAAATTTGATGTTAGGTAGACCTTTGACCATGTGTTTAAAGAAAAGTTGTTGAAGATGGCGAGAGGCAAGATGACCAAACCGCTCATGCCATAAAGTGATTTGTGAAGTAGAGTGAGTCAACTAGGCTTGAGAAGGAGACTTAGGCACAAAGTGGGAGAAGGAATAAAGCCTCTTGTCATGATTGACTATCCCCAATGCAACCAATGAATCATCTTTAAGACTTCACACCATCACTATATCTAGAAGGAACTCAACTTTGTGACCATCTCCAAGATGAGTGATTTGGTAAACTAAGAGGAGATTGGAGCTAAGGTTTGGAACATAGAGAACATCTTTGAATTCTCCATTTTCAATTTCCACATGTCTTTTCCTTCGACTTCCATTTTGGTATCATCTCCCATGAAGATGTGTGGTACCTTTGATTGCTTCAATGAAGAAAAGTCTCCCTTTGAAGAACCCATATGATAAGAGGCACCTAAGTCAAGTATCTATTCTAAAGAAGAACTTGAATTTTCCATAAGTGCTTGCCCTTTTCCCTTCGAAGAGGTTGGAGTTGAATCCTTGGAGGTACCTGGCACTTGAATCTTGTTCTTCCTGAGTAGATTTTCCAACTCATCAATTCTTTTAGTCTTGTAATGATGCTTGTCATGATTTGGCTTTTTACAGTATGCACAAAAAAGTTTGTCCTTCTTTTCATTACTTCTCTTCTTGTTGGAATAAGAATTACCTTTCTATGAAGAGGACTATTGTGTCTCAGATTGTGATTTCTACTTCCACTTCTTGTTGTTGTTGTTGCTAGAACTTTTCCCTCCTTGACTTGATTGTTGCTTATCACTAGCCACCAAGGCTTTGGTCTTTGATGTCATGAGAAGTCCTAAATCCATCAAAACAATCAACATATCTACAAATGCATCAAATGAAGGCTTTTGGTAAGTAGTTCCCATGGTCAACCTATGAGTATTAAAACTCAAAACAAAGGAAGCATACTCTGAAGGTAGCCTCTTTAGGATGTGATGAATCAACTTGTCATCCTTCATGGGATTTCCATGATATTTAAGAAGTGCCCTATACTGATTGGCTTTGTTGATGTAATCTTGAATTGTGTCAAAGTTCTTTGGATCCAAGAGAAGTAGATCATTCTCAATCAGAAATCTCTTTTCTTCATCCATCTTACCATACAATGATTCAAGTTTGCCCCAAGCTGGTTTGGATTTTGTGAAGTTGGCAATGTGAAAGAAGAGATCTCTATGTACACAACTTCTGATAATACCTAAAGCCTATTGGTCTTTCTTTTTCCATTCAATGAATTCTTTAGCATCAATAGGTTTGGTAATTGTACCATCAACATAAAGACTATAACCTTTTTCCATTAATCTCCTCCATGCAATATCTTTCCATGTAGAATAATTGTGTGAAGTTAGAGGTGGACATTTAAATGAACCCATGATGCAAAAAATGAAAAGAGCACAAAAGAGAGACACAAAAACATAGTACACACCCCTCCTTTTCACTCAATCAAAAGACACCCCCCCCCCCCCCCCCAAAAAAAAAAAAAGAAGATGCTTTTGACACTTTATAAGTAGTGCATGTACAATGGGCCACTTGTCAAAATGTACAAAGTGGACACTCTAATTTCTCTTTTACAACTACCTTTTGAGGCCCAAATATGTCACTAAGCATTGTAACTCAGATGTACAACAATTCTAAAAAGTAATCAAAGCTTTACAATGCAGAAAAAGCCCTAGTTTTGAAAGTAAGATTTTTGTCCACACAACCCTAGAATCTGACTATAAATCTAAAAAGTAGACAAAAAATATGCACTTTCAAGAAAAATAGAACTTGAAAAAGTGACTAGATGAGCTCGTACGAAGGGTTTGAAGTTGCAAAATGTAGGATTAAGCAAGTACAATTGCCAAAAAATGCAATTTCTAAAACATCCTTGCACCAAAACTAGAAAACAACACTACCACTAGGAAGTTCAGGAAATTCTACTCAATTTCAAAAAAGATTGCACCTGAATCAAAGTCTGGATGACCAAGTTATGGGCTTGCAAAGTTAGGCTATCAAATAAAAAAGCAATCTAGAGAGGGGTTTGGAAAGAAAAATGCTATCTTAAATTTGACAGTCAAACAGTCGTCATAGCAGTTGAAAATGACCTAGGAATGATGGTCAAATAGCTATCAAATTGTTTCCCATAAAATGACGATGTCAGTAAAAAATTAGCACCTAAGCTAATGTGGTAGGGTGACCTAACACAAGGTATGGTCATATGGACTGTACAAAACTATACGAACTAGGAACGTAGAAGATGATGTGCTATGTAGATGTGTCCTATGAGGTAGGCGACAAGTTAGCGCTGACTAGGCACTATGTTGACAAAGTTGTCTACATGTCAAGAGGACATGTGGCACAATGATGTGCATCTTCGTTGTTGAGTATGCAGGTCTATTTTGACAAGTCCATGTGTCATTTGAGCAGAGTTGTATGCTGTAGATGTGGGGTATTGTGCCACGTGGAGTCTGCCAATTGAGGACACATGTCTCTTGCATAAAGGCATCATGTTGTGCAGTCTAGCATCACTGAAAGTTTAAACTGCCAGTAAAAGGGGCCAGTTTGATTACTCCAGCACTAGAGAAAAAAGCACAGGGCTAGTTTTTAAACTGATTGGAAACTAAGCACGCAGCCAAGAAATTGAGGATACAATCAGAATCTGAAGTCCGTAGGCACTGCAAATTAAAATGTAGCAACTGGATTTGTGTTTTATTTATCCCACATTTGTGGTGGGTATTCCTTTGGCACTATTTAAAATGAAACCCCCACCAAATGTAAAGTAAAGTTGAATGCCGGTGGGATTGTAAGTTGCTGCTGGTGAGTACTTCCAGTTGTCAAATTTTTAGGAATATTCATTGGTGATGCTTTGTAGAGACAAACCTCACATACTGTAATAAATGCCACTGTGCCAAGAATATTCTCCTGCACAAGGCTGGGATCTGATAGCTCGGTACCTGCAAAAAATTTCTCTGCTAATTGCCCAAAGGGCAATTTTTTTTTTCAAAATAATGCAATAAAAAAAGTAAAGAAAAATAAAAACTCGAAAAATAATTCAAATAGATCTGCAAATGATCATATCCATACTACAAATTAGGGCCTCTGGGTTCCGATTTGTAAAAAAAAATTGCCTCACGGTCGATTTCGAGCTAGGGTAGCCGAGTTTATAGTTGATCTTCATCAAATTAGCATTTTAGATGCAATGGCAAGGTCAAATTTGACTCTAGACACTCCCAATTTCTCCAGTACTCCAAATTTAGGCTGAGGTGCTAAAGCAACAAAGGTCTCAAATAGCTACGTGAAGAGAAAATCTCCTAGCTTTGATACCATGTAAGAATTTTTCTTGGGGCAAAATTCACCTAGAAACTAAGAACTCAAACACAAGCACAACTGTAGACCAGAAAGAGAGAGTATGATTAGAATGATGATATATTCATTCAATATGCATTGTGAAAGTACACTAGGAGTGCCTATATATAAAGGCTTCTAAGATACATCTAGAATGCCTCAAAGTTAGCTACATGATAAGTCATACAACTAGGCACATGTCCACCAAATATGGGTTATCTTCCATTAAGCACGGAAGTAAGTGCGATGATGAGAGGATAAGCCTAAAAAGGTGTATCATGCAAATAAGTGTTGTAGACAACATGTGCTAAAAAGGGAGTGTGAATAACTGTGTTGTCTACATGACAACTCAGTGAATAATGCAAACTCTAATGTTGTAGACACCATGTGCTAAAATAGAGTTGTGTACTTTTGTGTTGTCAACATGACAACTCAAAAAGGTGCGCAAACTCCTAAGTGTCTCACAAAGCAAAATAATAAAATAATGCATTAACCTAAGTAAACTTAAGTAAGTGTAAATAGTAAATACATATTTACACCAACGCATAGTTTCCCTTGATTTAAATGTTCTATGTCATCCATCCTTATCTTCAACATGGGTATGTGTAGGATCATGGTGTGCCAAAAAGTGGCAATGTGAAAAAAAAAGATTTTGAAGACGTCTAAAAGCACTTCAAAATTTTCTTTGACTTTTTTTCACCTATCCAGGTACCAAACCTGGAAAGTAAGGCCCAAGCCTTATCAGATATCTGATTTGATATCAAATATCCAATAACATGGTGAAATATATATAATATATTATAAATTATAATAATATAATATAATACATTACCTAATATATAGTATTATAATATAAAATATAATATATAATATAATAATATAATAATAAAGTAATATAATAATAATAAAGTAATATATTATAATATAATATATAATAAAAAAGTATATTATAATATAATATATAATATATCTAGCATTATATGAACCAGCGGAGGTATCAGATATCTGATATCTCTAACACAATATATATAAAAAACAATAGACCTGTGGGCTCATTTCAACACTAGTTTTCAAGCCCGTGATCGGATATTGGATACCAAATCAGATATACAATATAAAGGTTTTTAATTATTTTTTAAATCATTTTGAACATAAATTCAATAGATTTTATCATGATTTTGTTAGTTTTAGTTGAATCTAGGGTTTTTTTGAAAAAAATTGTTAAAATTAAGATTTTTTTAAATATATATTACGTTTTGCAATTTAATAAGAATGGCTAATCAAAATGATGACACTGAGGCAGGGAATAATATTCCTCATAACCCCCAACCAAATGATCCAATGCCCCCACAAAACCATCCACCAAATGATCATCTACCCCCTTAAAACCCTCATTGAATCGAGGATTTGATAAATCGCTAGTACATTTGACCCCAATTTTCAACCAAAAATTTTGACCATCTAATAAATTGGGGTCAATTTGGTCAAAATGTGCAAGGCAATATATACTTTTTGTTAAATGTGAGCCCATGTTGGTTGAAAACACTATGTCAAAATTGAAAAAAGCTATATTTGCCACCCTAATCTCATTGTTACGCGACCTGAAAGATAGCTCGTGCACTCGACCATTTTCTACACTGCATTTTGTGGCTAGGAGTACACGCCAAAAGAGTTTTATAGCTTTAGCACCAATAGGGTTTGACATCTTGGGTTCTTTGGTGCTTGATTATAGTAGAGGAGAGCTTGTGAATGCTTCAATGTTGACATTGAAAGACATTTCAAAAAGAAGGAGGTGTGAAAGGATTAAATAACACCTGAAAACATTGAAGAGTCTCCTTCCCAGCGTTACAAAGGCAAGTTGAAGTTTTGTTTTATAGATTGACATTTGATTAATCATAATACATTTGATTGAAGTTTTGTTTTATAGATTTGTTTTATAGTTGAAGTTTTGTTTTATAGATTGACATTTTTTTGTACAAAACTAGATATTGCAAATTCAACTTAACTCATAATACATGCAATATGCCTAAAATCCAAGGTGCAACTCAAATCTAATCCAGTATTTATTTTGCAAGAGTAACATCTATTGCCGGAACAATATTGAAACTACTACCATACATCAACCTAAAAGTTAAGGTTTCCCATATCTTAATCTACTACACATGCTTTTAGAGCTGCTAAGTTCAACTGCTCGGGTTTGTACATACCAAAAATCAACTTTCTTCCTATTAACAATAAGCCATTACACATGCTCTATGATCACCTTCCTACAACCCACTAAAACATTCT
The DNA here is from genome assembly GCA_028749045.1 of Cupressus sempervirens. Lineage (NCBI taxonomy): Eukaryota > Viridiplantae > Streptophyta > Pinopsida > Cupressales > Cupressaceae > Cupressus > Cupressus sempervirens. The sequence goes on from CM053785.1 coordinate 501,735,487, forward strand.
ACATGGTAGAGCTATGTGAAGGATTCTCAGTTCTCTCTTGTAAGATATTTCCTATTAAACAATTATACCCATCATTGGTTTGGTTTATTATAGATGCCCCACACCAACTTTACATGCAATGCCTCATTCATAATTCTACAACCTCTAGCCGAGAATCCCCACTTTCTTTTGGCATGCATATCTTATCACATGCTAAGAGTGGGACTTTTTTATTTTCATTATTTCCATTGCATAGAAATATTCTTATCCTCTTCTCAATTTTGTTTAACACTTTCATAGGAATCCAATTGCAAAACATAGAGTATATTAGAATGGCCGATACAATTGACCTAAGAAGCATAAGCTAAACCAAAAAAGGTTAACCATCTTGATTTCCATCCTTCCATGGTTTTGGTACACTTGACAACCAATTGGTTCCATAACTGAGTTCTGTCAGCCCCAACAAAAAGAGGAACACCTAGCAATTTGCTAGGAAGCCTACCCCTTCTTACACCAAAAACATCTATTATCACCCTCCACAAGTTTTCCCTAATATTGAAGAAAAAGGTATCAGATTTGGCCTAATTTATGTCTTGACCCAATGCATCCCTATAAGCATTGAGAATTGATTTCATCACTCTTTCCTCCCTAATTGATGTTTCCCCAACAAAAAATGTGTTATCTGCAAATTGGGAGTGGGTTGCTAAGGCCATATCCTCAACTATTCTTTGGGCCTCTCATCTGCCAAGCTCTCTAGATTTAGTGGCATTCCTATCCAATGCCTCTTCTAGAAAAATGAATATGATCATGGAAATGGGGCCCCCTTTCCATAGCCCTCTAGGTGTTGGGAAGAATCCATGTGGCCTCCCATTCACCAAGAGGGACATCCTATAACCTCCTATCATAATTTTAGTCTAGTCAATCCACTTTTTACTAAACTCAAACTTCTCCAAAACCTTGTAAAGAATAGGTCCATCCACCTTGTCATAAGCTTTCCCAATGCCCAATTTCAATAGCATGGAGATTTTTCTTAAGGAGATGGAGTGAATAATCTCATGGGCCATGTGATGACCCATAAATACTTCTCCTTCCCAAAGTGAATCCACTTTGTTCATGGGAGATGAGTTTATCTAGGACAATCCTCAATATGTTGGCTACTATCTTAGAGATAATTTTGTAAGTTGTGTTGCATAATCATATATGCCAAAAGTTGTCAATTATTCTTTTTGCATTTTCTTTTCTATGGATCAATGTAGCTAGAGTATTGTTGAAATTCTTCAACACAAACCCTCACCATCTTGACTCGTCAACCACTCCCAACAACTCTCTGTTAAAAACATGACATAACTTGTGGTAGAAAAAGTCTTGGAAGCCATCTAGACTTGGAGCCTTGTCACCTGCTAAGCCAAAAATAGCCACTCTCAACTCTTTCATGGTTATTTTGGATACTAAAATTTCATTATCCACTTCAAAAAGGATGGGCTCAATTGCCTCAAGTGTTGTAACTAATTGCACTTCATTGATCTCTTCATCAAAATTCCAGAGCCTAGTAAAAAAATTTAACTACATGCTTGTTAATCTTTGGTATATTGGTGACCTCTCTACCTTGGAAGGATTGCAACTTGAAGATTCCATTAATGGACCTTCTATTTTTTACTAAACAATATAATAATTTTGTGTCTTTGTCCCCAAATCTTAGTGATTATTCTCTTGATTTTTTCTTCAAGAAGAACTCCCTTTTCATTAGTTCATCATATAAACCTTTTAGATCCACCTCATTAGCAAATTCCACCATATCTATCTTATCCTCTATTACTTTATTGTTGAGGGTTGCTAATTGGCCTTTTACATCAACAATACTAAAGCAAATCCAACTAACATTGAAATGAGTAAGACTCATATAGTCATCAATCTATTGCTATTATGGTTTAAGACCAATTAGAAAAGTCAAATAGCTACTGCTTAAATGAATTGATTGTTTCCAAACTAATTAAGTGCCTTTTGAACAGTGACCCTCATGAGTTGGCAAGGTGATTTGGGGGTCTTAGTTGGGGTCTCAAAACTTCTTAATGTCAAACTTCTAAATTTAAAAACACAATGAAAATGTCATCATTAACTCTACAATCAAGGAATGAGCATTAAATACTTCTGATCCACAAATAATAATAATTTGGTAGAGAGAAATTTGGTGATTCTTACCAATACATTTATAGTGATCACAGTGAGGATGAATCAAATTATGAAATGACTCTTCAATAACAAAAAGCAGAAAAATGACTTAGAATCAATTGAAAAACAACACACAATAATTTGATCAACTACATAAGAACTTCATTTGAAAATCAGGTCAAGTGACTTACACAAAGATTTTGCATGATTTTGTTCTACTGTTGAGAATGTTGACAAGAAAAAATGACCGCAGGTTGCTAGATGAATATTATGACCCAACTAAAGAAGAAATATTCTTATAATGAAATGAACCAAGACTATTCTTCTGCAACTGTTGCTGCAATCCATAAATTCCTATTCATAAACAGGTAGCATTTGTAAAATGTATAATCTATGTTTGAAACGGTGATTGATAAGATACAATCCATAAGTAGGATATATTTTAACGCAGCAAGTCAAATTGTGATATTGCTATCAGGATTTAACTGTGTGATTTTTGAGTCAAACTCGTCGATACATATTTAATTAAATCAATGGAACCCATCTCTCGTGAGAATGAATGGAACAATTAGTACTCATTGGATCTAGGTGATACTCATAGAGGTGAAGCACCAAGACTTCTCAGGAGATCACCCATCCTAGTACTACTTCAGCTCTAGCATGCTTAACTAAATAGTTTCCTCCATGGCTAAACCCACTCTTCTTGCAAATCCATTTGCAAAACCTTCACCATGTGTTGTGCCTTATGAACCATTCATTAGAAAGCCCCTTAAGCTCATCAATTGATAAGTAGGAGATATTTTTCCATAGCAAGTCACATTGTGATATTGCTATCAGTATTTAACTGTGTGATTTTTGAGTCGAACTCATTGACCCATATTTCATGAGTAGTGGTTCACTAAACCCATCTCTCATGAGAATGATTGGAACACTTAGCACTCATTGGATCTAGGTGATGCTCACAGAGGTGGAGCACTGGGATTTCACGGGAGGTCACCCATCCTAATACTACAGCTTGAGCACACTTAACTAAAAAGTTTCCTAATAGCAATATCATAATTTTAAAAAGAAATTCTTAACCCTTATATTTTGTCAAAATAGCTTGCTAGTTCATCTACACTTGTGAGGAATTGGATCACACACTCTTGGATCTGCTTAGTAAAGTGCAATTGGCTACACTGAAAAGAGGAAAAGGACTTGGTTTACGTGCATTCAAATCTACTGCTCCTTAAACAAAGTGGCTAAGAGGGGACACAAAGGACTGAGATAATAAGCCCATAAGATATTGACCTAGATATTCCACTTCCCACTTTGCTGCACTTGATGTTGATGATGACTATGGGAAAATTTGTGGGCATTAGAGTGCTAGTGCCAATGCCAATGCTAGTGGAGCCCTATTTGTGGTTCTTCTAATTTACCACTACCTATATCATCTAATATAGATGGTGATGATATTTTGTAAGTCCCATATTATTTTTTAAAAAAATGATGACTCACTGTTGACAATTGACATTATTATTATTTAATTTTAATATATATTATAACATTTGAGTTTCACTAATATATCATTAGTATTTTGAACTGAAATACTACTACAAATATACATATTTTTTATTTTATATGTTTTTTTAATCTACTCTTGAATTTTATATGAGGTTTTAAATAAGATTGATTGATGATGTCAGGGTATTTGCTAAAGAAAAGTGCAAAAACAAATGGTTGGAGTTGGTAGTAGTTTGTTTTGAATGAGAAATTTGGAAAGGTTTGTTGCATTTGATGTGTACAATAGAATTGTAATTTGTTCAATTAAAGTTGTACATCTTAATGAATTGGGTTTGATGTTCTTGCAGTTTGGTTACACCAAAAAACCAGAAGAAAGGCATTTTAGAGGAGTCATTAATTTGGAGGTATAAGTTGCTGATGAATCTTTTGTTGTTACTTTGTTTGATAGTCAAAAATTTTTTTTCAAATTTCTCCATTTTTGAATGTACTACCAATTTGGAGTCCAAAATATCCTTTGCATTCAACTGTTTTCTATATTGGGAATTGAAAGAGTAGAATAAGTGATATGAAATGTGTCTAAAAAGCTCTCAATCTACTTTTGAAAGTTAAAATATGTTTTAACTACTTTTTGTGTGTTATAATTGATGTACTGATTTGCATTATTCTCCATTTACCAAATTAGTTTTGATTTCATTCTAGTGGTGGTTGGTACAACTATACTACACTGTTCCTATATGTAATTGATTTTTGCCAAATGTACATTGAAATAGTTCATGACTATTGTTTTGGATACAAATTTGAGAGTGATATGTAAAAGCTCTCTCATATGTATATATCTAGTTTGGATAAGCAATACATGTGGCTTTCTGATTGAATTTTACTCTCTTCACTTGCAAACAACAGGTGGAGTATCTGTTGAAAGCATTTCAAGCCATCACCAAAGCCTTCATTGATCTTCTGTTCAATGTCTTCCATACATAAATTTTGTCCACCATTATTTCTTAGCTTAATTCTAGCTACAACAACCATTGACATAAATTGTTAAATACAATATCTCTATCATCTTTTATTAACCAGGAGAAATTTATAATCAGTCACCTTAGTCATACTTTATAATGTTGTGTACTCTTTTGGACATGCTTTTTCTTATCCTTCCTACTTGCAAAATTTATGAACTCAAAAATAGATGGTATTTTGTTTTTGTTTTCTTTGTAGAGCCAAGATTCTGGTGTTCAATCCAAACAACATTTAGGCTATCTTTACTAATATAAATACCATTCCATTAGAACTATAATGTTCCCAATAGATTAAAGTAGGATCATTTTGTCATTGTTGTAATTTGTAATAGAACTTTGGATACATCTTTGCTGAACATTTATGTTTACCATATGTTTTAGATATGATTAAGTTCTTAAACCATAGCTTTCAAACATGAAGATTTGGAACTGAAGATAGGGTTTGGGAGGGGGAGGCCTACTCTAAAAGTGGATCTCTCCTCTTCAAGAGTGGTCTTAGTCAATAATTCCATATGAATATGTTTTATTTGATTGAATTTATTTATCATTAGTATCGACATGATACCTTCATATCATTTGACTTCTTAATATGTTTCCTTATCTTCTAATTCCTCATATTGGTGCACCTCAAACTACAATATTTGCTAATATCTTTCAAAAAATAGTAATGGATGACTAAGATCCTAGATAGCAATGGATGACCAAGTTGTTACGAGTATCCACCAATTAGTGCCAAGACTTTTGAGTGCTCTTAAAGGAGTTTGTCATGCCTTGTTCTTGCTGACTTGCTATGCCCAATTCAGGCAATATGATTGACATAAGAAAGTAATGCCTAGCTTTAGATGGCTAGAAGTATGAACTACATAGCTATTTATACCATCAACTGAACATGTGGACTATGAAGTTATTAGTAGCCCAACTCTTCATGGAAAAGATTCTCACATAAAGATTTATTGTGAACTTTACTAATATATTTCCAGCTACTCTAATAACATTTTGATGAGCATACCTTCTTCCTTCACAACAATATACTTTAATTCACCATAGCCTCTCCAACTAATAGAAATGGTTAAGTTTATCGTAGTGCCTATGTGGCAATATCATGGTGCCTAAGTGGCATAGTAATTATAATGTGTGCCAGTCACTTCCAGGAAACTTTACAAGCAGATCTTTACTAACATTTAAGTATACTATAAGTTGATCTCTTGTGATTGTAAAGGGCTTTTGGTCTTTTTCAAAAGTTCCCCGAAGGATACAAAAATTGTTTTGTAATTGGAACCTTTAAACTTCTAAATCAAGTAACGGAAAATAAGATTAACTATTTTTGTCTGTTTATCCATTGTGTAATTTTGTATGAAATATTTGGTTTTCTTGATTATCTAGCATGCACCACAAAATTTTTTAATGAATTAATGTCTTTGCTAAGCTTGTTGATAATTTTTACTGAATGAATGTTTCATGTTAGAAGACTATATTATTGAAGAGGTATCAAATGATGGTACTTCTGATTCTCCAGCTCCAGCTAAATCAAGTTCTAAAAACTAAAAAATGCAAATGGTCCTGATGCTGTAGCTATAAGTCTTACATTCAAAATCAACAAGGTTTCATGCAAAATAGTACTAAAAGGTGTGTGCCTTTTTGGGGTTCAAGTTTCAAACTGCAAGTGCACATATTTGTATATTAAATTGGCACCTTCTATGCTCAAATGGTTGCTGATCTTTGTTTCATGGCTTTCTATTCTAGCACATAGTGCAATTGTGCTGAAAGAAAACTGTATAGTAGATAAAACAGAGTGGATTAGCAAAATCAGGACCTTATTCAACCTTCAAAAGGCATATCAATAGAAGGACCAATATTATTGTTGTGTTAATCTTATCCACTATTGTATACTAGGTGTGTTTTTTTGGTAGAAGGGTGGTACTGCAACTATGTTTCTTTTTCTCTACTTCATTTTACTAAACATTCCCTATCAACAAAATATTGATTGTGTTTCAATAATAAAATGTATGAGGTTATGTGAAGACTTTGCCTATTATCCACAGAAATTGTTTGAGAAGCACATGAAGTTTTGACAACTCATCCACCCTTGCCTCCTCAATTGATTTTATTTTCAAGTAACAGGTAACAAAATTTCTCTCATTCTCATTGTGCTTTATATCCATGGTAGAGGTGTATTTCAATAGTCAAGCACAAATTGGATGCAACATAAATGCTTTGTCTTTTATTCTAGACAAAGTTGGCTGCATGATGGAAACTCACATTGGTTCCTATAAGGGCACTAACTCTATCTTCACAAAAAATTACAAGATATCCAAAATTAGAAAAGGATACTAATTTAGAAAGGAAAAATTGTGTTGTTTTCATTAATGAAAGAAAAGCCTGTGATTTAATGTGGTAGTAATTGGTGAACATTATCTTCAGCAATTAGTAGTTGATAGTTGTTATTTAACTCACTTCTATTTTATCTTTTCCTTTAAAAAGTAACCTACTTTGTTTTATGTACAGACCTAATCTATGACCTATTTTTCCTTCAAACTACCATTTCAAACAACCTAAGATCCAATTTTAAGTGTAGCACTGGAGTATTCCTTATCAAAATCTCATATTGTTTTAAAGTGTAGTTGTTCTACCACTATATACAATTTCCTTCCTTTGTTAATCTATCATGACCTTTGTTTTTGTAAGGCAGGCATGAAACTTCTCTTGACTATCACTACTTTCCAGCACAGAAGCTTTGTAGAGATCCTCGAATATATTTAAAATCCTATGGATAAAAGATGAATCATTTCTTTAAAAACTTGCTCCTTCCACAGAAGAAGCTACTTTTGAATTGTAGATATCAACCAAGTTATTAACAAGCTCCTACCATTCTCTGCATCATGGAACTCATTAAAAATTGAATCCTTAAAATTAAGCAGCTTACTATGTTTATACTCGAAATATCTTCAGGTTATAACCAACACCTTAGATACGATTATAAACTCTAGCAACACCAAGCAGTACAGTTAAATAAATGTTTGTCATGAGCTATGGCTAATTGGCCACATTCTAGATAACTATAGATTCAATCATAGGGATCTAATAAATGCTAAAATCTATTTTTCATTTTTGAATTGATAGAAGAGCATTTTAAACATAAAACAGTATCAATGTGTTTGGTTCAATAAGAAGTTTCTTGGGTCACTTTGAATTAGAAATGATCTGAATTTCAAGATTGAAAATGAAACATTTATTACATTTTAGCTATTTTTCCAATTGATATGTTCATCTGTTGACCAAGGGAAGGCTAAATCAAGAGAGCTTTCAGTAGCAGACAGAATCACAATGTCATGGCTTAACATGAATATAGTCATAATTATAAGATGTTGAACTCAATTCTATAGATCAAATATATCTTAATACATCTGCTGAGCAAGTTCCATTTTTTCTCTTTTATTTGATCCTCATTGCAAGTCTGCAAAGTGATGTTGCACATAACATATTTAGATTCTAGACAGATGCATAACTTTCAACTACTGAAACATCAGTATTCTCGCTTTACATGAATTGGTATGGTGGAAACAAAGCTACATTTTGTTCTATTGAAGTTTCATATACCTGTTTGATTTTGTTCTATTCAAGATTCACAATGTGCTTCATTCCCCAGTTTATGGAATTTTCAAACATGTGAGCTCTCAATCTGAAAAAAATTTGTAGAGAGGTCTTGGTAATATTTTGGCATTCTATGTGTAATATATTAATTGCTAAAACAACCCAATAAGGGTCAAAGGAGAAGCCAAAATTTGAAGGAAAATACATCTAAGCCTCTTAGATTAGTTAAAAACTAAAAGTATTACTAAAATATCTTACGTAGATTGCCTTCTTTTATGACCTGAATTTTGACAAATTTCATATATAATAACGACTATTGCATACCTTAAGTATTCAATCAATGCAATTGGACTAGATTTATCTTCATAAAATCACATTAGTTTATTTTCTAAGCATCATGCTATATGGAAACTGGATAATTGAACCTTGATAAGTAAAATTCCTAACCTATGATCCTTTTCAGTGATGAGACTTGAGAAAATAAATTCCTTTCCCATTTGGTAAAGAAAAAACAAGTTTATTCATTAAACAATCATATGATTTTTCTATTAGCTCATATTTTTGTTCTGGATTGGGCTATTCTCTCTATAAAAAGAATCTCAAACCTATTTGACAACTCTGATTAATAGAATATTCTCTCTTTTAGATGGAAATAATTAACATACATTGTCTATAAATTCACATTTTGCAAACATCTATTCCTTCTAGAAATTATAGGATCATTTTAGTTACATTTGAAAACATTAATCAAGAAAAACCATATGTGCAGATATAAACATTAATCACAACATGTCCAATTTATTTTCAGATATATTTTCCTGTGAAGAAAGACCACGCCTGGCAATATGAACGCTGAAAAAAATGAGACAATGGCTGCATTGTGGGCTTAGTTCCGAAGAAAACCTAATAAATGTTATTATCCTTGCAAAAAGTGTAAAGGCTTAAAGACTCAAAGAATTCTAATCACAACAGCCTAGAGTCATTGTAGGCAACATGGTCATGTTGAAGGGGGCCACGATTTTTGTCCACTGTTGAATGTGGATTTCCTAGTGGAGGAACATGAAGGTGTGAATATCCAAGCTCAGGATAACACTCTCATGAAAGAAGATGATAATGTGCTAGAGGACATGATTGAAGAAGATGGTATTGGGGCAAGTGATGAAGAGGCTCACAATGATGGTACTAGCGAATTTGATAATGATGATGAAGATGGTCTTGATATACCTTTACTTGAGAAGGCACACGAGCCCTTATATGAAGGTTCCCAAACAACTCTACTCTCGGCTATAGTGTTGTTGGTGAACTTAAAGGTTATGAATGGTATATCCAATTTAGCAATCTCACGTATGCTAATGTATGTCATTTTTGTCATCTTCAATGTTAGCATACAATTACTATTCATTATATTAACAATGCATATTTGTTGTTGTAGGTTGATTACTGAGTTTTTGTTACCACCATCAAACATTTTGCCTCGTTCATACTGAGAATTATCTAACATTGTGGATCATATTGGAATGAAGTATCAAACAATACATGCATGTCCCAATGATCACATTCTATATCATAAACAACATGAATTTGCAATAGAATGCCCTAATTTTCATAGTAGTAGATATCGGTAAGATCAAATAACAAAAAAAGTGCCTCACAAGGTTCTTCAGTACATTCCCATTATTCCACATCTTCAATGGTTATTTAGGTGTACTAGCTTGGCACAATTTATGGATTACCATGCACACAATAGAAGTTAGGATGACATTATGCGAATGCCTGTCGATGGTTCTGCATTTAAAGAGATAGAAGAAACATGGTCACACTTTAAAGAAGAACCTCATAATCTAAAGCTTTCATTGGCAACGGACAGTGTCAATCCATATGGAGATATGAGATCTGTCTACTCAATGTGGCCTATTTTTGTTATTAACAATAACATTCCTCCTTGGATGTCCATAAAGAAGGAGGACATAATGTTGTCAATGATTGTGCCAGGTATTTTTTTCATTTTATATAGTTATCTAAATTAATTTATAAATAGTGCATGAAAATGGTCATAATAATAATGTAATGTTTATGTTCATTCAATTTCTAGGTAAATACCAAGTTAAAGATATGAACGTGTATATTAAGCCCCTAATTGACAAGTTGTTGAAGTTATGAAATGGCATCACTATGTATGACATCGCTAGACCAATAGGACATCGACAATTTCAATTCCATGGAATGCTTGTATGAACAATACATGATGCCCCTGGGCTAACTCATTTTTGTGGTATGTTATATTGTTAATATCACATATTTTTGATCTATTATAGTGCTTACACATTACTATCAAATGTTTAAGTTGCGCATGATAATTGTACATGATCCACTTCTACATGATCTTTTAGGTCTTTAGACAAAGGAAAAATTTGCATGTCCAATTTGTGGTCCGAAGATGAAATCTCGTCATCCAAGAACTTTAAGAAAGTAGGTGTTTGATGAGTTTAGACACTTTCTCCACAATAATCATAGGTATCGAATAGTCAAAAAACATCTTTTCAATGGGAAAGAAGAGACATCATCAAGGCCATGAAGAATGACACCTTGTTTATGGAAGTTGGAATATGATCGAGTAAATTGTCGAGGTAATATCCAATTTGTCGTCCGAAGTTTAAAATTTATATTTTGATATTGTCTTATATTTACTAATTTGTAATTGATGCTTGTGAAGGTTGTCAAGGCATCAATAACCAACTTCTTATAGGAATGAAAAGTTATCCTACTCAATTTAGTAGGTTACCATACTACAAGGATCTCCCAATTGCACATTTGTTTGATGCTATGCATATTGGAAAGAATGTAATAGAGACACTATGGAAAATGTTGGATGAAAGGCGTGATAGAGAACAAATTGCCAAAATTTGTATCGACATTCATGAATCCAATCATGCACTAAAAGCTTCCATTGAATCAAATAGCAATGGAGATTGCATAAATACAAGTGCCCTTCCTTGGTTATTAATGGAGCAACAAAGTGATGCATTAAAAGAAGTCATTAAAAAAAAAAAAAAAATTCCAACAGGATTTGTTGCAAATATAAGCACTCTTCTATCAAAGAAAGGTGATTTTGGGCTAGGGTTGAAAAAACATGATTGGCATACCTTCGTCAAGGTAAGTTATGTTCTCTATTTATAGTATATTTGTAAGATTGAATGTACTACCTATAGCATTATTTAATAATATATTGAAATGATTGTTTTTAATGATTACAGTTTGTCCTACCTCTATCCCTTCCACAACAGTTTGACAACAGTATTAAACAAGTTATATATGATCTTGGAAAATACACGAGGTTAGAAGTGTTTTTTCTTAGATTTGTAACTTTTTCTCTTAAATATATTGTATAATTTTATTTGAAATCTCGTTTATGTTGTTTTGCATGTTGAATCTCTTTTAGGTGGTTATCATCTAAAGAAATTAGCAAAAAAGATATAAAATATTGGAAGAGAAAAATTTTATAAGTTATGTGTGAAATGAAAAAGTGTTTACCTCCAACATTTTTCAATGCTCAAGAACACTACCTCATACATCAAGTTGAGGAGATTGAATTGTGTGGACTTGTACAAGCTAGATCAATGTGGATGGTTGAGAGGCACTTGGAATTTATGAAGGGCTTGGTTCGACAAAGAGCATGTCCTAAGGGTTCTATGGTAGAGGGATATATGATATACTAGACCATGGTGTACATTACTGAATATCCTCCAAAGTTTGCAGCAAATATCCATGTAGATTGCATTTGGGATCCCAACTCTAATGACAAATTCGAAGGGGAGTACCTGATGAGGAAAGGTAGATTGAGAAGGGTGAGAGGTAATTATAAGTTTTTTTTTTTTTGTAGTTTAATAATTATTATTCATCATCAATATATATAAGTTGTTTCTAACTAGTGTAATTGTCTTCTTTATAGTTGGTCATGAGTGGGATGCACTACACTTGTATATTGCAAACAATCTTGATTGGATGACGGTATGAATTGAACAGTCTCAAAAAAATGGTCACTCATTAACATGGGATGGTGTTGTATCGTTGGTTAAAGAAGTTCATCGTAATGGAGATCCCAATGTTACATAAATGGTACTTGATCTAGTATATGGCTTAAGAGATACAAAGGTACACATAAGATTACTAATCATCACACATAAGTTTAATATCAACTCACATATCGATGCAAATAATCTTGACATGTTTGAATAATTTTAGGTCAAACACCACAAAGCTATGTACTACCATGGCTATAAATTTTGCACAAAAAAGTTAGATGAAACGAAGAAAATGTGTGATTCTAGGATAAGTGTTGTCTTCGTGGTCACCAATATTTCATCTAAAACTGACATACATCATCAATGATTTGAAAATCAATACTATGGAATTTTGGATGATATACTTGAGTGTGACTTTAATTCATTCAAAATAGTTCTATTTGTCATCAAATGGTTGAAGTTACAACTGGATCGAGATGATCCCAATAGGACTGTTATTGAACATGATAGTGGATTTACTATGATTAATACAAGGTCATTTGAGCCAGTTGGAGATGAGCCCTATTTTCTTCCAAGCCAATGTGAGCAAGTGTTTTATTTTGGTGTTCCACACAAACTAGGTTGGTCATTTGTTGTTAGACATGACCCAAGAGGAAGGCTAGTAAAATATAATGTGATCGAAGAAGAAGAAATTGAAGAAGCAGAAGAGGAAGTAAATGATTATCAAGAACAATAGTTACCCAGTGATGAAGATGAAGAAGATGGTGATGATTTTGGTCATGCTAATGATAATGGTGATAATGATGATGATGATGCTGATGAAAATCATGATCATGGCGATGATGGTCATGATGATGATGGCAATGAAGATGATGATGATGGCGATGAAGATGGTGGTGGTGACGATGACGATCAAAGTGACAAGTATGATGATGCTTATGATGATGATCATGACATGGATGAAGATCATGATGATCAATGAAATGTCCAGCTAGGACTAATGTCAACTATGATGGGGTCTTGTACAACCAAACTTTTCTTTCTAAACCATATGTGACATATAAACATTAAGTAGAACATGTCAAATTTTTTTAGATATACACATTAGTTACACTAAATTTTTAACTTAAGACAAATGATTTACATATACAATCTACTTTATTATTAATTTTTTTTGTGGTAAGTCTATTACTTTAATTTCGCTGCTGATTTTTAAGACTTACTAATTTTTTTCACAGGGCGATATGGATGCACCATCTCAGACACCTTCAGTAGAGGTAAACATTAAATATTGTAAATTTTAATGTTAATATAGAAACAAATGTCATATTATTATGTTCTTTTCTTCATGGCTTTGGAGTTTTTTTGATGAAATTTTACTTATATTTGATGTCACAAATGATAGGAAAAAGCTAGAATAACTGCTGATCAAATGAAATCTGAAATAGAAGCTTTATATCTACATAACATCGCCCTTAGTACTGACCCTATGTTCATCACCCAAAAAATCAAGCAAAGATACACTGATGAACTTGTTAACATTATCATCGAGGGTGACAGAAGTGAGGAGAAAGAGGCACTAAGAACAGAATTGGGCCATAGAATCCAATCTTTGCAGGTAAGCAGTAATTCAAATAAAGCAATAATAGAAGTTCAATAGATATGAATATTTTATACTATCTTATGGATCATGGTCTTTAATTTTATGTGTACTTGTATAGACATTTGTGCCATTTGTGTTATCACATGGTGAACATGGTGATGGTTGTTGCGCACAACCTTCGTGTAAGTAGCACTTTGTTTATTTTCATCAACATTATAACTCTTTTTTTTTTTTTTGTGGACATTTCTAGCTAGTATCCCATTTGATCTTTATCCATTGCAAATGTCTTTGCTAAAAATATTGTATTCTTTAGCTCATGATGAAGTGCAGACTCCTCCTTTGGTTGTTGGTCCACTGTTTCCTAATGCATTGTCCGAAACAAGGGCCATGCAAACATCCTCATCTATGCCCACTAGAACTGGTAAAACCTTGTTTTTCTATATTTTGTAATGTATTTGTACAAGTTGATGAACAATGAAGTAGCATAACAGTGCTTAAATGATGTCTACAGAAGCTTGCATACACACAAACACATGCATACACCCACCACGCATACATACATACATACATATATATACACCCACACATAGAGAGACATTTCAGTTTTGTCTTGTATACCTTTTCCTCATGACTTCTCATTTGCACTTCTGACATTTTTGGGCTCATGACCCTTGACTATTTCTCCCTGTAATATGTTGGTACCGTCTATTCCTATCTCTAGTTGTTAATTTCACATGCAACATTTAATCTCTACATGACTTCTCATTTTATAATTTAGCTGCTAACTTTGTGTTAAAATTACCAGTAAGAATAAAGCCTTGTTATTACTGTGAATTCAATTTGAGTTATAATGAGGCTACTAAAGCTCTTGAACTTTGAATGCCATCAATGGCGAGTAAGCTTCCTCATAAATAATGTACTATTTTTCTCTCTTCAATTCCTGCATGGAGTTCCCTCAAAGACACTGCCATGCTAGCCTAGGATGTGAAACAAGTATTGTTGAGCAGCTTTATAATCATAGGTAACAAAGATAAGTTGTAGATGATGGTTAGACATAGGAACCTATTAAGTAAATTCAAGATATAATGTCTAGAAATATGAGTGCACTGATAAAAAAATAGAGTTCTAAATTTTGTGAACTGGTGAAAGTTGTTGAGTGGGGGACAAAGAATCTTGCCACGTGCTGAAATTTAAAGGCTATTTCTTTAACAATAATAGCTTTTGAAATCAATTGCACCCACAAAAAAAATGATGATCCTTTTCAGGTTAGTGGAGGAAACAATGAAAATGAAACTCCAAGGAGGTTTCCCTAATGAAGACTTTTTTTGTGTGGGCCTTCTGTACTACGTAGGCAAGATTTTGTCATCGGCTATCCAGCCACGAAAAAAAGTGCTCAAGATTTTAGCATGGGAATGGTTCAATTTTGTTATTCAAAAATTAGTTTTTTTATAAGATAAAAGGTGTAGATAGTTGAATTTTGATATTGAGATTTGACTTGTTCTAGAATTTATTTCTTATTTAGTAATTGATGAGTAAGAGAGGCTTCATTGAAGCATATTGGGATGACTTCATAGGAAGGTTTGATTTTTCATTTGTGTGAAGACCCTGCTTAGATGCAATGATTGATATATGTTCCATTCATGAGAGATTAATTCTTGTGAACTAACTACTCATAAAATCCTTATAAACTATTGGAAAATCTAATTGTTATAAATATCTCATTTGATCACTATTTGAGAAATTTATACTCTATTTAAATATTTATTAAAAGATTAAATAAAAATGATTTTGCATATATTTCTACTCAACCTACTATTTAAGACTTTTTTATATATGCATTTATAAAAATAAAATTGTGGTACTTTTTGAATTAATGTTTCAGATTCACATGGAAATTTTTTTCTAAATTTTGAATCCAAAAGTAAACTGAAACATCATTTAAAAAATATATTTTAATTTTGTCTTTTATGTTTCTCTAGGATGTATGTGCATAAATACTTTTATATTCTTGAACTCTCACTATGATAACAGACCATGGACCATTGAAACCTATCCTAAACATAGATGATAAAAAATCACACATTATCTTATCATAAACATAAACAACAATATATCATGAATTCTAAAAATATGGTATCTTTAATACACTATTTTTGTATTTAGTTTTTTGAAAAACTCATGTATTGTTGGTCAATTGATTGAGTAGACTTTGCCGAAGCTACTACCTACTTTTTACGAATTTATTATTATTAATTTGACATTTCTAATATAGATAAGTTCACTAAAGAATAAAACCCCTATCACACCATGCATGTGAATATAGCTTTCTCTCTTCAATTCCTACATGGAGTTCCCTCAAAGACACTGCCATGCCAACTTAGTATATGAAGCAAGTATTGTTGAGAAACTTTATAATCATAGGTAACAAAGATAAGTGGTAGACGATGGTTAGACATAGAAACCTGTTAAGTAAATTCAAAATATAAGGTCTAGAAATATGGTTCAGGTCTTTCCTACATTCCCTTTCATTGAAACTGCAAGTGCTTTGAGCTCCTATCCTAGCCTCGATCTACTTTACCTTGGCTTTGATACCAGGGTAAAATTTTCTATGTACCAGCCAGGAGTCAAACTGAGGACCACCAAGTTGATGTTGGGATGATCTACTACTGAGCTACAAGCCCTTTTGGTGACCAATCCATCTATGGTCACTAGAGACTAAAGCTATAATTTCCACTAGACTTCTAATGGATTTCACTATCCAACATAGGATACTAGGACTTAGCACAAGTCCCTTTACCCACACTGGATATACACAACTACTAAGCCCAAATGGGCAATCCACTTCAAAAACTTCACCCACTGACACAAGAAATGGTGATAGCAAACAGGACATGCAGTCCAACCACAATCCACTGTTAGTTTGGAATCCACCAAACCCATAGCACACCTTTTCACTTCTAGGCCTACAATCCTTGTAGCCTTTCCAATCTGATTTCTTGTATTTTCACCAACTATCCCTCAATGGCATAGGGACTTCTCCTATGTGCCATGATGTTTTCTCCTAAGTGGCAGATTCACTTATGTAGAACTGAAAGCATAAACTATTTCTTATTTCCTGATTTTTGGAATTTCTTGTTACACTCATGTTGCTCTTCAATTAGCAAAAATAATCTATATTAAGAAATATGATAGAGCATTGTAGAGTCTAAGCAAAGTCAGTGCACTTAATGGCTCAAATAACCCATATTAAGAAATGTGATAGACCAATGTAGAGTGTAGGCAACAGTTACAGTGCACTTGAAGGCTCAAATAGAGCTAATTATTTGTAGAAACTTGAAACATTATAGTGACGATAAGAAAACATAGCTTCACCCTTTTGCACAGTTTCCTCTCATTTGTGTTTCTCTAGGATAGTTCTTATTTTATCTCTCCTATGCGCATTCTGATTCATTTTCTTGCTTGTTTCTATGCCATGCCACTGCTCCATCATTGCAAGGACTTAAGAAAACATGAGAATGATAGATAAAGATGATTATAAGAATAGTACTTGATAAGTAGGAGATAATTTCCACAACAAGTCAAATTATGATATTGCTATCAGGATTTAACTGTTTGATTTTTGAGTCAAACTCATTGACCCATGTTTCATGAGTAGTGAGTAGAATAGTACTTGTTCATAAAATCCATAAGAAGCATAACCAGTTCTCACATTAGTTGAGGAAACAATATTGTGGACCAAACAAATCACATTTTGATCCTAGCATAGAACAGGGTCAGATATATTATATGCAGAGACTACAAGCATATATATAAGCATGTGTGCAATGACCTGATGAATATATGATCTATAAATGCCAGTCATAGTGTCATAAAAAGAATTGAGTTGCATTGTTAAATTTTTGTTTCAATCAACACAAGGAAACTTAAATCTGTAGTGTTGAATCATATAATGGAATAATTGCCAATCACTCTTCCCCTTCGAATGTATGAAAAATTCAAATCTTGAAATATTTCAACTATTAAGACTTAGTTGGAACAAAAAGCAATATCTATGCTAGCTGGTATAAATAGAATGGCTAGAGTGCAAAAAAGATAATTTTCCATAAAACTCGTAGTTTTTATAATGAAGGATAGTCATATTGCAATTAGTTGGGCTTGCCTTTAACATCCCAAGTCCAACATCTAGAAAATATTGTAATAAAAAGCATGCTATCAGATACATTCTTTCCTTTGTAGTGGTTCTTGTAAGAAAGGGGTATAACAAGTTTAAGTGACAAATAATAGTAGTGCCCAACCATTTTCTGAAAGCAAATCAGTGCAAAAACCAAGTTTACAAAATATGCTTGAATTCTAGATGAATCTACTTGTTCACTCAAGGATTTGATTGCTTCTTTTGCAGCTTTGCATTTACAAGATTCTGCTACAACAAAAGATAGGGCTTCTTGTGCTTTCTTTGCATGCTAATTTTTAAGATCTTGAAGCTGCATGGCTTTACTAGGCACTGATAATGAAATAAGGCTAGTGCTCTAGGCCCCATATTGAATTACAAAGTATTATGGAACAAAGCTACATTTTTATATAATGAAAATGTTATTGAATAATTGAAGTACCTGCCTTTGCAACTTGAGGACTTCTTCACTCAAGACTTGATTTTACTTCTTAAGGTTTTCAACCAGACCTCTGTTAGAAGAAAGGGCTCCCATTATTGGAGTTGGTGTAGTTGGTGTTGCATAACAAGGTGCTGGACTAGGTCTCCTTGAGAGTGGTGATATTGATTGTAAATTGTTTTTTGACTATGGAATTGAAATAGTTGCTTTTGTTAGTTTTTTTTGTGAATCAAGTAAGTTTGAGATAGTAATATCCTTCAGCTATAGCAAAGGAGGTACTTGGGATGAAGATTTTAGCTCTATACCACACTTGTCACCTTGGGTCTTTACTTCCAGAGAATTGTGTCTTTGAACCTTTTATTTTTTATTTTTTGGGTCTATCTCATATATCATTCAAATGCCTAGGAACCATGTTTTGGTTGTTATTATAAGATACCATTGCCAGTTCTGATGCTTTTTTCAATTTGGCAAAACAAGAATCACATAAACAGTGTGGTTTATTTGGATGTAGTGCTAGTGTAGCCTTCATGATCTTTCTAGAACTACATGAATGTTAGTGAACTAAACCACAATTATAGTATTAGTCACTAGAGACTAAAGCTATAATTTCCACTAGACTTCTAATGGCTTTCACAATCCAACATAGGATACTAGGACTTAGCACAAGTCCCTTTACCCACACCGGGTATACACAACTACTGAACCCAAATGGGAAATCCACTTCAAAAACTTCACCCACTGACACAAGCAATGGTGAAAACAAACAAGACATGCATTCCAACCACAATCCACTATTAGTTTGGAATCCACCAAACCCACAGCACACCTTTTCACTTCTAGGCCTACAATCCTTGTAGCATTTCCAATCTGATTTCTTGTATTTTCACCAACTATCCCTCAATGGCATAGGGAATTCTCCACCACTCCAAGCACCTCTTTAGGCACTTACTAAGGATCCAAAATTTTCTTAGTCAAGTCTTGCTCTAGCACCCCCAAATTGCTTCTTGGTACCTAGGCCTAGTTGATCAAGTTAGGCTAGGGCTTCAAGGAAGAATGGACAAGGTGGGTTCCCAAGACCCCAATTACTTATGGAAATCCTTAACACATCAATTTTCAACTAGATTCAGCACTTGCACTGGTCAATAGTGCTTCCCAATATGATTTTCACCATTCTACTTGCAAAAACTAGTCAAGCACATGGTCTTGCTTGACCTAGGGCCAGCTAGGAAAAATACTTGCCCTTCTCACCATGCCTCCAACTCTTGGAATCATGTTCCTAGGTCCCTTAACTTGTATATCCCTTAGTTTTAGAGGTTGCCACTAGTGGATTTGCAAGTTAGGGCTGCATTTGTACAAGGTCGTAGAAAACAGGGCTGTTCAAACCCCTTGTTGCTAAAATGTTGATAACTTGCAAACCCCAACTCCAATTTATGTCAAATCAAAGCCAAAAAACTTATGAACACACCCCTACAACTAATCCAAACACTTAGCAATCATAACAGTACCGTACAGAACTATACAACCCACTATAACAATAAAATTACCAGTAAATCAGAGGTTTTTTATTCATTTTCTCCAAGCATCGACTACAACCTGATCTCCCTCGCCTTTTGAGATCAGACATGATATATATAGAGGCCTATAGGACTATTGGAACAACCAAGTAGCCATTCCCCAACTTAAAACAAACAATAACAACTTTTAAACAATACCGAGCAACTTTTTTATGCAACTTTTTGCATTTTTGCAAATCCAACTACCTAATGAACTCAACAAGTTCAAAAACCATAAAATTGGCCTATATTGACTCAAACATCCTATTCTAAGGCCTCTTGGTCCCATAGAGCCACTTGGTTTATAAACACACCAAAGTGATAATGGACCTTACATACATGAGGCTTTATTACAAAACATGGGCCACCTAGTAAAGTATGGACCAAACTTTTATTCCAACACCCTAACTACTTGAATTCTCCCTTTCATGGAGTGGCAAGGTGTCCTGCATCATAGTTACTTGTTCTCTTGCCTCATAGATACTTGTTCCCTTACCTCATTGGTTAGGCGTCCTGCACCACAACTACTTCATGGAAACAGATCCCACACTATCTAGTCCAATATCAGACATCATGTTTTGTACAATGTACCAGCTATTACATCATGGTGTTGTGCAACTTTCATTGCTTCTTCCAAAGAATAGGTGTTAGGCTATATCTTATTTCTACCCACTAGAAACTCTAACTGCTTTGCTGCCTATAGAGATTATTTTACAAATATATTCACAAAATGAAGGTACATTGTCTAGAATGAATGATTTTCCAAAAATTTGATCTTATTAATAAGATAAATGGAAACAAAATATTGAATTAAATCCTTAATGGAATGCGAGGAAAAAACATTTTTGCTAGTCAATTTCTTCAATTTGATTATATCCATAAGTATGCTTTAATTCATTTGGTGTTTACTTTAATTGTCACGATGTTTCAGTTGATAAACTAGCAGAGAGCAGTACTGCTAAAGCTGATCCATTTCCTGGAGTAGTTTGCATGATTAGTACTGGTTCATATGAAGGGACATTATTGTTGAATAAGAAAACTATGTTTCTATTAAAAGAACGAAAGCTTCCAGGTGCTTTAAAATTGTTTTTATTTAAAGTGTAAATTTAATTTATTTTTATATTACTTGTTTTGGATTGATAAATCCTTTATGTTTTTTTAGGTAATAATATTTTCTTTGAACATCTTTTTCATATGACATTGAGACTATTCGGACCCACCATATGTAAAAGGTACGTAGTTTCATATCATTGCTACATAATTTTTCTTTTGTTCCATTTATTGTAATATATTAAAGTTATTGATCTAACAATCTATTTGTTTTTAAAAAGGTGGAATTTACAAGCCGTGGAATTAAAAAATCAGCTCATTGCATCTTTTGACGAGAAATTTGGAAAAAAACATTTTTGACAATGGCCTACTTCTCAAAAGAGCAGCAAAGAATATAAAGACTATGAGGGATCAATATAGAAGGGCTCTTAAGGATAACCCAAAGTATGAACGTCCTCCTATGATTCCACCAATGGAGTGGAATGAAATAGTAGAAGATGCAAAGGAGAAAAGGCTATGTGAAGATAGAGATAATGAAGCAGCACAGGGCAAAAAGAGGTATGTCATGATAGTATTAAGTACATTGTAATCATGCACTAATTATTCATATTTGTAAATATATAATCTAATATGTTTGAAATTGTTCATAGATTTTAGGACACATCCGTGGCTACAAAAGTGAGACTAGAAAAGTTTGGCCAACACAAACTTGGCTCTGGTGGCTATACGAATCTCCAGTCTTGACTTGTAAGTAGGAGCAATGATATGAAATAAAAAAATTTAATATAATGTTGCAAAAAATTTTGTTTAGTGAAACCATACATACAAAATTGATGATATTAAGCAAAAAATACAGGACATAGAATTCAATGTGGAGGTCACAAATGAAGATAGAAAACTTGCCTTGAAGGAAGGCTATAAAGTGGTGGCTGCATGCCTACGCGAAGAATCTGTAAGCCTTGCCCAAGAATCTAGTTGACCAAATGATATCTCACAATTAAATTGGTTAGATGAAAAGTAAATGAAATTGAATAGTTGATCCTTTTCTTTTTTGGTATTAGTTTTGAACGTAAATTGACTACATAACAATGTGCATAACATTTTATCGCAGCCTTCACATCCTACCACAGAACTTGCTCGTGATGAAGGCCATAATGTGCATTATAGTGGTGGAGGTATCAATTTGCTATTGGAAATTAATTATGTAATTATGAATACAATTTAACATATTCAATTTCAATTTGATGTGTATCCTTTCTTTGAATATTTCAAAGCATGTTGAACATCATGTCGAAGGAGTGGAACATGTTCCAAGTGTTCAAAATGTTGACATGGCGGCAGATCAAAATGTTAATGTACATGATGTGGGCATTGTCAGGTAAGAAAAATGCATGTTATTTTGTACTAGTACTTAATTATAGAATGGTAACAGTTAAAAAAAGAAAAAGAGTATGCCAATTTATCCCATTCACTTGTTCTTGCAACAGAGCCCCCTTTAGTGCAGCAGCCTCCTACTCCTCCAAAGAGAAGGAGCCATCGTAATTTGACATTACACGTGCCAGAAGAGGAGGAGAATGATTCAGATATGAATGCTCCTATGAGCGCTTTTCTTAAGAGAGCTCAGAAAAACAAAAAGAAGAAATGATGTTTTAAAAATCTTCTTTGATAAACCTTGTTGGATAATGAAAGAACTTTGTTTTAAGTAATTATGTATGAATGATGCGTATTAATACTAATTTTTATTTTATGTTAATGAATATTGTTATGTCTTAATGAAGTCTTGATTAGTATTGTGTATTAATGAATTTTGTATCATATTAATCAATTTTATATCATATTAATGAATGTCATCTGAGTGTATTGATTGAATGTTATAGTTCATAAATGGATGAATCAATGAATGAAGTATGTAATTAGATGATAATGGCTACTTTAGATTGATGTTAGGGGGAGGGGGGTGAGGCTAGATGAGCTTCCACCTCCACACAGTTTTCCTTGTTAAGTAGATAATATTATAGTATTCTTGAAACCAAGTGAAGCTCAAACTAACATAAAATGGACACTTCGCATGTGGTAGGTCTAAAATGATCCACGACTACTGCTATGCATGAAATGAATTTGTGAAATACTTTCTGATATCACCAATTTCAACAATCTATTTGAAGCACAGGAGTGGCCTATAGTCTTAGCATGAATTTTGAACAATGCCTTTGTCTAGATTGCCTTAGAAGTGGCTGGAAGAAGCCTACACGAGTCTGAGACTATGAACTCTCCTCGCCTTGGCCAAGAAGAACTTGCCAACTCTCTAGTATTAGGGAAAACTATAGAGTGGTGTGGTTGGTTTGCAACCAACCAATAAGTTCACAATTAAAGGAATGAGCCTTCCTTCACCAAGGATTGCCAAGCAATGATCTCAAGTGTACCAATTTGATCAATGCTCCAATCCTTATTGAGAATCTTGTCCCAATCAATCTCTAGATGAAACAAGGACAAAAAGTGACTAGTCAAATGGTGAATAACACCTAAACGTCTAAAAATTTCATCCTTATATCTTCCAAGGTCACTCTAGTGAATCCCAACTAGTTCCATTACTTCTTGTTGAGAAATCCCAACATTGACACCCAATCGAGATTGATCCCCAAGACCAATGCATCACATGAAGAAACTACATTCCCAAGCACAATGCACTCTTAGTCTATGATGTAGAGGTGGTGTGTGGTATCCATCTTCTTCATATCGGATAGAAAATCCATTCATTTAGCAACAACTCTTTACTCCAATGTCCCCTCAAGGACTTACCTTCCAGGCTACCCCAAGTGCACTTAGAGTTTCCCAAACACCATAACTTCTTCCAAGGCTTCAACCTTCATTCTTCCTTTGTGAATCATCTCCTCATGGAATTTCCACCATTTTCCATCCATCCATTCATTTTGGACAACTAATCTCTTACCCAACATTCATATCTAGCCTTAAAGCTAGTAGCCCTCAACAGTCACTAATTTGGATTTCTCTCTAATAGTTTCCAAACAACTAGGGAAATTAAAACCTGATTAAGATACCCTTTTGGGATCTATACATGCTCCCTAAGTTTCAATATCAACTCTTTTGGACCATACCCAAGATTAGATACCCCTAGCCTATCCACACTAGGCGTAATTCTCCAATTTTACACAACAACCCACAACTCCACTCAACCCTACGATTCCAAAGGGTGAAACAGTCCTTCTAGGGATTGAGAAACAATATATATTCAAGATTTTAAGGTTCTACCCTTTACACAACACATTTACCACCAAACCCTTGGTTTTGGGGTCACTAATCTAGAGCCTGTTCAACAAGACCTCTAACCATATCACCATAACAAAATAATTGCATAAACACTTCATAACTGATCCCCCCATATGAATTTGATCACCAAACATCTTCAATCCTGAAGTAAATTAATTTTAATATAACTAGTGTCTATCCAGGGCCTATTCTCAGTCAGCAACCAACTATAATTGTAGTTCTTCAAGAATATTCCTTCAATAAAATTTTATCATCATTGAGAGAGACAATTGGGTCTACTAAATGTTTGTAGGTTTCAAGGGCTTGCTAAAGGAGTTCTAAAGTTTGAAGGAAGGAAAATTAATTAAGAGTAGCTTAAAACACTTCCCAACCCCGCCCCCAAACTTGTCGTGTTGACTGGAGGTATTATTTAGTAGTATGATTATCAAGTGAACCCTGAATTTAATGCAATCTTCAAGTATTTACTCTTTTACATCTCTATATCTTATGCTACAATACATCTTGTCATAACTAGCATTTTAAGTGCCATATGTATAGTATACATAACCTTGTCACCACCACCACCCCCTGTCGTCCCCAAATGAAGACCCCTCAGTCCTCTTGTCTTGAAAACTTGTCCCCCATTCTTCTGTCACCTGTCTCTCAGGGAAGTGTAACTATGGGTTTTTGATATTATGTTTTGCATTGCAATTGTTAGATTGAGTCAATGGAATGTTAGCAAATGAATTCCATCTGTCAATAAATGTTATTCAAGGCTTTATGTAGCCCCAAATTTTTCAAAGGTTGGACTATTATTTTCTATTTTCAATGCATAATTAAATTTCAATCTTTTCTTGAGCATGCCAAGCTTCATTTTGGTTGTGTTTTTGACCTCTTAATCTCTATCTCATGTTTGCAGTTAGTTGTCAATTGGTTAAAAGAAGAGCTCAACATCTCTTATAATATGCCGATCAGGTATTTTGCATTTACATTTTTACATGCTATGAACTTGGTAGACTTTTTTATTAGCCTTATTTCAAGTTGCAGTATTCTGATTCAATTTGCATGCGCATTAAATATTTAGAGTATGGAAAGTGGGAACTAATAGATATGGTGTTGTTTTAAGTTGTTAGAAGACTAAATTCTTGGAGTGCCTTTATGTTTTGGTGAGAACCAGAGTTGGCCTAGAGGATTTAATTTTGTTTTGTATGATTTACATTATATTTGTAGCATTGAAAGTGCTAGGTCTTTTTGCAGCCTGACCTTGCATGTAAGCATATTTGTTTAAGCTGATTAAATGACTAAATAATAAGGACTAAGGACTTGATGTAGTCAGTGTATAATAATCTAATCACTGAATCTTGTTTTAGAATCTCCTTCAAATATAATCTTCTAATCTTACTAACAAATTAGACTCTTTATAATGTTTTATGGAAAGAATTGTTGAAATATCTATGGATGGAACTATTAGTTACTGACTCTTCCTTTGATATTTACTTGTATACTTGTAGTGGTGGCAGTTTATACCTCTAATGTCCTTTCTCTATATATATTCGAAGAATAAGGGACTATTCACTCATGGTTTGATTATAAGAGAATACTTCTAAACCAAAACTCTACTTATACCACGGTATCAATTGGTAGTTGATGACACTTATTGGGGAAATGTTGATCTTGATTAATATATTATATCCACTTGTGAATGAATGTCTTGATACTCATACTCAATGTGAGGTATTCATCTTTGTTTTTGATACCTTGATAAATATTATGTTACAAGTCTTTCCAATACTGTGGGGAATTTGGTCCTAATTGATGCAGAGGATAGAGTGGTGAACCAAGAAATAACCCAAAATGAGCAAGATTGTAGCAATGTGCCAAGTGACCCTTCTAGGTCTTGATGGTCAAATCATACAATTGGTCAAGTCTAGGAGGTTTTGAAGCTTCAATAGGTTTTTTTTGGTCTATCTAACATGTACCAAGAATCACCTTTGAGTTTCAACACCTTTTAAGGGAAAATGCACAATGCACCCAAATATTGTCAATGCAACTTTTCAATTCTGTGACAGCAGCAAGACAAATAGGTGAATAACTTTTGTTTTTCCAAAAAGACTCCTTGAATAAATGGATTTTTTAGATACCCTTTATCCTTATACAAACCATATGTAAAACTGAGATACACTTCCTTTGGCAAATATCAATGAACTTTTCATGTTTCCCCTATTTTCAACAATGTAAGAGTGATGCAATTACAAAGCAACCAATAGGAATACTTAATTTCTTGACTCCAAACTTTGTAGAGGCTCATAAAATGTCCCCAATTAGAGGATTCCCCAACCAATTTCAGTCTAAGAGCTTTCTAACCTGAAAATCCCTAATTTGCCCTCTTGAAACCCTTGTATCTAGGGCTTGCTAGATCTCCCACGTGCCAAAATTCTTGGACCAATTAAAGGTGTAAAAATAAAATTTTCAACATTGTGAACATGATTCAAAACTTAAACACTACCCTCATTAAGGTGAATCCTTTGTTGTAGGTCTATACCCTTCAATTTACACTTTCTTTTCACAAGTTTTTGCTTGGTGGCCACAAAATATTCAAATTAGTTGTTCATCATAGAGTTAGAAATCATTTTACATGTCAGATAAATGTCATTCCATGAAGAAATAGTGAACATTTCATGGAATGAGCATGTTTTATTGGAAAAAAACTTCAAAATTGCTTTAAAATAGCCTGCTACAGCCAACAATACTGTTTTTTGATGAACAAAACTTTAAATATTAAAGTAAAATGAAGTAAGGAATCTTAAAACATGTCTAATAAGATGTTACCAATCATTACAACATGAAATAGTACTCCCAAAACCAACAAAACTTCAATTTACTATTGAAATAAAGCACTTTTTATTGCAAATTCTATGACAGTCCGTACTATATTAAGGTACAGGCCGTACCAACACATATATATATGTTTAGGAGTTATTTCTCAACCTCCTTAACTGACTCCAATTCATTTCACTACCTCTCCCTTTATAAAATTCAAATTTGAAGGTTTCCCTCCAAAATGGCTCTTATAACCGTTACATACAAAATTTGAATTTTGAAAAGCAAAAAACTATATCTAAAGGGACTTATTGGTTGTTTTAACTTATGAAATGACTTGAGGTTGTTATGACATAATAGTAGACCCTAAATAATGACTTCTCTACCTTAAAAAACCACTAGATCTCATTCCAAGGATCAATTACAATTCTTCAACATTGGAATCAGCCAACACATCATACAAAACCATATCCTTTCGTGCTTTCAAAAGCCATGATTGGCTATAGAATTGACCAATTGATATCATGAGATGCTCCATGATCTCTTTGATGACCTGGATCTCCAATGTGTCTAAGAAGAGCATATGATGCCCCTTCATCAAATTCACCACCTTGAAAGTTGTTCTTGTCCCAAGAACATTGTCTCGCATGGATGGTCTCTTTTACTCCATATTTCTGCATATGCTGCTTAGGAATGAAATCTCCTAGTGTAAAATGCCCTCTCTTCTTGTTACCTGCATGCAAAACACTCAAATATTTATTAGAAATCTTAACTTTTTCCCTTGGGACAGTCACCATAGTTGTTTCAACTGTCTCTGTCTGCTTGGACAGTCTTTATTTCAATCCCCTCAAGACTGTACTTCTGTTGTCTCCCCACATGTTGTTGTACCCTCTTTTCATTTTACTTGTGATTGTATGTGCTTGTAACATATTTTTAAATATATTTGAATTATGTAGGAATAGTTTTTATCGTGCCAATTACATGTCTGTCTGTAGATGTGGGTCATGTTAAGCAGCATAAATAACTTTGGATGAAAGTTTAATGTTTTTACCAGGATCAAGAGAAAAGAAGAAAATTTGTCATTGTAATATTTATAAGACTCTTTTCTATTACAAATTTGTATTGCTATTCTATTTCTTCTAGATAGAATAGGTGGGTTGTATTACCTATATTAGAAGAGAAAAGAAAAAACTCAAAACAGATGTAGTCTACTGGAGTGTGAAATCAATGCACAAGTCTTCCTGTCTTTTCTTAGCTCAATTTCACACAAGTCATGAGATGATACACTAGTTAGTCAAGTAAAGAAGAATTTATGAACAATACAATACACCTATGGTATCTGAGAATCACACGTAAAAGTAAACAATGTGGAATATACTGCCTTCAAATGGGGTTCAGTTAAGGGAAACTACACCATGTTTGAATGGGGAATCAATAAAGGGAAACTGATTTTATCTTCACAAGAGTTTAAAATTATGCACGGCTTACTCTAGCAGCAGGGTAAAGTGCATGAACTATTTAACTTTCATAGTTATCATATTAGATCAAATATTTATCTAGGAGACTGTGGCCTATAAATGATCATGTCTTGGAAAATGTTTAAAGATTTTTAACATTCATATATTTTAGATTATGAAATGAAGTATAACACACAAAATGGCCATATAAAATAGTAATGTACAAGGATATGTGATAATTTCTCTCTGATATTCAGCAACCTATAGTCAAGCATCCCCCATGAATGCAAAGATCATTTCCAATGGGGTTCCATTTGTTGCATAGTCTTACTTTTAACTTTAGAGCGAAAGAAACTCAGAGAACTAAGAATAGTTGGAATTGGTATTTTAGGCTTGAATGAAGAAAATTGTCAGTCAATGACATTTTAGTGCATATATAAAAAATACATATGGCATGATTCCGATGATGTCGCATGATTTTTTTGATAGGTTTTCTTATTTTGATAGTTTTTAAATTAAATATCTGAGTCATTAGATGTGTAGTGTTTTACATGATTATTTTTTCTGCTTTATAAAATTTAATCTTCCATTGTTAAAATAAATAGGAAAACATGGATGCAACTTTGGAAGTGGCAAAAACATTTAATGAGAAGATCTCAAAATATTGTCAAGTCACGTTGGAGTCTTGTACACATGCTGGCACGGGCAATGTTCTCAAGGTGCTTGTTGATCAACTTGAACTTGGCAAGATAAAATATTGTATGCATTATACCCATATTTCTCACATTTAGGTTTAAGTTTTAATTATCTTGTAAACTATTTTTCTCCCATCAGGTACAAAGTCTTTTAGGACTACGCAGAACACCTCGAGAAAGGTGAAAGTCATCAAGCACCAGCTGTAATTGGAATTGCATTAGTTGCAATGGCTGAAGAACTAGGACTTGAAATGACCATTCATTCTTTGGAGCATCTCCTATAGTATGGAGAGTAGAATATTAGAAGAGCAGTCCCATTGGCTCTAGGCCTATTGTCAATATCAAATCCAAAAGTAATGTTCATTGTTTTGTCCTTCTGTTTGCTTAAATACTCAATTCTTGGCCCCTTAATTTGCTTGACTATTTATGTGATAGAAGTTTATTGTTGAAATCTGACATGTAAACATCTATATTAGGTCAATTTGATAGATACTTTGAGTAGGCTTAGTCATGATACCGATTCAGAAGTTTCTATGGTGAGTGGTATTTGTTATAATATTTCTTTGTAATCTTTCCAATTTCCACCAGAAAGGTTTTTCTTATGAATTTGCTTAAAATTTGACAATCTAAATAACAATGTGTATTTATAAGCTACAAGACTGGCTCAAGGATTAATTGGTGCTAGAACAAATAATGCCCGAATAGCTGGCATGCTACGAAATCTATCGAGCTACACAATATGGCATGTCTCAAAAGAATTCAGGAGGGCATGTCAGCCCTAAACTGGAGGACTTCTTAGGATAGTACTCCACCAACAGGGATTCAGTACCTCTGAGCATGGAGGGCATGTATTATGAGCAACATAATAACAATACCACTCTTGGTTTTGATAGGGATTCATGCAACTCAAGGATCAATGTTAACCTGCTTCCACTTTCTAGGCCCATGGAAGTCCCAACTGCTTGGAACAACACCACCACCACCTATGAAACTCAACCTAATATGTTGTTTTAGGCTACATTGGAGCATGATGAGGATGACTCATCCAAAGAGAGTATGTTTACAGATTGTAGTCTTCAGTTCAATCCTCACCAAAGGGGAGAAATCATGGATAATGGCGTGGGTTTATCTGCCATGAAACCATGGTTTAGACAACAATATACCACTAACATGAAGGAGGATGAAAATAATAACAACAATAGTGGAAGTAGTTTTCAATAATAGGCAACCTTGACTTTAACCATGAGTTGTGGATCATAGTCTACTATTGTTACTGTTATTCCACAATCAACTAGTACTGATTGTGTTACAATTGAAACCAAGAAAAGAGGGGCAGGTGGAAGGTCTAGGCAACCGATTCCCAAAAAATCCATTGATACATTTGGCCAAAGGACTTCTTAGTATCGTGGAGTGACAAGTTTATTTACATTATTTGTACATTGAGTTTAAAATTTTGTCAGTTTAATGTTCAATGCGATATTGCTATCAGAATGTAAAATTCATTATTCATTGTTAGTTAAAATTGTTAGTTAAATGCTATTGAATTTCCAAGTACAAATGTGTGTAAAGTTTTTTCCATCAATGTTTAAATCCCTATAAGTGATTCATCTCTTATTTTGGGCTCTCTTCCATCCTGACAATGGATCATGAATCATGATTCAAAATGTTGATGGAAAAAAGCTATTTTGGAAATCTTATAGCTTTGATCCGTTTTCCATTTTTTGTGTTATGCTTGTTTCGTGGGCTTTTCTTCATCCATTTTGATGTTATTTTTTTCTTGTGCATTGTAAAAATATAATTGACTTCCACGTTCCATTTAGGTTGAATTAATTTGAATGCATACCAAATTCTTTCCTCTTTCAACTTTATTTAAAGACCTACATTGTGGTCTATACATAGGGAGCATGTTGTTAATATTTCTATTTATGGTTTGGGATTAAGTGGTTTGAATTTTTTAATGTTCAGTTGAACTCTAGCAAGGTTGTAGCAGTTGGACTAGGGGCTCAGAGTAAGGAATACAACACCATTCCTGTTAGCTTGAAGGAAGGTGATCATGTTCTTCTACCTGAATATGGTGGTAGTGAAATCAAACTAGGAGACAAAGAGTAAGTTTGCATCATTGGATCTTTAATTTCTTATGGTTTTGAAGCATGATTTTTGTAATGAATGCATTGGTCTTATATAAAAATTATACTATATAAGCAAAGCTCCAAGAAATGACATTGAATTTGCAAATAATCCCATGTATAGATTTCTCTAATGTGGATTGTCATCTTTTGTTGTCAATATTGGAATTAGGTATCACTTGTATCGTGAGGATGACATTCTTGGAATTTTGCAAGATTGAATTTGGCTACAAATAAGGTCTAAAATTTTGAATTTAGTAGTTAGGATGAATTGTTGCATCAAGGAAAGCTAATTAAGATTTGGAGTTTGAGAACAGTGCAAATGATTGATTGTTTTGTTTTCATAGTATTCGTTTAAGCAACCTAAACAAACCATGGCATCTCATTTCTCTTTGTTTTCTCTCAGTTCATATGACTTCAACTTTTTTTCATTGTTGTAATTTTACACCCAAGTTGGGAATGCTAGGCAATCTGAGGGCACAGAATGGGACCTAGAGTAGCTTTTTTTGAATTTTAGTGAGTTCCAGAATTGACTTTTTGAACATGTCACAGGGGATTGAGCTTTTGAGACCATTGTAGAGGTTGTAGGGGCTATCAAAGTGTGATTTAAGCTTATAGTAAACCCCAGAAGGATAGACCTATAAATTACCATTGGAATTGGGATCTAAGTCGTAGATCACCTTTTGCTGGAGTTGTCACCCATACATAAGTTTTTGCTCAGTATATTTGTGTAAGCTCTTGTGGTGATGTTTTCTTTCTCTAATTCTTTTGATTCTAGATTTTATTTATACTCAGAATAATTCCAGTCATGTCTGTCGTTAATGCAAATCTATAAGCAATGAACTTTTCAATGGACCATCCATTGTAGTTTGTCAATCATGCATCACATTAAGTGGCTAACACTTATCATGGTAGTTTCGCTAACTGTTAAAGTGTTAAAACAAAGTGCACAATCATATCATATTTATTATGTTAAACCAAAAGCAAGAAAGAATTGTTGTACTAAATAGTGAGCATGAACAATAGCAATGCATATCCATCCAAGCTTAAAAGACTATGGGTGACCATCTTCTTGAACCTCACTATTTGGACAACTATTAGAATTTGGAAATCAATGAATTTTGGTGTTCTTGGGCAGCTCATTTCAGGGATCTTAAGACCTTTCTCATAGCCACCGGTATTCTACCACACCTCGGCTTCTTCAAAAGCATGTAGAAATTCTCTTGTATTTCTTGTACTAGAGTCCCAGATCATGTTTTTTTGAAAGAGAAAGCTGATGCATTGTGGCTATCCAGCTACATGCATACCTTGATAAAATCATCCACATATTTCTTTTATCTTGGTCTTCACCATGTTTCTTAATGCAGCCTTCAGTAATTAAGCTTCTATAGGACTGGAATTACAAGAATCCATCCTACTTGTATTGCTTATGTTCACATGACTATCCTGCACCATGTTGCAAGAATATTTTCTCTTGCCATAGTGTGTAACCTCCACAAAAATGCCACATTCCTTTGTTTCATTAATTCTACTTGATGAGATTAATATAAAGGTTGCTAAGGTTTCTCTGAAGGAAAAGACAGAGGGTTCCTTGAGCATTTTCTAGCACTCAAAAAATGCTATTTTGGAGGCTATTGATGCTGTTAGGCATGCTACAGGATGATCTCAAATTGAAGATGATATGAAAAGAACAAAAACTTTAGCAACATCAAGCAATCAAATGATTTGGACTGGATATGCAAATTGTAGAATCTTATTATATGTTTGTTCAAATTTTGTATCTCCTAAATGATTTCCTTTTAGCATATAACTTGTTGTGCATAGTTCCCAAGTTTTCTTATTGTATCAAGCATATTAATGAAGAAGCATATTAGTTATTGTCAATGTTTATGACAGTTTGATTAGTTACTGTCGACATTTTTCAGGCATTCTATAAAATAGTTGACATGCCTTGCCTATGATATGACATCTTGCATGCATCGTGCACTCTCTCATCTGGCTGATGATGGATTACAGAGAGTGATCTGAAATGATGATGCTTAAAAACGCACAATCAAATCCAAAATGAACTTGCACTACAAATGGATTGTGGAAATCTGATATTGTTGATTTTGCATGCATGTCTACCAGGACAATCACATTTTAAATGTGATTGTCCTGGTAGACATGCATGCAAAATCAACAATATCAGATTTCCACAATCCATTTGTAGTGCAAGTTCATTTTGGATTTGATTGTGTTTTTTTAAGCATCACCATTTCAAATCACTCTATGTAATCCATCATCAGCCAGATGAGAGAGTGCAGGATGCATGCAAAATGTCATATCATACGCAAGGCATGTCAACTACTTTAAAGAATGCCTGAAAAAAAATTTACACCCAGGCGTTGGTAGAAATTTCTACCTTCGTTGGTCAAAATTTTTACCTTCATTGGTCAAAATTTCCACCTTCAATGGTCAAATTTTTTGACCTTCATTGGTCAAAATTTCTACCTTCATTGGTCAAAATTTCTACCTTTCTTGGTTAACATTTTCTACTACCATTGGTCAAAATTTCTACCTTTCTTGGTCAACATTTTCTACCTTCAATGGTCAAAATTTCTACCTTTCTTGGTCAAAATTTATACCTTCAATGGTCAAAATTTCTACCTCTATTGGTCGAAATTTATACCTTCATTGGTCAAAATTTTGACCAATTCCAAGCAGAACTTGAACCACAGCTATGGAATTTTTTTGACCGAAATTTTTTTGACCAATGAGTTGGTCGAAGTTGGTCGAAGTTTGGTCAAAAAATGGGTTGAAATTTTGACCAATAATGGTAAAAAAATGGTCTCAGATGTAGTAGTGAATGAAAATCTCACTGAATTAAGGGGTTTGTGAAGAACATATAATAATGTACTGCATTGGCTTCTATGTTATCCATGTTAAACACCATAGTGGATAACGTTGAAACCCTTACCAACCAAAAAAATGCTACTCTTTGTTGGCATGATCAGATGCATGAGATGTTTGATGATGGTTTGGACTATGGTGAGGTTGCGGCCCTCAATATAACCAAAGAGAGTTTGGCTAGCCTTTTTGCAAACCCAAAAATGGGTATACCAATCGACCCAAAAAAATCCAAACTATCGATT
The DNA here is from genome assembly GCA_028749045.1 of Cupressus sempervirens. Taxonomy (NCBI): domain Eukaryota; kingdom Viridiplantae; phylum Streptophyta; class Pinopsida; order Cupressales; family Cupressaceae; genus Cupressus; species Cupressus sempervirens. The sequence goes on from CM053785.1 coordinate 501,770,079, forward strand.
AAATGGTGCACAAATGATGCCATACGTGCAAACTTTTGGGATTTTTGGTGGATGGTTTTTGATAACCCTCCACATAGCAATTTAGACGTGTCATTTTATTTCCTTAGAAAATTATATGTAGAATTTGTGTTGAAACTTAAAGTGAACTATTGGAGCATGAAGCCCAACATGGGTGTAGGACTAGGAGCTCCTCAGGATAGACCCTCTTCCCAGTGGAAGAAAGTTGGCACTTTTGTCCCCCCCACTGATATCTCCCCCCCTCCTCAAGTGCAACATCCTGATATTATGTCAGAGGCTAGCTCTCAAATCATCAGAGCCACTCATAGGCTGAGTAGCCTAATGATATCTCAGGCTAGGTCAGTCCTACCTCCTTCTGTTGATGATGCTAGCACCAATTCATCATTGGCTAGGTCATCACATGTTTGTGTGGCTCACACTTGCATTGCATCCAAGAATATTTTCTTGGGTCCCATAGGTGATACACCAGACACACGTGTAGAGGCTACATACCCTGATGCGAGAGAGGAGGGGAATGCAGAGGCATGGACTCCTTTAGCTCAGATAGATTGATGATGCCACACTCTTATCCATTTCATTTGGCCTTGAGACATCTATGGTACATTATGTTGTGTTCACATTATTTTTTCTATTTGATATTGTAGCATATATGGTTGCTAATCTTTCTTTTATCTTGCAGGTACCACCTGTCCTGGGGGGACAAAGTGTAGAGGATGAGCCAACGTGCATTGACAAAGGAAAGGTAATTAGGTGCTTTCTATTTGATTAAATATTGATGCATTCTTGTAAAATGTTTTTGGTAATGAAATTTAATTACATTCTTTATTGTATATAGGGTGTGGCTATTGGTGATTAGCCTGTACAAATTCTGCAACATAGACGATCGGGCATTTCCATTCGCACCGAGAGCCCCATTGTATGTATAAGTATCATTTATTTTTTATTTTCCTTATCTTCATAAATAAATTCAAAACTAATTTCCATGATATTAACAACTACTATTTCATATCTCATAGGAGACTCCTAGTGCACATGAGGTTTGACAAGACAATTATGTACATTTGATGATGCGGCCACTGTATCCTGAGGAGGAGCCTACAATAGTAAGTTGTAGTTTGAATTTATGATTAAACATGTTATAAATTTAGCATGCTGTGAATTATAATGTTATAGTTTAAGTTGTAGATTCATTTGACAAACATATATGAACATACATAGCCCACAATCAACGAGGTAGAAGCATTGCTGAGGGCATATGAGAAGACTCCTAACTAACGTAGGAGGTTGACGAGAGAGGTATTTATTATGAAATTTTAATAGTATAAATCTTCATTACAAAAAAGATCATTATGCATTTGAGTAATTTAATGTTAGATACAAAGAATCATATAAATTTAGTAGTTTAACTTTGGGTTTTCCTTTTTTGTTTATGTAGGAAGCATTAGATCCACCTAGTGCAACAAAGAGGCTGCATTTTGATCATCCACCAACACCCTAGGATAGCATAGTTGTTGTAGGATGCATCATGAGATATTTTGAGATGGCATATGCCACATTGTTTATAGAAACATTGATATTATACACATTTTGATGGCATGATCAGCCACATTTTGTATATGGATCTATGTATTTAGATATATTTTTGAGTTCTTTGTCTATGGATACATGATCTTTGATATATATTTGTGTAAAATTTTGTCTATGGATACATGTATTTTGATATATATTTTTGTCATTTATGTGCACAATCATATACATATTAATTTAGTATCTAGTATTGTTCAATTTATCATGGATCATGTGTATTGTTCATGTTTATGGAATATTGTTAATTTTTATTATGTTTGTTATATTCGATTCAAATGCAATAATTTGTGAATAACAATTTAACAACCTTTATTATCAAATTTGGATGCAATGTTTAATTTGAAGTGCTATCATGACATAAACACACTTGTTAACCTCCTACACAAGGTTTAGATAATGCCAAATTTGATTTTAAACTCCACCTTCAACCTTGAAACTAACTCTTGGCTTCAAATCTAATCTCAACACAATTAAGGACTCCGATCCTAAACCATGGATTCTATTCCCAACCATGAACTCATTCCTAGACTCATAATCTTTGATAACTAGCACTTCACTTTGTTACTATCCTCATACTACAACCTTTCAATTTCAGCATAACTTCAAAATATCCCAACTTAAGAAACTTGATTGGATCAAAACTTTTTCACTTTGTTACTATCTCTCAAAAATGAGATAGGTTATTATAGGTCTTAGCATCACTGTCCTGTAGCATTAAATGGTTCATCGATAGCCCTCACGAGCTCCGAGTTATGACCCTCAAAAGATCAACCTCGAAATGCACTTAGAGCACCTTGGAGAATCCTCAGTACGGGGTGGCTGCGGATGATGGATGGTTTTTGTGGTTGGAACAAGGGTATCACTACGGTTCACCTACCCACCTAGGGCTAATGGTACTAACAATTCGATGCCAAGATCAGCGGTTTCAAAGTTATGTTGTGGTGCACCTATGAACTGAAGCACACTACGAGTTTTGGAATCGAGCAAGATCGTAGTGCTGAATCCAAGAAAAATGTGATTTCTCAAAAATGAGATAGGTTATTTTAGGTCTTATCATCACCATCCTGTAGCACTTGACAGTTCATCAATAGCCCTCATGAGCTCCAAGCTATGACCCTCGAAAGATAAACCTCGAAACGCACTTAGAGCACCTTAGAGACTCCTCAATATGGGGTGGCCACGAATGATGGATGAACTCTATGGCTAGAACAAGGGTGTCACTAGGGTTCACCTGCCACTTGGAGCTAATGGTGCTGATGATTCAATGCCAAGATTAGTGATTTCAAAGTTACATTATGGTGCACCTATGAATTGAGGCACACTACGAGTTTTGGCATTGAGTGAGATTGTTGTGCCGAATCCAAATGGAATGTGATCTCTTGAAAATGAGATAGGTTATTTTAGGCCTTAGCATCACCATCCTATAGCATTTGATTGTTCATCGATAGCCCTCACAAGCTCTGAGTTATGACCCTTGAAAGATCAACCTCGAAATGCACTTAGAGCACCTTGGAGACTCCTCAGTATGGGGTACCCACGGATAATGGATGGTCTTCATGGCTAGAAAAAAGGTGTCACTAGGATTCACCTGCCCACTTAGAGCTAATGGAACTGAGGATTCAATGCCAAGATCAATGGTTTCAAAGTTACGTTGTAGTGCACCTATGAACTAAGGCACATTGTGAGTTTTAGCATCAAGTGAGATTGCTATGCTAAATTTAAATGGAATGTGATCTCTCAAAAATGAGATAGATTATTTTTGGCCTTAGCATCATCATCCTATAGCATTCAAGAGTTCATCAATAGCCCTCATGAGCTCCAAGTTATGAGCCTCAGAAGATAGACCTCGAAACACACTTATAGCACCTTGGAGACTTTTTGGTATAGAGTGGCTGCAAATGATGGATGATCTTTGTGGCTAAAACAAGGGTATCACTAGGGTTCACCTGCCCACTTAGAGCTAATGGCGCTGATGATTCGATGCCAAGATCAACAGTTTCAAAGTTACACTCTAATGCACCTATGAACTGAGACACACTGTGAGTTTTGGCATCGAGCGAGATCGTTGTGCCAAATCCAAACAGAATGTGATCTCTCAAAAATGAGATATTTTATTATAGGCCTTAGCATCACCATCCTATAGCAGTTGATGGTTTAAAAGTTACACGATGGTGCACCTATGAACTGAGGCACACTGTGAGTTTTGGCATCGAGCAAGGTCACTGTACCAAATCCAAATCGAATATAATCTCTAAAAAATGAGATAGTTGATTTTAGGTCTTAGCATCACCATCATCTAACATTTGACAGTTCATCGATAGCCCTCACGAGCTCCGACTTATGACCCTTGAAAGATAGGCCTCAAAATGCACTTATAACACCTTGGAGACTCCTCGATATGGGGTGGCTGCAGATGATGGATGATCTCTGTGGCCAAAAAAAGGGTTTCAAGAGGGTTCATCCACCCACCTAGAGCTAATGGCACTGACGATTTGATGCCAAGACTAGTGGTTTCATAGTTATGCTGTGGTGCACCTATGAACTGAGGCACACTGCAAGTTTTGGCATCGAGTGAGATCGCTATGCCGAATCCAAATGAAATGTGATCTCTCAAAAATGAGATAGGTTATTTTAAGCCTCAACATCATCATCTTATAGCATTTGCTAGTTCATCGATAGCCCTCACAAGCTCCAAGTTATGACCCTCGAAAGATTGACCTCGAAATGCACTTAGAGCACCTTGAAGACTCCTTGGTATGGGGTGGTCGCGGATGATGGATGGTCTCTGTGGCCAAAACAAGAGTGTCACTAGGGTTCATCTGCCCACCCAAAGTTAATGGTGTTGACAATTCGATGCCAAGATCAACAGTTTCAAAGTCACGCTATGGTGCACCTATGAACTGAGGCACATTGCGAGTTTTGGCATCGAGCGAGATTGTTGTACCGAATCCAAATAGAATGTGATATCCCGAAAATGAGATAGATTATTTTAGTCTCAGCATCACCATCTTGTAGCATTTGATAGTTCATCGATAGCCCTTACGAGATCTGAGTTATGGCCCTCAAAAGATCATTTTTTTTCCATGCTATGATTTTTGCACTAGGAAATTGGCTCAAAGAAGAGAAATAATGAGGTTTTTGTGCTTCTTGTTGATAGTTTAAAAGGGAATTTTCTAGATATATGTTTTCTTTGGTTGGGAAGACATGGCAATTTTGGTAGACTTGGAATGTTAGGATCCTTAGAAAAATCATTGAATGTTTGGGGTACTTTTCAAAACCCTACAAGGTTTTAGGTTCCTTTCAAAAATCCATTAGACTTGTCTTTGGAGACCTACCTCCTCAACTAATTTTCCTTTTATGTTGTGTTGTTGTTATAAGGATCTTCTCACTATAAATGGTTTCAAGGGCTTGCCAAACCCTTCATATGTAAAAAGTAAAATCTGAAATGTAACTAAAGAGTGAAAATCTTATAGAAAGTTTATAAAAATTGAAAAACCACCTCTCGATGAAATTAATATGTCACAATGATGCAAAAGAGACAATCATGGAAAAAATTAAATTGATCTTCTCTTTTCAAGTACTAAATTATATCATGTAATTTAGACCACTCATCATAAATAAAAATAGAATAATTCAAATCTTTTGCATGTATTTGGATTTGTATGTGTTATTTTGAATAACTTGTCTTTTTTATTATTACAAAAACCATATACAAAAAAAACTTCACATTTTACATCATAATACATCATAAATCTTAGGAATTCTCCTAGACACCCCCACCCAACTCTTCATGATGTAGCTACATTCCAATATCATAAAAAAAATAGTAACTTATTGTATTAAACAAAATAATCAGCGGTTCACTAAATCATTTTGAAGAAAATAACATAAGAACTAAATATACCTAGACGAGTATTCTAGGAGGGTCCTCTCTCTATTTTAGGGTCTCCAATAGGGCTTCACGATCAACATTAGTAATAGTAAAAAGTTCTTTTACTTTTGGTCTTCCTTGATGCTTCAGCAACTTTACATTTTTTGCTATACTAAGATGCAAATATATGAGAATTATTTTGTGCTTCTAATAGTCTTCAAATGCAGGAATTCCATTCCTTCTAAGCATGTATGTCCGCAACCATGTTCTAGCAACAACCATTGAACCAATAGGATATGTGAATCCATCATCATCTGTGATCGATTGCGCAAGTTTTTGTTTACCTCTTACACAACGTGCTAACCAATAATCAGATTTCTCATCATTCTCCTATGGTGCAACCAATGCAAAGACATGTCCTGGTTGAAGTAGATCTGATAGATGGTTATGCTCAAGTGAACTTTCCATGTCATCATTTTTGATAGAGGGTATGATAGACAATTGAGTAAGATAATGTGGAGCCCATGTGTCCACCCACTCACTCGACTCACAGTGATCCCAATCACACTAAAAACAACTAGGGAAAAAGTAAGCTTGTTATCGTGTCCAAATGATCCATGTACTAGAATCAGAGCTCTAGAATGAATGCATTTTTTATGAGTCTCCCACTGTAGCACAATCTGATCTATCACTATGGACCCTTCCTCAACCAACCAAAAGAACCTACGTACCACTAAATCAAGAGTCCCCCCTGTGATAATGCTAAACTACACCAATCAAAATTGCTATGAGCATCAAGAAGCTCTACTGCTGAAATCTTCAATTACTCCTTAACTAGAGCTCTCTTCACACATGCCCCTGCTCCATCATGTTCCCTTTTTCCATGGCCAGACTCAAAAAACTCCAAATATGAGGCACCCCCCTCTCTACGTGCATCCTACATAACCAATAAAACATGCGAGCATTCTTGAATAGACCTGTATAGTTATCTAACCAAATGATATCTCTATCCATAGCAATTGCATGCTCATGTAAGAAATCAAAACAATTCTCAAAAAAATGTTGCACAAACTTGTGAGAGTGAGATCTATCATCACTCATACAAAAATGATACTCTCTAATAATATTTTGATTACCTTCCGCACTATCAGGGGCATGTCTATATGTTATGTGAATAAAAATAACAATCTAAATGGAGTTGTAATACTGAGATTGTGTCTCATTTTGAGGTTGCAATGTGTAGTTCTTAGCAAAACCAACAACTGATATAATAGTGCCAATGGGAAAAGTCTCCTTACACATTCTAAATTGTTGATCCAACCACTGAGACCTGTGACTATGTCTTGCATACTTGTAGAAAAGATTTTCCTTGAAATCCAAAATAAAACTAGCCACACTGATATCTTTTTCAACCAATTCATATCTAGAGCCCTCACCCCCACTCTTCAATGTGTATTTCACCATTTCATATACCTTTTGTTTTACTATTGTCTTTCCAAGATCTTGTTCGCACCCTTCATGGAAACATGTGTCAAACTTGGATAAGCCACCACATTCTAAACACTTTTCATTTAAGCAAGCATTTCTATAAAAGAAACAACCATCAACTCTATGACATAAAAATTGATCTAGCAAGTCTCTTGATGATTTTGGAAGCCCACTAGCACCACAATCCTCCAACATTTCTTTACTATGCAAAGTAGAACGGATGGAGCATAATAGTTCATGGTGCATAGAAAAATCAACATGATATTTGTAACAACATGTATTTTGAATTTTGAGTGGCACACAATAAAATGGCTTCAAAGATTTAAAAGCCCTTTGTGATATATGAAGACTTGGATGACTCTCTCTAAATTGTTTGAACAACATAGTTTGACTTAAACTTCCAAATAGTGTTTAGGATGTGGCATGTGGTCTTTGATGCCAATTCTCAACTTTAACATGTCTTTAGCATTGGGTGATACTCATGAGCCAGAGTGCCAAAATTGTGTAATTTCTTCGTTCACATCATTGGATAGCTTCTTATCAAAGCATGTAAGTCTCCCACCAAATGCCCATGTTTTATTTTGAAGAGCATCATCAATTCTCTCTCATCGACTAAGTTCTCTTCTTGAAGTAGTACGATTTAGGTTCAAATCAATACAAGTTTGTCTCATATATCTACCCTTTCTCAAATGATGACTTACCAAAGAGGTTGTAATAACCCTTTGAGCAGCTCTATTATCCTTCTCCCTACTATTTTTCCCAATGCTATTGAGAGCACTAAAAAGATTCTTCACAATAATAGCATTTCTTTCCAACTTTTTATTGACACGAATCTTCAATTCGGAAAGCATAGGTCTTATCTTTTGCATCTTTAATAAGTTCATGAAAAGCTAACATTGCTCCACCACTGTCTTGTTGCTGAAAAACATCTTATATAGTCTTAAATCCCATAACTGAATGGTTCTTTTTGATTTTTTCCCTTCCAAACTGGTAATAATCATTTCATCAATTTCAATTATCCATTTTGGTGTTCTAGAACCTTCATGTTGATTATAATTAGGAGATATGTAAGGTTCTTGTGCATTAGGTTCCTGTGCATTATCTTGTTCGGCATGGTAAATTATGCAATTTACATTATGAACTGGTAAAATTTCATCCTCAAAATTTTCATTCTCTAAATTTTCAATTTCGACATTATTATTTTCAATTGGTACATTTTCATTCCCTAACTGCACATATTCATTATTTGACTCTATGATTTCACCTTTGACTAATTCATTGTCTACTTGACTGACATTTAACATACCTTGTCCTTTCCTTTGGTTTTCCATTTTGTCCCTTTTGTCTATATGTCGCAATGTCTTCATTGGATACCTTCCTTTTGTGTTTAGCCTTTCGACGACTGCTACTCCCCACTCACATGACAATATCAGACACTTAGGGTTATATTATCAAAAAAATTTCAATTGGTTGGGCCCCAAACCATGACGTTTTGTAAAACCCGTGAAAAAGACCCCCAAAAAGTGATGTTGTCAAGTCCGTAGTGATAGGGAATATTTGGAGAAAATCATGCCAATAATATTGGATATCCGATACTAGCCCCAAAAAAATTGGAGGGAAAAACAAATTTGTGAGTTATACGACTAATTTGGGTTATGAAATATGTAAAGATATAATATATAATCTATAAATATATAATATAATAATGTAACTATTATATATAATATAATATATAATAATATAATATTGTATAATATATATAATATATAATAATGTAACATAAAGATATAATATATAATCTATTAATATTTAAATATATATTATATTATTATTATTTTTAGTATATTTTTATTAAATATAATAACGCAATATTATATATATATGTTATTAATATATCTATAAATTATAATCTATAATACATTATTATTATTAAGACCTATGTTATTAATATATAAGAATATATTATGTTATTATTATTATAATCTATAAATATAATATATATATATATATATATATGATTATTATACTATATTATTATTATTACTATATTATTATATTTTTACTATATTTTTACAATCGTTTATAGGGGTCGAAGGGGGTCATAGAATGACCTATAACCCCTTTCGATGCATTCCGTGATGACATATGTCCCTAAAGGTCCTAGGACCCCTAAGGACATATTAGACTCATTTATATGGGTTGAAGGGGATCATAGGATGACCTATGAACCCTTTTGATGCATTTCATGATGACATATGTTCGTAGGGGTCCTAGGACCCTTAGGGACATGTTACAATCATTTATATGCGTCGAAGGGGGTCATAGGTATTTTTGATACATTCCATGACAACATATGTCCCTAGGGGTCCTACAACCCCTAGGGATATATTAGAATCATTTATATGGGTCGAAGGGGGTCATGGGATGACCAATGACCCCTTTCAACACATTCCATGATGACATATGTCGCTAAGGGTCCTAGGAACACTAGGGATGTATTAAAATCACTTATATGGGACACATTCCATGACGACATATGTTCCTAGGGGTCGGACATATTAGAATCATTTATATGGGTCGAAGGGAGTCACAAGATGACCTATGACCCCTTTCGATGCATTCCATGATGACATATGTTCCTAGGGGTCTTAGGACCCCTTGGTACATATTAGAATCATTTATATGGGTCGAAGGGTGATGTAGGTACACTCTGATACCACTGATGTAGGGCCACACTACCCGTACCAACTCACAACCAATATCACAACAAGATGGAGACAAAGAGATGAAAAAAATTCTTCATAAAGCATCCATTAACACTTGCAATTAATTAAAATATTCTCCAAATGAAAGGCCTCCAAATTCTTATAATATAAGAGAGATTGCTCACTAAGAGCTTCTACAACAAAAAAGCTTGTTCATTACACCTTGAGAGCTTCCTTACAAGAGATTACATTCGAAGAGCTTGATTACAAATGAACATAAGGCTTTCTTAAATAGGCACTTGACACCCAATGCATGACTTATCCACAACCTTCTAGAATTCCACCTACAACCTTCTACAATATCTACAACTTTCTAGAATTTCCTCCTGAATACAATAAAGCACCACCATGTGGCCCAATTAGAAAGATACATTTCCTTTATGGATCACAACAAATATTAAATACATGATTTAAGGAACTTTCCAAAAACTTCTTAAGATACCACCTACACACCTCGATTAATGGAATGACACTATTTTATTTTTATTTTCTATTTACACCACCTATGCACCTTGAAAATAAAAATTCATCTTTTCTCCTTTTTTTCCTATTTTTCTATTTTTTATTATTTTCTTTCTATTTTTGTCAATTTCTCTCTCCTCCACAATTTTTTTTTATTAAAAAAAATTTCTCTCTCTTTTTTTTTTCTAATAATTTAATTTTCGCATGCAAGATGCTCCTGCATCAGAATCCCCTGGTAGATAGAAAAGTGTGTCCCATACTTTGATGCCAAAAGAAAGATATACAACCATCTTCATCTTCACCACAAGCTTCTACCTCAACAAGGACAAGAAAACCAACATGCAATTCTTCCACATTTTTTTTTTAAAATCTGATGTATGATGCTCCTACATCCAACTCCCATGGTAGGAAAAATTTTGTGAATATGGATTCACAAAATGAAGTAGCCACTGTTGACATTTTAAATTTTTTTTTCTCTTCCTCCAACACATAGCTGGAACAAGTATCCGATGCCAATATATTTCCTTCTTTCTTCTTTTCAATCACCTAGCTGGAACAACTATTTGCTGCTGAAAATACTCCTCCGCAATGAACTCTATCCAAGTATAAATCTCATCCTCATTCAATCTTGTTGAATTAATCACACCTATAATAAACCTAGCAATCCCATACCAATATTTCTTTGCATGCCACACATGACTAACAAGATCCTCATGCAAACCATCATTAATATCTTTTAAACTCATCTCAAATTTAGCATCATATAATTTATAGAAATTTACCTCTTTGACATAGTCATGGAAGTGATCCAGTGGAAGAGCAAGTGGATGAAGAGGAAATCATTTGCAAACCTAAAGTTGAAGAAGATGAAAGAGAAGAGGAAGAGCATCAAGATGACAAGATTTAGGAACTTGAAGTAGATCAAGACGATGTGAAGATTGCAGCAATGGAGGAAAAGTATAGTGCCTTCATTGGAGATCAAGCAAGTGAAGTAGTTACATGCATTGTTGACGACATGAAAGAGGCAAGCAAATATGACTATGTCAAAGAGGTAAATTTTAATGAATTATATGATGTTGAATTTGAGATGAGTTTAAAAGATATTAATGATGGTTTTCATGAGGATCTTGTTACTCATGTGTGGCATGCAAAGAAAGATTGGTATGGTGTTGCTAGGTTTATTACATGTGTGATTAATTCAACAAGATTGAATAAGGATGAGATTTATACTTGGATATAGTTCATTGTGAAGGAGTATTTTCAGTAGCAAACAGTTGTTCTAGCTAGGTGTTGGAAAAGAAGAAAGAAGGAAATATATTGGCACCAGATACTTGTTCTAGCTATGTGTTGGAGGAAGAGAAAAAAAAAAAATGTCAACAGTGGCTACTTCACTTTGTGAATCCATATTCACAAAATTTTTCCTACCATGGGAGTCGGATGCAGGAGCATCATGCATCAGATTTTTTTTTAAAAATGTGGAAGATTTGCATGTTGGTTTTCTTGTCCTTGTTGAGGTGGAAGCTTGTGGTGAAGATAAAGATGGTTGTATATCTTTCTTTTGGCATCAAAGTGTGGGACACACTTTTCTATCTACTAGGGAAGTCTGATGCAGGAGCATCTTGCATGGAAAAATTAGTAATGAATTTCAAATATTAATGGAAGTTTTATGAAGCATTTTTTCATCTCTTTGTCTCCATCTTGTTGTGATTTTGGTTGTGATTTGGTATGAGTGGTGTGGCCCTACATTAGTGGTATCAGAGTGGGAGTTCCTAAGTGTGCAGACAGATCACCGAACGTGAGGCAATTTGCACCAGGACCTTGAGTTGGGTGAAGTTTTTCAAGAAGTTCTTGATTGTGTAGACAGATCACTGATTGTGAGGTAGTTTGCACAAGGTTCTTGTGTTGCACTAGATTTGTCTTCTCAAGACTTGATTATGGAGAAGAGAAATAAGAAGATGACTTTTGTGATTGGATGGATTCTAAGGATTCCTCGACTTGAGAAAATTAGAGCAAGAAATCAAGAGGCATTGCTAGTTGATTTGCAAAAGAAAGTGAATGAATTAGAAGCTGAGTTGTGGAAATGAAGAGCGTGTCATGAGAAAAGAGATGTTGATAATTCCTTGGATGTGAAAAAGAAAGAAGATCTAGTGCAGTATCATACATGTGGTCCAAAAGAAGAGCAAGAGGATGAAGAGGAAATTATTTGTTAACCTAAAGTTGAAGAAGATGAACGAGAAGAGGAAGAGCATCAAGATGACAAGATCTATGAACCTGAAATAGATCAAGATGATTTGAAGATTGCAGCAATGGAGGAAAAGTATAGTGCCTTTGTTGGAGATCAAGCAAGTGGAGTAGTTACATGCATTGTTCACAACCTAAAAGAGGCAAGCAAAGATGAAGATGTTAAACAGGTAAATTCTTATGAATCATGGGATGTTGTCTTTGAGATGAGTTTGAAAGATATTGATAATGGTTTGCATGAGGATCTTGTTAGTCTTGTGTGGTATGCAAAGAAAGATTGGTATGGTGTTGCTGGGTTTATTACAGGTGTGATTAATTCAACAAGATTGGATAAGGATGAGATTTATACTTGGACAAAGTTCATTGCAGAAGAGAGATTTCAGCAACAAACACTTGTTCCAGCTAGGTGTTGAAAGAGAAGAAAGAAGGAAATATATCGGCACCGGATACTTGTTCTAGCTATGTGTTGGAGCAAGAGAAAAAAAAAATGTCAACAGTGGCTACTTCATTTTGTAAATCCATATTCACAAAAAATTTCCTACCATGGGAGTCGGATGTAGGAGCATCATGCATCAGGAAACAAAATGTGGAAGCCTTTGGTGAAGATGAAGATGGTTGTATATCTTTCTTTTGGTGTTTAAGTGTGGGACACACTTTTCTATCTACCAAGGGAGTTTGATGCAGGAGCATCTTGCATGAGAAAATTAAATTTAAAAAAAAGAAAAAAGAAGAGAATTTTTTTTTTAAAAATCATGCATTAAAGGGGGTCATAGGATGACCTATGACCCCTTTCGATGCATTCCATGACGATATATGTCCCTAGGGGTCCTACATATTACAATCATTTATATGGGTTGAAGGAGACCACAGGATGACCTATGACCCCTTTTGACGCATTCCATGACGACATATATCCCTAGGGGTCCTAGGACCCTTAGGGACATATTACAATCGTTTATATGGGTCGAAGGGGGTTATAAGATGAACCATTCCATTATGACATATATCCCTAGGGGTCCTAGGACCCCTAGGGACATATTAGAGTTGTTTATATGGGTTGAAGGGGGTCATAGGTCTTTCGACACATTCCATGACATATTAAAGTCATTTATATGGGTTGAAGGGGGTCATAGGACCTATGACACCTTTCGACACATTTTATAACAATGTATATCCCTAGGACCTCTAGGACCCCTAGGGACCCATTGGGAATGTGTCGAAAGGGGTCACTAGGGGCCCTAGGGACATATGTTGTCATCAAATGAGTTGAAATGATGCATTTTATAACAATATTATATTTAATAATTATATAATATTGTATATTTTAATATTATAATAATATATTATTAGATTATATAAAAATAATAATAATAATCATATATATTATTATATATAATAATTTAGTCATATAATATTACTATATATATTTAATAATAATAATATATATCGTATATATTACTATATTATATTCAGTTATAATTATTATTATTATATTTATAGCTATATTATATTTAATAGTAATAATCATACATATTACTATAATATAATAATAATTATAATTATAATAATATATAATAATAATAATAATATCAATGTCCACACTTTTTCAAAATAAATTTCCCTCTAAAACAATCTAAAGTTTCCCTCTTAAATGTATTTCCTCTCAAATTTCCCTCCCTCCAAATTTAAAATTGAAAAAAATCTCCCCTCTGAAATTGGTGTGGAAAATTTTAGGACATAACTAGATATCCGATTTCAAATCAGTATTTACCAAGCCTATTCAATCAACCCAAAAAACGTGTTTGAGAAGGGTTTCACTAACACTTAGACTTTGGGTAGCCATCTGACAATGTTATTTTCATTGAAATTGAATGAAATGAAAAAGATTTTTTTATATCACTTTTGAGATTCCATCGATATAATTGCTATTAAATTCTAAGTTTGATAATTATTTATTAGTTAATTTTCAATGAAGATTATTGTAAAGTGTTGATTGACATACTGATTGTAAAATAGCTATAACTTTCAAACGGTATAACATTTTTTAAATCCAAAAGTTGCATCACATTCTATGCTTCGCCTAGTGTAAGAAAAAAAAATTAGTAAAATTTTCTATTAGTTAAGGTGATCAGAACAAGATTTTTTTCTTTTAAAAAATTTTTAGTAGAAAATTCATATTTAATTATTTATTTCGAATAAAAATACCTAAAAAATATGCATCACATCCGAGCATGAGTCTACTTTTTATATCTATAATTATATTAAAGAAATATTATCATTTGATTTTGATTAAGGTGGTTAGACATACACCTACTTTTTATTTTCACCCTAAAAATTTTGTAGTACTGTATTAAAATTCAAACTTTTGACCAATCAATTATTTTTTTCTCCAGATAAGGCCTAGTAGTTTAGAAACTACATTCAATTTCCTACAAATTATTTTCTTACAACTTTTTGATATAAAGTCAATAACCACTTCAAAATTATGTGTCAAATTGACATAACCCTAGTTTGTTGGTTTTTTGTTGCCACTTAAGGCCATTGTTTGGTTCACCATGATCCTGCACATACCCACATACTTTCCATATTCCAAGAAATCAACTATGTCAGCTGGAAATTATCATTTCTTATAAACTGTCAAAATCTTGTCCCTTAGCCAGCATTGTGGTCTAACGCTTGGTCATCACTGGGTTACTCAGTTGCTACTAAATTTTTTGTTTGACACATATATTGACATAGTCAATAGTGTTGCTCAATCAACACTATTTTTTCTTGTCTTATACAATGGCTTGATTGACACTAGCATCACTTGGCATATACTTCAAGTTCCTTAATCTTCTATTTTGTTTCTCAATCAAGCTTATGCATTTGATCAATCTTTGATCACTTCTTCAAGGCTTTAGTGCAAATGGCTTCTCCACTTGTAACATGGTTTAAACAATCACTTTATCTTGTCAAAATCTAACTAATCAAGTGACCATTGTAGCTTCTTCTGCATAACTCAACTTTTCCTCCAGGTGCTATTGCTATGACCAACTTCTCAAATCCTCTTTATTAATCATATAGATATGGAATTCAGATCATATATCAAACTATCTTGCCAATAAGGTTTGATATCAATGACAACATAAAAATTGTTTCAATTGTAGTTTCTAACAATCTCCATCTTTGGCATTGATGACAACACCTCTAGTTACCATGCAATCCATAACATGTACTAAATCAAGCAAACTCCCTCTATGTACAGTATCATATCTTCATTAATATCCTTTGTTTCATTTTGATTCACATCACTGTGTCCAATGACCTTTTTTATTTTTTGGTTTTATTCTGATTTTCATCCATGCAGCTCTAATATGCAACACATATTCTCCCTTTATCATATCAAATCATGAAATCAATCAAATCTATTGTATTTTTGGCAACACCTTTATTCTTATTCAATATCTCTCTCTCTTAGTAAGCTCTCCTTCTTTTGATGATAATATCTCTCATAGATTCCTCATGATAATCTCTCTTTTATTGAATGGGTAACTATCTTTCATCTTCTCCCTCTTTGTCAACAATGCCAAAGACATTTTTACTCGTGCATCTTTTCCATGTAGATATCTTCATGTCAGTACTAAATTCTTCATATATCATCTATGTATGACTGATACAACATGATTATGTCCTTCTTCCTCCACTGCTACTTTAGAAAACTCCTAAAGTAGAAATACTTGCATCAATTTGTAAGATATTTTAATTGACACATTTGATGCATAGCACCATCTTAGCTTAGGTAGCTTTGTATAGGAGAATAACCCCTAGTTTACCTCTTAGATATTCATGAGCATCGTTAAGTAAATATTTAGTGAAAATATCCCCAATTTTTTTCATAGTATTTGCATACTCTAATTTTTCTTCTTTGTCTTGACCTAACTCTCTTAAGAAATTATACTTGATATCAATATGTTTAGTCTTTGTGTGCATTACAAGATTCTTTGATACATTAATAGCACTAGTGTTATCAAAATAGATAATAGCAGGGTCAATAATCTCTTCATTTATACCTTTCAATGATTTCCTAATCCATATGATATTTGAACAATTTCCTATTACTACCACATATTCAACTTTAGTTTTTGATTGAGAAATGTAGGTCTACTTCTTACTTGTCCATGAAACTAGCCTCTTTCCTAAAATGAATGCTCCACTACTAATACTTTTTTTTTTCATCAACATTTCCTATCTAATCAAAATCAAAAAACACCTTCAGTTCAAACTTATCATTCTTCTTCTAAAAAAATCTATAGTCTTATGTTCCTTTCAAATATCTCAATATTATTTTACCTATCATCATGTGATTCTCCTTAGGACTTGTAGAAAATCTTGCAATTGTCACAATTGCTAATGTAATATCAGATTTGTTGTGAACAACATATTGTAGTTTTCCAATTATTGATCTATACAATGTCTAGTTCACATCAATAGAATTATCATTCTTAAATAACTTATGTCAAGTGACCATACATGTACTAACTAGTCTTGAATCTTCCATTCCAATTTTTTTCAATATCTCCTTAATGTATTTGGATTTAGTAATGAAGATACTTGCTTCATTTTATATACTTGTAAACCAACAAAGAATTTGAACTTACCAAACATAGACATTTCAAATTCCTTCTTCATCTCATGAGAAAATGATTTTCATAATTCTTTCTTTCCTTCAAATATGATATCATCAAAAAATATTTTAGATAATAGTGCCTCAAAGTTATTTCCAGTCTTCAAGTACAAATTGTTGTTATCATTAGTTCTTGCAAATCCAATCTTCACCAAATAATTACACCAAGATGTTGGAATGTTCAAATGGGAAGAGTACTTCTGAGAGGGGGGGTGAATCAAAAGTACCTAATTTTTATCCTTTTAAACCCTCATTAACACATAACTAAGAGTAAATTACATGCATGTAAACATATAAGCAAACATGAAATGAAAGCATGCATCAACACATGAAACAAGAGATTTGGTAACCTAGAAACCCTCCAAGAATAAGAAGGTAAAACTAGGGTGGGGATGACACCCACAAAAATTACTATAGCAATATGTTCAACCACTCCTGATGGTCTACCATGTTAAAGGGCTGCCCTGTTAAAGGCTTTACACTGTGTCAATAGTGACCTGGTTAGAGGATTTACAAACACTTTACAAGAAGTGTCACCTTGTTAAAGGATTTAAAATAGGTTGTTAAACCCACCTAATTCAATAGGATTTTCATCACCTTCTCCAAAGGTTTTCCCACCTAGCTATTAAGTTAACCTATCAACATAGGATTTTCATCATTTAATACAATGGTAAGAAAATATTTGAACATTTGACCTGATAGAGTGCAATCTTTAATTGTTGGTTTCAGATACTAGATCTGCTCTTCCTGTTCTGATCCTTGCTTGATCTGATCTATGTATGTGTCCCCTATTCTATTCTAATCAACTAGATATGTAATTTTTGCTCCTTTCACTCTATTCTGATCAACTAGATATGTAATTGTTGCTCCTTTCACTAAGTCCTTGACACCCCTGCTAATTGCTCTGTAACAATTTCTTGGCAACTTGATAACTTCAACAACTTTGACATTATGGTGGCCAAGTCTCCTTATAAAGACATTGTGAACTTAGGGTTTGCAATGTAATCACAAACTTAAAATTCTTGCTCAAATCCTTGGATTTCACCTATTGGTTGCATGCTATCTCCAATTTTCTAATTCGCTGCATGTTGATATCATAGGTAAATGCAAAGGATTGATCTTATCTTCTTATCCCTTTGTGAGTCATGCAAAAATGGTTTTACATCTTAGTTTGTGAAGGTAAAAATTATTATGTTGATTTTGTGCTACTCAGCACATATTATATTACTGGTGCTTGGCACATGAATCTTCCTATATTGCTCGACACATGTTACATTTTTGGATTGCTCGACACCTATTAAACTCTGTGTTTCTTGACACATAATATGCTCTGTCTTGGTCGGCATGAATTGTGACTTGGCACTTGTATACTTCTTGGCATCTATTACTTGCTCAGCACCTATTAAGATTCTAACTCGGCAACTACTATAACTCACTCGACATACATAGTGTACTTGGCATAAATGGTGGAATTGGTTAAGTGTGTTGACACTCAAATGTCGAGACCATTCTAAGACGAACAATCTCCCCCTTTAACATGAGTGTCAAAAACACTTAACTATGCATAAATGAACTAATCTGATTGAGTACATTCTTTATTCTTTCTCGGCATACATGCAAAATTTCAAAAATTATTCAAAATTTTATGAGCAACAATATACCTTATGACTCCCCCTGAGTTGATTATGCCTAGTCCATTCTTGAAACTAAAATTTTGTGCTAATGTGCCTGATTCTCTCTATCCTTTATCATGTTCCTATTTCCTGTACCTGTATACTATATCTAATCGGTATGAGTTCCCTATTTCAAATCTATTTTCCACATGCTTGTCAAAATTTTGCATCTCCCCCTCACTTTGTCTTATTTCTTGTCTCCCCCTTTTTGACTATCTACAAACTTTCCACTTTATGAAAGAATGTAATCAAAATTATCAAAATTTGGTATTCTCCATATATCTTCATATATCTACATATCTCCCCCTAATGTATATATCTCCCCATTTTTTACACTGATGTTAGAGGGTTCTAAGGAGTAATACCATACTTAGCCAAAAATGTACTATTTACCTCCAGAAGTATCTTCAAAGCTGTATCCTAATTTTCCAATGCAATGTCCAGTGACTTGTGTTGGATGGTAGTCTCTGTAGTAAGGTGTACAAGTCCATCTAGGGTAGAAAGATTTGGATCTTTCTTTAGGACTATTTCTACATATGCTTGCTCCTTGTGGAGGACCTCTAAGTGTGGGGTTATAGAGGACTAGATTTGCATCAATTTTGCCTTTATGTATGCCTCCTCTACTGTTAATACAACTAATTCCCTTTGTGTGTGAAGCATCTATGCAAAATGCTTCTCACTTTGAGTTGGATTTGTTGCAAGTTGCATGCTAGAAATCTTGAGATTTCTTTCCAAGCTCATTATTCTTTGGCTAGTCTCTTGTTTGAAGTTGGAAAAATCACACAGTTTGTTGTACAATGAGAAAGTGTTCCCAAGTACAATTTTCACTCTTTCTAGTTTCTTAGCCAATTCAACTTGTGCTAATGCTATATCATTTGATATTTTCTCATTTACTTGGCCCTGGAATTTTCTTTTTGACCATTCCATTAATTTTACGTTTGTATCATGGTCTACATTAGTCACCTAGTCAACTATATCTAATAGTTGTTCTATTATAGGCCTTGTTTCATATGGTGACTACAAGCTAAAGGCATCCATGAAGATTTCCTTTATCTCATTCAATGCTTGCCTATACTTGTATTCTCTTCTCAATACTTCTTGTCTCTTTTTCCTATCCAATGCACCTTGTATTTCATTTATCTTTTCTATGGTAAGGGTGCTAGATTCATAGGAGGGAATGATGATCTCTTCATCAAGTTCAAGATCTCCATAGTGAAGTATCCTGGCTACCTTTCTAGAGCTTAAGCCTAGTGTTTGAACTTGTATTGATATCATATCAATGCTCTACTTCTAAAGAGTCTGAGTGGGAGCACTAGTTTTTGGTAATTCAACCAATATTTGTATTACAGCTTGCTCCACATCTCTTTTTTCTTCCTTCTTTTCTTCTGATTTCCCTTTATCATTGAGAATTGATGGGGGTCAATCTGTTGACTGTTCTTGTTTTCCTATATCTTCCCCTATTGCTACACTTAGCATCTAAAGTGCATCACTTATTACTTTTGATGGAGATGGTGGTGGAAGTAGTAGGAGTTTAGTAGCATCAAAGATTGAAGGTGGTTCTTGTTTTTGCACCTTGACTTCTTTTGGATATGCTACTACCTTGTTAACTCATCAACATCGATCAACATTGGGTTTGTACATAGGTGAGCTTGTTGTGTAGATTGATCAAGAATCTTTGAGAGATCTTGTGCAATTAAAAGATTGATGTTTTGAAATGAAATGTCAATAACATCCTTTATTTGTATGGTCTCTACAGGTGTGATGGTGGCATGAGGAGGGCTAGGAGGTGGCATTTTTGTGTCTTGCACACTTTTTTCTTCTTGTTCATCTAATGCCTTTTCCTCTCCTTTAGGTGTATTCTCTTCTTCTTCCTCCTTATTTACATCCTCTTCTACTCTTCCTTCCTCACCTTTCTTCTCTTCTTCATGTTTCTTCTCTTCCACTTTCTCTGTTGTCTCTTTTGCTTCTTTTCTCTTTGAGCTAGCCTCTACCTTATATTCCTTGTCAAATACATCATCAATTTTCTTGTATATTGACTTCCACAATTTTGTTGATTTATTTACAACATCCTCTTTCTTATTTTGGAGGATGCAAAATGCTCTATATTTAGGATAAAATTTTCTATTATGCCTTTTACTTGCCTTAGCTATTTGACCTTTAGTCAGGTTTGGCAAAACTCTAGCTAGGGTTGATTCTCTCATCTCCTTTTCTATTTGTAAACAAAAATGTCACTTATCTTCAACTCTCTTGTATAGCTCCTTGGGCATTGTACTATCTAACTCTAGAGGCTTTTGTTTGTATTCAGTCATCATTGCACACACTGATTCCTCTATTTTATTTTTCTCTTCTTTATTGAGCTTATTAAAGTCTATATTATTTAAACCATTCAAGTTTTATTTTCTAATATTTACACATAACTTGTCAATGGTAGACTTGGAGGGATGACTTACAACTCTAAACTGGCTGTTGTTATCTGACTCTATTCTTTCTTCATCTAAGTCTAGCTGGGCAACATATTTCCTTCTCTTCCTTGGTTCTTCACTAATCTTCTTTGTGGCTTTCTTCTTCTCTTTGGCTTCATCTTTTTCCTTTTGAGTTGCAGCCCTAGTGGTAGCCCTTGTAGTAGGCTTCTTTGTTTTGACTGCAATGGGCTTTGTCCCCTTCTTTGGCTTGGGTTGGGATGCAGGCTAAGTTTTTGTAATTAAAGAAGTGATTGTAGTTGAAGCTTGGTCTATATCAAGCTCATATTCAAGTGGCCTAATCCATCTTACTCTAGGTACCATGGCTTGGATGTAGGTGTAATCTATGTCAACCAAGAAAAAAATGACATTTACATGCTGCTCAACTAGTGATACTGGTATCCTCATCCTTTTTTTCATGGACTTCTTGAAGTCCTCAAAGTAGCTTATCATCTGAGCATCAAAATTGTCTCCCATTTACTCAATAAACTCATTGACTTGCGTGATAATTGTCTTTTTATATCCCAATTTACCTTTCCAACTGATGAAAATTATTTCATGACATAGAAAAATATGCAAACCAACACTGATCCAAATTTGTATTAAGCTCCTTTAGATTTTCTTATGGCTCCCAAACTTTCATTGATTTGTTGTAGCATGAGCTCTGCTAGATCATAAGTGTGGTCCTTCTTCACAAGTTTGTATGCAACATATACTCCTATACATGGCATGCTATTCAATCTACTTGATTGATAGAATTTGTGAGATATGACTCTAACGAAAAAATCAAGTAGGGGTTCAGTGATGATGTTAATGGTCATTCCCCTATTATTCCATTTGGCACCAGTGTTTTTCTTTATGGCCTACTTTTTGTCACTTCTCAGGGTATTAGGCTGATCGAGGGTTGGAAATCCAGTAACCCAATTTTTTTTGTGATCTTCACTGGCCCTATTTCTAACCACAATGATCCGTCATGAATTTGTCTCAACACTATACAAATTCATTCAATCTTAAATACAATGGGGAAAACTAGGGCTTTAGTTAAACCCTTCTTCTCAACTACTGAGAACTCATCCTTCAATATACCCTTGTCACACACTTATCAAAGGCATTGAAAATTTCTACATCACCTATGGTTCCAATCTTATAGTTATAATATTTCCTGACATCTTGGACTATGATTACTTTGTCTGGAATGACTGACAAAGCACCAGCTGGGTCATTTTTATATGCAACCTCGGGAATGGGTTTGAATTATGGTTTTATAACTAGATGCCATCTTGACTGAACTAGGGTTTAATATTTAAATAAACTTTCAAATACTGCATAGCTTGGCACTTGATGAAATACCTTTGAATTGAAGAGTTCAAGTTGAATTGCTATTAAGATTGGTGCAAATTTCTGTAAATCATTGTTTGATAACCTATTCACTCTTCTCATTTTTTCTCTGTGTTTGAATGGCTTGAAAATGAGTGATTTTCAAATTTATTAGCCTCAAAACCTAGCATTTATTGCATAGTGCTTATAGATGTACACTCAGCATCCACTATTTTTAGTTTACTTGGCAACCACTAACATATCTCATTCGACATCAACTAGACTTTCCAGCTCAGTATATACTGGAGTTTCACTCGGCATCCAAGGGTACCTCAGTATCTTCTACAAAATTTTCAATTTTTAACTTGACATCTTTTCTCATGCAGATTTCTTCTTGGTAGCACTTATTTGTTCTTTTAGGCTGATGTATGATACATCTTTATATATATCAGCCCCATGTACCTGTCTTCTGCTTAATTGGATGAACTATGATCACTTGATCTCTTGGGTGAAGTGATCTCTCCATTGGATTTACTTGATCCATCTCTTCTTTGCCATGTATTTTTCATTTTTGTCCTGATGTGTTCCACATCAACTTTTTCTTTACCCTTGTTGACTTTTGACTTGGGTGCCTTGGCCTTTGTTGGGCAATACCTGCTAACATGTCCTATCTTCAAGCAACTAAAACATGTGGTTTGGCTTAACCATCTACTATAATTTCCCTTCAAGTGTGTTCTTATGCAGTTCTAAGGAACATGACCATATTCCTAATAGTAGTGACAACTTTTCCTGGTATTGTAATCCCAATTGTAGTGGTGTGCATAGTTGTTTCTCCTTACAGGCTGATTAGGTGTCCACATAGGCTTTGATCTGCACTTAAAAGCTCTATGTCCATACTTTTTGTAGTTGCAGTAGTGACCTTCAAATCTTGGTGTCCTTATGGTCTTGGTTATGTAGTCTTGTGTTGAGTGTCCTTGTATGTTACACTTGTGACAATAACCTTTGTTTTTGGATGTGTCATATTGATTGGTCTTTCTACTCCTGCAAACATTAGCAATGTACCCCTTTTAATTATAGAAATGACAAGTGGGTTTAGTGTTCTTACCTTTGTTGGTCCTTTTTGCTACAGTCTTGGATGATTCTCCTTGTTCAGTGCTAGTGTAACCAAGTCCTGAAGTATCATTACTAGCCCTTGGTGATTTTAGTAATTGTTCAAAGTACTTGATAGACTCATTGGGTTTGTTGTATCTTTCTACTATCTCCTTTTCTCTCTTCAATTCATTCTACAATTGTTCATTCTACATCTTCAAGGTGGAGATCTTAACATCCTTCATGTTTAGCTTATGATGAGCATTCATCATCTGGCTTAAGGTGTCTAGCTGCATGTTTGAGATCTTTTCAAACTCAATTATCTTCCCTCTAGTGTATTGGTGAGATTTCTCTTGTTATCTTCTATCATGGCCTTGTCTTCAATAGCTCTTTTCTTTTGTTTAGTCACTTCACAAAGCATTATGGCTTGTGATTCTTGTTCAAGCTTGAGTAATCTGATTTCTTCAGCTTGTGCTCTATTTTTCTCCATAAATTTTGCTATTGCTACATCAAACTTCTTGGAATCCCCATTGGCAAACACTTGTGTGGTATCAATGTCCTTGTAGTGTATGTCATTTTCAACTATGGCTATCTCCTTTCTTCTTTTCAAGGATTTTCTTAGTTCCTCTCTAGCTTCCTCTACCTTGTGTAGAGTGAGATGCACATCAATCACTTGATTGTCAATAATC
This sequence comes from Cupressus sempervirens, assembly GCA_028749045.1. Classification (NCBI taxonomy): domain Eukaryota; kingdom Viridiplantae; phylum Streptophyta; class Pinopsida; order Cupressales; family Cupressaceae; genus Cupressus; species Cupressus sempervirens. The sequence goes on from CM053785.1 coordinate 501,794,404, forward strand.
TTCCCAAGTTTGAAGACTTCCATCTTCTGATCTTTTTGTTCAAGCTGTTAGGCCTCTCCTTGTGAGAACTAGAGCTTTGATACCAATTGTTGGAATGTTCAAATGGGAAGAGTACTTGTGAGAGGGGAGGTGAATCATAAGTACCTATTTTTTATCCTTTTAAACCCTCATTAACACATAACTAAAAGTAAAGTACATGCATGTAAATATATAAGCAAACATGAAATGAAAGCATGCATCAACACATGACACAAGAGATTTGGTAACCCAGAAACCCTTCAAGAATAAGAAGGTAAAACTAGGGTGGGGATGACACCCACAAAAATTACTACAACAATATGTTCAATCACTTTTGATGGTCTGCCCTGTTAAAGGCCTACCCTATTAAAGGCTTTACACTGTGTCAATAGTGACTTGGTTAGAGGATTTACAAACACTTTATAAGAAGTTTCACCATGTTAAAAAGTTTACAATAGGTTGTTAAACCCACCTAATTCAATAGGATTTTCATCACCTTCTCCAGAGGTTTTCTCACCTAGCTATTAAGCTAACCTATCAACATAGGATTTTCATCATCTAATACAATGGTAAGAAAGTATTAGAATATTTGACCTAATAGAGTAAAATCTTCAATTGCTAGGTTTAGGTACTAGATCCACTCTTCTTGTTCTAATCCTTGCTTGATCTAATCTCTGTATGTGTCCCCTGTTCTATTCTAATCAAATAGATATGTAATTGCTACTCCTTTCACTAAGTCCTTGAAACCCCTATTGGTTTCTCTATAACAATCTCTTGGCAATTTTATAACTTCAACAACTTTGACATTATGGTGTCCAAGTCTCCTTATAAAGACATTATGAACTTAGGGTTTGCAATATAATCATGAACTTAAAATTCCTGCTTAAGTCCTTGGATTTCACCTATTGGCTGCATGTTGTCTCCAATTTTTTGATTGGCTACATGTTGATATCATAGGTAAATGCAAAGGCTTGATCTTATCTTCTTATCCCTTCATGAGTCATGAAAAAATAGTTTTACATCTTAGTTTGTGAAGGCACAAACTATTATGTTGATTTTGTGTTACTCGACACATATTATATTACTGGTGCTCAGCACATGAATGTTCCTGTATTGCTCGACACATGTTACATTTCTAAATTGCTCGGCACCTTTTACACTCTATATTGCTCGGCACATGAATATTCCTGAATCACTCAACACATACTACGCTCTGTCTTGCTCAACATGAATTGTGACTTGGCATCTATATACTAATCGACATCTATTACTTGCTCGGCACCTAAAGTCACTTGGCACCTATTAAGATTCTAACTTAGCAACTACTATAACTCACTTGGCATATATGGTGCAATTGCTTAAGTGTGTTGACACTCGAATGTCAAGACCATTCTAAGACCAACACAAGAGGTATTCTATACAATGGCAGCATGAATGCCCAGCATAAGAATATGTCAAAAAAGATTCTTCATCAATAAAAAAGAACTGGGAGCGGTTACAAACCTTTAAATTAAATATTAAATTATAAAATAAAAAGTATTCTCAAAATAATAGCTGGCTGAAATAAAAGGAAGCCAAATAGAGGCCAAAATAATAGGGCCCAAAAAAATAGGCACCTAATAAATTATATATATATATAAAATAAAATAATACAAAATTTTAAAGAACTTTTTTAAAACATAATTTTTTTTTAAAGTTAAAAAATTAAATATTAAAATTAAAACTAAAATTAAATCGTAAAATAGTATAAAAATAAAAAACATATTAAAAGGTCAAGAAATGGCAGTAGAATTAACATCCACGGGTCGTGGCAGTGATTGTCACTGCTGTCAGCAACAATTACTATCAGCACTAACACATGTCAGTGCCTACAGTAACCATCGTTGGCAATAGTGGTAGTCACTACTATGACTTTTAATTCGATGGCGGATGGGGTAGGAGAGGTGGTGGTCTGTCACCTTTATAATATATTTTTTTAAATACCTTTTCAAATTAATAACGTCTACTGTAGTGGTATGTTTTTATTTATTTTTTAAATTTCATTTGTGAATAATGTTTTATTGGCATTTTATTTTATTTTTAAATTTAAATTTGAATGGAGAGTGCAGGGAGTGGAAATTGAAGGGTCTTTTAGTGGGCAATGAAGAGTCTTTTCATGGGAGGTGAAGAGTTGTTTCTTTGATTATAAAATACTCATCTCCTTTCATTTTCACTTTGCATTTGTAGAAGAGTAGATCTGGAGAGAAAGACAAGAGTTTTAAGAGTAAAGATTTGATTGCTTTTGAGAGGTAGAATAGCTATTTTTTATGAAGAAGAGAGGAAGATTGCAAATTTAGAGAAGCATTGCAAATTTGAAGATCAACAAGGGAGATCAAAGAGAAAAGTAAGCTTCTTCTTAATGTTTTTTTTCCATTAAGTTCTATTTTCAATTTAGATTACTAACCGCATTTAGAATAGTAGTTACACTATTTACATTTAGTTGTATTTTCTATTTTAAATGGGATTTGTTAATTTTTTACATTGTTGTATTCAAAATTACATTTGTATGTTTGATACATTATTTAGATTTAGTTGCATGTTATATATTTAGATATGATTTGTGTAGGTTATTGTTCTTTATATTTTGTAATGTAATTTTTAGATTAACGTTATATTTTTTCTCTAATGTTTCATATGGATGGCAATGCAGCCATATAAATAATTTTAATAATTTTTTTGAAAATAGCGATCTATAAATTTAATGATTTATAGTTTACTAATTTATATAAAAAATTGTTTAGCATCATGAAATATATATCTTAATTCATTAATATTATTTTTGTACTAGCTATGGTGAGACCTAGGTTAAATTTTGAATCAGAGGAGGCAAGAAGAGAATACCAAAGGAAATATCAAAGAGAATATCATAGACATCAACAACAAGAACAACAACAGATGAAAAATGAAAGAGAACAACAAAGAATATCATTAAATCAAGGAAATAGGCAAAGTTATGGTACAAGAAGGTCTGAAGTATCAGTTGCACAACTAGAAATTGATGAAAGAGAGCACACAAATGTACAGAGAAAGAATCATCGGTGTACTTCTAAGAGGGTCCTTCTATGAAGTACAACATGTTGAAGTGCAACAAAGTGGCATACATGAGCATCCTACAAATGCAAATAATCAACTATAATTGGATATGCTCAATGCAACATGATAACTTTATTATTTGCACATTTTAATGGTTGCAAATACCATTAGGCTGAAATTTCATTATACTAATTTTTTAATTTGTAAATTTAACTATGACCATCAATTGGGTCCTCAAACTAAGGTAGCTGTAACATTACTTCAAATTAGAAAGACAACTTTGATTGAAATAAATCATAATTATTGTGCTTCATGACTTTCAACCAATAAATTGCTACTTAATATTTGAAAAGTATGTTTGTCTATTCTTCACTATCCATGAATGGTCATAATATTACCATGTTTCCAAACCCAATATTTCATTAAAATTTTTAATATAATATAGTTTTTCTATTCATTTTCTCCACACTTGATTATACTAAGTGACGTATTATGTTTTTTTCAAAACCATTATTGGTTTAAAATTTATATCTCTCTAATTAAGTATACATGTGTTCTTTTTATTGGAGCTAATGCTTTCTAAATTTTTTTCCATGAATTGTTTCGGGCATGGTAGCCTCTGATAGAAAGTCAAGAAATGTCAACATGAGCCCAACTTCTTTTGTAGGATCAAATCATTTTTTTGAGACAAAGTTTCAAAAGTGTGTATGAATAATTAAACAATGTTGTACAACTATGGTAAAAGCACTTGAGAATGCAACTTTATCATTCGATCATGTACAAGAGATAGAGATAATTGAGATGGAAGATGTTCCAAAATATGTATGCAACATGTCTACAAAAGCAGATGCATTTCCACCCATGATGAAAGAGGTCTATGATGATCATGTTATGAACAAAGGTCATAATACAATTTTAATCTCTAAAGAATATGTGATGTACTTACATCATTATGGAAAACTATACACGTAGTCCATATGATGATTTTACAACTTTCAATTTTTCACTTTTTACATCACCTAAATAATTGTACTAGGAGATATAGTTCTCCTTTCATCTATGTATCAGAATAATAAATAAATTATTTAACTTTTTAGCTCAAATTCTTCTCAACTAAACTTGAAAATATTTCAAACATTATACCTTGACCTTTGTGTTTGTAATATTAAAGCTTTTACATGACATATATCATTAATATGTTGATTATTAAATTATTTATAAAATTGATGTGCTATTTCTAACTATTAACCTACTCTAAAGCATAATATTCATTTTATACTTGGGTAAGTGCACCAAGTTGTGGTGCCAAAAGGAGGGTATAAGTGAACACCTTTTTTCTGAAATCAGCAATTTCTAAACTTCAACAAGAATTTGAAGATACTTATGCTCAAAATTTTAAGATATGACAAAAACAAAAGTAGTAGTCCTTTGAATCTAGTTTCTAAACTACTAATTTTTTTTTCAAAATGGTTTAGTTTTAGGTCCTCAAAAAAGAGGGCCGTAGAAAGTGGTACTATTTATTCAAAAAAAAACATAACACAGTACAAAGTGTGCCCCCCCTAAAATTTTAACTTTTTTTAAAAAATTCTTTAATCACTCTAGTCAAAAGTTACCTAACACTATGTAGTTTATCCCAAATTTTTTGAGTAATTTTATAATGTGTATTTTTTTAATCAATTTTTTAATTGGACACATCCCAAAAATGTGAAATATCTATGTGCTCCCCCTATAAATGATTAAAAACTAATCTAAAATCAAAACTTTTTTTTTCCAAAGTGTGTAGAATGGAGTCTAGTTTCTAAAAAACTAAGTTGTAAAATTTGATGAATGGGATAAAATCTACAACCCAATTAGTACATGTTTTTTTTTGACAAAAAATGGACATACATTCAAATGAAATTATAGTTGAAAGGCTTGAAATAGTTCAAATAAAAAATAAATTATTTGGTTATATAGCTAACATAGAGACCTACAATGTCATGTAACTTGATTTTATCGATGCTCAACCACAGGAAAACTTGAAGGAGAGAACACAAGAAAAATCAATCATTTTTTTTTATGTTTGCAGAAAAACACATCTCAAACCAATTTAGAGACTCCAAACCTTTAGGTTGGATCCCCAAGGCAAAATCAAGCCTTAGGATTGATAGAACACAGAGCTTTGAATAGCATGTATGCCTATAGTGTGCACATGATATTTAAAGATTTTTTAAATTCGGGTCTTAAATAACACATACATGCTTTAGTGTGCATTCACTATTAAGACCTAAATTTCAATAGAGAAGGAAGGAGAGAGGAAAAGAGGGTAGAGAATGAAAGAGATTAAATGATGGGAAGAGAGTAGGAGGTGAGATGGGGGAGAGGGAGGGAGAGAGAAATAGATAGAGAGAGAGAGAGTAGGGGATCAGATAAGGTGGGATAGAGAGAGAGGGATAGAGAGAGAAAGAGAGAGAGTAGGGGATGGGGGAGGGAGAGAGAGAGAGACAGAGACAAAGAGAGACAAAGAGAGAGGGTAGTGGATGGGAGAGAAATAGAGAGTAGGGAGATAAAGAGAGAGAGGGATGGGAGTGTGTGTGTGTGTGTGTGTGTGTGTGTGTGAGAGAGAGAGAGAGAGAGAGAGAGAGAGTAAGAGGTGGTAGAGAGAGTAGAGAATGGGAGAGAGAGTGTATGAGAGAAAGAGTAGGGGGTGGCAGAGAGAGAGTAGGGGATGGGAGAGAGAGAGAGAGAGTAGAGAAGAAGAGACAGTGTGGGAGAGAGAATAGGGGGTGGGAGAGAGTAGGGGATGGGAGGGAGGGAGAGAGTGTGTGTGTGAGAGAGAGAGTAGGCAGTGGGAGAGGGAGAGTGAGAGAGAGAGGGGATGGGAGAGTGAGAGATAGAGAGAAAGTAAGAGATGGGAGAGAGAGAGAGAGAGTAGGTAGTGGGAGAGGGAGTGGGAAAGAGAGAGTGAGAGATAGAGAGGGAATGGGAGAGAGAGTGAGAGAGAGCTAGTGAGAGAGAGAGAGTAGGGGATGGGAGAGAGAGAGTGAGAGAGTACATGGTGGGAGAGGGAGTGGGAGAGGGAGAGAAAATAAGAGAGAGTAGGCAATGGGAGAGGGAGTGGTAGAGGGGGAGTGTGAGAGAGAGTAGGGGATGGGAGAGAGAGTGTGAGAGAGAGAGTAGGTAGTGGGAGAGGGAGTGGGAGAGGGAGATAGATAGAGAGAGAGTAGCCCAAGAGAGAGACTAGGAGATGGGAGAGGAGAGAAAGTGAGAGAGAGTAGCTTGAGAGAGAGGTATTAGGGGATGGGAGAGGTCTAGACAATGAGAGAGAGTAGGCAATAGGAGAGGGAGTGGGAGAGGGAGAAAAAGAGAGAGAGGGTGAGAGAGAGTAGGGGATGGGAGAGGATAGAGAGTAGCCCAAGAGAGAGAGAGAGAGTAGGGGATAGAGTGTGAGAGAGAGTAGGTGGTGGGAGAGAGAGAGAGAGAGAGAGAGAGAGAGAGAGAGAGAGAAGGGATGAGAGTGTGTGTAAGAGAGAAAGTAGGGGATGGGAGAGAGAGAGTAGGGCATGGGAGAGAGAGACAGAGTAGGTTGTGGGAGAGCAGGTTCAAGAGGGAGATTGAGAGATGGAGAGGGGGGAATGGGAGTGTGTCTATGAGAGAGAGAGTAGGGAATGGGAGAGGAGGGAGAGAGAGAGAGTGAGAGAGAGATAGTAGCCCAAGAGAGAGATTAGGGGATGGGAGAGAAAGAGAGATTGAGAGAGAGAATGGGGGTGGGAGAATGAGAGAGAGAGAGTAGGGGATGGGAGAGAGAGTGAGAGAGTATGCAGTGGGAGAGGGAGAGTGAGAGAGAGAGTAGGGTATGAGGGAGAGAGAGAGAGAGAGAGAGAGAGAGAGAGAGAGAGAGAGAGAGAGAGAGAGAGAGAGAGAGAGAGAAGGCAGTGGGAGAGGGAAAGGGAGAGGGAGAGCAAGAGAGAGAGATAGTAGGGGATGGGAGAGAGAGTAGGTAGGTAGTGGGAGATGGAGATAGATAGAGAGAGATTAGGGGATGGGAGAGAGAGAGAGAGAGATTGAGAAAGAGAGTAGGGTGTGGGAGAATAAGAGAGAGAGAGTAGGGGATGGGAGAGAAAGTGAGAGAGAGAGTAGGCAGTGGGAGAGGGAGAGAGAAGATAGAGAGAGAGACAAAGAGTAGAGGATGGGAAAGAGATAATGAGAGAGAGTAGGTGGTGCGTGAGGGAGAGCGAGAGAGAGTAGAGGATGGAAGAGAGAGAGAGAGAGTAGGCAATGGGAGAGGGAGATAGATAGAGAGAGTAGCCTGAGAGAGAATGAAGGGGATGGGAGAGGAGAGAGAGAGAGTAGGGGATGGGAGAAGACAGAGAGTGAGAGAGAGAGAGTAGTAAGAGAGAGAGTATGGGGGATGTTGGGATAGGAAGAGATTATTTTTCACATAGTGTGTATGCACTATAGTTTATACATGCTTTATAGTGCGTACATAGTATAGTGTGTACGTACTATATGAAAACACCAAAAAATGGTCATAACAAAAGTTTGGGTTCCTACTAATCCATATTTTTCTTTTTCTTTGTTTTGTATTTAGTTGTTTTGATAGAAAACATAGGTTTCAAGCTATTGGAAGTTAGCAAACACTATTTGAAGGCTTTTTGAATATTCTTTCTATAGAAAAGGTTAGTGTAGTCCTTTTTAAATATTCTTTGTTATTATATAAAGATAAATTTGAATATAATTTGACATGTTGTTTAATATATAGTGAATTCATTGAAATTTATGTGTTTGAATGAATTGTTATTTGGAAATGGTTAGAAATTTGACAAGTTGTTTAATATATATTGTGTATTCATTGAAATCATTATAATTTGTATATGTATTTGAATGATTTGTAATTTACAAATTGTAAGTAATTCAGTGGTTTGAATAATTTCACATATAGAAGTCATCATCATGCCAACGGAGAAACCAAAAACTCAAACAATGGAAGAGAGGGAAAGAGATTTGGAAATTAAAAGAGATAAAATGAAACTACTATGTGAACAAAGAAAATTGCAAAGAAATAATGAAGAATTTTCTTTCAAAGAGGAACAAGAACCACTAATATAGAGAAACAAAGTGGAAGAATTGGAAAGACAAAGAGAATGAATGAGATTGTTACGCTCAAAAAGACAATTAAATTGTGAAGCTACACTATCTTCCAATGTTGGAGTCATATCATCATCTCATGTTGAAGAGATGCTAATTTTTAGATATGATGATGTACACACTACATCATGTAATGTTGAAGGCACAACATTAACATATCAAGTAAGTGATATTCCATCTTTTGCATCTTATTGCCGAGGCACTTCATCTTTGGTTTAAGGTACGCAAAGACTCAACCTTATGCTAATGTTCAAAATGTTGAGGGAATGGAAGAGATTATAACACCTTCTAGAATTTATTTTAGAAGACCAAAATATTTGATTGATATTGACACTAACATTTTGAAATCAATGCCTAACAAGATTAGCAAGCATACTTGTCAAAAAAAATTTAATTATATGTGGAGATTATTCTTTGAAGAATTAAATATTACAAGTCAATGCCAATCATTTGTTGAAATGATGAAAAATTTAAAATTTAGGCCTATCATGAAGATTCTTGAGCTAAAAATGATGGATGATTCAAATGAAAAAAGCATTGTAAAGAATCTAATGAGTGCTTATGACAAAGTGGGTTCTAAATCATGCACCAAAGATAGTAATATCACAAGATGAGTACCTACATCAACAATAGTAAGTACCCAAATGAAGAAAGATTGACTCATGAGAAAGACAAGAAAAACATTAAAAATTAGTAGAGGTACTCTAAGGAGAGCCATGCTAAGGCATGAGAGATTGGAAGATCCAACAAAAAATGAGTTATGGACATTTAGTGGTAGACTATTGTGAAAGGATAAAGAAATTAGTGAAGCTTTGAAATCATTGATCGAAGATTTTTGGACAAATAACACACGTGTTTCCCCTAATCAAAGAGATGTTGTAAGAAGAAGGATTGGTAGCCAAAATTGTGACCCACATGAAAAACATTTTTTGGACTCAACTCAGACAATTTTTTACAAAATTTATTGGTATGTATCCTCAAATTTGAATATGTCAAATATTTTTTGAGATGGGTAAACCTTTTATGTCAAGATAAATCACACATGCACAACTTTTTGTTGTAGGATACATATTGAATTTTCTAACCATTTTGATGTTTTTAGGCATATGTGTGTGTTTTTGCATTATAAGTTTGTTTTGCAAGATTGTGACATGAATGAGCCACCTAGATCTTCAAGAAAATTCATATCTAATATTTTATGTGAAATAGGGGATGGCCAACAATTTTACAAGACATCATGCTTGGATGGTACACGTTTATTTTGTGGTCTTTGCAACTTTTATCAACTTATGAACATATGGATAGTACACATACAATTAGAAAAGAAATAGTAGATTACAAAAAATATAAAATAGTGACATATGCTCTAAAAGATGGGAAACAAGGTAAAAGATGTGATTTATTCATTGAAAATATTCCAATATATGAGTTAATGAAGATTTTTCATGAAAAGATTATTTACAAGTATACAAGGCATACACATAGAGCTCAATGGCTAGATTTGTAATTAAAGTTGTGCAAGGATATGTTTTCACTAGATACCATTGTTTTGGTTGTAGACTTCATAGAGAACTACACACTACAACAACAAAATGAGGTGTAAGCAAAGCATTATACTTCTCAATAGGTTTCCATATTTTTTCACATAACATTCATGCATTCACCTACAAGTAGATAGGATGACAGGAAGATTTTGTGGGAACACCATTTTTACATTAGCGATGATCAATCACATTCTACAGAGTTTGTACATGGTTTTTTTCAACTATGTTATGGAGATTTGGATAACAAGGGCATACCATATCATTAGCATATTATTTGTTTAGATAATTGCGCATCTCAATTCAAGAATGCACAGATGTTCTATTGGTTGAGCAAGATGCATAGGTTGTCTAGAATTCAATATATGTGGACTTTTATAGAGGTTGGTCATGGAAAGGAAGAGCACGATGGTGAAGGCGCATGCATCAAAAGAGCCTTAGCTCATGAAGAACTAAAGTACAAAGATAGAGCAATATTTACAAATGCAAAATCCATCATCTAGTGGTGTAACACTACAATGGGTCCAAGTAAGGAAGGTGAGTCTACGATTCATAGATTTTTTTGGTTGATTGATAATACTAACATTGCACCATTTGAGGATTGTTGCACACTAATAGGATCAAGTGAGTTGCACTCTTTTAGAAGCTTTAATGCAGGTTCATAGAGTATCCAAACACAAAAAATGGCATGCTATTGTCCATCATGTCTAGAGGAAAATTGGAATGAGTGTGAGTCAACTGAATGGGTGGACAAATGGGATATACGAGTTTTGGATCCAATTGACACCTATCATCCCCCACAAGCACTGGAAATGGTAGAGATGGATTATATATTATTATTATTATTATTATTATTTTTTTGAAATTTCAATATGTAACTTTATAACTTCTACCTAAGTATTTTCTAAATTAATGATCACATTTTGTATGTTTATCACTGCAAGCCATGTTTTTACTATTATTGCACCTGAAGACAATAAAGAAGGGATAGATTATTATTTGTTTCATTGTGTCAGGGCCAAACAAAAATTGGATCACTCGATTACAGATGGTGAAGGTATAGAGTACCATATCAGTGTGGTGGTTGTAACTAGCACATGACTTAGATGATATTCTATGAAGAACCCTAACTTGTGGTTATTCAAAGATTGGAAAATAGAGAGGAAGATTCTTCATTATTCAAACTTTTTTATTGCATCAAATGTCCACTTTATAAAATATGGTGGAAATCCACATAATAATACTCTTTGAAAATCTTGCGAGTTGACCAAGAGGCAATACTTGAGACATTAAAATATAGAGCAGATCTAGTTGGTTCATTAGATTGAATAGAGAGAGAGAGAGAGAGAGAGAGAGAGAGAGAGAGAGAGAGAGAGAGAGAGAGAGAGAGAGAGAGAGGTGTAGGGGAACTTTGAATCAGAGGGCCCTCACCTTTTCATTTTTTTGTGTAATGCTCCAAGTGAGCCTTGTAAGTAGAATAAGGGTCATTGAACCTAGGTGTGGTAGTTAGGGTATTGGATGTCATTTAATGTCCTTAGAAGAGTCACTATTTTGGCCTAAAAGTCAAGGTATACGTTGCCATAGGGCAATGAGTAACCTAAGGGATGAGTCATTAGCTTAGGGAAGGGTCCCTAGCATGGAATTTCTAAGGGATGGCCTAAATAACAAGTTAGAAATGTTAAGAAGAGCAAGAAAGAAAAACTGCAAAAGTTGCTATATTGCAATTTTGCAATTTTTGCAAAATGTTGATTTTGCAAGAAATTGTAGATTTTCCTTTTAAGACTTGAAAGATGCTGATGTAGACCATAAGGATGAAGGGGAAAGACCGAGGAGGAGATATAAAGACTTTCCAAACCCTAAAATGAGAGAAGTTAATATCATTATGCATGGTCAAGATGTTGTAGCATGATATTTGAAGGCAAAATTACTGAGTTTCTAAGATTTAAGGCATTTCTAGCATTGTTTTTGTAGACTATACTAGTTTCCATAGTAGATTTGGTTGTTTAGAAAAAAAAAATTAGGAAGTTTGGTTTGATTGTCTTTCTTTTCATAGTTGCTCAAAAAGTTGTTTGACAACTTTTGAGTAACTTCTTAAAAAGTTGTTAAACTTTCAAAAACTCTTCCCCAAATGGCTAGTTGGTTCAAACCAACCTTATAACTATTGAGGAAAACCTATATTAGCCCTTATAGGTGGGTGATAGGTATGATGTACTTATTTTGGCAAGAAATCAATAAAATAATCTATTTTTCCTATAAAATTTTGTGTTTCAAAGTATTGTATGAATTAGTATGGATGTTGGGACATATAAGAGTAACCCCAAGAGTTAGAGGGGTGAGTTACCTTTCATTTTCACTTGGTTTTATGTTTTGATCCTTTATAGTTTGCAAGTTATTCAAGTTTTGTTGAAGGTGCCTAGAAATCAGCATTAAACCAAGGGTTTCACCTAGGGCCTTGTTGTTTTGGCACTTTCCATTATGGGAATTTGATGCCCACAAGACCTATCAATTTACTTCATGATTTTTTAGGTTTTATAGATGGCCAAGAAAGGAATGAATTTTTCCACCATACCCTAGGTGTATGGCTCCATACATGCACTATTCAACATTTCACCATAGTCACTATAACTTTTGCTCCAAAGTGATCCAAGGTTTGTAACTTTGGATTTGGACTTGTTTCACATGTGCCTAGACGTTCCAATATTTTTTTTGTAGATTGGCATGTGTGAAAGGGTACTTGTAGTGTAACTGCAGTCTAATTAAGCCTATCAACACTTTTCAAGCATTGTTATAGCAATGGCTTCTAGTCTCTTCCAGTTTGTAAGGTTTACATATGTTTTATATGTCCTAAAAGGGTGTTTGAACCTCACTTTAAACTATGTCTTCATGTAGGGCTTTTTCATATTATGTTCAATTTACAGTTTGAAGGGCTACTAGCCTTTTCAATGGAAAACTACTGTAACTATATATCAATGTTTTTTGGACACAATAGAATCACTTTATCTATTGTATACAGACCTTAATAGGTCTAAGGTGTGTTTTTATTCCATTCCATGGTCATTTTTCTCTTTTCATTCATGTTTAGGGGTATGGTCTCTTATTAGGTTTTTGGAGAATCCTTATGTTTTGGTGCTTTTGAACTTAGGCAAACCTAGTGATTTGGTTCCCTACCTTGTTTGGGTTGTGATAACCTATGATAAGTTCATTATTGATGCTTATGATAAGTGTTCCAGCACTAAATGCTCTTTTTGGGAAATTTGAAGGATTCCAACCTTGTCTAATTCCCTAGTGGCTTACCTTTTAGAAGCTTCCACCGTGCACTGTTGCATCACACCCTATCCTAAGTGAACTATCTAGGATCCTTAGCTGCCTTCTTTTATGACTCTAGAATGGATGCTCCTACACCAATCATCTACTTGACTAGGACATGTTTGGGAACTAACAATCTCCATTTGAACTCAAGTCTCCATTTAAAGGTGGCAATGAGCTTTTTGTTGTTTTGTTAAGATAATTAATATATTTTGATGAGAACTTTGAGGGATCATGTCCAACTTGAGTATCCTAGCTTCCCAAGTCCTATAAATGCAAGGTCATTGATGAATATGCATTTCTAATTGAAACATCTGTGGTTCTGGAATAAAGTGCACGGCCAGATTCTTTGCCTACTAATGAGCCAATTTAAGGCTTCACTTCACATTGCTCCATGGATAATTCTATAGCACTTGTTACTTCTCTATCTAAAATTTTTGTGTCTATGTACATGTGCACTGATTCCCAAGAGATGTTGGTTTTGTCTCTTCATCCTAAGTAATTGGCATACCCTGGATGGCACTAAGATAACCATTTTCTTCTCAAATGTCATTTACTCTTAGATTAATCTCTCTATTAAGCAGGTTTTCTATATCTTCCTTTGTATATTTAATAGATGTAGCTACAATTCCTCTATATATATTCCTATGTACCTTAAGCTTTCCTCTATAGGAATGAGAAGGCATGGGTAGTGAGGCCAACTATTGGTCACTATATTAAAAAGTTATTTCTTGGCCATGCCATTGATTGGAATCATTTCAATCTTATTTTCAAAATTGGGACCTCGTTTTTCTTTAAAGAATAATATATATTGTTTTCAATGTCTTTGAAATATTCGTAGTTGGTAGCCAATTGCTTATTCATTGCCTTTCAATATTCATGGGAAACTAAGGTATTTGATTAACTAATAGGTCCTATGAATCTTAACTAGGGTCCTAGAATAGTCCTAGATGGACCCATTTGACCTAAATATGTAAAGAGCAAAAATTGCTCAAAAGTTGCAATGTTGCCCAAAAAGTTGCTTGAGCAACTTTTGCAATTTTTGCAGAAAAGTTGCAAATGGAAGTTTGGGAAGTTGTAACTATCCATGCTTGGGTATATGAGCATGGGAAACATATTTTTAAAGGTTGGAAGGTTTCCAATCAGATTTGCATTTTTAAGCAACTTTTACAACTTTTGCAATTTTGCACAAAAAGAGCAACTTTTGCAAAGTTCACTAGATTTCACTCCTAGAACTTGGAAAAGGTTCCAAACTATTAAATATTCAAACTATTAAAAATCCTAGGCTATCTTGACCAAAAACTCAAAAAGACCCAATTTTGCCTAATTAGCAACTTTTTCTCATATCTTGCACAAAGTGGCCTAGGCATACATATCTTGCTCATATCTCTCTCACCATTTGTCATGGGATAAAAATATCTATTCTATTAGCTCTAGATGGTTGGGTAAATCCTAGCCCCAAGCTCATCTTGTCCCATTGAGCGCTGGAACGTTCTTGGGCATGCCAAACTGAAACGTTCCTAAGAGTCACTAAATGCCATAGGGTAGCGATCTTTGACAAGGCATATCTTAGAGCTCATGCAAGATATGGATGTGATTCTAGGTGCTATAAGACTATATTGTGGAGGCCTACAATAAACTCTCTCACTTTTTTGGAGCTCTTATTCCATTTTGATTTTATGACTCATCTCGGGTGATGTTGAAACTTGTAGTGTTGGCCAGTACAAAGATGCCAACTATTGAATCTCCCACACCACTTGTCATGAGATCGAACTATCTATTATGTTAGCTTTGGGTGGCTGGTTAAACCCTATCCCAAAGCTCATCTCATTGCGTTGAGTGATCAAACATTCTCAGGCATGCTGAACTGAAACATCCCTAAGAATCATTAAATGCCATAGGGTAGCGATCTTTGACGAGGCATATCTCAAAGCTCGTACAAGGTATGGATGCAATTCTAAGTGCTATAATACTATCTTTTAGATACCTATAATAACCTCTCTCACTTTTTGGAGATCTTATTTCATTTTGATTTTGCAACCCCATCTCAAGTGATATTGAAACTTGTAGTGTTGGCCAGTACAAAGTTGCCAACTATCGAATCTCCCTCATCATTCGTTATGGAATCAAATTGTCTATTCTATTAGCTCTAAGTGGCAAAGTAAACCATATCCCCAAGCTCATCCCATCCCATTGAGTTCTCAAATGTTATCCAGCACGCTAAACCAAATTTTCCCTAAGAGTCACTAAGTGACAAAGGGCAGCAATCTTTGACAGGGCATATCTCGGAGCTCATGCAAGGTATGGATTTAATTCTAGGTGCTATGGGACCATTTTTTAGAGACCTACAATAACCTCTCTCACTTTTTGGAAATCTTATTCTATTTTTATTTTGCAACCCCATCTCAAGTGATGTTAAAACTTGTAGTGTTGGCCAGTACAAAGTTGTCAACTGTCGAATCTCCCTCATCGTTCATCATGGGATTGAACTATCCATTCTACTAGCTCCAAGTGGCTAAGTAAACGCTAGCCCAAATCTTGTCCTATCCCATTAAGTTCTTGAACATTCTCGAGCATGTTGAACCGAAATGTCCTTAAGAGTAACTAAATGCCATAGGGTAGCAATCTTTGATAGGGCATATCTCAGAGCTCGTGCAAGGTATGGATGCAATTCTAGGTGCTATAGGACCATTTTTTAGAGACCTACAATAATATCTCTTACTTTTTGGAGATCTTATTCCATCTTGATTTTGTGACCCCATCTCGGGTGATGTTGAAACTTGTAGTGTCAGCTAGTACAAAGTTGCCAACTATCGAATCTCCCTCACTGTTCGTCGTGGGATCAAACTGTCTATTCTATTAGCTCTGGGTGGCTAAGTAAACCCTAGCCCCAAGCTCATCCCATCCCATTGAGTGCTCAAACATTCTTGGGCATGCTGAACTAAAATGTCTGTAAGAGTCACTAAATGCCATAAGGTAGTGATCTTTGACGGGGCATATCTCAGAGCTTGTGTGAGGTATGGATGTGATTCTAGGTGCTATAGGACTATGCTATAGAGACCTACGATAAAATCTCTCTCTTTCTAGAGATCTTATTCTTTTTTTATTTTGTGACATCATCTCAGGTGATGTTGAAACTTGTAGGGTTGGCCAATACGAAGTTGCCAACTATCAAATCTCTCTCACCTTTCATCATGGGATCAAACTGTCTATTCTGTTAGCTTTGAGTGGCTAGTTAAACACTAGCCACAAGCTCCTCCCATCTCATTATGCACTCAAACATTCTTAGGCACACTGAACCGAATCATCCCTAAGAGTCACTAAATGCCATAGGGTAGTGATCTTTGATGGGGCATATCTCAGAGATCGTGCAAGGTATGGATGTGATTCTAGGTGCTATAGGACTATGTTTCAAATATCTACAATAACCTCTCTTTATTTTTGGAGATCTTATTTCATTTTGATTTTGTGACCCCATCTCGGGTGATGCTGAAACTTGTAGTGTTGACCAATACAAAGTTGCCAACTATTGAATCTCTCTCATATTTTGTCATGGGATCAAACTATCTATCATATTAGCTCTAGGTGGACAAGTAAACCCTAGCCCTAAGTTCTTCCCATCTTGTTGAGTGCTCAAACATTCTCGACATGTTGAACCGAATCGTCCCTAAGAGTAACTAAATGCCATAGGGCAACGATCTTTGGTTGTGGAAACTGTATATGTCATCTCATCCAATGATGGAGACTCATGATAGAAGGTAAAGGGGCAATCATAAACCTCATTTTGAACATGTTATTTTTTTTAGTAATAAGGTAATCCTTGTTTCTAAGATCAAGGAACTTGAGGTCACCTATAAACCCAAGTTGCCTTAGTCCTAACAATTTTTATTTTTTTTGTTATTTTTGTTAATAAGTTGACTCAATAAGTGTTTTGAGAGTCATTACACCTTATATAGGTCCAATGTGTTAAAACCACTTGGCCAAGTTCAAGGAAGAGTTAGTGCAAAAATTGCATTTAGCAATAAAAGTTACTAACAATTTTTTGGCAATTTTAGCAATTTTTTGGAAAACCTTGAAATTAACCTTGTAACCAATCAAAATAACTAGTAATTAGTTGGAATGGATATAAAATGATGAAAATACCCTCTATGAATTTAGAGGAGGCATAAGGTGTTGGTGATTATTAAGTTTTTTTATATGGCATAGAATCACTGCTGATGTTAAACTTGTATATAAGATCATTGAGTTATTGTCAAATATCATTACTTCCTATTTGGAATAGAAAAATTATACTTTTTCAGAATGAAACACCACTTTAGTTACATTTTATCACTGAATGGAGTTAGTGGAAGATGTTAAGGATCTTCTTGGTTGTCATAATAGCCATTTCATGGGTTTGAAACATAATCACTTCCCTTTGTGAAGAGTTGTCTGAAAATCAACAAATTACATGTTGTTATAAAGAAAATACAATCATAGGATGTTAGAAGATTATTTTTACTCATAGGATGTTGAAGAATCTCTTGGAAGGATGGAATAGATGACAAACTAAAGTTTGTGAGATAGTTATTAGGTGTTCCTTGAAGTGTCTAAGATGTTAGTTTGAAGCAAGAAGTTGATTATGATCCATTTCTCAAATTTGCTCATTTTTCCCTTATTGCTTCCCAAGTCTTGACTAGAGAAAGTGATCACGTAGTTTTGTAAATTTGGGTAGAAGTTTGTTCAATATTGTAACCAAGTTGGAAAGAGTCTTTGAAGACACTTAGGAAGGTAGGAAAGGTAGTTTGCCTTAAAAGTGTTCTTGTTCAAAATCCACTAGCTTTTGGTATGAGCACTTTGCATCATTTTGCATGCAATTTACATTAAAATGAAATATATGAAATGTAATTAAAACATAAACAAGAAAAAAAAAAGATATATATTATGATAACCGATAATGTCATACATGAACAAACATATTATATATTATAATAACCAATAATGTCATACATGAACAAACATATAATATATTATGATAACTAATAATGTCATACATTAAAAAATATATAATATATCATGATAACCAATAATGTCATACATGAACAAACATATCATGTATTAACCAATAATTTCATAAGTATAATAATGTCATGCATCAAATATATGTCATACATCAAATATAAAATGTCATATATACATCAAATGTATATTGAATATGTCCACTGACATAAATTCCAACATATATGACCACTAATGCCTATACATGTGTTTTTATCAACTATATCTTCTCCTTACCATGAGGGTAAGGAAACAAATCCCTAGAAGTCTTTGATCATTGTGTGGAGGGAGATAATGGGGATGATGGGGTCTTCATCACATGCTTGCTTGTCCTCTTGTTTAGGATCTTCTCTAACTCATGTTGATGCAAAAAAAGTAGATATGAATCAATAATTATTATACATTGAAATCAAATATATGTACACACAAAATTAATTATTTTCTTACCACCATCAAATAGTCACTCTGTACATCCACCTCAAAGGCTCATAGATGATTGGGTGTAATAAGGCCCTACAACAATTCAATCAATATAATCACCTATAAATAACATTAGAAATTTTGATACTAACTATTATAAGAAACAACTAAAATCAATAAAATTCTTTCATACCTCAATCAATGGCTCTGAACTAGCCATCGCTACAGCAACTCCACGATCGATGGACTGGTGAAGATGAGGAGTCTCAGATGTCAATAGCTACATCTCATATAATAAAATTTACATGTAACATGAAACATGAAACAAATATAATCAAATGAATTAAATTAACATGAAACAAATGTACCTCTACGAAGCTTGTATCATGCCTAGCTCAGAGTCCTTTGTGAATGTTGATGGTCCAATAGAGAACTAATGCAAATGCATAAAATTGTTTGTCAATCCTTCATATGATTACTTAATAAATATATGTATTAATTTAAATGATTAAATCAATACATACCTCTCGACTCATTGACGGTACAAAAAATGGGGTTGGGGAATCTATACTAGGGCCACTAACACTCTTACCCTGAATTTTGAACAATGTCAATACATGCTAATTAATCAGTCATTCACTATAGATATGAAATGTGATTAAATTAGTTTATTATAATTTTGATTTACATGTGTGTCAATGCCAAATGTGTCACTTAGGAACTCATCATTGATTATCCCACCATCCATACTGTCTCTAGCATGACTACCAAATGTGCATAAGGATTCACACGATGTGCACATGTGACCATGATGCACAGAAGGCTCCTCCTCAACTAATGGACTAGCACAATCAATGAGGGTCTATGTCAATGCACTAATAGTCTCTAAAGTGCTAATCTCTACATGTTCCTTCACAACTGAAGGAATAATCACATGCTCGCCCTGTGGCTTGACAATAGGTGCCCTAACTACAACTAGGTCATGACGTGCACCCAGCCTCTCAAATGATGACCCCCCACCTCTACCCTAAGATTCTAATATATCAAAATAATTGGGGATCTCCCCAAGAACAAATTCACAATACAATTTCTTTAATAAATACATTGGAACCTCGTGATTATTGTAGGGAGGGGCATCAAAGACCATCCACCATCTATCCCAAAAGTTATTTCTAATACCACCATGTATGCACCAATGGATGGGGAACCTTTTAGTTATATGTTTAATAATGTCTTTTTCTCTAGGCTTTTTAAACAATGCACAAATGCTACCTTTTGCTATTTCTTTTTTTTTTTTACATCTTGATATGATAATTTGTTTGCATAATATCTTCTTTATTCATCCCTCTTAACACGCCAAATATCCAACTGACCACTAACAGAAGCTACATGGGTCATAATGGACTCAAGGGAGGATGCCAATTGTGCTCTCATTAGATTGGTCAAGCTTTCAACTTACCAATGTGTGCTTCTAATTCATTTCTCTCTCTTTCAATTTCATTCATTATGTTGTCTAGGGTGCCAAGAGGAGATATTCCAATCATTGGAGGTTGCAGAATTTCTCTCTCTTCTTGTGGAGGGTTTTGATTTGGATCTTATGGAGGGTTTTCATTTTGATTTTGTTGATCTGGCTGAGGTTTTGGCTATTCATTATTCACATTTCCTGATAGGAAACAAATTGCAATCTAAATAAATAAATAATTTTAAAGCAAAATTGAAAAAACCTACAAAACAATGTAAAAACTTACAAAACAATGCAAAAACATATAAAACAAGAGTAGAAAACATACTACATGATGTTCAATAATGAGGAGGCATTTTGACGAGACAGGTGACAAAACTCTTCAACTTTTGCAACCCGCGTGCGTGTTGTTGAGGAGAAAGAATGTGAAAACAAAAAATAATGAGATGGGCCACGGGTTTGTAGCCCATATATAAAAATTTATGATTTCACACAATGTGTATGTGCTATAGTACACACACACTATGTGAATTTAAAATAAAATAAAATTGTGTGCCATATTTTTGGCACCACAACTTGGTGCACTTACCCACTCATTTTAAGTGCAATCATTACCTCAATAAAATTTTGTAGCCCTTTATTGTAAACTATTCATTCTAAGCATAATTAACATTAACTGATGGTCTATTTATAAATGTAACTAATAAAATTATAGAACTACTTAAGGAACATTTTATCCTTATATTTCTCTATTATGCTAAAAGGCATGTGTAATGAGAACAAGATGCCCTCCTAAATGTAACTCTAAACGTAACACTAACCATAACTCTAACCATGGTCCTACTTTTTTCCCTAACCTTATCCATGATCATGAGAAAATACTTATTATTATATAGGCCACCTTATATAATAATAAATATATTCTAAAATCTCAACCCCTACTCCCCTCCTAACTATAACTGTGATCCTAATTAAAATCCTAAATGTAACCCTTTCTCTAACTCTAATCCTAATTGTAACCCTAACCCTACCCCCACACCTAACTATAACCCTAAATCTAACTCTACCATAATTGGAATTTAACCCTTATCATAACTGTAATCGTAACCTAACTCTAACCTTAACCCTCACTTAAAACTATAACCCTAATCCTAACCATAACTATAAAGCTTTGTCTACCCCTAACTCAACTATAACCCCAATTCTAACTTAAACTATACCCCTAACTCATATTCTAATCCTAAACCTAACCCTAACCCTAAACCTAACCCTAACCCTAACCCTAGCCCTAACCCTAACCCTAACCCTTTCTCCACCCCTATCTCTAACCCTAACTATAATCCCAACTTTAACCCTAACCATATCTCTAACCCTAACCCTAATCCTAACTCTGACCCTAACCCTAAGCCTAACACTAACCCTTTCTTTACCCCTATCTCTAACCCTAACCGTAACCCTAGCTTTAATCCTAACCTCAACCTTAACTATAATCCTAACAATAACCCTAACCCTAACCCTACACCTACCCCTAACTCTAACCCTAAATCTAAATAACTCTAAATCTAACTCTACCATTATTAGACTCTAACCCTGACTTTAATATTGACTAAAACCCTAACCCTAACCTTAACTCTAACCTTAACCCTGACTCAAACCCTTACCCTAACCTTAACCTTGATGTAACTCTATATATAACCCTAAACATAATCCTAAATCTAACCCTTTCTCTAGCCCTCTATCTAACTCCAACTATAATCGTAACTATAACCCTACCCTATCACTAACTCTAACCATTAATCTAACTCTACCATAATTGGACTTTAATATTAGTTACCTAACCCCAACCCTCACTCTAACCTTAAACTTGATTCAAAACTCTAACCTTAATCCTAACTCTAGCATTAACCCTAATTGTAAAATTAAATCTATCTATAAGTCTAACCCTAACCTTAGTTCTAATCCAAACTCTAACTCTAACTCAAATCCTTTACCTAACCCTAATTCTAATGTTATTTCTACCCCTAACTCAAACTATAACCCTAACCCTAACCCTAACCCTAACTCTAACTCTAACCCTAAACCTAACCTCGACCTTGACCCTAACCCTAACCCTAATCCTAACCCTTTCTCTACCACTATCTATAACCCTAACCCTAACCCTAACTCTAATCCTAACCTTAACCCTAACTATAATTCTAACACTAACCTTAACCCTACCTCTACCCTAACTCTAATCATAAATCTAGCTCTACAATAATTAGACTAACCCTAACTCTAACCTTAACCCGGACTCAAACCCTTACACGCTGATGCTAATTCTATATATAACCCTAACTCTATATATAAACATAACCCTAACCATAACCTTAAGCCTTACCCTTTCTCTAACTCTAACCCTAACCCTAATTGTAATTTTAGACCCTACCCCTACCTCTAACTATAACCCTAAGTCTAACTCTACCACAATTGGACTTTAACCCTAATTATAATGGTAACCCTAACCCTAACTCTAACCTAACCCTTACTCAAAACTCTAACCCTAACCCTAACTCAAACTCAAACCCTAATCCTAACCATAATTCTAATGCTATGTCTACCCCTAACCCATAGTATAACTATAACCCTAACTCTAACTCTAACCCTAACTCATATTTTAACCCTAACCCTAACCCTAGCCCTTTCTTTACCCCTATCTCTAACCCTAACCTTAACCCTAACTCTAATCCTAACATTAACCCTAACCCTAACCATAATCCTACCCCTAACTCTAACCCTAAATCTAACTATAATTGTAAATCTAACTCTACCATAATTAGACTCTAACCCTAACCCTAACCTTTAGTTTAATCTTGACTAAAACCCTAACCCTAACTCTAACCTTAACCCTAACTCAAACCCTTATAGCCTTAACCCTAATGTAACTCTATATATAACCCTAACTCTAAATATAAAACTAACCTTAACCATTGCCCTAAATCTAACTCTTTCTCTACCCCTTTCTCTAACTCTGACCCTAAATCTACTTGTATCCCTAACCTTAATCCTAATTTTAACCCTAATTATAACCCCAACTTCAACTCTAACTCTAACCCTTATTCTAACTCTAGCTCTAACTCAAACTCAAACTCTAATTCTAACCCTAACTATATTTGTAACTTAACCCTAATTCTAATTCTAATTCTAACCCTAACTCTACCTATAACTCTAATCCTGGCCCTAACTCTAGATATAATTATAACCCTAATCCTAACAATAGCCCTAGCCCTAACCCTAACCCTAATTTTAGTATTAATGCTAACCCTAACTCTAATTCTAACCCTAACCATAACCATAACTCTACTCTTGAATATAACATTTTACGTAACAATATCCTTATAATAAAAATGAATTAAAGTGATGCAAATAAACACCATATATAGAATTAAATAATTAAATGTTGAAGACTAATTTTATAGTAAGTTTATACTACTACAATTTTATAGTGAGTTTATACAACTATATTTTAAAATAAATAAATAAATCAATACTAACCTTATAAAAAATAGAAAAAAATAAAAACTCTTTCATACCATGCTCTAGGTAATTGTTTCAAACCATATAGAGACTTGTGCAGCTTGCACACCATATTCTTTTTGTTGGGGTTAATAAATCCTTCAAGATTCTCTATGTCCACTTCAAGTATTCCATTTAGAAATGCAGATTTGACATCCATTTGGTAGACCTTAAATCCTTTATAAGTAGAATATGCAAGTAGTGTCCTAACTCCTCCTAGTCTTGCGACAGGGGCAAATGTTTCACCAAAGTCAATTCCTTCTTCTTGTGCATATCCTTTTGTATACCAGTCTAGTCTTATTCCTTGTGACTTCACCCTTTTCATTCACCTTGTTCCTAAATACCCACTTTGTTCCAATAACATTTTTATCCTTAGGTCTACGTACTAGTGTCCATGTCTTGTTATTTTTCGTCTTCTCAATTTCTTCATTCATTACTTGTATATATTCCTCACTCTCCAAAGAATCTTTTACAAATTTTGGCTCAAACTCACAAAGTAAGTGTGTTTCACTTTTGAGTCTCTTTCTTTTCATAACACCTGATTCTTTATCTCCAATTATTTCCTCAGGTGCATGATGTCTTCTCACATATTTTGCTAATACAAGTTCTTTTCTTCTCTCTTCTTCTATAGGTTCATTTTGAAAAATGATTTCAAGCTCATTATGTCTCTCTAGTTCATGTTCTTCCTACTTAGCAATGTCATCCTAATATTTGGCTCCCTCTGTCTGCGACTCAGGATTTTTTTGTTGTTGCTTCACGCGCATTATCTATTGCTCAATAATTGGCTATTGCAACTTGGCATTCTCATTTTGTTGTTGATTTGCACCTTTGTTCTCTTGTTTAGTTGGGGTGTTGGGAACACCATCATTCACATATATGAATGTATTGTAGTCTTCATGTTTTTTAGCATATTCATCAACTTTCACATTTGCACTTTCTACAACTATGTTAATGTTAGAGTTCAAACACTTCTAAACTTTTCTCTTAGTGGAATAGCCTAGAAATATGTCTTCATCACTTTTAGCATCAATTTTTCCATTTCTATGATCTTCTAAGTATATAACATTTGCTTCCAAAAACTTTAAAATACTTTACATTAGGTGCATATCCATACCCTAATTCAAAAGGTGTAACATTTGTACCTTTCTTGACTTGCGCTCTATTTAAAGTATAAATTTCTATGCTTATAGTTTCTCTCCAATATTTTTGTGACACATTTTTCTCCATTATCAGTATTCTAGCACAATCCATGATTGATCTATTTCTCCTTTTGGCCATTCCATTTTGACGAGGGTTCCTTGGTGTTGACATATGCCTTTTGATTCCTCTATTATTGTAGAATATGTTAAATTCATTGGAGATGAATTTGCCACCTCTATTAGATCTCAAGTGCTTCAAACTATTCCATGTCTCCTTCCCATCTCTTGTCAAATACCACTTAAATAATTAAAAAGCATCAGATTTTTCTTTAAGAAATGTCACATTCATCATTTTAGAGTAGTCATCAACAAATATAATAAAATATTTGTCTCTATGATATCTTTGAACATCAATAGGTCCACATAGGTCAGTATGAACCAATTCCAAAATATCATCAGATGAATATGACTTTCTCTTGAAACTAGACTTTTTTATTTTTCCCAATTAACATTGTCTACACATAGCATTATCAAGTTCCTTTAGTTTTGGCAAGCCTCTTACTCTTTTCATCTTACTAATGCTAACCAAATTGTCAAAAATTACATGATATAACCTCTTGTACATAACCAAATATTTTCATATTGTGCAAATGGTCATATCTCACTAGATTATTCTAGATAGAACAAGTTACCTCTTGTTTGATCACCACTTCCAATTAGTTCACCATCAACTTCAAATACCTTGGCCTTTCTGTGATGGAATTTAACTTTGTAACCTGATTTGTTCAACTACGAAACACTCAAAAAATTATAGTTAAGACATTCAACTCAATAAGCATTTTCACATTTGATCTTGTCAATCAGTTGTATTGATCCTTTACCTTTCACAATACATGGTACATCATTACCAAGTTTAACATAGCCACCCTTATATGGTGCAATATTTGCAAATTTACTTTATTAGCAATCATGTGATTTGAACAACCATTACCAATTATCCACCTATCACTTTTATTCACATAAGAGATTAATGCAATTTTCTCATCCTCATCAGAATCTTCTTTCATAGCAACATAGACAACTTCTTCATCATTACTTTTAGATTCATTATCAATTTCTTCTTTAGCAATGTAACAAGATTTCTTACTTTTTCTTTGTAGTCCTTGTTTCTCCTATTGTCTTGGTCATCTCTTCTTCCTTTGTACTTTCTTTCTCTCTTATCATTATTCCTTCTCTGTCAGGACATCTTGTAGCAATATGACCAACTTTGTTACATGAAAAACATATTATAGGAATTTTACCTTTGTATTTCCCTTTGCCCCTTAGAAGTCTCCTAGCCATTAGTGCTTCAAGCTCATCAAGTTCATCATTAGAATTATCATTGTCACTTTTCACATATTTTCCTTTTACTTTCTTACTAAGAATCAATTGTGATTTAAAAGTAGATTCAATAGAGGTAGGAGTGAAATTATCAAAATTTAACATATCAAAACCAGTACACCTACCAATCACACCTAGAGTTAAATCATTACCTAAAGTACATGTCAGTTCTTGTATTACAAAAACCTTATAATATAGATAGGAAGTAGAGTTCTCAATACTTTACTAATTACAATTTCATCATCAATATTTCCATTGGCTCCTCTTATAGCATTTACAACCTTTTTTATTCTTCCATAATACTAGACTATATTCTCACCTTTTGTCATTCTCATTTCATCAAGCTTACCTCTCAAGCTCTCTAGTTTTTCACTCAAGATATTCTTGTCTCCTCCATAGATGGTCCACAGTGTATCTCATGTTTCTTTAGCATTTTTGTAGGTTTTAATGTCATCAAACTTGGCATAGCTTAGGGCTGATGCAATATCCAACATAGCTTGGTTGTGTTCTTGCTTCTCTTTCATCTATTGAGCTATTAGAGGAAAACATGTTATTATTCCTACTAGATGTAGCCTCATTAAACTTTTCTATGCAGGGAAGTTCTCTTTGTTCAACCTTGGCACCTCCTTTTTGTACATCTTGATCTTTAGCTTCAAGTACCTTCAAACTTTTTCTCCACAAGCACCAATGCTCTGATACCAATTGTTAGAATGTTTATAATAATTGAGGGGGGGATGAATTAGTTATCCAAGGTCTAGATGTACCAATTGAATAAATAAACACTTAACACAACTTCATATCTTAACATTTGTTAGCTCAGCCTTTATAGTAACACTAGTAAATTTAGACCTATTTTTTGATGCTCGTCCATCAAAATTATGACTCAAAAATGTCAAAAACTACCATTGCCAAAATGGAGTCAAAATTTTAACACACAAGATAGGTGTCGATATATCGATGACAAAATCTATCAAAAACTATTGTCATCATTGTCCCATGGTGGCATCAAACAACTAGTTCAGAATGTTGAACTATCAATGACTATGGGAGATGGTTCAATGGGTATTCCACATCATTGACGGTAGGATGCATTGAGCTATCAATGACCTAGAGATATGTTTCAATGGGTTTGTCACACTCTCGACATCAGGATACATCAAAATATAGATAACTTGTAGAGATGTTTTGATGGGTTGTATATATTGTCGACAGTAGTAAACATCAAAATAGCAACGGTAGTTAGCTTTTTTTTTAAATGTAGTAGCAAGGAGAATTCTATAATATAATTGATATTCATATAATTTCTTCCAAAGATGACATATTAGATATCATTTTTTAAGCATGGCTTGTATCTTTAGTTTAAGCACATTGGTTTTTTCATTTACAAAGAGTTGTTATTGATAAATGAAAGGTTGCATGAAGAAGACTTGCAACCCAAAATTGCACTCCATCTCAAACTATTAAAGGAGAATGGTAATCATTCCAAAGAATCATTGATTTCTTAGACTTTCTTATACATCCAACAGTGGAAAGTTTTGAACACATTTTCAATGTAGCATGTCAATCATCAATATATGTGAATAATGCACATACTGGCAATGAATTACAAGATTGAATTAGAGAACTATGACAACATAAGTCCATTTATGTCAAAGAATATCAAAAAGGACTTTGAATATGAGAGCACTTTTAAAAAATGACAGTGGCAAGTTACTTCATAGGGTCATTCCATGATAAATAATCAAATGCTTTCATGATATACAACTTGACCATTTTGGCAAATAGAAAATAGACATCATTATATATCGTTGCCGCTAGTTATGAAAATAACTACAATAAAGTAATGATGCACACTTTTTGCATACTAACAAAGGCATGTTGTTGTCTTCACAACATGTAGATTTCTTGAGCTTTTTCTCTCAATATAGACATGACTTTTTCTATGACAGACTTTAAGGAGCTTGGAGAGAATAGGGATCTCGGGGTTTCTTTTTTATTTTTGGAAAAATAAGGATGATAATTAATTAAAACTTGGAAGAAACTCTTGGTATCAACTAAATAAAATCTATAATATGTGGTGCCCAATGCTCTCATACCCTCCAATCTTATAATCATCTTTCATCCTACGATCTACATTCATTCACCTCCATTTGACTTGAACAAATTCATAGCCTGTACTTGTAGAGAGTCTGATAAGATATTGATAGTAACAAAGATAGTAGAAAAACCTAAAGCCAATAAACTTAGAATATTAGTATACCTTAATATTGGAAATCAAATACTTTCTCCTCCTTGGTGGACAAGTGTGATGCATAATATCTTGCGAGAGTAGCTCCATGTCTACATATAACTTATAGAGAAAGAAACATGTCATCCATTTCTACCGGAGAAGATATTGATAATTAGCAATAAATCATAATCTACATACAACTTATAGAGAAAGCAACATGTTGTAATTCATAGTACTTATGTTAAGGTCATTTTAAGGCATTCACCTGGAACCTACTATATTCACCCACTAAAAGTAAGTACCATGTTGGACACTTCAAAGTTTGAGCATCCCCATGATCTATAGTAATGACAATAATGTGTGTGAGAGTCAATAATGACATGATACAAAAATAAGTTGTAACTAAAATGCGTTTAACGGGTTTAGTTTGAGCTTCACTTGGTTTTCATAATTCTTTCATATTCTCTACTTAACAAGGCCAACCACATAAAGGTGGAAGCTCACTTGGCCTCCCCCACCACCCCCCCACCACCCCCCCCCCCCGCCCACCAATAATCACTCTAAATTCCCCATTAACAACTAAGTAAATATTTCATTCATTCATTTTAGAAGTATATCATTGAATCATTATACTCACATAGCATATATTAACATGGCATATAATTAATTAATACATATAAACATTCATCAATAATTTATGAACATGTCAATCATTATATTCACATAACATTCATTAACACGATATATAATTCATTAATACCTATAAACATTGATCAATAATTTGTGAACGTGTCAATCATTATAAGATTAGATAACAATATTCAATAACATGACATAAAATTCATCAGCATTCATAAAAATCCATTAACATTCATCATCAATAAGCAACATTCATAAAAATCCATTTATAGGAAACATTCATCATCATAAAAATCCATTAATAAGTAACATTCATAAATATCCATCAACACATTCATCGTCAAACAAGGTCTTTAACATTCATTTCTTCTTCTTTTTTTATTTTTTTGAAGATAAAGGCTAATAGGAACATCCTGATTATCTTTGGCATCCTATGGCTCTTGTGGTTTTGATCTTATGACATGAGGCTTCCTCTTCTTTTGTCGAGGACAAGGCTGATGCACCCTTGCATTAAGAAATAAATGGGTTTAATTTAAAAAATAAATTTAATGTTATAAGTATTTTATTAATATAAAGAACATAACAGGATTTTCCTTTACCCGATAGTGCCACATCATCTACTGTTACATTATGTTCAGCCCCAACCTCAACACGCTCAACACTAACATCACACTCTACATACTCAAAAAATATCACATAAAGGTTACACCAATTTCAATTTAAGATGTTAAATTTTATTAATAATTACATGATTATTTTTTAATAGAAACTCAATATGTACATGTACCATTGTCATGCACATTAGGGTCTTCATCATGTGTAGGATTTGTGCCTTCATCATCACGAGTAAGATCTATGTCAGGAGTAGTAGGCTGCAGTGAAATGTCATGCGTGCATAGTTATCATTATTCAAAATTAATATCAAAGAAATTATTTGTCATGAAGTTCTCAATTACTGTTATTATTCATTTGGCCTATTTATCTATGTGTCAACCGCTACACTAGAATCTTCTACACCTATTTGACCACTCGAATCTATGTAGCGGAGGGAAACCACTGCTTTATAGCCTTGCTTGAAGCCAATTTGTTTGTCCTCTTCTGTGGGTGCCAGATTAAATTTAATGCCCTGCATTTTTTGTATAATATTGTCAATAATTAATGTATTTATTATTTATTATTTTATATTAAAGAAATGATATGAAATTTCATTTACTACTACTTACAAGGCATGAGTGAATTTTCATATATCCACCAGAGCCATGATGGTGTTGACCAACCTTCTCTTTCCTAGCTTATGTTTCCTTTGATGTATTCTATGGCCTGTATATGTAAACTTTGAAATATGTTAGATTATATAAATCCACAATCACGCTTCTAGAAATATGTTAGATTATATAAATCCACAAATGAATTAAACATGTTTGATATACAATTGTGGGAGGTGATATTTTGAATCCTCTCTCAAAGTATAATGTGCGATGAAGTACAAAGGTGACCTTGCTTGTGCTATGCAACATCATGAGAGTTGGCGATCCCATTGAAAACATTGACTACCAATGAAGACATTAATATGTAAATTTGACCATTGTTTACATAGAGATTATGATCATAGAGTTGGGAGGTTTTTGTTTCAGTGATCAAATGAAGCTGTGGTGTAAATGTTTTTTGACAAAATTTGAAAGAGACCCAACCATTTTATTAAGACCAATCACTAGAGAGGGAGTATAGATAATGATTTGTGCCATTAAAGCATCTTCCTATTGAGTTTCTCATGTAAAAACAAGAGATCATGCAACAAAATAATAAGTTAAATGAAGTTATATTGATAGTAAAAAACCTATTATTTATGGATTGATTCTACTATCTTTTTTGTACTTTGTGCAAGGAATTTAAATTTTGCTTGATTGGAGATGAGGAGTGGTCTATTTAATTTACGCAAGCTTGAGTAGTCTTGGTTTGAAATTTGAAGCCCAAGATAGCCTCCAACAACCCATTTGCATTTTACAAATCTAAGTAGGTGTGGTGGGTGGCTGTGAGAAAAGGTATAGATAAAATCTAGAGTCAATGAGAGGCACCACTCTTTGCATAAATAAAATACATAAATTGAGGAGTTTTGAATGTTTCTTGCAGAAGAAAGTTAAGCTTGTACTGATAAAAGGGAATCCACAGTGGGACATTTTAAAACATTTTAATTGTTTCACTTGTCTTTCATATACCTTTTGTAGAATCTAGTATGTGAAGGGTGGAGTGAAGTTTCAAAGGCACATATCAAAACTTTGATAGGAATGCAAATAGTTTTGTGCGGAGATGAGTAATGAAGCACCTTCCTAAATTCTTTCTCATCAATGGTGTCTTATGTTTTCCACAATGATAAGTAAAATATTACCTTACTCAATTATCTATTCCTTTTACACCAATCTAATCATGACTATCTCTAAAATTTGGAGTTTCCATTTTTTGAGTTTTCCAACCACGATGCATGTGTATTGAGATAGTGCAAAGTTTGATGTGTATGGATTACAAAGATATTTTTAGCTAATTCTTGAATATTAATGAAGGAAATTCTAAGTTTTTCCTAAATCAAATATGTTAATGGCTTCCATCACTTCACATTGGGATGAGTTGATAGTATGTTGAAAAGACAAAGACAAAACAAGAGAATGCAATTCCTTCAAAATGATTTGTAGTTGAAGTGTAATAGTCAGATCATTATTTTGATCAAACATGGAAGGATGAAGTTGTAGTCAAGAGTTGTGACCTATAACTTGATTATCTTCAACCTAGTTTGGGGTTGGAATAGTACTGTATGGATTTGGAATGAAATAGCAATCTTTTTGGTGGGAAAATCCTTACTCTTGCTGATTTGGTCTTCATCCCACCATAACATATACATACACACATATATACATACATACATATACATACATACATATATACACATACATACATACATATGCATATGTAATTTTATCACCTCATTTAACTAACTTTACTTTCAAATGAAAATTTAGGAACTAAACTATTGGAATCATGGAGGAAATTCAAATAGGTAAATGAATGAATGTTGGAAGGCATAGACATTAATGATAGGAAGCACCAAGCATCATGAATGGATATTTACTTGATAGTTCTTGCTTTGTAATTTCTATGTTCATGATGGAAAGTAGCAGTTACCTTCACACTATCGTTCATGGTTTGAGAAATTACATACAACATACTCTTATTTCTGATTGTTTGTTATTAAAGGAGATATATGATTACCTTTTATCTGAACAACAAACTTGATTGTAATTTTGGTCTAAATGTTATGAACGTGCAATAGGGAATCTAACAAGTCATAGCAATAATGGAGGGAAGTGATATGAGAAACTTGGGAAGAGACTATTCATCTCCCATAATGAGTGGGAAGATACATTCACTAGTTTGTGTATGATTCAATGAAATAATATGAGGCAAGATGGAGCCCAAGGTTTTTTCTCAAAAGTTAGGTCCTCCATTTATGATGTTGGAAAGTTGAAAATAATCATTCATTGATGTCACTTGATCTCATAAAGAAATATTGTCCAAAATCTTGAGAAAAAATATGGAGCTTTGGAAAGATTCTCTCAAAAAGAACATAAATAAATTTATTATTATTGGTGAGCCTGGTGTTGGACGAATTTCAATTGCTAAAGGACTTACTTAACATATTATACAAGGAGTTGTTCTTGAACTACTTATAAACTGAAAATTTGTCTCAGTAGATATGGATGCACTTATTGCTAGAACTAATTTCTATGGAGATTTGAAATAATTAAAAATAGTATAAAGAAAAGTTATAGCATTGAATGATCACATTGTTGCTTCTATTGAAAATACACCGAATCTCAAGTCACAAGGAGGATGGATTGGGGCTTAGACTAGAATGATATATGAAATAGTGTACAATTATTATAATGCAAAATTGCAAAATTTGGAGTTAGAGTTGGTAGAAATTAAGATTAGATTTCTCCCAGTGGTTATAGCGCATAACTATAAATCTAAAGATGCTATAGTAGAATTCCAAGAGGACTTTCAAACTTGATTCAAGAAAATGATCAGTATATGCATCTTATGGAGAAAATAGATAAAATTAATGAGTTTCAAGGCTAAAAGTTGTTTCAAATAATGGTGACATCAACATTAAAACCCATAACAACACAATTTTCTTCCTTGCTTTATTAATGTGAGAAAGAGAACTTCAAATACATCCATTACAAATTCCTAAACAGAAAACATCCTTCAAGATTCTGAAATAAATCATTATCCAAAAAAAATCCATCTCTGTGATTCCCAATACAAATATTTATCATGAAGAGGGCTCATTAGTGGAAGATAGAAAGATAGTAACCAAATTGAAAGAAAGAGAAGAATGGAGATAGACCAAGCCAATGTTGGAAACAAAGCAATGATAGATATGCAAAGGATAAAGAGGATAAAGGTACTCCTATGGTTCAATGCATAGCTGAGGAAGCATCCAAATTAGAACCAATCTCTGCAGTCTAATAGGTTCAATTAATTAAAAAATTTGGATATAATGAAGATGCAAAACAATGTCACAAATGAATATTAAAAGGTGTAAGATGTCCAAGTCCAAGTGCACCTGCAAAACCAATATCAAGTGTATTCGATATGTTTCTGAGGTCTTGTATCCTAGGTTCATCATCTTTTCTCATTCAATATTGCTCTTAATTTGATTATTATGTTCTTGATTTTCATTTTTAATTCTATATGTTTTCGAACATTTTGGTCTTCACCAAAGTAACAAAGTCATGGGAACCAGTAACAACAATAACATCACATGGCAACCGGTGAGAGTCTTGTGCAGAGAATATGGCTTTATTTTATACCATGAAGGCATAGGCCCATTTTAGTATCACAGTCAAGGGAACTTTTTTGGTTTAGTAAATATTAGATGTCTAGGTCTTTACAAAATCTAATCAAGAAATTGGGCAATATGAACAATGTCTAAATCACCATAATCGATGGCCAAAGTAAAAATTACCTTGAATCCTTACCCTGAAATTATACAAACAAAAATTATCTTGAACTCTTACAATGAAAATGAAAAATACCTTCAACCCTTACATTGAAATTAAGAAAGCAATTAGAAGAGGGTGAGACCTTACCTTGAAATCAAGTTCCAAATAGAAGAGGACAGATAATGAAAATAAATCCATCAACCTTACCTTGATGGTGCTAAAAATCTCTTAATTAGTCATGCCTAAAGCCCTTTTTTGTCTATGTCCCTGACAACATTGAAAGTTTGGATTTGAGACATATTTCCCTCCCATGAAGGGTATCAATAAGAGATATCAAATTTCCACAATTCATTGAAATTATTGATCTGGTTTCTAGATTAGATTGTGTTCACTTTTTACCATCAACATTTTGAATCATACTACATGATTCATCATCAAGATGAGAGAGCACGAGATGCAAACCCAAGTGAGACAGATTTCCCTCACATGAAGGGTATCAATAAGAGATATCATATTTCCACAATCCATTGAAATTATTGGTCTGATTTTTGGATTAGATTGTATTCACTTTTTACCATCAACATTTTGGATCATACTACATGATTCATCATCAGGTTGAGAGAGCATGAGATGCAAAACCAAGTTGGTTTTGCATCTCATGCTCTCTCATCCTGATGATGAATGATGTAGTATGATTCAAAACATTGATGGTAAAAAGTGAACACAATCTAATCCAAAAATCAGACCAATAATGTTGAAAGTTCGATGCCAAACTTAATTATCTTCAAAAATTAGACGTTATCAAGATCAAATTTTTTTAAAAAGAATTTGACAAGCCAAATTGGCCTACCATTGAAAATTAATGTCAAAAATTACCCCCACATGTACTAGTGTAAATTTTTAGTAAACATAAACTAGTAATCCACTATCCTAAACATAAAAGACTTGCAAAATGTAAACATTAATAGTAAATCACCAAAAATATCATCCATACAAGTTTGACACTAGGATTTAACGTGGAAACCCAATTTGGAAAAAACCACCAGTAACAAGTCACCAATATTTCACTCTTCTAAAGTGAGCTCTATTAGGATCCAACCATGTTAAAGGTTACAAAACACATTATTAAATGTGACCTTGTTAAAGGATTTAATGACCATGTTAGGAGTGGCCTTGTTAGAGGACTTCATAACATTCCATTAGAATGCCACCTTGATTAAAGGATTTCAAACTGATACAATGTTTAGAAAGTAATAGTAGGTTTTGATTTGACAAATACAACTCACTTTGCAAATACAAATCTTAGTTTTGCCCAAAAGTTGATCCATTGATAGGCCTTCATTATCATCTCAATAGCTGATTCACTTGGAAACCCTTCAAGCAATCACACTTTTCCTCTTCTCAACCCTTCTTAGCCTTCTTAAGTTTGCCAGTCAATAGCATTAACAATTCCTCCAAACTTCAAAAACTCTTTAAGGTTAGCCCTTGGACCTCCTTAAATATGTCATTCTAATCCTTTTCCACTTAAAAACCACCATAGATCTTAGGGTTACGATCAAATTCAACACATATAATGAATCTATCCACATTTTTGTTCATCCTCTTATTTTCTAGAAACATCTCCAAAATTCTTCGTGAATCCTTGCATAGAAATGTGCAAACATGGTTTCTCCTATTTTAAATGTTCTAGATTATCCATCCTTATCTTCAACACACTTTCCATATTCCAAGAAATCAACTCTATCAACTAAGAATTGTTATTTCTCATTAATTGTCAAAATGTTGTCCCTTGGCCAACACTGTATTCTAACACTCAGTCATCACTGGGATACTCGGTTGCTACTAAATTTCTTTTTTGGCACATTTATTGACACTTGATCAATAGTGTTTCTTGGTCAACACTATTTATGCTTATCTTATACTGTGGCTCAGTTGACACTAGCATCACTCAGCATATACTTCAAGTTCCTCAATCTTCTTCTCTATTTCTCATCAAGCTTGTGCATTTGTCAATCTTTGATCACTTCTTCAAGGTTTTAGTGCAACTATCTTCTCCACTTGTAACATGATTTAAACAATCACTTTATCTTGTCAAAATCTAAATAATTAAGTGTCTATTGTAGTTTCTTCTTCAAAACTCAACCTTTCCACAAGGTGTTATTGCTATGACCAACTTTTCAAATCCTCTTCATCAATCATATAGATGTGACACTCAGATTAGATAGAAAACTATCTCACCAATAACATTTGACATTAATAATAACATAGCAATTGTTTCATTTGTAGTTTCCAATAAAAATTCCCCTGCTAGTAGACGAAATGAGTTCATCTCATCTTTTTTATGTGTTAAAATAGTTGATCTTATTGGACAAATTAATTGCATTAGAGGAACACGTGACACATGTTCTAATTTGGCTCTTTTTCCTTTAAAAAATGAAGATATTGATGTCACAAAAATAATAACTTGCAAGGGTTACAAATATGTAAGGAATGAAACTAAATTTGGGAAAGGATAAAAAATATTAGAATATGTTGAAGAGGAGATGAGTGTTGGAGCATTTATAGACAAATTTAAAAGTTTGATACAACCATATATTTGTCATGGTTTTTTTGCAAAGTAGCAAGCACAATAATTTCAAACACTTAGAAATAACTTTCCACTTGGAACCATTTAATCAATTGTTGACTTTGCATAAAATAGTTCTTCCATTCATCGAAAAGCTATTCAATTAGACTACTATTTTTAAGGTCAGGTTACTATTATGGTACAAGTGTGTTATCATCTTGCACAGTTAGATTTAGATGGTGTTCAAAGCACAAGTCATCAAGAAAGAATGTCACTTATACATAAGTGATGATAAAGAACATGATATTCATTATGTAGAACATCGTTTCAAGAATTTTTTTGCAAATATCAAAGAAAGAGTTATAAGTATTGATAAACATTATGTTTGGTCAGATGGGTCTGCTACATAATTCAAATCATCTTAGACCATTTTATGCACTTTTTTGATATCATTGTAATGAAAATATACCACATGTATGGAGTTTCTTTGAAAGTGGACATGGTAAAGGTGAACATGATAGTGCTAGAGCTTGCATCAAACGTGCTCTACAAAAGTATCAAATGAATTATAAGGGAGTTTACATAAATAATGCACATGGCATTTTTAAAGGTGCAAGACACATTTTGCATCAAACAAGGTTGGTGCATCATCAAGAATGAGTCAAGCAGTACCATGTAGAGTCTTTTGGGAGATATCAAGTAAAAGTGTGCATGTGTATATATTTTCTCTTATGTAATTTAAGTTATACATACATGAATACATATTGTCATCTCTAATTTTTTTTTATCTATTAAATATGTGTCTTTAGGTGTGGATAGAAAAACCATGCATGGTTGCAAGAGGATAGGAAAAACACAACCTTTACATTTTGTTATGAGTACCAATTATCGCGATTGGGCATTGCATATGAGAGACTATTCATGTTTTTGTTGTTATTGCATTGTTGAGAATTACAATGAATGCATAAATCAGGATCGTGGATATGTAGGTCTATGAACTTTGGTGCCACTTATTGTTAATGATATAGTTAATGGAGATGAAGATAAAAACTTTGATGACAATCCTTTGGTTTCTACCGATTATAACCATATATCTGGACTAGTTCAAATTGGTAAGTAAAATTTTAAAAATAATAAATATATATATTAAAGTCACAAAGACAATTTAAAGTTCACATATACATGTATGATAGTTAAATTGTGTGTAGGTGAAGTCTTTGTAGCTATTGATGAGCATGGAAATGTAGGAGTGAGTCACTATTTATTGTGTTGCACTACAGAAAGGATGAAGTTAACTGAACTTGAAGAAAATGATGGAACATTATTCCCTACAGGTTTATTTTTTGAATATATATAAATTATGTGTGTTTATTATTATTAAATGATGAATTCATATATTACATGTACATAGTAAAATAATATTTAAATGCATGGTGTGCAGGTTCAGTTATTTTGGAGGGAACATATCTCAACCAAAATAGATTAGTGAAACATGAAATTTACTTTTTTGATTATCAACCTAATAATAAAGTGCTTCAATATAGCAACCATGTTATTGTTACCTCCATTTCTCTACATCTAGTTAAATATAAAAGTGGATGTCGCAAGTGCGGATTAGATACTAAAGACCATGAGAGAATATTAAATGGTCTTCATGAGTGTGTGGAACTGCTTGAGATATTTCATATTTGTAGCGCTTGATTAGATATTTCATATTTAGGACTTTCTTAGATATTTCATATTTAGGACTTCCTTAGATATTTCATGTAAATTTACCAAGTCACTCTTTGATCTAGTTAAAATGTTTGTATTATATGTATGTATCTTCATTTAATTTATTTCATGTGTGTATGTTAATTTTATGTAACTTAGGACAAGTATATGTGTAGACATATGTACATGTTCATTTCATACATAACTTATAGGACTTATATCATGTACATGTGTTCATTTCATGTAACTTAGGACTTATATGTGTATACATTGTACATGAACTCATTTCATGTAACACATGTAGGACTTATATTGAATACATACATGTTCATTTTATATGAAGTTTAGGAGTTTATATATAAAGATATACATTTTCATCAATAATGTCTCTTTAAATAATTTTCATCATGTGTTTTAATGTTGAATCATGTACATCTAATCATAAACTATATATATATATATATATATATATATATATATATATATATATATATATATATATATATATATATATATATATATATATATATATATATATATATATATATATATATATATATATATATATATATATATATATATATATATATATATATATATATATATATATATATATATATATATATATATATATATATATATATATATATATATATCACATGTCTAATCATAAATTGAACCAATCATTTACATCTAACCATAAACTAAATACATATATCACATGGACCATAAACTAGAAACATATATTACATGTCTAATCATAAATTGAACTAATCATGTGTCTAATCATAAACACGTGCAAATATCAATATGTATATATAAATGTCAAATCATAAATATATAAGTCTCGATAAGATCAATGATAAAGTAAACATGTGCATGTGTCCTAAACTAAAGAGTCATCCAGACGCATACGAATAGAACGACCCTTTGATCGAGACTCATGAGGATTACATGTCTATGGAGTATCAACTAAGCCTTGTAAATTAAAATACAATAATTGGTTAGACATATACATGTATATATACATGGGAACTAGTTTCAAATATTTGTACAAATTGAAATGCATTGATACAAGTGCATGTATCTAGTATTGAATTAATTTAAATTTCTATTTAAAAATCACATGAGCACTAGTGGGTGTCACATCCATCATATTTGTACCCCCATGAGTAGTAGGTGTCACATCAATAACATCTCTCCTCCCACAATGATTAGGGCCCACACTACAAGAAGCATGCTCTGCTACCTGTGCCTACAAAAATATAATTCATTCATAAATATTTGTACATAAATATATACTTGTGAATAGAATTTTTTATTTTAAAAATGAAATTTAAAGAGGTATCTAGATCTGAGAAGCAAGAGGTTCATCAATGACATGTACTAGGGTTTCATCAACAAAAACTCCATCTCTAATTACTCCCAATCCTCTGCAATAGTGAGGAATGCAAAGGAGTAACAAGTTGGGATGGAAGTGGTGTAGAGTCAGTAGAGTTAAATAGCATTTCCATGTATTATCCTATCTCAGTGGGAACATGAATCTGACTCAAATCTTGCTACTTATGATCAAGAAAATCAAGACAGTCAAAAGAAATAGAAAAACCTAGACCAACTCCTAAGGTCCCCTTAGGTGGAGCTGCAACAAACTCTTATGCATCTGAGTGTTGAGTTAAGTGTTAAGTGCTAGACTGCTAAGCACTAGAGTGTTGTGTGGAATTCTCAACACCAAAGTTCTATTGAGAGTGTTGTGTACTATGGTGTGCATGACCTAATGGCATGTCATGGGTTACTCAAAATATAAGCCTCTATAAAATTGTCTCTATGACACTATGTAAAGGCATCCCCTGTGTATCTACAATGTACAAATATGCCTATCGAAGATCATCTAGAAGATACAAGACCATCTCCATATGTCTATGCTCTCTAGTGAGGCCACATCTATCTCTTGGGGTAGGAATATGTGCAACTCTATAGATCTCATCAGTGGATGGTGTAGTACTCAATGATGCCTCTAAAGATGATATGCACTGACAATATCTACTCAAAAGATATCTACCCAAAGTATCAAATATAACGCTCTTGGTTGTGGATGCAATGTGTCCAATCTGATCAATTGCTTTCCTTTGAGAAGAAATAACAACTCTATCTATAGTAGTAGCCATCACTGGCGTCACTGTTGGGGTCCTAGATCCCACCAATGCACAATGATGAGGAATAGGACGAGTCAGCTCATAGTACACATCACGATCACAAATTTTTTTGTGTCTCTAAACATAATATCTTGGAATATCTAAATAGTTGATGACATTCCCCAAACAAATCTCCTCATACAACTGTTGGGCAAAATATAATGGAATTTGGTTGTTATTAGGATAATGACCATGTTCTGCTAGGAATTGAGAGTATATCATACAAGCAATTTGTGGCATTTAACACATCCAATAACCTAGTATGATCTAACCTTGGTATTCCCCTCATAAAATGGGAAGACCTCTCATTTGATAATCTCCTTAGAAACCAAGCTCTGAACCTGCTCTAAGGATATACCAACTGAGATCTCTACTCTAAGCTCGACAAAAATCCTATCTACAGACAGTGGTGGAAATGCAATTTGTGATCTAATCCTATTAGTAAGATCCTCGAGACTAGTCAAAGTTTGCTAATAGATACCTCTATTTAGATGATCCTAAGATCTCTCAATAGCTTATCTTAGTCTAGCAATCTTTGTGGTCACAAACTAGAATATAGTCGTCATATAAAAAATGTGAGGGTGGACAAGTGGTACATTAGCATGTAGTCCCTGTCCATGTCCATATCCCTATCCATGTCCCTACCCCTGTCCTTACCCTTGTCCCTACCCCTGATCATGTCCTTGTCCCTGACCCTCTCCTTGTCTGAGATCCTAAGGCCAAGGTTGAGGTTGTCCATTATCATGGGATACCATCTATGGGTAACATTGCAAAATGTTAACTTAAAATTACAAGAACATAAGGGGTCACTAAGGGGATGCCATATAATTACAAGAACATTTATTCAATAAGGGGTTATGATAGGTTCTATCAGTAATCTAAGGTCATAAAGGGGTCCTATTAAGTCTTACAAGTATTTCTAAGGTCTTAAGAGGTCATGTATAAGGTCCTTTTAGGTCTTATTAGTAATCTAAGGTGTTCATAGGTCACATTAGGTGTTAATCAAAATAAATTAATCATAGGAGAGAGAAAGTACGAGAGGATAGAGAAATTGGAGAGAGAGAGAGAGAGAGATAGTATAGAGTGAAAGTGAGGAGAGAGAAAGTGAGAAGGGGAAGAGAGAAAGTGAGAGGAGAGAAAAAGTGAGAAGAGGGAGAGAGTAAGGAGAGAGAAAGTGAGAGGAGAGAGAAAGTGAGAAGAGGGAGAGAGTAAGAAGAGAGTGTGAGGGGAGAGAACGTGAGAAGAGAGAGAGTAAGGAGAGAGAAAGTGAGAAGAGGGAGAGAAAAAGTGAGAAGAGAGAATGTGAGAGGAGAGAAAGTGAGAGGAGAGAGTCAGTGAGAAGAGAGAGTGAGGAGAGAGAAAGTGAGAAGAGAGGAGGGTGAGGAGAGAGAGAGTGAGGAAAGAGACAAAGAGAAGAGAGAGTGGGGAGAGAGAATGAGGAGAGAGAGAAACTAAGAAGAGGGAGAGAGAGAAAGTGAGAAGAGACAGTGAGGAGAGAGAAAGTGATAAGAGATAGTGAGGAGAGAGAGAGTGACTAAGTGAGAGTGAGAAGAGAGAGTAAGGAGAGAGAGAGAGAGAGAGAGGAGAGAGAGATTGAAGAGAGAAAGTGAGGAGAGAGAGAGATTGAAGAAAGAGAAAGTGAGAGCTCAAGAGTTTTAAATCGTTTGAGGGAGAGAGAGAGAGTTTTCTAAATATCCTAGGTTTTTACTTTTTTATTCATCTAGAGTTTTAAATTGTTTTTTGTTTTCTACATCTAACTTGTCCTATTTTTTATTTTTGTTATCTATCTGCATAGCATTTTATAATTCTAAACATATTATTTCTTCCAACTACAATTTTAACTATATTTTTCAATATTTTCTAACATCTAACCTAAAATAAGGGCGGGGGCCCTAGCTCGGTTGGCTAAATCTTCCCTATTGCAAGGGGTTGGTCATGGGTTCTAGTCTCCTCCGTCCTCGTGGTACCGGTGGGCGTGTCGCGCCAGCGCTACCGGTCACATTAAAAAGTTTACCAGGTGCACTGCAGTTTATAGGGGGGTCGTGTTGCACCGATTCCTGCAGTCTAAAAAAAAAAAAAAAAACATCTAACCTAAAATATAACATATAAAATACTAAAAAAACTAAATACCCATAAAAAATAACTAAACTTTCATTAAAAACTATTGAACATTCATAAAAAAAAACTAAATATTCATTAAAAACTACTAAACATTCATCAAAATTAACTAAATATTCATTAAAAACTACTAAACATTCATCAAAATTAACTAAATATTTATTAAAAATAATTAAATATTCATTAAACACACAAAAAAAGAAAAAAAATGAACATGCCTAGTATGTTGAATGCTCAAAGAAGGTCGAAAATGGTAGGATGGAATGATGATGCAACTGAAGACGTCACAATTTTTTCTCTAAGCCCTTCCCCAAAATTGTAGCTGTAAATTTGAAATGAAAGCTAGTAACCTGGCAATTAAAAAGTCATTTTGGGTGGCAAAAACGGTGCAAAGTCAAGGCTTCATTCAAACTATCTAAAACTCAAAATTCCCACTTTTCATCAGATTTGTTCGTGATGAAAAGTGGGAACATTACTATGGTCTGGCCCTATATGCTTGAAAAAAGCACTTACCTGCTTTAAAGTCAAACTCCACAACCTTTTCCAACATCCTCCCATAAATTCATGCTTCTCTCAAGTGTTAGCATAATTTCACGCGTCTCTCAATGTTGAGTTCCTAATTAATGATGTATCGACATGAACTTGTGTACCCCTCTTCTTGACACTGGACCAAAATATATACATATTAAATTTAAAAAACACTTCTTATAGTGCCTATAAATTAATTCATATAACTTTGTATCAAAAGAAAATCTAAAAATTAAATGAAGTATCTAATTAGTTCTAACTTTTGACTCATATCCTTGTTGGGCAAAATTTAGTTCATAGGTTTACTACATGGATACAAGAATGAGTTTGAGTACAATTGATGAGGGTGAGAGTGGTTTGATTTATTCAACTAGTGCACATTTGAGCGGTTGCGAGAACTCGTCGTGAGTCGCATAAGAAAATGATTGAAATACAAAAATAAGTTTGCAAGAGTGATTGTTTCATAGACTATCTTTAATTTGTGAACATCAAAATAATTTTTTTTAAAAAATCAATCAATCTACTTTAAAAATATGATATAAAACAGACTACTTATATCATATATTATTGATACTTTAAAAATATGATATAAAACAGACTACTTATATCATATATTATTGAAACTTTTGATAGAATAGACATCTCCCACTCCTTAACTTTTTAGTCCATAAAGACTTAATTTAGATAGTTATCCCCCCAACAAATTGTGCCATTGACTAAATTTAAAAAAAAACTAAAACACAATGAATTTATTTATTTTATTTTATTTTTGAAATTTTCATCATTTGATCTTCATGATCTGTATAGTTTGTGATGAAGAACAACAAAAAAATTGAGAAAAATTCACTATATTAGTGCCTAATTAAAATAATACAAAATAATACCTGAACACTTTATGTCAGTTATTAGCACAGACATGAAAAAAAATCTGCCACTTGCAATGCAATGTTTCACATAAACACTAAGTACTAAAAATAAAATCAAGTATTCAATTGATTTTGTATTTTGTTCAAGTAGCCTTGCTGGCTTCTCATTGACACTGTAGGGTTACTCCATTGGTACGGTTATGAATCTCAGTCGCTCATGTACAAAGAACATGTACATTTTAAAAAGCTTCATATCTACATTCTAGGTCAATCTAAGGAACCTGCCAAACTCACGCATGGGAATAGCAACGGTAATGGATGAAAATTCTGATTTAATTGTAAAGGAAGAGGAAAAACCTAAGAATTTAAAGTGCTCTAATTGTTGTTCTCTTTTAGTATTTTTCATCAACCTGCCTCAACTATTATCCAAATTGCCTAGAATATAGATTTTCATTTTTTATAATAAAATATGAAATTTGGGTATCTCACAAGTCTGTATAATAGGAAAATGAAAGACTAGTTTAAGGCAAAATGCCTTTCATAATATCCCATGAAAATAGGAGGAGAAAAATATTTCATCCATTTTCTTCATACTCTCATAGTTTATTTCAGATAGCATGTCTTAGAAAAGTACTATCTAAAAACATTTAGAAAAATCTTGAAACTGATTGAATAGAAACCAAAAGACTAAAAATAGATCAGCCCTCAAATAACAATTTCATCTAAAATATTGCATAAAAAAAATAAATCCATTAGTTTTCTCTTCAATCAGCCAGTTATCACATAGAATTCGGCTGATTTGACCAAGGTAGAAATGTGTCGAAAAGAAAAATAAAATTTATTTTATCAAATTACTATATGTGTTCAAACACAATCATCATTTATGTCAGTGATAAATATATAATTTAATAAAATTGGTAAGAATTTTGTGCTTCAACTCATGATTTCTTGACTATTTATGTGCAATCAAAATAGTTTATTCTATATATTTTTACTTCATGCCTTGCGAGTCAAAACCAACAACGAAAAGAACAGTCAACACTAGCAAATAAGCTTAATAATGATTTAAAATATTTTGATTTT
This sequence comes from Cupressus sempervirens, assembly GCA_028749045.1. Lineage (NCBI taxonomy): Eukaryota > Viridiplantae > Streptophyta > Pinopsida > Cupressales > Cupressaceae > Cupressus > Cupressus sempervirens. The sequence continues at coordinate 501,839,393 of CM053785.1, forward strand.
TAACCATAAATTAATTTTTTTAAGGAAGATTTGGATCACTAGTTATATATTTATAATTATATTAACAATAAACTATTTTTTTTAAAAAAAATTACAACAATTGTATTTATAACTATATATTCAACTTATGAAAAGTTTTACACGTCCACAAATATTAATAATTTATTCATAGAATATTTAAACTAGATTAAATTTAATTTATTAAAAAAAAAGAATATTATATTTAATAAGATCAATTCAAATATAATTAATTAATTATAAGGTAAGTACACACATTATTTGACACTTGTTTTTATAGAAAAAGATGCATCTTTTTATAATATTTTTATAATATATATGATTTGAAGATGTCATATTTTTGGATTTGATAATTTTTATATTTTTACTTATTGACTAGATCTTTAGTATGCTAGTGAAGTTGAATGATTGTTAAAAACTGTGTTGCTAAAGATAATTTTGAGAACAAGACTCCAATATCATGATATTGCAGACTAAGACTAGTATTTTCCTAGGGGAAGCATAATGTTAGCTATTACAGCTTTCAAGAGCCCATAGAATTTAAACTATACATCTTTGAACTATTTTTTATCTTCATATGCCACTTAGCTACTTTAAAATTATATTTTGACTTATTGGTATTTTAAGGAAGCTCTTCTAAAATTTCTTAAATATTGTAATGGTCAAAAAAATTGTCATTTCAAATATATTATTTAGACCTATTCAATGATGCCATAGCACTCAAGGTATCATATTTATGGACAAGTGTCCCAATAATAGTATTTAAATAGATCAATTGTGAACTAGAAAAGTTAAAAATAATAGATTAGTAACACATGTGAGCACCGGCTACGGTGCAACTTATTTGCACCGTCTGGCTGCCCAAAATCTGCCCAACTCTGTCGCTGCCCCAATGTTGCCAATGTACTGCTAAAGTGTCATTTAAGTACGTACTTCCCTTGTTCAGATTTCTATTAATTAAGATTAAACTTCACCTCATTAGTTAAATCGCAATATTCCTTGGAGATTGTAAAGTCGTTACTACAGATTTTGATATTCATATTTTAATATAAATGTAAGGAGGAGAGTATTGGCTAAATACCAATAAGTTTTATGAGGACAGCTATGAATTTATTTATTTTTTACAATTTAGCTATTTCTTAGAGAAGAGTATCACTAATTAAGGAAATTTTCTTAATAGTGCACTTTATGTGCGTTAGATTTCTCAATTATTAATTTTAAGTTAAAAATAGGATAGCTAGAAGTCTATTAGTTTCTTATACATCAATGGTTCATCATATTTTAATCTTTTTAGTTTACAATTGTTTCATTTGTATACCAAGAATATATGCCTCTGGGTAAATAGCTCGAATGATGCACCTGATTTGACAGTTTTCTGAAATTATTAATTAACTTATAGTTAACAGGTTTTGTCAATTATAAATTTAATATTTTTTTTAAAAAAAATCAGAAAATATCAAATCAGGTGCATTTTTTCGGCTGCAAAGACATCGCCAAAATATACAATTATTGGAAGATCGAAGTTGATATCTAATCACTTAAAATGGTCATTCAAGGCTAAATAATTATAAGTTGAGCATCCTAACTTTGGACTTCTCGAAATCCTATTCAAAACTTTCAGATCACTCATTTTTTTTAGAGCACCTTACTTGGCAACTTATAAGGAAAGTTTTAAGATCATACCATCAAATATGATGTCACATCAACATGTTTTTTTGGCTTAGGTGTCCACAATAACTTTCAAAAAAAAGTGAGACCAACCATGTGTATTAAGGACCCCTATACTCTTGCAACTGATGTGGATTCACACAATTAGTTGTTTTTTGAGAAAATAGACTCATTTCTTTCAGTTATTGGACAACGTCACTAAAAAAAATAACTTTAAAGCTAAAAGATTGTAACTCAATCTTTTGTACACATTTGACCAGGATCATGGGAAGAGGAAATAATGTCATCCACCAAGGTTCAAACCCCCTTGGACCATGCTCAACTCCTGGATGATTTTGAGGGATGAGATCCCCTAGTGAATATTAAATTACCAAATATGAATATTATGCTAACTACTGTCATAACCATTATAATATATTGAACTATATGTCCCTCCCCTACAACAATTTGTTAATACCTAGAGCCAAAAAATAATTATAAATAACTAAGTCCCTCAGATGTAAAATGAAATCTCTTTTACTATAACATTAGGGGTATGCTTCCCCAATGTAATTAAACTGAACATATATTTGCTAGTGTCCACTTCATCCACAGCAGATGCCTAGCTAAACAGAACATTTGTAGAGCCAAAAACTTTACATGCAATCACAAGAAAATAGAAATTGCAAGGTTGTCAAGAAACAAGGCATGATTAGAGATAGCCAGAGAGAGTTGGATAATGGATTGCTTTGTGACGGTTGCATGCAGGGAAAAGAAGAGACAAATGGAGGGAAGAATAATTGCTTCATTATATGCTGTTCCTGCCACAGGAATTGAATAGAGGGCACCGGCTACGGTGCAACTTATTTGCACCAGCCAGCTGCACCAACTTCTCTGGCTGCCCCAACATCTCTGCCAAGTGATGGGATGAACATGTCAGGGTTGATCAGAAAAACATGTCAAAAAATGAATTTCTGCTTTTAATCATATTCCAATACTTATATATATTGTTTTATTCAAGTCATATATACTTATAAATATTTTTTCATCTTGAATGAGCAATACATTTCTAACTATAAAGTTTACTATGAAACCATTTCATAATTTTTAATAAATTAATCATATTTTATATTTTGAATTTTGAATATGAAGAAATGTTTTTAGAATAAAATTTTGAAAGTAAGAAAAGATTAATTTCATAATTGAAATGAATTTAAATATTTTTGCAAAGATATTGTAGTTTATTTTTATTATAATAATAGACTTTACTATTAAATTTTATTGTGTGTCTTTATTTCAATAGTGGTACAATTAATAAAATATTATTATTATTATTTTGAATATAGCATTCTAATCAACATTTAGAGTCATATTCTAATTTTTTTTGGATCACATTTTACTATGAAATAAGTACATTGTTGAATTTTTTTAACATGTAGTTAAAAATGCACACTAATCATGTTTTTACTTAAAAGAATCTTTAAAAGAATTCTAAATACAAATTAAAAAATGCACATGAATGGAGAACTCAATAGTATAACCATCTAATTTTTATAATTCAATAGAGACTCTATACTGATGGTTTTTTTACTAAATCATGTTTCACCATCAAAATATGAATTTATGCTTCAAGAGTAAAAGAATTCTAGACACAACCATGTTTTTAAGAAACAAATAGTATAACATTATTTAGTGTTGTACATTTGCCAATATGTAGCCTAAAGTTCAAAACAACCTAATTTGATTGGCCCTTTTAAAGCTTGAACATTCTTGTGATAGCTTAGTCTCAGAAGGAATTAGGAAATTCAAAAAGGTTGAACATTCCATTAACCTTGATAATTGAGTCTTCTAGAAAATTCAAAAAAGTAAGATGGAGATAGAAACAAATCGGATGCATCAAAGATCATATCACAAAATTATTAAAAATACAATTATTGATTGGTCCATTATTAAAAATATAATTATCGATTGGTCCTTTAGTTTGATACATTTAAGGTGAAATTTCCACAAGAGATCTAGCTATAAATTTAATTCACCTCTTATCTATTTTTTTTTTAAAATTATTATTTGCTAATGAAAAAAAATGTCTATTTTAAATCTAATTCACCTCTTATGCAAGGTTCACAATAGTCATTACTAAGAATGAGAACAAAATCTTTAGTTTGGTCATATTATTCAAAACCATGCTCGTGTTACAAAAAAATGCTTATCTAACCATGTTATTCATATCATACACTTATATGTTACTTCAACATTTGTGTTATTACAATATTAAAGTTGAGTCAAATATACATCCTAACTTATCCAAAATGCTACATGAGAAGTTGGAAATAACATAAACAGATGACAATGAACAACTATAGTACAAAAACTATAACTCAAAGCATCATAATGCTTTCACCATGACAAAAAATCAAATCCGTTGCAAAAGCACAAAATCAAGAAAGTAATATTTGAATGATAAAATACTACAATAAGTTCTGAAAATCCCTCATCGTAAAGCTTTTTGCCTTGACTTAGATTAAATCCTCTTTTGATTGGAACCAATTTTATCAGTTCAATCAATTTACAAAAAAAAAAACCATTTATCATTATACTTCATAGATGTCATCAAGACCGGAAAATGCATTGAGTTAATAATAAGAATAATTTTCAAACTAAAGATACACAATTGATTGAAATTCATTTCATATTTTCCTTACCATCTCCACTTTGCATTGTGTTCATTTATGTTATTGTTTGATTAAGATCAATCAAAGATGCTTCCACATGTTTTTTAATGGTTTGTTGATCAGCTAGATCTGCAAAAGAAATAAAATTTAACATATATATTGAATAAAATTAAGATGCATTAGTAAATTAAATACTAAAAAGTATATTCATTTCATAATTTCATTACCATATCGCACTTCCATTGCATCATTTTTTGTTGGTGTCTGATTGGATTCAATAGAAAAAGGTGACATGTGTTCTTGATTTTTTTGTTGATCATCTAATCCTGCAATAACATGAATACTTAATATGTCAATTTTGATAAAAATAAATTTACAAAGTAAAGACTATTAATTGATTTATTTATGATTTTATAATATCATTACCATATTTAGGTTCTATTACATCTATTGTTGTTAATGGTTGGTTAAGATCAATAGAAAAGGGCAACACAAGTTGTTGAGCTTCTTGCTGATCATCCAAAGCTGCAACAAAATTCATATTTAACATGTTATCTTAGATAAAGTGTTCAAGTGTAAAATTAATTTATGTAATTAATCTAAAAATTATTAAAATTACTAGCTACATGTAATAGTTTTTTGAAAGGTATAGTTGGGGATAATACCAAGCATTGATTTTTGATCTCTACCAATTATATTTGATTTGATTTGTTTAAAAATATACAAAAGTGGTTAGAAATAAGAATAAAGGTTTTTTCTATAAAAGTAATAAAGGTATTTAACAGTTAAAAACTTACCATTTGTAAACTGCACTTCATCTATTATTGTATGGTTTAGATCAATGGAGAAAGGTAACTGACGTCGTACAGTGCTTTCTTGATCAACCAAACCTATAATGACATATATTTAATCAATGAAATAATAGTAAGGAGTAATTTTATGTAACTTACTAAAACAATTTTTTAAAAATGCACTCACCTTGTTGCCTAATAATATATCTTTCTTTTTCGATAGCTACACCTGAGCAATTTGTGACCGTTTTTTTCTTTTTCTTTTTGTGTCCTATTGAGGGGAACTGGAAATTTTCACACTCCTCAACTCTACTATTTAAGTTTCTAGATAGGGATTTGTGCTTTTGGTGAGTGGAATGTTTTTTTTTTCATTTTGCCTGGACTAAACCATGGTGGAACTCGTTTCATAGACATGTTATCTAAGCCAAGGATTGGTTCAGATTTGGAAGATGAAGCAAGAGATGCATGAATATCTCTAAATCTATCAACAGATTGACTAAAAATGTCTTTGTCGTGATCACTGGTTGGTAAATTTTGGAGCAATGACTTAATATAATCAACTGATTTTTGAAACTTATCATTGATAATGCTAGATGAATTTTGACCATCTATAATATTAATAACAATGTAAAAGTCAATAATATTGGGAAAAATTAAAATTTTGTTAAGAATAATGGTTTTGAAATTTAGTAGTTGTCTCACCTTCACCAACATTAACAATCTCAAGAACATCTTGATTGTCTGAAAGTATACAACCATCTACAATTGAAATATCAAGTAATTAATGTTGAGAATCATAAAATCATTTAATATTTAATTAAACAAACATATCATCTTTACCAATGACATTAATTTCTAGATTGGAACTTCCTCTCACTTTCTCATCATCTACAACCAATGGATTACAAACTTTTATCATTTAAGATGACTAATATAGTTAATTACAAAAGACATTATTAAAATATAGATAAGTTAATCTTAAATCTTAAAAGATACTTACCAACAATTTCATTATGTGTGTCCCTCTTTAGAATATATAAGACCTTCAACACATGTTTGCACGTGTTTCCTCTTTTTGCCCACTCACAATCACACACATGCAAATTTGGTCCAAAATTCCTAACACAATACCATTTTGTTGGAATAGTTTGACTTCTAACTTTATATGTGTTTGGGAGGTGACCATCTAGATAGCAATCTGCATCTGGTATTATTTTTGATCTCTCTAAAGCAGTTCTATAATATCTTTCCTTTTTGAAGTTGGTTAAAAATCCAGATAGCTGCAAATATCTTTTATTTTTATAGAATGGCTCTACCTTATGGAGAAGTGTATAAATGAGCCAATCCATTCTTCTTGTGCATTTCCTAGAACGATCACTTAAATGTTGACTCTTGATGTGAGAGTGATATGATTCAATTGAGGCATTAGTTTCTTGATTTGCATGAGGGAAGCTTCAGAAGTTTTTTGCCCACATTTTTATACAAATAAACATTATATCTTAGCATATAGAATGAGCAATTTAAATTCTAAAAATACATAAAAACTATAAAGAATAAATTTGTAACCTTACCAATACAACTTTGATCATGACACCAATACTTTTGAAAGTAATTAATGAATTCCTTCTCTTCTTTGAATTCCTCCATGAACTTTATTATCAAATGAGTAATAACATCTTCATTCTCACTCATTAAATACATTATCTCACCCAATCTATCAAATATTCTTGTTCCAACATCTTTATTTTTGACAAACCTAAATTATATCACACAATATGGAGTTATTATGTGATGTATGTGATTTTTCATATATTCTAATGACATATTAACTTACTTGTACACATTTTTCAACCACACCCTACGTACATGCCAAATGCATAACAACACCCGACAATTAAAGGATAATCTACAAGAAAATACATTATCAAAGTTCATAATTAAAATTCTACTAAAATGATTCTTAAATTAAAACTAGTTAATTCCAAAATTGGGGAAAAATATATTTGCAAACTAAAAATAAATAAATTACACTCTTATTACTATAGAGAAAAGTTGATAAAAACCTGATTGCTTCAATTTCAGCACTAGCATCATCCGTCATGAATGCATTGACACTCCAATCTTCTCTACATTGTTTCCCTCTTTTGTAAATTTCAGTTAGCCATTCATTTATATCCTCAACTTTGTTTCTAGAGGCTATAGCCCATGCAACGGGTACACCAGCTTCTTGCTCATCAAATACAAGCAAGGTATATAGTTGATACTGCATTTAACAAATTATTAATAAATTAGTTTTTTATTCAAATAATGTTGATGATTAAATTAAAATTCACAAATAAAATTAGCATTGTTCTACTTACACAATATTTATTTGTTGAAAACGTGGAGTCCATTGCAATAAGCGACTCATGTGAATGCTTCACCATCATATCTCGCATCCATGGTGTTTGGATGCCTATAATAAATGGAATATTTTTCACATTTTTTGGTGTTTTATAGAAGAAGAAGTTATCTTTCTCCTCTAAATGCCACAAGCATACACTTTTTGCATCATCTTCATGTTTTTGAGAACGTAGGGAACATACTCATTCCCATGCATTTAACACATCCTTTCTTAACAAGCATGTGTCCCTCCTATTCATCAACTTTTTGAGACCAGGATCTAAGTATTGTTTTTCACATATTGTGTTGATCCCGACACCCATCAATAGTAAGGATTCAATGTATGATTTGCATTCTCTTGACAACCTTGGTGCAAAACTACTCCTTGGATCACCAGAAGGGTCATCCTTTCCATGACAATATTCACCATTAACATCCTGATGGCTAAATTCATTATATGTAATTATTGCAATATCTGGTCTACCATACATAACCCTAACATGAAAGTGTGTTTGACAACCCCTTTTTTGAATAAATTTGTGTTTTCTTTCCTTGCTTGTTGGTGAATTTCTTTTATCTAGCGGTCCAAAAGCACAATGATAACTGTTTATACACATTAAAAATTTATTAATTAATATAATAAACAAAATATTTAAATAAGTGACATGCTTAATCAATTTATTAAATCTAGACAAACCTTGAATACATCTTTGTGGCATGTTTAGTAGGCTTTACCAAATTAGTCTCTAAAATTTTTTTACGTATAAATGTTGTTTCAGTACTTTCCAATAAACCTTCTCCTTTGACAAAGTGAGGGAGTCTCTCAAGAGGGATAGCAGCACACCAGTCTATTTGTTGTTTACTATCATCTCCAATAGGTGTTCATTCAAGTTCATAACTTGAGAAATGACTTCCATCATTTGGGATGTCTTGCATGTCTAACTTAATAAGTGATTCCCACTTATTCTTTCTACCCATCCTGAAAAATATGAATATTCTTAATGACCCTTTATATTACTTAAATAAAGTTTCTATAAAAGAATAATTTTCTTACTATAAGTATGGACTAAAAAGAGAGACAAAAATAAAAAATCTTGAAGCCCCTATTTGGCTTCAAGTAAGGTAGATGCAATCTAACATGACAAACCAAAAAAACAACTCTATAATTATTCAAGTGGTAGTGACTCCTAGTATGGCTCTACCAGACAAGCTACTACATTTCTTAGGTATACTAAAATAAATAACTAATTATCATATTGTTCACAAAACTTTAAAATTCTTTTAAGTTAAAACATGAAATTTTTGAAATATGAAGTAAATGTAGTTGAAGATTCAAGAATAAAATACTAACACTTCATGCGAAGATTGGTGCTCAAATACAATTTTTTTGCTACTTTATGGATGTAAAATATTATGAAAGTAGAATAAATTTAAAAATTACATATTACCATGTGTCAAAACCTAGATAATTGAAATAAAAAATTTAATTGCACTTTGTATATTTTTCATTTCATATTTTTTATTATTAAGCTCTAATTATTTAAACAAATATAAAATAGATTTTAAAAACTTATATAAAGAAAAAATGATCTTATAATAAATAATTACAAATTAATATAAATACAAGTGTATTTGATTGATTTCTCTACATTATTTGGAATAGTTTGATTTTATATATGTGGATAACATTAATCAAAAAATTTAATTAGATATTTTTTCAAACATTAGTCAATTCAAGCTTAGTGGTCCTAGAATATAGTATAAGAGATGTAAAAAATGATGCAATTTTAGAAATTTTTTAAATATTACGAACATGCATAAATTTATCAAAGTGAAAAAAAATAAGGGGATGATTAGAAAGAATTTTCAAATTAAATTAAATGTATATTTTTCAATGAACATTTTAGATCATATTCTAATTATTTAAAATAAATAAAAGTTAATTTAATTAAGTTATATACTACATATAAAGTCTTCCATAATAGAAAATAGAAATCAAAACAAATAGAAGTGTTTGACAAGTTTTGTTTATAATTTAGAATAGTTTGATTTTGTATGTATGTTGGTAACATAATGACATTGCTTATGTTATGTAGTTTTTTAATTTTGTCAAGTCTAATTTGAAGAAAATAATGAGAATTTCTATTTCAATTAGAAGATAGATAACATTTAACTTATAACCCACTGTAGAGAATTCATTGAACAACGTGAGATGTAAAATTACAAATTATGTATTTAATAATTTTGTTTGTTTTTTAAATTATTTTGATTTTGAATAGGTACACATTTTTCCATTCATATAGAGACTAAATTTTAAAAGATAATTTGAAACATGATTACTAATATTTTAATAATATTTATTTGCAAAATATAAATATTATTATTAGTTTTAACAATATTTACCAAATTGAGTATTACTTTAATTTTTTTCTCTAATTTATAAAATATAATATTAAAGCGAACAAAAATATAACCATCTATTTGTTTTTTGTATGAGAATTTGTTAATATATAATTAAATATTGATTGCAAAATGTCAAATCTAACATCCAACTCATTCTATAACAATAATTTTAAAAATTTATCTCAAATAAAATACTATAATATTAAATAATAGAATTCAAACTTTAATAAACATAAAAAGAAATACAAGAGTTATAGCAATATGTAGGGTTGATACACAATGATATTTATTAAAACAATTTAAAGATAATATTAAAATTTCACTAAAATGAAAAAACTATTAATATTTAAATCTACACTTTAAGAAAATATAGAAATTTAACTAAAATGGAAAAAAACTATTAATATTAAAAATCTACTATTTAAAAATATATAAGAATGTGAAATAAATCAAAATACTAATTTAAATAGCTTAAATTAATTATAATAAATTTACCTGCGAGATGGGATATTTGTGAGCTACCAAAATGTCGTTTATTATTTCAAAAGTCTGTGTTAAATGTGGAGAAGTGTCTTGCCCACTTGCAAGTCATCCAATGCAATGAAATTGTCACAGCCTGTGCAATATATGTTGTCAGCCAATGTAACAGCAACCCAACAAACAGACAGACAAAATGAAACAAATATATTACATTTCAGACTTGCTCAGAATTAAAACTCCTCTTAAACTATAAAATTAAAAAATAACTATTCTAAAACTCTACATTCTAACTCCGCCATTCTAATCTCTTTGCTGCCATGGCGATGATATCAACACAAGACACAATGAGCACACACGCTCCACAACTTTCTTCACCTCAACAATGGCATCAAAGGCGTTCTGAGTTATGTTGTTCTCAAGAAGGTGCCATTCTACTTTCATACTTCCCGTAAACATTTCTTGAGTGAAATTCTCGATTTATAGAATGGGCTGAAAGAAAATTGGCGCCATTGACATTAATGATGGTAGGTAGAGGATAAGGCGGGAGAATATGGCATCGTTCCTTGCATTCCTTTTGGGCGGACCTGACATGCATGCCTCACGTAATGTGAATTTTCAATTAACTGAAGCGGTACATTGACAGCGTTGGGGCAGTGACAGAGTTGGGTAGTCGGACGGTGCAAATAAGTTGCACCGTAGCCGGTGCCACACATGTGAAACTTATTAATCAAATTTTTATTATTATTTTATTGACTGACATAAAATTAATAAAAAATTAGATGAAAAAAAGTACATAACTCTTAAAATGTGCTCAACTATTAGTGCTCTTTAACTATTACAACTTTGTCAATAAAGACTGTCCCATTAAAAGACATCACATCATACCATTTCAGTTTTCCTAAGGATCTTATAGAGACATCATGAGATATTGGTTCTTAAAGTTCTTAGAAGTACATCATGAGATCCATGTTTTTAAAATATACACCACAACAATAAATGATATTTAATGAAAAGATTTAACACAATCCCACTGCAGTACATTGTGATGTTAAAGTGAAGACTTTGATGGGAATAAAATAAGTTGGTGATTTTCATGCGTGCCATTAGTCCTTGTCTGTATTGCTCCACTCCTCCACGCAACCATACTAATCTATTCCATCACCTACGCCATTTGTGTACATCACTGGAATTTCTTCCTTGCATACAGTTTGATTCTTAGATATTTACAACATCAATGTTTCAAATCATATGATGGCATTAGGCCTCTGAAAGCATTGGCTAGCAGCAGTAATTATCCCATCCAGAGATTTTCTATTTGATGAAGATCTACAAACAAAATCTTAGTATTTCATAAATTTCAAATTTTGAGACTTCTATTTTTTAATTTCAGTTGTGTAATAAATCTTTCTATGGGCATTTCCAATCACATTCTATCACACAACTAAATTTAGAAATAAAAGTATAAATTTCAAGTTAATTAATGAGGCTGTGAAATTCTATCCCCACAACACCTAATGTACACAATCCTTAAAAAGGAGGGCGTTATCCATGTCCTTAAGGGCCCGTTTGGTGAGCGAAATAGGAATATGTATTCTAGAATACGTATTCCAAAAATTGTGAATTCCTTGTTTGGATGCACCAAAACGAGATTGGAATACGAAGCAAAAATGGAATACGTATTCCATTTTTGGCCCAAAAATGGGGTTTTGCAATTCCACCAAAATAGGTGGTATTGGAATACGTATTCCTATTCCATTTTTTTTTATTTTACAAAACATAAATTTTTGGGTTCGTGAATTCCCATCAAATATTGGCTGAACCAAATGGGGAACAAGAATACGTTCTATTCCAGAATATGTATTCCAGAATACGTATTCCTATTCTGCTCACCAAACGGACCCTAAGAGGCTGGATAAAAGTGTCTCCATGTTTCCTCATTTTTATTTACTTCCTATTTTTTATCTAATATTATTTTAAAAAATTATTATGAATAATTTCGTTTAAACATACTATTTTTTGCTGCTAAAAAAAAAGCTCCAAAATAGAGGCAGAAGAGAAAAGTATTGTAGCTGAGAAACATAGCAAGTGGAAGGGTGTGTTTATTATCAACCATTTGCTTTTCTCCAAGAGAGAAAGTAGAATTATCATCATCATTACTCTCTCCACTTTTTCTGTCAACTCTTCTACTGACATCACTTCCAACCAGGCACCCGCTCCTGCCCATTCAATAAGAAATGATAGATGAAATAATTATAATAATAAGTGAATGTTACTAGAATTTTACAATTCATAAGAATAATTTGTTAGCTTTTGGATTTGATTGTGTGTGAATTTTTTAAATATCAATGTTTGATCGCCCAGCTTGTGATCTATATCAGAATGCAAAGAGATAACTCCTTTCTCTTTTTCTTTTACATTCTGATGATAGATCACGTGAGATGTAATCAAAACATTAATATTCAAACTAATGGAAAAACTACTGCAATATAACAAAAATCTATTTTACAAAAGAAATAAAAAAAAGCACAAAAAATGGTCCAAATAAGCTACTAGATCTGCTCTGTGGGAGTTGAGAAGATGCATTTGGAGGGATGTTAAGGTTGCTGATAAACAGCTTGTACAGACCAATGCCAAATATGAGCATTACTGTTCCCAACAAATATATATCTGAAACCAATTAAATACAAATCAGCATGATGAATGTAAGTGTTAAATGAGATCAAAAGATTATATAAATAAATAAATAAAATGAAGTTTCATTTGTAACACTCTTACCTATTGCTTCGACAAGGGGTAGAATTTCATGGGCAGACTCTAACCCCTTCAAAACTGGAAAACGATGAAAGTATTTCAGAAATGAGTCCCACATAAGGGCACCTGTTATTGATTCCAAAATCAAATTGGATTGGATTTTTCATATTTTCTATGATTATATGTAGTAAATAATAAAATATGATCTAAAAGATACTTGAAAAAATTAGAGATCATGAATTTGAAAAAGAAGAACTACCCTGAAGAAGCAGAGAATAGAGCCTGTAAGTGCACCACCCACACCCATCAAGGTAAACCACCTACAGTTAAAAACCACCTGACCACATACACATATACACTATAAATTAACATTCTAATTAAAGCTTAACACGGCTCATAATTTTCTATGTGTGAAACTGACTTTTTGAACCAAATCTTCTGTCCCATTCTTCTCTGGTTGTAAATCCAGTCCTTTTTTGGGGAACTCCCAAATGATTACTATTGAGAAACATGTGTCTCAACCTTGCAATCCTTTTTTGGAAAATTTCAGAATTTGTTTGTGGAAGTTTTCCACTTGTTTATGCATTGAAAAATGGTTAGTGAGTTGTTAAAATGAGTTTTGTCCATAGTAGAATATAGGTAGGTCATTTTTAGAGCCTTGATGACTCATTTTGTGACTTTTATGAGGGTCTAGACTAAGAGACAAAATTGTAGACGAGATTACTATTTTAACCTAGTTGTTTTTCCATATTGGAAATGTAAATGTCAAAAATGGGTAACATGTGGCATGGTAGTTTTGCCCATGGTTTTGTAAAACCATAAGTGGTTTTCCGATTATAGAATCACTATAAGAGGAGGGCTTGGGGAGGTGTTTGTGTAATTGAGTTTAGTTTGCAAGACTGGTGCTAGAAGGAGTCTCTCCAAGTTCGAGTTGTGGTGATGCACTCCTGTAAGAACTTGCATTGCAAGTGTATTGTAATCATCTTGGTTTGATAATACATTGTACAAGTTTTGGAGGGTGGGGTTTTTCTCCCGGAAGGGTTTTCCCACGGTAATCACTGTGTTGTGTGTTTTTTGTTATTTTGATTATGTTATTATGCATTTCTTGAGATCTTTGCAATAGTTACTTTGATTTGCATAATCATCCTCTCAAAGATTAGCGTAGGAAGCGATTCCACGTACCTTTGCTTCCTTACAAGTGGTATCAAAGCCTGGCCAATTTTGGTTCTATTTGTTGGGTACAGGGTTTTTTTGAGCTAATCAAGGTTTGAGTGGGAGCTTGTGCAGAGCATTTCATTTCTATGTTACAGGATTGAAAAGATGGCAAGCATGTCAGGGAGAATTGATGTTGAAAAGTTTTCTGGCACAAACTTTGAGATGTGGAAGCTGAAGATGGAAGATCTGTTGACTGATCAGGATCTATGGGATGCGATTGATGAGAATAAGCTGAGGCCCACAAATCTGACATTAGCCACACAATATGATGTGACTGATAGAAAAGCTAAAGGTCTCATCATATTGTGTCTTGCAGACTAGATTCTGATTAATGTCCATGAAGAACCTACCGCAAAGAAGCTTTGGAAAAATCTTAGTGAGATCTATCAAGCGAAATCACTTGTGAATAAGATTTTCTTGAGGAAGAAGTTGTATTCCTTGAGAATGGAAGAAGGTGGACAAATTTCTGAGCATCTGGAAAGGTTTAATATGTTGGTGACTCAGTTGACCTCAGTAGGGGTGCCAATGGATGAAGAAGAAAGGTGTCAAATTTTGTTATGTTCATTGCTAGACTCATGGGATAGTCTTGTGATGGCTATAGGGAGCACTTCAATTGTCTTGAAGATGGAGGACATTGTTGGTTCTCTACTTTTTGAGGAGATGAGAAGGAAGGTCTCTCTGAATGCCAAAGAGGCTTTGAGTGTTCATAGAAGACCAAAAGAAAGAGGCAAGAATGAAAAACAACATGGCCATTCTAAGTCCAAAAATAAGGGGAGATCGAAATCCCCTAGTAAGTCCAAGGCAATCTGCTGGAACTGCGACAAACCTGGACACTTTCAAAAGGACTGCAAAGAGGAGAAGAAAAAGAAGAAGAAGAAGAAGCAAGATTCTAATTCTGAGTCTGAGAAGGAAGATGGAGATGATTTCATTGCAGCCTTGGCCACTCATGCAGGTGAAAATGTATGGTTAATAGATTTAGATGCATCTTTCCACATGACTCCTAATAGGAACTGGTTTAGTAAGTAAGAAAATTTTGATGGTGGTAAGGTGTATTTGGATGATAATTCAGTACTTGATATTGTTGGTCGTGGAAGTATTCATGTGAAATTTTTCGATGGTAGAATTAAAATATTTGATGGTGTCTTGCATATCCCTGGACTAGCAAGGAATTTTTTATCTGTTAGTAAGCTAATAGATGTGGGTGTGCATGTACAGTTTTTTGAAGCAGGTGTAAAAATGTTGAGAGGCACTATGGTAATAGCAAGAGGAAGTAGATTGGGTACATTGTACCAACTTGATGCATGCACAGTCGAGTGCAATAGTACTTCTGATAAGATTGTGAAAATTTTACCTGTAGAGAAGACTATGTTATGGCACCAGAGACTTGGACACATAGGTGAAAAGGGCCTACGAACCTTGAAAAATAAGAACCTTGTTGATGGGTTGAATGACTGCAATCTTGAGTTTGATTTTTGTGAGCATTGTATCTATGGTAAACAAAACCGCATTCAGTTTTACTTGAGTTCTCATAAGTCTTCATGTATTTTGGATCTAATTCATTCAGATGTATTAGGTCCAGTTGATGTTCCTTCTATTGGTAGATCATTTTATTATGTTTCTTTCATTAATGATTTTAGTAGAAGAACATGGGTTTATTTCCTTAGGAGTAAAGCTAAATTTTTCAGTCGTTTTAAAGAATTTAAAGAAATGGTTGAATTGCAGACTGGAAAGAAAATAAAATGCTTGAGAACTGATAAAGGTGGTGAATTTTGCTCCAATATTTTTGACACATTTTGTAAAGATTGTGGTATTAAAAGAGAGAAGACAACTCCGTATTCTCCACAGCAGAATGGAGTTGCAGAAAGAATAAACAGGACCTTGATGGAGAAGGCTAGGAGTATGCTGAGTGGTGCTCGACTAGAACAAAAGTTTTGGGCTGAAGCTGTAGCCACTACCTGCTACCTGATAAACAGGTCTCCTACATCAGCTCTTGTTGATAAGACACCAATAGAAGTGTGGTCGGGCCACAAGCCTTCACTTAGACATTTGAGAGTGTTTGGTTGTGAGGCTTAGGCTCATGTACCAAAGGAGAAGCAAACAAAATTGGACAACAAAGCTATCAAATGTATCTTCATCGGATATAGTTATGGTGTGAAAGGATACAAGCTTTGGGATCCTATTGCACAAAAGGTATTTTATTCCATAAGTGTTATTTTTAGAGAAACTAAGCCTTCTTCTATTACAGTGCAGCCATAACAAATTAAAGAAAAGAAAGAAGTGATTCAACTTCCTACTACACCTGAGAAAGTTGAATCAAGGCCCTTAGAAAGACGAGATGTTGAAGAGAGCTCTATGAGTTTTGAATCATTAGAGGAAGAGGGAGAACCTAATTATGAACCTGAACCTCCTGAACCTGAACCAGATCTTGTTCGAAGATCTACTAGACAAAGGAAACCACCTGAAAGGTATGGGTATTCTCGTGATGATTGGAGGTGCATATTTGCATTGAATGCTAACTTTGATGAACTGAGATCTGTAGAAGAGGCTCTTGGTATGAATGATTCAGAGTCCTGGAAAATAGTCATGGATGAAGAAATGGCAGCTCTTAAGAGGAATCAAACATGGGACCTTGTACCATTTCCTGAAGGACAGAACCCTATTGGTTGTAAATGGGTGTTCAAAAGGAAGATGGGTTTAGATGGAAGCATTGAAAAGTATAAGGCACGTTTGGTTGCAAAAGGTTACTCTCAAGTTGAGGGAGTATATTATGGTGAGATTTTTTCTCTAGTAGCCAAAATGACATCCAATAAATTTTTTCTTTCTATTGCAGCAGCTTATGATCTAGAGATCGAGAAAATGGATGTGAAAACTGCTTTTCTTCATGGAGATTTGGAGGAAGAAATTTACATGTCACAGTCAGAGCACTATGTGATGAAAGGTAAAAGTCATGTGGTACCAGAAGTTTGATATATATGTGTTGAGTTTGGGATTTGTGCGATCTAAATCTGATCACGGTATATATTTCAAATCTGATGGTGATGGTTTCTTGGTTACTGCCTTGTATGTCGATGACATGTTGTTTATTGGCAAAGGAAAAGGTTTGATTGTAGAGTTAAAATCTCAACTCTCAAAAAAGTTTGAAATGAAAGATCTTGGTGCAACTAGGCACATTCTGGGAATGGAGATTATATGAGATAGACAGAACAGAAAGCTTTGGCTAGGCCAAAGTAAGTATGTTGGTACTATTTTGAAAAGATTCAATATGCAGGATGCAAGACCATTGAGTGTTCCTGTTACTATGGGAACAAAGCTTTCTAGCTCACAGTGTCCTACATCCCCATTGGAGATGGAAGAGATGATTCGATTACCATATCAGAGTGTTGTTGGAATTTTGATGTATGTTATGGTTTGTACAAGACTAGACATTGCCCAAGCAGTGGGAGTACTTTCCCATTATATGTATAATCTAGGAAGAGCACATTGGGATGTAGTAAAAAGAGTTTTCAGATACTTGCGGGGTACCTTAGAGTACTCAATATGTTTTCATGGAACAGGAAGTGAGCATTCCTTGGATATTCAAGGCTATGTGGATTTAGACTGGGTTGGTGATGTTGATAGAAGAAGATCCACCAGTGCATATGCGTTTACATTATTTGGTGGTACAATCAGTTGGATGAGTAAGTGACAAGCTATGGTCACTTTGTCCACTACTGAGGCAGAGTATATGGCAGCTACTCATGCCTGCAAAGAAGCCATCTGGCTAAAGAGATTGCATTCAGATATAGAGTCCAAACAAGGTGCAGTGACAATTTATAGTGACAGCCAGAGTGCAATTTGCCTAGCAAAGAACCTGACTTTTCATGCGAGGACCAAGCACATTGATGTATAATATCATTTTGTGAGAGATATGATCGAGGACGGCAAGGTGAAGCTGGAAAAGGTAGAGACTTTGGTGAATGTTGCTGATGCATTAACTAAGCCCATGAGCACAGAGAAATTCAGATGGTGTTTAGAGTCTATGGGCCTCTCAGCCCCTAGCAATTAAGTCCATGATATTTTAGATCCCCTGACTCTTGCAAGTTATTCGACAAGTGGGAGAATGTTGAGAAACATGTGTCTCGACCTTGCAATCCTTTCTTGGAAAATTCCAAAATTTGTTTGTGGAAGTTTTCCACTTGTTTATGCATTGAAAAATGGTTAGTGAGTTGTTAAAATGAGTCTTGTCCATAGTAGAATATAGGTACATCATTTTTAGAGCCTTCATGACTCATTTTGTGACTTTTATGGGGGTCTATACTAAGAGACAAAATTGTGGACGAGATTACTATTTTAATCTGGTTGTTTTTCCATATTGGAAATGTAAATGTCAAAAATGGGTAACATGTGGCATGGTAGTTTTGCCCATGGTTTTGTAAAACAATAAGTGGTTTCCAGGTTGTAGAATCACTATAAAAGGAGGGCTTGGGGAGGTGTTTTTGTAATTGAGTTTAGTTTGCAAGACTGGTGCTAGAAGGAGTCTCTCCAAGTTTGAGTTGTGGCGATGCGCTCCTGTAAGAACTTGCATTGCAAGTGTATTGTAATCATCTTGGTTTGATAATACATTGTGCAAGTTTTGGAGGGTGGGGTTTTTCTCCCGGAAGGGTTTCCCCACGGTAATCACTGTGTTGTGTGTTCTTTGTTATTTTGATTATTTTATTATGCATTTCTTGAGATCTTTGCAATAGTTACTTTGATTTGCATAATCATCCTCTCAAAGATTAGCGTAGGAAGCGATTCCACGTACCTTTGCTTCCTTACAATTACATCTTTTGCTAATACCTTATTTTGTAGCAAACACATCGGTGGCCTCCTCTTACAAATTATTTTTTTGGAAGGCCTACAAGTTATAATCCTTGCAACTCCCCTCATAGAATGTTGTGTTTTGCAAAGACCCACATTGTGTGATTGCAATAAACGAGAAGATGCCATTCTTTGGTCACAACAAAAATGTTTCACAATCTCAACGAAACTAATATAGAATCTCCTATTTATAAACCCAATGAGAAATTTGGTGAAGAAGTATATTCTTTTGCAACTAATAAGAGATGTCTTGCATGAAACGCAACAGAGTTGAATGCCAGTGTGGAATTCAAAGGAAAAACATGTATAAATTGTGTGTACACGAGGAAGATTGAACGTAGGAAAATCCTCCACATTACCATGTTATAAATGACAAAGAACGAGGAAATGGGTGGTGGAGACGAGAGATGATATGAGCCCTTGGTGAAGCTTTCACAACATTTTAAGGTTTCATTTAGTTGGAGAAGATGAATTTGTCTCATAATCAGGTTGTCTTCGAAAATTCTGTTATGCATTTTAGGAAGATAGTTGGATCGTTTGGTTGACATGGAAGATGAATATACAAATCCATATTTTGCATTTAGTTGCCAATTTAGAAATTGGAATTGGAACGAAGTATGATTGGGAATATCTTTTTCTTGCGTTTGGTTGTTCATTTTCAAATTAGAATTGGAATTTGGAGTAAATTTGTTTAATCTTATTTTATTAGTGAAACACAAGTACTATAATGAGTAAAGTATTAATATTTAATTTAATATTTATGATTACTAATTTATTTATAATTAGACTATATTATTATTTTTAATTCTTGAATATTCACAGTTTATTTTGTTAGTAAAGAATAAATAAAATGATTATTATTTTTTTTTTTTATTCTATTTATTAGCAAAGAAAAGTAAAAAATGATCATACTTGCAATCATTTGTACAAAGTTATAAATTGTCCCTAGTTGGGAATTGTGATCATATATATTTATATATTTTTGAAAAATTATATATGACGAATTTATCATCAATTTTTTTTCAATCTATTTGCCTTGTCGAGCTTCATTCGAACTTCATAATTATTGAACTCGAACTCGAACCTTGTGACTTAGTTGTTAAATATGAGAACACTAGGAAATCCACGCTCTATACCATTATGCCCCCCATTCAATGAGCAACCCTCTCATGCTACTCATTCTTCCCATTACTATCTGTATTGTTAGATGGTCAATCTTGCATTTATAAAATATGTATAGATCAAATAGATACCAACATTCAAATAACAATGCCATCAAAATATGTTCAAATTATGAATGTGATCCAAATATGTTTAAATGAGGTATATGATCAATAATTCAATGTTACATATGTAGCATAAGATAGAAGAAAGAAAAACAATATCCATGAACTGATGAGAAAGAACAATATCCATGATCTGAATGATGGTGTGAAAACACACCGTTAAATACAAAAACACTAGGAAATCCATGCTCTATACCCTTATGCCCCACATTCGGTGAGCAACCCTCTCATGTTGCTTAATCTTTGCATTATTGTCTGTATTGTTAGATGGTCAATCTTGCATATATGAACTAAACATGCTTGAAAAATTAAAACCTAATTATTTTTTAATGGAATACACCAAGGAGTAGCATCAGAAATATTGACCATTTACAAACATGCACAGTAAACAATCATTAGATTGCTCATTTTTTATCAGCATGTGTGGTCTTGCAATATCAGCAAATCAGGAGTAATAAAAAAATACAAAAAAAACATACTTTGTCAATACTATTGACAATCTTGTCAAGAAGTAGATACATAAGAAACTAAATCGCGGAAAAAGACAAGAAATTAAAAAATATATCCAAATAAATTAGGAATATACATATAACATGGGACATAATCATGAATTGTACAATCATCTACCAGAAATCCTCAATACTTTTGATAATCTTGTCAGCGAGAAAATACATAGGAAATCAAATAGGGACAAAAAGACAAGAAATAAAAACATATGCAAACAAATTTGGACTAGAGATATAACATAGGACAGAATCATGAATTGTAAAATCATTTACCAAATCACATTTCTATCAGCATATGCTCTCAAGTTCTATAATTGAGCATTCATCATTTTCCACTCCTCGTGTATTCCACATATGTATGGTTCAATTATAGCTCTAATTAAAAATGCAATGAAAAAATATACCAAATGTTTATGAGATCATAAACTATGTATAGATCAGGTATGTATACATCAAGTATGCTTAACAAAATAGTATAAATGTGTTCAATAATGAGTTCTAGTATAGTGTTGTGAAAGATCAATGCAATACCATTAAACAAAGCCAACTAACCATCTAAAATTACTTCACAGGCCAATCGTGTGAATGCCAATGAAATGAACAACTAAACTGCATATTGACCAATGCCAATCATGCCAATGAAATGGACAACTAAACTATGCGTAGATCAAGTATGTATACATATGTACGTACATGTGTGTACATACACACATACATACATACATACATACATTCACACATACATACATACATACATACATACATACATGTGTGTACATACACACACACACACACACAAACATACATACATATGTGTATGTGTACATATATGCATCAATGCAATACTACTAAACAGAGCCAAGTAAAAAACTAGAATTACTTCATATAAAAATCATGCCAATGCCACTAAAATGAATGACTAAACTATGTATTGACCAATACCAATCATGCCAATGAAATTAACAACTAAACTATGTATTGACCAATGCCAATATTTCCAATGAGATGAACAACTAAACTATGCATAGATCAAGTAATTAGTTCTAGTTTAGTTTTGTGAGAGATCAATACAATACCATTGAACAGAGCCAAGTCATAAACTATGTATGGATCAACTATGTATAGATCAATGACAATCATGGCTTTTATCTATAAATAGTCAATATGTGCTCAATATGTGCTCAATAATGAGTTCCAATATGTGCTCATGTGATTATCTCTGATTACCTGTATATATCATAGTGTCAATCATAAAATAGAATTACTTAAAATGCTAATCATGCCAAAGGCAACTCATAAAATAGAATTACTTCATATGCCAATCATACCAATGCCAATGAAATTGTCAAACTGTACTCAGTAATAAGTTCCAGTACAATATTGTGAGAGATCAGTGCAATACCATTAAATAAAGCCAAGTGGTAAACTATGTATGGATCAAATATGTATAGATCAATGGCAATCATGGCTTTTATCGATACATAGTTGACTTGTACATAGCTTATCATGGTTCTATTTCTATCTGTTATCTGCTTAGCAAAATAGTCAATATATGTTGTAACTATTTGTTTCAAATAAATTTAGCAAAACAATCAATATATGTTGTAACAATTTGTTTAGAATTAGTTCAGCAAAATAGCCAATATGTGCTCACTAATGAGTTCTAGTATAGTGTTGTGAGAGATCATTGCAATACCATTAATCAAAGTGCATCATGCCAATGAAATGAACAACTAAACTATGAATATATCAAGTATGTATATAGATCCATGCAAAACCATTCAACATACTTATGAGGTCATAAACTGTGTAAAGATCAATGCAATACCATTAAACGTAGCCAACTCATAAACTATGTATGGATGTCTGTCCTATATTTATGTAGTATACATGGCAGATCAATGACAATCATGGCTTTTATTTATACATAGTTTATCATGGTTCTATTTCTATCTGCTATCTGCTTAGCAAAACAGTCAATATATGCTATAACTATTTGTTTTGAATTTGTTTAGAAAAACAGTCAATATATGTTGTAATAGTTTGTTTAGAATTTGTTTAGCAAAATAGTCAATATGTGCTTACTAATGAGTTCCAGTATAGTGCTATGAGAGATCAATGCAATACCATTGATCAAAGCGAATCATGCCAATAAAATTAACAACTAAACTATGGATATATCAAGTATGTATAGATCCATGCAAAACCATTCAACATAGGAAACTCATAAACTATAATTACTTCAGATGCCAATCATACCAATGCCAATGAAATGAACAACTAAACTATGTATTCATCAATGCCAATCATGCCATGCCAATGAAATGAATGGCTAAACTACGTATTGATCAATGCCAATCATGCCAATGAAATGAACAACTAAACTATGGATATATCAAGTATGTATAGATCCATGCAAAACCATTAAACATAGGAAACTCATTAACTGGGATTACTTTAGATGCCAGTCATGCCAATGCCAATGCCATGAACAACTAAACTATGTAACAGTTTCTTGCCAGTAATTAGTTCCATTTTAGTGGTGCAAGAGATCAATGCAATACCATCAAATAAAGCCAAGTAGTAAACTATGTATAGATCAAATGAGTATAGATCAATGAAAATCATGGTCTTTATCTATACATAGCTGACCTATACATAGTTTATCATGGTTATATTTTTATCTATAATTTTCTTAGCAAAAATGTAATTATATGTTGTAACAGTTTGAACAACTCAACTATGAATGTATCAAGTATGTATAGATCCATACAAAACCATTCAACATAGGAAACTCATAAACTATAATTACTTCAAATGTCAATCATACCAATGCCAATAAAATGAACAACTAAACTATGTAACAGTTTCTTGCTAATCTGCTTAGAAAAAATGTCAAAATGTGCTCGACAATGAGTTCCAGTATAGTTCTATGAGAGATCCAATGGCAATAAAATGAACAACAAAACTATGTATTGATCAATGACAAACATTAAACAGAGGCAACTCATAAACTGATTCATGCAAAACAATTAAATAGAGGCAACTCATAAATGGGAATTACTTCAGATGCCAATCATTCTGATGCCAATTAAATAGTCAAGATGTGCTCAGAAATGAGTTTCAATATAGTGTTGTGAGATCAATATAGTTCTAGTTTAGTGCTATCAAAGATCAATGCAAAACCATTGAACAGAGAAATCATGCAACATATGTCATTGCAATCTAGTCAGTAGTTGAAATAGCTAAATTGTACCAAATGTCATTGTATTCCAATCCACTCTCTCTGCCTTATCCATCATCAAGAACCCTTTGGCTCTTTCACGTTGAAGCACGAAGGTATCATGTGCTTTCAACAAAATTTCTCGACTCAGTTCAAGGATAGCTTTAAGAGTGGTATATGTGGCACTCAAAACATTATCTTCTTCAAATTTATCCACTTTTACAATTTGAGGATTACCAAGGAAATCTTTCAATTCCTTCATAGTTTCACATATCACATCCAATGATGCAGCCAAAGTTGTCTTCTTCCTCTTTCCCCTCCTTGATGATTATGGTGGAGGAGTCCCTCTACCACTTGCACTCGACTGATTGGAATGATATAACTCTTCATCAAAATTTGGTTGGCTGTCAAGAGGTGTACCACAATTGGTATTGTCCTCATCAAGCATGTGGAATGCATCGTTCATAGGGTGCCCTTCTTTAGCATCAAGGGGCATTGTAGCTATGAACCCTTCAGTGATGTCATTGCAGACAATTACAGCCAACTCATTGAAATATTGGAAAGATGACCTCTTATACATTTTTGCATTTTTGAATTCTCTCCTCTACATGTAAGCATTAATAGATGGATTAGGTTGTTAGTTTTTCAGTACTAAAATAAGAAGGGAAAATTTCTTCAATCAAAAGAGTACAAAGATCATCCTACCTTCAAAAGCTCATCCCACAAAAAATCCTCAGCATCCACAATTTGAGTCTCTTCATTCCAAGCTAACCCACTTGTATTTTTCAAGTCCTTCATTACTTTATATCCTACTTTCCATGTTTTCAGCTTATTCTTAAAATGATCTCATGATAGATTCAAGTTCATCCCTACATTGAATGTCTTCTCTATGGCAGTCCAGGCTTCTTTTTTAAAACCACCTTCACCTTTTCGTCTAAGATTAACTTGTTCAAGGAGCGAGTCTAGAAACTTGTGTTCCATCAGTTTTGTCCACATTTTCTTCTTTGAAGAAGAAGATTTGTTGCTCACACTGAGTGATCCATCTATATCAATCAAACTAATGGGAGAACACATCTGGTTCACGTGATCAGATCTGTCCATGCTCATCATGAGCTCAGTATACGCCATTGTGTACTCCTTCCTATATTTCATTTAAATTTGAAGGTGATAAACTTTAAATATCAATTTGTAATACATTGTAATGGAACAAGGCTAACATATTGAATAGGTAAACGTATTACAACTTAAAGAAATCACATGATTGAAATTGAAAGTTACTGCTTGTTAAATTTAAATGGAATGCAGCAAGGAGTAACATCAGAAAAATAGGATTTTCAATGAATTCATTATTCTCTTGTTACTAATGGGCTTATGATCTTTATCATTTGGTACTCCTTGTTGTATTTCATTTAAAATTGAAGACGATAAACTTTAAATATCATTTTTTAATACATCCTAATGCAATGAGGCTAACATTTAATAAGCTTGAACGCATTTAACTAAAGATGATAAACATTATTCAACTACATCATGTGATAGTTTGAGTGGTTTTGAGGCAACAGATAGGAGGAATAGTTGGGAGACATTTAAGCTACTCCTATTGTAAAGATGTATAATAATTGTGCTTTCTTACATTTAAAACAATGTAATCTACATTTCAAGTTTGATTGTGTATAGCAGATATGATCAAAATTTTTTGTACATAAAATAGGTGTGAAATTGAAAGTTAATGCTCTTTTTATTTAATTAGAATGTAGCAAGGACTGATATCAGAATAACGAAATCACACACCATCATTATATATGCATACATCAATTTAATCATATAAAGCACATTGCCTTCTAATAAATCATTTATTCTGGGGATCTATAATCATCCCACATCCTACTTGCAACATCTTCTCAAAATTGGACCCACTCAACCTATTGTACCAATCAATTCAAACTTTTCCAAATCATTAGATACTATAAATTTAATTGTAACTACAGTGGTGGATGGAAGATTTGTGCGCAAAATATCATTTATAGAGGATTGGTGTGCAAGTTGCAATAATTGATGATAACACATCAGCATCAACAAAACTACTAGCAAGACAAAATGGTAATATCAATGGCACGTAAATAGTCATGAGCCCCATTATGAAGCATGTTATTATACTTTTTCAATGCAAAGATGTATAATAATTGTGCTTTCTTACATTTAAAACAATGTAATCTACATTTCAAGTTTGATTTTGTATAACAGATATGATCAAGATTTTTTGTACATAAAGTATGTGTGAAATTGAAAGTTAATACACTTTTTATTTAATTGGAATGTAGCAAGGATTGATATCAAAATAAAAAAATCACACACCATCATTGTATAAGCATACATCAATTTAATATTATAAAGCACATTACCTTCTAATAAATCATTTCTTCTCGGGATCTATAATCATCCCACATCCTACTTGCAATATCTTCTCAAAATTAGGCCCACTCATTTCTATCTTCTTGAGACAACCCATATGTCTCAAGCAGTTGTACCTCTATCCCATCATGATGATTGTCCTCTTCAATAACTACTTTCGATGGAAGGCCATCCTCTATTGTAATGAAATTGTGAAGTATGCAACATGCTAAAATAATATAGGATTGTGTCATGATATCATAAGATGTTGCATGTCTTAAGATTGTAAAATGCTGCTTCAAAATACCAAACATATGTTCTACTACATTTCTAAGAGAGGAGTGTCGATGGTTAAACAACTCATGTACAGAGTTTATTGGGTTATCTCTTGACCACTCTTTCAAGTGGTAGCATGTACACCAATAAGGAGTGAGAAATCTAGCTACATTTGGATATCCAACATCCACTAGAAAATATTTTCCTACATAAAGAAAGTATATTGTCAATACTTGAAACATTTAGCATACCCTTGAGTGTATTAAAATGTGATTTGGCTTACTAGGGGGAACTACACGTGGATCTGATCTGGACAGTGCTGAGGCTAGAACATGACTATGTGCAATAGAACCTTCCCAACCAGCAAGGCAATATTGAAACTTACAATCAAAGGAGTAGACACTCATAACATTTTGCAACAGGTTCCCTTTTCTATCATGATATTTACCCTATATATCGATATCGACTCACACTGGAATATGGGTTTCGTCAATAGCTCCAACACAATCCTATGAGATATGATACACTAATCAAATGCATGCTCAAGTAATAATAAGATAAGGACAACAATCCTAACAATAAACTTGTAACAATGCATGATTTACCTTGAAGAACTGTTCAAATGATCCTTCCCACTAATTTTGGGAGGAGTGCCTGGACCAGGTGGTATGAAGTAATCCCTGTGAAGGGCTAAGATAACTATCAACACCTTGTAGAAGTGTCGACTGACTATCTCTCCTAAGTGCCCAAAGTTATGGGCAATCTTGCAGTTCCTTAGATTGTGCCCAAAGGTTTGGGGGAACATCACTAGTTGTTCCTCTAACTTCAAGTGGATCGTATCTCTCAAGCTTCCTTTCAACTTGAGAATATGAGCTAGAGAAAAGAAGGTTTCCCTACTCATCTAAAATTGATCATGACAATCTACCTCATTGGAATGAATAATGTCTCTACAAAAGGAATTTCCTTTTCTTATTCATTTACCCATTTGACTTCCTTCTCAGGCTACCAGTACTTTGGCTATGCCAACAAAAACAAAAAGAATTGTGAGAATGCGGGTGTATGTGGTCTTCCTAACTATGCATCCTTGAACCTCTATGTTGTCCATAGGATCCATTAGTGGCTTGAAATGTGGACAAATTATACACTATTAGTTATGAGATACAACATGATTATTTTCTAGCCTCATTGCATTAAGAAGTCAATTATTTATTCAAATACAAGGAGTACCAACTACTGAGAATCATAAGTCCATAATGAACAAATTACAATAACATTTAATTCTACTCCATGTAATCTGTCTACCAATGAAAGTGTAATACTAATTCCATTTGTCTATATGTACACAGACACACGTATGTATGTACGTACATAAACACACATGTATGTATGTATGTATGTATGCACTTACACACACATGTATGTATGTATGAATTTGGGTTTTTATGAATGTGTTTTAATAAATCGTCGGGTCCGCCAAACCTGAGGCTCATCTTTTAGAAGATGAAAAGGAGCATTGTTGGCATGTGGGAATAGGGTTTATTTTTGCGTTTATCTATACATAGTTTAGTTGCTCATTTAATTGGCACGATTTGTATTGATCTTATTACTGAGCACATGTTTACCATTTTCCTAAGCAGATTCGAAACAAACTGTTACAACATATATAGATTGTTTTGCTAAGTAGATAGCAGATAGAAATAGAACCATTATAAACTATGTATAGATAAAAGCTATGATTTTCATTGATCTTCCATGTATACTACATAAATATAGGAGGGATTTAGTATCCACCCTTTAACAATGCAAAACCAAAACATGTGAATAGAGTCATGGGCATAAACACTTTAGTTAGGTACATCCATACATAGTTTATGAGCAGGCTCTGTTTAATGAAATTGCAATGATCTATACATAGTTTATGACTTGCCTATGTTTAATGGAATTGCAATGATCTATACATAATTTATGACATAAACTATGTATAGATAAAAGCCCTAATTACCATTGATCTATACATAGTTGATCCATACAGATTTTACAACTTAGCTCTATTTGATGGTATTGCATTGATCTCTCATAGCACTATACTGAAACTCATTACTAGCAAAAAACTGTTACATAGTTTAGTTGTTCATTTCATTGGCATTGGCGTGATTGAAATCTAAAGTAATTCTAGTTTATGAGTTTCCTATGTTAAATAGTTTTACATAGATCTATACATACTTGATATATCCATAGTTTAGTTGTTCATTTCATTAGCATGATTCACTTTGATTAATTTTATCGCATTGATCTCTTACAGTACTATACTAGAACTCATTAGTGAGCACATATTATCTATTTTGTTAAATAGATTTGAAATAAATTGTTACAACATATATTGACTATTTTGCTAAGCAGATAGCAGATAGAAATAGAACCATGATATAAACTATGTAATCAAATAATCAAAGGTAATGACATGAGCACATACTAGAAGTCATTGTTGACCACACATTGACTATTTTGCTAAGCAAACTGGCAAAAAAATATGATATATCTATGTAAAGAAAAAACCCAAAATGTAAAGATGGGAGGGAGAATAGAACCGTGTGCACAGAGATTAGTGGGAGAAGAAACCCCACAGCTACGTTGAAAGAGGAAAAACCCACAATCATCAGCCAAAGCAGAGAACAATGGCCCAAAAACTCAAAACTTGTCGGCATCCATAGAAACCCCCAAATCTCCAAAGTCACCGATGTCCATAGAAACCCCCAAAACTCCAAACTTGTCATCATCCACAAAAACCCCAACTTTGCCCAAGAACACTAGAAACCCAAGTCGCAGGAGGAAAAATGGCTCATAGGTTCGTCTTCCCAAATGCCTCTATCATCTTCCAAAATCTTAATAGAGATTTTGCAAACCTAACAGTTTGATTAAAATGCCTTCATTAAAATCCATAATCAAGTTCTCATTTCAAATTCCACCTATTTCTTGGAAGAAACTTCTTCCATTTTTGCTCCAAAATTGGAAGAAAAAACTGATAATTGAGTTCTGTATTTGGTGAACCAAATGCTCCCATCTTGCTACATAACTAGGTTTTTGTCATCAAAACCCTATTCTGCCCCTTGTATTCTCATAACCAAATAGGGCCTAAATGAATTTGGAAGGAGGGATATCTAGCAAAATGGCATATGTCGGTCTTGCACCTTGATTATTATGCTAAGTTGTAAAGGACTAACTAGGGAGAAAAAAGGGCTCTCTAAAGTTGTCTAAACAAATGTTGATATCACCGAGATAGTGACTATGGTAGAGATATAACATACATAACTACTATCTAATTTTAGATACATTATTGAAAGGGATTCTGTAATCAATAGGGGTTCAATAATAGTAATAATTTTTTCACATATACTTCTAATTACAGTTCTTAAAAAAGATCTAAAAAATGAAAATACATGTACTAATAACTAATTACATGTGTATTAATAGTGAATTACTATTTGTGCATGAACATAGTGGGTATTGGCAAGAATTTTGAAATGACGTTTTTCTACCATTTTGCACTTCACGATACGATAAAATCCCTATAGAGAGATTTGTAAATACCCAAAAGTCAAAATCTTAGCTTTAAGATCTTCACTCATATACAAAGGTGGAGCAAAATATGACTTACAGCTTAAACATGTGTGAGTGGCTACTAGGTCTTATCCCCTAGATTTATGGTGAATGAGAGGGCCCCACCTAAAGTGTGCAATGTCTACACAACAAACCAAAAGGCATATCTTATTATAGGATTTTTTTTATTTTTTCAAAATATATATATTTTTTTTATGATTTAATTTGTTGAACACAAGACTTTTGTATTCCTCCACTTCTCTAACTTCTTTTTATAAGTTTCTTATTCTTTTATTTGGGTCCCAATAGTTTCTCCTAGTGTGCTTATCATATCTATTAGCACCAAATTTTGTGGTAACATATTGATATTTAGGAGGATTATTGTATTGCTCGAGGTGGAATAGAAAATCTATTTTGGCTGACAGGTTTATGGTGAGAGTTTGGTTTATACATGAAAAGAAATCAAGTGCGCTCATATTTGTAATTGAAGTATGAACCACTAAGACAAGTTGATCAGGGAGGTAAAAGTGGTTCTTAAACTAAAAATTTTAGAGGCTTGATACTATACTATGTTTCAATTTCACTTTTCACTCTATTGGAAGTGAAACTTGGTATTGGCAGTGAGCTTTTCTATATTTGGAGCATATCTATTCAGGTAGCTATCCTATTATTATCCTTGTTGTATAAAAACACTTATTTTGTGTCACATTAATCAGTGTTGTTATTCATTTCATGAGAATTAGCTTCACTATGGGTTTTCCATTTATAAATATGGTGTTCATTTTATTTTTGTACATGTGTTTTCATTATTATCTTTTGATGGTGTATTGTTGTGCTTTAACTGAAAGATATTAAGTAGTAGCACAGATCTAGCTTAAAATTTTCCTACTTAAATCTCTCTTCAAATCCCATCTTTTTTTTAATAAGTTTGTTGTTAACTTGTTCAAATAGTTCAGTAGTTTCTTTTTATTTTGATGAAGATATTAATATATATTATTAGTTTATAATTTGCAAATTGTGAAGATTTTTTTTGAAGCAAATTGGCGAAAATGTCTCCTTCAAACAAAAAAAAGTCAAATGAATAATATTGTGATGTCCCATCTCTTCAAGAAGATTTTACATGAATAGATGATAGTATTAAATACATGTGACCAATTTTTATTAAGGATGATTCATAGGTATATACAACTCAAATAAATGTGACCGATGTTCATTAAGGATGATTAGTAAGTGTAGACAACTCAATACACTATCTTATGTAGAAACTAATCTCCAATTAAATCTCTCATCCTAATGAAATCTCATTTAATTATTGATTAAGGATATTTTTCCTTGAATGAAACCTACACTGCATGTGCAACATACTTAGTCTAGTATCTATTTCAATAAAAATGAAAAAAACTGCATTGAAAATATTCTATAGGTGGTTGGAAGAAGTTAAGTCCCACTTTTGGGGAAAAAAAGTGGATGTCTTTTCCTTGTTTTCAAATTTTCTATCAATTGGTGTCAAAATTGCTTGGCACTTAGAGATTGAATCTTCAGGAAAAAATTGAGTAATAAAAAATGTAGTGCTCATAGTCTACTTCTCAAATATGTAATTTATTTCAATACCCACATGGTAGAAATTTCTTTCTAATAGGTATGTCTAAAATCCACTTTATTAAAATGCTTGTTTCAGACCATAACACACACATGTACAACCATAATAGTTTTATGTAAAAAAAATATTTTTGTGAATCCTTTTGGGGAAAGATACCTAAGAGACCAAAGGTTGATAATCATTGTTAGAAATATTAATCTTTCCTTGGATGTATTTAATTAGGATATTCTAGGGATCCCTAAATGTAGTTTGTCCTATTGTACACATGTGGAGGACATGTCATTTTCTTATCCTTTACTCCACATGTGAGGACAACTCATATTTTGTAATTCCTATATAAGGAAAATAGTTATTCCTCCTTAAGAGGATTATGACACTTGCTATGCACACACTTATGAATGTGGCAATCATTCACATGGGAGTTACAAATAACTCCTCGTCTCATCTCTTCACATGAGATGCTTCTCTCTCATTCTAAAACACAAAATCATGATGTAGTTCATGTAATGAGCCCTTTGGCTCCACCTTATCACTTTCTCTATCTCTCTTCCTTCTTTAGGCATTTGCCTCATTCATATAATCCACAAGGGGTTTTCTTTGCTTTCCCCTTTAAAAATCCTTGTCTCCTCTTTTGTGTTGATCTTGGAAAGCTGTTGCAACCAAATTTTGGCAATGCCCATTAAAACGAGTCATTTTGCCACTTGGACCCTTTTTAGAAATTGTTATCTTTCAAATGAAATTTATTAAATAGGAATACCTTAAATACAATTATTTAAGAAGAGTTAGTTACAATATTCAGGGAGGGGAGTAATTAGGGTCATTTTTTGCCTGAGGAAAATGATATTTAAAAAAAGAAACAGTTATGAAGTTGGGAGGAATGGAGGAAAGAATGTTCATAAGAGGAAATTTGGTGAAAATTCAAGGTGTTATGAAAGTTGTTAATTTGATCATGAAGTTGGGAGGAATGCAGGAAGGAGTTGTTCATAAGAGGAAATTTGGTGACAATTCAAAGCATTATGAAAGCTGTTAATTTGATTTACGTTGTTGCGAAAGTTTTTGCTTTTCTACGAAGTTCTTGTGCAATTTCTATAATGGGGAGTTGCATTTGTCAAATATGGTGGATGTTAGTAGGAGAGAAGAAGTCAAAACCTTCACCTTTAGGTGAAAATCAACCACCTGTTGAGCCTCCTCATTAACACTTTTTACAACAATAAGGAAATTTTTCTTTGTGAACTTATTAGCAACTCATCTGATGAAAAATGGGGGTTTGTTGGTGTGTCTAGCATTGTTTGAACCTATGGAAAACTAGTTGATTGACATCTCTTGCTCAAGATAAAGTTCAAGATGAAGCTATTTTGTAGAGGCAGATGTCTCACATCTACTTTTGTCTGTTGGTTAGAGGTTTTGGAAAGAATAACACTAGGTTCACTTTTAATGCATTTTATAGATTTTTACCCTTCATTCAAAATTGATAAACTATGTGAAAAATATGGCAAAATTTTAGTTGAATAGTTAAACTAAGTTATGAAATTTCTTGAATAAATATTTCCTGTGTATGTGTATGATGTATTCTAAGTATGAGAAATACAGTGTATGAAAACTTATGTGTGTGTAGGCTAGTTATAGGTCATATCTTGTTGGAAATTTCAATGTTGAAGTCATGTGATATTGGAACAGGTATTGATTACTTTTATTGAGTTGTAATAAAACATATATGTGCAAACCCAAAACTGTTTAATTTAGTTGGCATGACCATTCCATACTATGGCAGCTACGTTCCTATAAGAAAACTCTTTTTTTTTTCTTAGCATTCACATCTTTGAACACTGTTAGAACTAGACCACCTATTGATATGTATAGGGAATAATGTGAGAACCTGAACTTAAGGATTTCCATTATATCTTTGACAAATTTTGTGATAATATTTCTCTTAGTTTCTAAAAATAATTCCTATTTAAACATTGTTTCATATGATTTAAGAAGCCTTGTGTAGTGCACATAGTAACCTCTAGAAGAATTCATTTCTTGGGCTCTCTGAATCTATGTCTACAAATGAAATGTACTGGAGTAGTCTTTTGGCGCCGAAACTGCCTTAATCTTCTTGATGTAAAATCACAAGCATTACCATGTCTGTCTACTCCCAAATGGATGTATATTTGAGACTAATTGTAACTGAAAATAATTTTCATACCGAATCACATCAACTAGTCAGCTTCCTTTGACATACACCCCCACTAGGCTTGAACTTAAGCATATGATTATGTCACTATAAACATGTGTTAATCATCTACAAAATGGGGTGATGGGGTGCAACCCAAATCTATGGACACATTTACCCTGTTTTTAATTTTATCGAGCTAGATCAGTTTTGCAGATAGGAATGATCTTCGTATAACGTCACCATTGAAAATAGTAGACTAATGAAAATTTAAATTGATTAGTTTAAATAATTGCACTAAATTGGAAAATTATGAAGCTTTATATGAGATGATGTATTCATTTTCTTATTGTTCTCTTATAGAATTGACATTAAGGCTAGATATGATACTTTCTATCAATCAATTTTATTGTTTTTTTAGGTGTTAGTCTAAAAGACACTTGTGATCAAGATTTCTCATAATTTGGAAATATATAATTATTCAATATTGAATTTGTGAACAAATT
This sequence comes from Cupressus sempervirens, assembly GCA_028749045.1. Taxonomy (NCBI): domain Eukaryota; kingdom Viridiplantae; phylum Streptophyta; class Pinopsida; order Cupressales; family Cupressaceae; genus Cupressus; species Cupressus sempervirens. The sequence continues at coordinate 501,874,134 of CM053785.1, forward strand.
GTTTAGTTTGGTGAGGTCTCTATTGATCCTGAGTAGGGATAAGGAATGATTTGGAATAGTATACATGCTATATATTGAATATAGATGTTATCTTTAGCCTAGAAGAGTGAGTATTTTATAATTACTATGTTTTCCATAATTAGAGTTCTCTAAGTAAATGACATATCAAACTATATGAATAAACGAAGGAAGTATTAGGAAATTGACATGTTTGTTAGTCAAGAGGATGTTTACTTTCCTTGATATGTATGGGAGGTCAAAGAAAATCATACTTTTACAGGGTTTGATGATGAAGATGATACTCTAATAAACTCGTTTAATGATATTATGATGAATTCACATGGCTTGTTGTGGATGCCACATTATGGATTGCTCATGATTCTTATTTTACATGTTTCACATGCATATATGATGGTATAATGTGAATTGGAAATGAGGATAAGTTCTTTTTATTATGATAAGATGGGTAGTGACCTAATTATGTGGTTTTTGTGAATGTCTATGTAGTGTATTACTTTAGAATATGATTTTTAGTATTGCACAACTCCATTACTTTCCTCATAGTTTTTCTTGTTTAGACTATCTCGTTGTCAGGTTGCGTATCTTTCATGTTAGGAAAGATTCTGGGGAAGCTTAACAACTTAGTGGTAGGGTGGTAAAGCACTCCTACAATATTCTTGCCCTTCTATTCTTAGATAGGTTCTAAAGCTCATTTCAGCATTGGTCATCATGGTTAGACCATCTGGTATTGGTAATCTGGTAACAAAATTATGTTTCCTTTAAATTTGAGTATATATTTATATGTATCAGTTTTGTTAAGATTAATGATAGTTAATCAACTAATGTTGACTAGTCAATATTCAAAAGACTTTGACTCTCGTTGAATTTTCCAATTTTATGGAGATTGTTGATGTGGCATTGGTTTTGCAAGGGCAGTCCTTACAAAAGCTCATATAAAGTATGGTAATTATTTTCATTACAAACTCTCTTGGATTAATTTATGGTTCTTTATTTTTTAGTTTATTTTGGTTTTATTATTTCTAACATGTTATCAGAGCTTGGTTACTAATCCTTGTTTTGAGTTTTAGTGTTGAATGTTGTCATTCATTGCAACACTCCTTATTTGGAGACATTATTGAGAGAAGAAATTTTAGTTGTGGTTTTTACCTCATTCTAACATCTTGTGTGTAGGTTTTTATCATTTTTTTTCCTAACCCTCTTTGAAAGGCTTGCCGCCAAAGAATATCTCTATTATAAAAAATAAAATAAAAATTGCTCTTATTTTAACAAGAAGCATTTATCATTCTTATTTTCAAAACATTATTATTATTATTATAAATGTACAATTTTTGTTCAATATTTAAAATTTAAAAATACATTATTACTTCTCTAATATTTTTAGGAAATACTTCAATTATCTTATTTGTGATTAATTTTTTTTAATTCATCACATACTTGTTGGTTAAATCTGATACATAAAATTTTGTTGTTTCAGAATTAAAATTTATTTTAATCTATATACTTTTGGGATTTATTAAATATTCACCTTTAACAACATCTTTTTAGTATCTCTCTTTAATTTGTTTTCTTTCCTAAATTTGATCTAAAATTTTTTATTTACCTTTTTTTTAAAGACATTTCCTTCTTTGAATCTTTTTTATTTTCTATTTTCCTTTGTTATTGTTGTTTTTTCCTGTCATTCCTTGGTTGCATGCTTAGGCTTTAGCTCTCCTTCACCATTTGTGTATGTTGCACTAGTTTGTTTGTTGGAACAACACTAATCTCTGTGAGGAACTAGTCTCTCTTTGGGCTTTGATCTGTACTTGTATAAGGTATTGAAGCACCCATGTTTGCTGTGGCTTTTGGTGGCCTTGTCTCCTTGCTTTGTTTGTGTGGTTTTAGGAAGACAACTGCTCCTCACTAGCTATTGGCCTCTTCTCTCCCTTGTTGTTTGCATTTTTCCCTTACTTGGTGCTCTCCCCTACCTACGTGCTCCTCTCACCCCTCTACTACCCCTGTTGTCCCTTCCATTTTGCTGCCTTGCCATAATTGTAACCTTCACTTGCTACAATGTTGCCACCACCCTCACTACGGTGCCTCTCTACAGGTAACAGTCCTTTGGATAGTAGTTTAATTCAATTGTTGATTATTGATTTACAACTGTCTTTTTATTTAGTGTTATCCATTTAATATTATTCAATTTCTATAAGGACAATAAATTTTGTAAATATGGTATTAGATTTGTTCAGTTTTGACAATTAGATCTATGTTATCAAAAAAACTCAATAAATTATTTCTTTCCTACAATCTCTATCACAAATGATTTCTATTTGACAGTATATCATTTTCTGCCATTATATCTCTCCTCTCATAACATCTCTGCAAAAATATTATAACCTTTTTTTTTCTCACCATTCCTTTCAGTTGATTGGCAATTTTTTTAATGTTCTATCTTTAGAAGCTAAGCGAGTGTGTGGTCTTTAGGCCTATCATACGTTGTTGTTTCATTTGGAAATTGAGTATTGGTCAATGATTTTTATTTTTTTAAAATTTTGTGTTGCTGACAACTAGCTCAAATTTGTATTTGGTAAAGCATTTTATTCATTATAATTATAGTATATTTCAATCTCTCTAAATAATGTTATTATTTAGTAAATCATGTTACTTCTCACTCAATTACAAATATTATTTTCATCATTATTAATGACATTAGAAATATGTTATCTTTATTTGCACTTGGATTTCTTTTTTTTGGCTTATTATTATCTTATTTTTATTTATTTGATATCGCTATCTTCAGATATACAGTTTATTTTATCTTTGGCTCCACATATAGTATTCTTACCATATCTTCTTGCTTTAAATTTAGCTTCTTTTCATTAACCTTTTTCCTTGCATGTGTTTCTTTGTTTAAATAAAAAAAGAACAAATTTGAATTATCATATTTTATTTAAGTCAAACTTCAACATTTTTTTTTAAATAAGAAAGAGTCAAATTTACATGGTTTGATAAATTAGGGAACAAACTTTTCACTTTGAGAGAACGTAGAAGTTTATCATTTTTTTCCTTCAAAAATAAAAGTTCAAAATTATGAATTAATTTCATCAATAAATAAATATCGACCTTTTGTTCATAAATAATTTTATTGAGAAAGATATATTTTTCTTTTTAAGAAAGTTATCATATTTTGGTCATTTATTTTCATTTTGAAGATTTACTTTGAATTTAACTCTTTGGTTAGAAATGTTATAAATTTTCTAGGATAAGATTTTAAGATATTAGCAATTTGAAGTGATCAATATATATTAGTAGATTTTTATTTGAAAAATTTATTGGTTTGATTAAATTAGTGTGCCTTATTGTTTGATAAATATAAAGGTGATTTTAAATTAGTTAAATTATGAGTTTGTTTTAATTTAACTATAGGAAATGTGCTCTATTCTTCTCTTCATATTTGTACGATGAAATTTTGTGTTCAATGTGAGTGTCTTGTACTCAATTTCATTCCTTTAAGTGAACTCTGGGATGGTTGATGGTTTACAAGAGGTGAAGCTATTTGTATTTAATATTCTAATGATACAATTTTTAAGGGGTGCTATGTAAACAAGAGGGCATTATTTTTTTGATAGTCTTAAATGTGTAATCTTGACTCTTCTATATGGCCAAAACGGTTTTGATATGTAACTAAAATGTCTTTATTTTAAATATTAATTATATTTATTCGAGTATATATGGGTGCACACATATATGCCCAGATAAATATATAAATTATTATGACTATAATGATTACTAAATTGGTATATTCCTTCAAGAAAATAAATTATGTACCCATGTTTACCCTCAATGGAGTTTTCTACCTAATATCCATATATTGTTTATTACTCATGGATCTTCCTTGGACCACTAAATTCACCTTTTTCTTTTCTTGGATTATGAGTTATCTTACACATTTGCCTTCAACTTTATTGTGATATATTCATTTGCACATACTTACAATTTTATGCTTTTATAGCATCATTCTATGCCCATGTTTGCACTTTATGGTTTTATACCATTGTTTATATGAAGTTACTTTTCTTTTGAGTTGCATAGGGAGCCAATTTTTCAAGGTTAACTATGTCAGTCCCTTTAGTATAATTTATACATAGTTTCCTTATCTAGCCCATGGAGTATCCCTCCATCCTACATTAGTGTGCACTCTTTTTATGGAGTTTCGCTCCATTTGGTTCTATTGGTTCCAATTTGAAAGGATGATATTTATATGGAGTTTCCCTCTATTTGATTCTATATGCTCTACCTTGAAAAGATTGATATTTATGGAGTTTCCCCCCATGTTGTTCCATTTTTTTCCTCAATGAAGAGGATGTTATTCTTGGAGTTTCCCTCCAAATTCAAATGGTTTGATCCAATTTGAAGGCAATATGTTGTTAATCCTCATAATCCTTTCTTTTTTAGTAACCTAACAAAAATCATGATAATACTAATTATATCAGCATGTCTCTTCTTTTAATTTATTTTCATATATTAATGTGATAATGATCTGCATACTTTATTGCTTAGATCATAAGTCATGCACATTATGGAGGGACACCCCAATTAACTTGTAGTGGGATGATTGATTAAGTGGACTGTCTATATCCACATGATTAATGCAATGTTGATGCAAGTATCATTAGTTGGCCTTGTCTGTGGTCATTAGTGCATTAGTATAATATACTTTTCATGAGAACACTGATCAAGCTTTTTACTCAATTTATCCTTGTTGATAATTTTTTAAGCATAAAATTTATCTTGATATTAGGTTATCTCCATTGCTCAGTGGTAACATGTTTTATTTTCCTCTCTGTTTCTCTTTGAGAGTTTTCTTATCCTTAGTCAAAAGGATTTCTAATTTGAATATAAGATGAAATACTCCTTGTGGATATATGTCTTGTTTCTTGTGTATGTTTTCCAAGTAATCCATCCAAGCACATACAAGACATTATTATTTGGTGTACATATCCTATGTAGCATGATTTGACTTGCAGATGCAACACATTCAAATGACCTATCCACTTCTCTCTTGGCTCTACAAAGATCTACCTACACTCACAAGAGACCTTTTGCATGTTATAGCTAGCTATTTGTCATAGTTTCCCTGAGAATCATTTCCTACAAGATAAAAATAAGACCTCTTCTGTGATGTGTTGATCCTCAGATTATGTGGCTTATAGTTTTTACAATCTATGTAAATTGTATTGTTATTGCATCTGATGAGATCATTTTGATAACTCTACATGTTACATGTAAGTTATGAAGATGTTTCTATATCTAAATTGACTTCTATTTGTTGGCTTGTGTGTTTTTGAATTTCAATTTTCTCAGTGATATTGGATAGCAAGATGGGTATCAAGGAGATCTTACGTCAAGCTAGGAAGGAGAGGCTTTTTTTCAAGGAAACGTCTTCTTTCATACATATCTTTCCTTGACTAGGTTCCTAACTTCTTGTGGGAAGCTATAGTTGATGAATATCTATCTATCTTAAAAGCCAGCATAAGTATTTATGAGAGAACATGGGAAGGATAGATTGAGACCATTTGGTATTTTCATTTGAATCATACTACAATATTGTTGTAAAACTAGATGGGCTATTATTGTGATTAGACATTTTTATAACAAATAACCATATGACCATTACATTGATCACAGACCTAGTGTAATTTTTTATATGTGCAACAGCCAACTGTAAAAGTTTTTTTTTCTATCATCTTCTTTGTTGTAATCTATTGGTTGAAGAATGAGATAACCTATGCTTCTCTTTCCATCATCAGTGGACGGAGAAATTGTACACTCAAAATAGTTTTAAATCCCATTCCATGAGAGTAAATGCATGTTGTGTAAGGCCATGTAATGCTTGAAAAAATCATCAAAGTCATATTCTATAAGGTGAGAAGATAAAATTCAAATTAAATTAATTTCTATCTCAAAGCTTTAGACAACAATAACAAGTTTAGATGTTTGTAGAAAACCACAAAATTTAGAAATAAGACACTCCCATTTAAGATTCTTTAGACACTTGAAAATCCCACCAAAACCCTCTCATATAGCCTTCTATAACAACTTAACACAGCACTAAAAAATTGAAGAAGAAATGAAATCCAAGAAAAGACTAAAATAAGAAGGCATGCATACATAATACACAACTTCATTGTACAAAGTCTCCACAATAATCCATCCATGACAACTTCTTTGATTATGAAACCCTGTAGTAGTGAGAAGAAGAAGTGTATAGAGGTGAAGCTATAATTGTGTGCCTTATGAAAAAGATTCTTAAGAAGAAGACGTGAATCTTATAGTAATATGAAAAAGAAATAGTGTTTGAATAATCTTACAAAAAAGAATAAGATGTAAGATTCTTTGATTATGAATAAGAACCTTAAGAAGAAGAGGAGTAAACCAACCTTTTGGTTGTGGTAAGAGGTAATGGAAGATTCACCTCTAGAGGGAGAAATGATACAAGATAAAAAGATAATGCATATTACTAATCAACAAGATCAATATGCAACTGAGGTGCCACAACAAGATGTTCCTTCTACACCACTGAAAGAAAAGACTTTGAAGCTATAAATAGAACAACCAAAGGTCCATTATATCGTGAAGGATCCCATATTTCCTTATGATCCACATATTGTATCTACAAAGATCATTTGGTTGGCTAAAGAAGTGAAACCAAGAAAGAGAACTTATATAAAGGAGGAGTATGTGGATATGTTGGTTTTAGGACAGTCTTTCCATAAGGGAGAATTAAGACGAGTTGCACAAAGGATGTCATATGTCACAAAAGATGACATCAATAGATGGAAAACATAGGTTGTTGTTTCACCTCCTAGGGTGAATATATAAAATATTACTCTTGATGATTATGTCATGGAGGAGGTTAATTCAGAACCCACAAGAGAAGGTGGGAAGGAATTGGCTTCTCTAGGTTTAAAACAATTATTAAAATATATAGATTAGGATGAGACCCATATCCAAGATTTAAAGAAGAAATATCAAGTTTTGAATGATTTTATTTCAAAGCTAGTATTCCTAAGAAATTGATATTTTTCCCTAACCTCTTGTCAAATCAATGGATCACACTAAGCTTACACTACACAAGGCTAAGTATTTTCATTACTATTGTCATTTTAATAGTTGTATTACATTTCAAGCATCTATTTTAAGATCTTATAAACAAAGGAAAGAAAGACATTAAACACACCCATGGATCCACCTCTCCACTTAATTATTTTAAAATTATAAAAACAAATGATATGTATCTAGATATTGTTTGTCTTTCCCATATCACATCAAATAATGAAATTATACATGAAAAAAGAAACCAAATAATACAACATTGATAAGTTGGTTCTTCTAGAGCGTAAATCTCTAAGAATTCCTACATCATCCATGAAAAAAATATACTCTAGAACATGTAAATTGTAACACATGTCCTTTGGTGAAGTGATTTATCTTAGCTATCTAGGGACTGCAAGATTATCAATGGAAAAAATAAACCTATTTCAACTTGAAATATGAAGAAAACAATATTCTTAAATGATATTTGTGACAAAATAATTCATATTCATGTGGATAAGTGTGAAAAAATATAACAAAAAGGTTCCAAACCTACAAAAGTGACATCATTTTCCCATCTTCTAGTGCATGTCATTTTTCATTGCATCCAAAATAAGATTCTGCTACTTTGAATTGACAATGCACATACAGTTGTGTTCTATATGCATGGAAAATGGATGTAGATGAAAAATACACCACATTTACATTTATTTAATAGGTCTATCAAGTTTTTAAAATTATCGACCATCATGAACGTTAAAACTCTAGTTGGTATGTTTGAGAGAATGTCCCCAACAAGCCAACACATAGAAAGTCTTGATTTGCTTGCATGCTGAGGACATTACCCTTGCCTATAAGAGTCAAAGTTACATTATTCATGATGGTCTATAACTTAAAATACCTAATTAAAGACCTCTAACAAGAATGTAATCCTATTGCATTTTTAAGCTCCATCTGATGTCATGTGCATATGAATTGAGATTGCATATTGAACTATGGCCTCCTTCTACATTGCCCAAAACCAAGAGCTTGACACAGTTATTTTTCATGCAATAATAAGCTAATGTTGAACTTCATTTGGTTTCAAGAATAATTTAATATTCTCTACTAATTAGGGCCAACCACGTGAAGGTGGAAACTCATTTAAACCACCCCCCTCCGCCCCCCCAAACATCTATATTCCCCATTAATATCTAAAATTTATTCATTCTATTAATAAAATGTAACATTCATGAATTATCACATGATAACATTCATTAATACATAAGTTTCATTAGAAAATTCACATGAACATTAAAACATATAACATTCACATGAACATTCAATCACTAGTACATTTTGACTCATTTTTTGACCAAAACTGGTCAAATTTTTTACTCATATTGGTTGAATTTTTAACCAATAGCTTCATCACTATTTTTGTCGTCAAAATTTTGACCAAGTCTTTTGAGTGTCGAAATATCGATGCATGATTTGGTCAAAAATGTCATCCTTGTCAATGAGAAACAATGTCAATTAGTTGGTCAAAAATTCAACCAAGTTTGGTCAAAATTTTGACCATTTGCAATCCTAGTCAATGTGTTGGTCAAAATTCTACAAAGTTTGGTGGAAACTTTGACCAAGTTTGGTGGAAATTTTGAAAAACTTGCTTTTCTTTTTTTTTTTAAATGAAAATTTAATTGAAAATGATTCTAGAAAAAGTGAGATTTATTGTTGATATGGAGCCTCTGAAAGAAGTCACTAGACTTAACTCTTTCTTGGACACATTGGGTACTTCCATAAGTTCACTAAGAACTTTGCATAAAAATCCTATTTTTTGGATAAGTTGGCTAGAAATGGCAAGCCATCACATGGGAGATTGCACAAGGAGATAATTTTGAGGAGCTGATCAAATAAGGCTAGTGTGTACGCCCATTGTGGCATATCTAAATTGGGACAAGGATTTCTATGTTAGAGGAATCCACATGAACATAGAAATCCTTGTCCCAATTTAGATATGCCAAAATGGGCGTACACACTAGCCTTGTTTGAGCTCCTGAAATGCCTCTCCTTGTGAAATCTCCCATGTGTATGGCTTTTCGTTCGAGTCAACTTATGCAATCAATAAGATTTTTTTGCAAAGTTCTTAATGAACTTATGGAAGTACCCAATGTTTCAAAGAAAGAATTAACTCCACTGACATCCCTAGGGGGATCCATATCAAGGATAAATCTCACTTTTTTTGGAATCATCTTCAATCCAATAATCAGAGTTGGCAGTATTCACCATGTCATCTTTCCTTATTTCCTCAAACTTAATGTGCATGAATTGAATCCATTTCCAACATTCATTTATGTCAAGGGATAAGTATTTGTATATTATTGGGCTTAATAATGACAAATGGCTACCCAACAATTAACCTCTAATTCTAACTACTAACTTCATTACTAGATGATATCACTTAAGAAGCATAAGCATAACATTTATTCCACAAAAAACAATAAAATAAGAAACTACGACAATTCTTCTAAAATAAGAAAAAAAAAGAAAAAACGAAAAAGGCTTCATCTCATCTTCCAATACAAATATTGGTGAATCAACATCTCCTTCAACCTTGGCAGCCACAACATTAACCATTTTCAAAATCTACATGAAGAAATGGAAATTAAACCCAAAATAATCAAAAGAAGGCAAAATTACAACCATCAAAATATGGGGTATGTACTTTGTATACAAAATAAACCAGTAGAATGAAGAGATTAGAGATGGTGCAAATTTAACATTATCATTTGCAAGAGAGTTTCTTCAAGGAGCTGAAGAGCTCATTAGAATGGGATTGCATCCTAGTGAGATAATCAATGGCTACACAAAATCCATAAGCAAGGTAGATGTTTTGCTTGCATGCAATCAAATAAAAAATAAAACCCCAAGATATTTTATTTCTTTGGATTTGTTTTTTGTCAAAAAGTAATCATACCTATTTACTTTGTTTCTAGCATTTTTTGTTGGTAATAATTTTTCTTGTTTGTTCAAGAAATTGAGCTTTTAGATGAAATGATAGAACCATGTTCAGAAAAGATGGATGTTAATAATAAAGAGCAAGTGATCCTCATGATGAAAGCTCATATTTCCAGTAAATAATTTGGACTAGAAAGCATTTTGTGTTCCCTTGCTATAGATGTATGAGATCTATTTCTATATTTCTAATTGTTGTTTATGGTGACAATGACATCATTCTAATGAGATCTTTTTTGCAGGCATGTATTCAAGCTTTCCCCAAGAATCTAGTGAATTTCAATATGGATAATGTGAGAGTTGCTAAATTGCTGGGAGGAGGACTACATGACTGTACTGTGGTTCAAGGTATGGTACTGAAAAACGATGTTGTTCAAACCATCAAGTATGTGGAGAAATTCAAGGTGTGGTTCTAAGTGGATGTAATTGTCATAATTCAAATATAGCTTTAGATCTTAATATTCTCTCGAATTGAACATGGTCGCACATCATTGTACAAAGTTCTCTTTGGTTTATGTGTAATCACTAATATTTATAACTTTCAAAAGAGCATGTTGTCTTTCTTTTTCAATCGGTTTTAGTTTTTGTTTATTTTTTTGACTTTGTCCCATTTGATTAAGCCTTAGATTCAAATTCTCCAACATTAAAAAAAGGTACACAGTAATAGGCTCCGTGGTACAAGAATATAAAAAAAGTACACAGTAATAGGTATCCATCATGTCCTTAACATTGTCGATAAATCGTGTCAACCACATTAAACTTCAAATGCCCATTCAACTAGTCTACATGAAACACCTACTAATTAACCTCCAACTTAAGTCACATTATACTAAGGAAATGGGGAGAGTTTCCAAAATAGAAAAAAAATTCAGAAACACCACTCCAAAAAAACATAAGTATAACATAACAACGAGTACCATATTTTCATGTATGTATACTGATAACTAAAAACAAGAGAAAAACAATTAGCAAGCTTCAATAATCAAAGTTATAAGTCTCACATCACCAAAAATCCATAATAGCTAATAATTGATAAGTATGATAACTTACTTACACAAATTCTACCCACTATTTTTATGGTCTCAACAGGGTATAAACCTTGAAGAGTTTATTTTCCTAACAAGATTCCATTTATGCCTATGACAATCAAGGTCTCTGACTAGTTAACCAAATATAAAAAGAGAAAGAATTTGATTATCTTAAGAACATAATGTCAAAAAATTCTTCCTAAAAAAGTGAATAGTGTAACTACATTCCCCAACAAATAAAGTAAAAAGATGGAATTGGAATATTTGAAAGCTAGAACTTGCCCATACATACCATCAAGGACATCATTTTCCATGTTAGTTGCTTCAACACATGTTGGTCTTAGACTATCAATCATACTATCAACCACATGAGTGATAATTGAAGGCTTCCCGACCATGTTACAATTGTAAATATCAGCTTTTTGAAACAAAAAGACCCGATATGCACGCATAAATGTTTAGAAATTTTATTTAGCTTAATTATTAACATACTTAAAACAATGTAGAGAAATAGTATTATTTTCAAATTTAACTTTTATTTTTCTTCCTTTTCTCCTCGACCTTAGGATTGTAATCATATTTAACTTAAAATGGCATCAACATAATTTTAATTAACAACAACTTTTGATTACATTAAACCTTTTGTATTTTCTCTATTCTTACAGATCATTTCAATGAAAAACAAAGATGGTTTGCTCACAACTTCATATCTTGATTCCAAAGAGAGTGATTGATTCCAAAGAAAAGAAGATTTTTTCCCAATTGATTAAGCCTAAGATTGATCTTGGTGATCTCAACAAATCTTGGATTCAATGAATCATGAAAGAGGGCTTTTCTTACTCTAGAGAAGTGGCTTGGATTTATACTATGAGTGCACTTGCTAACAAGGACTTATCAAGATAGATGAAGAATTCATCATATTTTCTTTATTAGGGTTAGGTGTCTTTCACCTCTTAAGGAAAAATGAGACCCAAATTACGTACTACATAGATTATAAAGGATTAGTTGATTTATAGCTAACTATTGTGGTTTTTGTACTCATGGGGGTGAATATCATTGTTATGTGGAAATTAGCTTGTGTAGTGTATATGGTGGAGGATAAGTGTCTCGGTTTGGGGGGCTGAAGAAAAGCTTACAGCTCATTGATGGGAAGGATAGTAGTGACTTGTTTCTTATGTTTATGGGCTTACCAAGGCTGAGCTTGCAAATTTTACTATTTAAACTATTTACCATTGTGAACTTACCAACAAGAATGAAAATTAAAAATCCCAATACTTTTCAAAATGTCAGGTTCTAGTTGCATCAAACTCCATCTATCTATCTGGTTCCAATTAAGAATCCCAGTATCTATCAAACTCTATCTATCATACATCGAATTAAGAGAGAACCCATTTACTTATCATTGATTAAAAGTTCATCTTTATGAAATTGGCCTAAACTATTGAAAATAAAATGGATTCATGAGAACTACATTCAAAATAGATATATAACAAGAAACTAAGCAGAAGTTTCCCATCAAGAGTAGTCTAAATTGAAAAAACAATACAAACCAATTATGCAAATTTTACTTGGGAATGGTACAACCATCTGGCTACCATCTCCATTTCTTTTGGTACGTGATTCCCAAAAGGCAATGTATAACATTAAGAATTTGCAAGCACAAAAATGTTCAAATTGGAAATATACCAAGGAAAAGAATCTCTCTTTAAACTATAGGAAATTAATGGATTATGAATCTGGTATTACAAAATTAAGAAGTAATTGCTTACGACATCATAGGTCATACACAAAGCAGTGGTGAGGAAGCCAAAGAATGATAAATGGAATGGCATGAACCCCACACTTTTTCTTCTAATCACCACCTTATGTAATATATCAAAATAATATATGTTGAGGCTTAAGCATCAAAACAAAATAAAATATAATTGAGGCTTAAACATATCTAGTATGCAAAACAAGTAGAGAGAGGTAAAATAGTTAGTTTACATACCATAGCGAGAAGTGGAGAACCATAGAGTGCAATGGTTGTAATTATTCCCACAATATCCACTAAGAACTTTAAAGTCTTATGCTTATGAAGACCAAAAGTAGACACCATTGCCATTATTGTGAACATCATTACAATAGCTACAACCATCCTCCCTACTTTAAGCTGAAAGTGGCACAAAATAAATTTTGGCATATGAGAAATACATAGAATTCAACTATAGTGATTCCCTTGCAATAATTGAAGGGAAAATAGTGCATACCTTGGCCTTGGGAGGAGCAAAGGCTAAGTATGTGCAAATGAAAAAGCATTCAGGAATAATGCCAGTGCCATTAACAATGGAAATTAAAAAAAATTCCCACCCTTTACTTTCAAAAGGCATTGATTATATATGAATACAACTCCTTATCATTAATCATATAAAGATGAGATAATAAAGTTAGCAAGCAACATGATAAGACAAGCAACATAATCACCCAAAAATTATTATCACTGAGGAGATAACCAAACCAAGCATCAATTACCAAACCAATCTACAATAAATGGTAATATTAACCATGAAATATCAGTGCATTTTATTTCTTACATCTAGGCTCACTGCCTAAATATATCTGGAGATTAGGAACCTACCTTTGGTACAAGTACATCCATGGAAAAAATAGTCTATTCATCCTAGTTAAGGGTGCAAGATATGTGTGAGTTATATGCTCCAAAGACAGACCAAACAAAATGTATCCCTATTAGTAATGCCCTCATTTTTATTGACCAAAAGGTATAGATTCCTAGAATTTAGAATGCCAATTCTAATGTCCATCCTCATCTAAAAAAAATTCATTTTGCAGCCTTAAAACGAATTATCATATCCTATTTAAAGTACCAAACCAATTCTAAATTTGATCTATGCAAACCAAAAATAATGTTTTTTATGGTCTAGTGAAAATTACTCTTGAACAACATTTTCCAACTAGTCTATACTCCCCTCAAATAAGAGTACAAATTGAGAACTGTACAAATTTCACTATAGGGGAGAAATAATTTTGTCCAATAAAAAGGACAGAACATTTTGGAATAGAGATCAATCCAGCATGGGAGTTGTACAATGCATTCTCAATTTAAGGGTCATCGATATCCTTGATAATTATTATCTTAGATTACATTGAAAAAATTTTGTAACAAATTTTTTACCTATTATATAAAATGTAAAGACCCTTGTTTCTACTCAAATAAAGACAAACTTGTTGTTAATATGCTTCGTATAAGTATGAATTACAACAAAAAATTACTCTAAATTGTCATATATTCTTACCAAAGCATCAGCAAGCTTTCCCAAAACTCCTATCAAACTATTTGCATGGTCCTTTCTTTGGTTTCTATCTAGTTGGCAATTTAGATTTTGTGCTTCCACATGTGCAGTCAACACCCTATTGTTTCTCTCTAAAACATAAAGTAATTGATCCCTCATGTCACTGTCACTTTCACCTTCAGATGAAAATCGTTTCCTCCTTTGGCCAGATGCACAAGAGGCAGATCCTTTCTCAGCAATTGCAATAGGCACATTTTCAGTCTTGGTGCCTGCATGGCAATTAACAGTAAGGAAATTAGTGATTAAGGCACAAATCTTTCCCTCAATGCACACAAATATCTTGCAAGAAAAAACACAGAATATGAGTGTTTCATTAGGTCCACATTTGGCTGCTTAACGATCAACTTACATTAATTACATTTTCCAACATTGTATGCTTCTAATGTCCTAGTTAAATTACCTATTTTCCTACGCAGTAATTTATTGATTTACTTTGTGACTTCTTGTATAAAATCAGACCTAAAAACTACACAAGCACCTCTGCACACTTGTTCGTAGGGGAAGACATTAATTGGAGGCTTTACTTTGTTTCATGTTGTCTTGTTGTATCACTTCCATAGGCTTTTGTTCCATGTGGTTCCTTCTTGTTCATCTTGGTTCATAGCTCTAATAGAAGTATACACACTACAGACATACAGATACATATGTATATAGATACTCATTCCCAAACCCAAGAAAAAGTAATTTGCCACAATGCATACCCGAACCTCGAACCTATACCAGAGCCAAACTAGTAAGTTAGCTTAAGAATTAAAAAATCCTACAATGCAAAAAGAAAATATAAAATGTGGTGTACAAACATTATATAAAAAACTCCTGTTGATCACTCCAAATTTCTAAAGCTCGTAGTTTGTCATTTCTCAAGGTTGTGGATTTTCTTTTTCTAGTATTAAATGATTTTGAAGGTATTGTTTATTATTTCTATGAGGATTAGTTGCATCAAGGGGGATTCATATCATAGTTCCAAGGCTCATCAAGTTCTTGGGAGTCCCAAGTCAAGTGACTCTAGCTGATTCATAGGGCTTAGGACTAGAAGACTTCTCTTTAGGCAAGACTCACTAGAAACTAGTTTTTTGCCAAGTCTTGTCTAGTCTTGCCAATTTGTTGAGTCCCAAGTGGGAACAACCTTGTCAAGTCTAAATCTCATTTCTATGATTCACATTCTAGAGGTATGTTTTTAAATTAAGTTTTATTAATTTATTTCAAACTTCCTATATCATGTTTTAAATGACTTATTGTTCTTTTAAGCAGTTCATTTTATTGACGTATTGTAAAGTTATAATTTTTTTTTTTGTTAATGTTATTTTAAAAAAAAAATTCTAATTGCTACAACTTTTTTTTATTTGTTTATTGAAAAACATGTAAGGGAGGATATCCTTCAGTTTCTAATGGTTGCTCATTATGGTTCACTAAGTGTAAGGTTGAAAGAGACTTCCAAATTTGACCAAGCACCACCTCTTTGGAAAAATGTTTCAATGAATGAGTAGCTTTTAAGAAAGTGAGGGTTATCTTCAGCATTTTAGTTAGTAATATAAAAAATGTAAGAGATCATATGATCAAGTGAGAGCTCACTTTCTACAATGATCAAACATTTAATTGGAATGTATCCAGGTTTAAACAAACAATGATTGTCAAAGAAGAAAATTCTCTCCAAGCAAGATGCAAATGGTGCAACCAAGAGAGTAAAATTGAAATTTCATTCTTTGGCAAAAAGAGGATTGCACAAACTACTTGTGAGGCGATCTTTTACTTTTCCAAAAGTATCTACCACACATCCTATCATTGCAACACCATATTCCCCAAAAGATAAGAGTCTGAGCCCCTTTTTTCCTATAAAATAGGCCCATTTTTAAGGCATTTTAGATAATTTATAGGCTGAAACCTCAAAAGCATGTCCCTTAATAAATGTCCTTGCAATGCACTCTAGAAGGTTAATGCTTTATAAGGTTGTTGATTGTAGAAAGCAAGTGAATGATGTAGACTATTAATAACAATTGATTAACTGTGTATTTTCTTTGATGCTACACAAAATCTCATATCATTTCCATTCAATATATGTCGAGCTCACATGGGCATTGAAGACAGTTTTCTGTGTCTACCGAGCATTCCAAAGTTTTCCTAGTTCAAAAGATAGTGTCTATTGAGTTCACTTGAGAGACAAAGGAAAGTTTGTTGAAGATGAGTGTTAACCGAGCTCACTTGGTTAATGAAGAAAATGTTGGATGGAACTAGTGTTAATGAAGTTCACTTGGTTACCAAAGGAACTTTGTGAATATGTAGTATTAAGCGAGTTCACTTGGTTAACACAGGAAAATCACTTTGAGTTAGTTTCTACAGAGCAAGGTTGGCTAACAAAGGATTTTCTTGTTTTGACATATTGAGTTCAATTGAATTGTTTGTTGGTTCTAGCTAACTAAGGAGATGAACATTAATTATTCTAAGTTATATTCTAGTCAACTTGACAATGTGAAAGATATAAATATAAGGTCAAGTTGAGAATTAGAGAAGAGATTATAGTGGAGCATAATTGAAGATTTAATCATGCTAAGAGGAAGCAAATTTGAAGGATAAACAAAAATATCCTTGAGGTGTTGAAAAGATGCATTCAATCAAGATAGATCAAGTATACAAGCCAGAATTGAGATCTATAATCAGAAATTTAGTTGCATTAGAAATCAAGTCATCTCATTGTTACTCTCTAACCATTGTAGTAGTGATCTAAATCTCTTAACAGAGTTGGCTTAACAACTATTTGTAAATCCTCTAATAAGGTGGCATTTTTATTGATTTGTCAAAATACCTCTAACAAGGCCACTCCTAACAAAGTGATTAAATCCTCTAATAGGGTCACACCTAACAATGTGTTTTTTAACCTTTAACAGGGTTGGCTCCTAACAGGGCTCACTTCAGAAGAGTGAAAATTAATAACTAGTTACAATTGGTGGTTTTTCCCAAATTGGGTTTCCACATTAAATCTTGGTGTCAAATTTGTTCATGCTATTTCTTTTTATGTATTTGTAACTAAGTTAAAATAATATTAATCATAGTTAACATCTTAAGATTTCCATGTTAAGCATTTGTCAAGCTATTTCAATGTTTACCAAGTTACAACATTTTTCTATGTCTTTGTCGAGCATCAATAGAGTTAAGTTTTCATAGAGTTATTTTGTACTGACATCTAAAGGATTTGGGATTAATTTTAGTGGTACTTGATTCACCCCTCCCCTCTTAGTTACTTCTCTTCTATTTCCAATGGTAGACTTCATTGCCAACACTTATATAGAGGTTATTGAGATGGTGTATGATTAAAAAAAATTCTCCAAGTCATAAAAGATTGTGATACAAATTGAAGATAACAAATTCATTGGAAAAGGCAAGATACATGCATATCTTTGGAACACCATGAGTAGTGCACTTGCTCAACTTTGTGATGCAAAAGAATAACATATAGATCAAGTGAAATATGCATCAAGAATGGGGAGATTCTAATATCTAGGATAAGTCATTGCATGTTACAAGCCATCCTTTAGTCCTCCAATATGGAGTTGTTTATGGTAAGTTTTCAATTAGATAATGGTTTTAAAAGGACCTCGAATCATTTTACATTAAGAAAAGAGTGATAACCACAACTAAACAAAAGGGAAACTCAAAATAAAAGAAAAGAAGCTGCCAAAAAACATCACAACACAACTAGTTAAAGTAACTTACAAAAACTACAGTGAGAAACCAAATGTTGCAACAGAAACACAAACAAAATTATGCAAATTTAAAGAAGTGAATTGAGAATTTTTGGTTAATTGTAGAACTAGGATCCATCTCCCCCACTCCTTTTTCTCGAGTCTAGTCTCCATGTTTTCCTTCCTCTATTGGTCCAAGTAAACTTTTCTTGTAACAATCCTTATGCTTATCTGTAGCTTCACAAGGAGAATGTATTTCTATTTTTTAACCTTCCATCCACCATTTGATCAATCTCTCCATGAGAAGGGGATTGCATAGAAGAATACATTTTTTCCATTTTCATCCAAATAAACTTGTTATTAATTGAGAATGTCCCTCTTGACAAACAAGATGACAAATTACTTGTTTTAGTTGGTAACAGTCGGTTTAGACTGGTATAGAGAAAGTTAGGAAGTAGTTAGTCGGTCTTTAGAAGAGTTAGGGTCTATTTCATAGACATCCACATGAGTGGACAAGGGAAATCAATATTGATATATAATGACACAAATTTGAAACAGTTTTGAACAATAAAATTTTATTTCCTTGCAAATCTGGAAGCAACTGGCCATGGGTACATTTCTAACAACAACAAATAGTTTGAGTGTGATATTTTATTTGGGTGGATCTAGAAACATTTATTAGTTTAAGATTGTACTTTTTCATGTTTATATTACTTTTTTTTATTGTTGATAACACAAAGGATTAGACTAGTTTAGAACTAGTGATTGGTTAAGGGCACAGTTGACAAAATAAGCTTTGAAACCTCCATAAAATGTAAGGCACTCTGACCACTCTACTAATTTTAGTTTGGTAGGAGATGTCAATGATGCATTGTATATATTATATGTGATTTTTACTATAGGGAAGGATACCAGTTGTTAAGGAATAGAGATAACCTTGGAAAAACCCAGTGAAGGGTCACTTGAATCTGGACCAGTCATGGTCTAAAATTTTTTTCCTTTGGAGGGCCACTTATTATGTATTGGAGGGTCATGATATGATTAGGAGATGGTGTTGGATCCACTCAGGGGATCTAGAGGTGCTTAGTTGAGAAATCCCCATGTTAGTACACCTAGAATGGAGGGTTTCGTAGTTGAAGTGTTAACACATGGTGGATCATCCTAGAAAGTGGAAAATCATCTGACTAGAATCATCGATTAACTTTTTATTTGGGCTAGGAGGTCTATTATTGAGACTCTTTAGTACTTGTTTTGTTAGGAGAGGGCTAATAAGGCCTAATTGAAGAGTTAGAAGGGCTAGGTGACTCTTTAGTACTTGTTTTGTTAGGAGAGGGCTAATAAGGCCTAATTGAAGAGTTAGAAGGTGAAAGAAGTGTTCACCATTCAAAGAGTGAGAGCCTAATATTATTAGGAATTTAATAACTTCAAAAAGGGTATTTGAAAGTGTAAAAAAATCTCTAGTTTCTTTGGGAAATTTGGGAGCAAAATGTTTATTTTAGTGTTGGAAGGGATATTAAGCAAACCTAGAAGGGCTATAGTGGAAGAATGGTGAAAGATGAGTGGATAGGAGTGAATGGGGAGTCTTAACATAGAAAATTTACCATGATAAGATAATATAAGGTGTTAAGATTAGGGTGTGAAGTCTAGTTTGAGTTTTGGTGTGTTGGAGGCACTAGGTACACTAGGTGGCCTAGAATGCAGTTGGTGAAATAAGAGATCACGATTCATAGCATGGAATTTTAATGATTTTTATGATCTTATTTTGGTTTGATAATGGTGAATCAACCACCAAATAGATATGGAGGTGTGTGGAGAAGGGAGATTGGAGAAACCCTCAAATCAAGGGTTTAAAGGCATCATTTTGGGGATTTTGATTTTCCAAGGATTTTGGGTCTAATTCCTCTTGGAATTAGGGTTTTGCTAACATATTGAGACACTACTAAAATTTTGGAGTCTTAGGGGTACAAGTAACTGGGTGTTACTTTGTTAATTCACCCTATTTTGGTGCATTTTAGGGTCACATAGTGAGAATAGTCATACTTGTTCCAAAAGAGTCTATGGAGATCTTGTAGTATGTTGTGTTAGGGGAAATATCATATAGTGAGGATAGTCATAATTGGTCCAAAATAGAATTCCCCTAAAACTTGGGCTACATTGTAGCATGAATATATAACATATGAACTTAAATATAAGTATCAAAATTCAAAAAATATCACATGACCAGCCATATCAAAACTTCCTTAAAAAAGAATGACCAAGTTCATTCTATTTCTATTTTTTTAGATGAATCTAAAAAGTCTTTCACTTCCATATCAACGTCATCAAATGATAAAGATGGAGGGGGAGCCATAGAAAACATAGATTCCCAAACATATTCTGCCATAATTGGAAAACCAAAATCAATAGGAAATGGGGGTTGAGTATGCATCTAGTTGAAAAACTCCTCCAAAATAGGAGGGGATGAGAAAAAAGGGATATTTGGATACACTAAAAACATTGTGGACAATGCTCATATCATAATCAACTTTTGGGAAGATAAAGATTATCATATTATTAGACCTTTCTTTGAAGGCTTGCATGGAATCAATTTATTTTAAAATGATATTTTTCCATTATTTCTATAAATGGGGATAAAACTTTTATAAAGAGATACTTTTTATGGGAATATTTTCTTGTTCTTTGAATCTAACAGCTACCATATAGAACTTATAGGCATTTTTGTAATTGATATGTATGAAATGATATCCTCACGTGGGACTAAGATCTCAAATCTCCATGGTGTATCTTTAGAAGCATAAACTAGGTCCGACTACAGTTCTAATAGGAGAGTTGAACACTTGGTGCATTTATGTTCCTTTTGTGTTGTCATATATTGGAGATTGGGGAGTGTGTGTGGATTTATGTTCCTTTTGTGTTGCCATTTGTTAGAGATTGGGAAGTGCGTGTGGATTTATGTTTTTAATTAAGGAAAACAAGTTTTGAAGGGAGCCTAAAACCATTTACAAATCATAAAATTTTCAATGAAGCTCAAACCAAACAGAACAATATCCCAAAGGTGAAACAAGTCACCAACCAAGACAAAGTGACCAAGGTGGCATCGCAGATAACACAATACTCATCAACCACATAAACAGGTTTTGAACAAGCACTTGAAACCCTATAGTAAAAAGAGGAATAGGTATTAAGTCCCTTACCATGTCTGACTACAAAGAAAGATAGGCCAAAAGAGCAAAGAGATCCAAAAAAGGGGGAGCTGCAACTTAAGTTTTCCCTTTCAGTCCCATCTTTTGAGAACATAATGTCATATCAAAAGGAGTGGAGGGCTTGACCTTTTTATCTTTTACTGTGGTCCATCCATCCTCCACCATACCAATAGCCTTCTGCTATGCAAAGTTAGTAACACCACAACTAGCTCCTAAAACCCCTGTAGTCGAGGAACATACCACAACAGAAGAATGGACAACAACATCTAGAGATGGAGCCATAGGAGGGGTAGTAGTTGAATTGCCAGAGACAGAATCCAAAAGAGGGTGAACAGAAGAGGTCACCATCATAGGGATAGTTGTACCATCAAAAATAACAGTCGAGTCTGCCACCAAAGTGTCCTAAGAAGAGTCACCATTCCTAGTAGAGGGGGCTTTCTAAATCGTGTAGTGATGTGTGGATTTATGTTACTTTTGTGTTGCCATATATTTTAGCATAAACATAAGTTATAAATATCGGCATAAACATAAGATACAGAAAAAGAAATCAACATAGAAGCTTAGATTGGAAATGAGATACAAAAGAGAACATGTAGCTTTCATCTAGAGTAGAATACATTGGACTAGGGGATCTAAGTTCCCTAGTCTCACAATGTATTTTTCAAGAGAAGGTACTAAAGTTTGAATAAGAAGGCTCTACAAATCTCTTTTTGAAAATCAAATGAAAAGTGCTACACACTAGTGTAGAGTAACTTAGTCCAACTTATTTAGCTATTTGAAATTTGAAAATACCTACTCAATCTACTCTACCCACCTATAGGTCCTCTAGAGTAAAAGAGAGAAAATTAATTGTGTTGTATAAAGGCTTGCTTAAGTCAAACATTGTATTGGTGTTCCCACCTCCCATGAAATCATACTTGAAGATACGTGGTTGTAGCTTGTTTCTTGTTGTTTACAGATCTAGTACACTTGACTTGAAGGAATTAGAACACTTGCAATGGAAGGATTAAGTGGATAAGTGGACAAAGCTAAATTTGCACAATGAGATACATGATAAAACACAA
The DNA here is from genome assembly GCA_028749045.1 of Cupressus sempervirens. Lineage (NCBI taxonomy): Eukaryota > Viridiplantae > Streptophyta > Pinopsida > Cupressales > Cupressaceae > Cupressus > Cupressus sempervirens. Next base: position 501,896,545 of record CM053785.1, read on the forward strand.
TAAGTTGAAATGTTGACACAATAACATGATAAATAAATTATGAAACCATACTTGAAGATAGGTTGTTGTATATTTCTCCTTCATATACCTAGATCTACTCTTAAATTGAACAAACTAAGAACACTTGCAAGGCGGGCATTGACTATAGAAACGGTTAAAGTTTAAATTGAAGAAATTAAGAACACTTGCAAAGTAGGCATTGGTTGTAGAAGTAAATGAATGATAAATATTGCTTTGCACTGTCTTATCATTTTTCACAATCTTCTTCTTGACAACATTCCTATTTTTGCTACTCGAACATTTAACCTTACAACATCTATGCTCGATGGCTCCTCAACACAGACAACACAGATCTCATGTACATAGCTGGCTTCTTGAAGATCGATGATGAGGTTGTCTATGGAATTGTTTGGTCATTCCATCAAGCATAGACTACTTTTAAAATATGATATGGAATAGACTACTTATATTAAATAATATTGAAAATTTTGATAGAATAGATATCTCCCATTCCTTAACTTTAGTCTATAAAGACTTAATTTAAGTAATACCTAAACACTATATGTCAAACATGAAAAACAATCCTCCACTTGCAATGCAATGTTTCACATAAACACAAGTACTAAAAATAAAATCAAGTGTTCAATTGCTTTTGTATTTTGTTAAGTACCCTTGCTGGCTTCTGTTCAACATTGCAGGATTACTCCATTGGTACAGTTATGAATCTTAGTTGCTCATGTACAAAGAACACATACATTTTTAAAAGCTTCATATCTACATTCTAGGTCAATCTAAGGAACCTACCAAACTCACGCATGGGAATAAAAAATCGTAATGGGTAAAAATTTTGACTTAATTATAAAGGAAGAAGGAAAACCTAAGAATTTATAGTACTATGATTATTTTTCTCTGTCGGTATTTTTTGTCAACCTGCCTCAGCTATTATCCTACGCAAGGCTAGGTTTTCATTTCTTTGATAGTAAAATATGAAATTTGGGCATCTCACAAGTTTGTATAATAGGAAAAATGAAGACTAGTTTAAGGCAAAATGACTTTCATAATATCCCATGAAAATAAGAGGAGAAAAATATTTTATCCATTTTCTTCACACTCTCGTAGTTTATTTCAGATAGCATATCTTAGAAAAGTGCTATCTAAAAACATTTAGAAAAATCTTGAAACTAATTAAATAGAAACAAAAAGACTATAAAAATAGATCAGCCCTCAAATAACCATTTCATCTAAATATTGACAAGAAAAATAAATCTATTAGTTTTATCTTCAATCAGCTAGTTATCGCATAGAATATGGCTGAATTGACCGAGCTAGAAAAGCTAGAAATGTGTCTCAAAGAAAAATAAAAATTATTTATTCAAATTCCTAAACATCATTCCTAGAATGACTATATGTGTTCAAACACAATCATCATTTCTGTCATTGAAAAATATTTAATTTAATAAAATTGGTAAGAATTTTGTGCTTCAACTCATGATCTCTTGACAATGTGTATTCATACAACTTATGTGCAATCAAAATAATTTATTCTATATATTTTTCCATCATACCTTGCGAGTCAGAACTAGCAATGAAAAGAACAGTTAACGCTAGCAAATAAGCTTTAACATATATATGTTTATAGTAAAAAGATGAAAATAATGATTAAGATTATTTTGATTTTTTAGCTATAAAATAGTTTTTTTTGGGAAGATTTGGATCATTAGTATTATATTAACAATAAATTAATTTTAATTTTTTTAATTTATAGCAATTTTATTTATAACTATATATTCAACTTATGAAAAGTTTTACATATCCACAAATATTAATAATTTATAAATAGAATATTTAACCTAGATTAAATTTAATTTATTAAAAAATTATAAGATCAATTCAAATTTAATTAATTGATTATGAGGCAAGTACGTGCACTATATGGCACTTGTTTTTTTATAGAAAAAGATGCATCTTCCTATAACATTTTTATAATATATATGGTTTGAAGATGTCATAATTTTACATTTAATAATTTTTTATTTTTACCTATTTTTTTGAAATATAAAGTGACCAAAGCAAGGGGGTTGGCCCTTACAAAAAAGAGCTGGTAACTAGCACACTATCAACAAACACCTATAGAAGTAACAAGGGGCAACCCAGCCACGTAGACTATATCATCCAAAAAAGCACTAGCAAGAAGAAAGCAAAACTAGCAAAAGTCTAAAACAATCTAACCAACTAATGTTCATGATCGTATAACCAATAACAATAGCCAAAAACTACAGTATTAAACAAACTATAAAGTTTCGAATAAAAATTGTTGGCTCAAACAGGCCAACCCAAGTCTTAGTAATAGCTGTGAACCAGCAACTATGTAGCAGCAGAAAACAAAATAAACTAGGATCATTAAATCCCTTATAAACAATCAAATTATTTGTCATCTTTTTCTTTTCCTTTCCTAGCCAGAAGAACCCGATCCCAGTCATTAGCAAGAAACTTGTAGAGGAGCTTATTATCTTCCATGTCCATCCCGAAATCATTCTTCTCTTGTACCAGCAACTGGAGGGTAGTAGCCACTGCATGAGTGCTCTTTAGTGAAAATTTAGAGAAAGTATGAAATCCTTCCTCCAAGGTTCTGACTCTTTTTTCCAACGGTGTAGTCTTTTCATTTTGTTCCTCCTCTTTTTTGTTTCCATCTTCACTAACCTTCAAGGTCCCTCATTAGTCTTTGTCAATTGATTTTCATCCTACAAAACTTGAGGGTTAGTAAAAACATTATATTTTTCCTTAACCAGGGAGGAAATTGTGATGGGGGAAGTGTCCACTTTGTTATTGTCTTGACAAAAATTAATGGGCTAAGGGGTGAAGCTGGCCGACACATGAGTCTCAGTGGTAATGTCTTTACCAACGGATGCCAGGGTATTACCACCAGACACTTGGGAATTATCCACCGAGTTTTCACTTGTTTCTTTTTTCCCTTTCTCATTATCTCTCTTGGATTCAGAGAGATTTTCCTCCTCTAGCTCTCTTTCCTTGCTCTTAGAACCTTCCTCTTCCTCCTCTTCTACCCTATATCTTTTGGACTTCTGCTTGTACCTACCTGAGATTTAGCAAGCCTACATGACATTCTCCTACTCTTACCCCCTCCTTCCTCTTATGACTCCTCAATTTCCAACTCTACAGGTTTTTCAACCTTAACTTTTTTACAACCTTTCTTTTCCATAGCCGACTCTGGTTTTTTCTTTTTCTTATCATCTCCGTTGGGGAGGGGCGCAAGGTGTAGATTTTGGTACCTATGTTGGTAATCAGGGGGAATTCCAATTTTGGCACTAGTTATCAACCACTATAACCCTAGGGGGACAAAGGGAAAGGTGGAACTAATAGAGCCTAAAAATTAGGCCTTGGTGGATAATGGTAAAAATTAGACCCTTGCTCCTTTTTTCCCTAACATCATTAACCATATCCTCCAAAGAATGTAAGAGAAAAAACAAAATAGAAATGAAATCCCTTTTTCTAAAATGATTGAGCAGTGAAAAGTGATAGTAGTAGTAAACTCCAAACCTGCCTTCAAGCACAAGGTATTTCATAATCACTAGGCAAATGTTGTCCCACAGAGCCAGAAGCTTGTCCCTTCTGAATCCTCCCCTATACCACACTAGTTCTTCATTCTCCTCAAAAAAACTGATCATACTAGCCTCGTTCGCAATTTTCGTGACCTTCTGCCATTCCCCCCCCCCCCCCCTTCATGGACAACCTAGTAGCCATTGTAATCACTTCTTCATTAACTTGGAATGTAATGCCATTTATTGTGACCTTGCGCTCATTCCACCCGTTCACAAATTGGAGTGCACAATTTTTGTCATATCCCACCATCGCCTGCATATAGGGAAGAAATCCCCCCTCCTTTAATAGAAACCAGGTTGCCTTTCTGTCTTAAAAAATTTTCAATCTTCGATGGTTCCAGTCTATTCAAATCTCCACCCATCTCCTCCTCATTGATTTCTGACCCTCCAACCTCAGTAATTCACATTTGAATTTCCTTACCGTTAGGGTTCTTGTAAATATTAATCACCAATATCACAACAATGCTACGATTAACACCAACAAGTGTTTTAATCGTCTCCCAAACCAGTTTTTGGGTCGCTTCGTAATGCCAATCAAAATTATGATGGGATTCAAACGTACTTAACATTATTAATCTCACATCCTTGAATGTACTGACAACCTTGGTACTGAAAGCTTTCGTACTTTCAAAAAAGACTAGTAGTTCAAATTTTTCCTTGTGTTACCATAATGGCGAAATAACTACCACCTCAAATCACCTCCATTATTATCCAATCAGTAATATTTTTTCGCCTTGTGTTACCAATTATTATTAGATCTTTAGTAATATTTTTTTAATTTAATTTTTAAATATTTTTATCTACTGTTACTAGATCTTTAGTATGCTAGTGAAGTTGAATGATTCTTAAAGACCATGTTGCTAAAGATAATTTTGAATGCAAGACTCCAATATCATGATAATTCAGCCTAAGACTAGTATTTTCCCAGGGGAAGCATAATCATAACTATTATAGCTAACTTCATGAGCCCATATAATTTAAACTATACATCTCATGAACTTTTTTTTAACTATCTTCATATGCCACTTAGCTATTTTAAAATTATATTTTGACTTATTGGTATTAAGGAAGCTCTTCTAAAATTTGTTAAATAATTTAAAGGTCAAAAAGTTGTCATTTCAAATATATTATTTAAACCTATTCAAAGATTCCATAATAATTGTGCACTCAAAGTATCATATTTATGGACAAGTGTCCTAATAGATCAATTGTAATCTAGAAAAGTTAAAAATAATAGATTACTAACACATGTGAAACCTATTAATTATTATTTTATTGACTCATATAAAATTACTTTGAAAAATCAGAAGTACATAACTCTTAAAATTTGCTCAACTATTATTGCTCTTCTCGTTTGTCAATAAACATTGTCCCATTAAAAGACATCACATGATAACATTTCAGTTTTCCTAAAGATCTTATAGAGACATCATGAGATATTGCTTCTTTAGAGTTCTTAGGAGTACATCATGAGATTCATGTTTTTAAATATACACCACAACAATGTAAGATATTTATTGAAAAGATTTTACACAATCCAAGTGCAGTACACTGTGAAGTTAAAGTGAAGACTTTGATGGGAATAAAATTAAGTCTCTCTCTGTATTGCTCCACTCCTCCACACGACCTTACTCATTTATTCCATCACCTACGCCATTTGTGTACATCACTGGAATTGCTTCCTTGCATACTCCACAATTTGATTCTTAAATATTTAAAACATTACTGTTTCAATTCAAACGATGGCATTGGGTCTCTGAAAACATTGGCTGGAAGCAGTAATCATCCCATCCAGAGATTTTCAGTCTGATGAAGATTGTATAAATTTCAAGTTTTAAGACTTCTATTTTTTAAATTTCAGTTGTAATAAATTTCTATGGGCATTTCCAATCACACTCTATCACACATCTAAATTTAGAAATTAAAGTATAAATTTCAAGTTAATTAATGAGGCTGTAAAATTCTATCCCCACAACACCTAATGTACATAATCCTTAAAAAGGAGGACGTTATCCATGTCCTTATGACAAAGGGTGTGTTTATTATCAACCATTTGCTTTTCTCCAAGAGAGAAAGTAGAATTATCATCATCATTACTCTCTCCACTTTTGCTGTCAACTCTTCTACTGACATCACTTCCAACCAGGCAGGCCGCTTCTGCCCATTCAATAAGAAATGATAGATAAAATAATTATAATAAAAAGTGAATATTATTAATTCATAGGAATAATTTATTAGCTTTTGGGTTTGATTGTGTGTGAATTTTTTAAATATCAATGTCTGATCGCCCACCTCGTGATCTATATCAATCAGAATGCCGAAAAGATAACTAGTGATCTATCTTCTCCTTTCTCTTTTTCTTTTACATCCTGATGATAGATCATACAAAATGTAATCAAAACATTGATAATCAAACTAATTGAAAGGCTACTGCAATATAACGAAAATCTATTTTATAAAGGAAATAAAACAATGGTCACAAACCTGTAAAGCAAAGAGTCCAAATAAGCTACTAGATCTGCTCTGTGGGAGTTGATAAGATGCATTTGGAGGGATGCCGAGGTTGCTGATAAACAGCTTGTACAGACCAATGCCAAATATGAGCATTACTGTTCCCAACAAATATATATCTGAAACCAAATAAATATAAATCAGCATGATGATTGTAAGTGTTAAATGAAATCAAAAGATTATATAAATAAATAAATAAAATGAAGTTTCATTTGTAATACCCTTACCTATTGCTTCTACAAGGGGTAGAATTTCATGGGCAGACTCTAACCCCTTGAAGATTGGAAAACGACGAAAGCATTTCAGAAATGAGTCCCACATAAGGGCACACCCCTGTTATTGATTCCAAAATCAAATTGGATTAGATTTTTCATTTTTTCTATGATTATATGTAGTAAATTATAAAATATGATCTAAAAGATACTTGAAAAAAATTAGAGATCATGAATTTGAAAAAGAAGAACTACCCTGAAGAAGCAGAGAATAGAGCCTGTAAGTGCACCACCCACACCCATCAAGGTCAAGAACCTAAAGTTAAAAACCACCTGACCACATACACTATAAATTAACATTCTAATTAATAAGAAGTATATTCTTTTGAAACTAATAAGAGATGTCTTGCATGAAACGCAACATAGCTTTCAAAACATTTTAAATGAAATTGGAAGGACAGATATCTGGCAAAATGGCTCTCTAAAGTTGTCTAAACAAGTGTTGTTATCACCGAGATAGTGACTATGGCAGAGATATAACATACGTAACTGCTATCTAACTTTAGATACATGAGCGAAAGGGATTTAGTAATCAATAACGGTTCAATAATAGTAATAGTTTTTGAATATATACTTCTAATTACTATTCTTAAAAGAGATCTAAAAAATGAAAAATACATATACTAATAACCGATTACACGTATATTAATAGTGAATTACTATTTGTGCATGAATATAGTGGGTATTGGCAAGAATTTTGAAATGACATTTTTCTACCATTTTGCACTTCACAATATGATACATTCTCTATAGAGAGATCCGTAAATACCCAAAAGTCAAAATCTTAGCTTTAAGATCTTCACTCATATACGAAGGTGGGGCAAAATATGACTTACAGTTTAAACATGTGTGAAGTTAGCGTGAGTGGCAACTAGGTCTTATCCCCTAGATTTATGATGAATGAGAGGGCCCCGCTTAAAGTGTGCAACGTCTAAACAACAAACCAAAAGGGATATCTTACTATAGGAATTTTTGTATTTTTTCAAAAAAAATTATATATTTTATGATTTAATTTGTTGAATACTAGACTTTTGTATTCCTTCACTTCTCTATCTTCTTTTTATAAGTTCCTTATTCTTTTATTTTGGTCCCAATAGTTTCTCCTAGTGTACTCATCATATCTATTAGCGCCAAAGGTTGTGGTAACATATTGATACTTAGGAGGATCATTGTATTGCTTGAGGTGGAGTACAAAATCTATTTTGGCTGAAAAGTTTATGGTGGGAGTTTGCTATATACATGAAAATAAATCAAGTGTGCTCATATTTGTAATGGAAGTATCTGTATTGCATAAAAATGTAACAATGGAATAAACAATAAGCAACTAAAGTCTATTCCTACATATTCATGCAAACCTCAAATATAAAAGACACGATGTAAATAATGATGACATGAAATCAAAAGAGCTTAAACCATTCAAAATAGCACTAATGCAAACCTCATAAAATCACCAAGTTGTTGATGATTTCATTGTTGTGGGATGTGGTTGCTCACAAATCTTATAGCATAACAATGGGTTAGATAGTGCTTATGGAGATGAGGAGAGGGTTCTCCTTTTATAGGAAATGAGATTAAACAGACGGTTGAGATTCAATGCAAGACGAAAGGGTAAGATCTCTCAGGATCAATGAGGTGTCCATGAGGTGGAGGCCAAGTGGACTCCATGTGGATTAGGGTTTTTGACCATTCAAAAGGGGAAAGATGCTCACACATGTGTGAGTAACCTTTGATGTGATAGGTCAATGACAAGTGTAAGAGGTGTGAGAAGCATGGTTTCTCACACATGTGTGAGACAATTTGATTCTCATGTGAAGGGGGAGAAATGTGTAAGAGGTGTGAGAAGTGTGAGGGGTGTGGGAAGTGTGAGGGGTGTGGGAAGTGTGAGTGTTCCTCACACATGTGTGAGCACACACTTAGGATTAAAAGGGGATTTAGCAAGGTGATTAGGAAAAGTAAGTGGAATTAGGTAGTGTGTAGGCTTAAAAGGATGAGTTAGGTTAGGAAAGTGAGGTTGGGTGAGGGTTAAAGTTAGAAGCCATGTACTCAAATAGGATTAAATTTAATATTTAATTCCAAGTGGAATTAAAAAAGGATTAATTAAGTAAATGAAGTAATTTACTTAATTAAAGTAAATGGATTAGGATGAAAGTGGGATGAGGGGAAATAGGCTAGGATTAAATAAACCTAAATTTATTTAAATCAAGGAAAGGCAAATGTAACTAAATAAATGTAAATTTATTTAGTTAAAGGTAAGGTAAGACTATAATTAAATAAATAATAAATATCTATTTAATTGGTCATAAAAATGGTATTTGGACAATTTTAGGTGTTTACATTTTGCCCCTCTTTGATTTAGCAATAGTAATGTTATATCAAAAATATATATATATAGTGGATGGAAGGATAAGACTAGTAGCGTGATGCCCCAGTCATGGAATGATGAGGAAGGATGACAAGGGTGGAATGGTATGCCCCCTCGAGAGGACATGCAACTTAGGAGAACATGAATGTTCTCTCAAAATGGATGGGAGTATGGAAGGGAGTGGAAAATGCTAAGATTGATAAAGTTATGTTGCAATAGTGTGAACGACCTAAGTTTGATATTGTACTCAACACTATGCACCAAGATATGAGAAACAAAGATGACAATGTGTCAAGTACGTGATAAAAAGGGGTCTAATAGAACCATATGCCTTATGAAACCATGATATGGAAGACCATGATTCCTTGGGACAATAGGATGCAAAGACCATGATAAATGCAGAAAATACTAATACGTACAAGTAACAAACAATCATGCACAATAATCCAAAAGCAAACCAAAAGTTGCTCCTGGTCAAGCTGAAAACCAATTAATGGATTTATTGATGTTGATTGATTGAGGATGACAAAGTTAATGATAATCACAATGCACATCCAAGGATTGGGAAAGAAACATCCCATGATGATGTTCGAATATGGTCAATGGATGATAAACTGATTGGGTCAAATTGATAAATTGATTAAGGATTGATGTACAAGATTGCAAGATTGAATTGGTTGGATTGGTATTCATTGCACATTGATTGAAATTTTTTTGATGTTTTTGATTTTATGGAGATTTTGATGAATAGATTGAATTGAAAAGCAATTGGAAGAGTGAACTTGGATGAGATTGGAAGAATGATGTTGATAGGATGAAGAATGACAAGAAGGTGAACCCACAATAATGGGTTCCACTTTAATGGGACAAAGAAACTTGAAAAAGTTGACAAATTTTTGCATCTCTATTCGCCATACGTTCATGTGAACACCTTAGACATGTTCACGCGAACATGTACTGCACGCGTGTTCGTGCGAACATGTCAAGCTATGTTTGCACGAACATGCGCTAGGTACATGTTCGCACGTACATGTAGTGAGCCAATTTTCGGTGCTTAAAAACATTTTTTTCACCTTTCCAACCTCATTTTTACAGCGAGTACTGTTGATTGAGCGTTCGAGTGAACATGTGGCTTGAGCAACTTTCGTCAACGTCATCCTCTTGTTTTCGTTCTCATTTTCATTATCAGGTATGTCAAAATAATATTAATTTAATGTTTTCAACATTTTTGAAGTATTTTTTTATATTATCAAAGTAGATATTAATATTTTCAATACATTTTTTTTGTGTTTTTAAAACATAGTTGAATGTTATTTACATTTTTAATAGTTTTGAAAATATATTTGAATGTTATTTACATTTTCAATAGTTTTGAAAACATATCTAAATGTTAATTTAATATTTTTATTGTTTATTTATATTAATTTAGAAAACAAAAAAATATTATATAGAAAACATTAGAAAAAATAGTAAAAAACATATAATATAAAATTTAGGAAAAACATTAGAAAACAAATTTAGAAACAACATTACGAAAACATTAGAGGATTTATAATTTAATATAAAATTTAGAAAAAATTTATAAAAAATATTACAAAAACATTAGAAAATTTATAATTTAATATAAAATTTAGAAAACAAATTTATAAAAAATAGTTTTAAAAATTAGAAAATTTAAAAAAACCTTAAATTTTTTTTGAAATTTTAGAAAAAAGATTAACAAAAATTAGAAAATTTAGAAAAAAATATTGCAAAAAGAAAACAAATTTAGAAAAAAATATTACAAAAATATTAGAGAATTTATAATTTAATATAAAAAATTTTAAAATTTTTTTAAAAAAATATTAGAAAATTTATAATTTAATATAAAATTTAGAAAAAAAATTTTAAAAAAAAATTGCAAAAACATTAGAAAATCTAGAATTTAATATAAAATTTAGAAAATAAATTTAGAAAAAACATTACAAAAACATTACAAATTTTATAATTTAATATAAATTTTTAAAAATAAATTTAGAAAAAAACCTTAGAAAAACGTTAGAAAATTTATAATAATATAAATTTTAGAAAATAAATTTAAAAACATATTAGAAAAATTATAGTAATATAAAATTTAGAAAAACATTAGAAAAAATATTTTTTTAAAAATTAGAAAAACATTACAAAATTTTAGAAAAAAAATTTAAAAAAACATTAAAATATGTGTGTGTGTGTGTGTGTGTGTGTGTGTGTGTGTGTGTGTGTGTGTGTGTGTGTGTGTGTGTGTGTGTGTGTGTGTGTGTGTGTGTGTGTTTCTTAATCTTAAATGTCTTTAATGTCTTAATCTTAGAAGTTTAATTAAATGACATATCTTAAGGGTCTAGATCCTGAATTGTACATGTAAAAATATAGATTAAAATGTATATTTTTTATTTTGAACATAGACGTACATGTATATTTGTTCATGGTTAAAAGTAGATGTATGTACATATTTTTAATAAATTCACATTTTTATATGTATAATTTGTGTATATGTTAACTATTGATCTTAATTTATCTTATAACTAAGTGTAATTAACTATATTTAATAACACTTCTTAAGGGGAGATCCTAAATTATACATAAGAATGTAGATTAAAATGTATATTGTATTTCATAAATGTACATGTAAATATGTTGATGTGGTAGATATAGATGTACATACATATGTTTTCAATATTCATGTTTAAATGTACATATGTTATTATTTTTAATGTCTTAATAATTAGAAGTATATAATTCAATGACATGTCTTAAGGGGAGATCCTAAATTATACATATATAAGAATGTAGATTAATTTGCATATCTAGGTATGAATATAACATACATGTACATCCAAACCCTAAACCTAACCATTATCCAAACCCTAACCCAGACCTTGATATTAAAATTTAATTTCTAAACCCAATATTATAAATGATAATAAATACCCTAAATCATAATCTTGAACCAAATCATAAACTTCATATGCTAAGTTCCCTTATCCTAAGTTCTTAACCATGGACTTTAATATTAACCCCTAAATTTAATGCTAGAAATTATTTAAGTTTGTGTAAACCCTGACAGTGTCATAAGGTCTTAAATCTTACCCTAAAATTGAGCCTAATTACACTAAAACCCTATTTGAAAACCTAATTGAAGCCTAACTTACATAAAATTAAAACAAGTTGACCCTAATCCTAAATTGTTAAAAATTACATTTGAGATACATGCACATACATTTAAACACATGTACATACATGAAGTATGACCCTTGTTTTAAATGATATATATGTAACCCAACTTGAAACCTAAACCTCGAAACATTATCATTTAAGAGTACTATAAATAATTTATTAGGTACCCTTTAATTGAATTCTCTAATAATACCCCCCAAAGTATAATAAAATCTTAGAACAACAAATTAACTCTAACCATAACCAAACTCTCAACTTTAAAGTCATCTTATACTTATATGCAAATTAATCTAGGTCTGGATGTGTTACAAATTATCTACGTCCATGATGTGTGATGTATGTTTAATTACATGTGTATAATTTTTAATGTTAAAAATAAAAAATTATGTACAACAAGCAATTTAGCTCTTCATACATTTCTACATATATGGCTTCACATGATATGCTTGATGCAACTTCTGGTACGACACCTGATGTAGTTCCTACTGTGGCTCCTATTACGGCTCCTACTGCAGCATAGGTTGATGTGGTTCCTATTGCAGCACCTAATGCAGTTCTTGATATGGCTCCTCGTGCAGCTCGTGGTGGGGCTCGTGCTGTAGCTTCTGGTGGTGCTCCTTGTGTACCTCGATGTAAGGCTTGTCGTGCAGCTCATGTTCCAGCTCTTGGTGCGGCTCATGTTCCAAGTCAGGCTGCACCTGCAGCTCTTGCTAGAGGTCCTACTGCACCACCTTCACGCATCGATATCAATGTATTATTTGCATTTTCAGAGCATGAGGTTGCTAGACTATAGCACTCTATATTGACCTCTGATGATGGTCTTTATAGAGACATATGTACTACGATATGTAGGAGTTTATAGGATTTGACAGCTAGGTTTAGAGGTCACCATTCATTTAGTCCTGCCATATTAGCTTCCATATCTAGGGAGCTTAGGGCTGAGGTTTTAGGAGATGTATCATTTGATGACGTCAAGAGGGTAGCCCACAAAGACGTCATCCAGAAAGAGCTATTTCCAGCTTATGAGGGGACACAGGGTAGGGTGAGAGGCTACAGAGTCACATGATGCAAAGACCCTATTATTGCTAGCATGATCTATCCACAATTTTTAGCTGCATATGGTCGTTATCATAATAACGACCAAACACCCCTTTATTTTGCACAGCAGTTGTACGTTGAGTTTCGTATAGGGCTCAACGTCAACTACTTGGATATTCCTGATTATTGCGAACAGGGGCGTGGTCGGATCGCAGATCGTGACCAGTACCATAGTGTAGATCGTCTGCCACTTGCAGATCTTAGACAATTTGTTGGATCGAGGATGCCTCCTGTGATTCCTACACATGCGCCTATTGCAGATAGAGTCATCATTGGGCACATGGCACTATTGGGCACATGGCATCTACGGTGGCTAGTATCACATCAGATTCTACTGGTCATTATCTTCATAGTCAACATCCTCATCCACTTGGTTGACCATCTTCACAGACATCTAGTAGCACTTCAGGTGCCTCCTCTGATGATGCATATAGAGTTACTGGGCTACCACTGCCAGGTGATATTCGTAGTCTTTCAGGACAGCAGACACATATGGATATGGCACTATATTGTTTGGAGGATATGTTGCACTTTATTAGATATATTTTTGATACACAGAGGATTCTAGTACATGCGGTGATGGATGTTGTTAGACAACATCAGAGCACCAATACAGTTCCACAGACACAGGCCACCACACTAGTGACAGATGATACACCTGTGTGTAGCTCACAACATTCGGCACCAAACTCACGACACTCTAAGATGACTCAAGCATACGAGTTGGAGATGTCCATATCACAGCTGAGGGCCTTGATGATTTTGGTGAGCAGTTGCGAGGCCTATCTGAGATTGATACTAGTTCGACCCTAGGTATTTCATCATACATGGACCTGTTATTCGAACCTGGCAACACTGATTCTACACCAAATGTACCCAGCCAGTTACACAGTCCACTTCACTTAGATTTACTAGCAGTTGGACATGGAGTTTCAGGCTCAGGTGCATCAGTAGATGATATGATGGAGTCTGCTAATCATCCTCCACCTCTGGAGACCCAGGTACATATATAATTTATTTTTAATTTTAAATATATATGAAATTAAAAAATATGTTCATTTATTGAAAAATTTAGTTCAGATATATATGTAGATATTTAATTTAATCTTTAACTCGTAATAAATCATGTAGGCACAGGTCACTGAGCACATGGTTACACATACTGTTGGTTCAGGGCATCATATACATGAGAGAGATGATTCTATTGAGGCACCTGGTAGTGCTTAGGTACTTGAGTTTTAAATAGTTTGTTTAAAGTTATTTAAATATTTTGAAAACTAGATATATATCTATATATATGCAAATTTGTATTTAATTTGAATGTATATGTACATGATGCACGTATGTATATATATGTTTTAAAGATAGAACTCTAACACATGTATGTATATATGCATATATATTTGCAAGGCTTGGTTGATGTGCCTCGGCGAGAGCATGTACAAGAGACTCGATCAGAGGGTCGTTTTGTTCGTATGCGTCTTGAAGGGTCCTTCTAGTAGTAGATCAGATTTATATATTTTTTGATGCATATATATTGGAGGTCTAGTTTACATGTACATGTGTATTTCAGTTCCTTGATGACATGTATTTACTTTCACTATTTATTTGATTATTGAGTATTTCAGTGTTAGATACCATCACATGTACGTATATATGACTTTTTATATTTTTTTACATACGTATATTTATTCGAGATTTACAGTTTGCATTTCAGATACATAGAGATATATTAGATCTGTAGATGTTTATTCTTGAGACGTGTATATGTGTACATATGTGTATTTTTTTGTGTTATAGCTATAGAACATAATCTTGAGACACATGTGTACATGGATATCAATTATCAATTAGTAAGAAGTTAGAAAGATGCATATTTCTTAAATTATCAATTACTAACCTGCTAAAGATAAATATTAGTTTTATGTGGATAAAAATATGTTAATTAGGTAAGCTAATACATTATTTTAGAGAACTTTTACAAAATATAATATTAAAAAAATATATTAATTTAAACTAATTTAAACTTTAAGAGTACATGACCGTAGATGTAATAAAGTAACATTAAAATATATAGTTTTTTAATAAACTGACCTAAATGATAACTATGAACTTATAATCTTACAATTTTAAAAATACATACTTTAATTTTCACTTATGAAATTCAATCTAGTTTGAAAACAAGTTGATAAATGAATTTAAATTATTAAATTCATCCATGGTACAATTAATTTAAATTATTAAATTATATAATTTTTTAATAAACTAAATTTGATAATCAATTACTAACCTGCTAAAGATAAATATTAGTTTTATGTGGATAAAAATATGTTAATTAGTTAAGCCAATACATTATTTTAGAGAACTTTTACAAAATATAATATTAAAAAAATGTATTAATTTAAACTAATTTAAACTTTAAGAGTACATGACCGTAGATGTAATATTTAGTAACATTAAAATATATATTTTTTAATAAAGTGACCTAAATGATAACTATAAACTTATAATCTTACAATTTTAAAAACACATACTTTAATTTTCACTTATGAAATTCAATCTAGTTTGAAAACAAGTTGATAAATGAGTTTAAATTATTAAATTCATTCATGGTACAGTTAATTTAAATTATTTAATTATATAATTTTTTAATAAACTAAATTTGATAATTAAGAACTTATGATCGTACAATTAAAAACACATTTAATTCAAGATGAAATTCAATAGTTTGAAAAAAAGTTGATATTTAAGAATTGTAACATAGATAATGAAATTGTGTAAGTTCGAAATTGTAACATAGATAATGAAAGTGTTGAAGTATGAAAAATACATAGAGGGTATGCAAGACAAGCAAGCAATGTTTGAAGTATGTGATGCAATCCCTAATTTGTGTCCCAAGGAACCAATTGGTTTTGGAGTTCCTAGGAAACCTATTGGCTAGCGTTCAAAGAAAATCAATGTGTTCATGCAAGGGCCACATTTCTTCTACTATGAGAATGATGCTTTTGCATCGAAGGATATTTGGAAGATAATATCCGAACAATTTAATAGTATTGAACCAGAGTTGGTGGACTCAATGTTCTTTTCAGCTTCCAGAAGAGCAAGAGGGTATGTGCATAACCTTCCAATAGAAGAGCGATTTCAAGTAGAACCTTTCCCCCCATGACTATTTAGGAAGCACTTCTGCAAATAAAAAAGTATTGGCCTTCATGGGATCAGATGACAAAAAAAAATTCCATAGACTCAAGACGATGTGGCACTGTCCTTATTGATCAATTGAGAGTTATGATTCAGAATGCACGAGGGCAACTGCAAGATAGTGCACAGAAATATATACTTCAAAAGTGTGAAGAGTGGAATTTGGTATGGGTGGGGCCAGGTGACCTCGTCCCTCTAGAGCTCCATGAGATAGAGCTTATATTAAAATTTGATAGAGATCACACTCGTGGAACTTCTTGTCTGACTGACCGCTTGTGTTGTTTGGGTAATTCATTCCAAATAGATAAAGTTGCATATCATTTATCAGTCTTGAAAGCATTATATCCTAATGGCGTCAGAGTACTTTCTCTATTTTCTGGTATTGGTGGAGTAGAAATTGCTCTTCATCGATTTGGAATACATTTAAGTTGTGTTGTATCTGTTTTAAATTATGAGTTTCCTCGCATTGTGATGGAAGTGAGAGAAATAATGCACTCAAAAGCCTCAGCTAATAATTTTTCCTGATCAATGTGTAGGCTCATTTGTTTTGTAAATAACTCAATGTTAATAGACTACTTGAAAAATGGAAAAGGATTTTAACCAAAACAGAATGTTCTCTATTGATTTTAAATTGTCAAATCAAAGGATTACATACCCTAACTAAGAATACTATTTTTTTTCTTCATTTTCAAATTAATTTTATAAAGGTCTACAATCAGAAAATACTTTTTTTTTAACGAGAGTTCAATTTTCAGTCGTCCAACGAATTTCTTTGAACTGACTCTAAAGTGGTTTGTCGTGGAAGCTTATCGTAATAATAATAATAATGTCTTTGATCTTCTTTAACAAATGGTTTTTAATTATAACTTTTGGAGGACATCCGTGGGCTTAAAAAGTATGTGTTTTGTTTTATAATGATACAGAATCACCATATTTATTGTTTGCAACTACTTGAATTTCCTTGGAACTTTTTAAGGTGGAGTATTATTAAATTCATCCATGGTACAATTAATTTAAATTATTAAATTATATAATTTTTTAATAAATTAATGAAAATTAAGAACTTATGATCATACAATTAATCTAAACACATTTAATTCAAGATGAAATTCAATAGTTTGAAAAGAAGTTGATATTTAAGAATTGTAACATAGATAATGAAATTGTGTAAGTTCGAACTAACTTCTAGCCTAGTTATATCAAGTTGTTAAATTATTAAATTCATCCATAGTACAATTAATATTATAGTTTTTAAATAAACTAATGATAACTAAAAATAAGATATTCAGATTAAAAAAACAATCGCACCAAAGTTGATATCAAATTATTATAAAATAAATCTCAAAGGTCTAATCAACCATGATGTACACTTATAACATGCAATATTTTTTCATGATCTTCACTGTCTAGTCTCCACTTGCGACGTACACACTTAAGTTTGACTGGATGCAGACAAAGCCCTGTAGCAATGACCAGGTGGCTGTATTGTAAAACTTTGTTGTCAGGTTGATAATCAACAAAGTGTATTCCATGTTGGACTATTTTCTCTTGCTTCAAATAAGTTCCCTCTATCACAACAGAACCTGTACCACAAATTTAAGTGTTTTAAAATTTGACAAATATGAAGTTACCTAGATATATTTATTTATTTAAATATATATGTGCATGTACATGTACATGTATAATTTACCTATGGGAAACAACATTCCATCACTTTCTTCAGGGTCATATAACTTTGTCCTCTCTACAGTACATCGCAATAAATAATAACTGACACATTCATGATTTCCAGGCTCAGCAATCACTACAAAGACATCTCCTACATAACAAGTATACATGAATGCATGTGTACAATATATATATATATATAAGACAGTTGAAATCGATATTTAAATAAAAAGTTGAGATTAATTTTTATGATACTCACCCACTTTTACCAATCCAGAGATATGATTATAATCATCAGAAATCAATGGAATATCATCAAAATTTTCATCTTCTTTATCAAATGTATTGGTAACATCAAGTGGTACCGAAATCCATGCACCTGTATATCCATGTGTCTGATTGATGCATTCTTCATAGTTTTCATCAATGCAACTGTCACAAAAACATGAGTATTCTCTTGTCTTCAATGTCCAATTGCAATTATATGTACTCATGACTGAATGTAAGGAACGTGTCTTTTCTATCCTCTTGCAACCATGCATGTTTTTTCTATTGACACCTGAAAGTTCGTTAAATTGAAAATATAGAAAAATTAAATTTAAACTTCAATGAATTCAAAAATAAAACTTAACAATAAAATTTTATAATTTAATTGTGCATAAAAGTTAAACAAATGTACACATCCATACCTGTTATCTCTCAGAAGACTCTATATGGTGTCTATTGACTCATTGTTGATGATGTCCCGACCTCATCTAATGCAAAATGAGTCTTACACCATTCAACAACATCATGTACATCATTTACACGAACTCCCTGATAATTCATTTGATACTTTCGCAAAGCACGTTTGATGCAAGCTCCAACACCATCATGTTCACCTTTTCCATGGTCACTCTCAAAGAAATTCCATATGTGTTTTATATTCTCATGGCGATGATATCTACACAATGCATAAAATGGTCTAGATGATTTAAACTGCATGACACATCCATCGGACCAAACATAATGTTTATCAACATTTATGTTTCTTTCTTTCAAATAAGAAAATAACGTATTGAAGCAATGTTCTACATAGTGAATGTCATGTTCTTTATCATCACTTATATAAAAATGATATTCCTTTATAATTACTCATGCTTGAACTGTACTTTGAACACCATCCAAATCTAACTATGCATGTCTATAAAAAACATGTACCATAATAGTTACCTACTTATTAAAGTAATAATCTGATTGAATTTCTTTCTGATGAACAAATGAATAGTTCTCTACAAAATCAACAACTGGTACAATTGTTCCAAGTGGAAAATTATCTCTCAGAGTTTTAAACTATTGTGCTTGCCACTTTGCAAAAAATGCATGACAAATATAAGTTTGAATCAATTTCTTAAATCTGTCCATAAATGTTAGAATAGGCAACTCCTCTTCAACATATTCCAACCTTTTTGTTTCTTTCCCCAACTTTGTTTCATTCTTGACATACTTGTAACTTTTGCAATTCAATATTTTTGCTACATCAATATTTTCAGTTTTCAAAGGAAATAGAGCCAATTCACCACATGTTTCACATAATCTTTTGATGCAATTTATTTTACCAGTTGGATCATCTATGTTGTTACACAAAATGGATGATATAAACTCACTTCTCCTACTAGGAGGAGCAACATGAAAACCATATGTGTCTTCTATAAACTTTCAAAATACCTGATAGTGGAGATCAAACTCAATATGATGACGACGACAACAAGTTTCAAACGCTTTGTTTGACCTCACAAAGTATGGCTTCAATTTTTCAAACAATGTTTGCCCAACTTTTACATTAGGATGCTCATTACAAAATGACACATATAACTCATACTGTGTTGTGTCCAACCAATGTTTTGTATGATGTTCATATTGACCTAGTGCAATCTTATGTCTGATAACATCTCTACTATTTGATGAAGGACGAGTGTTATCAATCCAAAATGATATGACTAAATTTTTTAATAACTCTCCAATTCTATCAGAATGAGGTGCTCTACACATGATTGTCCAGTTGCCCTCCATAGTACTGTCATCCACAATTAATCTTCTCTTAACATATTGTCTCATTGTTTTCCTACTAAAACCCATTTCAGACGAAATTGAAGGTATTTGTCTATTTTGAGACATATTTTTACTTACAACAGACATCAACATCACTTTTCTTGCCAGAGACTTATCTTTAGTTTGAGAGTGTTTTCCTATGTTTCTCAAACCTTGTTTAACATTTTCAATCAAATTAGTTTGCATGCTAGAAAATCTTCTCTTCTTTGATGTTGTGTTTACACCTAACAATTTCAATGCCTCTTGTAACTTTTTTTGTGTAAGAAAAAGTGAAAGCAACTGAGCTTGTTCAAGTGTTTAAGTATTATCAAATTGAGTCATAATTTCTCTTATCTTCTTCTTCATTGGCCTTCTCTTAGAAAAAATTAATGGTTGAACACTAGCTACAAGTATTATCAATTTATCTACATCCATTTTAAGTAAATGATCTAAATTCTTATGAGAAATACCATACTTTATAGATTGGACAATATTTAAGAGTTCATCCATACCAGTTCCTGCACCTGATTTTGACCCTTCTCTGATTTTCGTTACTAGAATTTCTACAGGGACCAATCTTGAGCCTTCTCCAACATCCATTGTTTGAGATTCAAAAGGGAAAGATTCTAACCCTTCTCTGACTTATGTTATTTGAACCTCTGTAGGGACTGATCTTGAACCTTCTCCAACATTCATTGCTTGAGATTCCATAGGGAGTGTTCCTGGCCTCTCTCCCATATGCACTACTTCTACTTTTGTTGAGCCTTCTTCAACATTTCCTTCACCTTGTTTAATTCGATGATAACGTGCCACAGTCTTTTGAATATTTCTTTGTTCTACTTCATCAGATCTTTTTCTTGCATATTTGTTATGCTTTCCTTTCTTGTTTCCCATTATAAAATAAAAAATAATAATAATTTATCCCTTGCCTCAAGATAAATTTTGCGCAATAACCAGATAAAAAAACCACTGTATAGATTTGTCTGTCGCTGTTAGTACTTTTAAATTATTTGATAGAAATCAATAGAATGTAGTCATCTGCAACAAAGGATAAATATTCTTCATTATAATATGACTAAAATCTGCGAGTCACAAAAATTCTTCAAGAATAAACATTATAATAAATATTCTTCAAGAATAAATTGCTGCATAAAAGAAAATGGCATCGGCTATCAAAAGAAGCAAACATAATGTTCGAAATCCCCTCTTTCTTCTCCAAATGATGTAGCTCCAAATGATGTGAGTCCTAAAGTCAAGTCTTAACATCTTTTTGGGATATTTAGGAATTGGTGGTATCTTGTCAAACAAGGGATTAACATTGATGTGTTCAAATGTACCTTAGATAATTTCGATGGTTGATTCTTGATGAGACCTTATAGGTGCCATTATTGCATTTGATAACTCCAAAGGTTGTGTCCTACTGAGTGATGGCATGATACCTCAGAATGCAGATGCAGTGGAGGGAAACTTAAATGAACTTTATGCCTCTCAAGTGTGTACCTAGACTACCAACTACACACTTGAAGTGTGCAGTTGATAAAAACAGGTTGCAGTTGGTAAAATAGAGTTGCAAGGTGCCTAAAATGCAAATATTGAGTGTTTTGAATAATTTAGAGTGTTTCCTAAGGTCTTGGGATGCAATGCAAGGTGTGGAAGTGCAGATTAGGGTTCTTGAACTTAGAATGAAACACCTAATTACCAAGTGCGCCCTAAAACTATCAACTGCGCCCTGAAACTACGAACTTCACCCATGAAGTGTGCAGTTGGTAAAATAGGGTTGCAATTGGTAAAAGAGGTCAAAACTTGATAATTAAGATGTGGGTATGCAAGATATGAGTGTTTTTGAGATTTTTAAGTGTTTAGAGATGTTATGCAATGTGAGGAAATGCTAAATGACATAGGGTTTTCATATGCAAAGTGCAAATGTCCTAGGGATGTTATCCAAGTGCAAATGCAAGGTGTCATTTTGAAGGTATGCAAGATGAAGAATACGATATTTGCAAAATGAAAGTTAGAGTTATGTTTTGGACTTGGTAAAGATGCTAAAGGTAGGTGTATGCAAAGTGGACTATGCAAGGGATGGTTTCCTAGGGTTGATAATGACGTTTAGGCAATGTAAAATGAGGATAGGTGATCAAGAAGACAAGTTGGTTGATGGACAATTTGATAGCGTTTGATAGTGAAAATGATGCTAGGGTTTGCATAATGCAATATGAGGGGGATATACCACTAGGGTAAGTCAAAAATGACATTTAGGAATATGATTATGCTAATGATAGAGGTATACATAAGGTTTTTTAAACTTAGGTGAAATCTTGACAAGGTTTTGACAATGTTTAATGTTTTGACAAGGTTTTGCAAGTTTCGAAGGTGTAAATTTGAATGTTAGCTTTTATCTTGATTATGTTTTACACACACGCAAGACACATTAAGACAAGAATAGCTATTTTTAAAAGTGAGCAATCACACCACAACCTAGGCTTTAGGACTGTATCCACTGAATTCCTACTTGAACCAAAGTTCAACTGTGCTTATCCAGAGCATACAACTTAGGACCTTGGCACCACAGGCTCCCCCTTACAGTGCACTCACTTCTCGAGGCTACCAAGATTTGCATCTCAAGGGGCATGACTTCCTAAGGGACTATTGTCTCTACTAAGGACCGCAAGAATGTAGGATGTCTTCATGGGCATGGGTGACCCCTTGAGCCAGTGGATAGAAAGGATTTTGGCCACTAAAACATGGTTTTTAGTAAGGGCATTCTGTTCAACAAGTGAGTGATAAAATTCCTCAAAAGGTCTCCCATCCTCGAGAACCGAGGTTTGACGCACCATAAGGGTATTGGAGGAGAGCTATCACTCAGCAATACCACCGACACGGCTTTCACCGTAATCGAGTTTTATATAGCAGCTGGAACATTGACCTGGCTTTTGGCCATTACCACTCTAAGGTCATCCCCTGGCATACCCAATATCGAGTATGTTGGTCTAAGGTAGGCCTCCTATAAAAGTTACATGGATTTCTCTTACACCCATGATCCATGAATGGCGAGGGGAGAGGATATGTCCAATGTAACTCTTAGGGATTTAAACACTATAGACACACCAAACAAAAAATAAAAAGTTCATTTTAAGCACCAAACAATGTCCTGCAAAACAAGCATTAGTTGTTTGTTATGATCATGTCTTTATTCCACGATTGCCACATGCTACAAGGAGACCATTAGTAACACAATAAGAATATACATTTTTTAACACCATTAATATGTTACTAATTTTTAATTTAACTTCAATGCATCCATAAAACAACTTCACTAATGAAAGAAATAAATAAATAATTTAAATTTATAATATTTTTACGAAATTGATGCTTTCGATTTTGTGAATGAAATTCATGGCAAAGACAAAAAATGCACATTGAGTAGAATTGATTTGATGTGAAAGGATTAGAAGAAGGGAAAATTAGCGGATAAATGAATTTGATTGAAGTGGTGGAAGAATTAGATTGAATGTGATATGAACGAATGTGAGATAGAATGGATTGGGACCAATGACAAGGGAGAGCTAAGGCAGGATAAATGGAGAAAAAGCAACGTGAGTCGGTGGATGAAAGGAAGGATGAAAGGATATGAGTGGCCAAATGATATGGTATCAGAAAATGTTGAGCCAAGGATCATGTTTCGAAGGAGTCCAAATGCCCCATACCAAGGATAGGAAAATGGAAGAAAATATGTTGGGAAAGGATGCATGAAAATGGATAGATGGTACGAAGGCTAGCATATGGAAGAAGAGAAGGCATGTGTGCTTCCAAAGCATGTATGAACATTTTGGTATTGTGCCTCTAATAGTGATCATGAGCATGGGTATGAAAGTGGAATGAAGAAGGGATATGGGAGGGAGGGTGTGAAATAGGAATAATGATATGAAATGGATAAATGTATGGGATAACCAAGACCAAGGACATATGAAAGGGGGATGAAAGTATGTAGGAGTAAGGTTGGAAAATGGATGAAATGAACATGACAAGGACTATGGGATGCAAGATATGGATAGAATGTCAAGATCAAAGATGTGAAAGTGTAGGATAATGGATGGACATGGAAAGTAAGCACAAATGGATGGAAGGAATAGGATAGTCAAGATCAAAGATGGAAATGATGATGGATGATAGGTGGAATATGGAAGATACATAAGGCATTATGGTATGGATGGAGCTTGCCCCTAGTATAGAGTGCAAGTGGAAGATGAAAAATGAATGGATGGATAAGTGGAAGTGGAAGACATTGGATAGAAAGGGAGGACTCAAGCATCTAGATACATGGATGGTATCCCTTGATATTTATTTCTCTTTCTTTGTTATTTTCAAGGAATTTGTACTAGTTTCTCCTAGATGTTGGTAGGATAGTGAAAAGAAGGACAATGGCTTATGAAAAGTTTGGATTAAGGGGGTGGAGTGGCCGAGAGGAAGACATGGTTGATGGATGCTAGGTTGGAAGACTTGTGAATGAGTGGATGAAGGAGGTAGAAATATCGTCATCGGCACACACCTTGAAGGGTGATGGAAAGGAGGAAATTGTGGAGGATATGTAGGAGAAAGTTTGGATTTTGGGATATAGGGACCCAAAATGGATGAAGGAGATGATGGATTTAGGATGGTGGATTTGGGTATATAAGGACCTGAAATGGATTTGGAAAATGGAAGCTTTGATGATTTATGAATGATGGAAGCCTTTGGATTAGCAAAATTGGATGTCATTTTGAATATTTCTTTGAGATTCATTGCTACATTAAGTAGCTTTGGGATCCACAAATTTTTTTCATTTTTGATTTTTAGCCTTTGTGGCCTTTTAGTTCTATTTTGGATCGTATTTTTCTTTTCTTGGACATGTCTTTTAGAGGGGACATGTTGATCCTTGGGCTTTTATGGATTTTTGGCTTTATTCTCTTTTTCTTTGGCATCCTATTTACTTCCATTGGCCATGGCATGGGTGCATGAAGATAAATGGGGTGGAGAGTGTATGGATGGTGAACGTTGTAAGGAATTCAAGGATGTGTGACTTTTTTTATCTTTACTAAGACAATGAGGGGATGAAGTGAAAAACATGGACATGGTGGATGGATGTATGTAAGGACCCAAAATGGAAGGAAGGGATGAAGGGCTTGGTTGTGGAACATAAGGACCCAAAATGGATGGAAGGGATGAAGGGTTTGGATGTGGAACATAAGGACCCACAATGGATGGAAATGAGGAAGGAATGAGAATATGGATATAAGGGCCCAAAATGGACTTGGAAGATGGATGATGGGAAGCTTTAGGTTTGGAAGGAAGAACTTTGGATTCTAAAGGAGTGGAAGGCAGACCAACATCTTGAGACATTATTTCTTCAATCAGATACTTATTATTTTCAATACAAGATGTGAGTCCATGTATATGGGGTTCATGAGTGGATTGGATAGGTGTAATAGGATCATGTGGAGGATTAGGCTCACAAGGGGGATTATGTGGGATAATAGTATCTTGAGATGGAGTGGGATCATGAAAGGAAAATGAAGGGGAGCTTTGATCTTGACTTAAAAGAGGATCATGTAGCGGAATGAGTGGATCATGAGATGGAATAGGATCATATAATGGAGTGGAGGGAATGGAACCATGAGATGCAGTGATTTGATCTTGACATGGAGGAGTATTAGTGGATGGAGTGGAAGGAACTTCTTCATGAAGTGGAGGATCTACAGATGCTAACTCTTGAGATGGAGTGGAATCGATAAGGTGTGCGGTACATGGAATGTCGTGATCTTGATTAGGAAGGGAATTAGGAGATGGACTAAGAGGGATAAATGGATCTTGAGGGATAAGGGAATGATGTGATGGATAAATGCTCAGATCTAGAGGAGAAGAGTAATCTATAATTTCATGCTATGGAGGAAGTTCTTGAGATGGAATTGGGGGTATGACTTTGGGTGATTTGATCACTTTATTTTGAATTTTGTACTTAGACAAGAATTCAGGTGAGAAAAACCTGTTATGAGGTGGGGATGATGTTTGTGGAAGATTAGGATTGTGAGAAGGTGGAAGTATGGGCAGGGGATTGGCATTATGGTTTTTGACATTAAGCTCAAAGTAGGGGGAATTGCATGAAGGGTTGGGGTTGGATGGGACATGAGGACTATGGTCTTCGAAACATGGGGGAAGAGGACACATGGCATGGAAGGTGGGCTTTTTCTACTGATTTGCTAGGCTCAAGATAGAATTCTTTAGTACCTCAATTTCCTTGGCAATGGCATTTCTATTTGAGGAATTATATGGGCTATGAATGGAATCGTATGTGGTTGAAGGATAATGAGGTGGATTTCCCTTGTCAAAGGTAGAAGAATAATGAACATGAGATGGATTAGAATTGGATATGAATTTATGAGGATGGATTTGATATGTAGGTTGAAAGGGAGGTATAACTCCAGATTGCCTTTGAAGATCTTCAACCATTTGACTAAGCCAATTCTTATCCATGGATCTTAGACGAAGAGTGATGAAAGATTTGATGATGGATGAAATATGAACTTAGGACTAGGAGCAATTATGGACTTTGTGTTGACTTGATTTGAATTGGATTTGACTTGACATTGATTGTATTTGACTTCATTTGATTTGATATTGGATGAAGGTTTGATATAGCTTTGATAAAAACCTTATGATATTGCAAACAAGTGAATGTGGGATTTGAATTAAAGTCCGATGTTTATGACAATGCTCCTATGTCCAAAGTAGAAGATTTGATGCAAAGTTGAATTAGAAGAAGATGTGAATGAAATTAGAAAGATTGATTATGATGATGTAAATGGATTGAATTAAGAATTGATTAGAAATGAATGAATTTGACAAGGAATTGGATTGAGAATCATGAGTATGAAGCATTGTATGAGGGAATTGAAGTGTGATGTGGAGTATGCACCATGACTAGGATGGAGATTAGGAATTATATTGAATGATTAGGAAGATGAGGAAATGATTTGGATGAATAGAGATGATTAAGGCTTCAAGGAATGGTTTGAATGATTAAGACAAGAGATGCATGAGGGTGATCAATTTGATGGAAAGAAGAAGTGATGTGGAATTGATGTGGACAACTTGATTAAGAGGACTTAAACCAAGACTTGTTTTTGTTGTTTTTTAGATTGTTTAGATTTTTAAATTTTTTTTGAACTTTTACGATGTTTTTTGGATTTTTATGTTGTATGATGTTTTGGCTTTTTCAAATTTGGAATGCAAAATCAAACAATGAAATATATACAAGACAAGTGTAGATGGTGTGTTCCCTTCAACTAGGGAGGGTTTCAAATACTCAAGAATGTCAAACACACCAACAATCCTATAAGCCTACCACTAGGATGCACAAGGATTATCTAAGGGGTGTCCTTGATATACACAAGGTATATGAGGTCCAAATCTGTAGATGAAAGAAAATAATGCCACATAGCTGAGGGGAGACGATAACCCAAATCTCCTCCTTCACTTCCCAAAGGTATAAAGTTCTTTGGGGCTTAGCCAAGAGTGACAAGATTTTATTTCCAAGAGAGGTGTCTTTCGATTCACCTCTCAATTTTTATAATCTACCAGAACACTGGAGTTGGGGTCATTCCAAGGGGTGATGAAATCCCCAAGAAGGCCTCCTAAAAAAGAAAAACAAGACCACTTATTTATTGTGCACTCAAGATCACCTAAAGGTACAAGAGGAGAGAATACATAAGTGGCCTCAGGGTTCAAAAGACACTTGTTCTTTCCCAATGAAGCTTTAGGTTTTGTAAGAGTGTTCATTTTAAGCAGCAAATTGAAATATAAATTGCAATGTTCATTGATCCTTAAACATTCAAGATTGTGCTATCATCCATTCCACTAACATGTTCAATTTCCTAATGGCATTCAAGAGTGTGTTGAAACATTCATTCCAAATCAAAGGTATTGTTCAAGTAACTATGCATTCAAGATTAAGTTCAATTGTTTTAGCTTTAACCATGCATTCAAAGACAAGTGTTTAAGCATACAAGTTCATTCCAAAAAGAATTTAAGGAAAAACCTGAAAGAAATATGGTTAGTGATTTCTAGAACTCTTCAACCTTCAATACACGAGTGAGAAAATATCCTTGCAAAACCACAAGTTAAGGCATCAAAAAAGTATGACAAACATGGAATAACCTTGCAATGAAAATGTTAACAAAAAAGTTTAGTATTTGACAAAAAAAATAGGTATTTAACAACACCAAAGTCTAATGAAACCAACACCATCATGACGGGCTTAGAATCAACTTTTCGGCAATATTTCATTTTTTGAAAATGGAGTATGGATGCTCAAGTTATGAGCAAAAAATTGAACATTTCTCCAAATGGTTGAGAAGAGCATGTGGGAGTCTTATGTAGTGATGACATCAACAACCTGCGAGCTTAAATTTGATGGTTAGATGGATGTCACAGATTTTTTTTTTTTTTTTGAAAAACAAAAAAAAAAATGTGTTGTCTGGTGACATGGAGTCCACATGTGAGCTGTCAAAATAAAATGCCACGTGGTTGGAACCCTGATGGGTGTCACGTGGTAGCATCAGAAGAGGTCATGTGGGCAGTGGTTGTGAGGTGGTTTGCGGGTAGTGAATTGTAGATGGAGGCAAAAGGATGGGTAGAGGAAGCAAGCAGAGGCAGAGAGAGTGAGCCATGCAGAGGGGAGGAAAGGCTACAAGAGGAGGGTGAAGGGAGCTCGACAAAGCGATAATAGAGTGGAGGGTTGTTAGCGGCGATAAAGAGATGCAAAGGTGGTGGCGCAAGGGTTTTGGCATGAGCAAGGGTTTTGTTAGGTGGTGGTTGTGCAGGGGGAAGTCATGCCAAGCAGATGCAGAGGAGCCATAGTCGAGACAAGACAAAGGAGCCACGACCACGAGAAGTGTAGGGTCGAGGAAACAGTTGTGCGAGGGAGCAGAGTTTGTAGATGATGAGGGGTGCGGGCATCACCTGAGGCACAGTGGTAACATAGGATGCAGCAGTGGTAGGGAGGAGGAGTCATGGAGGGGTTTCAGCAGAGGCAACGAGGGGAAGCAATGACGTAGGGGAAGTGCAGGGTGAGCTGCGGCCGAAGGGTGAGCAATGGCCGCGAGAGGAGGTTACAAGGTTGCAGGCATCATGGATGCAGGTATAGGGTAGGGCCATGGGAAGTGGAAGGGCGGTGGGTTGTGGTTGCGTGGGGGTGGTGCTCGTAGGCGCCACCAGTGGTGGCGCTTGCAACAAACAAAACAAATTTAATTTTTTTTTTTTTTTTTTAAAAAAAAATTTCTCTCCTACAGACTTTTGCCAATATTTTTTTTTTACAACTTGTATAAATATATTATATAATATATATGGTAGAATATATATTTATATTGTTAATATATTTATATAAATGATAAAAAAAAGAAAACATAAACAAGATAAAACAAACAACACAATTTATTTTTTTAAATCTATTTATTTGTCAACAAACATAGAGGGTTTTTTTTTATCTTTTAGTTTTTTCACTTTCCCATTAACAAAGAAGTATATTCAATATATATATGCTTCTATAACTTGGAAATGGAGAAATAAGAAATATATAGTGTTATATATCAAAAGACTTGTCTTGTGTGCTTCAAGCACGATGGTGGGTTTTTTGGCTAGCTTAGAGGCTCTTTGTGGAACTTGATCTCCAAGTGCAAGCCTTCAGCCTACAAGCCTGAAAACTCACACGTAAACTCAAAAAAATGTTAGATGATTAGTTTGAACCCATGAAGTGGGTCCCACTGGGCATGCCAAAATGTATTGCATAAAAATGTAACAATAGAATAAACAATAAGCAACTAAAGTCTATTCCTACATATTCATGCAAACCTCAAATATGAAAGACAACATGTAAATAATGATGACATGAAATCAAAAGAGCTTAACCCATTCAAAATAGCACTAATGCAAACCTCATAAAATTGCCAAGTTGTTGATGATTTCATTGTTATGGGATGTGGTTGCTCACAAATCTTGCAGCATAACAATGGGCTAGATAGTGCTTATGGAGGTGAGGAGAGGATTCTCCTTTTATAGGAAATGAGATGAAATGGATGATTGAGATTCAATTCAAGATGAAGTGCTAAGATCTCTTAGGATCAATGAGGTGTCCATGAGGTGGAGGCTAAGTGGACTTCATGTGGATTAGGGTTTTTGACCATTCAAAGGGGGAAAGAGGCTCACGCATGTGTGAGCAACCTTTGATGTGATAGGTCAATGACAGGTGTAAGAGGTGTGAGAAGCATGGTTTCTCACACATGTGTGAGACACCTTGATTCTCATGTGAATGCGGGCAAATGTGTAAGAGGTGTGAGAAGTGTGAAGGGTGTGGGAAGTGTGAGTGTTCCTCACACGTGTGAGCACACACTTAGGATTAAAAGGGGGATTTAACAAGGTGATTAGGAAAAGTAAGTGGGTAGGCTTAGAAGGATTAGTTAGGTTAGGAAAGTGAGGTTGGGTGAGGGTTAAAGTTAGGAGCCATGTGCTCAAATAGGATTAAATTTAATATTTAATTCCAAGTGGGATTAAAAAATGATTAATTAAGTAAACGAAGTAATTTATTTAATTAAAGTAAATGGATTAGGATGTAAGTGGGATGAGGGGAAATAGGCTAGGATTAAATAAACCTAAATTCATTTAAATCAAGGAAATGCAAATGTAATTAAATAAATGTAAATTATTTAATTAAAGGTAGGGTAAGACTATAATTAAATACATAATAAATATCTATTTAATTGGTCATGAAAAGGGTATTTGGATAGTTTTAGGTGTCTATAGTATGAACCACTCAAACAAGTTGATCAGGGAGGTGAAAGTGGTTCTTAAACTAAAATTTGTAGAGGCCCAATAAAATACTATGTTTCAATTTCACTTTTCACTCTATTGGAAGTGAGACTTGGTATTGACAATGAGCCTTTCTATATTTGGAGCATATATATTTAGGTAGCTATCCTACCATTATCCTTGTTGTATAAAAGCACTTATTTGGTGTCACATTAATCAGTGTTGTTAGACATTTCATGAGAATTAGCTTCTCTATGGGTTTTCCATGTATAAATATGGTGTTCATTTTTATTTTTTTGTACACACGCTTTCATTATCAGCTTGTGATGGTGTATTGTTGTGCTTTAATTGAAAGATCTTAAGTAGTAGCATAGATGTAGCTTAAAATTTTCTTACTCAAATCTCTCTTCAAATCCCATCTTTTTTTTTTAAAGTTTGTTGTTAACTTGTTCATATAGTTTAGTAAATTCTTTTTATTTTGATGAAGATTTTGATATATATTATTAGTTTATAATTTGCAAATTGTGAAGATTTGTTTTGAAGCAAATTGGTGCAAATGACTCCTTCAAACAAAACAAAGTCAAATGAATAATATTGTGATGTCCCATCTCTTAAAGAAGATTTTACATGAATAGATGATAGTATTAAATAAATGTGACCAATTTTCATTAAGGATGATTTATAGGTATATACAACTCAAATAAATGTGACCAGTGTTCATTAAGGATGATTAGTAAGTGCAGACAACTCAATACACTATCTTATGAAGAAACTAATCTCCAATTAAATCTCTCATCCTGATGAAATCTCATTTAATTATTGATTAAGGATATTTTTCCTTGAATGACACCTACACTGCATGTGCAACATAGTTAGTCTAGTGTCTATTTAAAGAAAAATGAAAACAATCATATTGAAAATATTATATAGGTGGTTGGAAGAAGTTAAGTCCCACTTATGGGGAAAAAAAGTGGACATGTCTTCCTTGTTTTTCAAATTTTCTATCAATTGATGTCAAAATTGAGGCACTTAGAGATTGAATCTCTAAAAAAAGTTGAGTAATAGAAAATGTAGTGCTCATAGTCTACTTCTCAAATATGTAGTTTATTTCAATACCCACATGATAGAAATTTCATTCTAATAGGTATGTCTAAAAACCACTTTTTCAAAATGCTTGTTTCAAACCATAACACACACATGTACAACTACAACAATTTTACATAAATAAAATATTTTTGTGAATTCTTTTGGGGAAAGATACCTAAGAGACCAAAGGTTTATAATCATATTTTTATTAATTATTATTTGACAATAAATATATTTTCAAAAACTTTGGTGTATAGCCACCATAAATTGATGAAAACTTATAATTTCTCCCTTATCTATTATAAGACACTTTTATTTCTTGAAGACATTACTTTATGAATGAAGTAGGATTTATTTTTGGATGATCATAAGAAGGATGTTAATGCATTTGTAGAGCTAAATATATGGTGTGTCTAAAGAGTGAATTGCGGAACTCTTGTATCTATAATAATCATGTAGCTACTTCTTATACCCAATCAAGCATGTTGGTTTTCTAATTTATTTTAAACTTTGCAACCTTAATTGGTAAAGAAGTATTCTTGGTGGTAATGAATTATTTGACCATGTGTATTTTTGTGCATTACCCTATCCTTATAGTGTTGCAATTGTTTCTTAACATGTTTTCGGTTTATTGTTCATACTCTATGGGAACTTCTAATTCTTTTCTAGTATGGCTAATGATCTATTCTTTGTTAGTATATTTTTTTAAAAAAATCTGAAGTTGTAGGAAATCTCCTTGACTTGGAGTTCAACTTATTGTTCGTAAAACTAATAATCAAATAGAACTATCAAGAAGTTCTTATTTTTATTGGTTCATGACTTAGGAAAATACATAGTGGGATAAGAGCCTACCTCTAGCTAATCGCATGTACACTACAACTTACAATGATTCCAAAATGACCCACTCTTGGGCCTTTTGTGGTACTATTCTAGCACCTCATAATATACTTATATTTTAAGGATCTCCACTAAGTTATTATGGCTTTAATACATTATAGTGTTAGAATATTCCTTCTTTAAGATTATCCTAGCTTTGATATCATTCATTTGCATGAAATAACCTTGGTTTGATCTAGATTGATTTTAATTTTGTAATGTATATTATTTTCTTTGATATTGTATAATCTATGCAAGTCTTTTCATTAACATATTATCACTACAACATTTGGAGTCATTTTGGGACATCCAACTGTCACCCTAGTGACAAACTCACTCGTTGGCCCCCGTCAAACTTTTTTTTATTACAAATTGCAACTTAGAGGGAATCCATCATAATTGAGATAGTAAAAACTATTGTTAATTGGAAGAAGGGAGGGACATGACTTCATGTTCACAATGTCGCAATTGTGACAATACACCATCATAATTATGATGGTCCAAAATTTAACTGAGTCATCGCAATTATGACATTTATGCAACAACTACATTGTACAAGTGATGATTACCCATCGAATCTTGTCTTCATAGTTATGACATTGTTGTGACAACTATGTTGTACAAGTGACGATTATCCATCAGATATTTTGTCATAGTTACAATGTTGTTGCAATAAAATTGTGTTGTGCAAGAAGCAGATAGCTATCAAAACATATTGTCGCAATTGCAAAGGCCAATTGAATTATTAAAAAAATTATTACTTTTGTCCACTAGCATATATAGGTGTAACTCACATTATTACTACTACATCAAATAGTAATATTGAAGTCTAAAAATGGCTTGGTTGAGTGCTCATAGGGATTATCTTGTTCTACATTCCCACTGAAATATTTATATGATCTCATACATCCTTTTGTAGATTATTGATGTTATCTATAAAATATTCTACTTCAACACTCATCTTTCTTTCTTGTTCCATCTTCCTCAATTCTATTAGAGTCCTTTTACTACCCCATATGTATAGTCTTGAAATGTGACATACTAGAGCTCCCATTCATAGAATGTTTCTAAGAAAACTCTACATTAGGTAGAATCAAGTCTCATCCATTAGTTTTATCTATTACTAAGCATCTTACCAGGTTACCTAGAATTCAATCCTTCAGTCTACACAAAAGGCTATGTGTCATGTACATATATTAAATTCAACTGCATCTTTAATTTGTTCCATAGGGTCCTCTGGAAGTATCCATAAAACTGTGTATCATGATCTAAGACTAATATGTGGCCATCATTAAACATCACACACTAAGGAAAAAATAAATCTTGGAAAAAGTAAGTGGACTTTGACTATTTAACAATTTTACTTAGAATAAAGCCTTGGTGTTTGTTGTTTAAGCTGATCACTATACTATTTGTTCAACCGTGTAGTCATACCACCTCTTCAAAGAATATATTGGTGATGTGAATAACATCATGGATATTCTGGCAAGTAATGGAATTGTTTATGCTTATACTTTCATGCTTCATAGTATATTATGCACTATCATAATCTTGATGCTTGCCAACCAAGTGAAGTCAAATAAAAGTTCGGACCTCTAAAACTCCTATATATATATATATATATATATATATATATATATATTGCCCTTGAAAATAACATCACAATAACCATATCAAGAAAATACTACCTTATAAATACAAAGTAATTAATTAAGAGAATTCCTACAAATAGGTACTTCATATCCATCAAGTCAATGTACATAATGTTATAACACCTCTTCAATAGAAAATAATTTCATAAAAAATGATATATATCTATCCTTTGACATCTACTAACATCATACTCTAACTACAACATGAAATATATGAATGCAACACAGTTTAAACCAATAAGTGAGACTTTTTTTCAAAATTTATATGCTATTATAATCATATTTATTAATATTTATGTACATATAGCTAAAATCATTAAAAAAAAAATTAATTAAAGAACACTTCAGACATCTAAACATGCCTTATACATTCTTATTCACCAATTCTTCTTATATGTGATTACATACATGTACATTACATAGTACTAGTCTAAATTAGACAAGGACATTGTAGAAACAAATATGGATAATTTGTATCTATATGCTAGGCACATAAACTACTTAATAGAATTCTAATACAATGATTGGAGGATATGCATAAATTGAGTTTTAGTTTGTGCATGGTTAACCTTCTTGGCCATGCCAACTATCCTGAGGAAGCACTAAAACTTATCATTAACTAATGTGTTTTTGTTGAGCTTGCATTTCACATATGAACAGAGGCAAGTAAGAGTATTTATGTATTAACATTTTTTTTTTTAAAAATCTTAAAAATGTTGTTTCTTACATTATTCTATCAAACATCAATACGAAAATTAGGAAGGTGGGGTGAGTTTACAGTGATAAGGAGGTTGAGGTTCAAATGATAAGTAGATTTATGAAAGATGGATCAATTAAAAGGATTCTTGGAGTAGTTAGATTGAAGACCAAAACATGGTACCTTTTTTGTTTAAGAGATAGCATTTACATACAAAGGAGGAAAATGCAAGTTTGGAGAATTGTCTTGAGAGATGAAGATGACTAGATATATTTCATATGTAAATGATAACTCAATGGTGTAGAGGATGAGATATATCCAAGATTGTTGTAAGAGGAAATTTCATGGGAGATGCAAATCATTTCCAAGCCCACCCCAAATTTTATGTTGTTTCTGGACCTACTTGTTACTAGGTATGTGCAGGATCATGGTCAACCAAACTATGGGCTTAAGTGGCAGTGAAAAACCAGCAAATCAGGGTTATGTCAACTTGACACATAATTTTAAAGTGGTTTTGGACTTTATATCAAAAAGTTGTAAGAAAATAATTTGTAGGAAATTGAATGTAGTTTCTAAACTACTAGGCCTTATCTAGAGGAAAAAATAATTGATTGGTCAAAAGTTTGGATTTTAATACAGTACTACAAAAATTTCAAGGTGAAAATAAAAAGTAGGTGTATGTTTGACCACCTTAATCAAAATCAAATGATAATATTTTTTCAATATAATTACAGATATAAAAAATAGACTCATGCCCAGATGTGACTCATGTTTTTGAGTATTTTTACTCCAAATAAATAATTAAATATGAATTTTCTACTAAAACATTTTCAAAAAAAAAACTCCTATGTCTGACCACCTTAAACTAATAGAAAACTTTACCAAATTTAATTTTTATTTTATTTTTCTTATACTAGGTGAAGCATAGAATGTGAGGAAATTTTGGATTTAAAAAATGTTATACCATTTGAAAGTTATAGTTGTTTTTTAATCAATATGTCAATTAGCAGTTTACAATCATCTTCATTGAAAATTAACTAATAAATACTTATCGAACTCAGAATTTGACAGCAATTATATTGATGGAATCTCAAGAGTGTTATATAAAACCCTTTTCGATTCATTCAATTTTGATGAAAATAACATTATTAGATGGCTACCTAAAGTCTGAGTGTCAGTGAAACCCTTCTCAAACACATTTTTTGGGTTGACCAAATAGGCTTGGTAAATACCAAGGCTAATCAGATACTCGAATTCAAATCAGGTATTCAATTAGGTTTCGTATTTTTCAATTGAAATTTGGAGGGAAATTTGAGAGGAGAGATTTTCTAATGTCAAATTTGGAGGGAGGGAAATTTGAAAGGAAATAAATTTGAGAGGGAAACTTTAGAGGGTTTTAGAGGGAAATTTATTTGGGGGAAATGTGGACATTGATATTATTATTATTAACTATTATTATTATTATATATGATTATAAATATTATTATATTATAGTAATATGTATGATTATTATTATTAAATATATATAGTAATATTATATGACAATTATTATATATAATAATATATATGGTTATTATTATTATTAAATCTATAATCTAGTAACATATACAAATATTATTGTTATATAATCTAATAATATATTATTATTATATTAAAATATACAATATTATATTATTTTTAAATACAATATTGTCATAAAATGCATCAAAAGGGGTCATAGGTTAACCTATGACCTCTTTCGACTCATTTCATGACAACATATGTCCCTAGGGCCCTAGTGACCCCTTTCGACACAATCCCAATGGGTCCCTAAGGGTCCTAGGGATATACATTGTCATGACTAGAACCAACCAAATGCATCCCTAGGGGTCCTAGGACCCCTAGGGGCATAGGTTGTGATAAAATGCATGGAAAGGGGTCATAGGTCATCCTATGGCCCCTTTTCGACCCATATAAATGATTATAATATGTTCTTACGGGTCTTAGGACCCCTAGAGACATATGTCATCATGGAATGTGGTTAAAGGGACCTATGACCCCTTTTGACCCATATAAACAATTATAATATGTCCCTAGGGGTCCTAGGACCCATAGAGACATATGTTGTAATAAAATGTGTCGAAATGGATCGTAGATAATCTTATGGCCCCTTGCGACTCATATAAATGATTGTAATATGTTTGTAGGGGTTGTAGGACCCCTAGAGACATATGTCATCATGGAATGTGTCGAAAGGGGTCATAGGTCATCCTATGGCCCCTTTTTACCCATATAAATGATTATAATATGTCCATAGGGGTCCTAGGACCCCTAGAGACATATGTTGTAATAAAATGTGTCGAAAGGGGTCATAGGTCATCCTAAGGACCCTTTCAGCCCATATAAACAATTCTAGTATGTCCCTAGGGGTCCTAGGACCCCTAGAGACATATGTCATCATGGAATGTGTTGAAAGGGGTCATAGGTCATCCTATGGCTCCTTTCGACTGATATAAACAATTCTAATATGTCCCTAGGAGTCTTAGGGCCCCTAGAGACATATGTTGTCATAAAATGTGTCGAAAGACCTATGACCCCTTTCAACTCGTATAAACAATTGTAATATGTCCCTAGGGGTCTTAGGACCCTTAGAGACATATGTTGTAATAAAATGTGTCGAAAAGAGTCATAGGTCATCTTATGGCCCCTTTCAACCCATATAAACGATTCTAATATGCCCCTAGGGGTCCTAGGACCCCTAGCAACATATGTCATCATGGAATGTGTCAAAAGGGGTCATAGATTATCCTATGGCCCCTTTTGACCCATATAAATGATTCTAATATGTCCCTAGGGGGCTAGGGCCCCTAAAGACATATGTTGTAATAAAATTTGTCAAAAGGGGTCATAGGTCATCTTATGACTCCTCTCGACCCATATAAATAATTATAATATGTCCATGGGGGTCCTAGGACCCCTAGAGACATATGTTGTAATAAAATGTGTCGAAAAGGGTCATAAGTCATCTTATGGCCCCTTTGGACCCATATAAACAATTATAATATGTCCCTAGGGGTCTTAGGACCCCTAGCGACATATGTTGTCATGGAACGTGTTGAAAGGGGTCATAGGTCATCCTATGGCCCCTTTCGACCCATATAAATGGTTATAATATGTCCCTAGGGGTCCTAGCACCCCTAAAGACATATGTCATCATGGAATGTGTTGAAAAGGGTCATAGGTCATTCTATGACCCCTTTCAACCCATGTAAATAATTATAATATGTCCTTAGCGGTCCTAAGACCCCTAGAGACATATGTCATCATGGAATGTGTCGAAAGGGGTCATAAGTCATCCTATGGCCCCTTTCAACCCATATAAATGAGTCTAATATGTCCCTAGGGGTCATAGGACCCCTAGAGACATATGTTGTCATGGAATGTGTCGAAAGGGGTCATAGCTCATCCTATGGCCTCTTTCGACCCATATAAATGATTGTAATATGTCCCTAGGGGTCCTAGGACCCCTAGAAACATAGGTCATCATGGAATGTGTCAAAAGGGGTCATAAGTCATCCTATGGCCCCTTTCGATGCATATAAACGATTATAATATGTCCCTAGGGGTCCTAGGACCCCTAGAGACATGTGTTGTAATAAAATGTGTCGAAAGGGGTCATAGATCACCCTATGGCCCCTTTTGACCCATATAAACAATTCTAATATTTCCTTATGGGTCCTAGGATTGCTAGAGACATGTCATCATGGAATGTGTCAAAAGGGATCATAGGTAATCCTATGGCCCCTTTCAACACATATAAATGATTGTAATATGTCCCTCGGGGTCCTAGGACCCGTAGAGACATATGTCATTGTGGAATGTGTCGAAAGGGGTCATAGGTCATTCTATGGCCACTTTTGACCCATATAAATAATTGTAATATGTTTGTAGGGGTCCTAGGACCCCTAGAGACATATGTCATCAAGGAATGTGTCAAAAGGGGTCATAGGTCATCCCATGGCCTCTTTCAACCCATATAGATGATTATAATATGTCCCTAGGACCCCTAGAGACATATATCATCATGGAATGTGTCAAAAGGGGTCATAGGTCATCCTTTGGCCCCTTTCAACCCATATAAACAATTGTAATATGTCCCTAGGGGTCCTAGGACCCCTAGTGACATATGTCATTATGAAATGTGTCGAAAAGGATCATAGGTCATCCTATGGCCCCTTTTCAACCGATATAAACAATTGTAATATCTCCCTAGGGGTCCTAGGACCCCTAGCGACATATGTCATCATGGAATGTGTTGAAAGGGGTCATAGGTCATCCTTTGGACCCTTTCAACCCATATAAATGATTATAATGTCCCTAGGGGTCCTAGGACTCCTAGAGACATATGTCATCATAGAATGTGTTGAAAGGTGTCATAGGTCATCCGATGGCCCCTTTCGACCCATATAAATGATTGTAATATATTTTTAGGGGTCCTAGGACCCCTAGAGACATATGTCATCATGAAATGTGTCGAAAGGGATCATAGGTCATCCTTTGGCTCCTTTCAACCCATATAAACGATTATAATATGTCTCTAGGGATCCTAGGACCCCTAGAGACATATGCCATCATGAAATGTGTTGAAAGGGGTCATAGGTCATCCTATGGCCCCTTTCAACCCATATAAATAAATGTAATATGTCCTTAGGGGTCCTAGGACCCCTAGAGACATACGTAGTTATGGAATGTGTCAAAAGGGGTCATAGGTCATCCTATGACCCCTTTCAACCCATACAAATGATTGTAATATGTCCCTAGGGGTCCTAGGACCCCTAGAGACATATGTCATCATGGAATGTGTTGAAAGGGGTCATAGGTCATCCTTTGGCCCCTTTTGACCCATATAAATGATTATAATTTATCCCTAGGGGTCTTAGGACCCCTAGAGACATATGTCATCATGGAATGTGTCGAACCTTTTGACCCATATAAATGATTGTAATATGTCACTAGGGATCCTAGGGACATATGTCATCATGGAATGTGTCAAAAGGGGTCATAGGTCATCCTTTGGCCCCTTTCGACCCATATAAATGATTATAATATGTCCCTAGGGGTCCTAGGACCCCTAGAGACATATGGCATCATGGAATGTGTCGAAAGGGGTCATAAGTCATCTTATGGCCACTTTCAACCCATATAAATGATTGTAATATATCCCTAGGGGTTCTAGGACCCTTAGAGACATATGTCATCATGGAAAGTGTTGAAAGGGGTCATAGATCATCCTATGGCCCCTTTTGACTAATATAAATGATTGTAATAAGTCCCTAAGAGTCCTAAGGCCCCTAGCAACATATGTTGAAATAAAATGTGTCGAAAGGCGTCATAGGTCATCCTATGACCCCTTTCGACCTATATAAATGATTATAATATGTCCCTAGGGGTCGTAGGACCCCTAGAGACATATGCCATCATGGAATGTGTCAAAAAGGGCCATAGGTCATCCTATGGCCCCTTTTGACCCATATAAACAATTCTAATATGTCCCTAGGGGTCCTAAGACCCCTAAAGACATATGTCATCATGGAATGTGTCAAAAGGGGGCATAGGTCATCCTATGGCCCCTTTCAGCTCATATAAACTATTATAATATGTCCTTAGGGGTCTTAGGACTCCTAGAGACATATGTTGTCATGGAATGTGTCAAAAGGGATCATAGGTCATCATATGGCTCCTTTCGACTCATATAAACAATTGTAATATGTCCCTAGGGGTCCTAGGACCCTAGAGACATATGTCACGATGGAATGTGTCGAAAGGGGCCATAGGTCATCCTATGGCCCCTTTCGACCCATATAAATGATTGTAATATGTCCCTAGGGGTCCTAGGACCCCTAGAGACATATGTTGTCATGGAATGTGTTTAAAGGGGTCATAGGTCATCCTATGGCCCCTTTCGGCTCATATAAACTATTATAATATGTCGTTAGGGGTCTTAGGACTCCTAAAGACATATGTTGTCATGGAATGTGTCAAAAGGGATCATAGGTCATCATATGGCTCCTTTCGACTCATATAAACAATTGTAATATGTCCCTAGGGGTCCTAGGACCCTAGAGACATATGTCACGATGGAATGTGTCGAAAGGGGCCATAGGTCATCCTATGGCCCCTTTCGACCCATATAAATGATTGTAATATGTCCCTAGGGGTCCTAGGACCCCTAGAGACATATGTTGTCATGGAATGTGTTTAAAGGGGTCATAGGTCATCCTATGGCCCCTTTCGACCCATATAAATGATTGTAATATGTCCCTAGGGGTCCTAGGACCCCTAATGACATATGTCATCATGGGATGTGTCAAAAGGGGTCATAGGTCATCCTATGGCCCCTTTCGACCCATATAAACGATTATAATAAGTGTCTAGGGGTCCTAGGACCCCTAGAGACATGTTATAATAAAATGTGTGGAAAGGGGTCATAGGTCATCCTATGGCCCCTTTCAACCCATATAAACAATTCTAATATGTCCCTAGGGATCCTAGGACCGCTAGAGACATATGTTGTCATGGAATGTGTCGAAAGGGATCATAGGTCATCATATAGCCCCTTCGACCCATATAAACGATTCTAATATGTCCCTAGTGGTCCTAGGGCTCCTAGAGACATATGTTGTAATAAAACATGTCGAAACGGGTCATAGGTCATCCTATGACCCCTTTCGACCCATATAAACAATTATAATAATCTCTATTTTATTGAATGGGTAACCATCTTTCATCTTCTCCCTCTTTGTCAACAATGCCAAATACATTTTAACTCATGCATCTTTTCCATGTAGATATCTTCATGTCAATACTAAATTCTTCATATGTCATCTATGACTGATACAACATGATAATGTCCTTCTTCCTCCACTGCTACTTTAGAAAACTCCTAAAGTAGGACTACTTGCATCAACTTGTAAGATATTTTGATTGACACATTTGATGTAGAGCACCATCTTAGCTTAGGTAGCTTTGTATAGGAGAATCACCCATAGTTTACCTCTTAGATATTCATGAGCATCTTTAGGTAAATATTTAGTGAAAATATCTGTTGTTTTTTTCATGGTATTTGCATACTCTAATTTTTCTTTTTATACTGTATAGCAATATGTTTACTCTTTTTGTGCATTATAGGATTCTCTTATATGTTAATAGCACTAGTGTTATCACAATAGATAACAATTGGGTCAATAATCTCTTCCTTCATACCTTTCAATAATTCCTTCATACTTGTAAACCAAAAAAGAATTTGATCTTATGAAACATAGAAATTTCAAATTCCTTCTTTATCTCATGAGAAAATGATTTTCATAATGCTTCCTTGCCTCCAAATATGATATCATCAAAAAATATTTCAGATAATAGTGCCTCAAAGTTCTTGCCAGTCTTCAAGTACAAATTGTTGTTATCATTAGTTCTCACAAATCCAATCTTCACCAAATAATTATGCCAAGAGGCATTCTATACAATGGTAGCACGAATGCCCAGCATGAGAATATGCTAAAAAA
Source organism: Cupressus sempervirens (assembly GCA_028749045.1). Classification (NCBI taxonomy): domain Eukaryota; kingdom Viridiplantae; phylum Streptophyta; class Pinopsida; order Cupressales; family Cupressaceae; genus Cupressus; species Cupressus sempervirens. Next base: position 501,939,224 of record CM053785.1, read on the forward strand.
GATTCTTCGTCAATAAAAAAGAACTGGGAGTGATTAAAAACCTTTAAATTAAATATTAAATTAAAAAATAAAAAGTATTCTCAAAATAATAGCTGGTTGAAATAAAAGGAAGCCAAATAGAGGCCGAAATAATAGGGCCCAAAAAAATAGGCACCTAATAAATTAAATATATATAATAAAATAATACAAAATTTTAAAGAACTTTTTAAAAAAATTTAATATTTTTTGAAAAAAATCAAAATAATTAAATCATAATTTTTTTAATTTAAAAATTAAAAAAATTAAAAAATTATATTATAATTAAAATTAAATTAAAAAATAAAAAATAAATAAAAACATGTTAAAAGGCCAACAAATGATAGTAGAATTAACGTCTGTGGGTCATGGCAATGATTGTCACTACTATCAGTGATAGTTATATTCGACAGTGACACATGTTAGTGCCTGCAGTAACTATCGCTGACAGCAACAGCAGTCATTTCCATGACTTTTAATTCGATGGCGGATGGGGTAGTGAGGGTGGTGGCCTGTCACCTTTATAATATATTTTTAAAATGTTTTTTAAAATGCCTTTTTGATTTAATAATGCCCACCATAGTGGTATATTTTAAATTTTTTTAAAAATAAAATAAAAATTAAATAAAGTTTTGTTGGCATTAATTTTTTTAAAAATTTAGAATTTGAATGGAGAGTACAGGGACTGGAAATTGAAGGGTCTTTTAGTGGACAATGAAGAGTCTTTTCATGGGAGGTGAAGAGTTGTTTCTCTGATTATAAAACACTCCTCTCCTTTCATTTTCACTTTGCATTTGCAGAAGAGTAGATTTGGAGAGTAAACATTTGATTGCTTTTGAGAGGTAGAATAGTTTATTTTTTATGAAGAGAGGAAGATTGTAAATTTAGAGAAGCATTGCAAATTTGAAGATCAACAAGGGAGATCAAAGAGAAAAGTAGGCTTCTTCTTAATGTTTTTTTCCATTAAGTTCTATTTTGCGTTTAGAATAGTAGTTACACTATTTACATTTAGTTGTATTTTATATTTTAAATGAGATTTGTTTATTTTTTACATTGTTGTATTCAAAATTACATTTGCATGTTTGATGCATTATTTAGATTTAATTGCATGTTATATATTTAGATATGATTTGTGTAGGTTATTATTCTTCATATTTTGCAATGTAGTTTTAGATTAATGTTATATTTTTCTATAATGTTTCATATGGATGGCAATGCCGCCATATAAATAATTTTAATATTTTTTTTGAAAATAGTGATCTATAAATTTAATGATTTATAGTTTACTAATTTATATGACAAATTGTTTAGCATCATGAAATATATATCTTAATTCATTAATATTATTTGTGTACTAGCTATGATAAGACCCAGGTTAAATTTTGAATTAGAGGAGGCAAGAAGAGAATACCAAAGGCAATATCAAAGAGAATATTGTAGACGTCAATAACAACAACATCAGATGAAAAATGAAAGAGAGCAACAAAAAACAACATTAAATCAAGGAAATATGCAAAGTTCTGGTCCAAGAAGGTCTGAAGTATTAGTTGCACAACTAGAAACTGATGAAAGAGAGCAAAAAATATATATCTTAATTCATTAATATTATTTGTGTACTAGCTATGATAAGACCCAGGTTAAATTTTGAATTAGAGGAGGCAAGAAGAGAATACCAAAGGCAATATCAAAGAGAATATTGTAGACGTCAATAACAACAACATCAGATGAAAAATGAAAGAGAGCAACAAAAAAGAACATTAAATCAAGGAAATATGCAAACATATGTATAGAGAAAGAATCATCGACGTACTTCTAGGAGGGTCCTTTTGTGAAGTACAACATGTTGAAGTGCAACCAAGTGACATACATGAGCATCTTACAAATGCAAATAATCAACTATAATTGGGTATGCTCAATGCAACATGATAACCTTATTATTTACACATTTCAATGGTTGCAAGTACCATTAGGCTAAAATTTCATTTTAGTAATTCTCTAATTTGTAAATTTAACTATGACCATCAATTGGGTCCTCAAACTAAGGTAGCTATAACATTAATTCAAATTAGAAAGACCACTTCGATTGAAAAAAATCATAACAATTATGCTTCATGACTTTCAACCAATACATTGCTACTCAATATTTGAAAAGTATGTTTGTCTATTCTTCACTATCCATGAATGGTCATTATATTACCATGTTTCCATACCCAAAATTTCATTGCAAATTTTAATATAATATGGTTTTTATATTTATTTTCTCCACACTTGATTATACTAAGTGACCTATTATGTTTTTTTCAAAACCATTATTGATTTAAAATTTATATCCCTCTAATTAAGTATACATGTGTTCTTCTTTTTTATTGGTGCTAGTGCTTTCTAAATTGTTTTCCATGAATTTTTTTAGGTATGGTAGCCTCTAATAGGTAGTCAAGCATTGTCAACATGAGCCCAACTTCTTCTGTAGGATCAAATCATTTTTTAGAGATAAAGTTTTAGAAGTCTGCACAAATAATTAGACAATTTTGTACAACTATGGTAAAAGCACTTGAGAATGCAGCTTTATCAATTGATCATGTACAAGAGATCAAGATAACTGAGATGGAAGATGTTCCCAAATATGTTCGCAACACATCTACAAAATTAGATGCATTTCCACCCATGATGAAAGACGTATATGATGATCATCTTATGAACTAAGGTCGTAATACAATTTTAACCTCTAAAGAATATGTGATGTACTTACATCATTATTTAGAACTGTACACATAGTCCATATGATGATTTCACACCTTTCAATTTTTCACTTATTATATCATATAAATAATTGTACTAGGAGATATAGTTCTCCGTTCATCTATGTATTAGAAGAACAAATAAATGGTTTAACTTTTTAGCTCAAATTCTTCTCAACTATACTTGCAAATATTTCAAACATTATACCTTGACCTTTGTGTTTTTAATATTAAATCTTTTACATGACATATATCATTAATATTTTTATCACAAAATTATATATAAAATTGATGTGTTATTTCTAACTATTAACCTACTCTAAAGCATAATATACATTTTACACTCATTTTAAGTGTAATCATTACCTCAATAATATTGTGTAGCCCTTCATTGTGCACTATTCATGCTAAGAATAATTAACATTAACCAATGGTCTATTTATAAATGTAACTAATAAAATTATAAAACTACTTAAGGAACATTGTATCCTTATATTGCACTATTATGCTAAGAGGCATGTGTAATGAGAACAAGCTGCCCTCCTAAATGTAGCTCTAAACATAACACTAATTGTAACTCTAACCATGGCCCTACTTTTTCCCCTAACTTTATCCATGATCGTGAGAAAATACTTATTATTATATAGGCCATCTTATATAATAATAAATATATTCTAAAATCCCAACCTTTACTCCCCTCTGAACTAAAACTGTGACCCTAAGTAAAATCCTAAATGTAACCCTTTCTCTAATTCTAACCCTAATTGTAATCATAACCCTACCCCCACACCTAACTATAACCCCAAATCTAAATCTACCATAATTGGAATTTAACCCTAATCATAACTATAATTGTAACCCTAACTCTAACCTTAATCCTCACTTAAAACAATAACCCTAAACCTAACCCTAATCCTAACCATAATTATGAAGTTTTGTCTACCCCTAACTCAAACTATAACCCTAATTCTAACTTAAACTCTAACCCTAACTTATATTCTAATCCTAAACCTAGCCCTAACCCTAAACCCAATCCTAGCCCTAACCCTAACCCTAACCCTTTCTCCACCCCTTTCTCTAACCCTAAATGTAATCCCAACTTTAACCCTAACCCTATCTCTAACCCTACCCTAACCCTAACCCTAAACCTAAACCTAACCCTAGTCCTAATCCCAACTCTGACCCTGACCCTAACCCTAACCCTAACACTAACCCTTTCTTTACCCCTATCTCTAAACCTAACCCTAACCCTAGCTCTAATCCTAACCTCAACCCTAACTCTAATCCTAATAATAACCCTAACCCTAACCCTACACCTACCCCTAACTCTAACCATAAATCTAACTCTACCATAATTAGACTCTAACCCTAACTTTAATATTGATTAAAATTGTAACCCTAAACTTAACTCTAACCTTAACCCTAATGTGACTCTATATAACCCTAACCATAACCCTAAATTTAGCCCCTTCTCCATGCCTCTGTCTAACTCCAACTATAATTGTAAGTGTAACCCTACCCTATCCCTAACTCTAACCATTAATCTAACTCTACCATAACTAGACTTTAATATTAACCCTAACCCTAACCCTAATTCTAACCTTAAACTTGATTCAAAACTCTAACCTTAACCCTAACTCTAACATAAACTCTAACCATCACATTAAATCTATTTGTAAGTCTAACCCTAACCCTAACCCTAACCCTAATTCTAAACCAAACTCTAACTCTCACTAGTAAATTTAGCCCTAAATTTTGACATGAAAAGGTTGAAATTGTGACCAGATTTGGTTGAATAGATAACTAAACCTATCGTCGATCTTTTTTTGTCAGTTTTTCATCACAATCATTATGCATCAAAATTTTGACTTCCAAAAGGTCAAGTTACCAACAAGAGGTTTGTTGATTTTGTTAGTCCAATCTGAACTCTTATTTCCTCATTTGCGTCCATCGCTGGTCAAAATTTTGACATAAACCCCTTGACTTTTTTGATGGTGAAGCCAAACATTCGACAGAAAAAATGACCAAATTGTGACCAAGACCCCTTGAACCATTGTCAAAATTGTGACCAAGACCCCTTAAGTTTCTATGATGGTACCATACATTCGATGGCAAAGGGAAGACATCTTCATCTAAATTGAGACTAATGCTTGGTAGAAATTTAGATGGGTTGTGCCAATTATTGGAAAAATTTTGCTCTCATAGGAGCCTTCTAAACTGCACAAAAATTGATTCTAAAGCATAATTGCTCAGTGCATGAGACTCAAGGTATCGTGCACATTTCTACCTCCACACCATTGTTTCGTTCATCACATGATTTATTTCATACAAAACAATGGGAAGGAGGAAGAAATGTGCATGATATCTTGAGTCTCCATCGAGCAATTATGCTTTAGAATCAAATTTTGTGCAGTTTAGAAGGCTCCTATGAGAGCAAAGCCTTTGCAATAATTGGCACAACCCATCTAAATTTTGGTTCTTGAGACACCATTGCTTGTGAAGACTTAGTGTATAAGCTACCTACGAATGGATTGTACTTTGAATAGAATTAGTATGAAAGGAAAGAAATATTTTTTATGATATCAACTCAAAAAATGGACATAATAAATATGACCAAACAATCTAAATTTGAAGTACAATAAAACGAGTTCTAAAAATAGAAAAAATGAGCAACAAATCAAGGATTGAAAGTTAGAGCCAATATTAGAGCTTATTAAATAAAACAAAATTTGTTTAGGTTAAACAACCTTTAACAAAAATATAGAAGATTAATTGCTCATTCTTGACAAAGAGATATTGGATCCATACAAGGGACAAACCAATGGATAAAAAAATTGAATTGTTGCAAGGAGATGAATAATATCCACCAAGAGTCAAGCCATAAGAACCATTGAAGCAAGAGCCACATTTTAAGAAGAGGTATAAACAAAATCCACCAATAATCTAAAATGGTTTATGAATTGAGAAAAGAAATATATGCTAATAAATAATGTGCAAAGGGTATTCAAATAATCTTTGTACAAGATATTTTAAATGTCATTTAAATTTATAAATAATGTAATTTGGTCAATGAAGAATCAAAATTCTATATATTAATGTGACATTTTTTAAAACAATTGTTAAAAATTGAGGGAGTAAATGTTGGTTGTATGCTATTATGCATAACTAATTATCAGTAAAAATTATCATATAATTGAAAAATCTTTATAAATATGTGATTGTTTTTTAAATATGTAATGAAATATTGATTAATTAGATTAGTTAAGAAGGTATGCAAAATTTAGAGATTTAGAATAGAGCTAATCAAGGAGATCAAATATCAATTTTATATGCATCCTTAAGAAGGTTAGATAAAATGTTCCAAGTAGATTCTCAAACTATTCAAGTTTCAAAGGTAATAATAACAATCTTGTATGTTTTGGTGATTTTCTATCTTTTAGTCATCATAGCATTGTAAGCTAACTAGATCACCACTTGATGTTAACTAGATCAACAATGTTCACACCAATGCTTTTGTGACTAGTCTTTTGGATTTGTAATTATGTATGTTGACTGGATCAGAAAATCCTTCTTGTGTTACTCATCGATGTTTGTTTTAGCTATTAGTTTTGGAAGATTCAATAATCTAGATATACAATGTTCGAGTAGATGAGGTGTGATCAATGAGTCTCTTTCTTGCTCACTCATTTACTGCATCATTAAAAAGAGACCAGAATGAAAGTACCCAAATTAAAATTGCAAGCCTATTGATGTGACACAAATGCTAGGTGTTTGGTGTTTGGGAAGGAAAGAAGGCAATTAGGAAAGGAAATTTCAATACCTTATGGTATGCACCTCAAGGTACTTGAGATTAACTTCATACATATAACATTTCCTTACAAATGCATGTATGGATTTTAGTAAATCAAATTTTAGATTTGGTCAAAATGATGACAAAGAGACTTGGCAACATATTAACAAAACAAAAATAAATAATGATATCTATATACGATTTCAAAATCCTTCAAAATGCTTAGCTGATTATATTCATTTAAAATTTATCATCATTTTAGTATCCGCTTTCCAATCTTGATTTACTTGCAATGCGATTCTCACTTTAGTAGTTCTTGTCATTCCACCCTCTTTCATTGTCTTTCAATAGTTCTTCTACTGATTAATAATTCCCTCTCTTCAGTCAACTTGTGATCATGCATAACTTTAGATATTATTTGAAAATCAATCACCTATTGCCTCCTTTTGTTATTCTTAATCAATCTTAACATTGGCCAAACATTTAGTAATTTGAATCTATAAACATGTGAATGTACAAAATGAGATGGCAATGGATATAAAAAAGAAGACAAACCTGGGCATTAGCCCCAGAAGATACCAATACATTCAAAGTGTGTGAAAATGCCAAGCCTATAATTTTGTTTTGGTGGCCTTTAAGCTTCATTTTTACTTGGTTAGTTTAAACAAGTTTTGAAAAGACACAAGTTAGAAGTCACAATTTTTAATGATGCACTAAATGAGTGAGCAAGAAAGAGACTCATTGATCACACCTCATCTACTCAGAAATTGTATATCTGGATTGTTGAATCTTCCATTCCAATTTCAATGATGTTATTATCCTAAGGGTGAAAAGCTAGAAAAGTAGCTACAAGAGGAGTTGACATGAAGCAAGTCATAACCTGTTATAAACACTCATTAGCAAGCATGCCACAGAATATTTTCTCAAAACTTTGGTTGAAAAAAGGAAACAAAAACTTGATAAGGAACCCAAGTAAGAATATAGCTTCTAAATTGACCAGCTCAATAGTCATGTTGAAGAGGAACATATTTTCAAAATATGCACCTTGAATGACATCATATTGATCAAGGAGACCTTTCCACCAGAGGTAAACATTACATAGGAATCATTCTTAGACAAAGCTATACAAGCATCAACTTCTTCTAGATTCGTAGCACCAATATCATTAGTCATCACAATCCCACCAGTTGGTTGCCACATTTTTGGTTGAAGATTGGTAGTAGACTATAGAGAAGATCACTATCTTAGTCACGTAAAAGATAATTTTCTAAGTAGCACATAGAAATTCTTTCCAAATTAAGAGCATCACCTTTTCAGATGGATTCTTCTCATTTCATGGCCATTTCCACAGTTTTTGGAGTGCATTTGATGCCAATGCTCAAAGAGCAATGCCAAAATTGGTATATATCAGTTTTGTAACCTATACAAAACAATAGGTGCTAATGTAAATATTGAAGTCATGAATTGTAAATAAGGATATGTGTGTCTAGTTATAGATATGACTTTTCGTATTACAGGGAGTAATGTATGGTAACACAAAGTCCATACAGTGTTTTAGAGGACACCCTTTTTCCTTGATGTCAGAGTATGGAGATAAGTCCTCAAGAAATGTGGAAACAATGCATATAAGATTGATCTTCCATTAGACATAGGCCTTTCTCCAATTTTTAAAATTTCTAATCTTTATGCATATAAGCCACCTACTGATGTTTGTGATGCAGGAACAGGTCATAAGGATAGTGTTGATGTTTCTCAGTTACCTAAGGTCACTAAACCTCAGATTGAATGCATTTTGGACAAGAAGGTTACAAAACAAACCAAGAGAGGCACCTATTATTCCTACCTAGTCAAATGGAAGGACACACCCAATGAAGATACAACTTGGATGATTCAAACAGAGATTGAAAAGTTAGGGTATCAATTGGACACAATACCAACTCAAGGGACTTGAGTTCTTTTAAGGAGGGTAGCATCATGCAAGGTACTCAAGGTCATCATGGGGCATTCCACAAGGATCCTACACTAAACCACCTTCCTATAGAATTCATGAGTAATATAACAAGGTTTTAGGATGTTAGGAATAAGTTCATGTTGTTATAAGCCCATTTGTAAAGGTTGAAGGTTCATTTGGTGTTTCTATAAACCATGAATCCTTAGAGACCTATAAGGGCTAAATAGGCTTAGAATAAGAAATATATTCCAAAATGGTTGAAAATACCTTATAATAATTTTATATAGGTCTTAGGAAGGTTTGAGAGTCTTAGGACTTCATTATGTTCAAAATTGCAAAATGCAACAAAAAGTTGCTATGCAATTTTCAAAAGTTGCTAAGCAATTTTTGCTTAAAAGTTGGTAATTACAAATAAAGGAGTTTGAACCAATTATAATTGTTCCCAAGGTATTTGATTGGTTGAAAATGCTTATAAATGTATGATCCAACCTTCCTAGTAGAACAGGTTGGTTGATGTATGGATTTTTGCAGATTTCAATAAAGATTACTAGTTTTTTGGCTCAAAATTGCTGCATTTATGTTTTCAAACGTGTTGTATGGATTGGAAAGGGAGGTTGAATGATCTTAGGAGTAACTTTATTTATTTCCCTATCCAATGCACTTGGTTTGAAGATCATTGGTGATTTCTATCAAAAGTTATAGCAATTTCTTTCAAAACTATCCATAAACCCTAGGTTCAACAGGGTTTTGTGCAAATGGACATATAGCTCATGACTCTATGATTCAAATGGTACAAAACCAAATGAAAATGGGAGAGTTGGGAGTTTACTTTCAGATTCAAAAAGTAGGAGTTGAAAAACCAAAGGGAGTTATTTTTTCTTGCAAGCCCTAGGCCAAATATTTGTATGTATTTGGTCTAAAATTGAAGGAATTTGATTGCTAGAGTAGTATGTGAAGGAAAGTAACCAAATAAAAGGGGGATTGGTAGTTTCCTAGTTACCCCTTGGAGTTATAAAGGTTTAGTTCTAGTCTATGCACCCATTTCCTTAGTCTTCCTTTGAAAACCAAGCCTAAAGGGGCTCATTTAGGTCTGTGTACTTAGGCATATTAGTGGAGTGCTAGAGTAGATTGGAATTTGATCTTTTGAGATATTGTTGGGGTTGTCAAACACTTCTTATTTCCACCCTTGGATCAGGTATTAGATTTGTGTTTGTGTTGGATGTAGCAACTTCTCACTATTAGCCCTTGTAGCCTTATTTGTGAACAGGTTGGTGGAACTTGTGAATAGTAAGTGATACTCTCCATACTTATCAAATAGATAAGTATTTTTATGAATACTTATTATACTTTCCATACTTATCTCCATACTCTCCACACTTATCAAATAAATAAGTATTCATAAAGAAAATTGTATTCCTAAACAAGATGGTGAGAAAGTGAGGCTTTTGAATTGCCCACGAAGTCCCAGCTGGGACATTGAAAAATTATGGGGAGATTTAATAATTTCAAACTTCTATTGTTTATGATGATTTTTTCATATTGTTTATCAATTCTATGATCCATCATCAAAATATCAAAATATGAAAAAAAATAGGAAAATCAAAATATTCCCAGATTAAAATGATGAATGATGAAATTTGATTCAAAAGATTAACAACAATAAAATGATAAGATTTGTTTCACTCACCCCAAGAACAACAATGACAAACCCAATCCATTCCAAAGACCATGATGATTTATCAACACCCTTGTGCAAAAACACTATCAAAGTAGCAGTTTCAGTGGATCCCAAAAGTGTTGTGAGTGCTAACAGAGATAATGGGGCTGGAAAGCTTTTCATTGTCTCTGCTTTCATTGCATGCTCTCAATTTTTAGTCACAACTCAAGAAAACTACTATATAAGAAAAGAGCTTCATGAATGAGACCAATGTTTCTATTATAGTAAGAAAGGACTAAAAACTAGGAAAAGAGGATGACAAAATCAAATAGAACCAAGGCAAGAGTCTACAACATATCTATGAATTGTGAGCCTCTCAGCTCAATTAATCATGAAACATAATAATAATCGATCTTAGCTTCCACTTGTACAATCATGGCAGATGACATGATTGTCAAAACTGTTAAGAGGTAAATGCATCTAGTGACGATTTTGTCTAGATTCCCCTCATGTAGAAAGTTAGGGATGACATTTTCTGATGGAGGGTCTGATGAAGGCTAGAGCTGACTTATAGCAGGACCATGTAGGAAGCTCATGGCCATGGCTCCAAACACACACAACACTATACCCACAATCTTGAACTGGCTACTTGCAGACTTAATGTTTACTTTCTCCATCCTACAAACAAAAAAAAGTACCAATTAGACCATAAGAGTATAAAAACCCAATCTTTGAAGAAGTAGAAAACATGTGATTAGAGAGTACTACTCACCCAAAATACTCACTTTCTCACCATCTTTCTCACCACTTTGTTTATGAATACTTTTTTTTTATTAATACTTATCTCCATACTTAGCATTATTTTGTGTCTAGAGTATCATCAATGTTTTTAAATGTAGAATGAAATGGTTGTAAGTATGCATTTCTACCACATGCAAATGACTTTGAGATACAGACCTGTGCAATCCAATCTCCCAAGGAATAGACATCACCACTTATCGCCATCTTTGCCAAAACACGATTTGTCAAAAAGCGATGTTAGAATAGTTACTAAAATGGTCATAAATTATGTTCTTATAGTAAAAGAATATTTTGACTTAAGAAAAAAACTACACAATATTAAAACATGACATTGTGTTTTAAAAACTAAAAAAGTACTTGTAATGAAGAACTTCATTTGGACTTGCTAATGGGTTGTCACTATTAACTATAAGCTTATCTTTAAATTTTGAGCTTCACTTGGTTTCGAGAATAGTTTAATATTCTCTACCAAACAAGGCCAACCATGTGAAGGTGGAAGCTCATTTGGCCCCTCCCCACCCCCCCAACATCACTTTAAATTCCCCATTAACATTTAATAACATTCATTCATTCATCCATTTTTTAAATATAACATTCAATCATTATAGTCACATAATAACATTCATTAACACATAAAATTCATTAACACACAACATTCATGAATAATTTATTAATGCGCAACATTCATGAGTAAGTCATTCATGAATAATTCATTAACACACAACATTCATGAATAAGTCATTAACACATAAAATTCATTATCACACAACAATCATTTCTTTTTGGCTTTCTTGCTGTTTTTTTTTTAATGAAATTTCTAAGAGGAATATCAATGTCCTCGTCATCCCCCTCCTCTACTAGTTCTAATTGCAATGCATGTCTCCTCCTCATCTCTTGACGAACATGAGGCCATTGCACCAAAGGGGGGTCCACTGCAATAACAAGTACTTCATGAGTTAAATTTACACCATTTTATATTAGTGAATTACGAGTTTTTATTTAAGTACAAGAATTATAAATCAAAAATTTAATTTAAAAGAACAAAAAATAGATTTTCTTTACCTGAATGTGCAACATGATCTACCTACTAATCAGTCTGAACATCCTCTAGCACTTGTTCAGCACAACATGATTCTATATCCTCTAAAATATACACAAAAAGGTTACAACAAGTTCAATTAAAGATGTTAAATTATATTAATAATTACATAATTAGTTTTAAATAGTAAATGAGCACCTCCATGGACAGTACGACGCACATCAGGGGCTTTATGATGTGGCATATGATCCATGTCACGATTAATAGGCTACATTGCAATGTCATGCAAATTATTATCAAATATATTGTTTCTCAAGTATTCAATTTCTAGTATATTTTTTGGCATATTTACCTGTGCACATGATGTAGGAGATTGTTTGGTTGGGGCAATGGAAGCTTGCCGTAGGCATTCAGCCACAGCTGCATAGCCTTGCTTGAAGGAAATTCTTTTGTGTTCTTCAGTGGCCTCCTGATTAAAATTAGCGCCCTACATTTTTTTATTAATTAAAAAAATTATTTACATTTTATAAATATATTTGTTTTGCAATTCATTTACTGCTACTTACAACTCGTGCTTTGATTTTAGAATATCCCCCAAAGCCAAGTTTGTGCCACCCAACCTTTTCCAGCCTAGCCTTTGTTGCCTTTGATCTGTCTTGCAACCTATGAAAAGTTTGAAATATGTTAGATGATATAGATATAAATATCAATACTAATTAGTGCATTATTACATTAATGTACTAGTAGTTAATACTATTGCATACCTTCTTGCATTTTTTGGTGTAATTTCTCTTTGACCATCCTCTTTCTCCTTTGCATCCAAAATGAACTCATTTGATTCCCTCACTGTAATAAGTGGAGGACACTCATACTTCAGGTTTAGGACGAGACTCTTTCTATATGAGTCCCTCACAACCTTAAGATGTTTGCAAGCTTTTTGTAACATTTTCTTATAATCAAAAGTATCAATACCAAATTCATGCTCTAAATCTTTGATGAGTTGATCTTTTAATTTTTTTATCTTGAAAGTTCCACCTTTTAAGAAAAAACACAAAATTGTTAGATATAGCTAGTAAAAGAAAAGACCTGAATGAAAGGAAAAATGTTGTACCAATTAATGATATGAAAAAAAATAGTGGGATAAAAGTAGTTCACTTATGATGTTCCACCTTGTACATATGGTGGGCCTGAATGTTTGTAGTGTGAGGTCATAAAGATTCTTAGAAAATGTATCATTTCCTACAAAAAATGTCATGGGATAATCAATCCAAAGCTTCTTATGAATAGGTAAATGCATATTACAATATAAAAATTAATTATTTAAAGTACTTGGAATCTTAGGACATTTTAAAGGCATCGATTCATCATTGTCAATCAACAACGATGTATGTATAGCTCCTGTGCTAGAAATATGGGTAGCTCCAGGAAATGATGGTGAATTATCACCAATACATGCACTATGATCTATATCTGGCATAGTAGACGGTGCATCTCTTACCACAAAAAAAAAATCCACTATGTGATGCACCCAAGATTAAAGTAAAAATCATCAACTCATAATTAACACAAAACCAAATATAGAAAAACAAGGATTTACTAGCTAGACGTCCCCTTGTTGCTGACATTGCAGTCAGTAATCTCGTATGGATGTTTGTCAACCTCCTAGGAGTCTTCTGCACTTGATGAATTGAACAATACATTGTTAGCAAAGACATTTTGAAATAATAAAAGTAAGAGTTAACTTAAGAAGTTTTTGACTATTTGGAATACAAAATTCCTTGTAACTTGTCAATTAAAAGATTATTTTACCAGTGGCAATCAGAGCTCTGCTACTATCGGCCTCACCGAGTTGTCCTTGACTAGGTTCTGGATCAATTGCCAAAAAATCTGTAACAAGAACACATATTACATATTTTACTTCACAACATAAAAGATTATAAAATATAAATCTTTATTGAACTTTTTTTATAACTAAAGATTCATTACTACTTACTTCATAACGATGAGCTTGCGCTCTCAAATTAGATAGCTTCTTCATCATCTCCCCGGATGGAATATTTTCTTCATCCAAAATTCTCATTATTTCTAAATTTAATTTTTTAATTTTTTTCTTCAACATTATTGTTACATTGGGAGTTTATGCAATATCGTTATCAGAAGGGGTAGCTAGTGGCTCTATACTTACTGCAGGTGCTTTTCCCTTATCGTGAACATCAAATTGTAAGAGAAATATCAGTAAAAATATCATAAAAACTCAAAAACCATTAAAAAAAAAAAACATAATAATATAACATTTTTCAACTATCTAATTTGTACAATTTCAATAAGGTTTACCCTTGTTGAAGAATGGGTGGGAGTAGCATCCTCATGGCCTCTATCATGTTGTGGATCCATATCGTCTTCTCAAAAGAATTAAACATAAAAACTTTAGCTAACTAAAAGCAATAGACAACAAAAAAAAAACTTATTAAAAAAATGGTATATAGTACTTACAACCCTCATGATAGTAACTTTTTTTGTATTTATGTGATTTAAATGGTAATCTATTAGCAGTTCTTCCGCTACACTTATTGATTTTATTGCATAGTCAAAAACTTTATTCCCCTCACATGCCTTAAATATGCAATTGGGTTGCTTACTAGTTGAGGAAGGTCATGTACTATTTATAAAACATGCAATATTACCTATTGTTTTTGGTCTCCCATCAATGTACATAGAAAATCTTTTCCTTTGATCATTTTCTTTCCATTGTATATAATTAGCTGATAGTGCATACCTAGGCATACTTTTTTTATATCGAACAATCCCAAGGATTACTTTAGTGGCGAATCTTCACCGTTTGGTGATCCTGTCTGATGAGTCAATCATGATTTGGTGAATAGCACATGCAATGCAAGTCAACTGCATCGTCGAATATTTATCAAATTTGGGTCCAACACCCGGGGTAGTCACCCATTAGTTATCACATGATTGGTCAAAAATATCAGTCCAATCACCAATACAATATACATTTTGGATACATTTATTTTAAACATATCGCCAGCCTTTGCATGTTATTTCTTATTGTTCCACGTTCTTTCGCCATTACTACAACTAAATAATTTTTCCTTGGGTTGGGTGTTGCCAACCATTTTACCAACATGTTGATCACCAGCCTTATTTATCTAACTATTTCCTACTGTGTGCTTGCATAGGAAGGTGTGTTTCGCTTGCATTTGACATTCCCACTTATTAATCCCACCTAATTCATCACCCTAGATTAAACTATAAGATATGATTATTCTACACAATTTGCTATTTTTTGGTCTGGACACTAACATTTCTTATTGCTGCCAAACTTTCAGAGTGTTGAGTGTATTTGCCATTGACTCATGGACCTTGGTTTTTGTAAAAGGAAAGTGATTTTTAATTTATTTTTTATGTCAATAGTGGTACTAGACCATTGGTATAGTGGTACTAGTCATTTTTTAGTTTTACTGTCCAGTGCCTTCTAGTGACTGAACATCTCACATGCTAAGATAGCCTATAGGTTTGGGAATTATATTGGGTAGTACCATAGATTTTAGTACTGTAGAAGTAGCACCCTTTTTTTGAGAATGAATCATATTATTGTTATTATATGTAGTCTAAGTAGTTGAGTCTTTTGTTCAAAAACTAAGTTGATATTTTTTTGTAGCCTTTATCAGTTTGCCATGTCAAACAAGAGGGGTAGCAGGGGTTGCAATAGGATCATTGAAAGCCAAGAGAGGCCACCAATACCAAAATGTAAAACCATAGCGGCATATTTTGGTGGTGGAAATGTTGGCAACCTACAAGATTCATAAGTTAGATCTTTAGTGGTTATTGAAAAAGGAGATTCATCACAAGTTGGACCCTTAGACTGTATTGAAGTTCAAGTTGGTGAACCTGATATCTTAGTTGAGGACGAACTTGAACAAGATTTGGGGGCACTTCCCTTGAGTAGGGAGATGCAAATTGAGATTATAGAGTTGGAGTCAATCCCAGACTAGTCAGGTTAGAAAACCAAAACTGATTCCATAAATCGTGTTCATGTACAAAAGGGGAAAAGAAAATTGGAATTGACGAAAGATCGATATCGTTGGGATTTGTCCAAAAGAAATTTTTAGTTAGAATTGGTGGAAAAGTACTGTTTCATTGAACTAGTGTCCAATATAATTGATGGTGAGCCTCTTGTAGAATGCAGATGTAAGATTTGCACAGAGATAACAAAGAAGGAGAAGAGGTTACAACTTAAAATTGATACCATAGAAAAGCATGTTAGTAAAGTTTACAAGAAGGAAACTATAGATGGAGTTGAAAAATCTATGTTAACTTGGAAAACAAAGGAGAACTATCTACATATCAGGAATGCCAAAATATACAAGTTACACCAGTAATTACGGGAGAAGCATTCTGCAGTAAAAGGTTCCATTGAAGATTTCATTGAGAAAGCACCGAAAGTGAAAAATATAGGAAAAGTAGTTCAATTAAGTGTGGTGTCTTATATATTGAAAAGAGGACATCCTATGATGGACTACCCTTCAATTCCTACCTTATTGTGCTTTTTGAAAATTTGAAACTATTTGAACAGTCACTGATTAGTAAATAGCGGGTGGGAATGGGCTAAATGTCTTGCACATGTTGAAAAAGAAGATATGAAGGAAAAAATTAAAGACTCTAATTTCATTGCATTGTCTCTAGATGAAGTTACAGCAATTGATAATACTTCCTGGGTGTGCATGCATGTTTATACTATAAACAATCTTTGTCATCAACCATTTCTACTATATGTTGCTAAATTGAATCATAGTGTGACATCTGAAAATTTATATGAATTATTAAAGACTACTCTAATTGAATCTGGAGGTTTGGATAGCATGGAGATTGCCAAAAGTTTGGTGTTTGTTGGAGCGGATGGGGCTTTGATTATGCAAGGTCATAAAGGCAATCTTTGCAAAAAGATCATGAATGATTTGACACCCTATGCTATTCCCATTCATTGCATGGCCCATCAAATGAATCTAGCTTTTGGAATTGTCAGCAATTTTGGTTGTGTTAGTAAAGTGGAATCTCTAATCAAAGAGATTTACCAATACTTCTGTCGAAGTCCAAAATGAGTCTGGGAATTTCAACACTTTTCTAAAGGACTTACTGATGGGAAGAAGCTTCTTAAAGACAATGATACTAGATGGATCTCTTTGGATGGACCGGCGCATCGAGTAATGTCTGAAGACTTGTCATTGCTTGGACTAATCCACTATGTGTGAGATAGATTCCCTCAGCTATATTCAAGCCTAACTAATGTTAAGGTACTCTTAAATTTAGCAGCTATTCTCCCCATGCTACAAGACATGAGAAATATTATAAAAAAGGTTCAACAAAGGGCTATGTACATTGCAGAATATAATAAGCTGCGTAAAATGACATGTAGTAGCCTGGATAATCTATATCGATTAATACCATTAGATGAAAAAAAGTTTGCAAATTGGTTAGATATCTCATATTTGAACAATCTTGGGAAATTTTTACATATTGGTGCAATGATGAGGTATATGCTAGGGTACGTGGAGTTGACATACCAATGTAGTACTATGCATGTGTCAACCCTGACTCCAACCCCAACGAAGCAGGAAGAAAAGTTGAATCAATACTAGAGAAGGTACTTTCATGTGTTACAAGTGAAGACTTCAAGAAGATCAAAGACTCTATGCTTGACTCTGTCAAGCGAGTTTGCTACAATCTTTCATCAAAAGTCAGATTCAGATTCCCTCCAGAGGAATTGCTCGAAGCAATATCAATTGTTTTTCCACAATATTGGTCTCTAAACTATCTAACTAATTTTTGAAGAAGGATGATGTCTTTGATTCAACATTTTTGCAAACCTAAAGTAATCAATGGAGTCACTATAAATGGGATTTTAGATGAATTTGGACTGAGAGATCAATCATATTCTTTTGCGAACATAATGAGGGAACAATATGCTCTTATGGAGAACCCAAATGAAGTGGGAATGGTAACAATGCTTTGGAAAAACCTTGGTGAGAGCTATCAATTGAGAGAGGCAATACCAAAATATTTCAAGCTTACTAATTTATGTTTGACAATGATATTGGGTTTAGTGGAGGATGAGAGAGTTTTTAGTACTTTGGGCTTCTTGAAGTCAAAAGTTAGAAACAAATTAGAAAAAAATTTGGTTAATTGTCTAAGGCTCTATAATTCTAGGTATGAGATAGAAAATTTCCCTTATGGAAGGGCCGTCAGCATTTTAAGAAACCAATGTCAAAAAAGAGGGATTGCCAACATTTCAAACCCAAGTGGCAGTAGCGGTGGCGATGGCAGTGGCAGTGGTAGTGATTCATATCCTAATATTGGAAGCAATGAAGATGATGTTGACTTTGGCATGCATAGTGAATCTGACGCTGACAGTGAATCTAAAGAAAACACAATAGACAATGAAATGTTGTATGCAATAAATGAGGAGGATTTTGATGATAGTGATGTTGAGCCGGTTCAAGCAGAATGGCAACTATAGCAACATCTCAACCTCAAGTTCTAACTTCTACGTGAGTCAAGTAGTAGGCTAGTAGCTCTAATCTAAGACTTTACCTACTAATTAATTATGTAACATGTTTGTAGAAGTTAATTTATAGCCTTCATTGACTGTCCCTTTATAGATGCTTAAATTATTATTTTTTGAACATGTTGAGATTTTCATTGGTTGTATTTTTTTAACATCTTGAGATTTTCATTGATTCTAGTTTCTTTAAGAAATTGTAACATAATGCATTTAACAAAATAAGCTCTATTTAAAAAAAATTGTATTATAATTTATAATTATAAATTAGCCTGCAACATTATATATTTAACAATTGTCAATTACAAACAATTACAACCCTTTGCAAATGACTCAATGTCAAATTGAAATGATCATGAATTCCCTTTTGTAGATAAAAGGGAGCAAAAATAGCTATAGTTCAGTTTGTAATTGTATATATAACCAGATTATTACTACATAATACATTATCTATATACAACATAGTTCCAAGAATCACGACAATTCACATGATTCGACGATTCGATTCACAATTCGATTCGAGCTTACTGATTCTGATCCAATTTTGATTCTTGTTACTTTGGTACTATATAATCACATTGCCAATCATACAATTTTTTCAAGTAGTAGGACTAGGGAAAAATTTTCCATCTACTCCATGTAATAATAGTATGCCAGTTCCTAGCTGCCCGACTATCTAGATATGCTAGCTCTTGATTCCTATAACAATTAACATTAAACAAAGTTGAAATTAAATCCAAAATTTGAAATTAAAGACCAACAAGTAACAAAATGATTATAGTACTATCACTTACTAAGTTGTTGCTTCTTAGTGATGTCAGCTATGAGTGATGACTACCAATAACAGCAACAGTAACAACTTCAGTTTGAGAAGATGACCCAACTTCAAAGAATTTCTTTAAGGCGCTCCATTCTGCATCATTTAGAAGCTCCATTTGTTTGAGGTTATAGCTAAATAGTTGTAACCTCGTCAACAATAAATACTTTTGAGAGATATTTTTACATGAATCAAAGAATTTATCTACAACTTCATTCATTGTTGACAGTGGTTTGATGCAACTTGTAATTCTTTCTAGAGTGGTTTCCTCAAGCAAGTTGCCTAAATCATAATTTATGTTGTCCTAGAACCTTTTCATGTAATTTTCTTTTTTAATGAATCTGCCATCTGAGTCAACTGTAGCAAGTTCAGTATGTTGTCATTCATCTTCATCAATTCTTTGGAAGTAGATTTGAGAGCTTCACCTATTTCTATTACTTGTTCACAATGGTGACCAACTTCAATGGTCATTACAAAGGCATCCAAGCAGTTGTTTATTCCATGGTTTGCCAAATCCCTGTCACTAGATCTCTTTACTTTATTCAAAATTTGGTCAAAAAGATTTTTTAAGGAATTGGTGAAGATTTTTCTTTTACCCAATATATCACTTTTTACATTTTCAAAGACAAGTCTGAGATTGCTATTTAAATTAAGCCACTCAAACAAACTATCACTGTTCTTCATTATTTTGTCCCAATTTTCTTGTTTGATAAGCTTAACCATGTTTATTATAGTATCCTTCACATGATGGTCTTCAAAAGAGGTTGTTCTATTTTTTTCTATTACATTCTCCATCTTTTTCTTCATTTTAGACATCTATTTTTCACTCTTTTTCTGTATTTCCTCTAGTTGCCCTTGCCAATTAGTTGCTCTCTTCCTCTCATCCTCCAATTTTTTCTTCAAATCTTGGTTTGTCTTTGCAGTAGTTACCTCTTTTTTCCTCTCATCCTCGAGTTCCCTTTTCAAATCATGGATTGTCTTTTTAGTGGACTCCTCCTTTTTCTTTGCATTGTCCAATTCCTTCTTCAAATCATGGAGTCTTTGAGTAGAGTCAACAAACTCCTCTTTCTTTGTGTTCTCCAATTCCTTTCTCAAATTGAAGATTTTCTTTGCAGCTGACTCCTCTTTTTTCTTTGCATTCTCCAATTCCCTCCTCATGTGGTGGATTGTGTTAGTTCTTGCAGTAGCACTAGACTCTATTTTCTTCACATTCTCGAATTCCCTCTGCAAATTACTTATAGTTTTTGCAGTTGACTCCTCTTTTTGTTTCATATTCTCCAATTGCTTATTCAAATTGTCGATTGTTTTTGCACTAGACTCCTCTTTTTTCTTCTCATTCCCCAATTCCTTTTGCAAATTAAAAACCATATTTTCCATAGACACCGAATGTTTCTTTTCATTCTCCAATTCAATTTTCAAAATATTATTTTCCTTGATAGCATAGTCCATGTCAGTTTTCAATTTATTGTTGACCTGTGCACTGCTCTCTACAGACTTGAACAACTGTGCAGTAAAGGCTTGTTCATGCTGAAGTCTTTTTTGGCACTCATCCAATTCTTTAGTCAATTTTTGCACTTGTTCATTCATCTTTTCTTGCTAGACAATTGCCTCTGTAGGAGAAGATTTCTTTATCCTATTTTGCAATTCTTTGAACCTACTGTCTACTGCTTTCTCTTTCGCCTTCACATTATCAAGGTCTGCCTATAACTTTTCTATTTACTTTGTAAGCCTTTTCTTTTCCCTCTCCGCTTTTAGAAGTGTAGAGTAGACCATTTTGTTGTTCTCTTTTGATATATTGATTTTGTCAATATTTTTCACTTTTGACAAACCCATTTGAAGATTGGTAACTTGTATATCATTAGGATTTATTACATTTTGTGGTGGATTATTATCTCTACCCAAGGGCATAACAGCCATGAAGTTCATCATTTCATTGTTTGGATCATATGTTGAAAATATTCTATTAGTAGATCCCTGACATTCAACGACTACATCACTTTTCAAAGTCTTCATAATTTTCCTATTTCTTTCGTTTGTCTATTCAAACTTTGATGCAAACTTGTTCAAACTAAAATCTAGCTTTGCTGACACAATTGAGTGTTTGAAAGGTGAATTATCAGTTGTATCCTTGTGTGCTCCTCTAACTCTAGTTAAACTTACTCCACCTACAATTGTATTTTGAGGATTGCCAATAGACTGAAGATGGCCCATTCCAAATCCTGGCATTTTAGGACTATTTTATGGATTTCGTATAGAAGCTACTAGTGCATACATTGGTGAAGTAACCACTGACATTGTTGGCAATGTAATTGTCATAACTTTTTTCTTTTTTGCACAAGGTTCATCCATGCTAGTGTCAGTGCTAGTGCTAGTGGGATCAACTACAACTGGATTCAAAGATCTAACAAATAATATTTTGGGATGACCTTCAGAAGTAGAGGAATAATGTTTTTTTCCCTTTCTAGATGAATCATCTTCATTCTCACAGAGTCCAATGATTGGTTTAATCCTGTTTTGGGTGGGTCTAGTACTGGAACTAGATTCCAAATCCCTTCACCACTTGCACCAATGGGCCCTATACCTGCATAACCCATTTTTTGTATCATAGTTGCCCCTCTACTATACTTTTCTTTAACATAATCACTCATTTGAAGTGTAACAATATCTCTACCCTTGGTTAACCCAGAATCCTGAATACCTTGAATGTCAGCATCAGACTTGAGTTCCTTTTGCCTTTCATTATCACTGTCACTACCAAAATCATATAGAACAGTTGGATGCTCTTTATTCCAATAATTGTTAAAAATTTCATCTTCCTCAATTTCATCAAAACCAGCTGATGTCTTTGGCTTACCCAAATTTTGCCTCATTTTCTAGAAATTAGTCATCTTGGTTTGACACCACATTTCAAGTTCTACGCATGCCTCTTTAATTTCTTTCGACATAGACCTCTTAGAAGGTTGAGATGCTTTCTTTTAAAAATTTAAGTATGTCAGAGGCTCTGATTTGTGTAATGTCATAATTTGGGATGACAATTCTTGCATTGAAATATTATTCTCTATTGCATGTTTCTCCATCTCTTTCTTAACCTCATCCCATGAATCCTTGTTATTAAACTTTTCTATCAATGGCATCTCCTGATGTTGATATTTTCTCGCGGAGTTTCCATTGGCAATAAGTCTCAGTTTTATGATGTCCAGTGAATCATAATTCCAATGATTGACAAAATCAAAGCTAAAAAAAGTTACCAATTTATTTGCTAGTTTGAAAGCCTTTAGGCAAGGAAGGAAATATCATTTTTTTTTCGTTGTCCACTAAAAAGTTCATTTGTGCTCTCTGTCTGTCATACATATTCTAGTGCAAAAACCCTTTTTGTAACATGCATTGGAAGTTTGTAGGGTTCAACTATTGAACCATAAAACCTTAAGATAGTGTACTCTTCCATGAAGAACTAGTCAGCCAATTGAATCTGACTTCCCAGTTGAATGCAGTCATCCTCATCCTATGTGTCCACTCATATACTGGACTTGGAGTCTCTGATTTCTTCTGGGTTCTCTCATCAAACTTATAGACCTCAATATCAAGCTTGTTGTTCTCTGTCTCAAATATTGGGCAATGCTTTGCTAAAAAAAAGTAGCACAAGTAACTCGTCAACCTAAATGTCTTCATCTTGCCTGTAGTTGTACTTTGTTTAATCATCAGTAATTTTTGTTACATAGATTCAACAATGTGTTGAACAAAATTATATCTTACATCTACTTGCTCAGTTGACTGACCTCGACAATGGATATTATAAATCATTTCAAAAACATTGGCCCCCACTTCCTTGTTACTGTCCAATCCTAGACAAAATGATAGCAAAGAAATAGTATTCTGAACCCATGGCACTAAAATATCATATTGATAAGGAGGCTTATGGTCTATGTCTAGTGCAACACTAGAAGAACTAGAGGACTCTGAGCTTATTAAACCCTTAATAAATGAATCTTGAAAAACTCTTTCCAGTTTGTCATAAGCATGTGCTAGTTCATCCAAGTCAATGTGCTCATTAGAGCTTTTTGGTTTAAACCCTAGCCCTAAGTCTAACAGAGTGAAAAATTCACTCTTAGTTATGAATAAAATTTCTTCTTGAGTGTTTTGGTTTACAGTTGCCTTTCTATTTTCATCATAATTCTAAGTGCATAGCATTACAATTTTAGGGCAAGGGAATACTTCAGGTACAATGAGGTTTGCTAATCAAGTAACCAAAGTAGCTAGTTTATTTGTATATGCACCAATACTGTTGTTATATTTGTAATAATTTCTCCCCTTTTGTGGATTTTTCCACTTATTAAACAATGAATGTCTAATTCCCACAATTCCTAAATCTCCATGGATAACAAGATAAAAAATATCATGACATTCATTGGTGAAACTTAGGGTTTGTAGCACTTGCCTGAGTTATATAATGTGTTTCTTTTCCTTTATGCTTGCACTCGTATGGGAGGTTTTTGACTTTGTTTTGCCCATGCCTACTGCTGGTTATTACACAAAATTCTTCTTTAGGCCCTATTTAAAATAATTGTAAAGTGTAAACCTAAGATAGTTAAAATCAAGATTTCTATTGTTGCAAATTACAATGAAAAAAGTTTTTAAAAAATTAAATACCTGGAATTGAGATTGGATAATTGGTGTTGTCATCTGATACTCAAGTTTCACACTTTTAGTCTTTAGAACACAAAATGGAATTCTGCCAATCCGAGAAAATTTAAAATTTGAAAACCTTACTAACGTATCAGACTCTAAAAAATAATGAACATATAGGGTAGGGTTAATAGTTAAAGAGAAAGTATTAAGTAATTAATGTTTTAAGGTACTTTATTAATAGTATGTATAATGTATATGTAAATGACATAAAGAGTCAAGACTCAATAATTTAGTAATATACATAACAATAATAAAATAAATTTAAAAAGAAAAAATTTACTACATTGATATACATTTGAATAAATTTATTCATTTTTAATTAATTAATAAATAAAAATAGAACTTAATTATCGATGATTCGATATGATTTTCAGGTGAATTTATGGAGTGATATTGTCACGCGTCCGTCAATCGTGACATCGTTACATTTGTCAAGGACACGTGTCACAATTTCGGATGAATCTAGGCACTTGAGAGAGCATTCCCCAAATCGGCCCCAAATTCATCTCGGGCCATCGATCTTTCTTTTAGTCAATGGTTAGGATTTCAATTTTCGGATAGAATCTTATAGTACACGTGTCTCGATTTTGAGTTAATTTAATTATTGATATTCAATGAAGATATATTAAACTTTATAAAATAAAATTGGTGCAAGATATGAAACAAGTGCCTTTAGTTTTTATATAAATCTAATTTAAATTTAATAAATTTATTATAATATATAAAATATTTTAATTAATAAAAATGTAATATAATTATTTTTTTTGTAAATTTGTAATTATGTTAATTTAAATTTAAATTGTATTCAAAATTTTATTATAAAATCATTGATATATATGTGCTATGACATATATATCATATGGTTATAATTTTATTATATTAATAATTATATTATATGTTCTATTATATAATAAATAATTATAAATAAACATAATAATATTTTATATTAATAATAAATCTTAAATGATTATATAATATAAGTAATATTATTTTTAATTGAATGACAAAAAAAAAGATATTATAATTTATAAAAAAATACATTATTACAATATAAAATATTAAACCAATGCACTTACATTAAAAAAATAAAAATATTAACGTTAATGAATCACATTGAAAATTATATATTTAGCTCTTAGCCCTCATCCTAGTAGCTACTGACAAGTACATATAATTATCAATAAATTATAATGACAATAGTTTAATTTAAATTTTTTTTTAAAAATTAAAACTTAAAAATAATTATAAATGTTAGATTTTTATTCATATTTATTATTTAGTTTCAAAACAAAAATGTAGTATAGTTTAATTATCTATAAATTATTAACATATATTGATAATTGTGATAATTGTTTATAAACATAATTATTAATAATAATATTAACCAAGTCTTCTGATTGGCAATGGCCGGACACGTGTTAGGATTTCAGATGAATCTAGGCACATGGGAAAGCATTCCCCAAATTGACTCAAATTTCATCTCGAGCCATCAATCTTTCTTCTAGTCAATGATCGAGATTTCAATTTTCGAGTAGAATCTTGTAATAAATGTGTCCTAATTTCAAGTTAATTTAATTATTGATATTCAATGAAGATATATTAAATTTTATAAAATAAAATTGGTGCAAGATATGAAACAAGTGCCACTAGTACTTGCCTTTAGTTTTTATATAAATCTAATTTAAATTTAATAAATTTATTATAATATATAAAATATTTTAATTAATAAAAATGTAATATATATTTTTTTAATGATGTTAATTTAAATTTAAATTTTATTCATAAATATATTATATAATCATTGATATATATGTTCTATTACATATATATCATATGGTTATAATTATATTATATGTTCTATTATATAATAAATAATTATAAATAATAATAATAATATTTTTATAATAATAATAAATATTAAATGATTATATAGTATAATTAATATTATTTTTAATTAAGTGACAAAAAAATATTATATTTTATAAAAATATATATTATTACAATATAAAATATAAACCAATGCACTTACATTAAAAAAATAAAAATATTAACCGAGTCTTCTGATTGGTAATGACCAAACACGTGTCATGATTTCGAATGAATCTAGGCACATGAGAAAGCATTCTCCAAATTAGACTGAAATTCATCTCGGGTTGTCGATCCTTCTTTTATGCAATGGTCGAGATTTTGGGGAGAACCTATTACCAATCAAAAAAACATTATTATAATAGTTTTAATATATCAATAAAGGATTTTCTTTTCTATTAAAGAATTAATTTTCTTTTCTATCATAACTATAAGCTTTTTATTGTAAAGATGATATGAAAATTTCAATGAAGATATATTAAATTTTATAAAATAAAATTGGTGCAAGATATCATGAAATAATAATAATAATAATGTAAATAAAATAATTACAATTTAAAAATATAATTGCAAATGCTATATTTTTATTCATATTTATTATTTAGTTTCAAAGTTAAAATATAATATAGACAAAATATCTATAAATTATTAAAATTTAACATA
Source organism: Cupressus sempervirens (assembly GCA_028749045.1). Lineage (NCBI taxonomy): Eukaryota > Viridiplantae > Streptophyta > Pinopsida > Cupressales > Cupressaceae > Cupressus > Cupressus sempervirens. The sequence goes on from CM053785.1 coordinate 501,965,821, forward strand.
TATTGAAAATTGTGATAATTGTTTATAAACTATTCTTCATCATTTAAAAGATTTCATAATGAAAAAAAAAAGTTAAGAATAGCTAACAAAATAGGTATGAAATAAAAATTTGACACATAAATTATCAAAATTATATTTAACTTTGTTAAGGTTATAATCTTTTAATCTTTAGTTTTCCTTAAAGCTTCATTTGTTTTAACCAACCAGATTAAATGAAAATAGTTAATTATTAATAGTTAACTATTTTTAACAAAGTCACAGACTAACAGTGACATTTCAACAATGCATTGAGAATCAAGATGCTAAAAAAAAACTTACAAAATCATAGACTAACAAGAACAATGATCTGAGAAGCCAAAAACTATTGTTTTCATTGATAATATTTTAGACTGTACAATGTACATAGTTGATTCATAGCATATATATTCAAAATAGCTGATTAAATCAGCCTGATTTTACTATTTTGTAATTTATGAAAAAGAGCAAGGCCCAATCCAAAGAAAAAATTAAAAATACAGATATCTTGAAAATATTTTTTTGTCCTAAGGGCAACGGGTAAGGAAATAAGTTATAATATTCAGAAATAGGGCTGAGGGAATAAGGAACTAGGGAGGCTGGAAGCATGAGCGGACTGAGGGGCCAAGAGTTTGAAGCCTTTAATTAGAAAGGCCTTCAAGTCCATCCACGAGGAATCTGTTGGAGAAGATGATGTTGCTAAACTCTTCTAGCCATGTGAAGTCAGTCTCACTGACATCATCCAGCAACAACCATTTCCATAGAAAATCCCTTCCGAGCCGCGCCCACTTTCGATGGCGAGTCAATTATCGTTCGTTCATGCCGAGCAAGAAAGGATACTTATGTACAATGCACCCTATGCCTTCCTCCTAACACTTGTCTACTACATCTGTAAAAGGGATGCCAATGCCTGACCCCAATATCTACTCAAAAAATACAAGAATTTTGACATCATCTTCTAAAAATGTTTCCTTAAAAATATTATGCAGAAGCATCAGCATGTCTATTTGACTACCTCCAAGGTCGAGAAGAGATGCGAGGAAGTGAGAGGTAATATCTGTGGACACATGGTACCTCTTATCATTTTTCAAGAATTCATGGCTGAGTACCATGAATATAGCATGGCGGATAAAAGGACTTTGGGCATCTACCTTGCAAATCATGGGAAGGACATCATGAGAAATCCTGCCCAAAAAGGGCTTTTGTAGAGCCATTGTAGTGCATTTGAGGCAAATTGACATATCCATGACTAAGATTCAAGAAACTCTACAAACTGAATTTAGATTCAAATCTAAAGAATATGAGAAATGATAATGAAAGAGGAATTGAAGAGGCTATTTAATGGCACTACCAGTTCCATTATGGTAGTTGCATTTAATTCTTTAGCGTTCGTGATCTTTCATATCTTGATTTTTCATATTCCTATTAATTTTAAGTTTGTGAAATGCCAAATTGTACTGGCATTAATGTTGAACAGATGATAGTTCCTAACATTGAGTAATGATTTGCATGCAAACCTTTCCACGTGTCTCCATTCCGAAGAATTACATGCTACTATAGGTCTTTTCAAGCGAGTGGCCCTAAGATGCATCTTCTATCGTTGATCTCAAAGTAATCAATGGTTAATAAAACTATTGTATTTACTATTAGCAATACGAAAGTGATGGTAGCCAACTTGGTAATAGTGACACTGATGTAACGATGTTACGACATTATTAATAACACACCTAAGACAGTACACAAGTTGATACTTGAAGTGATACTCAGTAGTTAGTACAATCACTAGCCAACACATATGCAAATTTCACTTTCAAATTAAACAATTTTTCAGTTTACCAATGAAGATTAGCCAAGACCATTATTATTCATTTTTCTACAAAACAAGTAATTTTCCTCTGACATTATTAATTCATTTTTGGCAAGGGAAAAAATAGCCATCATTTATTTATCCGTCGACCTAAAAAATATTAATTCACCACATCTAAAATGGTTTTTGCTAGGGCAAGACAAAAATTGCCAACATATACTATTTTATTTCCTTATATGGAACAAAAAAATTGCCCTCGACATTAAAATTTTCTTGCCCACAAAATATTGGATTCACTAGCATTTTAAGCTTTTTCTCGGGAGGGGGTTTCTTAAAGTTATCCCTGTACATCTAATAAAAAGAGTTCTCAAGAATGCATGACATGTTTCCAAATGCATATCCATAAAAATGCACAAAAATGAAATTCTACAATATTAAAGGATGCTAGTCCCTTTGCACACACCCTTTAGCATCTCTAGAAGAGCTAGTGATTTCTGTGTGGATTCAATATCACCCAAACATGTTGAGCCCTTAGGCCCACCCATTTGAAGTAGTAGGAAAATTGATTGGTTATTTGACAATGCTCATGCTAAGAAAGCTTGTTAATCGATCACATATCAACCACATCTCATCAAAAAAAAAATCAAATAACGCATACATGAGGTATGCACAATCACTAACCATTTCATGCACTTTTTTATCACATCAATACATAGAACACTGGTGCAGAGCATCTAATCTTTTTTCTTCTCTTGATGTAATAAGGTCTACGGATAGATCTAATGATCTCCCTCTAACCATCCACATTTGTAATGGACACTAGACTCCATGGTGCAACTATAAGCCTTGGGCATCAATTGGTCCAATAAAGTGAATTTTTGGTAAATTCCACATTTTCTAGGAAATTTTAGGTGTTTAGAACATTAGTAGGGTCCCTAGGAGTTTTTAGAGGCCATTTACAAACAATTTTTCAATAAAACTTGTCTTAATGCAAAAATTGCAAAAATTACAAAAAGTTGCTTAACAACTTTTGCAATTTTCTTGACAACTTTTCAAAATGTAACTCCTAACAACTAGAACTATCCATAGGTTAGTTGAATCAGTTGTAAATAGCCTATATAGGCTCTGAGCAATTGAAGAAGGAGATAGATTGAAGAAACACATTGTACTTTCTCTCAAATCATTAAAGAACTTGCTATTTCCAATGCATTTTTCTCATTTTCCATGTGAAGTACAAAACCAAATGGTTGAAGGGTGAAATTTTTGCATTGATAAGTTGGCACTATTTATTTATAAGATTTTGGTGTTGGTTTGAAGTCCCTGTCAATCATTTTTTCAAAAGTTATTCAATTTCCAAATACACATCCATAAAAGTGCATAAAAATAACATTCTACGACATTAAAGGATCACCACAGTGTCACTTTGAAACTGCTGATCTTGGCATTGAATCGTCAATGCCATTAGCTTCGGATGGGTGGGTGAACCCTAGTGACACCCTTTTTTTGGCCATAGAGACCATCCATCATCCCCAGCCACCCCATATCGAGGAGTCTCTAAGGTGCTCTAAGTGCATTTTGAGGTCAATCTTTCGAGGGTTGTAACTCAAAGCTCGTGAGGGCTATCAATGAAACATCAAATTCTATAAGACGGTGATGCCAAGGTACAAAATAACCTATCTCATCTTTGAGAGATCACATTTCGTTTAGATTTGGCACAATGATCTCACTCGATGCCAAAACTAGCAGTGTGCCTCAGTTCATAGGTGCACCACAATGTAACTTTGAAATCACTGATCTTGGCATCGAATCGTCAACACCATTAGCTTTGAATGGGCGATTGAACCCTATTGACACCCTTGTTTTGGCCATGGAGACCATCCATCATCTGCGGCCACCCCATACAAAGGAGTCTCTAAGCTGCTCTAAGTGCATTTCAAGGTCAATCTTATGAGGGTTGTAACTCAGAGCTCGTGAGGGCTATCGATGAAATGTCAAATTCTAAAGGACAGTGATGTTGAGGCCTAAAATAATTATCTTATTTTTTAGAGATCACGTTCCTTTTGGATTCGGTACAACGATCTCGCTCGATGCCAAAAATCGTAGTGTGCCTCAATTCATAAGTGCACCACAGCATAACTTTGAAACCGCTAATCTTGGCATCAAATCATCAATGTCATTAGCTTTGGATGGGTGGGTGAACCCTAGTGACACCCTTGTTCTGACCATGAAGATCCTCCATCGTCCATGGCCACCCCATACTGAGGAGTCTCCAAGGTGCTCTAAGTGTGTTTCGAGGTCAATCTTCTGAGAGCCATAACTCAGAGCTCATGAGGGCTATTGATGAACTGTCAAATTCTATAGGATGATAATGCCGAGGCTTAAAATAACCTATCTCATTTTTGAGATATCACCTTCTATTTAGATTCGGCACGTCAATCTCACTCAATGCCAAAACTCACAATGTGCCTCAGTTCATAGGTGCACCACAGCATAACTTTGAAACCACTAATCTTGGCATCAAATCATCAGCACCATTAGCTTCATATGGTGGGTGAACCCTAGTGACACCCTTCTTCTAGCTATGGAGACCATCCCTCGTCTACGACCACCCTGTACCAAGGAGTCTCCAAGGTGCTCTAAGTGAGTTTTGAGGTCGAGCTTCTTAGGGTCATAACTCAGAGCTTGTGAGGGCTATCAATGAATCGTCAAATGCTACAGGATGATGATGCCAAGGCCTAAAATAACCTATCTCATTTTCAAGAGATCACATTCCGTTTGGATTTGACACAATGATATCGCTCGATGCCAAAACTCACAGTGTGCCTCAATTCATAGGTACACCACAACGTAACTTTGAAACTACTAATCTTGGCATCAAATTTTCAGTGCCATTAGCTCCATATGGGTAGGTGAACCCTAGTGACACCCTTGTTCCAATCGTGGAGACCCTCCATCATCCGCGGCCACCTTGTATCGAGGAGTCTTCAAGGTGCTCTAAGTGTGTTTCGAGGTTGATCTTTTGAGGGTCGTAACTTGGAGTTCATGAGGGCTATTGATGAATTGTGGAATGCTATAGGATGATGATGTTGAGGCTTAAAATAACCTATCTCATTTTTGGGAGATCGCATTCCATTTGGATTCAGCACAACAATCTCGCTCGATACCAAAACTCACAGTGTGCCTCAATTCATAGGTGCACCATAGTGTAACTCTGAAACCACTGATCTTGGCATCGAATCATTGGTGCCATTAGCTCAGGATGGGTGGGTGAACCTTAGTGACACACTTGTTCCTATTACGGAGACCCTACATCGTCTGTGGTCACCCCGTACCAAGGAGTCTCCAAGGTGCTCTAAGTGTGTTTTGAGGCCAATCTTTTGAGGGTTGTAACTCAGAGTTCATGAGGGATATCAATGAGCCATCGAATGCTATAGGACAATGATGTCGATGCTTAAAATAACCTATCTCATTTTTGAGAGATCACATTCTGTTTGGATTCGGCACAGTGATCTCACTCGATGCTAGAACTCGTAGTGTGCCCCAGTCCATAGGTGCACCATAGCGTAACTTTGAAACCACTGATCTTGGCATCGAATTGTCGGCACCATTAGCTTTGGATGGGTGGGTGAACCCTAGTGACACCCTTGTTCTAGTCACATAGACCATCCATTGTCTGTGGCCACCCCATATCGAGGAGTCTCCAAGGTGCTCTAAGTGCATTTTGAGGTCGATCTTTTGAGGGTCGTAACTTAGAGCTTGTGAGGGCTATCGATAACCACTTACCAAGTTTGGTGAACTTCTCTAATTAATAATTTATAGTTATAAAAAAAAAATTTCAAAATTGCAAAAGTTGCAATTTTGCAACTTTTGCAACTTTTTCTTGCAAAGTGCAAATGAGTGCAAAGAGTTAGTTAGGAGTTTGAGCATGACCATACAAGATTGGAAATACCTATATAAGGTGTGAAATGATAGCATGCATTAATGAATCCAATTTTGTTAAGTAGATCAGCATGGGTTATGTGATCCTTGTGTAGGAGGTTAACAAGGGTGTTTATGTCATGATAGCACTTCAAATTAAACATTGCATCCAAATTTGATAATAAAGGTTGTTAAAATGTTATTCAAAAATTATTGCATTTGAATTGAATATAAAAAACATGATCAAAATTAATGATATTCCATAAACATAAATGATACACATGATCCACGATAAATTGAACAATACTAGATACTAAATTAATATGTATATCATTGTGCACGTAAATGACAAAAATATATATCAAAATGTATATAGATCCATAGACAAATTACACAAATATATATATCAAAGATCATGTATCCATAAACAAAGTACACAAATATATATATCAAAATACATAGATTCATATACAAAATGTGGCTAATCATGCCATCAGAATGTGTATAATATCAATGTTTCTGTAAACAATGTGGCATATGCCATCTCAAAATGTCTCATGACACATTCCATGACAACTATACTATCCTAGGGTGCTGGTGGATGATCAAAATGCAGCCTCTTCACTACACTAGGTGGATCAGATGGCTCCTACGTAGACCAAAAAGGAAAAACCAAAGTTAGACTAGTAAATTTATATGATTCTTTGTATCTAACATTGAATTACTCAAATGCATAATGATCTTTTTTTAATGAAGATTTATACTATTAAAATTTCATAATAAATACCTCTCTTGTTGACCTCCTATGCCAATTAGGAGTCCTCTTGTATGCCCCAGGAAATGCTTGTACCTCACTAATTGTGGCCTGTGTATGTTCAAATATGTTTGTCAGATGAATCTACAACTTAAACTATAATATTATAATTCATAGCATGCTAAATTTATAACATATTTAATCATGAATTCAAACTACAACTTACTAGTGTAGGCTCCTCCTCAAGATATAGTGGTTGCATCATCAAATCTACAAAACTCTCTCGTCGAATCTCGTGTGCACTGGGAGTTTCCTATGAGATACAAAATAGTAGTTTTTAATATCACAGAATTCAGTTTTGAATTTATTTATGATGATAAGGAAAATGTTCAAAATAAATGATACTCATACATACAATGGGGCTCTCGATGCGAATGGAAATGCCTGAGCATCTACAACACAGAATCTGTATGGGCTCATCACATAAAGAATGTAATTAAATTTCATTACCATAAATATTTTACAAGAATGCATTGATATTTAATCAAATAGAAAGCACCTAATTACCTTTCCTTTGTTAATGGGTGATGGCTCATCCCCCACACTTTGTCCCCTAGGGACAGGTGGTACCTGCAAAATAAAAGAAAGATTAGAAACCATATATGATGCAATATCAAATAGAAAAAACAATGAGAACACAACATAATGTACCGTAGATGTCTCAAGGCCAAATGAAATGGCTGAGAGCATGGCATCATCAACTTGTCTCAGCTCCTCCTCGGTCATCAACTAAACATGAATGAAGATCACATACATGTATAAGTTAGTATGGCTTAAAAATTAAAATTTCTCAAATATAAAAATTAACTCTAAATTGCATATGTCATAACAAAAAAATGTATACATGTATCGACATAGAAGGGGTCCATGCCTCTACATTCCCCTTATCTCTCGCATCAGGGTCTGTAGCCTCTACACGTGTGTCTGGTGTATCCTCATCTAATACAAAATGATACTCAAGACTATCACCTCTGGGACCCAGGAAAATATTTTTGCATGTAATGCAAGTGTGAGGCACACAAACATGTGATGAGCTAGTCAATGATGAACTGGCACCAGCATAATCAACACGAGGAGGCAGGACTAACCTAGCTTGAGATATCAACAGGCTACTCAGTCTATGAATGGCTCTAATGGTTTGCAAGCTAGCCTCTACTATAATATTAGGATGTTGCACTCGAGGAGGGGGGGAACATCAGTAAGGGGGAACAAAAGTGCCAGCTTTCTTCCACTGGGAAGAGGGTCTAGTCTGAGGAGCTCCTAACCCTATACCCATGTTGGGCTTCATGCTCCAATAGTTCACCTTGAGGCCCATCATAAATTCTACATACAATTTTCTGAGGAAATAAAATGGCACCTCTAAATTGCTATGTGGAGGGATATCAAAAACCATCCACCAACAATCCCAAAAGTTTGCACGTATGGCGTCATTTGTGCACCATTTAATTGATAGTTTGGGTTTTTTTTGTCAACTGGTAAACTAATTTTTGGGTTCACAAAAAGGGCAGCCAAATCATCTTTGGTTATATTGAGGGCCGCAACCTCATTATAGTCCAAGCCATCATCAAACATCTCATACATTTTGTCATAACAACGAAGAGCGACATTTTTTTCATTGGTAAGGGTTTCAATGTTATCCACTCTAGTGTTTAATGTGGATAACATAGGAGCCAATGCAGGTACATTATTATATGTTCTTTGCAAACCCCTCAATTCGGTGAGATTTTCATTTATCAAATCCTTGATTCAAGGAGGGTTTTGGGGGGTTAAAGGATCATTTGATGGACAATTTTGCAGGGGCACTAGATCGTTTGGTGGGGGGTTATGAGGAATAGTATTCCTTGCCTCAATGTCATCATTTTGATTAGCCATTCCTATTAATTTGCAAAACATAATTTATATTTTTAAAAAACCTTAATTTTAACAATTTCTATCAAAAAAACCCTAAATTCAACTAAATTCATGATAAAATTTATTAAATTTATATTAAAATTGATAAATAATTTTTATTTATTTTTACCTTATATCAGATACATGACATCAAACACGATACGCGAAACCTTGCACACGAAAATCTCATTGTGATAACAACCCGTGGGTCATCTTTTTTTTTCTATAAACACTGATAGATATCAAGTATCCAATACAATATCAGATATCCAATATTTTCCACATCAACCCCATGTGGAACAACCAACCCACGGATTGTCTTTTTTGAAACAACCTGCAGGTTGACAACCCGTGGGTTGGCTTTTTTTTTTTTAATAACAATAGCGATATCGAGTATCCAATATTATATCAAATATTCAATATAATATCGGTATCCGATAAGGGTAGGGCCTTACTTTCTAGGTTTGCTACTTGGATATGTGAAAAAAAGTCAGAACAAATTTTGAAATGCTTTTAGACGTTTTCAAACTCTATTTTTTTCATATCGCCACTTTTTGGCACACCATGATCCTGCACATATCTTACCTTCTCTGTTACTGTCATACCCTACACTTCAAAGTACTTGTTTCCCAATCTTGTTGCATCAAAGATTTCAAATACACTTCAAAGTACATATTTTCCAATCTTGGTGCATCAGAGATTTCAAATACATAACTTTGGCCAATTAAGTTTGTCCCCAAATTGTTGTTCATTTTATTATCTAAAAATGGCCTTGACTCTTGACATTGGTACGAAGATTCAATATGTATTGGAGGTTTTGCATGTTATAGTTATTTGTCATAGTTTCCCCGAGAATTATTTCCTACAAGATACAAATGAGACCTCTTGCGTGATCTATTGATCCTCAGATTATGTGGCTTACAGTTTCTACTATCTATGTAAATTGTATTGTCACTACATCTAATGGGATCATTTTGATAATTCTAAATGTTACTTGTAAGTTATGAAGATGTTTTTATATCTAAATTGACTTGTATCTGTTGGCTTGTGTGTTTTTGTATTTCAATTTTCTCAGTGATATTAGATAGCAAGATGGGTATCAAGGAGATCTTTTGTCAAGCTAGGAAGGAGAGGTTTTTTTGAAGGAAACATCTTCTTTCATACATATCTTCCCTTGACTAGGTTCCTAACTTCTTGTGGGAAGCTATAGTTGATGAAGATCTATCTATCTTAAAAACCAACATAAGTATTTATGAGAAACCATGGGAAGGACGGATTGAGACCATTTGGTATTTTCATTCGAATCATCCTACAATATTGTTGTAAAACTAGATGGGCTATGATTGTGATTAGACATTTTTTTAATAACAGCCAACCATATGACCATTACATTGATCGTAGATCTACTGTATTTTTTTATATGTGCAACAACCAACTGTAAAAGTTTGTTTTTCTAACTATCATCTTCTTTGGTGTAATCTATTTGTTGAAGAATGAGATTACCTATGCGTCTCTTTCTATCATTAGTGGATGGAGAAATTCTACACTAAAAATAGTTTTAAATCCCATTCCATGAGAATAAATGCATTGTAACACATGTCCTTTGGTGAAGTGATCTATCTTAGCTATCCAGGGAGTGCAAGATTATCAATGGAAAAAATACACCTATTTCAACTTGAAATATGAAGAAAATAATATTCTTAAATGGTATTTGTGACAAAATATTCATATTCATGTGGATAATTGTGACAAAATATAACAAAAAGGTTCCAAACCTACAAAAGTGACATCATTTTCCCATCTTCTGGTTCATGTCATTTTTTTGTCGCATCCAAAATAAGATTTTGCTACTTTGAATCGAGAATGCACATACAATTACGTTCTATATGCATGGAAAATAGGTGGAGATGAAAAAACACACCACATTTACATTGATCTAATAGGTCTATTAAGTTTTTAAAATTATAGACCATCATGAACGTTAAAAGTCTAATAGTTATGGTCGAGAGAATGTCCTTAGCAAGCCAACACATAGAAAGTCTTGATTTGCTTGCATGTTGAGGACATTACCCTTGCCTTTAAGAGTCAGAGTTACAATGTTTGTGGTGGTCTATAACTTAAAATACCTAATCAAAGACCTCTAACAAAAATGCAGACCTATTGCATTTTTCAGCTCCATCTAATGTCATGTGCATATAAATTGAGATTGCATATTGAACTATGGCCTCCTTCTGCATTGCCTGAAACCAAGAGATTGACATAGTTATTTGTCATGCAATAAAGAGCAAGTTACCCACATGATGAAAGCTCCTATTTCTAGTAAATAATTTGGACTAGAAAGCATTTTGTGTTCCCTTGTTGCAGATGTATGAGATCTATGTGTACATTTCTAGTTGTTTTTTATGGTGAAAATGACATAATTCCAATGAGATCTTTTTTGCAAGCCTGTATTCAAGTTTTCCCCAAGAATTTGATGAATTTCAATGTGGATAATGTGCAAGTTGCTAAACTATTGGGGGGAGGACTGCATCACTGCACTTTGGTTCAAGGTATGGTACTGAAAAATGATGTTGTTCAAACCATCAAGCATGTGGAGAAAGTCAAGGTGTGGTTCTAAGTGGATATAATTTTCATAATTCAAATATAGCTTTAGATCTTAATATTCTCTCCAATTGAACATGGTTGCACATCATTGTACAAAGTTCTCTTTGGTTTATGTGTAATCACTAATGTTTATAACTTTCAAAAGAGCATGTTGTCTTTCTTTTTCAATTGGTTTTAGCTTTTGATTATTTTTTTGATTTTGCCTCGTTTGATTAAGCCTTAGATTCAACTTCTCCAACATAAAAAAAGTACATAGTAATAGGCTTGGTGGTATAAGAATATTAAAAAAGTATACAGTAATAGGTAACCATCATGTCCTTGACATTATCGATAAATCGTCTCAACCACATTAAACCTCAAATTCCCATTCAATTGGTCTACATGAAACACCTACTAATCAACCTCCAATTTAAGTCACATTATACTAAGGAAATGGGGAGAGTTTGCAAAATAAATAAAAAATTTAAAAACACCACTCCAAAAAACATAATTATAACATAACAAAGAGTACCATATTTTCATGTATGTATACTGATAACTAAAAACTATTGTCATGGTCTCTACAAGGTACAAACCCCGAAGAGTTTCTTCTCCTAACAAGATTCTATCTGTGTCTGTGATAATAAAGGTCTTTGACTATTTAACCAAATATAAAAAGAGAAAGAATTTGATTACTTTAAAAACATAATGTTAAAAAATTATTGCTAAAAAAGTGAACAATGTGACTACATTCCCCAAAAAATAAGGTAAAAAGATGGAATTTGAATATTTGAAAGCCAACATTCTCCCATTTATACCATCAAGGACAACATTTTCCATGTTAGTTGCTTCGACACATGTTGGTCTTAGATTATCAAACATACAGTCAACCATGTGAGTGATAATTGAAGGCTTCCTGAACATGTTACATTTGTAAACATCAGCTTTATGAAACAAAAATACCTAATATTCATAGAGAAATATTTAAAATTTATAGTCAACTCAATTATTAACTTAAAACAATTTAGAGAAATAGTATGATTTTCCAATGTAACTTTTATTTTTCTTCCTTTTCTCCCCCACCTTGGGATTGTAATCATAATTAACTTAAAATGGCATCAACATAATGTTAATTTATGACAAATTTCAATTACATTAAACCTTTTGTAGTTTTTGTATTCTCACAGATCTTTTCAATGAAAAATGAAGATGGTTTGCTCACAACTTCAGATCTTGATTCCAAAGAGAGTGATTGATTCCAAAGAAAAGAAGATTATTTCCTAGTTCATTAAGCCTGAGATTGATCTTGGTGATCTCAAAAAATCTTGGATTCAAAAAATCATGACAAGAGAGCTTTTCTTGCTCCGAAGAAATTGCCTAGATTTATACTACGAGTGCACTTGCTTACAAGGACTTATCAAGATAAATGAAGAATCCATCATATTTTCTTTATTGGGGTTAGGTGTCTTTGCCCTCTGAAGGAAAAATAAGGACCAAATTATCTGCTAGATAGATTATAAGGGATTAGTTGATTTATAGCTAACTATTGTGGTTTTTTTACTCGTGTGGGTGAATATCATTGTTCTGTGGAAATTAGCTTGTGTAGTGTATGTTGTGGAGGATAAGTGTTATAGTTTGGAGGGGTTGAAGAAAAGATTACAACTCATCAATGGCAAGGATAGTAGTGACTTTTTTCTTACATTCATGGGCTTACCAAGTCTGAACTTGCAAATTTTACTATTTAAACTATTTACTATTGTGAACTTACCAACAAGAATGAAAATTAAAAATCCCAATACTTGTCAAAATGTTAGGTTCCAATTGCATCAAACTCTATCTATCTAGTTCCAGTTAAAAATCCTAGTACCTATCAAACTCTATCTATCATACATCAAATTAAGAGAGAACCCATTTACTTATCATTGATCAAAAGTTTATCTTTATGAAATTGGCTTGAAATTTTGAAAATAAAATAGATTCATGAGAACTACATTCAAAATAGATATATAACAAGAAACTAAGTAGAAGTTTCCCATCAAGAGGAGTCAGATTAAGAGAGAACTCATTTACTTATCATTGATTAAAAGTTCATCTTTATAAAATTGGCCTAAACTATTGAAAATAAAATGGATTCATGAGAACTACATTCAAAATAGATATATAATTAGAAACTAAGCATAAGTTTCCCATCAAAAGGAGTCAAAAGGGAATACAAAAAAAATTATGCAAATTTTACCTGGGAATGGTACAACCATCTGGCTACCATCTCCACTTATTTTGGTACATGATTCCCAAAATGAAACCTATAACATTAGGAATCTACAAGCACAAAAACATTCAAATTGGAAATATAACAAGGAAAAGAATCTCTCTTTAAACTATATGAAATTAATGGATTATGAATGTGGTATTACAATAATTAAGAAGTATTTGCTTAGGACATCCTAGGTGATCCACAAAGCATTGGTGAGGAAGTTGAAGAATGATAAGTGGAATAGCATGAACTCCATACTTTTGTTCTATTCACCACCTTCTATAATATATCAAAATAATATAGGTTGAGGCTTAAACATCAAAATGAAACAAAATATAATTAAGGCTTAAACATATCTAGTATGCAAAATAAGTAGATAAAGGTAAAATAGTTAGTTTACATACCATAGCGAGAAGTGGACAACCATAGAGTGAAATGGTTGTAATGACCCCCATAATACCCACTAAGAGCTTTTGAGTCTTATGCTTATGAAGACCAAAAGTAGACACTGTTGCCATTATTGTGAACATCATTACAATACCTACAACCATCCTCCCTACTTTAAGTTGAAAATGGCACAAAATAAATTTTGGCATATGAGAAATACATAGAATTCAACTGTAGTGATGCCCTTGCAACAATTAAATGAAAATGTGCATACCTAGGCCTTGGGTGGAGCAAAGGCTAAGTATGTGCAAATGAAAAAGCATTCAAGAATAATGCTAGTGTCATTAAGAGTGGAAACCGTAATTTTTTCCCACCCTTTACTTAAAAAAGGCATTAATCATATATAAATACAACTCCTTATCATTATTCATATAAAGATGAGATAATAAAATTAGCAAGCAACATGATAAGACAAGCAACACGATCATCCAACAATAATTATCACTGAGGAGATAACCAAACTAAAAATCAAACCAATCTACAATAAATGGTAATGTTAACCATGAAATATCAATGCATTTTATTTCTTACATCTAAGCTCACTGCCTAAACATATCAGGAGATTAGGAACCTATCTTTGGTAAAAGTACATCCATGGTAGAAATAGTCTAGTCATCCTCATTGAGGGTGCAAGAAATGTGTGAGTTATATGCTCCAAATAAAAAGCAAACAAAATGTATCCTTATTAGTAATGCACTCATTTTTAGTGACGAAACGGTATGGATTCCTAGAATTTAGAATGCCAACTCTAATGTTATAGGTAAAGACTTTTAAGATAGGAATTCAGAATGCCAAATGAGTTGTTTAGGTATGAAACTTGAACAATGAAGAGCTAAAGGACTAGAACTTTGCTCAAGAGTGAGATCAACATTATCTAACCACCACAGAGTACAACATATGGTACCATTAACAAACTATAAACATCTATTTTGCATCTCCAGTTAAAGGATAACGTGACCTAGTGAACTATGCCCACATAAATGAAAAGCTATCTTTTTAGCCTAGCTCCAGTAGAGTACCATCTATTTATATTACCCTCTCTATATTGGTCAAACCTAGTAGCAAAAGTATTGTCAATATATATAAATTAATACAACTTCAGTCTAAAGGTTTCAAAACTCCATATAGTAAATATTTTGATAGGCCTTCAAACATAATGCATGTGTTTACTTACAAGTGCTTTGGCTTTCTTTGGGACTTGCTTTGCCCAATTCTTGATAATGTTCTACTTTACATCAAAATTGATCAGTACCCTTAATGAAATTGACTAACCTTTATATTGATCTGAGGCTATTCAGGGATTAGGTGGAAAAAAAAAATTGGGACAAAAATTTCTTAGCATAGCCCTTACTTGCAATGAGCTATAAAGAAGCCTGTAAGTAATCATTACAATTAAAATCAAAATAAATTTATCAAAAATCAAACCTCACAATTTAGGATTTAATCATAATAAAAAAACTTCTTGATAGCCAATGTACAGAAAGACTCATGCAGAAGTAACCACAAGCCCCAATCTAATTTATTGCAATTTGGACAAGGAATCAATTACTAGAAAAATCAAAATTCACATTGTCTGAAACATGCCTACTATTTTACTTGAGTTACATTAAAATGTTAAAACTCAGTCAGACTCATGCAGGATTAACCACAAGTCCCAATCAAATAGTATTGCAATTTGGACAAGGAAGCAATTACCAAAAAAATTAGAATTCACATTTTTTGAAACATGCCTACTATTTTACTTGAGTTACTTTAAAATGTTAAAACTCAATCAAGATTGAAGAGCTCCCAAATTACCCAACACACATGAATGCCTAAGAATTACTAAACACTCTTTTACATATGCATATACAAGTTTACAACCATTCTGCATAAAATGGCATAGAAATGATGATAAATATTTCATTGCTTCATTTATTACATTACCCACAAGATCCTTCCTCCTCTAAAAAAATATCAAATTGTATCCTTAAAAAGAGATATCATATCCTAACAAAAATATTGAACCAATTCTAAATTTGATCTATACAAACAAAAATTCATAGGGGCTTGAGACTAGAAGAGTTCTCTTTAAGCAAGACTCACTAGAAACTAGTTTTTTTCCAAGTCTTGTCTAGTCTTGCCAATTTTCCGAGTCCCAAGTGGGAACAACCTTGTCAAGTCTGAATCTCATTTCTATGATTCACATTATAGGTATGTTTTTTATTTAAGTTTTATTGATTTATTTCAAGCTTCCAATATCATTTTTTAAATCACTTATTGTGCTTTTAAGTAGTTCATTTTTTTGACGTGTTGTAAAGTTATAATATTTTTATTTTTTGTTAATGTTATTTTTTTTGTTTTTCTAATTGCCATAATTTTTTTTAAATTTTTTTATTTGTAAAAATTTAGAGGAAGACATCCTTCAGTTTATAATGGTTGTTCATTGTGGTTAATTGAGTGCAAGGTTGAAAGAGACTTCCAAATTTGACCGAGCACCACCTCTTTGGAAAAATGTTTCAATGAATGAGTAGCTTTTAAGAAAGTGAGGGTTATCTTCAGCATTGTTGTTAGTACTATAATGAATATATGAGATCATATGATCAAGTGAAAGCTTACTTTCTACAATGATCAAACATGTAATTGGAATGTATCCAGGTTTAAACAAACAATGATTGTCAAAGAAGAAAATTCTCTCTTAGCAAGATGCAAATGGTGCAACCAAGAGAGTAAAATTGAAATTCCATTCTTTGGCAAAAACAGGATTGCACAAACCACCTACAATGCAATCTTTTACTTTTCCAAAAGTATCTACTACACATCCTACCATTGCAACACCACATTCCCCAAAAGGTAAGAGCCAGAGCCCCTTTTTTCCTATAAAATAGATCCATTTTTTAAGGCATTTTAGATAATTTATAGGTTGAAGCCTAAAAAACATGTCCCTTAATAAATTTCCTTGCAATGAGCTCTAGAAAGTTATTGCTTTATAAGGTTTTTGATTGTAGAAGGCAAGGGAATGATGTAGACTATTAATAACAATTGATTAATTGTGTATTGGCTTTGATGCTACAAAAAATGTCATATCATTGCCAGTCAATGTATGCTGAGCTCACTTGGGCATTGAAGGTAGTTTTTTGTGTCTACCGAGCATTCTAGAGTTCTCCTAGTTCAAACAACAATATCTACCGAGTTCACTCAAGAGACAAACGAAAGTTTGCAAAAGATGAGTGTTAATCAAGCTCACTTGGTTAATGAAGAAAATGTTGGATGGAACTAGTGTTAACCGAGTTCACTTGGTTACTAAAGGAACTTTGTGAATATGCAGTATTAATAGAGTTCACTTGGTTAACATAGGAAAATCACTTTGAGTTAGTGTCTACCAAGTAGGGTTAGCTAACAAAGGATTTTCTTGTTTTGGCATATTGAGTTCAATTGAATTGTTTGTTGGTTCTAGCCGACTGAGGAGATGAATATTAATTATTCTAAGTTATATTATGGCCAACTTGACAATGTGAAAGATATAAATATAAGTTCAAGTTGAGAATTAGAGAAGAGAGTATAGTTGAACATAATTTAAGATTTAATAATGCTAAGAGAAACCAAATTTTAAGGATAAGCAAAATATCCTTAAGGAGCTAAAAAGATACATTCAATCAAGAAGGATCAAGTATACAAGCTAGAATTGAGACCTATGATCAACAATTCAATTGCATCAGAAATCAGGTCATCTCATTATTACTCTCCAACTATTGTAACAGTGATCTAAATCTCTTAACAGAGTTAGCTTAACAACTATTTATAACTCCTCTAACAAGGTGGCATTTATATTGAATTGTCAAAAGACCTCTAACAAGGCCACTCCTAACAAGGTGATTAAATCCTCTAACAGGGTCACACCTAATAGTGTGTTTTGTAACACAAGGTTTTCTCCTAACATGGCTCACTTCAGAAGAGTGAAAATCAGTAACTAGTTGTAATTGTTGGTTTTTCCCAAATTGGGTTTCCACGTTAAATCTTGGTGTCAAATTTGTTCATGTTATTTCTTTTATGTGTTTGCAACTAAGTTAAAGTAATATTAATCACAATTAACATCTTAATATTTTAATGTTAAGCATTTTTTGAGCTATTTTAATGTTTACCAAGTTACAACATTTTTATGTGTGTTTGTTAGCAAAGTTAAGTTTTCATAGAGTTATTTTGTACTGACATCTAAGGGATTTGGGATTTATTTTAGTGGTAATTGATTCACCCCTCCCCTCTCAGTTACTCCTCTTCTATTTCCAATAGTAGACTTCATTGCCAATACTTTCATAGAGGTTATTGAGATGGTGTATGATAAAAAAATTCTCCAAGTCATAAAAGATTATGATAAAAATTGAAGATAAAAAATTCATTGGAAAAGGCAAGATACATGCATATCTTTGGAACACCATGAGAAGTGCACTTGCTCAACTTGGTGATGCAAAAGAAAAGCATAAAAATCAAGTAGATCAAAGAAATATGCATCAAGAATGGGATGTTTCTAATATTTGTGGTAAGTCATGGGTATGTGTAGGATCATGGTGTACCAAACTATGGCCTTAAGTGGCAGTGAAAAATCAGCAAATCATGGTTATGTCAACTTGACACATAATTTTAAAGTGGTTAGGGATTTTATATCAAAAAATTGTAAGAAAATGATCTATAGGAAATTGGATTTAGTTTATAAACTACTAGGCCTTATCTGGAGAAAAACATAATTGATTGGTCAAAAGTTTAGATTTTAATGTTGTACTACGAAAATTTTAGGGTGAAAATAAAAATAGGTGTATGTTTGACGACCTTAATCAAAATAAAATGATAATATTTTTTTAATATAATTATAGATATAAAATTTAGACTCATGCCTAGATGTGACGCATATTTTTGGGTATTTTTATTCTAAATAAATAATTAAATATGAATTTTCTACTAAAACTTTTTCGAAAAAAAAACTCCTGTGTCTGACCACCTTAACTAATAGAAAATTTTACCAAATCTATTTTTTTTTATATTTTTCTTATACAAGGTGAAGCATAGAATGTGACACAACTTTTGGATTTTAAAAATGTTATACCATTTGAAAGTTATAGCTATTTTTCAATTATTAGGTCAATCAACACTTTACAATAATCTTCATTGAAAATTAACTAATAAATACTTATCAAACTGAGAATTTGACAACAATTATATTGATGGAATCTCGAGAGTGGTATAAAAAAACTCTTTTCGTTTCATTCAATTTTGATCAAAATAACATTGTCAGATGGCTACCTGAAGTCTAAGTGTCACTGAAACCCTTCTCAAACACATTTTTTGGGTTGACCATCATCGGATATCCGATTTTAAATCGGATATCCAATCAGGCCCAGCAATTTTCCACACCAATTTGCCGAGGAATTTGAGACGAGGGATTTTTTTCAATTTTAAATTTGGAGGGAGAGAAATTTAAGAGGAAATAAATTTAAGAGGGAAACTTTAGACTGTTTTAGAGGGAAATTTATTTTGGAAAAGTGTGGACGTTAATAATATTATTATTATATTATAGTAATATGTATGATTATTATTATTAAATATAATCTAGTTATAAATATAATAATAATAATAACTATATATAATATAGTGATATATATGATATATATTATTATTATTAAATATATATAGTAGTATTATATGACTAAATTATTATATATAATAATATATATGGTTATTATTATTAAATCTATAATCTAGTAACATATATGATTATTATTGTTATATAATCTAATAATATATTATTATTATATTAAAACATACAATATTATATAATTATTAAATATAATATTGTCATAAAATGCATCATTTCAATGCATTTCATCACAACATATGTCCCTAGGGCCCATACTGACCCCTTTCGACCCATTCCCAATGGGTCCCTAGGGGTCCTAAGGGTATACATTGTCATGGAATGTGTTGAAGGGGGTCATAGGATGACCTATGACCCCTTTCAACCCATATGAATGATTCTAATATGTCCCTAGGGGTCCTAAGACCTCTAGGGACATATGTCGTCATGGAATGGGTCGAAAGGGGTCATAGGTCACCCTATGACCTATGACCCCCTTCGACCCATATGAATGATTCTAATATGTCCCTGGGGGTCCTAGGACCCCTAGGAGCATATGTCATCATGTGCTGAGTTGAAAGGGGTATAGGTAACCCTATGACACCCTTCAACCCATATGAATGATTCTAATATGTCCCTAGGGGGTCCTAGGACCCCTAAGGACATATGTCATCATGGAATGTGTCGAAGGAGGTTACAAGTCATCCTATGACCCCCTTCGACCCATATGAACGATTATAATATGTCCCTAGGGGTCCTAGGACCCCTAGGGACATATGTCATCATGGAATGGGTTGAAAGAGGTCATAGGTCACCCTATGACTCCCTTCAACCCATATGAACGATTCTAATATGTCCTTAGGACCCCTAGGGACATATGTCATCATGTAATGGGTCAAAATTTGACCCATATGAATGATTCTAATATGTCCCTAGGGGTCTTAGGAGCCCTAAGGACATATGTCATCATATAATGGGTCGAAGGGGGTCATAGGTCATCCTATGACCCCCTTCGACCCATATGAATGATTCTAATATGTCCCTAGGGGTCTTAGGACCCCTAGGGACATATGTCGTCATGGAATGTGTCGAAGGGGGTGATAGGTCACCCTATGACCCCCTTCGACCAATATGAATGATTTTAATATGTCCTTAGGGGTCCTAGGATCCCTAGGGACATATGTCATCATGGAATGTGTCGAAGGGCATCATAGGTCACCCTGTGACCCCCTTCGACCCATATGAATGATTCTAATATGTCCCTAAGGGTCCTAGGACCCCTAGGGGCATATGTCGTCATGGAATATGTTGAAGGAGGTCATAGGTCACCCTATGACCCCTTTCGACCCATATGAATGATTCTAATATGTCCCTACAAGTCCTAGGGCCCCTAGGGACATATGTCATCATGGAATGTGTCGAAGGGGGTCATAGGTCACCCTGTGCCCCCCTTCAACCCATATGAACGATTCTAATATGTCCATGTAATGGGTCAAAATGAACTTATGACCCCCTTCGACCCATATGAACGATTCTAATATGTCCCCAGGGATCTTAGGACCCCTAGGGACATATGTCATTATGGAATGTGTTAAAGGGGGTCATAGGTCACCCTATGACCCCCTTCAACCCATATGAACGATTCTAATATGTCCCTAGGGGTCCTAGGACCCTTAGGGACATATGTCGTCATGGAATGTGTCCCTTTGACCCATATGAAGGATTCTAATATGTCCCTAGGGGTCCAAGGACCCCTAGGGACATATTAGAATCATTCATATGGGTCAAACCTTCAACCCATTACATGATGACATATCATTCATATGGGTCTAAGGGGGTCATACAGTCACCTATGACCCCTTTCGACCTATTCCATGATGACATATGTCCCTAGGGGTCCTAGGAACCCTAGGGACATATGTCATCATGGAATGGGTCAAAAGGGGTCATATGGTGGGACCCCTAGGAAAATATGTCATCATGGAATGGGTCGAAAGGGGTCATAGGTCACCATATGACCCCCTTTGACCCATATGAACAATTCTAATATGTCCTTAAGGGTCCTATATGTTGTCATGTAATGGGTCGAAAGGACCTGTGACCCCCTTCGACCCATATGAACGATTCTAATATGTCTCTAGGGGTCCTAGGACCCCTAGAGACATATGTTATCATGTAATGGGTCGAAGGGGGTCATAGGTCACCCTATGACCCCCTTCGACCCATTACATGATGAAATATCATTCATATGGGTTAAAGGAGGTCATAGGTCACCCTATGACCCCCTTTGACCCATATGAAAGATTCTAATATGTCCCTAGGGGCCCTAGGACCCCTAGGGACATATGTCATCATGTAATGGATCGAAGGACCTATGACCCTCTTCGAGCCATATGAACGATTCTAATATGTTCCTAGGGGTCCTAGGACCCCTAGGGACATATGTCATCATGGAATGTGTTGAAGACCTATAGCCCCCGTCGACTCATATGAACGATTCTAATATGTCCCTAGGGGTTCTAGGACCCCTAGGGACATATGTCGTCATGGAATGTGTCGAAGGGGGTCATAGGTCACCCTATGACCTCCTTCGACCCATATGAACGATTCTAATATGTATGTCATCATGTAATGGGTCGAAGGGGGACCCCCTTCAATCCATATGAATGATTCTAATATGTCCCTAGGGACATATGTCATCATGTAATGGGTTGAAAGGGACCTATGACCCTCTTCGAGCCATATGAATGATCCTAATATGTCCCTAGGGCTCCTAGGACCCCTAAGGACATATGTCATCATGGAATGTGTCGAAAGTGGTCATATGTCATCTTATGACCCCCTTTGACCCATAGGAACGATTCTAATATGTCTCTAGGGGTCCTAGGACCCCTAGGGACATATGTCATCATGGAATGGGTCAAAAGGGGTCATAGGGTGACCTATGACCCCCTTCAACCCATATGAATGATGTTAATATGTCCCTAAGGGTCCTAGGACCCCTAGGGACATATGTCCTCATGTAATGGGTCGAAGGGGGTCATATGTCATCTTATAATCCCCTTCGACCCATATGAACGATTCTAATATGTCCTTAGGGGTCCTAGGACCCCTAGGGACATATGTCATCATGTAATGGGTCAAAAGGGATCATCGGTCACCTTATGACCCCCTTCGACCCATATGAATGATTCTAATATGTCCCTCGAGCTCCTAGGACCCCTAAGGACATATGTCGTCATGGAATGTGTCGAAGGGGGTCATAGGTCACACTATGACCCCCTTCGACCAAAACCTATGACCCCTTGACCCATGTGAACGATTCTAATATGTCCCTAGAGGTCCTAGGACCCCTAGGGACATATGTCATCATGGAATGGGTCGAATGGGGTCATAGGTCACCCTATGACCCCCTTCAACCCATATGAATGATTCTAATATGTCTCTAGGGGTCCTAGGACCCCTAAGGATATATATATATATATATATATATATATATATATATATATATATATAATATTTATATATTATAATAATAATAACCTAATATATTATTATATATTAATAACATAGATCATAATAATAATAATAATATATTATAGATTATAATTTATAGATGATAATAATAATAATATATATTAATAACATATATATATGATATATTACGTTATTATATTTAAATAAAATATAGTAAAAATAATTATAATATAATATAATAATATATATTATATTAATAGATTATAATAATAATAACATTATATATTATTATATATTATATATTTACGTTACGTTATTATATATATTATATATTATATAATATTATATCTTTACATAGTTATATAAGTCAAATAACTTATAACTCGCAAACTCAAATTATATCATAACCCATAAATTCGTTTTTCCCTCCAATTTTTTTTGGACGGGTATCAAATATCCGATATGAAATTATATCATAACCCACAAATTCATTTTTCCCTCCAAGTTTTTTTTGGATGAGTATCAAATATCCTATTTTTATCGAATATCCAATATGAAATCAGATATCCGATATCATATCGGATATCCGATATACTAGCATAATTTTCTCAAATATTCCCTATCACTGTAGACCCGACAACATCACTTTTGGGGGGTCTTTTTCACAGGTTTTACAAAAAGTCACGTTTTGGGGCCCAACCAACCAAATTTTTTTGATAATATAACCCTAGGTGTCAGATATTGTCATCTGAATTGGGAGTAGCAGTCGTCGAAAGGTTAAATGTAAAAGGAAGGTATCCAATGAAGACATTGCGGCATATAGGGAAAGGGACAAAATGGAACATCAAAGAAAAAGACAACGTATGTTAAATGTCAGTCAAGTTGACAATGAATTCGTCGAAGGTGAAATCATAGAGTTAGGTAATGAATATGTGTAGTTGGGGAATGCAAATGTACCAATTGAAAACAATAATGCTGGAATTGAAAATTTAAAGAATGAAAATTTTGATGACAAAATGCTACCAGGTCATAATGTAAATTGCATAATTGACCATGCCGAACATGACAATGCAGAGGAACCTAATGCACAAGAACCTTACATATCTCCTAATTATAATCAACATGAAGGTTCTAGAACACCAAAATGGATAATTGAAATTGATAAAATGATTATTACTAGTTTGGAAGGGAAAAAAATCAGAAAGAACTATTCGATTATGGGCTTTGAGACTATATAAGATTTTTTTTGGCAACAAGACAATGGTGGAGCAATGTCAGCTTTTCATGCACTTATTAAAGATGCAAAAGATGAGACCTATGCTTTCCAAATTGAAGATTTGTGTCAATATAAAGTTGGAAAGAAATGCCATTATTGTGAAGAATATTTTCAATGCTCTCAATAGTATTGAGAAAAAGAGCAGGGAGAAGGATAACATAGATGCTCGAAGGGTTATTACAACCTCTTTGGGAAGTCATCATTTGAGAAAGGGTGGATATATGAGACAAACTTGTATTTATTTGAATCTAAATCGTACTACTTTGAGAAGAGCACTTAGTTGATGAGAGAAAATGATGATGCTCTTCAAAATGAAACATGGGCATTTGGTGGGAGACTTCCACGTTTTGATAAGAAGCTATCTGATGATGTGAAGGAAGAAATTACACAATTTTGTCACTCTAGCTCACAAGTATCACCCAATGCTAAAGATGTGTTAAAGTTGAGATTTGGCATTAGAGACTGCACAACACATCCTAAACACTATTTGGAGGTAATTCTAACTATGTTGTTCAAACAATTTAGAGAGAGCCATCCAAGTCTTCATATATAGCAAAGGGCTTTTGAATCTTTGAAGCTATTTTATTGTGTGCCACTCAAAATTTGAAATACATGTTGTTGCAAATATCATGTTGAGTTTTCTATGCACCATGAATTATTACGCTCCATCCGTTCTACTTCGCATAGTAAAGAAATATTAGAGGATTGTGGTGCTAGTGGGCTTCCAAAATCATCAAGAGACTTGATAGATCAACTTTTATGTCATAGAGTTGATGGTTGTTTCTTTTATAGAAATGCTTGCTTAAATGAGAAGTGTTCATAATGTGGTGGCTTATCCAAGTTTGACACATGTTTCCATGAGGGGTGCGAACAAGATCTTGGAAAGACAATAGTGAAAAAAAAGGTATATGAAACGGTGAAATACACATTGAAGAGTGGGGGTGAGAGCTCTAGATGTGAGTTGGTTGGAAAAAATATCAGTGTGGCTAGTTTTATTTCAGATTTCAAGGCAAATCTTTTTTACAAGTATGCAAGACATAGTCACAGGTCTCAATGGTTGGATCAACAATATAAAATTTGTAAGGAGACTTTTCCCATTGGCACTATTATATCAGTTGTTGATTTTGCTGAGAACTACACATTGCAACCTCAAAATGAGACGCAATCTCAGTATTACAACTCCATTCATATTGTTATTTTTGTTCACATAACATATAGATGTGCCCCTAATAGTGTGAAAGATAATCAAAAGATTATTAGAGAGTATCATTTTTATATGAGTGATGATAGATCTCACTCTCACGAGTTTGTACAAAAAAATTTCGAGAATTATTTTGATTTCTTACATGAGCATGAAATTGTTATGGATAGACATATCATTTGGTCGGATAACTGTACAAGTCAATTCAAGAATGCTCGCATGTTTTATTGGTTGTGTAGGATGCATGTATAGAGGGGGGTGCCTCATATTTGGATTTTTTTTGAGTCTGACCATGGAAAGGGTAACATGATGGAGTAGGGGCATGTGTGAAGAGAGCTCTAGTTAAGGAGTAATTAAAGATTTCAGTAGTAGAGCTTCTTGATTCTCATAGCATTGTTGATTGGTGCAGTTTAGCATTATCACAAGGGGGGACTCTTGATTCAGTGGTACACAGGTTCTTTTGGTTGGTTCAGGAACGGTCTATAGGTGATAGATCAGATTGTGCTACAGTAAGAGACTCATCAAAAATGCATTCATTCCGAAGCTCTGATTCTAGTACATGGACCATTTGGACACGACAGCAAGCTTGCTTTTGTCCTAGTTGTTTTCAGTGTGATTGGGATCATTGTGAGTCGAGTGAGTGGGTGGACGCATGGGCTCCACATTATCTTACTCCATTTTCTATCATACCCTCTATAAAAAATGATGACATGGAAAGTTCACTTGATCATAACCATCTATCAGATCTACTTCACCAGGAGATGTTTTTGTATTGGTTGCACCACAGGGGAATGATGAGAAATCTGATTACTGGTTAGCAAATTGTGTAAGAGGTAAACAAAAACTTGCACAACTAATCACAGATGATGATGGATTCAGATATCCTACTAGTTCAGTGGTTGTCAATGGAACATGGTTGTAGACATACATGCTTAGAAGCAATGAAATTCCTGCATTCAAAGACTATTAGAAGCACAAAATAATTCTCATATATTCACATCTTATTATAGCAACAAATGTAAAGTTGTTGAAGCATCAAGAAAGACCAAAAGTAATAGAACTTTTTACTATTACTAATGCTGATCATGAAGCCCTGTTGGAGGCCCTAAAACAGAGAGAGGGCCCTACTAGAACACTTGACTAGGTATATTTACTTCTTATGTTATTTTCTTCAAAATGATTTTGTGAACCGATGTTTATCTTGTTTAATACAATAAGTTACTAATTTTTTTATGATATTGGAATATAGGTGCATCATGGAAGAGGGGGGGGGGGTTGGGGAGAATTCCTAAGATTTATGATGTATTATGATGTAAAATGTGAAGCTTTTTTGTATATCATGGTTTTTATAATAATGAAAAAGACAAGTTATTCAAAATAACACATACACATCTGAATACATGCAAAAGATTTGAATTATTCTATTTTTATTTATGATGAGTGATCTAAATTACATGATATAATTCAACACTTGAAAAGAAAAGATCAATTTAATTTTTTCCATGATTGTCTCTTTTACATCATTGTGATATATTAATTTCATAGAGAGGTGGTTTTTCAATTTTTATAAACTTTCTATAAGATTTTTACTCTTTAGAACACTTCCCACCCTGTAGAGGGGAGATCTCCACCACGCAAGATGATTGACCAAAAACAACCATAAGAAATTTAATCTTCTGAGAAGGATGAGAAATAGAGACACTATATAAGAAATGAAGAGTCCTCATAGAGAATCCCCACAAAATTCTCAACATCTACATGGAGAAAAATCAAATGGAGGAGAAAGACACATACTACTATGCCATACTTACTATTAAAGTTGCATCCCAACTACCACAAACATAGATTTTAAAAAAGAATAAACCTTAGAGCACAAAGGGTATTCAAATATCACCAAGATAAAGAGAGAGAGGGCCAAAGAAACTACATAGAATCTTGATCTCTTACAAATTGCCTAACATTTCTCTCACATATCAACATAGCCATTCACCATAGGTAAGAAAAGAGAATAGTCATGAGTAAGAAAAAATAAAGTCACCATTAAGAGAAGAAGTAAGAGATTGAACATAGAGCTAGGTTGTATTGGGAAACACAAAACCTATCTCAAGCACTCCAACATGAAGACACCCACCTAAAGAGATCTATACACCTATCTAAAGAGATCTATAATATAATATTGAACTGACTAGACTACTTAAGGATTACATTCATACTTATTAGTCTCTATCTTTTAGACATGAGACATTAGTTTCCATGTTTTTGAATTATTCAATTTGCAAAAGTTATTCAATTTCCAAATACACATCCATAAAGGTGCATACAAATAAAATTCTAACATTAAAGGATCGCTAGAGCGTAACTCTGAAACTGCTGATCTTGGCATCAAATCATCAATGTCATTAGCTCTAGGTGGGTGATTGAACCCTAGTGACACCTTTGTTCCATCCACGGAGACCATCCATCATCCACGGCCACCCCGTACCTTGGAGTCTCCAAGGTGCTCTAAGTGCATTTCAAGGTTGATCGTTCAAGGGTCGTAACTCAGAGTTCGTGAGGGCTATCGATGAAATGTTTAATTCTACAGGACAGTGATGTTGAGGCCTAAAATAACCTATCTCATTTTTGAGAGATCACATTTCGTTTGGATTTGGCACAATGATCTCGCTCAATGCCAAAACTCGTAGTGTGCCTCAATTCATAGGTGCTCCAGAGCGTAACTTTGAAACCACTGATCTTGGCATCGAATCGTCAGGACCATTAGCTCTGGGTGGGTGGGTGAACCCTAGTAACACCCTTTTTTCAGCCACAGAGATCATCCATCATCCACAACCACCCCATACTGAGGAGTCTCTAAGGTGCTCTAAGTGCGTTTTGAGGTTGATCTTCCAAGGGTCATAACTCAAAGCTCATGAGGGCTACCAATGAAATATTGAATTCTATAGGATGGTGATGCTGATACCTAAAATAGCCTATCTCATTTTTGAGAGATCACATTCCATTTGGATTTGGCACAGCGATCTTGCTCGATGTCAAAACTCGCAGTGTGCTTCAGTTCATAGGTGTACTAGAGCATAACTCCAAAACCATTGATCTTGGCATTGAATCATCAGTGCCATTAGCTTTGGGTGGGTGGGTGAACCCTAGTGAAACCCTTGTTTTGGCCACAAAGAGCATCCATCATTCGTGGCCGCCCCATATCGAGGAGTCTCCAAGGTGCTCTAAGTGTGTTTCGAGGTCGATCTTTTGAGGGTCATAACTCTGATCTCATGAGGGTTACTGATGAAACATGGAATTATATAGGATGGTGATGCTGATACCTAAAATAACCTATCTCATTTTTGAGAGATCACATTCCATTTGGATTTGGCACAACGATCTCGCTCGATGCCAAAACTTGCAGTGTGCCTCAGTTCATAGGTGCACCAGAGTGTAACTTTGAAACTAATGATCTTGGCATCAAATCGTCAGTGCCATTAGCTTTGGGTGGGTAGCTAAAGCCTAGTAACACCCTTGTTTTAGCTACGAAGAGCATCCATCATCTGCGGCCAAACCGTACCGAGGAGTCTCCAAGGTGCTCTAAGTGCATTTCAAGGTTGATCTTTCGAGGGTCATAACTCGAATCTCATGATGCATCCTATGACAACTATACTATCCTAGGGTGCTGGTGGATGATCAAAATGTAGCCTCTTTGCTGCACTAGGTGGATCAGATGCCTCCTACATAAACAAAAAAGTAAAACCCAAAGTTAGACTACTAAATTTATATGATTCTTTTTTGTAATGAAGATTTATACTAATAAAATTTCATAATAAATACCTCTCTCACCAACCTCCTGCGTCGGTCAAGAGTCCTCTCGTATGCCCTCAGCAATGCTTCTACCTCGCTGATTATGGGCTATGTATGTTCAAATACATTTGTCAAATAAATCTACAACTTAAACTATAACATTATAATTCATAGCATGCTAAATTTATAACATATTTAATCATGAATTCAAACTACGACTTACTATTGTAGGCTCCTCCTCAGGATAGAGTGGCTACATCATCAAATCTACATAACTCTCTTGTCAGACCTCATGTGCACTAGGAGTCTCCTATGAGATACAAAATAGTAGTTGTTAATATTACGGAAATCAATTTTGAATTTATTTATGAAGATAAGGAAAATAAAAAATAAATTATACTTATGCATACAATGAGGCTCTCAGTGCGAATGGAAATGCCTGATCGTCTACGATGCAAAATCTGTACAGGCTCATTGCCAGTAGCCACACCCTATATACAATAAAGAATGTAATTAAATTTCATTACCACAAAAATCTTACAAGAATGCATTGATATTTAATCAAATAGAAAGCACCTAATTACCTTTCCTTTGTCAATGCATGTTGGCTCTTCCCCTGCACTTTGTCCCCCCAGGACAAGTGGTACGGTTTGCAAGATAAAAGAAAGATTATCAACCATATATGCTACAATATTAAATAGAAAAACCAATGCGAACACAACATAATGTACCATAGATGTCTCAAGGCCAAATGAAATGGCCAAGAGCATGGCATCATCAATCTGTCTGAGCTCCTCCTCGGTCATCAACTAAACATGAATGAAGATCACATGCATGTATAAGTCAGTATGGCTTAAAAATTAAAATTACTCTATTATAAAAATTAACTTTAAATCGCATATGTCATAACAAAAAAATTATACATGTACCGACACTAAAAGAGTCCATGCCTCTGTATTCCCCTCCTCTCTCCAATTAGGGTTTGCAGCCTCTGCATTTGTGTTTGGTGTATCCTCATCTAATACAAAATGATACTCAAGAAGATCACCTATGGGACCCAGGAAAATATTCTTGCACATAATGCAAGTGTGAGGCATGTACAAACATGTGATGAGCTAGCCGATGATGAACTGGCCCTAGCATCATCAACACGAGGAGGTAGGACTGACCTAGCCTAAGATATCATTAGGCTACTCGACCTATGAATGACTATAATGGTCTGAGAGCTAGCCTCTACCATAATATCAGGACGCTACACTCAAGGAGGGGGAGAGATATCAGTGGGGGGGACAAAGGTGCTAGCTTTCTTCTGTTGGGAAGAGGGTCTATCCTTAGGAGCTCCTAGTCCTATGACTTCATGCTCCAATAGTTCACTTTAACTTTCAACACAAATTCTGCATATAATTTTCTAAGGAAATAAAATGGCACATCTAAATTGCTATGTGGAGGGATATCAAAAACCATCCATCAATGATCCCAAAAGTTTGCATGTATGGCGTTATTTGTGCACCATTTAATTGATAGTTTGGATTTTTTTGGGTTGACTGGTATGCTCGTTTTCAAGTTCGCAAAAAGGCTAGCCAAATCCTCTTTGGTTATATTGAGGGTTGCAACCTCATCATAGTCCAAACCATCATCAAACATCTTGTGCATTTCATCACGCCAATGAAGAGCGGCATTTTATTGGTTTGTAAGGGTTTCAATGTTATCCACTATGGTGTTTAACGTGGATAACATAGGAGCTAATGCGAGTACATTATTATATGTTCTTCGCAAACCCCTCAATTCGATGAGGGTTTTGAGGGGGTAGAGGATCATTTGGTGGACGGTTAGTTGGGGGCACTAGATTGTTTGGTGGGGGGTTACGAGCAATATTATTCCCTGCCTCAGTGTCATCATTTTGATCAGCCACTCCTATTGAATTGCAAAACGTAATATATATTTAAAAAAACTTTAATTTTAACAATTTTTTTCAAAAAAACCCTAGATCCACTAAAACTAACAAAATCATGATAAAATCTATTGAATTTAAGTTTTAAATGATTAGAAAAACAAAAAAAAACCTTTATATCTGATATCTGATTTAAAATCTGATATCTAATCCTTGCCTTAAAATACTAGTGTTTAAATAAGCCAAATATAAGCCTGCGAGTCTATCATTTTTTTAATATTGAGTCACAGGTATCGAATATTCGATTTCGAAATATACTGCTAGCTATAATATAATGCTAGATATATTATAATATATTACTTTTTTTATTACATATTATATTATAATATATTAATTTTTTATTATTATATTATATTATATTATTATAATATAATAATAATATTATTATTATATTATAGTATAATTATTATTATTATATTATTATTATAATAATATATTATATAATATTACATAATATATTATAGTATTATAATATATTATTATTATTATTATATTATAGTATAATTATAATTGTTATATTATTATAATAATATATTATATTATATTTTATATTATATTATTATAATTTATAATATATTATACTGTTATAATAATAATAAATATATTATATTATAGTATAATTATTATTATTATATTATTATAATATAATATAATATTACATAATAAATTTTATATATATATTATCAGTAAACAGTCAGAGCCTAGATTAATTATTATTATATGTTAAGTGAAGGTAGATTCAAACCCAAGACCTCCCACATGAGAGGCTCGCAAGTTACCATTGCATTGTAGGCTTTTGCCTCTATTATATAATATATTATACTATTATAATATAATAATAATATTATTATATTATAGTATAATTATAATTATTATATTATTATAATAATAATATTATATTGTTGTATAATTATAATTATTATATTATTATTATAATATTATGTTATAGCAATTTTATTTTATTTTATATCGGATATTCGATAAGCCTAGGGCCTTACTTTTCAGGTTTGGTACCTAGATAGGTGAAAAAAAGTCAGAGTAGATTTTGAAGTGCTTTTAGACGTCTTCAAACTCTATTTTTTTCACATCGCCACTTTTTGGCACACCATGATCCTGCACATACCCTCATTGCATGTCACAAGCCATCTTTTAGTCCTCCAATATGGAGTTGTTTATGGTAAGTTTTCAATTAGATAAGGATTTTAAACGGACCCTAAATCATTTTACATTAAGAAAAGAACGATAAGCACAACTAAACAGAAGGACAACTCAAAAAAAAGCCAAGAAGTTGCCACAAAACAACACAACACAACTAATTAAAGTAACTAACAAAAACCAAATGTTGCAAGAGAAACACAAACAAAATTATGTAAATTTAAAGAAGTGAATTGAGGATTTTTGGTTAATTGTAGAACTAGGGTCCATCTCCCCCACTCCTTTTTCTTGAGTCTAGTCTCCATGTTTTCCTTGCTCTGCTGGCCCAAATAAACTTTTCTTGTAACAATCCTTACACTTATTTATAGCTTCACAAGGAGAATGCATTTCTAATTACACTTATTTATAGCTTCACAAGGAGAATGCATTTCTATTTTTTACCTTCCATCCACCATTTGATCAATCTCTCCATGAGAAGAGGGTTGCATAGAAGAATACATTTGTTCCATTTTTGTCCAAATAAATTTTTTATTAATTGAGATTGGTATAGAGAAAGTTAGGAAGTAGTTAGTCATTCTTTAGAAGAGTTAGGGTCTATTTCATAGACATCCACATGAGTGGACAATGGAGATCAATATTGATATGTAATAGTACAAATTTGAAATAGTTTTGAACAATAAAAATTTATTTCTCTACAAATCTGGAAGCCACTGGCCGTGGGTACATTTTAGACAACAACGAATAGTTTGAGCGTGATATTTTATTTGGGTGGATGTAGAAACATTTATTAGTTTAAGATTGTACTTGTTCATGTTTCTATTACTTTTTTTTATTGTTGACAACACAGAGGATTGAACTGATGTAGAACCAATGATTGGTTAAAGGCACAATTGGCAAAATGAGCTTTGAAACCTCCATAAAATGTAAGGCACTCCCACCACTATGTTAATTTTGGTTTGGTGGGAGATGTCAATGAAATATTATATATATTATATGTGATGTTGACTACAAGGAAGGATGCTAGTTGTTGAGGAAGAGAGATAAGCCTGGTAAAACCCAGTGAAGTGTCACTTGAATCAGGACCAGTCATGGTCTGAAAGTTTTGCCTATTGGAGGGCCACTTAATATGTATTGGAGGGTCATGATATGATCAAGAGATGGTGTTGGATCCACTGAGGGGATCTAGAAGTGCTTAGAGGTGCTCAGTTGAGAAAAACCCATGTTAGTACACCTAGAATGGAGAGTTTTGTAGTTGAAGTGTTAAAACATGGTGGATCATCCTAGAAAGTGGAAAATCATTTGACTATAATCATCTATTAACTTTTTCTTTGGGTTAGGAGGTCTATTATTGAGACCCTTTAGTACTTGCTTTGTTAGGAGAGGGCTAATAAGGTCTAATTAAAGAGTTAGAAGGTGAAAGAAGCATTCACCATTCAAAGAGTGAGAACCTAAGATTATTAGGAATTTAATAACTTCAAAAAGGGTATTTTAAAGTGTAAAAACATCTCTAGGTTCTTTGGGAATTTTGGGAGCAAAATGTTTATTTGAGTGTTGGAAGGGCTACTAGGCAAACCTAAAAGGGCTATAGTGGAAGAATGGTGAAAGATGAGTGGAAAAGAGTGAATGGGGAGTTTTAACATGTAAAATGTACTATGTTAATATAATCTAAGGTGTTAGGATCATGGTGTGAAGTTTGGTTTGAGTTTTGGTGTGTTGGAGGCACTAGGTACACTAGGTGGCCTAGAATGGAGTTGGTGAAAGAAGAGATCAGTATTCATAGCATGGAATTTTTATGATTTGAATGATCTAATTTTGGTTTACTAATGATGAACCAACCACCAAATAGGTTTGGAAGTGTGTGGAGAAGGGAGATTGGAGAAACCCTCAAATCAAGGGTTTAAAGGCATCATTTTGGGGCTTTTGATTTTCCAAGGATTTTGGGTCTAATTCCTCTTGGAATTAGGGTTTTTGTAACATATTGAGAAACTATTGAAAGTTTGGAGTCTTGGGGGTGCAAGTAACTAGGTGTTAGTTTGTTAATTTGCCCTATTTTGGTGCATTTTGGGGTCACATAGTGAGGATAGTCATACTTGGTCCAAAGAGTCTATGGAGATCTTGTAGTATGTTGTGTTAGGGGAAATATCACATATTGAGGACTGTAACATTTGGTCCAAAATAGATGTCCCCTAAAACTTGGGCTACATTGTAGCATGAATATATAACATTTGAACTTAAATATAAGTATCACAATTCGAATAATATCACATGACCAGCCATATCAAAAATTCAATAAAAAAGAATGACCAAGTTCATTCTATTTCTATTTGTTCAAATGAATCTAAAAATTCTTTCACTTCCATATCAATGACATCAAAAGATAAAGATGGAGTGGGAGCGATAGAAAACATAGATTCCCAAACATATTCTGCGATAATTGGAAAACCAAAATCAATAGAAAATGGGGGTTGAGTATGTATCTAGTCGAACAACTCCTCAAAAATAGGAGGGGAGGAGAAAAAAGGGATATTTGGATATGCTGAAAAATTGTGAACAATGCTCATATCATAATCAACTTTTCAGGAGATAGAGATTATCACATTATTAGACCTTTCTTTTAAGGCTTGCATGGAATGAGTTTATTTTAAAATGATCTGTGTCCATTATTTCTATAAATGGGGATAAGACTTGTATAACTTAGAGATACTTTTTTATGGGAATATTTCCTTGTTCTTTGAATCTAACAGCTACCATTGAGAACTTATAGGTATTTTTGTAATTGATATGTATGAAATGATTTCCTCGCCTGGGACTAAGATCTCAAATCTCCATGGTATATCTTTAGAAACATAAACTAGGTCCAGCTATAGTTCTAATAGGAGTGTTGAACACTTGGTGCATTTATGTTCCTTTTGTGTTTTCATATCTTAGAGATTGGGGAGTGTGTGTGGATTTATGTTCCTTTTGTGTTGCCATATATTAGAGATTGGGAAGTGTGTGTGGATTTATGTTACTTTTGTGTTGTCATATATTTTACCATAAACATAAGTTATAAATTTTGGCATACACATAAGATTCGGAACAAG
Organism: Cupressus sempervirens; assembly: GCA_028749045.1. NCBI lineage: Eukaryota > Viridiplantae > Streptophyta > Pinopsida > Cupressales > Cupressaceae > Cupressus > Cupressus sempervirens. Next base: position 502,001,083 of record CM053785.1, read on the forward strand.
AAATCAACATAGAAACTTAGATTGGAAATGAGATACAAAAGAGAACATGTAGCTTTCATCTAGAGTAGAATACATTGGACTAGGTGATCTAAGTTCCCTAGTCTTACAATGTATTTGTCAAGAGAAGGTACTAAAGTTTGAATAAGAAGGCTCTACACATCTCTCTTTGAAAATCAAATGAAAAGTGCTACACACTAGTGTACAGTAACTTAGTCCAACTTATTTAGCTATTTGAAATCTGAAAATATCTGCCTCAATCTATTCTACCCACCTGTAGCTCCTCTAGAGTCAAAAATGCACATACACACACAAAAAGAGAGAAAAATTAATTGTGTTGTATAGAGGCTTGCTTGAGTCGAACATTGTATTGGTGTTCCCACCTCCCATGAAATCATATTGAAGATCCGTGGTTGTAGCTTGTTTCTTGTTATGTGCAGATCTACACTTCACTTGAAGGAATCAAGAACGCTTGCAATGGAAGGATTAAGTGGATAAGTGGACAAAGCTAAATTTGCAAAATGAGATACATGATAAAACATAATAAGTTGAAATGTTGACACAATAACATGATAAATCATAACATTAACAATTATGAAACCATACTGCAGGATTGCTCCATTGGTACAGTTATGAATCTCAGTTGCTCATGTACAAAGAACACGTACATTTTTAAAAGCTTCATATCTGCATTCTATAGCAACCTGCCAAACTCACGCATGGGAATAGCAATGGTAATGGGTGAAAATTCTGACTTAATTGTAAAGGAAGAAGGAAAACCTAAGAGTTTAAAGTACTCTGATTGTTGTTCTCTTTTGGTAATTTTTGTCAACCTGCCTCAACTATAATCCAACGCAAGGCTAGGTTTTCATTTCTTTGATTATAAAATATGAAATTTGGGTATCTCACAAAGACTAGTTTAAGGCAAAATGACTTTCATAATATCCCATGTAAATAAGAGGCGAAAAATATTTCATCCATTTTCTTCATACTCTTGTAGTTTATTTCAGATAAAAAAGTACTATCTAAAAACATTTAGAAAAATCTTGAAACTGATTGAATAGAAAACAAAAGACTATAAAAATAGATCAACCCTCAAATAACATTTCATCTAAAATATTGACAAGAAAAATAAATCCCGTTAGTTTTCTCTTCAATCAACCAGTTATTGCATAGATTTCAACTGAATTGACCAAGCTAGAAAAGCTAAAAATGTGTCTAAAAGAAAAATAAAAATTATTTTATCAAATTCCTAAACATCATTTCTAGAACGACTATATGTGTTCAAACACAATCATCATTTCTGTCATTGATAAATGTTTAATCTAATAAAATTGATAAGAATTTTGTGCTTCAACTCATGATTTCTTGACTATTCATTTCAATGTGTATTCATATAACTTATGTGGAATCAAAATAATTTATTCTATATATTTTTTCATCATACCTTGCAAATCAGAACCAGTAAAGTTAACGCTAGCAAATAAGCTTTAAAATATATATGTTTATAGTAAAACGAAGAAAATAATGATTAAAAATATTTTGATTTTTAGCTATAAATTAGTTTTTTTGGGGAAGATTTGGATCACTAGTATTATATTAACAATAAATTAATTTTTATTTTTTTTATTTGACAGCAATTGTATTTATAACTATATATTCAACTTATGAAAAGTTTTACATATCTACAAATATTAATAATTTATTAATAGAATATTTAAACTAGATTAAATTTAATTTATTAAAAGATTATATTTAATAAGATCTATTCAAATTTAATTAATTAATTATAAGGCAAGTACGTGCACTATATGGCACTTGTTTTTTATAGAAAAAGATGCATCTTCCTATAACATTTTTATAATATATATGGTTTGAAGATGTCATAATTTTGGATTTAATAATTTTTTTATTTTTACCTATTGTTACTAGATCTTTAGTGTGCTAGTGAAGTTGAATGATTCTTAAAGAAAGTGTTGTTAAAGATAATTTTGAGTGCAAGACTCCAATATCATGATATTTCAGCCTAAGACTAGTGTTTTCCTAGGGGAAGCATAATCTTAGCTATTATAGCTGACTTCACAAGCCCATAGAATTTAAACTACACATCTCGTGAACTTTTTTTATACTATCTTCATATGCCACTTAGCTACATTAAAATTATATTTTGACTTATTGGTATTAAGGAAGCTCTTCTAAAATTTGTTAAATGTTTTAAGGGTCAAAAAGTTGTCATTTCAAAATATATTATTTAAACCTATTCAAAGATTCCATAATAATTGTGCACTCAAAGTATCATATTTATGAACAAGTGTCCTAATAATAGCGTTCAAATAGATCAATTGTAAACTAGAAAAGTTAAAAATAATAGATTACAAACACATATGTGAAACCTATCAATTAAATTTTTATTATTATTTTATTGACTCCTATAAAATTAATAAAAGAATAAGATGAACAAAAAGTACATAACTCTTAAAATGTGCTCAACTATTATTGCTCTTCTCCTATTACAACTTTGTCAATAAAGATTGTCCCATTAAAAGACATCACATCATAACATTTCAGTTTTCCTAAAGATCTTATAGAGACATCATGAGATATTGGTTCTTAAAGTTCTTAGGAGTACATCATGAGATTCATGTTTTTAAATATACACCACAACAATATAAGATATTTGGTGAAAAGATTTAACACAATCCCAGTGCAGTACATTGTGATGTTAAAGTGAAGACTTCGATGGGAATAAAATAAGTTGGTGATTTTCATGCGTGCCATTAGTGTCTCTCTGTATTGCTCCACTCATCCACACAACCATACTAATATATTCCATCACCTACGCCATTTGTGTACGTCACTGGAATTGCTTCCTTGCATACTCCACAATTTGTTTCTTAGATATTTACAACATTACTGTTTCAATTCAATCGATGGTATTGGGCCTCTGAAACATTGGCTGGCAGCAGTAATTATCCCATCCAGAGACTGATCACTGTAATAACTATTTTCTGTGGTTAAAAGCTGATGAAGATCTACAAACAAAACCTTAGTATTTGATGAATTACTTGTATTTTTTAATTCAGTTGTGTAATAATTTTTTGTATGGACATTTTCAATCACACTCTATCACAACTAAATTTACAAATAAAGTATAAATTTCACGTTAATTAATGAGGCTGTGAAATTCTATCCCCACAATACGTAATGTACATAATAGTTAAAAAGAAGGCCGGTGGTACCCATATCCTTACAGGGCTGCATAAAACAGAGCAGCCAAAGTTTAAAAATGAAAAATAAGCTTTAAAAAAAGGGAGGGGCTGAAGTTGTTTATTGAGAGGAATCAGCAAAATATCACACTAGGCTTCACTATTGATTTCCCTCATTTTTATTTTTTTCCTATTTTTAAACTAAATATTATCTTAAACAATTTATTATGAATAATTTTATTTAAACATACTATTTGTGACTGCTAAAAAATAAGCTCCAAAATTTGATGATGATGAGATCACCAACTCCACAAAGTGCTCTTAGCCAAATTAAGCTAAGCCGTTGCATAGGGCCTGCCCTTGGCCAGACAATTTGGAGAGTAAGAAAATAGAGGCAGAAGAGAAAAGTATTGTAGCTGAGAAACATAGCAAGTCGAAGGGTGTGTTTATTATCAACCATTTGCTTTTCTCCAAGAGAGAAAGTAGAATTATCATCATCATTACTCTCTCCACTTTTGCTGTCAACTCTTCTACTGACATCACTTCCAACCAAGCAGGCCGCTTCTGCCCATTCAATAAGAAATGATAGATAAAATAATTATAATAAAAAGTGAATATTATTAATTCATAGGAATAATTTATTAGCTTTTGGGTTTGATTGTGTTTAAATATCAATGTTTGATCTCCCATCTGGTGATTTATATCAGAATGCTGAAATGATAATTAGTGATCTATCTTCTCCTTTCTCTTCTGATGATAGATCACACGAGATACAATCAAAACATTGATATTCAAACTAATGGAAAAACTACTGCGCTATAACGAAAATCTATTTTATAACGAAAAACTACTGCGCACAAACAATGGTCACAAACCTGTAAAGCAAAGAGTCCAAATAAGCTACTAGATCTGCTCTGTGGGGGTTGATAAGATGCATTTGGAGGGATGCCGAGGTTGCTGATAAACAGCTTGTACAGACCAATGCCAAATATGAGCATTACTGTTCCCAATAAATATATATCTGAAACCAAATAAATATAAATCAGCATGATGATTGTAAGTGTTAAATGAAATCAAAAGATTACGTTAAAAAAATAAAAATAAAGAAGTTTCATTTGTAACACTCTTACCTATTGCTTCTACAAGGGGTAGAATTTCATGGGCAGACTCTAACCCCTTGAAAATTGGAAAACGATGAAAGTATTTCAGAAATGAGTCCCACATAAGGGCACACCCCTGTTATTCATTCCAATCAAATTGGATATTTCATATTTTCTATGATTATATGTTTTAAATTATTAAATATGATCTAAAAAATACTTTAAAAAATTAGAGATCATGAATTTGGAAAAGAAGAACTACCCTGAAGAAGCAGAGAATAGAGCCTGTAAGTGCACCACCCACACCCATCAAGGTAAAGAACCTACAGTTAAAAACCACCTGACCACATACACATACACTATAAATTAACATTCAATTAAACCTTAACATTCCTCTAACATAATTTTCTATATGTGAAACTCACATTTTGAATCAAATCTTCTATCCCATTCTTCTCTGGTTGTAAATCCAGTCCTTTTTTGGGAAATTCCCAAATGATAACTTCTTTTGCTGATACCTTATTTTGTAGCAAACACATCGGTGGCCTCCTCTTACAAATTCTTTGTTTGGAAGTCCTACAAGTTATAATCCTTGCAACTCCCCTCACAGAATGATGTGTTTTACAAAGACCCACATTGTGTGATTGCAATAAACGAGAGGATGCCATTCTTTGGTCACAAGAAAAATGTTTCACAATCTCAACTAAACTAAAATAGAATCTCCTATTTATAAACCAAATGAGAATTTTGGCGAAGAAGTATATTCTTTTGAAACTAATAAGAGATGTCTTGCATGAAACGCAGCAGAGTTGAATGCTAGTGTGGAATTCAAAGATAAAACGTGTATAAATTGTGTGTACGGGAGGAAGATTGAACGTAGGAAAATCCTCCACATTACTATGTTACAAATGACAAAGAATGAGGAAATGGGTGGTGGAGAGGAGAGATGATATGAGCCCTTGGTGAAGCTTTCACAAGATTTTAAATGAATTTGGAAGGACAGATATCTGGCAAAATGGTAAAAGACAAACCGGGGATAAAAAAGGGCTCTCTAAAGTTGTCTAAACAAGTGTTCTTTATCACCCAGATAGTGCCTAAGGCAGAGATATAACTACAGAACGGCTATTTAATTTTAGATATATTAGGGGTAGGGATTATCAGTAGAGCTTCAATAATTTTGATAGTTTTGTCATAGATATTTTTAATTACCATTCTTAAAAAAATCTAAAAAATGAAAATACATGTACTAATAACCGATCATACGTGCATTAATAGTGAACAACTTTTTGTGCATGAACATAATGGATATTGGCAAGAATTTTGAAATGACATTTTTCTACCATTTTGCGATCCCTATAGAGAGATCCGTGAATACCAAAAAGTCGAAATCTTAACTTTAAGATCTTCACTCATATACAAAGGTAGAGTAAAATATGACTTATAGTTTAAACATGTGTGAAGTTAGCACGAGTGGCTACTAGGTCTTGTCCCCTTGATTTATGATGAATGAGAGGGCCCCACTTAAAGTGTGCAACATCTAAACAACAAACCAAAAGGCATATCTTATTATAGGATACTTTGTATTTTTTCAAAAAAAATTATATATTTTATGATTTAATTTGTTGAACACTAGACTTTTTTATTCCTTCACTTCTCTAACTTCTTTTTATAAGTCCCTTATTCTTTTATTTTGGTTCCAATAGTTTCTCCTAGTGTGCTTATCATATCTATTAGCGCCAAATTTTGTGGTAATGTATTGATATTCAGGAGGATCATTGTATTGCTTGAGGTGGAATACAAAATCTATTTTGGCTGACAACTTTATGGCTAGAGTTTGGGATATACGTGAAAAGAAATCAAGTGCGCTCATGTTTGTAATGGAAGTATGAAGCACTCAGACAAGTTGATCAGGGAGGTGAAAGTGGTTCTTAAATTTGTAGAGGCTCGATACTATATTGTGTTTCAATTTCACTTTTCACTTCGTCAGAAGTGAGACTTGGTATCGGCAATGAGCCTTTCTATATTCGGAGCATATCTATTCAGGTAGCTATCCTACCATTATCCTTGTTGTATAAAAGCACTTATGTGGTGTCACATTAATCAGTGTTGTTATACATTTCATTAGAATTAGCTTCTTTGTGGGTTTTCCATGTATAATTATGGTGTTCATTTTATTTTTGTACACATGCTTTCATTATTTTCTTTTGGTGGTGTACTGTTGTGCTTTAACTGAAAGATCTTAGGTAGTAGCAAAGATGTAGCTTAAAATTTTCCTACTCAAATCTCTCTTCAAATCCCATCTTTTTTTTAATAAGTTTGTTGCTAACTTGTTCAAACAGTTTAGTAAATTCTTTTTATTTTGATGAAGATTTTGATATGTATTATTAGTTTATAATTTGCAAATTGTGAAGATTTGTTTTGAAGTAAATTGGCACAAATGTCTCCTTCAAAAAAAGCAAAGTCAAATGAATAATATTGTGATGTCCCATCTCTTAAAGAAGATTTTACATGAATAGATGATAGTATTAAATAAATGTGACCAATTTTCTTTAAGAATGATTCATAGGTATATACAACTCAAATAAATGTGACTAGTGTTCATTAATGGTGATTAGTAAGTGTAGACAACTCAATACACTATCTTATGAAGAAACTAATCTCCAATTAAATCTCTCATCCTAATGAAATCTCATTTAATTATTGATTAAGGATATTTTTCCTTGAATGACACCTACACTGCATGTGCAACATAGTTAGTCTAGTATCTATTTAAATAAAAATGAAAACAATTGCATTCAAAATATTCTATAGGTAGTTGGAAGAAGTTAAGTCCCACTTTTGGGGGGAAAAGGTGGATGTGTTTTCCTTGTTTTTAAAATTTTCTATCAATTGATGTCAAAATTGAGGCACTTAGAAATTGAATCTCTAAAAAAAATTGAGTCATAGAAAATGTAGTGCTCATAGTCTACTTCTCAAATATGTAATTTATTTTAAATACCCACATGGTAGAAATTTCTTTCTAATAGGTATGTCTAAAAACCACTTTTTAAAAATGCTTGTTTCAGACCATAACACACACATGTACAACCACAATAGTTTTGCGTAAATAAAATATTTTTGTGAATCCTTTTAGGGAAAGATACCTAATAGACCAAAGGTTGATAATCATATTTTTATTTTATTTTTATTAATTTATTTATTAAATATTATTTGACTATAAATATATTTTCAAAACCTTTGGTGTACAACCACCATAAATTAATGAAAACTTAATATTTCTCCCTTATCTATTATAAGACACTTTGATTTCTTGAAGACATTTCTTTATGAATGAAGTAGGATTTATTTTTGGATGATCATATGAAGGATGTTAATGCATTTGTAGAACTCAATATATGGTATGTCTAAAGAGTGAATTAGGGAACTAGTGTATCTATAATAATCACGTAGCTACTTCTTATACCCAATCAAGCATGTCAGTGTTTTAATTTATTCTAAACTTTTCACCCTTTATTGGTAAAGAAGTCATCTTGGTGGTAATGAATTACTTGACCAACTATATGTGTTTTTGTGCATTACCTTATCCTTATAGTGTTGCAATAGTTTCTTAACATGTTTTGGGTTTATTGTTCATACTCTAGGAATTTCTAATTCTTTTCTAGTATTATTAATGATCCATCCTTTGTTAGTATATTTATAAAAAAAAATTCTTAAGTTGTAGGAAATCTCCTTGACTTGGAGTTAACTTATCATTTGTAAAACTAATAATAAAATAGAACTTATCAAGAAGTTCTTATTTTTATTGATCATGACTTAGGAAAATACATAGTGGGCTAAGAGGCTACCTCTAGCTAATTGCATGTACACTACTTATTACAATGCTTCCAAAATGACCCAATATTGGGCCTTTTGTGGTACTATTCTAGCATCCCATATTATACTTATATTTTAGGATCTCTAGTGAGTTATTATGGCTTTAATACTCTATAGTGTCATAATATTCCTTCTTTAATATTATCCTAGCTTTGATATCATTCATTTTGCATGACATAACCTTGGTTAGATCTAGGTTGATTTTAATTTTGTTATGCATATTCTTTTATTTGATATTGCATAATTTGTGCAAGTGTTGTCATCGTCATATTATCACTACAACATTTGAAGTCATTTTGCTATGGAAAACCATCGCAATTGCAACGTCCAACTATCACCCTAGCGATAGACTTGCTCTTTGGCCATCATCAAACTTTTGTTGTCACAAATTGCAACGGTGAGGGAATCCATCGTAATTGAGACAGTAAAAATTATCATAACTTGGAAGGAGGGAGGGACAAGACTTCATGTTTAGGATGTTGCAATTGCGACAATACGTCATCATAATTACGATGGTCAAAAATTTGATTTCGTTGTCACAATTATGATGTTTATGCAATAGCTACATTCTACAAGCGATAGTTACCCATCAGATCATCCTCATAGTTGTGATGTTGTTGTGATAGATGTGTTGTACAAGTGATGGTTATTCGTTGGATCTTTTTGTCGTAGTTACAATGTTGTTGTGACAGTTGTGTTGTGCAAGTGACGGATAGCTACCCGAATTTACCATCACAATTATGAAGGCTAGTTGAATTATTATTAAAAAATATTTCTTTTGTCCACTAGCATATATAGGTGTAACTCACATTAATACTATTGCATCAAATAGTATTGTTGAAGTCTAAGAATGGCTTGGTTGATTGCTCATAGGGATTATCTTGTTCTACATTCCCATTGAAATATTTATATGATCTCACACATCCTTTTGTAGATTATTAATGTTCTCTGTTAAATATTCTACTTCAACACTCACCTTGCTTTCTTGTTCCATCTTCCTCAATTCTACTATAGTCCTTCTACTACCCTCATACATAGGTTTGAAATGTGACATACTAGAGCTCCCATTCATAGAATGTTTCTAAGAAAACTCTACATGTAGTAGAATCAAGTCTCATCCATTGGTTTTATCTTCTACTAAGCATCTTACCAAGTTACCTAGAATCCTATTCAATCCTTCAGTCTGCACAAAAGGCTGTGTGTCATGTACATCTATTTTGTGTCCTCAATTTGTTCCATAGGGTCCTCTGGAAGTATCTATAAAACTTTGTATAATGATCTGGAACTAATATGTGGCCATTGTTAAACATTACACACTAAGGAAAAATTAAAGCCTGGAAAAAGTAAATGGACTTTGACTATTTGACGATTTTACTTAGAATAAATCCTTGATGTCTAATGTTTAAGCTGATCACTATACTCTTTGTTAAACCATGTAGTCACTACCTATTCAAAGAATACATTGGTGATATGAATAACATCATGGATATTCTATCAAGTAATGGAATTGTCTATGTCTATACTTTAACACTTCATAGTATACTATGCACTATCATAATCTTGATACAAGCCAACCAAGTGAAATCAAATAAAAGTTCGGACCTCTAAAACTCCTATATACTGCCTGAATAACATCACAATAACCATATCAAGAAAATACTACCTTAAAGAAACTAAATAAAAAGTAACTAATTAATAGCATTCCTAGAAATAGTTACTCAATATCCATCAAATCAATGTACATAATTTTATAACACTTCTTCAATAGAAAACAATTTCATAAAAAATTATATATAGAATCCTTTGATATTGACTAGCATCATACTCTAACTACAACAAGAAATATATTAATGCAACACAATTTAAACCAAAAAATGAGACTTTGTCTGAAAATTTGTATGCTATAATAATCATATTTATTTATATATATGTACATATAGATAAAATAATCAAAAATAATAATTAAAGAACACTTCAGACATCTAAACATGCCTTATACATTCTTATTCACTAATATCTTCTTTTCTGTGATAACATACATGTATATTACTAGCATTATATTAGTCTAAATTACACAGTGACATTGTAGAAAAAAATACATGGATAATTTATATCTATGTGCTAGGCACATAAAATGCTTAACAAAATGCTAATATAGTGATTGGAGGATATGCATAAATTGAGTTTTTACAATGTGCATGGTTAACCTTCTTGGTCATGTCAACTATCTTGAGAAAGCACTCAAACTTATCATTAACTAATGTATTTTTGTTGAGCTTGCATGTCACATATGAATAGAGGCTTAAGATTATTTATGTATTAAATTTTTTTTGGTTTTTACATCTTAGAAATGTTGTTTCTTATTTTATTCTATCAAATGTTAATACAAATATTTGGTAGGTGGGGTGAGGTTCCAAGGATAAGGAGATTGAGATTCATATGATAAGTAGATTTATGAAAGATATAAAAATTAAAAGGATCCTTGGTGTAGTTAGATTGAAGACCAAAAAATGATACATTTTTTTGTTTCTTTACAAGATAGCATTTACATAAAGAGGAGGAAAATGCAAATTTGGAGAATTTTCTTGAGATATGAAGATGACTAGATATATTTTAGATGTAAACAATTACTCAATGATGTAGACGATGAGATATATACAAGATTGTTGCAAGAGGAAATTTCATAGGAGATGCAAATCATTTCCAAACCCGTCCCAAATTTTTGTATATTTCTTGACCTACTTGTTTCCTTCTCTGTTATTGCCATACCCTACACTTCAAAGTAGCTATTTCCTAATTCTAATGCATCAGAGGTTTCAGATACATAACTTTAGCCAACTAAGTTTGTCCGCAGATTTTTGTTGATTTGATTATCTGAGTATGGCCTTTACTCTTGACATTAGTATGAGGATTTAATATGTATTGGAGGTTTTTCATGCTATAGTTATTTGTCATATTTTCCCTGAGAATTATTTCCTACAAGATAGAAATGAGGCCTCTTGCGTGATGTGTTGATCCTCATATTATGTGGCTTACAGTTTCTACTATCTATGTAAACTATGTTGCCACTACACCTGATGAGATCATTTTGATAATTCTAAATTTTACTTGTAAGTTCTATGATGTTTCTATATCTAAATTGACTTCTATCTGTTGGCTTGTGTGTTTTTGCATTTCAGTTTTCTTAGTGATATTGGATAGCAAGATGGATATCAAGGAGCTCTTCTATCAAGCTAGAAAGGAGAGGTTTATTTGAAGGAAACATCTTCCTATCATACATATCTTCCCTTGACTAGGTTCCTAACTTCTTATGGGTAGCTATAATTGATGAAGATCTATCCATCTTAAAAACCATCTTAATTATTTATGAGAAACCATGGGAAGGATGGATTGAGACTATTTGGTATTTTCATTTGAATCATACTACAATATTGTGGCAAAACTAGATGGGATATTATTGTGATTAGACAATTTTTGTAACAAATAACCATATGACCATTACATTGATCGTAAAGGGTGTGTTTTTTTACATGTGCAACAACCAACTATAAAAGTTTCTTCTTTTTTTTAAGTATCTTATTTGCAATATATTAGTTGAAGAATGAGATTTCCTATGCTTCTCTTTCCATCATCAGTGGATGAAGAAATCGTGCACTCAAAATAGTTTTAAATCCCACTCCATGAGAATAAATGCATGTTATGTAAGGCTATGCAGTGCTTGAAACAATCACTAAAGTCATATTCTATAAGGTGAGAAGATTAAATTCATTTCTATCTCAAAATTTTAGACAACACTAACAAGTTTAGATGTTTGTAAAAAACCGCAAAATTGAGAAATAAGACACGCCCCTTAAAGATTCTTCAAACACTTGAAAATCCCACCAAAACCCTCTCATACAGCCTTTTATAACAACCTAACAAAATACTACAAAATCAAAGAAGAAGTGAAATTCAAGAAAATAATAAAATAAGATGGCATGCATACCTAATGCACAACTTGGTTGTACAGAGTCTCTATAACATTCTACCCATGGCAACTTCTTTAATTATGAAACCCTGCAGTAGTGAGAAGTGAAGAGTGTAAAGGTGAAGCTATAGTTGTGCACCTTATGAAAAAAATTCTTAAGAAGAAGAGATGAATCTTATATGTAATATGAAAAAGAAATAGTGTTTGAAGAATTTTATTTAAAAAGTACAAGATACAAGATTCTTTTATTATGAATAACAACCTTAAGAAGAAGAGGAGTAAACCAACCTTTGGGTTGTGGTATGAGGTAATGAGAGATTTGTTGGAAATGATTGAAAAGATCATGAGGAAAATTGTTGAAATGATCATAAGGAAATGGTAAAGAATGTTCTCAATCATTGTTTTGTAAGTGATGTCAAACTTGCTACTTGCAGGAATGACAATTGCTTTAGTGATCCAAAAACTATCAAGTGGTTGATTGATAAGGAGGAGACAATCAATAAGTTGTAACTAGAACACCTAGAGAAAGGTTGAAGTTATGATGTTGAAATGAAGTAGAAGGATCAGCTAAGCCATTGATGAAAAAGTGTATTGATGACAGACACAGAGAATAGGCACATTGAAATATATCAAAAATGTAAGGTTTTAGCTAAGACATCTGTAAAGCCTAACTAAAGTTCATTAGAGAGAGGGAGTCGAGCAAGCTAGTAGGTTCCAAATAGATTCCTAGTTAAAGCCGAGCGAGTGAACTTCAAGTGCCAAGTAAAATTTAGATGTTAAGTAAACTTCAGATGCCGAGTAAACTTCAGATGCTGAGTGAACTTCAGATGCCGAGTGAACTTCAAGTGCTAAGTAAAATCAAGTGTCGAGCAGAAACAGATGCCGAGCATCAGAAAACCAATAGTGTCGAGTAACACAGAGATGTCGAGCATCCGTAAATCAATAATGCCAAGTTGCTGCATTATTTTGAAAATCGAAGATTCACCAGATCCAAGCCGACAAGGTTGTTGTCTAAAAATCTATGAATTAAATGGAAGATAAGAATGATCAGCTGGTGGCACAGAACACCATGTAGAACATTTTTGGAGATTACAACTGGAGTCTAGACGAAGTTTCTAGATAAGAGCAAGATATAGGGTAGATACATTGTATCCTACCTAATCCATTTGAAAACCTAAAGTTGGAAAGGGAGAATCGAGCGGTAAAGGAAAACTAGATTTCTATTTAAGAAGGCATAAGGTCATGAAGCAAAAAGAGGAGAAGGTGGTCGAGCATAAAAGCATGAAGTGTTGAAGGAGGTGTTAAGGAGAAAGAGAGCACGGTTACTTTGTTTTGATAAGAAGACCCCAGATATGAGTGCATTGGCATGATGAGTAAGAAGACTCAAGGAGACGAAGCTTGAGAGGAAGACAAGCTGTCAGAGCTAAAGTGATTAAAGCCAAGCAAAAGGATAGAACTAAAGAGTGACATGAAATCTGCAAAGTATGTTGTAAGTTGTATCAGATCAACATTTCATTATTGTTACTCTTTAGCAATTGTAACAGTTAGTTTAAATCCTATGGACTTAGGTTGGTTTAATAACCATCAGATAAATCCTTTAACAGGGTGACATTCCAAGTGAATATTCTAAAGTCCTTTGATCAGGCCCATTCTTAACAGTTTGGTGAAATCCTCTAACAAGGTCACATTTAATAGTGTGTTGTAAGCCTTTAACAAGGCAGGCTTTTAACAGGGCATCACTTTAGAAGAGTGAGAATCAAGTAGCATGTTACTGGTGGTTTTTCCCAAATTGAGTTTCCACGTAAATCATTGTGTCATATGTTAATCTTACATGTTTTATTGCTGCATGTTGATTTACTATAACTTGCTAATATGGTTGAACTAAGTTTGGATGGATGAAAAGTGTATGGATTCATTAAAAATCGTGAAAAAGTACTATTAGGACATTTGGATGTTGGATAACTGATTCACCCCCCCCCCCCCCCCCCCCCCCATCCCCTCTCAGTTATTCTAAAGAATTCTAATTGGTATCAGAGCTTGACTGTTGTTTTAGTTTAAAGGGATTATAAGCAAGAAAGATCAAAATGTCTAAGAGAGAAGTCCCCAAGCTCAACAAAGACAACTTTGTTGCATGGAAAAGTTTGATGAAGCTACATCTTGGATCCATAGGAGATTATGCCCAAAATTCAATTATTACTGAACATGTTCATCCAATTGGTACTCTTACTACAGAAGATATGAAAAAAAATCAAGAACACAATCAGACAATGCTAGAAATTGCCTCTGCACTCAACTATGCTGAATTTGATGATATTAAAGGATGTGACACTGCATTCAAAATGTGGAAAGCCCTATCAGACATCTATGGAGGAGATTAGAATGTCCAAAGAGCAAAAAGAGAAAGCCTCAAAGGGAAGTTTGATGATATGAAAATGGAGGAAAATGAGAATGCTGCTCAGTATGGCACAAGAATAAAGGAAGTGGTAAGTGCAATAAGATGTTTGAATGGTCAATTGGATGAATATATTGTTAATAGTAAGTTCTTAAGAACCTTGCTCCCTATCTATGCTATTAGATTATCTGCAATACAAGAACTAAGATGTGTACCAGGAAACAATCTAAGTTTTGAAGGTATAGTGGGTAGACTCATTGCATTTGAGTTATCTAACTTTGACAACTACAAACCTGAGAATGTTGAATCTGCTTTCAAGGCCAAGCTATCACTGAAAGATGCTGAATAGGTAAAATCAAAAAAGGGAAGAAAGATGAAATATGTGTCCAGTGACAGCAGCACTGATGAGGAAGATGTGGAACAATTGGAAGCACTACTTGCTAGAAGATTTCACAGAGGAAAAGGAAAATTCAAAGGTAAGATGCCTATTATTTGTTTTAATTGCAATGAAGTAGGTCATATTGCTGCTAGATGTACACAGAAAAAGGATTACAAGGAAGGCAACAAATACAAATATCGAAGAGAAGACAATAAGAGAGATTACAAAGACAAAGGCAAGAAGTGTTATATTGTTGAAGAAAATTCTGATGATAATGATGATGAAGTTGTGTATGTAGCCATGAAGGACCTATCTAATGAAGAAGAGCCTACAGCACTGGTAACATGTATGAACAAGAATGATAGATGGATCATAGATAGTGGATGCACACATCACATGACAGGAGACAAAAGTAAGTTTGTTAACTTTACTCAGTATGATGGAAATAGTGTTAGATTTGGTAATGATGCTCCATGTCAAATAAAAGAAAAAGGTTCCATTAAGCGTAAAGAACAAATTTCATGTGATAATGCATACTATGTTGAAGGATTAAACTACAATTTGCTAAGTGTCTCACAGTTAGGCAATATAGGATGCAAAGTAGAGTTTGGAAATAAAACTGCAAAAATCTATGATACTGATGTTAAACTGATAGGAAAAGGAGATCAAACAAGAAGTAATGTGTTTTACCTTGATATGGATGATGTCTCTTGTTTTGTTGCAAAAATTGATGATGAATGGTTATGGCACAAAAGGCTATGTCATGTCAACTTTGACAATCTAGTCAATATTAGTAAAATGAAGAAAGTCAGAGGTTTACCAAAATCGAAGAAGCCTGGTAATACCATGTGCAAACAATGTCAGCTAGGAAAGATGACAAAGTCAAGTTTCAAAAGCAAAAACTATATATCTAAAGAAGTACTTGAGTTAGTTCATACTAACTTATGTGGTCCAATGGAAGTACAAAGCTATAGAGGAGATAAATACATAATGTTGTTTGTTGGTGACTATTCCAGAATGATGACTATTATGTTCTTAAGACAAAAATTTGATGCCTTTCAAATGTTTAAGTGGTATGTGGCTAGAGTTGAAAAGGAAACAGGAAAAAGCTTGAAATTCCTGAGATCAGACAGAGGTGGTGAATTCACATCAAAAGAATCCGAGATATTTTGTAATGATAAAGGACTCAAAAGACAAACCTTAGCTCCCAAAACTCCCCCATAGAAAAAAATTTCTGAAAGAAGAAATGGATATGTGATCAACTGTGCCAGAACATTAATGATGGAAAAGACTGTTGCTCTAAAATACTGGAGAGAAGCTGTAAGTGTAGTTGTTCATACACTGAACCGAGTGCAAGTCAAGAAAGGTACAAATACAACACCTTTTGAATTATGGTATAGTCACTCACCCAATGTAAAACATTTCAAAGTGTTTGGTTGCAAGTGCTTTATTCTTAAAGATGCTAGAAATGGAAAATTTGATGCAAAAAGTGATGAAGGCATATTTCTTGGTTACTCCACTAGAAGTAAGGCATACAAGTGTTTGAATACTAACACTAACAAAATTGTGGAAAGTGCAAATGTAAAATTTCATGAGCATACAGAAGTCCAAGTTGAAGAACCAAAGAGAATGAATGATTACAGAACTTTTGTGTATTCTTATGAAGGAATGCCTGTCAATCAAATTGAAACTCAACAACAAATTTCAGTTTCAGTCCAGTGACAACCAATGAATGTCGAGCTGCATTAAGAAGCTGAGCTGCAGAATGAGGGAAATGCACAATCTGATTCAAAAGTCAGTACACATGAAATAGATGAAGAACAACCTGACAACTCAGTACATAGTGACCCTAAATCAGAAAGATCAAACATGGAAACAAGGACAGAACCAAGATTATCCAAATATGTAAAAAGACATCACCTTGCTGAACAGATAATTGGTGACAAAGATACAAGATCAATGACAAGGAATAGACTAAGACATGAATCATGTCTGATTAGCAAATCTGAACCTAAAACAGTATATGGTGCATTACAAGATGATGACTGGTATAAAGCTATGGAAGAAGAGATTGATCAAATAAAGAAGAACAAAACTTGGAGTTTAGTTCCCAGACCAGTTGACAAAAATGTGATTGGCACCAAGTGGATATTCAGGAACAAGCTAGATGAGAATGGTGAGATTACTAGAAATAAAGCTAGACTAGTATGCAAGGGTTATGCTCAAGAAGGACTAGACTATGGGGAAACATTTGCCCCCATTGCTAGAATGGAAGGAGTAAGAACTTTACTTGCATATGCTGCATATAAAGATTTCAAAGTTTATCAGATGGATGTAAAGTATGCTTTTCTAAATGGTATACTAGAAGAAGAAGTCTACATTGAACAACTAGAAGGATTTTTTGATGAGAACAACAGGGATATGGTTTGTAAATTACATAAAGCACTCTATGGTCTAAAACAAGCACCTAGAGCATGGTATGAGAGACTTCACAAGTATCTAGTGCAAATAAGATTTGAAAGAACATATGATAACAACAACATGTACATCAAAGCAAAAGAAGATAAGGATATTATTGTATTTGAAATCTTTGTGGATGACATAGTGTTTGGAGGAAAGGAAGTGCTTTGCAAAGGCTTTGCTGACAAAATGAAACATGAGTTTGAAATGTCTATGTTTGGAGAGATCAATTTTTTTGTGGATTGCAAGTACATCAACTAAAACATGGTATATTTGTGACACAATCAAATTATATCAAAGAAATACTCAAAATGTTTGGATTAGAGGAGTCCAAACTAGTCAGCACACATGGCGACAGGAAATAAGCTATCCAAAAATGATGAATCAGCTGAAGTCAATCAAACAATGTACAGATACATGATTGGAAAACTATAATATGTTGTACATAGCATACCAGACATAGCATTAGTAGTTGGAATAGTGGCTAGATTCTCTGCTAATCCCAAATAAAATCATCTCATAGCAATAAAAAGAATAATGAGATATCTTAAAGGAACTAATAACTTTGGTCTATACTACAAAAAGAATGGAAAGTCTGAACTCAATGCATATACAGATGCAGATTGGGGAGGCAACGTTGATGATAGAAAAAGTACAAGTGGAGGTGCATTATTTTTAGGTAAAAGGCTAGTTACTTGGACTAGCAAGAAACAAACATGCACATCCCAGTCCACTGCAGAATCAAAATATGTAGCAGCTGCAGTCAATTGCACAAACATTGTGTGGCTCACACATCTATTGAAAGGAATGAAAGAAGAGGTAACAAAATCTGTGATATTGTATTGTGATAATACAAGTGCTATAAACATATCAAAAAATCTAGTAATGCATGCAAAAACTAAGCATATTGCAATCAAGTATCATTATGTGAGAGAATCGGTAGAAGACAAACAAGTGAAGTTGGAATACATTCACACAAAGGAACAAACTGTGGATATCTTCACTAAACCATTGCCCAAGGATACTTATGAATATCTTAGAGGCAAGTTGGGGGTCATACCCCTAACTCAAGTAGTTTAAAGCAGCAAGGATGCTGCCCTACATCAATAGGAACAAATCATTGAAATATTAGAAGAATGATGCAGAAGATGACAGCAGGAGCAAAAACTCCAAATTAGTCACAAGCATGGTGACAAAAGGAGAAAACATGAGATGCAAAGGTTATATTTTACATGATAAAGATGCTACATCTTTGGCATTTATGTCAAAGAGGGAGAAATATGCAAAAACCTGATCAATACAAAGCAAGAGGGAGATATATATGAAAGAAGGAGATTAATAAAGAAACTGAAAGATATATATGAGATCAGTAGTAAAGATGCAGCAGCCAAGAAAAGTAGCACACAATAGCAAACAACGTATACAATCTTGGTGGTAACTAAGTTGATTAATTGATCAGTTTGGTTTTGCCATCAATGCCAAAGAGGGAGATTATTGGAAATGATTGAAAAGATCATGAGCAAAATTGTTGAAATGATCATAAGGAACTAGTAAAGAATGTTCTCAATCATTTTTTTGTCATTGATGTCAAACTTGCTACTTGCAAGAATGACAATTGCTTTAGTGGTCCAAATACTATCAAGTGGTTGATTGACAAGGAGGAGGCAATCAATAAGCTGTAACTAGAACACCTAGAGAAAGGTTGAAGTTATGATGTTGACATAAAGTAGAAGGATCAGCTAAGCCATTGATGAAAAAGTGTATTGATGACAGACACAGAGAATAGGCACATTGAAACATATCAAAGATGTAAGGTTTTAGCTAAGACATCTGTAAAGCCTAACTAAAGTTCATTAGAGAGAGAGAGCCGAGCAAGCTAGTAGGTACCGAACAGATTCCTAGTTAAAGCTGAGCGAGTGAACTTCAAGTGTCGAGTAAACTTCAGATGCCGAGTAAACTTCAAGTGCCGAGTAAACTTCAGATGCCGAGCGAACTTCAAATGCCGAGTGAACTTTAGGTGCCGAGTTAAATCAAGTGCCGAGCAGAAATAGATGTCGAGAATCAAAAAACTAATAGTGCCGAGTAACACAGAGATGTCGAGCATCAGTAAATCAATAATGCCGAGTTGTTGCATTATTTTGAAAATCGAAGATTCACCAGATCCAAGCCAACAATGTTTTTGTCTAGAAATCTATGAATTAAATGGAAGATAAGAATGATGAGCTGGTGGCACAGAACACCATGTAGAACATTTTTTTGAGATTACAACTAGAGTCTAGACGAAGTTTCTAGATAAGAGCAAGATATAGGGTAGATACATTGTATCCTACCTAATCCATTTGAAACACTAAAGTTGGAAAGGGAGAATAGAGCGGCAAAGGCAAACTAGATTTCTATTTAAGAAGTCATAAGGTCATGAAGCAAAAAGAGGAGAAGGTGGTCGAGCATAAAAGCATGAAGTGCTGAAGGAGGTGCTAAGGAGAAAGAGAGCACAGTTACTTTGTTTTGATAAGAAGACCCCAGATATGATTGCATTGGCATGATGAGTAAGAAGACTCAAGGAGATGAAGCTTGAGAGGAAGACAAGCCGTCAGAGCTGAAGTGATTAAAGCCAAGCAAAAGGATAGAACTGAAGAGTGATCTGAAATTTGCAAAGTATGTTGTAAATTGTATCAGATCAACATTCCATTATTGTTACTCTTTAGTAATTGTAACAGTTAGTTTAAATCCTATGGACTTAGGTTGGTTTAATAGCCATTAGATAAATCCTTTAACAGGGTGACATTCCAAGTGAATGTTCTAAAGCCCTTTGATCAGGCCCATTCCTAACAGTTTGGTAAAATCCTCTAGCAAGGTCACATTTAACAGTGTGTTGTAAGCCTTTAACAAGGCAGGATTTTAACAGGACATCACTTTAGAAAAGTGAGAATCAAGTAGCATGTTACTGGTGGTTTTTCCCAAATTGGGTTTCCACGTAAATCATTGTGTCGTGTGTTAATCTTGCATGTTTTATTGCTGCATGTTGATTTACTGTAACTTGCTAATATGGTTGAACTAAGTTTGGATGGATGAAAAGTGTATGGATTCATTAAAAGTTGTGAAAAAGTATTATTAGGATATTTGGACCTTGGATAACTTATTCACCCCCCCCCCCCCCCTCCCTCTCAGTTATTCTAAAGAATTCTAAAAAGATTCACCTCTAGAGGGGGAAAAGATACAAGATACAATGATCATACATATTACTAATAAACAAGATCAAGCTGCAATTGAGGTGCCACAACAAGATGTTCCTTCTACACCACTAAAAGAGAAGACTTTGAAGCTATATATAAATACAAAAACCAAAGGCTCATTCTATCGTGAAGGATCCCATATTTCCTTACAATCCTCTTACCACATCCTCAAAGACCATTTGGTTGGCTAAAGAAGTGAAACCAAGAAAGAGAACTTATATAAAAGAGGAGCATGTGGATATGTTGGTTTTAGGACAATCTTTCCATAAGGAAGAATTAAGACGAGTTGCGCAAAGGATGTCATATGTCACAAAAGATGACATCGATAGATGGAAAACATAGGTTGTTGTTTCACATCCTAGGGTGAATATATCAAACATTACTCTTGATGGTTATGTTATGGATGAGGTTAATTTGGGAGAACCCACAAGAGAAGCTAGGAAGGCATTGGCAGCTTTGGGTTTGAAACAATTATTAAAATACATAGATTGGGATAAGACTCATATCCAGGATTTAAAGAAGAAATATCAAGTTTTGAATAATTTCATTTAAAAGGTATTATTCCTAAAAAATTAATATTGTTCCTTGATCTCTTATCAAATCAATGGATCTCGCTAAGCTTACACCACACAAGGCTAAGTATTTTTGTTCCTATCATCATAGTAATAGTTGCATTACATTTCAAGCATTTATTTTAGGATCTTATAAAAAAAAAAAAGATAGACATTAAATACACCCATGGATCCACCTCTCCACTTAATTATTTTAAAATAATAAAAATAAATGATGTGTATCTAAAGATTGTTTGTCTTTCCCATATCACATCAAATGATGAAATTATACATGAAAAAAGAAACCAAATAATACAACATTGATAAGTTGGTTCTTCTAGAGCATACATCTCTAAGAATTCCTACATCATCCATGAAAAAATATACTCTAGAACATGTACCTTGTAACCCATGTCCTTTGGTAAATTGGGCTATCTCATCTATGTAGGGACTGCAAGATTATCAATGGAAAAAATACACCTATTTCAACCTAAAATATGAAGAAAAAAATGTTATTGTATGATATGTGTGACAAAATATTCATATTCATGTGGATATGTGTGACAAAACATAACAAAAAAGGTTCCAGACCTATGAAAGTGACATCATTTTCCCATCTTCTAGTGCATGTCATTTTTTGTCGCATCCAAAATAAGATTTTGCCACTCTAAATCAAGAATGCATGTAAATCAACATTTTATAGGGGAGAGATCGGGAAGCGCTTGTTCAATTTTCAAACCTGGCGTTAGGTGAGAAATCTTAGGGAGGTGGATCTCAAAATCTTGGCACGTAGGAAGGTACCCAGGCTGACTGTGGAAAGGAGGACTTTGGGGTTGGGGTCCCACATGATGCCAATGGTACCTAGCATGTGCCAAAATCGCTATCCAAGGTGGATAGACCAGGGAATCTCCTAGTGAAATGGGCCTCACTCTTTGGTGTTAAGCCTTCAGGTAAGTCCTCTTTCCCTCTAGTTAAGATTGTGTCAGGTCTAGAAAAGGGATCATGCACGATTGCCATTCCAGATGGAATTATTGACCACAGCATAGCTACGATGGCTGCCACACTTTTGGGTAAGTTTATGGGTCAGAGACCAAACATCAATGTTGTCTGGTCCTTTACTTCGAAGAAATGGAGTCTGAAAGGGTAGGTCAGTGTTACTGCTATGGCCAAGGGGTTTCTTTCTTTTGAATTCACCTGTAAAGAGGATATGGTTGACATCCTGTGTAAAGGACCCTGGACCATTGGAAGAGCTACCCTGGTGCTACAAAAATGGTCCTCCAAACTGGATTTAAATTAATCATTCTTTTAGCAATCTCCAGTATGGGTTAGACTCCATGAGCTACCCTTCAAATTCTGGAGTGAGGATGTGTTTTTGGGTGTGGCTAGTTCTTTTGGAGAGCTTCTCTCCATAGACCCAACTACTACTTCTAAGAGTAGGTTGACCTATGCAAGGATCTGTATAGGTGTTAGAGAAGGGGATGATTTTCCTGAAGTGGTGTGCTTTCAATCCAAACTTGGCACTCATATTCAAAAGTTGGATTATGAGAGTGTCCCATTTAGATGTTACCATTGTTTTAAGACAGGCCATAAAGCTTTTCAATGCTCGAAAGAAAAGTTAGTTAAGAAGCAAAATTGCTCTGTGGCTTCTCTTGTTAGGGTCAAGAAAGTTTGGAGAAAAAAGACCACCATCCAAGGCCAAAAGGGTCTGCTTTCGGCTAATATTAACGAGGTAGAAGTTTCAACAAAGGTAAATCAAATGCCACTATCTAAATCAACTTTCCCTCAAGGCACGGAAGATAAGATAGGTTCTCAGGAAAAGCTGTCAAAGCTGGCTTCGATCTCCTCTCTCGTCTTTAGGGAGAAGCAAACTATTGTTCAATCCCAACTGACTGAGGGTGCTCTGGCAGAGGGAAGGTGTGTTTTTGGAGTTGAGGAAGGAAAGAAATCCCCACAGTAGGTTGCTCAGGTAGCGGTGTTGTTAAGGTCTCCTCGTTCTAAGGGAAGGCTGGCCCCGGCTCCCTTAGAGGAGGAAATTGATAGAGTTGACAGGGATATTATCGTCTATCAAGACCTAGAAAAAAATCTTGTCTCCTCTTTAGCTGGAGGGAGCACAGGAAAGTTGGATTTATTGGTTAAGGAACTAGACCAGTGGGAGGTTCTTCCAACCAACCCTAAGACTACCCTCAAGGCTTTCAGGTCGTTGAATTTTTCCATGAAGAGCGAAGTTCTTCTTTCCCCAAAGCCCAGGAAGAAAAATATTAGAGGACCATCTCAAGCTTCTCCAGTGGAGACTAGAAGCAGCTACAAACCGAATGTGGGCTCAGCAGCCAAAAGAGGCAAAAGATCTGAGAAGGAAGCCAAAGATGAAGAGACCAGAAGAAGCTTGGCGAATGGATGCCAAAGAACTCTTTAGGAGTGTTCCAAGAATTTATCATGAAGATCATATCATGGAATATCAGGGGCCTTAATGGAGACCATAAACAAGAAATTATCAGGAACCTAATTAGAGATCAGAGACCAGACATCTTGATGATCCAGGAAACTAAGATGAAAAAGGACTTTTTGGGGAAGATTAAGTTTAGCAACTTTATGAGTGGGGAGGCTTTGGACTCTGATGGTGCCTCTGGGGGTTTGCTGACCCTTTTTAATACCAAAAATTTTAGAATGGAAGTGGTCTACAATGATGGTAATATTTTTTTGTGCAAAGTTTTTCATTTCCCTTCCAATGATTGCTAGTTCCTGATGAACTTATATGCTCCTAACAATAAGAGAGAAAGAAATAATTACTGGACCAGAGCAGCAATTTAAAGAAAGAAATTATTATGGGTGACTTTAATACTCCGTTGTTGGATGAGGAGAAGAAGGGAGGTCTGCTCTCGGACTAGGAAAGAAAAACTAACCTTGCAAACTTCATTAATGGTCTGGCTTTTTTGGATATGGACCTCATGGGAGGTGCTTTTACTTGGTCAAATAAACACATTGGTCAGGACTATATTCAGGTCAAACTAGACAAAGCTCTTATTGATCCCAAATGGCTAAAGACCTCCTCTTGCAAATTAGCTATTTTTCCTAGAGTAGGTTCAGACCACTCCCCTATTTCCCTTTCGGTTATTCCTATAGGTCCCAAAAGGCCTCCCCCTTTTTGTTTTGAAAAAATGTGGACCTCCCACCCTGACCTTTAAGACAAGATTAAGCTCTGGTGGAATATTGATGTGGAAGGCACAGCTATGTACAGGGTAGCAAGAAAACTTAGCAATGTTAAAAGGATGGTTAAAGCTTGGAACAAGTCTGATTTTGGCCATATTTTCTTTGAGAAGGAAGTCCTAACTGACAATCTTTCTGCTATCCAAACCTCAATTTAGGAGGAAGGGTATGACGAGTTAAACAGGGAGGTTGAGTTGTCTATCCTATCATATTTACACAATATTATCAGTAAAGAGGAGAAGTTCTAGAGACAAAGATCTAGGGTAAACTGGCTCAAAGAGGGAGATCAGAATACAAAAAAATTTCATCTCACCACTCTTAAACACTATGCTAACAATAGAATTACAGGTTTAAAGAAAGGACAGGGATTGGAGACCAAGGATGAGGAAATATCATTTGAGGTTGTTTCTTTTTTCTCTTGCCTGTTGTCTTGGGATCCTTCACTTTCCAAAGTGGATCTGGATGACATTGTCTCTTGTATCCCTAAGGTCATTCTTCCTCACCATAATAAACTTATGTGTGCCATTCCCTCTGAGACGGAAGTTAAAGAAGCTCTCTTCTCTCTACTAGCTGATAAATCCCCTGGCCCTGATGGCTTCTTGTCTTTCTTTTTCCAAATGTTTTGGCCTATTTTGAGGAAGGATGTGGTTCACGCTATTCAGGAATTCTTTGGGGCTAGAAGCATTCTTAAGGAGATAAACTCTAATTTTTTAGGTCTCATTCCTAAAATTCTTGGAGCCAATTCCTTGGACAAGTTTAGACCTATTAGTCTTTGCAATTCTTTCTATAAGATTATTTCAAAGGTTCTTACTTCTAGGATGCTCAATCTCCTCCCACTGATTATATCTCATCAACAAACTGGTTTCGTCCTGGGCAGACAAATTTTAGACTCCATAATGATGGTACATGAAGTGATTCACTCCGTGGAAGTGGGAAAAAGAGAAGGGATGCTTCTTAAACTGGACATTTCTAAAGCCTATGACAGGGTCGACTGGTCTTTCCTAGATAGAGTGCTCAAGGCTTTTGGGTTTGATGACAAAACTTGTAAGCTAATATCTCAGCCAGTGACTTCTTCGTCTCTTGCAGTTTTAGTGAATGGATCCCCCTCCAATTTTTTCAAACCCTCTCGTGGCCTTCATCAGGGGGATCCTCTTTTTCCTATTCTCTTCATTATCTTGGTGGAATGTTTAGGCAGACTTATTGAGAAGTATAAGAAGGAAGGGAGATTCAAAGGTTTTAAACCTTCTTCTATAAGTGCCCCTTTTTCTCATCAGCAATTTGTTGATGATACCATTATGGGAGGGGAGGCTTATGTTAAGGAGGCTAAGGCTATGAAGGACATCTTGGATATCTACTCCAAAGGGTCAGGGCAGCTCATCAACTAGGATAAGAGCTATGTTTTCTTTATCAACACCCCCAAGGATAGACAGAAGAAAATCTCCAGAATCTTGGGATGCAATGTGGGGAAGCTTCCCTCTACCTATCTTGGGCTTCCTTTGGGCACGAATCCTCCTAATTCTTTTCGGAATGACATTATGGACAGATTTAGTAAGAAGCTGGTTGGTTGGAAAGGGGCTTCTCTTAGCCAAGCTAGAAAATGCCAATTGGTTAAATTCACCCTTCAGAACTTGCCTGTCTATGCTTTAAGCCTCTTTGTGATCCCTATGAAATTTGCTAAGAAAATGGGAAAAAATTAGAGAGACTTCTTATGGACGGGGGCTGAAAAGAATAAAAGGTATCCTCTTGTTGCTTGGGAAAAAGTTTTCCTCCTTAAGAAATACGAGGGTCTAGGCATCAAGAAGCTAACTCACCTCAACAAGGCTCTTTTGGCTAAGCAAATATGGCGTATCTTTAGCAGCACAAGGGAATGTAGAGACATTATGGAAAACAAGTATATTAAGAGACCCTCTAAATAGTTTACCCTCTTCAACGAAGATATCCCAAGAGGATCTGCTATTTTGAATGGTTTTTTAAAAGCCAAGGACCTGGTTGATTCTAGAGTTTTTTGGAAACTAGGAAATGGGGAGGATATCCAATTTTGGTCCGATAGCTGGCTCATTCAGGGCCCCCTTATGAACAACCCCATCTATGAGGTCTCGATGAATGACTGCATCAACCATTTTAGGCAGAAAGTTAGTAACTATAGGAATGACCAGGGATGGATAGACCTTTCTGCCATCTCTGAAGATCTTAATCCTATTATGATTATGCTAAACTCTATGGCCCTAAATAACAATAGGGAGAAGTTGGTCTAGGGAGATAATGCCAATGGGAAATATACTGTCACCTCTGGGTACTCAGCCCTTTAGAGATTAAAAGAGATTCCTCCTTGGTTGAGGACTTGAATTCCTAGCCTCATTCCAAAAATTAATATGTTCTATTGGCTAGCTCTACAAGACAAAATCCTTACCCGGGATAACCTCATAAAAATAGGTCATATTATGCCTAGCAGATGTGAGTTATGTAAAGATTAGACAGAGACTGGCAATCATTTGTTCATTCCTTGCTCTTTCTCCAGGTTGGTTTGGGTTTCCCTCACCCAGGACCTGGGATTCAATTGGCATGTTCCTTTTAACCTCCTGGATCTCTTCTATCAATGGAAGTGTATGTTCAATGGGTCTCAACTTCAGGAATTAAGTTCCTAGATCCTGTCTCATTTCTGTTGGAGCATCTGGAAGAAGAGAAATAACAGAATCTTTAGAGATAAAGAGGAGCTAGCTAAAGTGATAGGAAAGAAAACTTTTGCAAACATAAAGGAAAACTATTCAGTAAGGAAATGGGGAGATATTGAATTAGGTGGTAGAAAAAAAGAGAAGGCAAAAGACAGAAAGATGAAAAGATAGGAAGCCAAATGGCTTCTCCCCCTAGAAGGATGGCATAAAGCCAACTTTGATGGAGCATCCAAGGCAAATCCTAGCTCTTCAGGAAGTGGAGGCATAATAAGGAATGAAAATAGTGATGGGATTGTAGCTTTTTCCCTCCCGCTGGGTTATCAAACCAACCACTTTGTGGAAGCGAATGCTGTGTGTAATGCTGTCAAACTAGCTTTTGAAATTGGAGTCACTAATCTTTGGCTTGAAGGGGACTCGAACAACATAATAAAATGAATTAATGGCAACTCTCAGCCATCATGGTCGATAGCGAATCTTATTGATGAGACCCATGAGACTCTAGCCAAATTCAGTAGAGTCCACGTCACTCATATTTTTTGGGAAGCTAACCCAATCGCTAACAAGTTTTCTAATATTGGGGTTGGCGCAAGCCAAATTATGACATGGAATCCTAGAAATACTTTTCTAGCAAAGGTTAAAAGCTTGATCGATTTGGACAAGATCCAAGGAAGTACGGAGAAGATCAACTTGCAATTATGAGAATGAAAGGATTAAGGGAAAAGGGTACTTCCCAAAAAGTTAACACGGGAAATTGTAATTGTTGTAATTTATTACAGACTAGTCGACATGCTTTGTGGGTTGTTTATTACATTTACAATAGGAGCAAAAAAAGGGTTAATTCTTTTTGCATTATGCTTAGTTACAAAGGATCCAATCTATTGCAGTCTGAGGTGCATATGAGAATTGAGGGTGCGTAGAGTGCAAATATGGTTGGCAAAAGGTGTAGAAAGGAGCCAGTGAGTGAAATTCAAAAATGGAAGAGCAAGGACAAAGTTTGGGAGCAGCTGGATCTGGGCGAGATTACCAGATACATAAAAAAATTGTATGGCTTTGATCAGGAGGTGACCAATAGTATGATTGGTTCATGGAAGGATGGGAGAGTGAAGGTGAATGGGGTTTCTTTCATGATCACTGAGGAGGTGATTTCGACCATTTCTAAAATCCTGATTGAGGGTTTTAAGTTTTTCAAGGACAAGAAGCTCTCAGCTAATGTTGTGCAAGATTTTGTTAAGAATGAGAAGGAACTAAAAGCCCTAAAGAAGATTGACACGTACTATGTTCCTGAAACCATGAAGAAACTATGGAGGTATTTTCTGAGAGTTGTTATAGAGTATATTACTTTAGACCCTAGGTTTGATAGGGCTCATACCCACCACTTTGTTCTTTTGAATCATTTTTGATACAGCCGTAAAATTTATTTTCCTTTTTACTTGTTAACTTATTTGAGCAAGGGGGTGGTTAGCTTCAAAAAGAAGCCCTTTGAAAACCCTGTGTTGCATGAGGGGCTCTTGTTGCTTATTTATGAGCATTTTAAGGCTCAAACTATAAGAAAGGATCCCCCTCAAACTAAGAATGTGACCTTTGGTAGCTCCAGCTACTCTTCAAACTTAGATGACATTCAGAGCTTTAGCTCTGAGGATGATGTGATTTCATCCGCTGATAAAAAATCCACCCATTAGGTCAAGAACTCACTTTCCTCCATACCCCCAGCAGAAAAAGTCCTAGGGATCATGGGCAGAAGCATCTTGTGAAAGATGTAAAGGATGATAGCAATGAGGAGGAGGATGTGGAGATGACAGAGGAGGAAATGGAGATGCAAGAGGAAATAAAGGAGGATCAGGAGGGAAGAAATGCAAGAGGGAGGGTTTGGAGGAGGAGATTATGCAGCAAGATCGGGACTTGTCTTCGTTGCCTCTTTCTCCTATCCATATCCATGCACAACCTGAGGAAAAAAATTTGGATTCTGAGAATGAGGGTAGGGAGGTGCAGGTAAATAACAGGAGGAAAGCTTGGAAAAACTTTAAAGGCAAGACCTCAAAAATGGGCATTTTTAGAGAGGCCATGATCCCATAGGTCCTTGCAGATAACCAAGAAGAGATGAGGCTTGAAGAACTCATTGACCCGACTATTGTGGCTATTTCAAACAAAGCTAGGGAAATCAGGCTGAATCTCTTGAATAATGCTCGCAATAGCATGATTGATAACTTTAGATCAATCAAGTGGATTTTCCATGAGCTGGAGGAGGTCAAAGAGTAGGTGGGTCATATGGAGAATAACAGGAATGGAGTAGACTCTAATAAAAGAGATGACAAAGGTGAGAGGCTTAGTCTGGTGGAGAGAAGGATCAACACCCTCAAAATCTACAACCATAATCTCTCCAATTAGATGATTTTGATGCTAAGCTCCATTAACAGCAACATCATATCCTTAACGGGCTGGATCAAAGACAGAGTTATGAAGGATGATGAGGATGGAAAAGACAACGAAGAAGCCAGAATGGGGGTCAACACCGCAAAGGAAAACATCAACAATGGTAAGGACCAGAAGGATCAAAGGGCACTCCAGCAAGAGGTGGCGAAGAACAAGATGGCCTATGAGGCAGCTCAGGTCATGCAAGACCTAGAGAGAAAGAACGAGGACTAATCCTCTGCATGTTCTTTTGTTTCTTTCAGTGCCTTTTTTTGGCTTTTTGTAAGGGCTTTTGCCCTAGTCATTTCATGTTGTTTCTGTTCCTGGCCTTTACTATGGTTTTTGTCTGTCAGCTAGGTCTTTTGCTTATTTTCAACCTTTGAACTGGAAATTTTTTGGCTGGGCTTTTCACGCTTATTATCAGCCTTGTTAATGTATTAACTCTTGAGTTTTAGGGTCCTTGTAAAACCTGTTTATCTAATCAAAAACATTTTATATGCATGGACAATAGGTGGAGCTGAAAAAATACACCATATTTACATTTATTTAATAGGTCTATTAAGTTTTTAAAATTATAGACCATCATGAATGTTAAAACTCTAGTTGTTATGGCCAAGAGAATGTCCTTCCCAAGCCAAGACATAAAAAGTCTTGATTTGCTTGCATGTTGAGGACATTACCCCTACCTATAAGAGTCAAAGTTACAATGTTTGTGATGGTCTATAACTTAAAATACCTAATTAAATACCTCTAACAAAAATGAAAACATGTTGCATTTTTCAGCTCCATCTAATGTCCTATGCATATGAATTGAGATTTCATATTGAACTATGGCCTCCTTCTACTTTTCTTGAAACCAAGAGATTGACATAGTTAGTTGTCATGCAATCATAGGCTAATGTTGAGCTTCACTTAGTTTCGAGAATAGTTTAATGGCCAACCACATAAAGGTGGAGGCTCATTTGGCCCCAGCCCCCCAAACATCTAAATTCCCTGTTAACATCTAAAATCCATTCATTCTATTAATAAAATGTAAAGATTCATGAATCATCACATGATAACATTCATTAACATATAAGTTTCATTAGAATATTCACATGAACATTAAATCCTAAGATTCTTTATAACATTCACATGAACATTCAATGGAACATAATTAAAACATCGAGACATAAACATCAGTCATTATAAAATAAGTTACATAAATGAGAATCATTTCTTTTTTGTCTTTTTTTCTTTTTTTGTCCTCCCCTATATTGTTGTAGAGGCATATCCATGTCATTATTGACATTTCTTCTCACTCGTGGACATGATCTCGTTATTCTTTACAAAGGTGGGTCATCTACAATAACACATAAAAGGTTTAATTTTTTTTTTTAAATGAAACTTTAAAGAACAGAAGTGTAGTGCTCTTTACCTTGTCCAACCGCATCATCTTGCCTGATAGCTTGAACCTCAACATGCTCATCAGGAACAACCTCTACATTCACTGCAACTGCAATAGAAGATGTTTTCTTAATTCCAACACATATTATAGTTACATTTGTATTATTACACCAAATTAAATTTAAAATATTTACTTGTATTAATAATTCAGAAATCAAAATTCAAATAGAAAATAGATACCTTCAATACTACAATGCACATTTGAATCGATGCCTCCATGGTGCTCGGATGGTGTATCACGATTGGCAAGTTGCAATCCTATAATGCTCGGCCAAGGGATCCAAAAGAATTAACCTAAATTTTTGCTAAGTTTTCCAAACTCTTTTTTTTTTTAAAGAAAGAATAACATACACGTCAAACATAAAGTAGTGAAAGCATTAACATATAATCATACAGAAGCAAACATAATAGATTACATTCCTTAAGGATCCCAAGACGTTGAGTCACATTTAAATTTAATTAATACTAAGTCTAATAAATAACACATCCACATGAAAGAATAATTAGAAGTCCAAAGTCCATTTAAATAATATACAATGTTTCAAATGCCATTTGGCAATGAAGTTTAGAATGCTCAATCATCCACTATACATGTCATAGGGAATGAAAGGCTAAAAGAATATACATTTATAAAAATAGATTACATCATCCCTTTTGGATCCATGAGACAAAGTGCAATACAATAAGTGAAACCATCCATCATAAAGAAATAACCATTCATAATAATACACAAGAATAGAATGAAAGGAAATGCAGACAAAGAAACTCCAGCCACGGCAACAACAGACAGATCTCAATGGTAAGAGTAAAAAGCACTACCACCCGACCACATGGTAACTCAAAAAGGCCCACTCCCACTGCGCTAAGGAGATAGTCTCAAGTCCCAAATAGGATATCAATCCAAATATCAAAAGTAAACTCTAAGTCCAAAAAACCCTAAAAGTAATCTAACTGAAAGGTTCCAAGGTAAATTGACATCTAGACCCAAAGGCAAACATAGACACATAGGAAATCTATACTACTAATGGGCAAGTGTCATCACACAAATCAACACTAGGGTTACCCAACTAGTCTTTTAATCCTTCGTCCCCCTAGAGAATCTATGTGGAACTAGTATCCTTTCATACAGACAAGGCATACTAACAAGTTAACTCTAAGGTTAACTTACTAGTCTTTTAATCCCTCGGCCCCTTAGTGACTTTCTATGGTACCAATATCTTGTTAATTCATTTTAAACCCATTTAATGAAATTTTATCACTTATTAAATCACTTACAATGGGTTACCTTGGCAACAACTTTGGGCCCTGACCCCCATTGCAAGTCACTTCCCAACTTAACATACAGATTACCTACCCTAGGGTCATAAAAGTATAAATCAAAGAATCACAAATTTCACCTTAGCCCTATACAAGTGACTAGAAAGCATCAAAAGATAATTCACAATAACACATCAGTTCTCTATGAGCAACTGGAAAGCATCCCAAAATGTTGATCAAAGACTCAAAATGGTTAAGTCAAGTATGCCATACATTCACCTCAGCTTCACACAAGAACACTAGAAAGCAATAATGAATAATAAATACAAACTCATCATAAAGCATACCAAACATAGTACCATGGTTGAGTTTAAAATATCAAGATCAATTCATCATAATATCACAATCACAGAACTCCCAAATCTCTAGTAGACATCCTAAAATTGGTCAAAACTCTAGTCAACCCAAACCCAAAACACAGACAACATACAGATAACTAAGTGTAGGTTGCATAGTTTGGTTTGATTTTGAAAATATATCGTTGAGTTAAATGTAAGGTTTCAGTTTTTGTTTCAATGTATGTTTCAAGTAAAAGAGATTCTCAGTTTACCCTACAAATTAACCCATTCATTGATTCAAAAAAATATAGAATTACACCCATTATATTTTAAGTCAATTTCCTAAAAATAATCTAAGGATAATTATTTATTTAAATTATTCAAATAATACTTATTAATTTTTAAATAAAATAATTTACAATTTTATATAAAAATCAGAGTCATTAACAATAATTAAATAAATTTACAATTCTATTAATTTACCTTCATTATCAATTAGACTTAATTAAATTATATTTGATTAAATTAATATAATAATAAAAAATATAATCATTTATTAATTATTTATTAAATTTTTAATTATTTATTAAATTTATAATTATTTATTAAATTTATAATTATTAATAAAAATATTAATAATTAATAATTTAATATTTAATTATTTAATAAAATTAATAATAATTAAACATTTTAATATTAAATATTTATTAAATATTAATAAAATAACATTTTAAAAAACTTTAATATAAAATAAAGCTGGCATGTTTATTAAAAAGGCATGTTGGCCTTTGACCTGTGACTGCAGGCCTGACTACTGCTGCAAGCAGCATTAAATGCTACTGTGGTCAGCAGTCTGGCCTACTGTCACAACCATTATGGTAGGCAAGGTATAGCTAGGGGGGTGTGGGGATTTCACCCCTTCCAAAGTTATGATTTTTTAATTTTTTTATATAATTTTTTTATTTTAAAAATTATTTATAAATTTTTTTTATAAAATTTAATGAATATAAATTTTAAAGAAACAAATTTTATTATATTTTTTTAATAGTAATTTTAGCATAAATCTAATAGGAAAAATACAACCAACTGGTCAAATTCTCTATTTAAATTTTCCTTTTAAAAAAATGTCAAAACCCTTCTCAGCTTACTATCTAATTTGCAAAATTACTGGACGAGGTTTCTAAGATATTTCAATCTCTACATATACAAAAGAATTAACATGCATATTAGAAATTAACAACATTGAGATCACTTGTCAAAAGGAATTATTCAGATAGCCATTTCACAAACATGAAGAAGACCAAAAAAGGAACAACATAATTAACTTTGCGAATGAATCACAAGAATCTACCTAGATTCTAATGCTAATAACGCTACACCCAGAAAGATTGTGAGAGAAATTTCTCCTCTCAAAACCTTCTCTCTTCCAAAATTTTCTTCCTCCAAAAATTTGTCATCCCTCAAAAATGAACCCTCAATTGTGATAAGGAGCTCTCCTAAAATCGAGCCACTAATTGTGTGATCACTCGAGAGGACTCCTTTCTTCTCAGTCTTTAACTCTTCATTAAATTTTCTTTATCTTTTTCATGCACGTTTATTGAAATATAAAATATCTTAATTAAATTCACTTGACTTCTCTTTTTAATTAATTTATTAAATTTTAATATCATGCACACTTTATGCAATTATTAAACTTTTAATAAATTAATATCTTTTCCATGCTTTAATTTATTTTCAAAACGTTAATTGATAAAATATTTATTAACTTAAGTAATAATAAATATTTATTAACTTAAGTAATAATAATATTTAGCATTTATTCAAAAATGGACTCCTAAATATATTATTATTAAATTAAATAAATATTATCACATTCTAGAATTAAACTTATAATTTTTATCTTTAATTCTTTTATCTTTAATTAATTCTCCAAATTAATTAAATATAATTAAATATTAAAATATCATAATAATTTCCTTTGATTTAAATCATTAATTTAATCATTTAATTTGACTTAATTAATAGAAAAATCACTAAGGACTTATAGGACAAAATACAAAAACCCATCAGAGAAAAAGACATGCAAGATCAAACTAAAGGGTTATAATCACAAACTTACATCATACAACACATTCAGAGGGTAAACAACTCAGATACTTGTCCTAATTTTCTAGGACAAATGGGTTTAAAGGTTAGGATTTGGATTTAAGAATTTATCTCCCCTCTCTTACCATTGAGATAATGCGATAGGGTATGCCCATCCTGGCAATTCAAGGAAGTTGATACCTAATACCTGCAATCTACATAAAATTCATGCATGTACAAACACATATATACTAAGATAAACAAGCAATGGCAGGAAGTGGTGCATCATGTAGATCCTAACTAGCAACTGACTACGACTCCCTCCCCTAACCACATCAGAAATGTCATACATAAAGAAAATATACATGCACACCATACACATGCAATATGGGGTAAGTATCCATAGGAACACACATGTGATAATCCATCTAACTAATCATCATCAATAATTGAAATCATTGTAATAATCATCATGCATACATGAAGTATAAAGTACCAAGTAATCTCATCAAATAATCAACTGAATGTGAAACAATATCTAATAATCTCAAAATAATGTTACTAATAATCAAGCATAAAACTGGCCTAAAAGAGTTCAGCAATGATAGCAAAAATGTAAACTAGGGGCAGGCAAGTTACAAATGCAATGTAAATAATTAGTGCATTTATCAACAATATATACATATAAATACAAGATAAATACTGAGAAATTTTAACCATTCATTTTAATACATATAAATATATTCACTTTAAAGTGTTAAACAAATATATAATCATTGTTTCCTTACTTAAAACAAATATAACAACTTATATTTTTGGAACTTAATATCAAATACTATAATTGCTAAAGTATTCAATTTGAAATAAAAATCAATTGAATTATTTACCTCATTGATAGATCCCTCAAAAGAACCTTGTGCACTCATTGCTCAGAGTCATTCAGTTACAGTTGTATAGCCTTGTCTGTAGGCTATTTTCTTGTCCTCTTCAAAAGTTGTTTTTTAAACTCCAAGGCCTACATTTTTGTTTGGTATCATGAATTTTATTTGTAATCAATTTCATCAAAGACCAAATTGTTTACAATTTATGAATATTTGCATATAATTTTTCATTTACTTATACTTACAATCCGTGCAGCAAGTTTTGAATATCCACCTAAGTCGAGCTTGTGTTGTCTGTGCTTATGTTTTCTTACTTCGGTTGTCTTTGATATGTCAAGAAACCTATGTGAATTTTTAAATATGTTAGATCGCATAAGTATTTAGAGTAATTAGTACATAATTTCATTCTTAATATTATGACACACCTTCTATTCTCAAGTGGTACTATTTCTCCACCATGTCTTGCACTTTCTTCAGTGGTGGGGGGGGGGCAGAGATCATAATAAGGGTTGTGTTACATTTGGGTCATGTAGTTATACCTAATATAGTTCAAAGCTTGGAGCCTAAGTTTTTGAAAGACATTGGGTCCAAAAAGTTTCGTCATGCCATCAATGAGTTTATCCTTTAACTCTTTGTAAATTCCACCTTTTAAGAAAAGAAAAAAAACTGTTAGATTCATAAATGAATTGAAGCTACCTTTTAATTTATGTGAATAAAGTGATCAAAGGAAACCTGATCTAGCAATGAAATCAAAATATGATACTATGTGCGAATGGTCAGCCCAAAAATGCACAGACATTCATCATTAAGTTTTTCATAAAATAGATTATTCCCTGTAAAATAATTGGGATTAGTTTTTATTGCAACGGACTACATGGGAGGTTAGTGCATTTGATTATGAGTATAAGATTGTATAGTTAAAGAAAGGATCAATGTTTAATGTACTTGGAAGTTGGGCTACTCTTAGGGGAAGTTCATCTTCATGGCTCATGAAAAAATGATCATAATTCTTTAGTGTTCCCATACATCTAACATGGGTACATCCAAGAATGTCCTAATCACCTCCTGCATAAAATGAATCCAATTTTACAAAATGCTCCCTAAGAAATAATAGTTCAAGTCGAATAAACACATGAAAAATGAGAGAGAAAAAGAAGAATCTACTTACCAATAGGCATTGCCATCACATTTGTGGTCATGCAATGTATTTTTAACATTGTAGTCGACATTACCTCTTCGATTCTACTCCTCATAGCAGGTGGTGTGGTGAACATAGGATCAGTGCTAGGTGCTGAAAAATAAGATTGTTAGAGCATAAAAAAACAAGATTGTTAGAGCTATTAAAAAAATGTTTGAGCATAACACAAGTGTAGGATAGAACATGCGATGTGCTTGAACCACCTAAATTATCTACATCTGGGGCATGGCCCTTTAAACTGTTCAGCATCCTCTGTAAAAATAACACATACATTTTATTTAATGACATAAATAAAAGAGTATACTATAAAAACAATTATTGAACTTGTCGTATAATTAAAAACTAATTCATACTTACTATATAAGTCTAAACTAGGTGCATCAACTCATCCTCTCTCTATTGTATATGAGGAGTTTGAGGTTGAATTGATGCCAATTGAGTTAATGCTCTTGATAGTGCACAAAGGACCTTTTGCAGTGCATCCACAGGATCAACGGCTAACACAACATCAACAATGAATGGATCATGTTCATCCTCTAGCTCCTTGTGGACTACTTGTTCCTTTCCCTTTTCTTGATCAACACTCATTTGTGAGAATAATATTATTAGTGCTATATTTAAAATCAACCCAAAATAGTAGTAAAGAATAAAACATAATTAAAAATATGCATTAACATATTTCTTGTATCTAATTTGTACAACAACAATGAGTTTTACCTGTCGGAAAGAAGAGGTCTCGTGAGAACCATCATCATCATGTGTATCATGTGGTTGTTGATCCATACTATAGCCCTTTATTTCAAAAAAAATCATTGAGACATTTTAAAACACGTGTTATTATTTTAAGTTAGCAAAAATTTTTTTTTAAATTAATGGTTTATTGGATTCATTGAGTCGAGTTGATATTAAATGTGCATAGTACGTACCACCTCACCCATGATAGTGGAATTGTTTGTATCTTTGCAATTCAAATTTAAATCAATAAGAAGCTCTTCACCTCCATGTATTGATTTTATTGCACATACAAATATGCAATTTCCTCACACACTTCAAATGTGATATTGGGTTGCTTCTTAGTTGACACAGGTTGTGTAATATTTATAAAACCTACAATATTCCTTGATGCTTTTGGCCTTTTGTCAATGTATATAGCTACTATTTTACTTTTTTCACTAACTTTTTGTTATATATAGTTTTCCACAAGTACATACCTATACATAATTTTTTTTATATCTAACAATCTACATCCAACTACTATAATCATAGCAAGGTCCGACATTCTCCATCAATTCAACAACCCTATTGTAAGAGACCTTTATGTCATCAATAGAAAATAGGCACAAACCATGTAATCATGATGGTGTTAAGCGATATAAGCGATATATCCTCTCTCCAACACAAAATAGTGTTTATTGGAGGAAATTCATTGGGGACCCATTGTTTCTATAGATATTTTTACCTACGGGGTACATCAGAGTTGCCTTCACTCTCGTCATCATAAGAACATGACCTCCCTTGATCAAGGAAAAATTTCATGTACTAATTGAATTTCTTTATGATATTTTGACCTTGAGTCAATCTCCTTAATTTAGACATACTAAATGTCTCACTTTATTCTTTCGTTCCTACATTTTCCTCGCTTGAGGAAGACAACTCTGAAAAGTAACTATTCGTTGGTACCTATGCTCCACAAAATAAGAGATAGGTGAGAATGAGAGAGATATTTTTAAAATGGTAAAAGACATTAATCTCAATGTGGTGTACTAAATTATACCTAATTATCCATGAGACTACCTAGGACGCTCATGAAAGGGCATCAAGTTTCTACATATGTAAATCAATTGGCTTATGTTAGCTAAAAAATTCATGATGCATATACTCAAAATTACATTGAATATTAGCATCACATATTAATTATAAACATTAAAAGGTACATGACAAGTTAATCAAATTAATCATTGATCTATCCATAACTCAATATTGAATAGCATAGGCATTGATCACATAACTGTTGTATCGTCTTAAAATGGAAGCACTTCCATGTTAAGAGCATTTAGCCCTCCAAGTAAGTGGTCTGCGGTCATGTCAAGTTCCTTGAATGGGTCTTTGCATTGATCTAACTATTTTCCCCCTGTTATGCTTCTCTATCTCTATTTCCAACCTATTTTTGACAAACTGCTCTATGAAACTGAGGACTTTGGCCTCTGGGTCAAGGATGACATTCTGGGTCAAGGTCAACCTCGACCTTAACCTAGGTTAAGGATGAACTCAACCCTAACGTAGGGTAGGGTTGACCTTGTCCCTGACCATTGGTTCTATTTTCAATTTCTAGGAGTTTTAGGATCTTGGGCTCAGAAAGTTTCTTTTCCCGCTTTTGGGTCAGTTATTTTGGGTTTCAGAATGGTAGACTCTTAAATTAAATTTAATCTAGGTCTATTCCTAGGGGTTAAGGTTAAATGGTATTTAATTCTCCTATGTCAACCTACTATAGGAGTTAGTTCCCTAGGTGTTTATATAAGGAAGCCTTCTTCCCTCATTTTGACATCCATAATTTATGAGCACATCTACAAGCATCTACCTACACGAATTGAAGTTCTACTATCCATCAAGCATTCAAGTGTTCAAGTGTTCAAGCATCCAATTCATCATGGAGGTCTATTGTTAGCTATTGAAGGATTCAATCTCTATGGAGCCCGCTTGTTGAAGATTTCATTCACATTCATCCAAGCTATTTCCTATGCAAAGATACATTCAATATTGGCATTGAAGATCTAATGAAGGTTAATATTTTTATTTACTTTTTGTTTCCTCATAAGCAAGGTGAATATTTTTATTTACTTTTTTTATGCATATATTGTTTCAATTATATTTCAAGGTTAATTCCAAATTGGGGTTTGACTGAGGCAAACCCCTCATCCAAACAACAAAACCATTTTTCTTTTAGATACAAGTGTGGAAAAGAGAACTAAAGAGCATATTTGAATACCATTTTTGTCAACTTGTGATATCCATGAGTAGGAATTTCATTGGAGCAATGTAGGTCAAGGTCAACTTTTCAGGGTACAATTGTGTCTTAGGGTAAGATTGTGCCTCGCCAACAGGGTGAAGGTCGACCTCCCTTCAAAAAGACAAAAGATTTCTAGGTTTTCTCCGTCTCGACATTTCTAGTCCAAAATAGGTTGCAAATTTTCCAGAAACTACATACAGACATCAGAAAACAACATTTTATAGATTCAAGGTGAGTATTTATCTTTTATCTATTTTAGGATTTTGGCACATACTCCCCACAATAGGAAGATCATATAACCCCCTTTCTCCCTAGTTTCCATCACTTGATCCATTTCTACATTGAACACTCTCTTGTGCTTAATCAATTTGGATCATTCCTTTTGGAAATTAGGGTTGGAAAAGGGTTTCCATTTTCTTCCTGTTCATTTTGGTGAACCTAACATGCTTACCCTCTTTTCTTGTGTGGAATTATATGTATTATCATTCTTTCTGGTATTATATTTCATTTCATTTCATTAGGTCTTTTCTTGAATTAAGATTAGATTTAGTTTATGCTCTTGCATTTTAAATTCAAAAATACAAAAAAATTGCAAAATCTCTTTCAAAATACAAAATTATTGTTTCTTTATGTTTATTAGTTTAGTTTATTTTCCTTGCATTAATTTATTAGCTTTATTACTTCTAGTCCTACTTCTAATCTTAGGGTTGGGCACAGTCATAGACTTATGGGTTCCTTTGAGCTTGAGTCCTCTTCTCCTTTTCTGAGGATTCTGGATGAAACTTTGATTCTTCTTGACTCTAATCCTCTTATGGAGAAAAACTCTTCTCACTCATCTCATGATGAGGATGATGCTTTGAGAGTTCCTCTTGAACAAGTCCAAAAGCTTTCAAATGAACTTGATAAAATGGGTAATTGGCTTCTTCAAAAAAACCATAATCAAGATTATATTCAGGCTATAAAGGCTCTTAAGAAATTTCTTTGTGATAGTGACTGAGGTGTTAATCTCTTGCATGGTTTTACTCACCTTATGCATTCCAATGTTAAACCTTTAGCTCAAGAAGCTCAAGGTTTAGGGTTGTTTCCTCCTGTCACTAGTGTAGAACCTTCTTTTGTTCCTTTCCTTAGTGTTCCTACTTATACTCCTTCTTTGGTGACTACAACGGTTTCCTCTATGCCTATGAGTGTTCCTCCTATGTCTCTTCATGTTTCACAACCTTCTTATCATAACGTTCCTTTTACTTATTCTATTCCTCTGCCAACTATAGTACCTAGTGCTCCTCCAGTTGTATCTTCTATTCTCGTAGCTTCTTACACTTTACCTAGTGTATCTAATGTTGCTAGTTCTCCTATTTCTTCTCATGATTCTACAATTATCAGTTTGGCTCAAACTATGTCATCTTTACAACAACTTGTATCCTTGACTCAAAACAAGTTTGGTATTGCTACTTGTGACATGTGAAATCCTTTGTCTAAGGATATTATTTGCACTCACATTCCTCAACAAGTCGATATGCCTCATCTTGAGAATTATAATGGTAAGGGAGACCCTATTCATCATGTTAAAACATTTTAAATCCTTTCTAGTGACTATGCTCATGATCGTAGGATTTTAGAGAAGTTATTTGCTTGAACTTTTCATGACGAGGCATTACAATGGTTTTGTTCTTTGACTCCTTATTTTATTCATTCATTTCTTCAACTTGCTAATGATTTTATTCAACAATTTTAAAACAACATTGGCCTGCAAGTGTCTTTGATTAATTTGATAAATTGTAAACAAAATTTTGAAGAAAATTTGACTAAATTTATTTGTAGATTTAAGGATTTGCATGCTAATATTTCCTATTATTTTCTTGATATTGATATTCAATGTATGTTTATTTTAAATTTCTAAAAGGATATTAGAGATAAGATTCTGCCTACTGAATTTACATCTTTTCAACAACTTTGTGTAGCGCTTCATCATTATCAATCACAAGTGAGTCAATTTTAGAGCACCACTCCAATGGCTCTTGTTCCTATTGATAAAGGTGGTGTTGCTCCTAATCCAAATAAAGTTCAAAAATTCAATAATTATGTCAAGATAAATAAGTAATCAAATACATCCCACTCTTTAGAAACTGTACAAAATTAAATAGATGACTTACAATAGATTTATTTTGAAGAAATTAACTATAATAAAATTTAATAATTTATTACCTTTCACTCTCCTAAATCTACCATTCCCACCAAGTACTCCCCTTTGAATTTTTTAATGGAGTCGAGATCCCAAATACAATCTATATGGGTCTTTGTTGCAAGAATAGGAAAATATTGAGTAACATACATCATCATCTAGTATACCATATATCCCTCAACCATAGAACCGTTAGGATGTGCTCTCTGTTGAACCAAGCCCTTAAAAAAAAAATCTCTCAACCATCCACATTGACCTAGGTTATACAGGTTCACACAATTCAATCTCCTCAACTTTGTGTATGAGGTAGTATTCTTGTGCTTTGAAAAAAGTTGAAGGTAAACACTTTTTCATTTCACATATTAGTTGATGAATTCTTTCTAATAATATTTTATATCTTTTTTATGGATTTCTTTAGATGGAAACTATCTACAAGGGATTCAATACACAAAAATATATAAATATGAGACTTTACATTATATTACTTGTTTGATATATTGAACAAATATTACTACTTACCTCATGTATTTTCCAAGATCATATATCACTTGTTTAATATTATTGTCAAATTTGTCTAGGAGCAATAGGGATAGCACATACTGCAATAATTGCCAACTAATCATTTCATTCTTTTCTAACGCAATGCAATGAAAATTGAATGTAGTTTCACAAATATATTGTAAATACAAAAGATCACGACTTACCATGATGAAGGTATGTCAATCATGCATTTTTAGCCCTGGCCCAAATTCACTTTTCTTTGTTATGAGATTGCTTATATTCACAGCAAATTTTTTGTATGACTTCTTTTATGGCATTACTTTGTTGCTCTGTTAATAACCATGGAAGGGCACTTTCATTAATCTAATCTCCATTGCTATTTGATTCAATCATATTTTTTATTGCATGATTGGAATCATGAATGTCACTTCAAATTTTGGCAAGTCTTTCTTTGTCACACCTTCCATCCAATATTTTCCATAGTGTCTATGTTACATTCTTTCCAATATGCATAGTATCAAACAAATTCATAGTTTATATTTTCTCATAGTAGGGAAGCCTACTAAATTCTCTGGGATAACATTTTAGTCCCTTTAGAAGGTGATCAATGATGCCTTAATTACCTTCACAATCATAAATCTCATAATTAGCCAACAAAAAATAATCGAAATATATAATTTTCAAACATAAACCATTAGGTGGAGCGATACTACATCGAGTTCTATTATATTCCAATTGCCATAATTGAGGTGCCATTCTTTGTGGCTTTAATATAGTCTCTTATTTCCCATTGAAAATATTTTTTTGACACTTTGATACTTATGATTTTTGTGGAGGAAGTTCCTATACTCATCAAAGACCTACTTTCTTAAACTTTTGGAATGATGAGATTTCATCTTTGGACCACACATTGGACATGTAAATTTTCCCTTTGTTTGAAGGCCTACAAGATAATGATACAATTGGATTAAATATGTTAATTTTTAGAATTAGCATTATCACATACAACTAGATTTCATTATAACATACCATAGAAATGTGTCAACCTTGGGGCATCATGAATTGTCCACACAAGCATTGCATGAAAATGAATTGTTTTTGTCCAATTGGTCTAGAGATATAACACATAGTGAAACCATTTCATAACACCAATAACTCATCTATAAGAGGCACAAATATAAATTCATATCTTTCACTTGGTACTTACCTAGTTGAATAAAAAATATTAGATAATTATTGTGGTCATTTCACTCCAAGACTTATAATTACATGTAGATAATGATAAAATAATAAAATACCTGGAAAAATCATTTCCAACATGATGTG
The DNA here is from genome assembly GCA_028749045.1 of Cupressus sempervirens. Lineage (NCBI taxonomy): Eukaryota > Viridiplantae > Streptophyta > Pinopsida > Cupressales > Cupressaceae > Cupressus > Cupressus sempervirens. Next base: position 502,044,744 of record CM053785.1, read on the forward strand.
CTCCCTCTTTATTGACATCCACGGAGGAAGGTTATTATTAATAACAAAAATAGGCCACACCAAGTAAATAGATCTTATCTCTCCAAATGGATTGACACTGTAAGTTGCCAAAGAAAGCTTGATATTTTTAGGTTCTTCTTTAAAGTGTGTTCACTTTTCTTCTATGTACATAAATGTTGAGCCATCTGCATGCATTCAACTTATGTCATCTTAACTTCTATTTCATACATGGTAATCCATAAATTGTGCCAAGCTACTACACCTGAATAATCATTTAAGCTGTGGAATAATGGGATGTAATGAAGAACCTTGCAAGGCACATGTTTTGTCACTCGTTCATCTCGATATCTACTCATATGGAATTTGGGGCATTTTGTTGCATTTTTGTGTTCTTTATGATAAAAGCATGATCTTCAAGACAAGCATCTATTGTTTGATACTCCATTCCAATATGTTTCATAGTGGCACATAATTCTCAGTATGAATGAGGGAGAACATTTTATGGTGGTAACAAAAGTTCACCTATCAATCTATAGAAAAGAATATAGTTTGCTAGTATAAACAATTTTAATGGACATGTTTCACCTTTTATAGACTATAATGGCATATATGACAAACCTTAGCACACATGAAATTGTTATGTTGGATAAACTATTCATAACCTTCAAATTCACCAACAATAATACAACAAAGAGAAGAGTTGATTGGGATCCTTCATAAAGGGTCATGTTTTCCTTCTCAAGTAGAGGTATATCATGGATGGCCTTAATGTCATCCTCATCATAATCATCATCATCAACAGCACCAGCACCAGCACTAGTACCAAATGTGTCATGGATCAATGCATTCATACCATCATCTTCAAATGTGTTTTTTGGTGCATGATCATCATCTTCCATACGATCATGATATTCTCCTTCAATACTCGCACCTCCACATTACTCCATATTCACACCTCCATGTTCCTCCGAGATGTGGTGGTCCATATCATGTACTACCCCTGGGAGATCGACCTATATAAAAATTATGATAATAAAACCATCCTTCAATGTGATGATGAAACCCACGTTTCATGCTTCATATGTATATTAATTGTGAAAAAAATATAACAAACAAATTACCAATGGATGATAATAAAACCCCCCTTCAATGTGACCATTATCCATACAATGTCTCTTAGTTTTTCTTTATTTTGATTCTTCTTGTCTTTAAGTCATTACAACTCTTGCAAGGAAAATAACATTTGTCATCGCCTTCTCTTTGAAAGGTAGACAACAATCTAGTGATTGTCTCCCTATTTTGTTCAAATTTCCTTGTATTATCTGACATGATCTTTCTTCATGGAGGTAAATTATTTTTGTACCCTTATTGATTTGGTTGTACTTGCTAGATCTATCATTGATAACCATTTCAACATACACATTGACATTAAAGATAAAACCTTGAAAAAAAATTGGACATGGTGTTTTTAATGTTTATATCTACACATATGGTTTTGAAAGAAAAAAATCAGTGTACTCAATGCGTATATCTACAAAAAAAAATTGGACATATTCTACTGAATGTATATATCTACAGGTATGGTTTTGAAAGAAAAAATTGGTGTAATTAATGTGCATATCTACAAAAATATTGGACATGTTGTACTTCATGTTTATATTTTCACATATCATTTTGAAAGAAAACATTTGTAAATCCCTCTAAGAATGATAATGATGTCATCATGAGATCAGTAGAGTTTGAGATGGATTGGGATGTTATTTTTACTTTATTTGAGGTTGGGAAGCAATGGAGGTCATTTGGCTAAAGTTGGGAAAAGCTGCTAAAAAGATGTAAAAGTTGCATTGTGCAACTTTGCAACTTTGAAAAGTTTCTTGAGAAACATTGATAAGAAAGTTTCAATTCAATGGAGAAGAGCATCATTCCCCTTTACTTGGACCAATAGGATAGTCAAAGCACGCAACTGACAGGTGAAGAACATAACAAATAACAATTGATCTGGCATGGAATTAGTTAGCCCCCACTCAGAACAAATGATGGAATAAAACTACTAGGCTAGATTTTGGAGACTAACTTATCATGCACAAGGGAGAATGATGCTATGAACTATAACGAACCTTGTGGCATATCAAATTGGAGAAGTGTCACAAGGACGAGGGGAAAATTGATGTTTCCTCTCAAATAAATAGATAGGACTACATTGATCTTATAAATTCCCTAAAGAATGATCTAAAAGGGCATTTGAAGCATTGGATTAATAATCACTACAATGGTATCTTAAAATATAAAATATTTAGTAGGTATATCAGGTCTTGTGACATACATGTTTCGTAACACAATGCACTCTATTCCAAATAAAATGATACAGATGGTCCAAGAGTACAGTCTTTTGTGCCCTCTTAATATCATAAATTGCTACCATGTGCATTTCCATACATCAGGAGATTATCATGTCCACCCTTGTAATTTCACAATGGAAATATCTAAAGAATTGTCATATGTGCTTACTCTATATCATCACCAGCGGATCAACATACCTGTGGACCACTTATACACATTTTGTCTATAGATCGCCCTAAGGTAAACAAGCCCAATGCAATCAAAATAAAATGGGATTGGATTCATTAAAAAAAAGTAACATCAAAAAATCATCTATAAATCGTACAAAATAAATGCAAACGAGATTTCAATACGAGGCCAAAATCCTAGAGATCTAAAAGAAGCCAACAAATGAAAAAAAATCCATTCAAACAAACCCATTCATCCTAGGAAACCAAAAAGGAAAAGGGCTATCAATGAATAGGAAAACATATCAAAGCCATCTTCAACTAGGTAGTTGAAAGTATGATTGTCATAGTTGTAGGTGAATTTATTGTTGCTGGCACGAAGCTTTTGTAGGCACTACACAACAATACTACTAAAGTTCCCTGTAAATTCTATGAACTCAGCAAGAACAAAGGTTCCTCTTCCCACAAAGTTGTATATCAAATATTGTTTCCCCATTATTTCCTTTGATATACGCCCTCTCCATCACACAAACACTTTAAAACCCTAAAAACCTTACAAAAAATATAGCAAGATCAAAGAAGAATCAATGGTGATCTTAGCAACAAAAGAAAACCCTTCTAGAAGCTTACAAAGTTGCAGGTGAGGACTTGACAAAATCCAAAAGGGGGAAAAGGGGAAGTGAGAGGCAATTACCCTTAAAAAAAATTAATTCCATTGTATGCCCAGGAGACATATGCTTAGAAATAAATTTAATCTCCCAATACCTATTAAAAACTGTATTTTATTCTTGCTCTGGTACAAAAAATGGGATTGTAGAAAGTAAAAGGTAGCTATCAACTTGGCAAAAAAAATAAATCAATTTTTTTTGTGAAATTTTATTTCACAAAGATTTATTTGAGGTAGGCATTCGTAGGTAAGGCAAGTGTTGTCTTTAAATTTTGTTTGTCTTAAAAGGGGGGACAATAATTGGTAAAAGGTTATTGACTAGGGGAGTTCAAAGGGTTTGAAGAGGAACATGTGTCGTTATGTTTGCTAACATGTTGCTTGTTGATGAAGATAGGCAAGGGAAACATCTCTTGTGGACCCACCTATGACAAAGTGGATTGGGAATAGTGAGTGTCGTGAGATTTTGATGTTTTTATGTTTGTTTCTATTATATTTTATGATGTTTTATAACTTAAAGATATTTAGATAAATGACAATTATATATTGGAACAATATAGTTAAGATAATTTGATTCTGATTCCCTTTTTTCTATAACATTATTTCTCCAAATTCTACCGTATTTACAACAATATTATAGAACCCCTTACTAAGAATATCATATTGAATTATAGAGGGTTTTTATTTAAAGTTGACCTATCTCTTTAACAATCTCTCTCATGCAATAGATTCTTGTTTTTACTTTGGTATTTTACACTATTAATAAGATTTGTTCACTGTAAAAGAGTTTTTATAGCAATTTGAATATATCAAAATTACTTTGATCTTATTTATTGAGAATTCATTACGTTTTATTATATTTATTGCAAATGATTTTAGAATTGGGAGGATTCTTCTTTAAAGCTTTTTCTACGTCTACATTTGGTAGAGTTTTTGGGAGATGTTTTCTTGAGCAACGACAACTTCTTCTCATGTATTTTGTGATATCCTCTTTTATTAGATAGTTTAATGATGATCTGATATTATTACTCATTTTAATCTTCATTATTACTTGTTATTTTTATATTTGTGATATATTCTCTTTATATTGTCAAACTTTAGTCTCTTATGTTGAGTTGTGAATATTTGAATTTCTATGAGGTTTCACATTTAGCTTTCCACCTTCTTGGATAATCAATATTAGTATCCAATGTCTATATTTAGTTTCACATATTTTATTTTTCCATTTTCATCTATGTCTATCTCATTACGTTTCTTTTTCCATACACATTTGGATGGTGGTAGATATAATCATTGGTATTCTAATATTCATGAATCTATTTCACCAAGCATTGCTTTTAGTTCTAGACACTCATAGGATTAGAGTGAAAACTCATCTTCAATCTACTTCCTATGTGACTATCCATGGAGATTTAAGAACCAAAATAGATGCTCAATAATTTCAATGACTTTGATAACAATTATCTATAATCTCTTTGTTTTAACTATTCTTGGTAATTGAACATGTGTGTTCACAATTGTGTGAGAATATTTAGTCCTTCCACATGTCACAAGGAGAAACCTTCAATACATGTCTTACTCATTTTCCATTCACCATCCAATCTTGGCCCTTGATTTCCCTCATGAAAAATCTATAAAGTTAAGCATTTTCTTTCATTCCTGGATGGCTCTTCATACACATTGTTATATTGTTAGACTAATGATCTACCACATTCCCCCCTCACAAAAATCTTCAACATTTATCATTTGATGTTTGCATATACTTGTTGAGTAGTTTAAGTTAGTAACTTATTTTATTTCATCATATCTGCATGCACATTAATGTCATATATATGGTTTGCATGTTCATGTTTGAATATGCTTAGTTTGTATGTTTACTCTCTTTTATGAGATTTTCATGCAATACAACATGTTTCATATTTAATTTCATCATAATCCATTTGTAAACGTAATTTCTCAAAGTACCAAATGTTTATAATTGAAGTGCACTTATCTCTTCTTCCTAGCAATCACTGTAGTTTCCTCACTGTATAGATGAAGGTACGTGAGTAGAAAGGCATTGTGTATAGATATATTATCTCATATGATGCGTGTATGTATAGATTATCTAATTTGATTTCTATGAAATTATATTAATAAGTGAAGGGAAAATAATTATCCCTTGAAAATCTTCATTGTTCTTCTGAATGATTGATTGAATAGTAGATAATAATAATAATTTATATAAGATTGATTGATTTGTTTAGGTAGTTCGATAAATAGATTCATGTAAGCATAAAAAAATTCTCCCCTATTTTTTTTTGAACTCAAACTTTTTTGTGATCATTCATGTCCTTACGATTGAAAGTTCAAATGATAAACATAATAGCATGTTCTTCATTAGTCAATTGATTGATTTGTTTAGCTTTATATTAATAATCAAATTCATATAAGTCTAAATCTCTTTCAACTTCTTGAATTCACCTTTTTTATTCTTGTGTTGATCATTGGGCAGGTGTTAAGTAATGGTAAATTGAAGAGTGCAGATCATAGAGCCCTGTGTAAGAAGTAGACTAAAGGGAATAAAAAGCTTCTTTACACTTCTGTTTCACATTTCTATTATCAATGATATAGTGGATTGTAGATTGCTCTTCTCATAAAAATCTCATCAAATACAACAATATCCTTCACCTTCAAAAGGTAATCTTATATTTTTACAACTTCTTTTTTTCTTTTATAATTACTGGCTTCATGTAGCATCACGGTCGGTCTTTGTCAGTGTCATTTAATTGGATGTACCAATGCATTGAAAGTGTTCTTCATAGAGCTTTTTGTGCTTTGACCTATGTTTATTATAAGGGTGATTGAAGAATCGTCTGAGCCATTTTGAAAGCTCTTTGGTGCTACTTTGAGAAATGGCATTTGTATTTTTTGGTGGTTTTTGTTGGCCATTTTTGCCCCCCATTCAGCTCGTCATTGATAACCAATATGAGAGATCTTCAATGGGTCATTTTCTTTGCAGTGGGTCATCATGTTATAGTTGGTGGATAACATTTCATGTTAGTTTAAGCCCTCCATTGACTAAGTTGACTTGGTTTGTTCTTTAACTAAGCTGCAGTTTCTTCTTTTGTCAAGTTAGCTCAATTTTTTCTTGGTCAGGTGACTCTGGCTATGAGATCCAATAGCTCTCATATTTTTACAATACATCTACCCATCCTCCCAAAAGTACAAGATGTTGCCACATGTCATCATTCTAGTGTTTCCTCATACTACAATGTTTTCTCAAGGCTCTGAAATATTGAATTATGCCATTTAGTAGAGGGTCCCATCTCTAGCATTTAGTTACTCCATATGCACATGCACAGATTGACAAAGGACACTAAACAAAAAATTAAAAGATTGTCTTCTATTCTGCTAAACAATAAACACATCAATGGTCTGCATGTTTTTGTGAGATAGTTTTCTCATCTCACAAAAGCACAAGATGCTACCACATATCACCATTCTAGCATTTCTTTGTACACTAGTGCCTCCATTAGACTCCAAGTCCCAAAATTGTGTGAGATGCTTCCATGCATTGTCTTTATGGCATTTCTTCGTACTGCAATGCTTTTTCAATGCTCCAAAGCCTAGAATTGTCTCATACTACCATGCATCACCATTTTGATGTTTCCTCACTCCATATTGCTTCCATGAGGCTCCAAGACTTGTAATTGTGACACATTACGGGGGTCCCCACCTTTCATGTTGTCTTCTTCCTTCGTTGGGAGGAATCTCTTTATTGCATCTCACTCATCCACTAGAAATAGGGTTGATCTACATTGACAACTACATTTTAATCTCTCATTTGGGAGATTCTCGCCACATATGGGTTGTCCATTTATAAAGGGATGATCTACATCAATAGCTAGGATTCATTTTTGAGAAAACCATATTCCTTCCTCGTGGTCAACCCTACATTTTATAGTGCAATTAACATGTCATGTTATCCCTTCCTACATTTTTCTGTTAGCAACATGAATTAGCTCTGTGTGGCCATGGTAGGCTATCAGGTCTAGTTCTTCAATGTCAAGTGACTTCTTGGGCTTTATTTCCATGACACCAATGCACTCCATGCGTCTTTAATGCATGTAGTGATCAAATCTTTAGTGATTTGATCCCTTTTACAGCTAGATGCATTGTGTTTGCCCTGCTTGTCACTTCCAACATCATATTGCACTTCATGATTAGATTTATTTCTTATTCTCAGTTGTTTCTCTCCTCTACAACTCAACTCCACCTAGTTGGGGTTTGAACTCAATGTAAACATTAGAGTTATGTCTGAACTATATAAAGGCAAGTTGTAAATATTCGTTAAGGTTTCTTCTCTATCTATATTTTTCAATGGCGTTATGCTCTGCAACTTTTGTCTTCCATTAATGAAATAGATCTATTTATTACCTCTTCTTGTCATTCATTATTTATGCATTCCTATTGCCTCATAGTAAATGTTTCTTTCCTACTTCTTAGAGTTATATGTTGTGTCTAATCTATTAATAATTGTTATATTGTAAAGATATCATTCCTTTCAGCATTTAATCAATTCCAAATCTGCATGTGAGTTCTATGAAGGTAGATTAGAGTCAAGGTCTGTGTATTTGAGTGTTTCATTGATTTTTTGTGCAGTTGTGGGAAAAGTTGTATCCATAGTTCTATCTAGGTGCATCACCCCGCTTTCCTTTTCCTCATTTTAGTTTATGCTATCCTTCTTCCTTTTCCTCTCAAGTTATAGTTTAGGTGCACCTCAATAGTGAGGAGTCTCGCCTTCTCTGGAGATTCGAACTTAGAGTGCAAACCCCACATTAGGAGGTTGTTTCCATGTTACGCAAGGTCTCATGAGGGTCATACCTTGAGCAATGGTGTTGAATTTTGTGTTAATAGTTTTTGGCATGCCTTATGGAACATAGATTTTAGCTTCATAAGTATGTTGGTTAGCTAGTTAATCTATTCATTGAGAAATTGGGTGTTTTTCTCAATGGAATCGACCTTTAGAGGCACTCATTTAACACCATGGTGACTCTATGCATCTATCAGTTTAAACAAACCAAGTGCTAGTATGATTTTTAGGTTTTATGTTTCCTCAAGATTTCTATGAAGTTGTTTTCTTAGACACTTTATCATGAACCCACTTCATAGAGACTCTTCCCATTTTCCCCCATTTGATGAAGAGGTAAATTTTACCCCAAACCTTCATGTTATTTTTTATCGTGAATGTGTTGAGACTTCCCCCTGAAAGTTCATATCAATCCAAGAATTCTAGGAGTAGCAAGAGAGGAAGGAGAAATCAAGCCCATATGTTGATTCCTCCTTAGGTCTGGTCTCCCTTGCAATATTAAATGATCATCCTATACAACTTCCCATAGAACCTTATAATGATCCCAAGGCCAAGTTTGAGGAGCTATGCAACTGTATAGATGACTTGTGCCTTGGATTCTCTAACTTGGGAAGTATTTTTGATGAAGTTCATAATCCTTATGAGTTTTCAAATAGTGGGAACTTTGTCTTTTTTATGCTCCTTGCGAGTTCTTGGATTGATGTGATGTGTAGCGAAAAGGGGATGTGGATATCGGACCTTATGCATGTTAGGTGGTGTTTGAGGAAGTCGATGTTTTCAAAGAGGCTCAGAAGGCTCTCCTCCATTTGTCACAAGAGGGAGAATTAAGACAAAAGAAATATAAGGAGGAGGCAAGACTTAAGCTTGTCCAATGAAAGAGGTTGAAGTGCAAGAGTCTTGGAGGAGGAAGTTTTTTAGCTTCAAACCAAGTAGCCCTCCTTAGATTTCTATTTTAATTTTCCTTGAATCTCAACCTACACTTCAAACACCTCCATATCCTAATGATGGTGAGCCCCAAAATGACTATTATCCCTTCTTTATGGTTCACGAAGAAGTAGATATGGCTTTCCCACATTAGAGATAGCAAAAGAGCAACCACCAATTGAAGAACATGTGCTGCAGGAGGAGGTTGAGGAAGAAGAATGTCAATAGGCCATCCTTGTCCTTGAGAAGGAACACATTAATATGCATGAGGATTCTCCTTAGACCACATGCAATGTCACAATAGAGAAGACAAGCTAGGAAGAAGAGTTTATTTCTTCTTCAAGCCATCATAGGGACTGTTGTAACATGGGGACATCATAGTTGATGGGGGAGATTGATCTTTATGAGCTTAAGGCCTCATGTCTATTGAACAAGTCATCTTCCCCATATGAGGAACATTTGTTGCAGTAGACTATCCTTCAGGATTTGGAGGATGGAAGAGAAGATCCTAAGAATAGCTCTATCCTTGAGGAGGAACATGCTGATATGCGTGAGGTTGCCCCTCAACCATGCATTTATTGTAGCTATGATGGAGGAGATCGATATTGAGGATGACCTTTTGGATGAGTTTGATGCTATTTTCTCTTCCATAGATGTTGAGTCATCATCTCTTATATATCAAGAGCATGGTCTTTAGTAGCAACAAGAGGAGAGTGCATTACTAGCCACACCATCAAAGCTAGCCCTTGCTAGCCATAAGGATTTGGAGGTTGTGGAGCACAACATAGTCAAGGCTAATTTCCTAGACCTAGCACCATCAAGAGGATGCCCCATAAGGCATCTAGCATTGAAAAAGTGCATGTTGCCCCCAATCATGCTCATTCTAGAGCATGAGGGAGAAGACCACAAGGAAGAGCAAGCATGTTTTGCTCAAAATTTTGATGTCCCAGTGCTAGAGAGCTTTTTTTTCTTAGCATTGGGAAGGTGTGTCAAAATAAAGCAATATCCTTGTCATACTTGTTGATCTATCTAGCTGCCCATTTGTATGGGAGAAGAAACCAACTTGTGAGGAAGGGCAACTACTTCAACAAGCCAATTAATGGCTTTGTTTGATTTTTTGTAATTGTAAATACTTGTACATAGTAGAGTAGCTATTTTTCAACTTTCCAAGAAGTGTATGAGCACAACTATTTCCCATGGATATAGAAAATTTTGTATTTTTGTTGGTTGTAGAGGTAGAATTTTGTTCTTTTTGTGACTCCATGCCCAATGGATTACTTCAGGCCACTAATCTTATGCTTAGTAGGCAAGCATCCCCTTTAAGTCACCAAGAATGTTGGCCATTTTTTCCCCCATTCAGCTCATCATTGATAACCAATCTGAGATATCTTCAATGGGTTGTTTTCTTTGCATTGGGTCATTGTGCTAAAGTTGGCAGCTAACATTTCATGTTAGCCCAGTCCCTTCATTGACTGAGTTGACTCAATTTGTTCTTTAACCAAGCTATTGTTTCTTCTTTTGTGAAGTTAGATCAGTTTATTCTTGGTTGGGTAGCTCTGGTTATGAGACCCAACAGCTTTCATGTTTTCGTGATACATCTAACCATCCTCCCAAAATTTTGAGATGCTGCCACACATCACCATTCTGGCATTTCCTTGTACTATAATACTTTCTCAAGGCTCTAAAATCTAGAATTGTGTCATCTGGAAAAGGGTCCCATCTCTGGCATTTAGTTACCCCATAGCACATGTGCAGATATATAACAGACATTGAATAAAAAATTAAAAGATCATCATTCATTTTGCAAAATAGAAAACACATCGCAGCCCACATAATTTTGTGAGATGGTCTTCTCATCTCACAAAAGTGTGAGATGTTGCCACATGTCACCATTCCAAAATTTCTTCATATGCCAGTGTCTTTGCAAGACGCTAAAGCCTGGAATTACATTACATTGCCATCATTGCCATTCTGGTGTTTCCTCACTCTAAAATGGTTCTGTGAGGCTCCGAGACCTAGAACTACACCACATGGTGAGGTTCCCCACCTTTCGTTCTATTTGCTTCCTTCATTGGGAGGAATCTCTTCTCTGCATCTTAGCCATCCGTTGGGAATAGGGATTATCTATATCAATGAATGTGTTTTAATCTTTCATTTGGGAGATGCTCACTGCATCTGGGTTGTCCATTTTCAAAGGGATGATCTACATCGAAGACCAACATTCATTTTTTGGAAAACTAGATTTCCCCCTTGCACTCAACCCTGCATTTTTGTGAACGATTAATATGTCATTTTATCCCTTCCCACAATTTTTTTCCAGTGGCATTAATTAGCTTTGTTTGTCCATGGTATGTTATCAAGGCCAGTTCTTCAATGCCAAGCAACTTCTTGGGCCTTTTTTCCATGGTGCCAATGCACTCAATGCCTCTTTAATGCCTCTAATGATCAAATCTTTAGTGATTTGATCCCTTTTACAGCTAGATACATTATTTTTGCCCTACCTATCAGTTCAACATCAAATTGCACTTCATGATCAAATTTCTTTCTGATTCTTAGTTATTGCTCTCCTCTGCAACTCAACTCCACCTGGTTGGGGTTTGAACTTAATGTAAAATCAGATTTATGCATGAACTTTATAAAGGCAATTTGTAAATATTTCTTAAAGGTTCTTCTCTATCATTATTTTGTAGCAGCGTTATGCCTACAAATTTTTCCTTCCACTAATGAAATAAATTTATTTATTACCTCTTCTTACCAATGATTATTTGTGCATGCCTGTTTCCTTGTAGTGAATGTTTCTTTCCTACTTCTTAGAGCTATATGTTGTGTTTAATATATTGATAATTTTTATATTGTGAAGATAGCCTTCTTGTCAACATTTAATCAATTCCAAACCTAAATGTGAGTTCTTTGAAGGTAGATTGGAGTCTATATCTATGTATTCAAGTGTTTCATTAATGTTTTATGTAGTTATGGGAAGAGTTGTAACCACAATTCTATCTTGGTGCGTCACCTTTCCCTTTCAACATTTTAATTTATGTTCTTCTTCTCCCTTTTCCTCTCAAGTAGTAGTTTAGGTGCACCCTAATAGTCCAAAAGTCAACCTTCTCCATAGATTCTGCCTTAGAGCACAAGTCCCACACTTGGAGATCATTTCTATGTTACACAAGGTCACTTGAGGGTCATACCCTAAGCAAGGGTCCAGATTTTTGTGTCAATGGTTTTCTTTGTGTTACAAATATTAGTGTTGGAAATCTAATTGAAAAAGCTCACCTGTTGAAGATAAAAGAGGGAGATTGTTGTAAAGAAGGAATTTTTTCATTAAAAGAATGTTTGAAATCATTGTTTTTTCATTGATGTCAAACCTACTATTTGTAGGAATGACATTTTTTTATAAGATCCAAGTACTATCACTTAGTTGATTAATGAAGAGGAATTTATCAACAAGATGTAACAAGAGCACCTAAGGGAAAGGTTGAGTTATGATGTTGTAATGAAGTGCAAGGATTAGTTAAGACAATGGTCAAATCATGTATTGATAGCATACTCAAAGATACAGAGGTTGGTCACACTTAGAAACATTGGAGAAAGAAGGTGTAACAAGGTTGACTGCAAAGCTTAAACTAAGATCATTAGTGGGTGCCGAGCAAGTTAGTTGAAGTTGAAAAAATTCTTAATTAGAGCTAAGTAACAAGAAATTCTAGTGTGTGCCAAGTGATCTTCAGGTGCTGAGCATCAGGAAAAATACAACTGATGTCGAGTAACACAGTATGTGCTAAGCATCAGTATTTCAATAGTACTAAGTTGTTGCATTATTTCAAATGATGAAGATTCGCCAAATCTAATACCTTGAATTTTTTGAATGAGTTAGAAGATAAGGATGATGAGCTAGTGGCACAAAAATCTATGTAAACCATTTTTGGGCGAACTCTAAGGGATTATTCAAGAAGTTTCTAGAGGAAACAAAATATGGGTTAGCTGCAATGAATCCTACCTAATCCATATGAATTGAAATTAAAGAATGCAAGAATCGAGTGGGAAAAGGAACTCCAAGACTTCTATTTAAGGAGTCATAGACCAAGAAGAAAATGCTACTGATACTATTGTTGCTGAAGAGCCAAATTTGTGAAGTAGTTGGAAGGGTGTCAATGAGAAGACATCTAGGAGAAGGAAGTGTGAAGAGGATTTTCTTCTATAAGTGGTCATGAAGAGATGATTGCACTAGTACATTAAGTATGGAGACTCAAGGAGACTAGCTTGAAAGGAAGGCAAGTTGTTAGAGTTGCAATGATTGAAGGCCAGGCAAGAGTATGAGCTGAGAAGTGATCTTAGATCTGCAAGATAAGTTGTATGTTGTAGTCAGGTCAAGATTTTCTAATACTCTCTAGCAATTGTATTAGATCTAAAAATCCTATGGACTTAGGTTGGTTTAATAGCCATTTGTAAATCATTTAACAAGGTGGCCTTCCAAGTGAATTTTCTAAAGTCCTCTAACCAGGGCCACTTCTAACAGGGTGGTTAAATCCTCTAACAAGGTCACATTTAATAGTGTGTTGTAAGCCTTTAACAGGGCAGGCCTTTCACAAGGCATCACTTCAAAAGAGTGAGAATGGAGTACCATGTTACTGGTGGTTTTTCCCAAATTGGGTTTCCACATAAATCACTGTGTTATGTGTTGATTTCTTATGGGTTATGCTTGCATGTTGATTTACAGTAACTCATTGGTTAGAAAAGTTAAAGCTTGGATGAATGAATGGTTGAATGGGCTCACTATACTTAGTGAAAAGGTTTGAATAGGACATTTGGACCTTGAATAACTGATTCACGCACCCCCCCCCCCCCCCCCCCCCCTTCCTCTCAGTTATTCTAAAGTATTTCTAACAATTGGTATTATAGTCATATGTTGATTTAGTTTCAAGGTACTAGAAGCAGGAAGATCAGAATGTTTAGAGAGCAAAAAGAGAAAGCCTAAGAGGAAAGTTTGATGACATGAAAATGGAGGAAGGTGAAAATGTTGCTCAATATGTTGCAAGAATGAAAGAAGTGGTAAGTGCAATAAGAAGTCTAAGTGGCCAATTGGAAGAAGAAATTTTCATCAGTAAATACTTAAGAACTTTTCTCCCTATTTATGCTATTAGAGTTTCAGCCATCCAAGATCTAAGGTGTGTACAAGGAGACACACTAATATTTGAAGGAATAGTAGGAAGACTTACTGCATTTGAGCTATCCAATTTTGATAAATATAGACCTGAGAACCTTGAATCTGCTTTTAAGGCCAAGATTACAATAAAAGGCACTAAGGAAGAGACAACAAGCAAGAAGAGAAGAAGAGGGAAACATGCATCCAATGATAGCAGCATAGATGAGGAAGATGTGGAATAGTTAGAAGCACTACTGGCTAGGAGATTCTATAGAGGCAAAGGTAAATTCAAAGGTAAGCTTCCTATCATATGTTTCAATTGCAATGAATTAGGTCATATTGCTACAAGATATACACAAAAGAAGAACTACAAAGAAGGAAGATTATAGAAAAGACTACAAGGAGAAAGGCAAGAGATGCTACACTGTTGAAGAATATTCTAATGAGAATGATGATGAAGTATTCTATGTGGCCATGAAGGATGAATCAAATAAAAATGAAGATGAAGCAACACCATTGGTTACCTCTTTGAACAAGAATGACAAATGGATCATAGAGAATGGATACTCACATCACATGACAGGAGATAAAAGTAAGTTCATTAGCTTTACTCAATATGATGGAAATAATGTTAGATTTGGTAATGATGCTCCATGTCAAATCAAAGGAAAAGGGTCTATTAAACTCACAGAGAAAATTTCATGTGATAATGCATACTATGTTGAAGGATTGAACTACAACTTGTTGAGTGTATCACAATTAGGCAATGTAGGTTGCAAAGTTGAATTTGGAAACAAAACTACCAAGATCTATAACATTGATGGAAATCTAATAGAAAAAGGTGAACAAACTAGGAATAATTTGTTTTACTTAGATATGGAAGATACAACATGTCTTGTTGTTATACTTGATGATGTGTGGTTGTGGCATAAAAGGTTGTGTCATGTTACCTTTGATAATCTGATTAGCATCAGCAAGAAGAAGAAAGTCAGAAGGTTGCCCAAATTGAAGAAACCTAAAAATACAATATGCAAACAATGTCAACTAGGGAAGATGACTAAATCTAGTTTCAAAAGAAAAACATACACTTCCACTGAAGTACTAGAGTTAGTCCATATAGACTTATGTGGTCCAATAGAAATGCAAAGCTACTTACAAGATAGATACATAATGTTATTTGTAGATGACTATTCTAGGATGATGACTGCTATGTTTTTAAAGCAAAAATTTGATGCATTTCAAATGTTTAAGTGGTATTTGGATAGAGTTGAGAAGGAAATAGGAAAGAACCTGAAATTCCTAAGGTCAGATAGAGGAGGTGAGTTCACATCAAAAGACTTTGAGATATTCTGCAATGACAAAGGTATCAAAAGGAAAACATCAGCACCAATAACTCCACCACAAAATGGTATTGCTGAAAGGAGGAATAGGTTAGTGATTGACTATGCTAGAACCTTGATGATGGAGAAAATGTTGCACTAAAGTACTGGAGAGAATCTATAAGTATTGTAGTCTACACACTAAATAGAGTTCAAGTCAAGAAATGCAAAAATGCAACACCTTTTGAACTATGGTATGGTCATTCACCTAATGTTAGACATTTCAAATTATTTGGTTGTAAATGCTATATTCTAAAAGACACTAGAAATGAAAAGTTTGATGCAAAACGTGATGAAGGCATATTCCTTGGATACTCCACTAGAAGCAAAGCATATAAGTGTTTAAACACTAACACTACCAAGATTGTGGAGAGTGCAAATATAAGTTTTGATGAGTATGTAGAAGCTCAAGTTGATGAGTCCAAGCAATCAGAGAATTATAGATTCTTTGTATACTTCTATGAAGGAATGATTTTTGAAGACAATGCTGCAAATCAAGTTGGGAATCAACAACAAATTTCAATATTTGTCGAGTCTCAACTAGTGAATGTCGAGCTACATTCAGAAGTTGAGTTGTAGAATGCACAAAATGCACATTTTGATTCTTAAAATAGTATACATGAGAGGAATGATGAAATTCTAGATGAAGAAGAATAAAATGACTTTGAAGCTAAAGGATTAAACATGGAAAGAAGAACAGAACCCAGATTAACCGAGTATGTGAGAAGACATCACCCTACAGATCAAATCATTGGTGACAAGGATGTCAGACCAATGATAAGGAATAGACTTAGGAATGAATCATGTCTGCAAAGCAAGGTTGAACCTAAAACAATGAAAGATGCTCTATAAGATGATGATTGGTATGAATCCATGGAAGAGGAGATAGATCAATTTGAGAAAAACAAAACATGGTCTCTAGTTCCTAGACCAGCTGATAAGAATGTGATTGGTACCAAATGGGTGTTTAGAAACAAACTTGATGAGAATGGTGAGATAGCAAGAAATAAAGCCAGACTAGTTCGCAGAGGCTATGCACAAGAAGAAGGACTGGATTATGAGGAAACTTTTGCCCCTGTTGCAAGAATGGAAGGAGTAAGAATATTACTTGCATATGCTGCATACAAAGGTTTCAAAGTGTACCAAATGGATGTGAAGTCTGCTTTTCTAAATGGTACACTAGAAGAAGAAGTCTACATACAACACCCAGAGGGATTTTTTGATGAGAAGAACAAGAACATGGTTTGCAAATTACACAAAGCACTTTATAGATTGAAGTAAGCACCAAGAGCATGGTATGAGAGATTGCACAAATATCTTGTGAATATAGGATTTGAAAGAACAAATGACAACATCAACTTGTATATCAATGTTGAAAAAGGTAAAGATATTTTGATATCATAAATCTTTGTTGATGATATAATATTCGGAGGAAAGGATGTTCTTTGCAAACATTTTGCTGATCAAATGAAACATGATGAGATGTCAATGTTCGGAGGAATCAAATTCTTTGTTGGATTACAAATACATCAATTGAAGCATGGCATATTTGTGACCCAATCCAAATACATCAAGGAGATACTCAAAACATTTGGGTTAGAAGATTCAAAACTAGTCAGCACGCCAATGGAAACAGGCCATAAGCTATCTAAAAATGATGAATGAATCAGACATTGTATAGATCAATGATGAGAAAGCTGCAATATGTTCTACATAGTAAACTAGACATTGCATTAGTTGTTGGAATAGTGGCAAGATTTTCTACAAATCTAAGAGAAAATCACTTAATGGCAGTAAAGAGAATATTGAGATACCTGAAAGTAACTGATATTTTGGCTTGTACTACAAGGGGAGTGAAAATTTTAAACTGAGAGCCTACATTGATGTAGATTGGGGAGGTAACATTGATGATAGAAAAAGCACCAGTGGAGGAGCACTTTTCTTAATAAAAAGGTTGATTACATGGACTAACAAAAAGCAAAGCTACACCTCATAGTCTACTACTGAAGCTAAATATGTTGCAGCTACTATAAATTGCACCAATATTGTATGGGTCAAAAATTTGTTGCAAGGTATGAAGGAAGAGGTAACTGATCCTATGATACTTTATTGTGATAATACAAGTGCTATCAACATATCAAAGAACCCTGTGATGCATGCAAAAACCAAGCATATTGCAATCAAGTATCATTATGTAAGAGATTTAGTGGAAGACAAACAAGTGAAGATGGAATATGTTAGCTCAAAGGAATAGATTGTGGACATCTTCACAGAAGAACTACCTAAAGATGCTTTTGAGTATTTTAGAGGTAAGTTAGGGGTGATACCCCTAGCCAAGGCTACTTGAAGAAAAAGCAAGAATGCCCTGCATCAAATGAGCTAAATGTTGAAAATTTTACACATTGATGCAGAGGTTGTTTACTTTAGGATTCATGCCTAAAGTAGTAGAAGTATTGAACTTCCAAATCAATCACAAAAAAGGTGACAAAGGGAGAAATTCAATGAACCTACAAAGCTACACTTGCATATTAAGATGCTAATATGTCTTTGGCATTGTTGTCAAAGAGGGAGAAGATGTGAGAAATTGATCAATAGGAGAAGTTGTGAGACCAAACAAATGAAGATAGAGGGAGAAGTCAATAGACATAATCAGAAGTTGATTAGAATAGTAGAAGATGAGCAATACAAAGGGAGAAAAATAAAGCACAAGGATACAGCAGCCAAGAGGGAGAAGTAGAAATGAAGCAATCAGAATAGTAGAAGAAGATGTGAAGTTACAGTTTACTTTTTGACATTTGACTAACTGTTCTAACCTAGTAAGCTTGTGGTTGAATAGCTTAGTCTAATGGTTGATTAGTTTGGTTTTCCATCAATGCCAAAGAGGGAGATTGTTGGAAGTCTGATTGAAAACGCTCACTTGTTGAAGATCAAAGAGGGAGATTGTTGTAAAGAAGGAAGTTTGTTGTTAAAAGAATGTTTTCAATCATTGTTTTTTCATTGATGTCAAACCTGATATTTTTAGGAATGAAATTTTCTTATAAGATCCAAGTACTTATTACATTTAACCCTATTATCACTTTTTTTAAATAAATAAAAATGTTTGTGTGTTTTTGCCTTGTAAACTGGGCATGACAGTACTATCACTTAGTTGATTAATGAAGAGGATTTGATCAACAAGATGTAACAAGAGAACCTAAGGGAAAGTTTGAGTTATGATGTTGTAATGAAGTGCAAGGATCAGTTAAGACAATGGTCAAATGATGTATTGGCCATTTTTGGGTGAATTCTAAAGGATTGTTCAAGAAGTTTCTAGAGGAAACAAAATATGGGTTAGATGCAATGAATCCTACCTAATCCATACAAATTGAAATTAAAGAATGGAAGAATTGAGCAAGAAAAGGAACTCCAAGACTTCTATTTAAGGATTCATAGACCAAGAAGAAAATTTTGTTGATACTATTGTTGCTAAAGAGCCAAATCTGTGAAGTAGTTGGAAGGGTTTCAAGGAGTAGACATCTAGGAGAAGGAAGAGGACAGAGGCTCTACTTCTATAAGTGGTCATGAAGAGATGATTGCACTGGTACATTGAGTATAGAGACTCAAGAAGACTGAGCTTGAAAGTAAGGCAAGCTATCAAAGTTGCAGTGATTGAAGACCAGGCAAGAGTGAGCTAAGAAGTGATCTGAGATCTGCAAGATAAGTTGTATGTTGTAGTTATGTCAAGATTTCTTAATACTCTCTAGAAATTGTATTAGATCTAAAAATTCTATGGACTTAGGTTGGTTTTATAGCCATTTGTAAATCCTTTAATAGGGTGGCATTCCAAGTGAATGTTCTAAAGTCCTCTAACTAGGCCCACTTCTAACAGAGTGGTTAAATCCTCTAACAAGGTCACATTTAATAGTGTGTTGTAAGCCTTTAATAGGGCATGCCTTTCACAAGGCATCACTTCAGAAGAGTGAGAATGGAGTAGCATGTTATTGATGGTGTTTCCCAAACTGGGTTTCCATGAAAATCACTATGTTATGTGTTGATTTCTTGTGGATTATGCTTGCATGTTGATTTACAGTAACTTGTTGGTTAGAAAAGTTAAAGCTTTGATGAATGAATGGTTGAATGAGCTCACTATACTTAGTGAAAAAGTTTGAATAGGAAATTTGGACCTTGAATAACTGATTGACACACCCCCCCCCCTCAGTTATTCTAAAGCATTTCTAACAATTAATTTGGGTATTTGCTCAAGTTCTTGTGCAAAGCAATTATTGTATAAGAACAATTTATAAATTGAATATATGAGTACTGGTATGTAGTGGTAAATTTGAGAAAAACTAGAAATGGGCATGTGAATAGAAAGAAATTAGAAAGACAGTACGTATAGATAAAGGTATGAAACTCGTCGCTATAATTGAGAGCTTAAATTGTAGACACTCACCATTGAAACCCTATTATTGCACATTGAAGGACGATGAATCAACTACATGGAATGAAAATCATGTTAAATTAGAAAAATGTTAAGAATAAAATGAAATAAATGGTAGGGCATGAAAAGGAACACAAAAATACCTAATGTAGCATGGCAAGGGCATGGACACGGCAAGGTAATGGCAGAGCAAGGGCATGACATAGATCACAATGGCATGGCAAGACCTTCAATGACATGGACATGGAAAACTCAACATTCCACTAGCATCTTAGCTTATCTTCACTAGCACCTTTGGAGCTCTCCACTAGCGTCTTTGCAGCTCTCCAATATTGCAATTGATTAAATGGGGAATGATTTATGTCGTGTTTTCTTTTTTTGTTTATAATAATGTGGGTGTCACAATTGCGATGCTAATGTCAATATTGTGATGGTGTTGAGAATTTTTTTTATACAAAAACATAAAAATCACACACAAATTACACTCCCATCACAAATTGTCATTGCAATTTGACCCCAAATTGTGTAGTGTATATACTACTTAAATTAGGAACTTACCACTTTGCATGAGCTTGTATCATGAGTAGCACACAAAAAATCATTTTTTAGAAGTTACAATTTTATTGGCCTTATATTTTTTTATAATAAAGTGAAAGATTGTGTAGAATTCTTGGCATGATACATATCACATTCAAGAATATGTAGAATGTCTCTTGCATCTTCTCACCTAATTAAGTGTTTCAAGAGATGGAGACACTAAAACCTAAAATGTTGATTGGGATAAGGTCAATATCACTTTTTTTTCCCTTGTGATGGGTGACTACAATGTGAAATATCTTAGGGATTCCAGGGTGAAAGAAATAATAAAGAATGAAATTCCTCCCACATTATCTCCTTATGTCAATCAAAGGGATCAAGAGTTTTGAGCGATTATGAGAGGTTAAGATATTTTGAAGAGGAGATTTTTGGAAATATGAGTGGAGTAACTGAGAGGGGAGGGGTTAATCAATTACCACAAAAATAAATCTCATATCCCTTATATGACAGTACAAAACATAAACTATGTTGAAACTATTGTCACTTGGTTAACACATAGGCACTCGATTAACACTAGCAATATGTTGTAACTCGGTAAATACTGAACATGCATAACTCAAGATATTAGGTTTGATTAACCTTACTTAACTTAGTTGCATACACATAAAATAAATATCATGAACACAAGTGACACCAAGATTTAACATGGAAACCCAATTTGGAAAAACCACCAATTGCAACTAGTTACTATTTTTCACTCTTTTGAAGTGAGCCCTGTTAGGAGCCAACCTTGTTAAAGGTTACATAACACACTCTTATGTGTGACCCTATTAGAGGATTTCATCACCCTATTGGGAGTGGCCTTGTTAGAGGTCTATAGACACTTCAATTTAGAAATTCTAGTTTGTTAGAGGATTTACAAATAGTTGTTAGGCTAACTCTATTAAGAGATTTTATACACTACTACAATGGTTAGAGAGTAACAATGGTATGACCTAATTTTTTATGCAAACTTATATTTTCTAATATCAGATCTCAATTCTAGCTTCAATACTTGATCCTTCTTGATTGAATGTATATTTGCAGATCCTCAAGGATATTCTGCTTATCCTTCCAACTCGCTTCTTCTAAGCATCTTCTCATCTTCCACATATTCTCACACACTTTCAATCCTCAACTTGACCTTATACTTATATCAAATACATTGTCAAGTTATCTTGAATACACCATAGAATAATTAATATTCATCTCTTCAGTCAGCTAGAACCAACAAACAAATCTATTAAACTCAATATGCCAAAGTAATAAAATACTTTGTTAGCTGACCTTGCTTGATAAACACTAACACTCAAATGATTTTCTTGTGTTAACCAAGTGAACTTGGTTAACAATGCATCTTTTCAAACTTAATTTGGTAACCAAGTGATCTTGGTTAACATTGATTCCATCCAACTTTCCTTTGTTAATTGAGTGAGCTTAATTAATACTCAACTTTTGTGTACTTCTCTTTGACGCCCGAGTGAACTCAATAGACACTATCTTCTAAACTTGGAAAACACTAGAATTCTCAACAAACACAGTAAACTATCTTCATTGCCCAAGTGAGCTTGGCATACATTGATTGGTAAAGATATGACATTTTATGTAACATCAAAGACAATATACAATTGATCAATTATTTTCAAAAATCTCCTTCTTTGGCATTGATGGCAACACAACATGTCATAATACAATGAAATTTTAAAGAAAAATAATAGTAAGGATAATATCCTTATTTTCATTCTGATTCTCATCAATGAGAACTCCCTCTAACTTCAATTTCTCCCTTTTTCAGAAAACTGTCCAAGTTTTCTATCTTCAACAACTTCTTCTAATAGAAAAATCCCCCTCTTTGATATCAGACCAATTTCTCCTTCACATTTTCAAACAAAATTTATATGATCTAACAACTAAATTCTCCCTCTTTGACACCTTATATCAAAGATAGTATTTAGTGAATTTTAATGTACCTCATGTATTGATTCATATGCAATCTACTCTTCCATTACTGCATCAACTTTACTAATCTTCATCATGAAATTTCATTTACTGAGCTTCAGATAGGGGAATAACCCCTAACTTACCTCTTAGATACAAAAAATTCATCCTTAGGTAATGGCTTGGTGAATATGTCTGCAATTTGTTCTTTAGTATTCACATATTCCAATCTTACATCTTTGTCTTGCACCAATTCTCTTAGAAAATGTTCCTTTATTTTAATGTTCTTGGTCTTGGTATGTATCACAAGATTCTTTGATTTATTAATTGCACTTGTGTTATCATAGAAGATAACCACTGGATCCTTGACTTCTACCTTCATAACTTTCAACAATTACCTGAACCAAACAACATTGGAACAATTAACTATTGTTGCAACATACTATGCCTCTGTTGTAGACTGAGAAATGTAATTATGTCTTTTACCAAGAAATAACTCTCCACTGTTGGTGCTCTTCCTATCATCAACACTTCCTACCCAATCACCATCAATGAAGGCTTTTAAATCAAAGTTGCCTGCTTTCTTGTACCATAATCCATAATCTTTAGTTTCCTTTAGATGCCTCATGATTCTCTTTATTTCCATTATATGATTTTCTTTAGGATTAATTGAAAATATTGCCACAATACCAACTGCAAGAGAAATATAAGGCCTAGTATGTACTACATACTGCAGTTTTCCAATCATTAATTTGTATGTGGTCTGATCTACCTCCTTGGAATCATCATTTTTGAAAAGCTTATGTCCAGTAGACATAGGTGTTCCATTTGCTCTTGAATCCTCCATTCCAAACTTCTTTAGTATCTCCTTGATATACTTAGATTGATTAATGTAGATACCATCTTTCTTCTATTGAATCTATAATGCAACAAAGAATTTGATTTCTCCAAACATTGACATCTCAAATTCGTTACTCATTTCCTCTAAAAAATATTTGCATAAATCATCATTTCTAGTAAACAATGTATCATCCACAAAGATTTTTGCCAACACAATCTTCTTTTTTTGTCGTTCTTTGATGTATAGGCTATTGTTATCATTTATCCTTTGAAACCAATCTTCATCAAATAATTATAAAGTCTTTCATAGAAAGCTCTAGGAGCTTATTTGAGACCATACAATGCTTTGTGTAGTTTAGAAACCATATCTTTTTTTCTCAGATCTATAAAACCTTAATGTTTCTCTATGTAGACTTCCTCTTTTAGAATTCCATTCAAGAATGAAGATTTCACATCCATCTAATATACTTTAAATCCTTTATGTGCAACATAGGAAATTAAAGTTATAACACCTTCTAATCTTGCAATAGGAGCAAAATTTTCACCACAATGAATACCTTTCTCTTGAGAATAGCCTTTGCATACTAACCTTGCTTTGTTCTTTGAATCGTCTCCATCTTCATTTAGTTTATTTCTAAAAACCCACTTTGTGCTAATTACATTCTTACTCTTGGGTTTAGAAAAAAGAGTCCAAGTCTTATTCCTTTCTATATGTTCTATCTCCTCATTCATTGCTTCAATCCAACTTTCATTATCCAAAGAATCTTTAACCATTCTAGGTTCAAATTTAGTAAGCAAACATGTACCTTTCAATTTGTTGCTAGTCATTGTACCATCTGACTTGTCTCCAATGATCTTCTTAGATGCATAGTGCCTTCTGACATATCTTACTAACACAGACACTTTGGATTTAGAACTTATTCCACTTGCCTCACCATGATCTTTTGCATCATGCTCAGGTCCCACTGTCTATGACTCAGGTCCTTCAGACTATGACTAAGGTTGCACTAGTTGCAATTCAGGTGCTTTTGACTATGAATTGGGTCCTTTAACCCAATAAGAATGATCACACATGATCTAATTTCATTGGTTAGAGAAATGCAACTTTTTCCTTTTATGCAACATGGTTCATTTTTTCCAAATCTTACACTTCCACCATCATAATGTTCCATATGTTCAAACTTTTTTTATCACCAGACATATGATTAGAACAACCACTATCAATAATTCATGTAATTTTTATAACATGAGAAATAAGTGTCATTTTATCTTCATCATCAAATTCATCTTTTACAACAATATAAACCATTTCATCATCATCATTATTATTTGAATCTTTAGCCATGAAACAAGACTTCTTACATTTATCCTTGTAGTCCTTCTAGCTTTTGAAATCCTTCTTACCTTTATACTTGTTTTTCTTTTCATCTTTTTCTTCTCTATTTGGACACTATGTAGAAATGTGACCAAATTCTTCACAAGAAAAATAGATTAAAGGAATTTTACCTTTGTACTTTCCTTTTCCTTTGGGATATCTTCTTGCAAGTAACGCTTCAATGGCTTCAAGATCACTATCAAAACTATCTTTCTCTTCACTTTCAAGTTTTTTTTCCTTTAGACTCTGCAGCTTTCTTCTTGTGTGACAACTTGTCTTGAAATGCAGATTCAAGATTGCTAGAACTAGGAACATAATTATCATAGTTATCTAGCTTAAATGTTATCAATCTTCCCACTAGAGCATCCAAAATTATCATATTATTTGGATCAATCTCATCTCTTGAATGGATGACACTCTAATTGCATAGATAGCAAGAAGGGTTCTGAGCACCTTGCTTATAACTATGACATCATCAATTTTCCCTCCAAAGGCTTTGATTGCACTTACACTAGCTTTGATTCTCTCAACATATTTTGTAATGTTCTCAAACTCTCTCATCTTCATCTGATCAAACTGACCTCTCAAGCTTTATGCCTTGGCTCTTCTCACATTATCATAACCTCCATACATATCCTTCAATTTGTTCCACATCTCATGAGTAGTAGCACACCCTTTGACCTCATCAAATTCAGCATAGTTAAGAGTAGATGCAATGTCAATCATCATAATGTTATGATTCTTATTTTTAATAATCTCCTCCATAGTCATAGTTCCAGTAGGAGCTTTATACTGGGTATTCAAATATTTCAAACCTGAATCACTAATGGTTTCCAAATGAAACTTCATAAGTTCTTGCCATGCCTCAGAGTTATCTATGTTCAACTTGGGAATCTCTCTT
This sequence comes from Cupressus sempervirens, assembly GCA_028749045.1. Taxonomy (NCBI): domain Eukaryota; kingdom Viridiplantae; phylum Streptophyta; class Pinopsida; order Cupressales; family Cupressaceae; genus Cupressus; species Cupressus sempervirens. Next base: position 502,070,260 of record CM053785.1, read on the forward strand.
CTATAAGACATCATAATCTTTAGCTTAGGTCCTTGAAATTTTCTCTGTAAGTACCAAAAGCTCTAATACCAATTGTTGGGAATATAAGTGGAGTAACTAAGAGGGGAGAGGTGAATTAGTTACCACAAAAATGAATCCCATATCCCTTAGATTTCAATACAAAACATAAACTATATTGAAATTATTTTCACTCGGTTAACACACAGGCACTCAGTTAACAATAACAATATATTGTAACTCGACAAATGTTGAACATGCGGAACTTAAGATATTAAGTGTGATTAACCTTACTTAACATAGTTTGATACACATTAAAGAAATATCATGATCACAAGTGACACTAATATTTAACGTGGAAACCCAATTTGGTAAAAAACTACTAATTGCAACTAGTTACTAATTTTCACTCTTTTAAAGTGAGCCCTGTTAGGAGCCAACCTTGTTAAAGGTTACAAAACACACTTTTAGGTGTGACCCTGTTAGAAGATTTAATCACCCTATTAGAAGTGGCCTTTTTAGAGGTTTTTAGACACTTCAATCTAGAAATGCCATCTTGTTAGAGGATTTACCAATAGTTGTTAGGCTAACTTTGTTAAGAGATTTGATACACTACTACAATGGTTAGAGAGTAACAATGATATGACCTAATTGTTGATGCAAACTTATATTTATTGATTTTAGATCTCAATTTTGGATTCAGTGCTTGATCCTTCTTGATCGAATGTATCTGTGTAGCTCCTCAAGGATATTCTTCTTATCCTTCCAACTTGCTTCTTCTAAGCATCTTCTTATCTTCCACACATTCTCACAAACTTTCAATCCTCAACTTGAACTTATATCAAATACATTGTCAAGTTGGCTTAAATACACCTTAGAATAATTAATATTTATCTCTTCAGTTGGCTAGAACCAACAAACAAATCTATTAAACTCAATATGCCAGAACAAGAAAATGCTTCATTAGCCAACCCTGCTTGGTAGACACTAAGACTAAAATTATTTTCATGTATTAAACAAGTTAATTTGGTTAACACTGCATCTTCACAAACTTACTTTGGTAACCAAGCCCACTCAGTTAACACTGGTTCCATCCAACTTTCCTTTGTTAACCAAGTGAGCTCAATTAACACTCAACTTTTGTGAACTTCTCTTTGATGCCTGAGTGACTTAAATAGACATTGTCTTCTAAACTTGGAAAACATTAGAATGCTTGGCAGACATAGGAAACTATCTTCATTTCCTGAGTGAGCTCAACATACACTGATTGGTAAAGAGATGACATTTTGTGTAACATCAAAGACAATGTACAATTGATCAATTGTTTTCAAAAGAGATATCTTACATTCCCTTAAGTCAGTTGTATATTTAAATAAATAAACTAAAAGGTTGTGAGGTGTCAAGAGGATAATCAAAATAATATTTGTTCATTAGATTAAATGAAGAATGAAGTTGAACTTATGAGAATATATTTTCATTAAATTGAGTTTTAGTTCAAAGGAAAGAAGGTGAATATTTTGTAGGTACAACTATAAAATGATAATAAAAGTTTGTAAATTGAGGAAAGTAAAGTAGTTCAAGAACAAAATAAGATCAAATTAGTTGAAGGGGAGGATATTTTTTTTTTGGGAAGAGAAGATTGATTATGTAAATGGAAAATCAAAACCTAGTACAGTGACAAATCCATATACTAAAGATAATATCAAAATGAAGCTACTATATAGATAGATATGTACATATACATGACAACTTGAGTGGTATGAAAGGATTAGGTATTCAAATTTAACATGAAAATAAATATTGTGCACAACCATCTATGAAATAAATAATAGAAGCAAAAATGGAACAAAAATAATGGTGTTCACCTACTATTGAAATTAATGTACATTTCCTTTATAATGTATTGGAGTTGCAAGATTCCTTCCACTTCATTGCTCACTTTGTACACGTCTCATTCATCATTTTCAAATTTTAGAATATAAGAATGGTTATTTCCTAGGTATGTGCACCAAGATGATGTCCAAAAGGGGGGGTATAAGTGGACACCTTTTTCTAAAATCAGGTAAACTTGATCTTGGAAGACCCATTTGAGATCATGCGCTCAAAATGTGAAAATGTGTATAACACCAAAATTGTAGTACTCTGAATATAATTTCTTAAAAACTGAGCTTTTTTTAAAATGAATAATATTAAGAGGGTCAAACCCCACTTGTACAAAAAATTGTTCCTATTTTTTTGCTGAAAAATATAACATAGTTATTTATGTGCTCTCAACAAAACGTAGTTTTATATTTAGTATTTTGAAAAACCCCTTTGGTAGGATGATAGATAAGAGTGAGATCTAGAAGTTGTGTATTTTTTCATAACTTTTTGATAAGTAGTTCTTTTTCTACAATTTTTTGAAGTGATCCCATCCTAGAATTCAGGTACCTATTAATGCACTAGGCATAACTTGAATCAAAATAATCTAAAATCAACACTTTTTTTTAAGTATATATAATCAACTATAGAATAATAATATATAATTAATTTTATATTTAGTTAAGTAAATCAAAATTTATTTAAAAATGGTAAACATGTCTGAGAGGACTCTGAAGACAATGATACAGAAAAATTAACTTCACATTGTTAATGTTGTTCAAAAAATTAAATAAAAAGTATATGGTTAGAAAGGTAAGAATACATGTAATATTATGCTAGTATTTTTAAAGATACCCAATTCGCCATTTCCAAACTTAATGATGTCAAAGACCAGAATTGATCTTACAAGATGAAAAAATGTCTAAAGCAACAAAAATGTAAGGAAAAGATAAACCCAAGCCTTTGGGTAGTTTAAAAAACCTATTACCAAACCTAAACATAGTTGCACTTTAATGTTTAACTAATACGAGTATGTTATTAATAGTAAAACTCAATTTTCATACTACAAGTAACATGATTGCATTATTTATATAAAACTAAAGTCAATTTCCACTTCCCATTAACTATATATATAACATATTTATGTTTGTTTCTCTTTAAATATATATAAATATACTTATATAAATATATATAATATATCTCTAGATATATATTCATATAAAAATATATTTATATCATCTATCTACATTTTCAATTTCTCCCTCCTTACCCCCCCCCCCCCCCCCCCCTCTCTCTCTCTCTCTCTCTCTCTCTCTCTCTCTCTCTCTCTCTCTCTCTCTCTCTCTCTCACACACACACACACACATACCCTTCTCATTTCACCCTATAATGATTTAGGTATTTATAATGTGGTCGCATTTAGAGCATTATGGAAATTTTTGATCTTTATGTTTAGGTATTAATAATATGATCATGGCTTTTAAAGTATGCATGTATGCATATATGAACTATTGTAACAACCTTAAACAACTGTTTTAAGTTTTTGCAAAGTCCCATTATTGTGTTATAGGGTGTTCTGCTACAAGTACACATTTTTTATGTCTTCTTGCTTTGAAATTATCAAAATTTCATATTTTCGGTGTCTTGTTCATGTTTTTATAATCTTTATAACTTCATCTTTATAGAAAATGATTAAACTAAATTATTTTTTGAGTTTATATTCATGCAATTTTTTTGTTATCTTATAGGTTATGAACAATGGGAAAGAACAGGAGAAGATCAACTGAGGCATAAGATGCAAAAAAAAGTACATGAGATGAGTGGTGAGAATGCACGAATTGATATTGAAATGATGAATTGACCTAATAAATTTCAAGAGCACACACCAATTGAAATTAATGCACCTAATGTAGAAAATGAGATTCAAGAGTACACACCAATTGAAATCGATAATGTAGAAAATAAATTTTAAGAGCACACACCAATTGAAATTAATGTAGCAAATAAGATTCAAGAGCATGCACCTACATCACCTGTTGTACCTTTTTCATAATGAACCATATTCACCTTATGCACCTAAATCATGTGATACATGAAATTCACCTCATGTACCTAATACACTTAATGTGTGTGATGCACCATTATCTACTCCTAGAAGAATTTGTAGAAATTCAAAGTTTCTAATTGACATTGATGAAAATATTTTGAGGCCAATGAGTGATAAAATGTCAAAAATGAATTGTAGAAGTTTTTTTTAGATTAAGGTAAAAATAGGTTTTGAGGGGATCCAAAACCCCTTACAACTAGCAATAAAAGTTAAAACTATAAAAGTTCTCCAAGTTTTACAAGGACCTATAACCTAAAAATTAATGATTAAAGTTCAAAACTAGGTTTTACAGGGACCTAGAACCTAAATAAGTATTAGAAAAACAAAAGTTGGAAATGAAACAGAAACAAGAAAACCAAGACCAACAATCCAACCTATAGCCAGAGCCCACAACTAAGCTAACTCTTTAATTATCTTAGCTAATTCCTTACTAGCTAGGTCATAATACCTTGAAGGATATCCTCCACAGCTAAACCCAGTTAAACAACAATAACTTTCTTTGTACTTTGCCTAGTTCTCTTACTAGGGCCACCACACAACTTAACTACAATAGGGGAAATAATTTCCTCGTTACTTCTTTTACCAATGCTCATAATAGCTGCACACAAACTCGTGGTAACCACGTCCATCCTTTGATCACTATCCTTGACCAGTTGATGTAACTCCATTTCATAGGATTTGAACTTTTCAAGGATATTACCCACCTAATTCTCCAACTAAATTCTCTTAGTTTTTTCTTCATCCAATTCATTTTAAAGCTTCCCCATTTTTTTCTTAAGAATAATGATCTTGTTATAGAGCCAAGAATCTACTTGGAGAGAGGCATTTTCTTTCAATTTGGCCTTATGGAGGAAAGAAAGCTTCACCGTATTATTATCATCTTCATTAGCCTCATCATCGTACATTTTCTCCAGGTTAATAGTCACATCTTGGGTTTCATCCAATTTTAGCTGATTGTCTTTGTTTAAACCCTCCTAATTAGTATTATCCTTCTGGTCTTCCTTGTTTGAATTTTGCTCTTTAATCACAAGGGCATTATCCTCAACATTCTTTTCCTTATCTATGTTCACCAGGATTTTAACCTCATTAATATCAATCTGGGTAGGCCCTTCACTTTGAATTGTGATATCTTTATCCTCATTCTAGCTCAAGGGTTCATAATGCAACTTAGTCACTATTTTCCCTTCATTACTACTTTCCCCATCATCTTTAACCAGAGAAACTCCTTGACTACTAGAATACCCATCCAAGTTGGAATTGAGAACACTAATTTTTGTTTTTCCCTCATCTTCTTCATTTCTCTTAGAATCCATAGATTCCTCGTTAACCTTCTAACTATTTTCAGCCTTAATCTCTTTCTTTTTACCCTTAATGTCACTACAACCCTCCTTATTTTTCACAATATAGCTTATAAATTTTTTAGCACTCAATTTGTCAAGAGACACTTTCCCAAGATATTTCCTCTTCTTTTTCGCGGTAGGTGAAAGATTAATGACATATTTTCTACAATAATTTTCTATTAACAAAATAAGTCCTTCATGGAGAACATGCCTAGTCTCTTTCTTTCTATAGTCTTGGAGACTATTGAGAATAGAAAATTTCAAATAAAAGGGAAAGGACAACCTATCCTTCTACTGAAAATAGTTCAAAAAAAAATGGAATTTATGAACCCTTTTTGATTTACCATCCAGAGTACAATACTCATGAATACAAGATAATACATCTTTCTATGTTACCTTGATCTAATCTAGGCCATAGAAATCCCTATCCTTCGCAAGATTTTTCTCCTCCTATTCATTTTTGGGAAACTTCTTAAACATTGCATTTGATATGCTAGTTCCCTTCTTGAATTTCAGGCCCTCCATGGGAAAACTAGTAATCTCACCAATGAACTCCTCCATCAAGTCCACTATAATCCCATGATGAGTTACCCTCTCTGCAAACTAATTCTTGAAGAAGTAATCAATAATGTGAGGTTTAAATTCATACAACTTCTCAATATATGTACGTAGTTGTAGGACTAGAAAATGGGTTAAACATCTAGCATACTATGAGAAATCACCAAACTTAATAAACATACATTGAAAACAATCTAGTCTACCATGAAAGCCAACTAAAACAAAGAAAGCAACACAAAGTAAAAACTCCCTCTTTAGTTGTAGCTCCCATGTCCTTCTTTCTTCTTCATATGATGTAGCTCCAATTCCCTATAATGCACACAATTGAAAGAAAAGGTTTATGATGGGATGATGCTATGAGAATACTAGAAGAGTGATTTCAAGCCTATGGGATGCTAAGAGATTAAAGACAAAGAACCGAGGAGTTCAAATTAAAAACCAAGGGACCAAAGGTTGAAGATCGAAAATGGGAGCAAGAAGGCTCAATTTATAGCCAACATACAAGAGGAGAGGATTGAATGAGAGGATGGACACTTTTCAATGGAAATGCACAACTTGGCACAATATTCCTTAGGTTATCCATGATGCATATGACACAAGATTCCAAAAGTAAGATTCTATGACACCCAAAAGTCAACATGCCTATAAATGAAGGAGAATCTATTACACGCATATGAAATCTCCAAGTGACTTGTAGGATTATATTGTACATGGAAGTCAACATGGCTAAACTTGGTGGAGGATCTATGATGCATCATGTGACACCTCAAAGCCACTTAACACCAAGAATCTATGACAATGGAGGCTTAATATAGATATGTGTAAGGAATAAGAATATATGGATTATGACAAGTCTTATCCAAGTGTAAGGATAGAATCTATGACATAATATGTCCATGTGGCAAGATTATGTGGAATATTTGAATTAAAAATCCATACATCCACACAAATGTAAATTAGTAAAATGGAAATTAGAGGTGGAAAATAGAACTTAGGAAATTGTGAATTCCCATAGTTTGCAAAGATGAATCAATTAACTAATGAATATCAATTAATTGAGAGTGTTAGTTAGGAAGAATAATTAGTAATGCATGATGGAGATGATTGAAATGATATAGGATTGGATTATGGGTGATCTAACCCTATAGGATAAATTAGTAAATGATTAGCCAATTTGATTTGATAAATGTGACAATATCCTTTGATGAAATTTGATAATTATGTAGATAGACTAGGATGATGAAAGGTAGACCAAAGCCATGGTCAAATTGAATGATTGATTCAGAATGATAACATACCAAGGAAACATGAAATGGAGTAAGAATATGTAACATTTAACAGCTATTGTAAATGCTACAAGATCAAAATTGATTGATAAGGTCGATCATGATAACATCAGTAGACATTGTCAATGTTATTAAAATGGTTTGATGATATCACAATCTAACAGTAAGAGACTCAACAATGTTAATGATTAGATGATAAGAATTAAATTTTAACCTAGCACTAAGAGCCATGATAGTACTAAGGTTAGATTTGACAGGTTTGATAGGTTTTCGAGGCACTGAGAGACACGAAAATGCCTAGGGTTGGATAGATGATGATTGATTTGGGATATCTTACATGTTTTAGATTGATTATGGTTGATCTAGAATGATTTTGGGTTGATTAAGCATGATTTTGAGTTGATTCAAGGTTATTTCAAGTTGATTTGGATTATTCTAGGCTGATTTGGAAAGTTTGGATGAAATGGAAATCAGTTTCAAAGTGATCTACAATTGATTTGAAAGGGGATATTAAAGATGAAGAATATTATTGAAATATAGTTGAATGATAATCAAGTTGGCCAAAAGATCATAATTAGTTAAATGAGAAAATGGGATGAGTTAGTATGAAAGAGTGATGAAACCGTAGATGTGAAACATTTTTTAACATTTACATTTTGCCCCTCTTTGATACAATGTGATTTAGAGCATTGTGTCAAACAATCCTGATAAAAAATCCATAAAAGCATTCCCCAATAATGGTGGTATATATGGGTGACCCCTTGAGAAATTGATAAGGATAAACATATAATAGGTCAATTTGTTGATAGTAAGAAGACAAAGCCATAGCAACTAATGAATCACAAATTGGATCTCAATTACGAAAGTTATGGGCTTCATAGTGGAAAAAGCATCACAACTAGTACCAAAAATGCATCTTGTACGTCCATCTAGTCAAAAATAAAATAGGGCTATAAAATGGCTAAGAGAGGGTTTTGAAGTCATTTTGACCCTCTTAGTTGGAAGAAAGGGCTCTGGAGCAAGGAGAATGGATCAATTACCTAGGGAACAACACAATGGTGAATGAGTACATACCTACCAATGACAACTTGATGTAGGACCTCTGGTGAGTACATCAAGGTCATCATTGTGTATTTTATGCTCTACTATACTTTTCATACATTTAGGGGTCAATTAGAGGTCAAACAAGGACCATCTAGGGTCAGTTTAGGGCATCAAAATGCCCCAACTATGCCCAAAATGTAGCCAACTACATAATGGGTGCACTTGGCATGGCCAAATGTGCCATGGGTGCAATTGGGGGTCCCAACTGTGCCCTAGAATGCTCTAGGGCTCTGAAAAGGGTCTGGATGAGCCCGAATGGCCCTAAAACTTGGGGCACACAAGTAAAACCCTAGGATAATGTTAAAATAGAGGTTGACCCTGTCAAATGTGGCAAAAGTGGTCAAACTTGGTAAAACTTAGGGCAAATTTAGGGCAAACTTAGGCAAATGGTGACAAAGAGAGATGCCTAGGGTTGGAAAAGGGTGCAGATGGACTCGAAATGACCCAAAATTTGGTGTTCTTGCTCAAGACTCTAGGAAGAGTTCAAAACATAGGTAAACCTACTCAAACATGGTTAGAAAAAGTCAAACCTAGTCAAAGCTAGCTTAGATTTAAGAAAAAGTTAACAAATAGGTAAGTAGAGGGTTAAAATGATGCAAATGAGCTGGACAGGACCTGAAACTTGGTAAACATATTCAAAACCCTAAAAAAAGTTCAAAGCATAGGTCAACTAAGTTAAATATGCTCAAAAAGTCAAAACTTAGTCAAATTGAGGTCAAACTAGGTCAAACTTGGGTCAGACACAGGTTAAACTTGGTATAAAGCCACAGAAGGTTGACATAGGCCATATGGTTATGTAGGAGGATCTACCCCTATTACAGACAAGGAGACATAGGCCTCAAAGCTTGCTACTATGACATCAAATGATCGGTGGTGAGCACAAGATCTTAGCAGGATTTAGGCTATATCATATTACATTTATGCCCAAGGTGAGAGAGAACAAAGCCCTTTTGACAACATTGACAGAGAGGTGGCACTCGAAGACTAGTTCTTTCCACCTACCCTCCAGGGAAGTGACTATGACCTTAGAGGATGTATGGTGCATCTTTTAGATTTTGATTCATGGAGAGTTAGCTATGTGTAGCCTAATGACTGGGCAAGCAACTCTACATCCGATGTTTGTGTGCGAGGATGCGAAGTTGGGTATTCAAGAATATGATATCAGATGGGATATATTAGTGGTACGACATGAGTGTCTTATTGCAGTTATTTTTTGGGTGGTGGGTGGATTGTTGATACCTAATAGGTGTAGACATAGATTTCCTATTGGATGGGGCAGAGTGCTTGAGAGATGGTCACGGACGGGACAATATTTTCCTGGGGGTCGTGTATGTTGGGTATGTTGTACTACTATCTACACTAGGTGACATACATATGTGGACTAATATTCAGTACTGGAGGTACATTTGCTATTGATTTGGGCCTATGAGCATATTGCATTGTTCAGACCACTAGTGGAGAGAGAGATAGTTGAGGATATGTCATATTCATATAGCTACAGAGGCATACTAGCATGAGGACCACTAGGGTACATGTAGTTCTTTATACATTAGTTGGATACCATGACACAGTTCATCTAGAGACCATACTAAGATTTCTCAAGGTGGGACAATGATGAGATCCACCTCCCATACTGCAGACAAGAGTGTTATTCCATAGGGTGCACAATGATTAGTCATTTGGTGATAAAGATGCACCTTCTCAAATGGGTATGTCAATAGTTTGGTGAGAGACAGGAGGTGTTGATAGGTTTAGCATTGTTTGCACAGTCTTGAGTAGAGATCTGGGAGTGGGAAGTATCGATCAAGACATAGGTGGCCTATGCCTAGTTCAAGGAGCTATAGCCTAGGGTGTGGGGAGAAGGGGTGGATATGGTAGATGCAGGGATGACAACAATATATGATAGGTGGTTTATCCAACATCGTCCAAGATCGTTGACAGATCTAGTAGTGTCAGTACCACGAGCTTACAAGTAGAGCAAGGTGAGGAGGATGATAAGAGGAGGATGAGGAGGGGGATGGGGATGAGATTGAAGAGGATGATGAGGAGATATGAGATGAGGAGGATGATGGGGAGGATAGAGAGGATGGGGAGGATTGAGATGAGGATTTTGATGGAGAGGATGATGATGATGACAAGGAGGGTGGGGATGAGGACAATGAGGGAGGTGATGAGGGAGATGAGGACAAGGGAGATGGTGAGGAGGAGGAGGGTGGGGATGGTGGGGGTGGGGATGGGGAGAGGATGGTGAGGAGGGGGGGGGGGGGAGGATGATGGTGAGAGGGGAGATAATGAAGATGTAGTAGCAATGGACGTAGGAGAGGATCCAGTGAATTGCACCAAGGGGATGCTAGTACTGGTACATATAGGGCCTAGTGAGACAAAGATGATGGAGGTGATTAGAGGACTAAGAGATCAGCTAGACCAGGTTATAATAGAGAGGGATGCAATGGAAGCAGCAAGGGACCAGGCTATGGCAGAGAGGGAGAAAATGGTGTGGGTGGAAGAGAGAGCAATGTAGGAGTCACAAGAGTTCATCCATAACATCAGAGATTTTCACTACAGAGAGATGGCTATGATGATGACTAGGGCATATGTGGAGATATAGTACTAGAGGGATCATTATGAGATGGTAGTGCCACCATGGAAGAGGGTAGAGAGCTATCATGCATCAAGATCTCACTCATAGTAGACACAGAGGACACAGAGCAGTACATGGGTGATGGGACCGATGAGTCCACCATAGATAGTAGAGAGATCATCCTCAAGACTGGACAGAGGCCATGAGGCTAGGGATGGCATAGGGTGACACATACATGCTCATGTACAAAGGGTTTTCTCTATTTTTTTGCTATTATACTCTTTCATGGTTCATGTCTACAGACCATTAGTATTGATGTAAACCATAGTCAAGTACTCTAATACTTTTGTGAAATATTTATGAGATGCACTTATGTTATTATGACTATATGGATTATGTATGTGTTTTATATGCTTTATATGGATGCATTTATGCTTTTTTTTATGGACTTTATCTGATGACATCATGTGTTGGCTAGTGATATCAAATGCTTAGGAAATGATATCTTTATTTTTGCCACATATTTTTCCCATGAATGAATGTCTAATGAAATGTAAAATGATATGGAATGAATGAAAATGATATGAATGCCATGTTTATGCATATATGTATTTCTTTGGGTTTTTCTAGACTTTTGACAAATGTAGGAATGTGTGATGACAATGCTTTTGGGGTATCAGAGGAGGAGACCATGGTGGTGAATGAAGGAGATGCAAAAGATAAAGGAAATGAGATGAGGAATAGTTAGTATGAGGTGTGGAATTTTTCTTTTGTAAAGTGCACTATATGTCAATGGGGCTTTATTTTGATATGGGAGATGGAATGCAATGCATCATGGCATAAAGGGTCAGAGCACAAATGCAAACCCTTTGCGCAAACAAGCACGACATAGACAAAAAATGATCTTATCCTTTCTGAAGCATATAGATGTGCCCTAGACTCTCAAAGGTACATGTTTGATGGACAAAACAAAGGATGACCATGAACCATCCTGGCCACTCTCATAGATCAGTTTATATCATCAAGTGGCATAGGAATGTAATCGAAGAAAAATAAACCAAAAAAATATCACTCACTAAACAATGTGAGTCAACAACTATTCTTGTCCATTATTACTTGGTTTTAGTGTTTTAGGTCTTCATTTAGTGTTTGATAGATTGATAATGTGATAGGTCTATTTTTTTGGTTGATAGCTTCATAGTGACACGTTTGATTGATTATTGGTTCACATTGCTCAGATATTTTGATTGGGATTCAAGCGTAGTGCTTTGAGTTTTAGTTTGTGAAAGTGCGAGTGTTTAAGCAAAAGGGTTGATTATCCACAATGACTATTTACAAGGTTTTTTATTAATTTTTGGTGGGTTTTGTGATTTTTAGGGTTTTTAAGGATATTTGATGTTTTTGTGTTACTCATTTCTTCAGGACATTTTATGATTTTTAGGGTTTTTTTAAAGATATTTTATGATGTTTAGTGATTTGTTCAGGACATTTTATGATTTTTTATGGATTTGTTCCTGATGTTTTATGATTTTTAGTGATTTTTTCAAGAAATTTTATGTTTTTTATGAATTTGTTCAAGACATTTTATGATTTTATGGATTTTTTCAAGACATTTAATGATTTTTATGAATTTTTTTCAAGATCATATTTGAATTTTTTAAGGATTTTTTTAGGATCGTAAAGGATTTACAAGTGTTAGCTCCAATTTGATATGTGATAGATCCAATGGATAATGAGGTACTTAGGGACATGCCCTTGGTTCAAATTCAAACTCATGCACTGTGTAGGTGATATGCCCCCAAACAAGACACAAACTATGTACAAAGGCCAAAGACAGAGTATGCATAGACTGGTGATGCTTGGGTAAGATAATAATGGATATTAACTAGTTTCTTGGCCATGATCAAGGACTAGGAATGTCTTGCAATATGAAGGATGTGATCAAGGAATGACAAGGGGGAAAAACCAAATGGAATCCCGATAGATGGAGGAGCAACAATTGGTTATACATGGCACGTGTTTTCCAAGTTTTCACTTTTGGACAAAAATTTTCTCTTGACTCAAATTTTCATGCCAAGATGCTTGTTTGCTAGGTTTTCATCAAGGTGTCCATTTTTTCATGACTTTTTTCTAATTTTTCTTTTCTTTTTTCATGACTTTTTGCTACTTTTAAATATTTTTTCATGACTTTTCACTATTTTTTTATTTTTTCAGGACTTTTTAGACAGACTCAAGAATGTTTCTAACTAATGCTGAGCAGAAATCTATTATTGACGTTGCTATCTGATAACCTCCAAACCCATAAGTGACTATAACTAGTCCGCCTCACAATAGGTGTATAATAATCATGCCCAAGGCCATACTTAGGAATGGTGTATTCAATCTAAGGACTATTTTCCCCACCATGAGGTGCATTTAATTTTGTCAATCTAGGGATGTATACTTGAAATGGTCAACACAGTATGTGCACTAGGTTTCTTAATGAGTCATTATGCTTATGTTGTAGGAAAGTAAAATGCAAGAAAAGAACCTACACTAGTGTTGTAGGAAACTAACACACTTAACTCTTTACTAAAATGAATACTAGAAATGTAATTAAATACTAATATATATTCCAACTCAATTCATCTACTATAACTGTTCTTATAGATGTTGTAGGAACACTCACAAAGTATGATGCTTTAGGAAGGAACTTACAACTTCTACCTGCAATACTAAAGATGTTTTAAAATAAATCTACACTATTCTAGTCTAATCTACCTCCCAAGTGGGCCCCCTTGGTTGGCTTTTGCTAATCTACTAATACATAATGTAAACCAAGGGCTATTTCATTATGCTCCAAACATTCCTTACATGAGAATGATACATAAAAATGTAAAAAAAACTCATTGCAAGAGTCAACAGTTTCTTGTCATAAAATTTCTTCTAACCTCTAACACTATTGTTTTGATCCCTATAAATAGAAGATCAACACTTATTCTGAAATAGAAAAGTAAAACAAACTAACTACAAATCTGCCAGAGAAAGAGAAGGAAAGATAACAGTTCACGAAACAAATAATAAAGTCTGGACAACTGCTTTGACACAATAATGAATGGAGAGAAAATATAGCAATTCTTCATAGCTCCTCCATATTAGCGGTCATGTCCCTTGGTATTGTTATGACTCTTTCCACCACGGCTAAACCTTAACATCTTTTCTCCTTGAATTTTGTTGGTTATCTTCAATGTTTCCCTTTGAATACTTCCAACCATCTTCAACTTCCTTTGCTAACAAGTTAGTTATAATGCAGAGATATTTGCAAATAAGCATTATCAAATTAAATTCAAATATTAGAGCACACATTCTGATGGTTATATGAAATATTGTATTTTCTATATGTAAGGAAACTTGGCAATAAAGAATATAACCGTTTCCACATAACCCATAATAAATCTAAAATAAATACAAAATTAAAAAACCACATGCAAGAGAATAGACAACATACCCACAAAATTGTGACACAAGATATACCCTGGGAAACCCTCATTGAGGGAAAAACCCAGCCTTCAAAAGCATCCATCATCATGTATTATTCAGCAAAAATACCATTGCCATACAACCATGGAAGTCTTCATGGCCATAGCCACAACCGAGCAAACTATGTGAACAAGCATGAATCCACAAATTCCATGCCATGCTTTCAACTTTCACAAATGCTCCCTTGGCTAAGCTGTCAAGCCTTGTCCCGCTCGACTCTTGCCTTTTGTCTTCTCCTTGTCACTCTCTCTCTCTCTACAACAACTACCCTTGTGGCTGCTTATATAGTAGCAAGTCCCACAAAACCACCAAGTGGTATTACATAAACCATGTGCTAAAAACTATGTGCTACCTATCCCACTGACCCCACATTTAATATTGGGCATTTAATTCTTTTTCCCAATATTAAATAATTACATGAAATATTTTCACAATGTTACAATACAACTCATCAAGAATATTCCATGGAAATCTTTACATGTTGCACGTCCATCTAGGTACAACATTACATAATAAAAATAAAATAATAATAAAAAAACAATATTATGCAATGTGTGCAACACCCATTATCTCAACAATCTCCCACTTGTTGTATACATTGCATAGGGTTAATCCATAGCCACATAAAATGAACAAAGGGAAAAATCCCTCCCAGCACATCCACCATCATGGATCAAAATACACCAAGTGCTCTATCCTGGTACCCGCAACAAAATCAAAGTATCCAACATCTCAAACATGAATGATCTCACCTCCTATTATGCCACTCCCACTGGACATACATAGAAGCCATCCAAAGAGAAAGCCACCCAACCTGTCGCATTAGAAGATCATAAAATCCTGTACCAACTAAAATTCCAAGCACAAGAAAACCTGATCCAAAGGTAATCATATGTATCTGTAGTTGTCAAAATATCCATAGCTGAAATAGCACCCACAGCAAGTGCCAAACCCATCCAACTATCCATACCTCAAAGGTATAACAAGTGAATCTCATATCACCAACATATCCAATCTATAACATGCAATCACAAGCCTCAAGAGCAATACCTGCCACATATATACCAAGAAGCTCCCGCTACAAAAGATAATGTCAAATCTATAGCCAATCCACTCAACACATCTCAAAGAAGTGAATCCATGTAGTATCAAGGACATCCACAATACATAAACTAATATCCTACAAGAATAACTCTCATAACAAGTCTCCAATGCTCTCCCAAGTTCATCACAACCAACAGAGGAAAGAGATAAAAAAATAACCATGTCATCTCTCACATGACATACATGAGCACAAACTAGTGATCACAATCTCCAACCAATCTCAAATCCAATGTAGGCAAAACTGAACATCCAGGAAGATAACCAAGACTAGAGAAACCATGCAAATCATAACCTGTATCATGTCCTTCTACACACACCTCTAGATGTAAACTGTGCAAGTATGATCTCCTCCATAAAACCCCAACAAGAAGCCTCAACAACACCCAAACCATACCATATAACTAATCATGGATGTAAGCCTCTCACAAGAAGATCAAACTCAATAAACTCATTCCTAAACCAAGGAATATGCCCAATATAAAACCATCTCCCAAACTCAACTAGCATAACAACATATGCACATGGAGATAACCAATGCTTAACCATCTCTCAAATGAACCCTCCAGAACTAACTCATGTACCATAGCTCAAGATCCATATCCATGAAAGAAAAGCATAAATATAATGCAACTGAGAGAAACAATGGGCTATACCTCTCAAGTAGCAAACCGCCGAGTAGACCAAGAGTGGGGAATGAGAATGCTCATCAAGATACCCAAGTCTCCAACCAAGACTCATCTAAGAACAATCTCCTCTCAAGTCCATATCAGGTGACTGCCCCTTAGACTTCCTACTGAAACCATCAACCATCCCAACAAATACTTCTCTAATCCAAGAAAAATCAACATCACCACCGTCTCTTAGTATCCATGAGCACCTGTAACCAATCAATCCATGCCAACTCCAAATGCAACATAGCAATATCATGAAGTATCCAGCTTATGATCAGTGTACTCAATACCAAGAAACTAAACCAAGATCAATGTCAAAGTTCCAACCATGGCATCAGGAACATAAACATGACAACATGATCTTACCATCTCAACTAAAGAGATAACATGCTCCATATGAACACACTATAACATGTCACAACTATAAACACGTATCAAGAGTATACCATGACATAATAATGACACCATCCTTATACCAAGGATAACATGCCAAATAAAAGCATAAACCACACCTTTGCCAAGAACCCTGTGAGTCACCATGAAGAAAACCATCTCCATACACCATGAAGAAAACCATCTCCACATACCAGGAAGAACCATCTCCATTACCATGAAGATAACCAAGAACTCCATGAGTCCTCAAGATCTAACCATCTTCATACACCATGAAGATAACAAGTGCACCATGCAAATGTCAAAGACGCTTCTGTAGCAACAAGATCTAAGACAAACCTCCAACATCTACAAACACTCAATAAATATATCAATGCCAACAAAAATCCCACTCAACCGTGGTACCAAGTCACCTATGGCATCATAAAATCTATCCTCTCCAAACCAAGAAGATATAAACCAAACCAGGAACTAATCCTGCACTGTCACCCCATCACTGTCACAAGGTCCCACTAAACCGTGTATCCAAGCTATCCATGACATAATGATGAAAAAACCATCCTCTAACCATGAGAATCAACCAAGGCATCAAACCATCAAAGAACTCAAAGTGCACATCATGAGCTCCTCAAAAGAAAACCAAATAACCATGATCCTCAACCAAGAAGATATACCACCATAACCAAATCAGAAATCCAAGCTAATGAACATCAAGGATGTACCTGTATAACCAATCATGTCATGCCAAAATCCATGACACCATGATCACATCCATGAACTGAGCATCTGGCTCTCAAAGTATGTCCAACCTGTCAGCATAGTAAACCACAATCCTCTACCATGACTGTACCTGGTAACAACATCTCATCCCTTCTACATGAAGATAAAATCATAAAATCATGTGAATTAGGGCATAGAAAACCCAAATCCAAGCCACCAATCTGAATATGCATCAATAATGAAAGATCAATGGGCAAAGACAACCCATAACCAAGCTATAAATGCAACCTGTAAGTATAGACCGCTTACAACACTGCACAACTTGTAGATCCAACAAGTCATCATGCATATCCAAACCAAACATTGATAACCATATCATCATGAGACTAATCTAAAATATGAACTGAGTATACAATGACATCAAATCTTAAATCTCCAATGCCATAAACGCACAATGTTACCATAGTCAAAATATACCTATAAACTGTTTAGATCAATATATCAACAAATAAATAATGCCAAACTTCTACCAAATCTAAACCAATGTGTAGAGCTCTCCAAGAGCTTTCTGTTGACTACTCGAAGTCCAAAATTCGACTTCGTATGCCCAAATTATGCCCTAATCCGTGCTCAAAATAAATAACATCTGACTTTAGGGCTCTTAAAACCTGACAAAATCTCAAAATTATAGAA
This sequence comes from Cupressus sempervirens, assembly GCA_028749045.1. Taxonomy (NCBI): domain Eukaryota; kingdom Viridiplantae; phylum Streptophyta; class Pinopsida; order Cupressales; family Cupressaceae; genus Cupressus; species Cupressus sempervirens. The sequence continues at coordinate 502,088,193 of CM053785.1, forward strand.
CCAAACCTACACCATGTTTTAGTGCTCTGAATTAGCTTTCCAACGCTTGTAAGAACTCTGAAATCCGATATTCTGAGAGAAAGTTATGGCCATTTTACTAAGACAACCTTTTTACCATTTTCAATACGATTTTTCATTTTTAATTTTTTCAATGACGAAAAATTTGACAGGATTAAATTTGACGGCCATCATGGGTTGAAACCAAAAAACTCTTTCATTTCCTCTGAACATGGCCAAACTAGGGCATATTATATATCAAAATTTATGGAAATGTCGACCCGAATCCAATGGTGAGGTCTGTTTTTACCCAGGAGGTCATTTCTGCAAGCTACCCCCCAAAACCCTCATTTAAATGAAACATCCGAAAAAATCTTTTTGTCCAACAATTTCACATGCCCAAATCTTTTAACATCCCATCATAACAGCAAATCAAAAACCCTCAGATCTGCAATAAATCATTCATATATCTTGCCCTTTCTTTTATCCTCTCATGCATTCCCATGGACTCAATCTAGGGTTACAATAATAAAACCATAGCTCTGATACCACTTGTAAGGAAACTTGGCAATAAAGAATATAACCGCTTCCACATAACCCATAATAAATCTAAAATAAATACAAAATTAAAAAACCACATGCAAGAGAATAGACAACATACCCACAAAATTGTGACACAAGATATACCCTGGGAAACCCTCATTGAGGGAAAAACCCAGCCTTCAAAAGCATCCATCATCATGTATTATTCAGCAAAAATACCATTGCCATACAACCATGGAAGCCTTCATGGCCATATCCACAACCGAGCAAACTATGTGAACAAGCATGAATCCACACATCCCATGCCATGCTTTCAACCTTCACAAATGCTCCCTTGGCTAAGCTGTCAAGCCTTGTCCCGCTCGACTCTTGCCTTTTGTCTTCTCCTTGTCACTCTCTCTCTCTCTACAACAACTACCCTTGTGGCTGCTTATATAGTAGCAAGTCTCACAAAACCACCAAGTGGTATTACATAAACCATATGCTAAAAACCATGTGCTACCTATCCCACTGACCCCACATTTAATATTGGGCATTTAATTCTTTTCCCCAATATTAAATAATTACATGAAATATTTTCACAATGTTACAATACAACTCATCAAAAATATTCCATGGGAATTTTTACATGTTGCACGTCCATCTAGGTACAACATTACATAATAAAAATAAAATAATAATAATAAACAATATTATGCAATGTGTGCAACACCCATTATCTCAACAATATATATATATATATATATATATATATATAATTGGAAAAATATGACACCCATAGGTTAATCATCAGTTCAAGTAAACATAAGTTCACAAATGTCTTGGTGGAAGTAAAACAAAGTGCTTAAAATTATCATAAAATAGAGGCAATAATTAGCCTCATCATTTGCCCCTTGGTAAATTGATGCTTTTCCTCAAGCATTTCCTTTTCTAGTTAGTGATCTAAATTCTCCAACTTTAGTTCTTCCTCTCCTACTACTTTTGAAGGTGTAGAAGAATCCTCGTGTGCTCTCCCAAACTTCCCTTCTATTGTCCTCCTATAGCTTGTCAAGTTTATCAGCATTAATATCATACAGGGGCCACATGAGCATTAGAGGTTGCATTGTGAGTGGGTACCATAGTTCTGGCCTAGCATGTTTCCCCAACTCTATATACTTTTGAAATCAATGAAGGGCGGCCTCTAGAATAATAGGACTGTGTGGCTCTAATCTTTTAAGTGTCTCAGGTAATCTAGCCCACCTACTTTTAGCACCAACCATGGCTCTTTGAAAGGAAAAGTAAGGTAGGTTCTCATAGTCTACATAGACCTTGGTTCTGGAAGTGAAGATTTTGTCCCTTACTCCCTTGTTCTTATCCCCATAAGTCAATATAAACTAGTCCCTAAGAATTTCCTCGGGTTTACTGCTCTCAATTTTTAATGACAAGGGTTTTGTTATTTCCTCATCTCTGTAATTATTCAATTATCTATCATAATTAGCTTCATTATGCATCTAGGAAATCAAAGCCCTCATATGTATATCCCCTATATAGAGTAAAGGATTCCATTGAGTTTATATTTTAATGATAAAATTATGCACATATAACTCATAGAGCAAGTTATGTTGCTAGGATGGCAAAGTCTAGTATAAACCATAGAATTCCTGAGCTGATTTGAATTCTGCATTTATGTTCCTAAGGGTTAGCATAAGTTGGAATAAAAGGAATTGTTCCTTTAAACACAGCATAAATCTAAAGTGGTGGTCTACAAGCAAGTGCTTGATCAACCAATTTGAGGGCATGATCCATCCTTTGTTTTTGGTTTGCCAATTGCTCTTTCAAATCTATAATTTCCTCACCTAGGGACACTATGACTTTCTTCATTTTCTTCCTCTCCTCTTCCCATAGAACTATAGCAAGCATATGTTGTCCATGGAAAAGAATTTTTTGTAGGGTAATGGAACCACTATCCTCTTCATAGTTATTTTTCCTCTTCCTCTGTTCCCTCCATAACTGCTTTATGAAATCTGTAAGCCATGTTGACTTATAGGGAACTAGGCCAGTGTTTGAATAAACTAACTCATTCATTATGGGAACTATTCATTGGCCTGTTGGGGGGAGCATTTTGATTTTCATTTACTTCAACCCTACATTACTCATTAGGGTTTTCAGGAATGTTTACAGTTTTAGGGTGAGAAAGAGAGTTATCAAGAACAATTGGTACTAGGGATTCTTTAGTGGATGATTTGGAGGAAGTAGACTGAGCTTCTACTATCACTTTAGAAATTTGTCTCCTCATTCTAGGACTTCTTCTCACAAGGGTCTCCTCTAGTATCACAACCTTCTTCCTACTTCCTTTCAATGTCTCTGCAGTAGGAGTAACTATTGCAGGACCCGTCTTAATCTTTTATTGCTTTGTGATTGCAGGGTTTGGCTTTTCTACTACCGGAGTCAAGGTCTCTTCTTGTAATTTCTATTTTCTCTTTCCTTGGGAAAAGGTAGGTTTTTGAGTCTCTTGAATAGGTAAGGACACATTTTCTTGCACATTCTCTTTCATATTGCTAGCTTCAGCATCTTGAGTGCTTTTCTCAATAGGTTTATCAATGGGAACTACATTTTCTTCACTAGGTTGTTCATTAAGGACAGCCTGGGGTTGTAGGATTTTAGCTTGGATAAATTCTACCCATGACATGGGAGAGGCATCCCTAAGTGATCTTTCTATGAGTAATTTAATTAGGGCATGATGGGCGACAAAATTGTCCTTCCCCTTTTGGGTTTCTTCAGCACTAATGCATAACATGTTATAAAAGAAATTGGGAATATTTACTAGATAATTGATGGGGACACAACCCAAGAACAGAATGGACACAACAGAAAAGGGAAATTGTATTAACTGAAAAATAAGCTAGTACATTCAGTACAAAGAAAATAAACTTCAAAACATGCCCTAAGGGCTTACAATAGCATAAATGTGGAGATAATTTTTCTTTTTAGTACCTCCTCTCAAACTCCACTCCGAACGCCTTTTACAATGCCAGGAATCTCCTTAAATAGACCCCAGAGGGTTAAGGACTAGGAATACATTCTAGAAGGTGCTAGTAGGCATCCACCAACCAAATAGAAGGTTCCAGAAGCTACATTAGAAGTGAACACAAATCTAGAAGAATCCAGAAACAGTAACTGAACTTCCGAGAGGCATAACTTTTGAACCGTAGCTTTGATTGACGAACCGTTTACATTTTCGAAAAGCTCTTAAAGTGCTCTATAGCCCTATGGACCAGCTTCACTCATCCCCCATTTTTCGGCCCTTTTTGAGGTCATTTAATGCCCCTAACTTGACTTTGAAGCATTCTTAGGAGGTCTCCAAAACCTGAAAAACTGCAATAACTTTCAAACCGTGGGGTCTTTTGACCTAATTCTTTTTTTGGAATGCTCTAAATTAAAATTACATTCATCTAGCCAATTTACACCTCCTAGTTCACCAAAATGATGGCTCAATTACATACTCCTATTTTTTTGAGATTTACACGAACACTGATAGTGGAACTATGAGAGTTGGAACCTTTATTTGACCCAAATGGGTATCCAAAAATGAAAACACATAAAACAAAAACTAAGTCTAAGTATTTTTTTTGGGTGACACAGGATTGCCCTTATACCTCTGGATGCTCTTGCATCAGACACCCAAGGTAGATTGAAAAGTGACCCTGTCACTTTATGAATGGTAGAGGAAATCCCAAATGGGAAACCTCAGCTGCTAAAATCCAAGTTGAGTCCTTGATCAGTCATCCTTTCCATTTGACCAAATACTCTTCATACTGTTTGTTTCTGGTACTCCTACCCACATGATGATCTAGAATGTCTTCTATCTCCTCCTTCTTAGAAGCAGGAATCGGGCATGGCTCTAACACCAGTTCCTCATCTGCACCATCATCATGATATTCTGTTAAATCTGCAATGTTGAAAATGGGAGAAATGTGAATACCATCTGGAAGCTCCACCTCATATGCATTTCCTGAGTCATGTTTCTTCAAAATTTTGCAGGGGCCAAATTTCTTCATTTTCAGCTTGTTGTAAGTGTCGGCTGGAAATCTTTCTTTTCGTAAGTGCACCATGACTAGATCCCCTACTTGGAATTCCTTATGTCTTCTCCTTTGATCAGCCCTAGCTTTATACTCTTGATTCATCTTGGTAATGTGTGCTTGAACCTCCCCATGTAGACGCTTGATATGTTCAGCAAATTCCTCAGCTTCAACGCTTGTCCTCTCCCCTAGTTCTATCTTCCTCAGCTCTGGTGCAGTCCTTGGGCTACTCCCATATACAATTTGGAATGGTGATTTTCCAGTACTCCTATTTACAGATTTATTATAAGCAAAATCTGCTTGTGGTAGAATCAAATCCCATCCCTTGGGCTTATCCCCAACTAAAAATCTCAGCAAATTGCACAGACTTCTATTTACCACTTATGTTTGGCCGTCAGTCTGCGGGTGATGCGTGGAACTGAATTTTAAGTCTGTTCTCAACTTCTTCCACAATTTCCTCCAGAAATACCTCACAAATTTAGTATCTCTGTCAGAAACTATACTCCTTGGGAGACCATGTAGTCTCACCACCTCTCTCAAGAACAAGTCTGCAATATGGACAACATCATGAGTTTTGTGGCATGGAATGAAATGTGTCATTTTGGAGAACCTATCAACCACCACAAATACTTATTCATTACCCCTTTGTGTCCTCAGCAATCCAAGAACAAAATCCATACTTATGTCCTCCCATGGCTTTGATGGAACAGGAAATGGCTGATATAGTCCAGTATTATGGCTAAATCCCTTAGCAACTTGACAAACTTGACAACTCTGTACAAACCTTTTCACATCCTATGACATTTGAGGCCAAAAATAATGTTCTCTCAGAATGGCAATGGTCTTATCTCGACCAAAATGTCTTGCCATCCCTCCACTATGTTTCTCCTTAATTAGATTTTCCCTCATGGAACTCCTTGGAATGCACAATTGACTACCCTTGAACAACATGCCATCTTGAATCAAATAGTCTAACCACTTGGTTCTATCTACAACAATGGGCTCTTTACAAGCTTTCCATGCTTCAGCAAAATCAGGATCCTCGGGGTACAAATTCTTGAGTTCATCAAACCCAACTACGTCAACCTGCATTACTGTAAGCAACAACTATCTCCTACTTAGTGCATCTGCAACCCTGTTAGATTTTCCACTTCTATGCTTCAACACAAATGTATAACTCTGCAAGAATTCTACCCACTTCATATGCCTCTGATTCAATTTACCTTGGCTATTTAGGTACTGTAATGCCTGATGATCAGTATACAAAACAAATTCCTTTGGAAATAAATAATGCCTCCATTTCTTTAAGGCCTGAACTATTGCATAGAATTCTTGATCATAAACAGAATACTTCTTCTTTGCATCATTCAATTTTTCACTAAAATATGCAATAGGCTTACCTTCTTGGCTTAATACAGCCCCAATAGCGCTGCCACTGGTATCATAATCCACCTGGAAAACCTTTCTAAAATCTGGAAGTGCCAACACAAGTTGTTTTGTTACCTTCTTCTTCAGCAATTCAAAACTTCTCGTAGCTACTACAGTCCATTTGAACTCTTTTCTATCCCCTCTTATTGTATCAGTTAGGGGTGCACATATGCCACTGAAATTCTTAATAAAATTCTTGTAAAAACTAACCAGACCATGAAATGATCTTACCTTAGTAGCAGTCCTTGGAGTAGGCCATTCCAAAATGGCTTTTACCTTTTCTGGATCCATTTTGAGACCTTCAGGTGATATAACAAACCCCAAATAGACTAACTCCCTTTTTGCAAAGATACACTTCTTCATATTAATTAACAGTTTCTCTTCCCTTAGCCTTTCAAGGACACTATGAATATGCAATAAATGTTCTTCTAAAGTCTTGCTGAAAATTAAAATATCATCCAAATAAACAATAACAAATTTTTCCAAGAACTTCTTAAGTACCTCATTCATGAGCCGCATGAAGGTGCTTGGGGCGTTCGTCAATCCAAAGGGCATGACTAACCACTCATAAAGACCCTCCTTGGTCTTGAAGGTTGTTTTCCACTCATCTCCTTCTCAAATCCGTATCTGGTGATAACCACTCTTCAGATCTATCTTTGTGATGTACTGAGATCCACTCGAGCAGTCCATAAGATCATCCATCCTTGACAAAGAAAACTGGTACTTGATGGTTATCCTATTTATAGCTTGAGAATTTGTACACATCCTCCACTCTCCATCCTTCTTTGGTGCGAGTAATGCAAGTACTGCACATGGACTCAGGCTCTCTCGAATCAAGCCCTTTCTCAACAACTCTTGAACCTGTCTATTTAGCTCCTCTGTTTCAGTAGGAGTCATCCTGTAAGAAGCCTTGTTAGGCAAACTAGCTCCTAGAATCAGATCTATTTGATGACTGATTTGCCTTACTGGTGGCAATCCATCTGGAACATTATCAGAGATAATATCTCCAAATTCCCCTAGTAAATCTGAAACTTCAAGTGGTATTTCACTACTACCTTCTTTATATTTCCTAGGAATCAAAGCATAGCACATATGTTGATGTTTCATGCCATCTAAAAATATCCTTCTATCAACAAGACAAATCCTAGCACTGCTACATACCTTTTCACCTTCCTTTTTCATGGGCTTCAATTTGTGGCAAACTCCATCCTTTGTCAGAGAGTATGTGTTTGCATGCCCATCATGTACTGCATGTCTATCAAACTGCCATGGTCTGCCCAAAAATAGATGGCAAACATCCATCGGAATAACATCACAGAGAACTTCATCATGGTAACTCCCAATTTTGAATTTCACTAAACATTGTTCACTTACCAAGACCTTATGATCATCTTTTACCCAAACAATCTGATAGGGCTGGGGATGTTTCTCCCTCTTGAGCTTTATCTTAGAGACCATCTCTTCTAATACCAAGTTATCAGTGCTACCACCATCAATGATCACGTCACAACATTTATCCTCACACTTGCATCTGGTACGGAACAAACTCCTCTATTGTTCTGGTTCAATCTCACCACTTAGTAGGACTCTTTCATTTACCAAGGTCTCTCCTCTTTCTGCATCCTCTGAATGTGATGATTATGCATCCTCATCCACATGAGCAACCCTAGCTTGGCCCTCAACTCTCCTATCTATCCTTCCTTGTCATTGAGGGAATTCAAAGGCACAATGACCTTCTTCATTGCAATAGAAACAGGTACCACAAAAGCCTCCTCTTCCTTGTCCACATCCTCTACCTCTTCCTCTCTGATTTCCAAAGTCTTGATCATGGGAATGGTTGAAACCCTCATTCCTCTGGTTCCTGCTAGTACCCACATCTTCATTTTTCTTTTGGGTTTCATTGTGGCCTCCAGATAATCTACCACTTCCCCTTCCTCCTTGACCGCGCCCTCTTTGTCTTCCTTCAAACCTTGTATTCAACTTCTCTTCAACTCGTAGGGCAAACTGTTATGCCTCGTCAACGTTGGTCATTCTTACCAGACTTAATTCCTCTTGGATGCTAGGTCGCAACCCACTAATATAACAAGCAACCTTCTCCTTATTTGCTTCTACATGCCCCGCTCTAATCAAGAGTCGATAAAATTCCTCTATATATTCTTGGACTGATCTTCCTACTTGCTTTAACCCATGCATCTTCTTAAACAAATCAAGCTCGTAGTCCACAAGAATGAACTGCTTCTTCAATTTTTCCACCATGCGATCCCATCTTGTGATCTTCTCCTTTCCTCTTCTGTTTCTTTCCAATTGGACCTCTTGCCACCAGATTTTTGCATGGCCTTTCAGTTTGGCCTTTGCAAACTTAACCCTATCTCGGTCCCTGATATCCTCATACTTAAAGTATTATTCCAGTTCATTGATCCAATCGATCAACTCATCTGGTTTCAGATTTCCTGAAAATACACCCACTTCAATTGTAGGTCTTTTCCCAAACTTAGTAATGGCCCTAAAAAGCCTTTCCTCTACATGATTTAGAACTTCCCCATCAAATTCCCCTTATGGTCCCATTTCTTCTTCTTCGTTGTCATCTTCACTTTCATCACCTGCGGCCACAGTTGCTCCTCTACGAAGCTCCTCCTGCAATGCTTGTACCTACCTTTGGAGGGCTCTAACCTCCTCAGGATTAATATCTTTGGCCCTTCTGCCACGCTCTCTTCATGGAGGAATCTTCTTAACTCAAACCCACAACCACACAGTCCTGGTGCAAACTGCCTCACAGTCGGCGCTCTGTCTACACTCTCAGGAAAACCTAGCTCTGATACCACTTGATGGGGACACAACCCAAGAACGAAATGGACACAACAGAAAAGGGAAATTGTATTAACTAAAAAATAAGCTAGTATATTTAGTACAGAGAAAATAAACTTCAAAACATGCCCTAAGGGCTTACAATAGCATAAATGTGGAGATAATTTCTCCTTTTAGTACCTCCTCTCAAACTCTACTCCGAACTGCCTTTTACAATGCCAAGAATCTCCTTAAATAGACCCTGGAGGGTTAAGGACTAGGAATAAATTCTAGAAGGTGCTAGTAGGCATCCACTGACCAAATAGAAGGTTCCAGAAGCTGCGTTAGAATTTGGCGCAAATCTAGAAGAATCCAAAAATGGTAATCAAACTTTTGGGAGGCATAACTTTTGAACCGTAGCTCCGATTGATGAACCGTTTACATTTTTGAAAAGCTCTCAAAGCGCTCTATAGCCCTATGGACTAGCTTTGCTCGTCCCCCATTTTTCAGCCCTTTTTGAGGTCATTTAATGCCCCTAACTTAAATTTGAAGCATTCTTAGGAGGTCTCCAAAACCCAAAAAATTGCAATAACTTTCAAATCGTGGGGTCTTTTGACCTGATTCTTTTTCTGGAATGCTCTAAATTACAATTACATTCATCTAGCCAATTTACACCTCCTAGTTCACCAAAATGATGGCTCAATTACATACTCCTATTTTTTTGGGATTTACACGAACACTGATAGTGGAACTGTGAGAGTTGGAACCTTTATTTGACCTAAATAGGTATCCAAAAATGAAAACACATGAAACAGAAACTAAGTCTAAGTATATTTTTTTTGGGTGACACAGGATTGCCCTTATACCTCTGGATGCTCCTACATCAATAATTGTGCCTTATATAGCTTAGAAATTTAAAATGATGTGCATGTAAATTTGAAAATCTTCCTTCATAGGTGAGGTACCTAATAATGTGCATAACTAGCTCGTTGTATGGTGGTAGAAGAGACATCCTTTTGCAACCTTACTTTGTGATATCCAACTAAGGATTAGTTGGTATGACAAACTGAGCCCTGGCTGATCTTGCATTATGTGTATTAGGATAATGTTCTCCTATTACTAGTAACCTGGTTACTTCTGCTATTCTCTCTTCTGTAGCAACAACTATTAAACCCCATATAGTAGCTTCTCCCTCATTAAATGTTCTTGTAAATTTTGTGGCTACTTCTTCATCAAACATAATTAAACTTAGGAAATACCCTAACCAACCACATGCATTAAATCTCCTCACTACCTCTACGTCTAGGAGTAAAATAGTATACTCCACTAGTTCTCGTCGTTGCAATTTTCCACCCATTCTACTTGACAATTTCACTTTCTATTTTGCTTGCACTATTTCTCTTCTATGAATTCAGGTTTTCTTTTGTTGTTGTTTTACATATCCATTTTCACATTTCATTTTTTTATCTAATTAATGTCATACAAAATTGTTATGAGTAGTAATAATGTGGTTTTAATGAGAGTAAATCGTGGATATGCGAAAATTATCCAAAAATAGAATTTGGATCACTTGAAACTTAAATATGGGTCACATCACAGCCTGACAATAAGGAATCATTCAAGAATAAGGGGTACGACACCTAAACACTTGCGTACTTATAGCAATTGAGTTTCATTAATAAAAGAAGTATAAAGATTTGGAAAAAAAATATTTATGACTAAATAGGAATGTCATTGGGTTTTAGTAACCTTTCCTGCCCCTTAAAAAAAATGGACAAGTGTCCACACTTGTCAGACTTAGTACAGGGTATGGAACTAGCATAACACCACCATAATATAAATAATGCAGTATTAGATATAAGCAATGAAATCAATGTACTATAAATGAATAAATATTTGAAAAGCTTATACCTATTAGTTCATTGCTACACATACCAAAAAGTGTCAAAAAGTACATCAACAGTGACAGCATATGTTAGAAAACTTGTCGTGTTTATTGAAAGCATTGTGAAATGATGATGTGGAAGGTGGGTGAGTGGTAGGTAAAGAAGTGAGATGAGTTGGAAGAGAAGAAATTAGAAGATGAATGGATAAATTTGGAACTTTATGTGGACATAAAGTTTTATTATTGGCATGCACGAAGAAATTAGTATTGAAGAGCTACAGGCAGGAGGTCGGCACCTTCTACTGGAGGAAGAGTTACCTGGTGTGCATTTGAATGTGGTCGTTGAAACTGCTATAGGAAGTACTCTTTTGTTTGGGGTAGTTTATATAACTTGATTCTATGGCCATTGACTAATAGCTTAAAAGGCTTTGGATCATTGGTAGTTAATTAGATGGCTCCATTTGGACCAGCCAATGTGTCTACAACTTGCCTAGCATATCTTTAAATATAGAATCATATATCAATGCCTAGTCACCAACTTGAAATTGTTTGTTGCTAATGTGGGATTCATGTCATTGTTTCCTTTGTTATTGTATGATTTCAGTGTGTTCTAAAGCAGCCTCACACATTTCATCCAAAGAATTAAGATGTAGAAGACATTCTCTCTGTGTTGCAGGAAGTTCAATGTTTAGCTCTAGTGCGGTTCTTAAAGTCTTATGTTCAAATTCAATGGCAAGCATTGCTACATTTCCATATAGGAGCTCAAATGGTGTGAAACCTATAGTAGTCTTCCATGTTGTTCTTTAGGCCCAAACTACTTTTGGTAATCTACTATTCCAATCCCTATGATGTAAATGAACTATTTTTGTTAAGATGGCCTCTATCTCTTGATTTGTGACTTCTGCTTGTCCATTAGTTTGAGGGTGATAGGGGCTTGATTTTTGATGCCTAATTATTATATTGTTTCATAAGTTTTTTTGTCAGATTAGAAGTAAATTGAGCAACTTTGTGGTCACATGCATGCTTCATGGCTTTGACTTCAACCCATTTTGTTAGGTTGTTAGTGCACACAAGGCTATATGATCTCCCATTAGATGGAGGATCAATTGGACCAATGAAGTCCATACACCAATTGTCAAATGGTGTTAACATCAATTGTGGATTGAGAGGCATTTCATCTATTCTTATTGGTCTACCCATCCTTTGACACTTGTCACACTTCTGTGTATATTTGGTTGCATCTTTGTGAAGCGTAGACCAATAGTAACCAATTATTAAAATTTTCAAGGTTGTTCTTTTTGCTACAAAGTGCCCTCCACATGGTTCATTATGACATGCATGTAGAATGTCATATGTCCCATCCTCTCTCACACACCTTCTCATAACTTGATTAGGTCCAATGTAAAATAAGATATTATGAATCCAAAAGAAATGGAAACTTTTCTCTACAAGTAGCTTCTTTTCCTTGTAAGAGAAATGTTCTAGCATTTTATTAGCTGCAATGTAGTTAGCAATGTCTGCATACCATGGAGTTTGAATAGCAATATAAAATAAATGCTCATCTAGAAATGCATCATCTATCAAAGTAGTGTCATTCCTATCATGGTGGATTCTTAATAAATAATCAGCTACCACATTGGCTCTTCCAAGCTTATCAGCGATGGTGATATCAAATTCTTGCGAAAAAAGTAACCATCTTGCTAACCTGTCTGTTATAGTAGGTTTGTTCATGAGATATTTAATTGCTACATGATCAGTATGAACAAATATGCGATAGCCAGTTATGTAATGTCAAAATTTGTTTAGAGCATAAACTACTACTAACAGTTCATTTTAAGTCACTATGTAGTTTAATTCTGGTCCATGAAGGCTCTTGCTAATATAATATATTGCATTTTCAAGATGTTGAGATTGTTGTCCTAGAACTACACCTATGGCATAGTCAGAAGCATCTGTATATATGTGAAAAGGAAAAGTCCAATCAAGGCCTTGTAAAATAGGGGTTGTAGTGAGAAGTTTCTTAAGCTGTAGGAAGGCCTCATTGCATTCAGGTGTCCAAATGCATTCAGCTTCCTTAGTCAGTAATGTATACAAGGGACTAGCTATTTTGTTGAAGTCTTTTATGAAACATCTATAATATCTAGCATGACCTAGAAAAGATCTTACATCTTTCGATTTTGTGGGTATGGGAAATGTTTGAATTACCTCTATCTTAGTTGGATCCACTTGTATCCCTAGAGTTGATATGAAATGACCAAGTAACACACCTTCATGCATGAGCATGAAACATTTTTCACTATTAAGTGCCAGATTATGTTCTTGACACCTTATCCAAACTTTTTCAAGATTCATCATGGCTTCCTCAAAGGTGACTCCAAATTTTGTGAAGTCATCCATATATATTTCCATACAATCATATGATATATCAGCAAAGATGCTAATAATAGCTCATTGAAATGTTGTAGGAGCATTACATAGACCAAATTACAAAATACAGTATGGAAAAGTACCCCATGGGCATGTGAATTTGGTTTTATCTTGGTCTTCAGGAGCACTACTGATTTGATTATAACCACTATACTCATCTAGAAAAGAGAAATACTTCTTTCCAGCTAGAGTGTCTAGAACTTGATCTATGAATGGTAAAGGAAAGTGATCCTTTTTGGTGGCCTTGTTCAATTCTCTATAATCTACACAAATCAACCATTTCCCTCCCTTTTTGGGCATAATGACAAGGGGTGACACCCATCTACTATTAGATATAGGATAAATAAAACCAACATCAAGCAATTTTTGCAATTCAGTTTTAACTATTTCACTAAGGCTTGGATTTATCCTTCTCTGGGGTTGACAGAGTGATAGACACCCTTCATTGATGTACATTCTATGAGTGCATAATGTAGGACTCAACCCTTTCATATCACCATAGTCCCATGAAAAATTCTTTTCATGCTTTTGAAGTAGCTTTATTAATTGTTCCATTTGTGTGGATGATAATTTGGGGTTAACATGAAGATTGTGACCTTTGGACAGCTCAATAGTAGTTGTAGACTCTACCATAGCAGCTTTAGAAATTGGACTTGTAACTAATTCACATGATAAAAGTTGATGAAGAATGTTTGGTTCTTTGAGCAGAGTACAATTCTCATCACATTCCTCATATGTGGTTAATTCTAACACGAAACTTTTAGATACATCTTTTTCTACCACATAATTCTTGCTAAGAATACTCTGAAGTACTAAATCCTCTTCCTAGAGCTTTAGAAAAGATTGTCTATGTAACATCACAAGTTGTTCTATAGAGTTTAACTCTTCTTCTCCATCCCCTAAATCTAGCCAAACAAATGTGCTTAAATCTGGTAGTGGTTGTGTTGGAGGATACAAATCAAATTTCTTTGTTGCTTGGCCATTTGATATGGTCATATTCCCTAATCTACAAATTATATTTACATCAATTGTAGCTAATCATGGTCATCCTGGGATGACAAGTTAACTAGATAAATTAACTTTGGGAGATAGAATTATGAAATCTACAAGATACTCTAGAGAGTCTAAGGTTACAACTATGTTTTCTATCATCCCATTAGGAGTTGCAGAGTTATTGGAGTAGCCCTTAATCCTTCTATTTTCAACTTCTTCATAGTATCCTTGGTCATGACATTTATAGCAGCACCAAGACCTATTAAATAATTTTTAACAAACTAACTATTTATACTCACATTCACAACTAGACTACCTAGATCAAAATATTTTGGAGTGATCAATTTTCCTAACATAATGTCAACCAATTGTCCCACAACATGGACTATAGTTGGGTCCTTTTTCTTCCTCTGAGGCTTCTTCAAGTAGGCTTCTCTAATGGATTTTCTATAGATAGTAACATCTTTAATAGCTTAGAATAGGGGTATTTGGACATGCATGTTCTTCAACTGATCAACAATATCAAAAGACTATTCCTTTTTTTGCACAGGTTTACTTTTTACAAGCTTCTCTGGAAAAGGAGATTCAACCATTGGCTGAGCTTGGGCTAAGATAGTGACATTGGTTGGGTCAACCTCTTTAGAGACTAGGGGTTTTGATGCTACAAGATTATCTAGTATGTCAGTTATAAGAGGTGGTTTAGGTGCTGATAGAATTGTACTCGATGTATATTTGTAACATTCAGAGCATAAGTAGGATATTGTTGAGCATCAGCAATATACATGGGTTGTTGCAGCTGCTAGTTATTTGGATTTGGCTAAGGTTTTTTAGGTAACTATATCTACTTTTGAGGTCTAGGACTCATAGGTGGTGGCATTAGTGCAGGTTTTCGGGCTAGGGGTGGTAATTGTGGAGTACTAGTATTTTGGGTAGGCCATTGTTGAGGTCCTCTCCATTGGTTTGTAGATTGAAAATTCCCCCGGGATGGTTGCCATTGGTTCTGTTGGTTCTACCATTGATTATTCTATTGGTTGGGAGTTATGAGGCTATTGGGGTTGTTGCAGATTGTTTTTCCAAGCATTATTCCAATTAGGTTGATTATATTGTGGAGGACCTTGGGGATTACAGTTTTTCCATTGATTACCATATAAATTTGAATTTTGCAAAGGGTCCTAAGGCATACCTTGACGTTGGGCCCCTAGCCAACATTGAGTAACAAAGAATACTTGCTCATCATCTCCATCTATCTTGAGTACTCAATTGGAAGATGTTTGTTCTCCATGCTGGCAAATAGTTTGCATTGGCAATCCTTCTTTTGCTTCTGACAGTGGGGGCATTATTTAGCTAGTTGTAATTCAGCTTCTACATGCTTTTTCTTTGCAATCATCATGTCAAGATGTGTAGCAACATCATTTATGATGTCCTACTTGAAATCTAATAGTAGGTTAGATATCTCAAGCTTTGAAATACCCTAACTGATTCCTTTAGTGACTGTGGAATGAGGTCCCCGGCCTTTCTTCATAGTTGACCTTGAATAGTTTTGATAGATTTTCTTAAGTTCATCCCAAGAAGATTGATATACATCACCACCAACCATCAAGTCTAGTGCTTCTAGAAAATTATCATTCACACCTCTCAAAAAGACTAACTTTTGTGAATCCTCAGACAACACATGCTGAGGGTTTCTACAGTGTATACAAGAAACGTGAAACATAGTCTTCCAATGTTTATCCTCCTTTTGTGATATCCTGAAGATATCATCTCCTCTTAAACCAAATGCTTTGCAATAGTCTTTATATTTATCTAGAAACGAAGTTTTCATTTCATCCCAAGTTCCTACTCCATTGGCTCCTAAGCCCATGAACCATCATAAAGCTAACTCTTTCAATGTTGCTAGAAATAATTTGAGTTTATGGGCATCAGTGTTGTAGTCAAAACTACAACAAAGTATGTCAAATTCAAACAAGAAAGTATCAG
The DNA here is from genome assembly GCA_028749045.1 of Cupressus sempervirens. NCBI lineage: Eukaryota > Viridiplantae > Streptophyta > Pinopsida > Cupressales > Cupressaceae > Cupressus > Cupressus sempervirens. The sequence continues at coordinate 502,104,285 of CM053785.1, forward strand.
GGTCTTTCGTTGCAAGGACATAGAACTTTGGAAGAGTAGCTGCAGGTATATTCTTGAGATTATCAGTATTTATGAGGCTTGGAAGAGGAAATTCAAAAGTAGGTTGTGCCATTACTAGAGGTATTAGATTATGAGGTTGCTACTGAAAAGGAACATTGGGTACTGGATTATTAACAATTGGTGGATTTGAAGTAATATTATCAAGGAAACTAGCCAAAATTTCAACAAAAGGTTGAAGACCACTCGTATCTATAGGTTCTACTCTTGAGGATGATTTTGTAGGAAAAACAAGGCTTGCATCTTCAAAAGGAAACTCAACTTCTTCTTCTTTAGTTTCTTCATTCAAATTAATAGACTCCCATGGAAGAAATCTACCATATTCATCTCGTCATATTCCTCTTCAATACATGCAATTGAATTCTTCACACTAGTGAAGAAAGCTTTAAGACTACAAATTTCTATAAATAAATAAAAAAACTAAGAACTATGACTCAAGAATGCTCCTAGCTTGACACCATCCCTGAAAATGGCACCAAAAATGGTCCACCTCACAATAGGTGCATAATAATCATGCCCAAGGCCATACTTATGAATGGTGTATTCAATCTAAGGACTATTTTTCCCACCATACCCAGGGACATATACTTGAAATGGTCAGCACAGTATGTGCACTAGGTTTCTTAATGAGTCATTATGCTTATGTTGTAGGAAAGTAAAATGCAAGAAAAGAACCTACACTAGTGTTGTATTAGGTCTAACTAGGGTTGTAGGTCTAGCTAGGGCTCTAGGTAAGGTAATTTGAGTGCGGCAAGTGGCAACAACATAGCAAGGATCTTCAGCTTTTAAGGTGAATGTGGATATACATGATTCAAATGCATTGAAATAGTTGATGGTGTAGTCATATCCAATGTATGTGTAGTTTACATTATCCTAGGAGCTTGAATTTGAACTTGAGGCTTTCACTTTTTCATGACTACCCAAAGGATCTTTAAAAATAGGGTGATCAAAATTAGATGCTAGTAGTGATGGATCAACTATGATTACACTATCATCAATAAAATCTTATATTTCATCTTTGAGTTGAAAACATGACATGGTCTTGTGTCCTTTGGTGTGGTGGTAATCACGAAGGGGCTTTAGTTAATGGTTCATCTTTGATTAGGGGTTACTGTAAGAAATTATTACTCAATAATTTTTGAAGTGCAGGGTCAAGAGCTATCCCTAAGGGTGTGAATTTTTTTCTTTGGTTCTAGGATGCCTTTAAGGTTTATCTTGTGTGGAAGTCTCAATTTTTTTTTAATGTGGTGTTTGATTGGGAGTTTGTGAATTTGTAGGGTTTTCACCTTTTAGAGTCACTTGAGGTTGTGTTGTGATGATCGTTCATGCATCCACAATGTCATCATTGGTTACATTCTTGTTTTTGGAGAAAAAATTATCCTTTTCATTAGATGAGTTTGTGTTGGTGTTTTCCTTGTTCATTTTGAGGACAACCTTATAGACGAGGGTGTCTTCAATACTAGCCCACTTTTTCATCAACTTAGAAATGGTGCTTGAACTTTTGATCTTGAGTTCATATATTAAGTTAGGGACTAGGTTTTCAATGCATATATTAACTTGTTGTTCTTCATGAATGTTTAGTGAGCATTGACTGACTAAGTTTCTCTGGCATAATAAGAATGTGATAAATGGTTCTCCCATCTTTTGTTTGGTTGAGCACAAATCAAAAAGTGTCACCTCATTTTTAATGTTGAAGGAAAATTAGGAGATGAATTTGTCTACTAATTTTGACCAATGTTTGATGTTACTAGGAAATTTGGAGTAACATTCAAGTGCGGGCCCACCCAAAGAATGAGGAACGGTCTCATGAGGTAAGTGGGCTCATCACTGAGTTTGGTACAAGAGGCATAGAATTCCTTGATGTGATCAACTGGGTTGCCTTTTCCTTGGTATTTTTTGAATCTAGGTTCCTTGAAATGTTTTGGGAATGGAGGCATATACAAGCTTTTATCAAATGGATTAGGACATAAGTCCCTTTCTGTGTATAGAGCCTATTTCTTCTACACTCCCAATGCCTTGACTTGTTTGGATAATTGTTTGAATTTTTGTAATAACTCTTCATTAGGGTTTTGAATGATAGTCCTCTCTTTGAGTCTTTTGTGTCTGCGATTAGATCGTTTACTATGGCAAGAACTATGTCTACTCAGTTCTGACAATTTTGTGACTAAAGAGCCAAGTGATGTATCGCTAGGTGGTGGAGGTATGTTAGTACCTCAAAGACAAAAGGGTCCTTTTTGTGGTACTTTTTTGTGGTATTGATCTTAATTTTTGTACAATGGGTTGTTGTTGTGATACCTCAGTTGGTTGTATGTGAGACTACGTATGTGACATTTTTTTGTAAAGATATCTGTTGAGGTTGTCATGGCATATATTGTTGTTGTAAAAAGTATTGTTGATAGGGAATTTGTTTCTCTATGCGTCTATGGTATTCCAACTATTTTTTTAGTTGCTCTTGTTGTTTAGCGAACATGGCTTGTTTTTGTTGGAATTGTTACCAATACATTGCATGAAAGTCAAGTGGTTTCACATTGGGTTGAGTGTTAGGGACATTGGATCCTTGCACCACTTGAGGTTTTTGTGGTTGATGTTGTTGTTGATACGCTATATGTTTGTTAAGTAGATTTTGACTTGGTTGTACATTAGAGATGTTAAATCCTTGTACCACTGTAGGTTGTTGTTGTCTTGGAAGTTGGTTATTCCCTTGAGGATTGAACATCATGTTTGGGTTGCTATTTTGATACTTTTGTGTGTTAGATGTTTCTCTTGGGGACACCATATTGATTTAGCAATGAGACATGTTCCTTTTGGGAATGGGTGAAATGTCGATAAGGCTCATCCTTTGTATGTCAATAGGGGTTTTTGCAATTGATATTTTTCATGTTATACTCGTAGGAGGATCCATAACATTTGATGTCATAACAGTTGGCAAAGTTAGGAGCAAGGGTGTGCTTTGTTGATTTTCCTCCAAACGAGGTATGTTTGGAGTCCCTAAAGTGCAAGTCTCATTAACCACATCTTGCTATTGTATTATTTTATTTAGGTTAATTTGTAACATCCTTTTTAGATATTTAGGAAGATTCTTGTTTCCATGTATTGATGGAGGCTCGTCAAACAAGGGATTGATCCTAATGTGTTCAAAAGTACTTTGGAGGATTTCAATGGTTGATTCTTGGTGAGATCTTGTAGGTGTTATATGTGTGTTTAAAAATTCCAAAGGTTTTTTTCCCTTTTCCAATTCCAAATTAATCATGGGTTGTATGGTTTCAAGTGTTGGGATGTTTTTATGTTTGGACTTAGGTCCCTCCAATTTTGGATTAAATTTGACAATTTCTTAGGCTGCCAAAAGTTTAAAGTTTTTGCAAAAAGTCTTTCCATGGCAAGCCTTATCCATTTCTTCATTAGTGATGCCATAATTTGTGTCAAAATCACCACTTAGGTGAAAATTACCTTGTATTTTTAGAGGATTGAAGGTACTTGCATTAGGTTTACTGAATTCAAATGGGTGAGTTTCTTCATCCTCGGAGTTGTAGGTACACTTCCACATCCGGCTGCAGATGCAATGGAGAAAACCCTAAATGGATGGATACTTTGCCCCTTAGGTGTGCACCTAAACTACCAATTGTGCTCAGACAATACCAAGTGCACCCTTGGTGAACTTGGGAACCTAAAGGCAACCATTTGGTAAGCAGGAGGTATGCAGTTGGTAAAAGGATGTGTTAGGGTGACCAATATGCAGAATGTGAATGATTTGAGTGTTTATAGGTGTTTTCTAGGGTTTAGGGATGCAATGAAAGCTACGAGTGCAGTTTAGGGTTCTGGAACCTAAAATGAAATCCCTAATTACCAACTGCATTCTAAAACTACTAACTACACATTGAAACTACCAATTGTGCACTTGAAGTGTGTAGTTGGTAAAATAGGGGTGCAGTTGGTAAAATAGGGAAAATTTTGAAAATTTGGAAGTGGGTATGCAAGATATGAGTATTTTTTTTATTTTTTGGTTTTTAGGGATGTTATGCAATTTGTGGAAGTGGTAAATGACCTAGGGTTTTGATATGCAAGATGGAAATGTCCTAGGGAAAGAATGAAAGTGCAAATGTGAATGACATTTTTGATTTTGACTAATGGGCATGAAAATGACTCTATAGTAAGAAAAATTAAGATTAGGGTTGGATTTTGGACTTTGAAGTGATGTTAGAGGTTGATGTATGCAAGTTGGGTTATGTAAAGGATGGTATCCTAAGGTTGATAATGACGTTTAGGACAAAACCCACCAAAATTTTGTAATAAACCTTGTAAATAATCATTGTGGATAATCACCCCTTTTTCTTAGACACTTGCACTTTCACAGACTGAAACTCAAAGCACTATACTTGATTCTCAATCACACTATCTGAGCAATGTGAACCAAAAAACAATCTAACATGTCACTATGACCTATCAACCAAAATAAATAGACCTATCACATTGTCAACCTATCAAACACTATTTGAAGACCTAAAATACCAAAAAGAAAGTAATAATGGACAAGAATAATTATTGGATCACATTGTTTAGTAAGTGATTTTATTTTTCTTTATTTTTCTTTGAACATATTCTTATACCATTCGATGATATGAACTGATCTATGAGAGTGGTTTCATGGTTCATGGTCATCTTTTGTTTTATGTCTATTAAAATGTAACTTTGAGAGTATGGGACATATATGTATGCCTCAGGAAGGACAAGGTCATTTTTTGTCTATATCATTCTTGCAAAAGGTTTGCATTTGTGCTCTAGCCCCTTACACCATGATGTGTTCCATTCCATCTACCATATAAAAATAAAGCACCATTGACATATGGTGCACTTTATTAAAGCAAAAGTCCTAACCTTATTCTAACTGGTCCCCATCTCATCTCCTTGGTCTTCTATCATTCATCTCATCTACCACCACCATGATCATGTATTATGATATACCAAAACATCTTCATCCTCAATACTCACATTCTTGCATAATCATTCACTATATGTCAACCTTCTATGGCTTTCCACCAATTCTAGCCTCAATTTGACCCAATTTTGACCATTTTTGACTAATTTTACCCATGTTATGACCTCTTCCCATGGTTTTGGGCATGCATGCAAATTTTTGAGTCATTCTAAATCTAGTCAGGTTCACCAATTGTAGGACCAAAAAATGGGTTAAACATCTAGCATACTATGAGATATCACCAAACTCAATAAACATACACTAAAAACCATCTAGTCTACCATGAAATCTAACTAAAATAAAGAAATAAATACAAATTAAAAACTCCCTCTTTAGGTGTAGCTCCCATGTCCTTCTTTCTTCTCCATATGATGTAGCTCCAAATGTCTATAATGCACACAATTGAAAGAAAAATTCTATGGTGGGATGATGCTATGAGAATACTAGAAGAGTGATTTTAAGCTTATGGGATGTTAAGAGATTAAAGACCAAGAACCATGGAGTTCAGATTAAAAATCAATGGACCAAGGGTTAAGGACTAGAAATTGGAGCAAGAAGGCTTAATTTATAGGCAACGTGCAAGCGAAGAGGATGGACACTTGTCAATAGAAATGTGCAACTTGGCACAATATTCCTTAGGATATCCATGATGCATATGATACAAGACACCAAATTAAGATTCTATGACACCCAAAAGTCAACATGCCTATAAATGGATGAGAATCTATGATGTGCATATCACATCTCCAAGCCACTTGTAGGATTCTATGACATGTGGAAGTCGACAAGGTTAAAACTGGTGGAGGGTCTATGATGTGTCATGTGACAACTCAAAGCTACTTAAAGTCAAGAATCTAGGATGATGGAGGCTTAATATAGATATGTGTAAGGAATAAGAATATATGGATTACGACAAGTCTAAGCCAAGTATAAGGATAGAATCCATGACGTAATATGTCCATGTGGCAAGATTAAGTGGAATATTTGAATTTAAAATCCATACATCCACACAAATAGAAATTAGTAAAATGGTAATTAGAGATGGAAAATAGAACTTAGGAAATTGCAAATTTCCATAGTTTGTGAAGATGAATCAATTAATTAGTGAATATCAATTAATTGAGAGTGTTAGTTAGGAAGAATAATTAGTAATATGTGATGTAAATGATTGAAATAATATGGAATTAGATTATGGGTTGTCTAACCCTATACGATCAATCAATAAATTACTGGCTAATTTGATTTGATAAGTCTGACAATATCCTTTAATAAAATGTGGTGATTATGCAGATCGACTAGGATGATGACGGGTAGACCAAAGCCATGGTCAATTTGAATGACTAATTTAGATTGATAACAAGCCAAGGACACATGACATGGATTAGGAATATGTAACATTTAACAACCATTGTAAATGCTACAGGATCAAAATTGATGGATAAGGTTGATGTTGGCCAAATTTTCCTTCTCACCAAAATCACCACATTTGAATTTAAATGATAAACATCCACTTCCCATTCTTTTTAAAATATTCAAATGCCATGGAAATACAAAATAATAATGAGCAGCCTTTAATATTTCCATATCCTCTTAAGTTTTCTTTTGGGGCTCCCTCAATTTTCCACACCGTCAGATCTTGCACAGATCTACGATAGGTGCTTTCCCACTTCTTCAAAATGAATGACCTTTACATAAAGTAGGCAAGCACCTTACTGCCATGTGTGGTATGGGTCTTATTTCTTGTGGGTCACCTTTTTTACCATTATGATATGCATATATGAGTTGGAATATGGCTAAGTTTCTATTGGCAGTTACTTTCCCGCATTTTGTCTTTTGTTAGACCTTCTGACAATGCGGGCAAGTGATGTTGTGACATATGGACTGGTGGGTCCATCCTTCCATGTGGGCCACTAGGGTTAAAATCAGTGCCAGTTGGATGCCAGTTTTGCTCAGGTAGATGTTGAGTAGCCTATGGGACCAAAAGTATTAATGGGGTAGGCACAATAACCACAAAAAATTTAATCGATCGTCAATCTTCCACAGATTTACAATCAGCTCTTTCCTACATCATGGAATTGCTAGAACTTTAGACATTATGAGGAACCACCTAAAGGACATGTTTCTTTGTAGACCCAAGGAGATAATACTACAATTAACATTGGCAATTGTGTTGACATTTTTTGTTTACCACCTTGGTTAAATTCAAGGGTGGTGCGGTTAGTTAAAAGTAATATAGCCAAATGCATGGAGACTTTTCAAGGTGGCAAAAAGAAATAAGACTATTGGCCCACATGGCCCATCTTGGTTGTAGGACTCAGTTGACCTACTGACTTTGCTAGTTTTTTGAGCCAACTATGAGGAAGAGATGTTTTCTTGTAGGATCCGATCTTTGTGATCGACTCCAACCACTCTCCAATGAATGCCATGCCTAATGAATGAATGAAAACACTCCACCACCTCTAATTTTGTCCATCTACTTAGTCAAAGAAACTTAATGGCATCATTCTATCTTCTAAAGGCTCTATTTTGGAAAAATATTGGAATTCATTGCATTTGAATCTATGCCAAGATCAGACTTTCTCCATAACTATATGTTTATTCTTTGAGCATTTAAGATAGTAGTTGTGGAGTAACTCGATTAGAAATATCTTAGTTATGCCTAAATTATAAAGGTAGATTTTGTAATCTTTGTAAGTGTTGATCTTTATTTGATTGTCTAGTATTTCTTTCATGCGTACCACTATAATTTCTCATACCTCTGAACCATTGTAATCTTTTGTTGAGTGTCTTTTAGTCATTAACACACTATGCATGGTTCTTTTCCTCTGGTTAATGTTTTTGTCTATGTTCTACAATATGCATTATTGTATCTACTTTTGATATTAAGTGAAGTTTTTTCCTATAGCATTCTTTTGCTATCTGGTCTACATATAGTTGTTAAATTAAGCAAGGTCTAAATTTGTATTCTTTGAGGGTATAACTGGTTGACTATGCATTCGTGGGTAGAGATAAGTTCAAACACTCTATTTTGGTGCATCACCCCCTTAGGTTAGAGTAGGTATATTTTCTTTCATGCATTCCTTCTTCCTTTTCCTTTAGAATAGTAGTTAGGTCCATCCTAATAGGAAAGGAAGTTGGCCTTCTCTGGAGACTCAACCTCACAGTTCAAGTCCCACAGCTTGAAAGTTATTTCCATGTTTCACAAGGTTTTCCTTAGGTAAAAACTTTGGACAAGGGTGCAAACTTTTGTGATAACAATTTTTGGCATGCCCAGTGGGACAAGGTTCAAGAAGATTTCAAGTCTATTGGTGTCAAAAGAGAAGAATTTTAAGTTGATATTGAGGAAATAGTGTTGCCCTTAGTATCTCAGGCCTTCAAGAGGCTCATCTCCACAAAGAACTTGGCAACTCTACACCCTCTATATCTGGTTCCAAACTGAAGTTGTTGTGAGTCATGCCCAAAGTTGAAACAAGGGCATTTTCTAGAGGTGATTTTCAGTATCAAGAGCTCTCATTTTCAAATCCTAGAAGAAGAAAGACTAGATTGTCTCTGTCACCAATTAAGAGTATAGAAGAAATACATGCCCCTTTAAGATCAATTTCCACTCCTCTTTTTTTTAGGTCTCAACCTAGAAAGCCATAAGCTCATATTAATAGACTACTTTCTTATATGGCTAGAGCTCATGCTTTTTCCATTTTTAATGTTGGAAGTCCTCTTTTATTGGCCCACAAACATGACATACCAATAGCTACAGTTAAAAGTATACCTCAATTTACTGGTGAAACTTCTATCTCTCCTTTGGAACATATTCAAGAGGTTGCAAATGTCTGCAATATCCATGGTATTACAAATGATGATGTGGCCATTAGACTCCTAGCTTCATCTTTAAAAGGAAAATCCCCACAATGGTATAGGAGTCTATCACATGGTTCGATAATGGATTGGGATGGATTAGGAGCAAGACTATCTAAACACTTTGAAGACAAAAGTGATTTTTTGTCACTTTTAGAATGGCTAACCACTATAAAAAGAGCCCCCATAAATGTATGACTGATTTCAACTATAGATTTCAGAAGGCATGGGATAGAATACCTACTTTCGTGAAGCCTACCCCTAGTAATGTCGTCTTACATTACCTTAGAGATTTTAATAGTGATATTGCCACTATAATCCAAACTATGGGAGGAGATACTTTACCTAATGCTTATGAAACAACAATAAGGGCATAAAACATATTGATATAAGGAGGAAAGTTAGCTCCTAGGCCTCCTATGCCTTTCTTCCCTGATGTCCCAAATCACCAACTAGTAATGGCCCGTATTCCCACAACTTCCACACCACAACCCCTTTCTCTAGTCCCTCAAGCTTCCACATCTTCAAATGGAATGGACGAAATCAAGGAAATGATGCAGTCTATGATGTTGAACATAGATAAAATATTGTAGGGTCAAGAGAAGAAGTTGGAAGATAGCTTCTCTATGATGAAGAAAGTGGGCAACAAAGTGGTGACTTTGGAAAGGCAGCAAGCTCAAGGTAATAAGGCTCATCAATTGCAATATCAAACTTCAAACAATGGTAGGCTTCCAACTCATAATTATGGGAACAATTCTTTCGATCAAAGTAGGTAGAATAGTCATGCTTCTACCTCAAATGCAAATCAAATTAAGGCCACAGTCCCTCAAAACAATATGACTCAAGATCAAGATTTGTGCCCCTCCTACAACTACTCCTATGCCTATTGCATGTGTCAAGAGGCTGAATCTTATTTGTCTTTGACTACTTGAGAGCCTGTAGCAAGATAGTCATATAATGAGAACCACTCTAAAGATGCCTCATATATACAAAGATAGGGTGATTGCTCCTTCATGAATCATCAAGTAGAGGAATATTGTAATGTAATCCAGGATTTCGTTGCTCACAACACTAGGAGAAAAAGAAGGGATATTTAAGATGCTACCCCTCCTCCTTTTAATCAACCTTCAACACCAAATGTAGTGCCTCATGCATAAGTAGCAAACGACCAACCCAATGCCCCCAAACAACAAAAATAGAGTAATTTTAGAGGAGATGTGAATGGCCCCTAGATTGTCCCTACTTAACCTCCTACACATGTAGTTCCCAAGGCTTTCATTAAAACACCTAATGCCTCATTTAGTGTGGTAGAACAAATGAAGAAGACAAATTTGGATATTTCCATGTGGGATTCTAGTGCCACTATACCCATGCAAAAGAGGATGTTGCAGCTAGAATTGGAAAGCATTGAACAAAAGGATCAGCCACCTAGCATGGAAAGTGCCACAACCCTAGTATAACCATAAAAGGAGGTAGAAACAAGTAAAAAATTTAGACCTCCTCAATTTTATGTTTCTCTAATTATAGGGTATAAGCTAGTCCACAATTGCATGATTGATTCAAGGGCTAGTAGTTCAGTGATGCCTAGGTGTGTTTCTGATGCTTTAGAAATGAAATATGAGCCCATTATTAGGATGTATTATAGTTGGATGGTAGTACTATCAAGACTATAGGGATCCTTAGGAATTTGGAAATGTTCCTACATGCATGCCTTGGTTGTACTATAACTCAAGATATATCAGTTGTTGAGGTCAAGCCACACTTTGCCATTTGTTTATGAAGAGATTTCACTACACAAATAGGTGGTTACATATCTTCTAGTTGGTCATACATTATTTTTAGAATGAGATATGGAACCAAGGATTCAATCAGAGAAGAGCCTCTAGCCCTCCATCATATTGAACCCTACACCCCTAATCTCATCAATATGAATTGCACTATCCTAGAAATGGATGAGAATGGCATAGTGAATGAGCCTACCACTTCTCTGGTAGAGAAACCTAATTTTCTCTTAGACAAATGGGCTAATGCATATCAATTTGATCCTATATCAGAAGTCCTTGAGATAGGTCTTGGTACATATTATGTGTTGAGAAGGATGCTCACATCCTTGACCTTGTGAAAACCAAAGAAGATGAGTGGGATGTGGAGTATGTATTTTGATGGATAAAGGAATAAGAATGGATCATGGGTGGGCCTGATGCTAATTTCTCCTACACATGTAAGGTACTACTTCTCCTTTAGGCTCCAATTTAGTTGTACCAATAATGTGGCCAAGTATGAGTCCTTGATTCAGGGTCTTCTACTGGCTCAAAAAAGAGGAATTCAGACATTAAGTGTATATGGAGATAGTGAGTTGGTGGTTAATCAAACAAGAAACTAGAATATCACTAAAAATGGCTTGCTCAAGTCTTTTAAACATAGAGTATGGGATTTTCTTGAAAGTTTCAATGCATTTAATATTCAGAGCATCCCTAGAAAAGGAAATAGGCATGTTGATAGGCTTGCAATAGTGGGTGCATCTTATGATGTGTCAGGGAATCTTGAGGAAGAGAGGAAGCAACAAATCAAAGTGGTAGTTTGGCTTATTATTCCTAACAACAACACCAATTGGCAGGTTTTGAATCTGATGCACAAATTCTAAGTTTCTTGCAGAATGAGGTAGAATTCTTAGAGAGAAACCAATCCAGGTTGCATGACCAATATGGAGATCAGTTCATCAATCTCAATTCCAATAAATTTTTTGAAGGTCTCATTAGCTTAGAGAGTTTTTTCAACCCTGATGACCAAGCAAGAGGTAGAGTCATGAACCTAGCCACTGATAAAGATGATTATACACCAGTTGTGGTTGTTGATGGAAAGACCTTAAACATGGGGAAGGTATGCTCCGAAATTGAGCAAGAAAATTTCATCCATCTATGTCAAGAATTTAATGATATCTTTGCTTGGGCATATGATGATTTAAAGGGTTTTGACCCAATTTTGTTTCAGTATACCATAGACCTAGTAGAAAATGTCAAACTAGTAAGACAAAAAATAGAGGTCAGTGAATCCTAAAATTGAGCCATTAATGAGAAAAGAGCTATCCAAGTTAATTGAGTCTAATATAATTTTTCCTATCCAGCACTCATCATAAGTAGAAAACCTTGTCCCTGTTAGGAAGAAGAATGGAGAAATTAGATTATCTGTGGATTTTAGGAATCTTAACCAAGCTTCCCTTAAGGATCACCATCCCCTCCCTTCCATGGAGCAGATTTTCTCCAAGGTTAGTGGCTCAAAGAGGTTTTCATTTGTTGATGAATTATGTAGTTACAACCAAGTGCTGGTCAAGGATTCTGATAGATACAAGACTACATTCACTACCAAGTGGGGCACCTATGGTTATAGTAAGACACCTTTTGGGCTAAAAAATGTAGGTGCCACATTTCAAAAGGAAATGGAGGTAGCCTTCAAAAACATGATTGAAAGGTTTGTGTTGGTTTACCTTGATGATATCACAATGTATTCAAAAAATATGGGAGATCATTTTGGTCATCTCAGGAAAGTGTTCATAAGGTGTAGAGAGTTTGGGGTATCCCTTAACCCAAGCAAGTGTGTCTTCACCACCAATCAAGGAATATTATTAGGACACATTGTATCAAAGTGTGGTCTAAAAATTGATCCAGAGATAACAAAGGTGATACTTTGTCTCTCCCTTCCTAGTCATAAGAAGGGTCTACAAAGTTTTCTTGGTAGAATAAATTTTGTGAGGAGGTTTATCTGTAATTTAGCTACCATGGTGAAACCTCATATAGCCATGCTTAAGAAGAATATGTTCTTTTCATGGACCAAGGAAGGGAAGGAAAGTTTTGAAGAGATCAAAGCAACCATAGCCTTAGCTCCTAATCTTATCAATCTAAATTTTGAGAAGGATCTCATTCTTTATGCCTTACGTGGTGAATCAAGTATTTATGTTGTCTTGACTCAAGCAAATGACAAGAATGAGGAGCAACCCATTGCCTTCTTTAGAGAAGGACTTAAAGAATATGAAGACAAATACAGTTACGTAGAGAAGAAAGCCCTTGCATTCATCAGAGTTTTGAAGAAATTTAGATACCTTCTATCTCATAACAAGATCCATTTGTTAGTGCCCCACACTAGTGTGAAGGACTTTCCTTTGAGCAAAGATATTAATGAGAAGAGAGCTGGTTGGATTACTAAAGTAATGGAATATGATGTTGGCATCTAGATTACTAAGTTGGTAAAAGGAAAGGGATTGTGCAAACAGATGATCTCATCTCAGGAGTTAGATTAGGAAGTTGCCATGATATTGATATAATAGAAAGAAGCAAGAAACAATAGTCCAAAAATTTGGATAGATGAAATGATGACCTTCTTGATGGGAAGTGGATACTCTCAAGGATTGGATAGAACTAAAAGGAGGCAGTATAGGTTGTAGTCAATTCCTTATGCCATAATTGATGGTATCCTTTTTAGGAAAGATTTTAATGGAGCCCTATTAAGATGTAATGATACAAACCAAGCTGAAAGAATAATCAAAGAGCTTCATGACAGTCATGATGGTGCCCACTTTCAGCAAGGACAACTGTAATGAAGATCATGAAGGTTGGTTACTAGTGGCCATCCTTGTTCCATGCTTGTCACAAATATGTGAGGAAGTGTGAAAAATGTGCTTTCTTCTCTAGTCAGAAAAGACTTTGAGTGCTTCCTCTTCATCCCATTCAGGTGGACCAGCCTTTTGCTCAATGGGGATTGGATTTCATAGGCGCTATCAATCCTCCTTCTAGCACTAGTCAATAATGGATTTTAGCTACTACAGATTACTTTACCAGATGGACAGAAGTAATAGCATTAAAGGATGCCATAGAATCTTTTGTTGTTGAATTCCTTGATGGAATTGTGCCTAGGTTTGGTGCCCCTTCAACCATTATTTCAGATAATGCAAAATCTTTTGTAGGAGCTTAGATTTGTGCATGGGCGGTTGATCATAATATCTACTTGAGCACATCTTCAAGCTACTATCCTTAGGGAAATAGACTGGCTAAGTCATCTAATAAAAGCCTAATCTTGATTATGAAAAGGACTATAGAGGAGAACCAGAGGTGTCGGCATCAAAAGTTGAGGAAAACATTGTGGGCTAATAGAATAACACCTAAGAAGACCATAGGAAATTCATTCTTTATGTTGGTATATGGCAGAAAAGCAAGGCTTCCAATTTCATTAGAGTTTCCATCCCTAGAATTAGCTCATTAGTTGGAGTTAATGGAAAATGATGCGATGACAGTAAGAATGGCAGAACTAATGGAACTGGAAGAGAAAAGGAAACAGGCCATGTGAATCCTAGAAACACATCAGCAATAGGTGAAAAAGAGCTTTGGTAGGAAGGCTAGGGGTTAGAATCTTCAAAGAAGGTGATCTGGTACTAAAATGGGGTGCAAACAGGGAAAAGCTAGGGAGGCACTCAAAATTTGATACACTATGGAGTGGTCCCTATGTAGTCGTCAATTTCAAACAGGCCAATGCTTTTCAATTAAGCAGGCCTAATGGTGAAATTTTGCCTATTCCAGTCAATGGAATATATCTTAAGTATTTCTTCTAAAAAAGGATGATTACTTCATGTATATAATTAGGTTAGTTTCCTTTCTAGTTCTTTTTTTCAAGAAGTACACGAGCACATGTGTTTTGCAAAGGATTTTTGGTTCCTGGTTCCAATTGTAGAGAGGCAGTTTTGAGGTTTCCTAGGTATGTTTTTTGTGATTTTAGGGTTTTTTTGGGTGGATTCTCACATTTTCTATGACTGTATATCCCAATGGATGCTTCAAGCCACTGTTCTTATGAATAGCTGGCTTGCATCCCCTTTGAGTCGCTAGAATTGTTGGCCAAATTTGCCTTCTCGCAAAAATCACCACATATGAATTTAAATAATAAATGACCACTTCTCATTCTTTTTAAAATATTCAAATGCCATGGAAATATGAAATAATTAAATGAGGAGCCTTTAATATTCCCATATCCTCTTATGTTTAATTTTGGGGCTCCCTCAATTTTCCATGTCATTAGATCTTGCATAGATCTACGGTGGGCGCTTTCTCCTCCTTCAAAATGAACAACCTTTACATAAAGTGGGAAAACAGTTCACTTCCATGTGGCATGTGTGTCCCATTTCTTGTGAGTCACCTTTTTGACCATGATGATATGCTAGTATGAATTGGAATACAACTAAGTTTCTATTGGTAGTTGTTTTCCCGCATTCTGTCTTTTGTCAAACCTTCTGACAATGCAAGCAAGTGATGTTGTGACACATGGATTGGTGAGTTTGTCCTTACGTGTGGGCCATCAGGTTAAAAGTGGTTCCAGTTGGATGCTAGGTCATGCTGAGGTAGATGATGAGTAGCTTGTGGGCCCAAAAGTATTAATGGGGCAGGCGCAGTAACGAAAAAAATTTCATCCATCATCGATCTTCTATAGATCAACGATCAAAACTTTGTTGCATCATGGAATTATGAGAACTTTAGACATTGTGGGGAAGCACTTGAAGGACACATGTCTTTATGGGCCTGAGGAGATAACACTACAATTAACATTGGCAATTGTGTTGATATTTTATGTTAACCACCGCGATTAAGTTTGAGGGTGGTGGAGTTAGTTAAAAGTGATATGGTCAAATGCATGGAGACTTTTTAGGGTGGTGAAAATAAATAAGACTATTGGCCCATGTGGCCCATCTTGGTTGCAAGAGTCAATTGACCTATTGAATGTTCTAGTTTGTCAAGCCAACTATGAGGAAGAGATGTTTTCTTGCATGATCTTATCTTTGTGATCGATTCCAACCACTCTCCAATGAATACCATGCCTAGTGAACGAAGGAAAACACTCCACCACTTCTAATTTTGTCCACCTACTTGGTTAGAGCAACTTAATGGCATCGTTTTGTCTTCTCAAGGCTCTATTTTGGAAAAATATTGGATTCCATTGCATTTGAATTTGTGCCAAGATTAGATTTTCTCCAGAACTATATGATTATTCTCTGAGCATTTAAGATAGTAGTTGTGAAATAACTCTATTAGAAATATCTCAATTATTTCTAAACTATAAAGGAAAATTTTGTAATATTTGTCAGTGTTGATCTTTCTCTGATTCTCTAGTATTGCTTTCATGCATACTACTATAATTTTGCAAGCCTCTAAACCATTGCAATCTTCTTCTATATCTCTTTTAGTCATTAACACACTGTGCAGGGTTCTTTGCCTCTAGTTAATGTTTTTGTCTATGTTCTACAATATGCATGATTGTATCTACTTTTGACATTTGAATGATATTAAGTGAAGTTTCTTCTTATAGCATTCTTTTGTTGTTTGATCTACATGTGGTTGTTAAATTAAACAAGGTCTAAATCTGTATTCTTTGAGGTTATAACTAGTTGACTGTGCATTTATGGGTAGAGATAAGTTCAAACACTCTATTTTGGTGCATCACCCCCTTAGGTTAGAGTAGGTAGATTTTCTTTCATGCATTCCTTCTCCTTTTTCCTCTATACAAGTAGTTAGGTGCATCCTAATAGAAAAGGAAGTTGACCTTCTCTAGAGACTCAACCTCACAATTCAAGTCCCACAAAAGGAGGTTGTTTCCATGCTTCACAAGTTTATCTTTAGGTAAAAGCTTTGGACGAGGGTGCAAACTTTTGTGACAACAGTTGATCATAATAACATCGACATATATTGTCAATGTTATTAAAATGGTTTGATGATGTCATGATCTAACACTAAGGGACTCAAAAATGGCAATGATTGGATGATAAGAATGACAATTTTACCTAGCATTGAGAGTCATAACAATATTAAGATTAGATTTGATAGGTTTGATGAGGTTTGATAGGTTTATGAGGCACTGAGATACATGATGATGCCTACGGTTGGATTGATGATGATTGATTTGGGATATCTAACTTGTTTAGGATTGATTATGGTTGATCTAGAATGATTTTGGGTTGATTAAGGATGATTCTGAGTTAATTTGGGGTAATTCTGGGTTGATTTGGATGATTCTAGGTTGATTCTAGAAAGTTTGGATGAAATAGAAATCAGTTTCAAAGTGATCTACAATTAATTTGAAAGGGGATATGGATGATGAAGAATATTGTTGAAATATGGCTGAATGATAATCAAGTTGGCTAAAATATCATAATTATTTAAATGAGAAAATGGGACATGTTAGTGCAAAAAAGTGATGTAACAGTAGATGCAAACCATTTTTGAGCATCTATAGCAGTCACCTTACCCTTTTTGAGTATATCCCATACCGCACATCTAGCTTTCCATTCTCTACATCTAGAAGTCTCCTTCCTCAGCTCACCACCCATGATGCACCCAACTCTAATAATCTTGCAATAAATGGTAACAATCATAGAAGAGGAGTTATCTTTTAACTCAAAGAAACTTTTTTCCTAGAATATGTGCCCTATCCTATTAATAATTATGAATAGGTACTCCCTTGAGAAATCATAATACTCCATATTAAAGCCACCACTTCCTATATTAATCATCAAAATCTCACATAATCTTTCCTTCGATTGCATTAGTCGTGTCATAATTAATGATCACCATTATCTCCCTTTCTATGCTGAGGTTGTCACTCCATGTCAACTTATCATCTGCACTCACTTCTTTATTAGTAATCTAGTCAGTCACTTTATTGGTCTCTCAGTAATTATGAGATATAATAACATTATCAAATTTCTTAATTAGATTTCTAATTTTGAAAATAATTCCTTCAATATTCCTCATCAACATATTCTTATTATTCAACATATTAATTATGTTTAAGGAATCCCCTTCTAGCCATAATTTTTGATAACCAGTTTCTACTGCCATTCTAACAATGTAAAGAGTAGCAATAGCCTCCACTTTATGGCTTGCTAAGTGACTAATAGGGATCACAAAAACATTCACCAATCTGCTATAATGGTCCCTCGGGACACCACCACACCTAGCTCTTCCAAGATTCCCTTTAGTTGATCCATCAAAGTTAATTTTCATCCATCTGTTAGGAGGGGAACTCCATATAACACCCTCTCTATTCTTATTGTGTTTCATTTAATTTCATGTTATTTTCATAGGGTTACATATGTTCATATCATCAATTTTTGTTTTCTAAGATATAAAGTTTTCATTGATAGCCCTAATAATGTTTTGGCCCACCACCCACTTAGGAGTTTCTTTATTTCTAAAAATTGTGTTGTTCCTTTCTTTCCAAATACTCCAACATAGATGAGAAAGATAAATACTCCATATGAAGTAGATATTAGAGTTCTTGATAGGACATTTCCAATTTTGAAAATATTCGACAAGATTACTAGGCTAAACCCACAATAGGGATCCCCAACATTCTGGCTAAAATTGCAGTTGATGAAAAGATGGTTGATATCTTCAATTTCCATCTTACATAAACTGCATCTATTCACTATATAAATACCCCTTTTTTGGAGGTTATTCGGAGTTAAAATTTTATTTTGAAGGGTAATGTTAAAGAATATATTAATTTTAGGAATAATTCCTTTCAACCAAACTTTGGCCCACAATTGCGAGGGGGGGGATTGTCCTTAACATCATATCTAAACATAGAAGATACCTTGAAATTTACACTAGATTCTACCCCCCAAACCACAGTATCCTCCATATTAGGATAAAGATTGTAGGAATTGAGAGAGATTTGAATATTTTTAAAACTTTGGCAAATCTCTGCAATATTCACTCGACCATTATTTCTCCAATAGTTGCCCACAATAACTCCAAAAGCTTATTTACACCTTTCTATAGAAATGTTATCATTAAAGTCATCCAGCAATAGATGATCTAATAACCACATATCTTCCCAAAACCTAACCTTTCTTCCATCCCCCAACTTTCCACTTACAACCTTTAATCAGATTATATTTAGTACCTTGAACCACACCCCAAATGGCAGAGGAATTAGAGATATTTGGGTAAGATGGAAAATCAGACATTGATGGAACATTATAAAGATACTTGTATTTCTAGATAGAACTTCATTCCTTATCATCATGAAACACTCTCCATCCTTGTTTAGCTAGTAGGGCTTTATTCATACTTCTAATAGATATAATACTCAGACCACCTTCAATCTTAGGTTTAAAAACCTTTTCCCAAGATATCAGAGCCACTCTCTTTCTTTCTTCACTACCTACCCACAAAACATTTCTTTGAATTTTTCAATAGCATTTGTAAATTTAGTAGGAATTTTGAAAAGGCTAAGAGCATAGGTAGGGAGACTTTGATGACAAACCTTCAATAAAGTCACTTTTCCTACTTGACTCAACATATTACCTTTCCATCTAGCTAATTTCTTATTAAATTTTTTCACTAGATCCTCCCAAAAATTCAAAAGGAATAAACCCCAAAGGGAGACCAAGGTAAGTACTAGGAAAGGATCATATAGAGAAACCCAAAATAATTGCAATTTTTTCATTGCTTTTGAACAAGAGCGTTAATAAAAAATAGAGACCTCTTATCCTAGTTGACCAATTGCCATGTGATTAAAGAATATAAGTTAAGAGCCTTTTTAAGACTCCTTGCTTCCCTTACATCAACCTTACCCATGAAATGGTATCATTTGCAAATTTTTCATGAGAACATATTAGAGGTTGGGAAGTTGGCCTTACACCCTAAATTTCCCCTTTCAAAATAAGCCCACCAATATACCTACCAAGGCAATAAAACATAATAGTGAAAAGAATAGGAGATAAAGGATCACCTTGTCTCAATCCACTTGAAGGTTTGAAAAATTCAGAAAAGCTCCCATTAACTAAGACAACTAGAGAAGAGGTAGTTACAAGTTGCATTATAATCTTAAGACATTGATCGCTAAAACCAAAGGTCAGTAAAACCTTTTGAAGAAAAGCCTAGTCAACTCTATCATATGCTTTCGCTATATCCACCTTCATCACAAAACCCTGAGAATTAGAAAGAGATAAAGAATGAATTTTTTCATGAACAATAATAATAAAATTTAGAATTTTCCTTCCAAGAATG
Organism: Cupressus sempervirens; assembly: GCA_028749045.1. Lineage (NCBI taxonomy): Eukaryota > Viridiplantae > Streptophyta > Pinopsida > Cupressales > Cupressaceae > Cupressus > Cupressus sempervirens. Next base: position 502,124,214 of record CM053785.1, read on the forward strand.
AAGCCATTATGTTGATCAGAAATCAAATTAGGAAGGATAGTCAACAAACGTTGGGTTAGAAATTGCATAGGCTAATAAGCTTGAAAGGTTCAAGGGAATCAACACCACACTTATTTGGAATTAGACAAAGAAAAGTAGAATTGATCTACTTAAGTATTCTTTTAGCCCCAAATAATTCTTTCACTACATTACATACATCTTTGCAAACTACTTCCTATAGTTTCTGGAAGAAAAAAATTGGAAACCCATCTAGACCAGGGGATTTATCTCCTTCAAAGGAACAAATAGGTTTACATATTTCATCCCTAGAAGGAATAGCTATCATTATTTTGTTCTGCTCATTTATAATAATTTGAGGAATATTTTCAAGGAGCTTCATCTGTCTAGAGTCATCAACATCTAGATCAACAGAGAGGAGGGATGAAAAATAGAAAACCATCTCTCTTGTAATTTCATTTTCATTAGTGATTTTATCCCTTCCCTTAGTAAGGCTAGAAATTTGATTAGTAGCCCTGTGTTTCATAGTAGTGAGATGAAAGAATTTTTTGTTTCGATCACCTTCTTCAAGCTAGATAGACCTTGATCTCTACCTCCAAAAGGTTTCTTCTTTAGAAATAATATCATGGTACTTTGTCAGCTTTTTATTCTCTTCCTTTACCAGCTCCTCCGAGTAGAAGAATTGTTAATAAGATATGGAATAACTATTTTGAAAATTTAAATGTAAGTGGAAGATGTCAAGTATTTTTTGAAATGATTTAAAAAATGAAATTTAGAGAGAGGATGAGAATTTTGTGCTTAGGATTGTCTAAAAATAGTTGTGAAAGAACCATTCTGAGAAACCTTTTTGATGTATATCAAACTATTGATTCAAAATCACATACTAAAAATGTTAATGTTAGTTGACGTGTCCTCACATCAACTACAGTGGGAAAGGAAATGAAAAAATCTTCCATAACAAACAGAACAAGCAAGACCTTAAAGATAAGTATAACAACATTACGCAAAGCCTTGAAGAGGAGAGATAAAATTGAGGATCCTAAAGGTAATGATCAACTTTGGTCATTCTTAGGTAGACTCCCACGCAAGGACAAGGTTGTTGTTGATGCAATGAGAACATTAATTGAAAAGTTTTGGTTTGAAAATACAAGGGTTTCACCAAACAAAAAGGATGTTGTCAAAAGGCGGATTAGGAGTACAAATTGTGACCCACATCCAAAAAAATTTTTAGATATGACTCATACACAATTTTATGAAATTTTTCTTCAAAAATATCCTCAAATAAGAATTAGTGAAAGATTTTTTGAGACGACATAACCATGTTATGTTAAGATTAATCATACAGACACCACATGTTGTTGTAGGGTCCATGTTGAATTTTCCATGCATTATGATATTTATTGCTATATATGTTGTACTTTGCACACTAACGATGTTTTGTAGGAATGTGATATAAAATAACCTCCAAAGTCACTGAGAGAGTTTATTACAAGTATACTATGCACACGAGATGATGACAACATTTATTATAAAGCTATGTGTTTGAAAGGTTCTTGTGATAAATGTGGTGGTTTTAAAAAGTTTCAAACATGACCACATGTAGATATCACACATGAAATTGATCAAAAAATAATTTCTCTTAGAAAGTACAAGTCAATTATGTATGATGTTAAAGATGGAAAAGAATTAAAGAGGTGTGAGCTAGTAAAAAAGGATACATGTGTGGATGATTTTATGAAATTATTTTAAGAGAAAATAGTATATGAGTACATAAGCCATACACATAGAGCTATATGGTTAGATGAACAATTGAAGATATGTAAGGACACTTTTCCCTTGGGCACAGTTGTCTCTATTGTTGATTTTGTTGAAAGTTATACACTGAAGCCTCAAAATGAAGTACAACCTATGTACTACCACTCTACACAAGTCTTAATTTTTTTGCACATAGAATTCATTCATGCACATGATTTCATAGAGGAGGATAGAAAGGTTATAAGAGAGTATCATTTCTACATTAGTGAGGATCAAGCCCATTCATTGAAGTTTATGCAAGGTTATTTTAGAAAATTCTATGATAGTTTAAGAGAAAGAGATATTCACCATAATCAACACATAATATGGTTAGACAATTGCACGACACAATTCAAAAATGGAAGGATGTTCTACTAGTTGACTAGGATGCACAAGTGGTGTCCAACATTTTTTGAACTTCACCGAGGCAGGGTATGAAAAGCGAGAGCGCAATGATACGATAGCATGTGTGAAAAAAGAACTTGCCAAAGAGGAATTGAAGTACAAAGGTGGCACAGTGATAGAAGATGCAAAATCAATAATGCAATGGTGTAACTCTATTATGGGACCAAGTAACATAGGTAAGTCTTTGGTTTTTAGATATTGTTGGTTGACAAGTGAAGATGACATTGAAAACCTACAAGATTGGTGTACCCTTAAAGGATCAAGTGAAATGCATTCTTTTAGATATTCAAATGCATTATCATTAGCAATTTATACTAGACAGCTTGTGTTTCTTTTCTCTGTGTGTATGCAATTTGTATGGGATGAATGTGAGTCAAGATAGTCTGTTAACAATTGGTCTTGTAGACCTTTGCAACCTCTCAATTCATATGAAATCCCTAGAGAACTACAATTGAACCAGGATGAAGTATCAATAGATTGGGACCACGCAAATGACTTAGTTGAGCTGGGTAATTTGTCAATTTAAAATACTTCTTTAAAATTGCAAACTTTTTTATTTTTAGTATTAACATATCCTTGTATATTAAGTGTGGGTCATGTATATGTAGTTATTGCAAATGAGGATGATGAAGAAGGCACAAATTATTATTTTTGTTATTAAGGCAAAAAAGAAATTGACAACTATAGTCACTAGTGGTGAGGGTATCGAGTACCCTATAGGATCATTTGTTGTTATAGGCACTTGGCTTAGAATGTATTATAACTGTGCCTAGTTTCATTTACACTGAGGTTAAAGTGATTTTATGATTATTTTGGCATTGACTTATAAGGTTTAATCAAATGAAAATACCCTATCAGGAATTCTAATGCCTGGTTGTTTGAGGATTTTGAGACACAGACATATTATTCATTTCTAAAAACCTTTTTGTTGCAACAAATATTTAGTTGATAAAATACCATGGTAGACCTCTTAACAAGAATTTGTGGAAAGTTCATGAATCTGATCAGGAGGCAATATTTGACAGAATAAGGATTAGAATTGATCTCTAGGCTATGTTGATCTAGAAGAATGATTCTACACTATCCATTAGAAAATTTTATATATATCTTATGCAAAATTTTGTAACTTCGCTATCATGTGCATATTTAGATGCCAAGATTTGTATATAAAGATGAGAAAAAAAAATGTAAGATGTGCATATTTAGATGCCAAATTTTGTATATAGAAACTAAGAATAAATGTAAAATGTACATATTTAGATGCCAAATTTTGTATACAAAAACTAAGAAGAAATATAAAATGTGCATATTTAGATGCAAAATTTTGTATATAGAAACAAAGAAGAAATGTAAAATTTTCATATTTAGATACCAAGATTTGTATATAGAAAATAAGAAGAAATGTAAAATGTGTATATTTCGATGCTAAATTATGTATATAGAATCTAAGAAGAAATGTAAAATGTGCATATTCAAATGCATACTTTTGTATAGAAAACTTGTAAAAATATAACATGTGCATATTTAGATGCCAAATTTTGTATAGAAAATTTGCAATAATGGTTATTTAGATTTCAAAATAATGATATAGGTTACTTTAGGGTTCATCAGCACGGTCATGTACCATCTGATAGCTTTTCTATAGCCCATACTAGATCTAAGATATGACAATTAGAAGACGGCAGCTGAAATGTGTGTAGTGCACCTTGGAGACACTTTGTTGCATGGTGGTCCCAATTGTTCTAGACACTCCATGACTGAAATAATGTTGTTCCTAGGGTTCACCCACCCATTCGAAGAAAATGGAATAGTCGAATCGATGCCACAATGGAAAATTGGAAAGATATGTAGTGTTGCTCCAAATCACTAAGCAACACTACAAGTTTTGGCATGAAGCGAGATTGTACCAAATCAAATCCATTTGGAATCTCTTAGAATTGATATAGTTTATTGTAGGTTTTTTCAACACAGTCGTGTACCATCTAATATTTTGTCTATAGTCCTCACGAGCTCCGTGATATGACCATTAGAAGATGGAAACTAAAATGTGCTTAGTGCACCTTGGAGACACTTTGGTGCATGGTGGTCAAGATTGTTTTGGACACTCCATGGTGGAAGAAAGGGTTTTTCTAGGGTTCACCTGCCCATCCAAAGCTAACAAAACACTCAAATCAGTATTGCAATGGACAGTTGGAAAGATATGCAGTGTTGCTCAAATTCACTGAGCAACACTACAAGTTTGGCATAAAGCAAGAATGTTGTACCAAATCAAATCCATTAGGAATAGCTTAGAACCTAGACATGTTATTGTAGAGTTTGTCAACATAGTCATGTACCATCTAACATTTTGTCTATATCCCTCACGAGCTCTAAGATATGACCATTAGAAGATGGTATCTGAAACGTGCTTAGTGCACCTTGGAGACACTTTAGTGCATGGTGGTCATGATTGCTCTAGACACTCCTCAGTCATAAAAAGGGTTTTCTTAGGGTTCACCCTCCCATATGGAGCTAATAGAATAGCCACAGAAATGCGATGATGGACAATTGTAAAGATATGCATCGTCAATCCAATTCACTAAGCAGCACTACAAGTGTTGGCATCAAGTGAGAATGATGTGCCAAATCAAATCCATTTGAAATCTCTCATAACTAAGAAATATTATTGTAGGGTTCATCAACATGGTCACGTATCATCTAACAGTTTTTTATATCTCTCACGAACTTGGAGATAAGACCATTATAAAATGGCAATTGAAATGTGGTTAGTGCACATTGGAGGCACTTTGGTGCATGGTGGTCACGATTGTTCTGGATACTCTACAGTTGAAACAAGGGTGTTCCTAGGGTTCGCCTTCCCATTCACAACTAATGGAATAGTCAAATTGATGTCATGATGGATGGTTGGAAAGATATGTAGTGTTTCTCCAATTCACTAAGAAATGCTACAAGTTTTGGAATCAATAAATAATATTGTGCCAAATCAAATTCATTTGGAATCTCTCAAAATTGAGACAAGTTGTTGTAGGGTTTGTCAACATGGTCATGTGCCATCTAAATTTGTATCTATATCTCTCATGAGCTCTGAGATATGATCATTAGAAGATGGTAGTTGAAACATGCTTAGTGCACCTTGGAGACACTTTGTTGCATGGTGGTCACGATTATTTTGGACACTCTATGACTGAAACAAGGGTGTCCCTAGGGTTCACCCACCCATCCTGAGCTAATAAAATGGTAGAAATGATGCTCTCATAACCTTTTATATTTCATTTTGATTTGTTTCATCAAGATCAATTGTAATATTAAATCTATCTAGTATATCCTGACATTGGTTCATCAATTTAACATTATCAAGCTCATTTGTGACAGTAAAACCTCCTACATATAGAGGTCTATATCTTTAACAACCAAATTTATAACCATATATCTTTATCAGTGAGAAAAATAATATATAATCATTACAAAGGCAAAACTCTTGCAATATTTTGTCTTTAATTTTTTTGTCTCATCAAGATCAATTGTAAGACTAAATCCTTATGGTACATATCCTGACATTGGTTCATCTATTCAATATTATCAAGCTCATCTCATTCATTTTTTAAGTTTTCCTTCTATTTTATGCATCTAAACATTTAATATATATTATTATTAGAAACATATTGCAAATCTAAAACTAAAAATAATACATGGAAAATACTATTAAATATCAAGTTTCATGTCTAATCAAATATGATCAAATATCAAGAGTACATGTCCAAATATAGCATTCATGCTAGATCAAAAGAATAGTTACAAAATGTGGCATCACATATATGAAGGTTGGTACGCACACTACAAATGTGGAATATGTACAAAAATTGGTCATTCAATGACCACAATGATGTATCTACATAACCTGCATCTATGAAAATCTATGATGAAGCAGAACTAAATCTATTAACTAAATAGAGGACTATAATTTATGTTGATTGTTGAATTTTTGATTACCTCATCCCCTTCTTCTATACTAGGGTTGAATGATGAGGATAATGGGCTCCAAACTCAGCAAGTAGGGATCCTAGCAAAGTGGATAGGGAGAGAATCCACCATTTGTAATGTGGATTGTAACAAGTTAACAAAATTAAAGCACGATCACATATAATTAAGACATACTAAAAACACAAGAGGCATGGAATAAAGATCAAATTCACACCACAACTGCAAGTGGGACTACTATGGTAGTAGGAGGCACATTAGTTGATGAAATTATTGTGATGTTTACCTGTACATGGTAAAATACAATATGTGTTATACACTTGAATGAAATGGTAAAACACAATAAATACATATAATTAAATATTTTAAATGCATATGAGTTCTAACGCATACCACTAATAGTCTCCCTATAGTATCAGGAGGAACTATTGATGATGGTGTAGTTATGACCTTTTCCTATGTGAAAAGTCATAACATATGATATCCAGTCAGAAAGGAATCTAGTTTCTAATATTTTTGAACAAACAAGAGTGCGAATAAAATAAATTATGAGAATATTACCTCTTCTCTCTCTTGAACATCAGTGACATCTGGTGCATTCATCAATATAGACTAGAAATTTCATGTCTTCAATCATAATATAATTTAACAAATATAGTAGAATTGAACTTATTTACCTTTTTTCTTTTTCTTTGGGTGTCCTTGATGATTTCTTCCTCTTTCCTAATGACTTTAGGGTATGTGGGGTGTCCTAAAAAAAGAATAAGTAACATAAGAGAAATAAATATGATACTATATGAGTTATATTAATCTTGTAAATAAGAGGAGTGCAAGATATGATACCAAAAAACTTGATAAGCCAAAGTCAATGGCTAAGAGCATCACATCATAAATTTCTAATGCCCGACTTGCAAACAAGCCCTATAAAATGCCAATTGAATATGCATATTTATTAAGAATTAATATTTTCAAACCAATAAGTATGATTTTATTACATAGTTGATATTTTTTCTTTACCTAAGGTGTTTGAGCTATCTTTGTACATCTACTCGAATGAACACTACGAAGTGTGCTCCTATCACCCAATGCACCCTACAACATGCATAAATCATGTATCAATATCTATTCTTATTTAAATAAAAATCTATCCCAATTTATCAATTTTAGGTTAAATTAATTAATAATTTGTCAAAACATAAATAAACAAACCTCTGTCACCTCTCCAGAAAATGTCATCCTCATCAGACCAGTGGTAAGGGTCATGTCCTCAACAATAGATGCATGACATCTTCTCCTATAGTGTATACATGAATGGGATATTGATCCATCCTCATTCCCATCAATATATGTCTCATCACATAAACCATGGCAACTGATGCATACATATTGAATGGGTTGGGGGGCTGAGCCAAATGGATAATCTAATGATGGTGGAGGTGGCTTGGGCTGGGATGACTCTGGTGGAGCATGTGATGATGATGGAGCCGATGTACCCCCTCCCGGAGCTAGCTATGTGTCATGCTCAATGATGATATCAGTCAATGATTTTGTTGCATGAAGAGCATGTAAGTCCATAGACTCATTCACGACTGTGGGGAGCACAACATGAATCAAAAGTTTTTTTTCTAGATGCTTTCTTTGCTCTAGCTAGGTGACTCTGCATGCCCCAAGTCTATCCCGTGTAGATCCCCTCCCTCTACCCTAGAACTAGTGGAAGTCAAAGTAATTCAGCTTCTCACCAAGGATAAACTCACAATATAATTTTCTCAAAAAATATAAGGGCACCTCATTATTATTATAGGATGGTTGGTCAAACAATGAATAAGAAATTGAGGGGTCATTTCTATTAGAATGCTTAGAATAACTAAGGGGGATGAATCAACTATCCAAGGTCCAGATGTACTAATTGAACAAACTAACACTTAAACTACTTCATAATTGAACATCCATTATCTTAGCCTCTATAGTAAACTTTTAGTAACATAAACTAGCAGTTCATTTTCCTAAATATAACAAACTTGTAGAATGTAAAAATTAATAATAAATCATCACAAATAACATCGACACAAGTTTGACAGTTGGATTTACTATGGAAACCCAATTTGGGAAAAAACACCAACAACATGTCATCAATCTTTCACTCTTCTAAAGTGAGCTTTTTTAGGAGCCAATCCTATCAAAGGTTACAAAACACATTATTAAATGTAACCTTGTTAAAGGATTTAATCATCTTGTTAGGAGTAGCCTTGTTATAGGACTTTAGAACATTCTATTAGAATACCACCTTAATTAAAGGATTTACATATGACTATTAGGTCAACCTTGATTAAATGATTTCAGTACTGATATAGTGGTTGGAAAGTAATAGCAGGTTTTGATCTGAATAAATACAACTCACTTTGCAAATACAAATCATAGTTTTGTTCATAAGTCAATCTATAATGCCCTGCTAGGGAACGCAAAAGAAATTAACCTATAGTTTCACTAAGTTTGCCAAACATTTTTTTTTAAAGATAGCAACAAGAGATAAAATAGGGGAAGCAATAACTCACATAAATACAACCATCATAAGAAAAATACATCTCTTAAGGGTCCCATGACATTTAATCAAATATATAAATAAGTTTTATTAATACAAAATTTGATACACAAAAAATCCACATCAAATATTTATTACAAGTATAATTTCCAATTAAATAATATACAATTACATAAGATGCCACTTGACATAACCAAAATGCATAATCATCCACTACACAAGTCACAGGGTATGAAAAGCTAAAAGAATATATATCATAAATAAAATACGTCATCTCATAATATCTCTAAAAATTAGATACTATACAACATAATAAAACCATAAATCAGAAACACAAGATCATAATGAAAGGAATAACTACACAAGGACATCCAACAATGACATCCAATTGTTTGCTCTCAATGGTATAAGAAAAATGCACTACTACCTGACCTCATGGAACCTAAATGGCTCACTCCCACTTTGTTGACGAGATAGTCTCAAGTCCCATATAGGTATCAATCCCAAAGTTGAAACAACATCTAGGTCAAGGAAAACTTGATAGAAATCTATCTCAAAGGCACCGAGACATAAATGCCATCTAAACAAATCAAGTAAATCAAATACCACTAATCATCAAACATAACCCTAAAGCTGGCCTAAAAGAATTTGATGATATAATAAGAAGAGTAAACTAGGGGTAAGCAGTACTACATCCACTCCCCTGGACTTAGGATTACTCCTAGAAGCCTATAAACAAATAGGGATATAAATCCTATAAACCAAATGCATCCTCCCAAGTACCTAATGACTCATCAGTAGGGTCTCATTGGACCGTTACCTGCTCTAGGGTTTGACCCCTGAGAGTCAAATCCCACTACTGTATAATGTGCATTGACTCCAAAGCTATTTGCCTCTCCTCTACCTATAACACATTTGAATCAAGAACATGTATCATGAAATGTCCCTTTTCTGATTTTTCATGATATTTCCAACCTCTAATCAGATCTTTAAAATCAAACAACTGCTATCACAAAGATCCACCAAATTCCTTAAGAAACCCCAAATCGGGTATGTTGAAAATAGTGCTAAAAGCTTCACAACTTCACAAATTATTAATGAATCTGAAAATGGAAATTTTTACAGAACTTTCAGCAGCATAACAGCCTACAAATTGATATTTCCAGATCCGTATAGCCTTTACACAACAGCTCGAAAATGTAGGACCAAAACTATGCTCATCGGGCTCCCGAAATAGCACAAAATATGCTCGGAAACACCACAAGAACACTAATAATCTATCTCAGAAGTTTAATCACGTCCCAATATATATATTCAGCTCTATTTTAACAGCTTAAAGTATAAAATACAGCAGCAACCAAAACTGATATGAAATACTCAACCGGAAACACCAAACTCTTACAAAAATACACCCGAAAACTCACAAATCTGCACTGTTCAGCACAAAGGCAAACTCTGTATGAGCATGCACATGGAATGGCTTCAAACTCCCGTCCTTAGCCTTCCTGGAAACCTGCAAACTCCCGTTCTTGGGTCTCCCTGGAAACCTGCAAACTCCCGTTCTTGGGTCTCCTTCTCCATAGGTTTGGCAGCCTCTGAAGAATAACAAAGAATGAGTGAAAATCAAGTCTGGAATCCCCCCCAAAATGCCTCCAAACCTCTTTAAAAAGGGCATAACTGTAACTCACGTCCAAGAGAGGTTAATGAAACATATTTTAATAATAATTATCATTTATTAGTCCAACGGTTTCCAAAGATTAACTCCCTTTTTCCGAAACTTCACTTTCTTGGGCCTGCCTGTCTTAGCAAAGATTATTATTTTTTAATTATTTGAAAAGGGGACATGACAATTCCTCCCCTCCCAAACATTTCTTGTCCTCAAGCAATGGCTGAACAATAAACCAATCAATCCTCCTGGATCCCAAATGTAGTCATGAACTATACTACTACCAATTAACACAGACTCCTGCAAGATCCTCTGCAATATGACCAAGAGGAATCCATAATCAAACTGGCAATTATAGCTCAACCAAACTCCAAAATCACCATTACCATAGTCAAAAACCCATGAGACACAAACTCTTAGAATATCAAAACCCAAGTAAAGTGGACTACCAACATAGTAAATACCATCAATGCATTCCACTGGCCTATATGGAATGTACAATCCAACTCTGCAACAATGGTGAATGCTCTCAAATGAAACTATACCAAGTATGGAGAATCCACACATTATACAACTCCTACAGTCAACACAACTCTGTAGATCATTGGCCACTGTCTCATAACCATAACTCCCATGCACCCCTGATGGTGAAAAGCCATCACAAGATAAACAACAAGAAATGGAACCCAAACCAAATTTTCCTGCCATCAACTCCTCAGCATAAGGATCAATTGTTAACTGATGTACATACCTTGCAATATAATGTTGATTAAAAAAACCAACCTCAGTCAACAACTCACCATGAACAAGTGATACAACCCACTGTGACTGATCACTAGCTAAGTCAGGAGATGTCATAGCCAAAGGAGTAGAATCAATAACAACACTTGCTGAAGCATCACTCCAAAACTCCTGCTCTAAGTCATGTATTATCAAGCTATCAACTACAAAACCTGTCGCCATGTCGTGCCCATCACAACTCTCATCTCGAGGCATCAAACTATTCCATAATTGATGATAAGCACTAGGAACCAAAGTACATCTCTGTATCATAATCTCATCAACATGGTCATCAAAGGTAAATTGATGAGCGTACCTCACAGTGTAATGCCGATAGAATGCGCCAATCTCAGTCAGTGGCTCAGACTGTAATCCAGATGAAACTAACTGCAATTGATCATCAACCATGTTGGAACTGACTACTACCTCCAAAGATATCACCAAGGGAGTAGTATTACTATCAGGAACCATGCCAACTGTCGACTCACCAACATCACACATGACCTTTGATACATCTCTAGTCTCTGTGCCTTCAGTACTAGAGGCCACCACCCTGTCAGGCATACAATAATCTGCTACAATACCCAACTCAACTAAACCTGACTCTAGTGGGAATGAACCTGATATGCCAATGTTAGTATCAAGGATGGATGCATCCCCATCTCCATTGTCTCTGACAATCTCAGTCATGGACATCCTCGAATCACCAAACACCATAGCTTGTGACTGTATAGAATCAGATAAAGACTGTAGTCGCTCTAACTCCATGGTCACCTTAGCCAAATGAAACTGTGACTCCTTGAAAGCCAACTGTGTACTCTCAAGAATCTCAAAAGTCACCTCAAGCTGCTCAGTAAGCTCACTCACCTCATCTTCCTTGGCCAACAATGCATCATATGTTGTACTACCCCACTCCATAAGATAATCTCTATCAGCTACCAACTGCATATAATTCTGTCTCAAAATCTGAATAGCCTCCCATAAAGAGTGGATCTCTGTCAAGGAAAGATAACTTCCTTCCTGCTCATCACTAGTAGGAGAACCCCATCCATAAACTGCTAATAATTGACGAGCAGCATCAAAATGTTGGCAAGTGATAGCAATGTCTCGGTCACTAACTCTCAACTGATTAGACACATGATGGCATTGGCTTGACTGTCTCCTACAAACCTCCTTTGATGCACTGTCTAAAGGAGTATCCTCAAAGTTACTAGTCTCTAGAGTATTACCATCCATGTCCTGTGAATCAACTCTAAAGCTCATATCAACATACAGAGTATCAAAATTTGTAGCACTGCTGTCCAACTCCTCTGTACCCAAGGAAACTAAGTCTTCAAAATTGCCCACTACATCCTCCTGGATGTCATCGATGCCAATATGATCCTGGGACTCATCTGTACACACTGCCAAATATGAAAGATCATCAACACATTCCAGCAAGTATGGTCGACTGGATATATGAACAAAGCCCAACACCGGTGTATAAAAACTAATACCAACATCAGACAAGATACTGGCACAAGAAAAGACAACACCGTGTAATCTGCTAATCAAATCCATGATAGCACCCAAACAAACACTGCGACCAAAAAGTGTTAAAGATCTCCAGTCAACTGAATCCCAAACACCAATATAACAATCTCGTGTCCATATCCGTAAACTAGAATCAACTGGTAACTCAAGCAAACTCCTCACCTGAGTAATATGACCAATACCAACTAACTCCACATACCTGTCATGATAAGGTAATGAAGTCACAATACTATCTTCACTCACCTTCAGCTGGCGGGATAAATCATGTGAAGTACTACCTGCCTCAACCTCATGTGATGAAGCATCTAACTGCGCCTGGTACTCTTTCTCAGCAAATTCATGAATGCTCAATGTCTGCTCATCTCTACTAGGTATCTCACCATCCTGCACAACAACATCCTCATAATCATCATCTGAACCCACTACACTGTAGTCACTGCCTGTTGTAACTATACCATCCTGAATACCTGTGGCATCACCCTTTGACAACCTGTAAACAATTGTCTCAATTTGAGTATCAAGTTGACTGTTACTATCAATCTGTGTAATATCCTTTCCCACCACCTCCTGTGGCAAAGTAGAATCTGAGACCACTACCTGGCTATCAGCTAGTTTCTCAAACTCCTCATGCAAGTTCTTGGGAATTGTGTCATCTGTCCTGTGAGAAAATCTGCCAAATAGAAATCCAGTCAACTTATCCACCTTAGCTGGGTCAGATAACATGTCATTTATACGGTGGTGCTCAACCAACTGTTTAGACATGTCATGACTTATTTTCATAAGTTTATCTCGAATGTCTAAATAACCATCCTTTCTACTATTTTGACTCTGGCTATCAATTGTCCAAGATCGTTCCCTCTGAGACTCTGTACTATACCTGTCCATTCTGGATAAAGTAGAGTGTAACCCCAATAGGATATAACTTCTTCAAGCACCAAGAACTAACATGCAAATGATTAGAAGTAGCATGCAACCATAGATTTGAACATGCAACTGATTAGAAGCAACATGCAACCACCAAATTATGACATGCAAGATCTGGGTAGTTGTCAAAACTGACATGCAAACTTCTACAACCGCCAAATTCACCAAGAACTAATAGGAAAATGATTAGAAGTAGCATGAAACCATAGATTTGGACATGCAACTGATTAGAAGCAACATGCAACCACCAAATTATGACATGCAAGATCTGGGTAGTTGTCAAAACTGACATGGAAGATCTGGGTACTTGTCAAAACTGAAATGCAAACTTCTACAACCACCAAATTCACCAAGAACTAACATGAAAATGATTAGAAGTAGCATGCAACCATAAATTTTTACATGCAGCTGATTAGAAGCAACATGCAATCATAAATTATGACATGCAAGATTTGGGTAGTTCTCAAAACTGAAATGCAATATCTGGGTAGTTGTCAAAACTGACCTGCAACTTCTACAAACCCTCAGGCTGGCAAGATCATGGCTCTGATACCACTGAAATGTCCCTTTTCTGATTTTTCATGATATTTCCAACCTCTAATCAGATCTTTAAAATCAAACAACTGCTATCACAAAGATCCACCAAATTCCTTAAGAAACCCCAAATCGGGTATGTTGAAAATAGTGCTAAAAGCTTCACAACTTCACAAATTATTAATGAATCTGAAAATGGAAATTTTTACAGAACTTTCAGCAGCATAACAGCCTACAAATTGATATTTCCAGATCCGTATAGCCTTTACACAACAGCTCGAAAATGTAGGACCAAAACTATGCTCATCGGGCTCCCGAAATAGCACAAAATATGCTCGGAAACACCACAAGAACACTAATAATCTATCTCAGAAGTTTAATCACATCCCAATATATATATTCAGCTCTATTTTAACAGCTTAAAGTATAAAATACAGCAGCAACCAAAACTGATATGAAATACTCAACCGGAAACACCAAACTCTTACAAAAATACACCCGAAAACTCACAAATCTGCACTGTTCAGCACAAAGGCAAACTCTGTATGAGCATGCACATGGAATGGCTTCAAACTCCCGTCCTTAGCCTTCCTGGAAACCTGCAAACTCCCGTTCTTGGGTCTCCCTGGAAACCTGCAAACTCCCGTTCTTGGGTCTCCTTCTCCATAGGTTTGGCAGCCTCTGAAGAATAACAAAGAATGAGTGAAAATCAAGTCTGGAATCCCCCCAAAATGCCTCCAAACCTCTTTAAAAAGGGCATAACTGTAACTCACGTCCAAGAGAGGTTAATGAAACATATTTTAATAATAATTATCATTTATTAGTCCAACGGTTTCCAAAGATTAACTCCCTTTTTCCGAAACTTCACTTTCTTGGGCCTGCCTGTCTTAGCAAAGATTATTATTTTTTAATTATTTGAAAAGGGGACATGACATATCACATCAAGAATATATTGTCTAAAAGAAAAAACATGGAAAACATCATGAACATGAGCTAAGTTTGGAGGCAATGCAAGATGGTAGGCAACTGGACCTATCCTCTCAAGAATCTCAAATGGTCACACAAAACACGCTGCTAGCTTTGAACCCTTTCCATAACAGATCAGACTCTTCTGCAGATGCACTCTCAAGAAAACTTTCTCACCTACTACAAATTTTTTATTTGTCCTATGAGCATCAACCTAATTCTTATGTCTATCCTGTGTTGTAGACACATGCTCATGAATGTGCACTACTTGTTGCTCCATATCTTGAAGCATCTTAGGACCCAACAGGATGTAATCCTCTAAATTTTCCCAATTCAATAGTGTACAATAAGGATGACTATATAAAGCTGGAAAGATGTCATCCCAATTGAACTGTGATACCTAGTACTATATGAAAACTCTACTAGGTATAAATAATCCTCACAGAGATTCTATCTATCCATAACATACATCCTCAACATATCCTCCAAAACTTGATTAACTCTCTTGGTCTAACAATTTTTCTTTAGGTGATAAGTTGAGCTGAAGTTCAACTGTGCTACAAGATTATGTTGCAAGGATGTCTAAAATATGGAGGTGAATACAGGATCCCTATCTAAAATGATCTTCTAGAGAATACCATGGAATCTCATGATATCATGCATGAAGATATTAGCTACTAAAGTTTTTGTGTAAGATGAGCTCATCAATGAAAAGTGTACCACCTTAGTCAACTGGTCAATGGTAACCATGATAGAATCATGTCAATGAGTAGTCATAAGTAATCCCATAATAAGATCTACAGAAATAATATCCCACTTCCATGAAGGAATGAGATTTGGTTGTAAAATCCCTACTAGATGTTGGTGCTCTACCTTGACTCTCTAGCACTCAAGACACCAAGCCACAAAATCAGCGATATCATGCTTCATGCCAATCCAAAAGTATAGACGTCGCAAATCTACGTGCATCTTCTTAACACCTAGATGTGTTGAGTAAGGTGTACAATGGGCCTCTGATAGGATCAATCTACAAAGCTCATCTAGTAGTGGTACATAAATCCTTCCTAAATAGTGCAAAAGGCCATCTGACTCCAAAAGATAACCTAAAAATCTTCCCTCCAATTGTCTACATATATATATATCTCCATACTTACCTCCTCATACAAAGTACTTGTAGAAAGTGCCTGAAGTATACAGCTCCTCAAATCTATAGTAAGAGTCAAATATAGTGTCACATGTCTCATATGACTCAAAGTGTCAGCTACCATTTTCTCCTTTCCCTAAATATACTTCACCTCGAAGTCATACTCACATAGGAACTCCATCCAATGCCTTTGCCTAGCATTCATATTAGGTTGCGTGAATATATACTGTAGACTATGATGATCGCTATGAATCTCAAAAAAGTGCCCAACAAGAAGTATCTCCATCTCACTAGGGCATGAACCACTATAGCTAAATCAAGATCATGTGTGGTATAATTCAATTCATGGTCCTTGACTATGAGAGACTCATAGGAAATCACCCATCCATCCTGCACCAAGACTATTCTAATCCCTTCTAGGGAAGCATCTATACACACCATAAAGTCACCTGTTGGATCAGGTACTACTAATAGTAGTGCACTAGTCAAAAGCTCCTTGATCTTCTAGAATGCTTTCTTGCATTTCTCCATCGAAATAAACTTCTTTCCATTTCTCTAGAGGGAAGTGATAGGATATGCTACTCTGGAAAATTTATGGACAAACCTCCCATACCCATGAAGCTGTGAATCTCTGACACAGTAATGGTTTAGACCAATCTACCATTGCCTGGATCTTTGTAGGGTCTACTGAGATACCATCCCTCAATATGATATGCCCTAAATACTATATCTTTTACTGAAAGAAATTACACTTTGTGTTAGCATTAAGTTGATTGACTCTTAGGCACTGCTAAACCAACCATAGATGTTCCTCATATGTTCCTCTTGGGATCTAGAATATATCAAAATGTCATCCAGGAACACAAGTACAAATTAGTCAAGGTAAGAATGAAATACTCCATTCATCAAGCACATGAAAACTAATGGAGCATTCATCAACCCAAATGGAACCACTATAAACTCATAGTGTCCATAATTAGTGTGGAAGTCTTATGAATGTAAGAATCCTAAATGTGAAGCTAATGGTATCCTGACTTTAGATCTATCTTAGAGAACAATGTGGCTACCTTGATCTAGTCAAATAAATATTTGATCCTTAGTAAAGGATACATGTTCTTAATTATTACCTTGTTTAATTTTCTGTATTCAATGTGCAAGCATAACAAACCATCCTTCTTCTCCATAAAGAGCACTAGTGCTCCCCATGGAGAAACACTCAATCAAATACAACCTTTGGCCAAAAGATCCTCAAGTTGTAGGTGCAACTCACTCAACTCTTGAGTGGTCATCCGATAAGGAGCTCTATAAATGGGCTCTACTCCTAGGATAAGATCAATGCCAAAGTCAATGTCCCTCTTTGGAGACATACCCAAAATCTTGTTGGGAAAGACATCCACATATTATTGTAAAATAGGATGGTCTAGAGTCTTCCTTGCGTAGTCTTCTTCCTCTATTTCACTCACAATAATAGAAAACACATGACAACCCTTAAAAAATATCCACTTTAATTACATAGCAAAGATCATCCATAGGGATATAGGTCTTTAGATGACTACAATCTTTGAGTCCCTACCTTGATCATCCTTACACAAAATGATCTTCTTTCTACAATCAATACCAGCTCTATGAGAGCTAAGCCAATCCAACTATCTACAAGAGAAACATCATGTGCCTCTGCCAGACCCTCTCTCTAATGGAGGTGCACTTGACTATTGGTGGCTATCTCTACTAGAAAAAGTCTAGTTTATCTACGTAGGTTGAGTATTCTTATTTTTCCTATTGTGCTACAAGTTATGGAAGTTCTAAGAGTTGGAACCACCACCACCACTCTACACCAGAGGGTAGGATCCCTTCTACTATTGTTGTTGTTTTTGTTGTTGTTTTTTTTGGCCCTAGTTTTCCTTAGGATAATGAGGCTTCCTATTACCACATGTGCTCTAGTTATCCTTGGACCTTGATGTTGCAAGTGGTCCCACAAAACCACCATGTCCTAAGGTGACACTCTTCTCTACAAGTATAGCCCGATGTACCACATCCTTGAAGGTTTTAAGTTGAAATACCTTAAGACACCTAATTATATGGTTATTTAGGCCCTAAATAAAATGTTGTCCCATTAGTGACAAGCTATCAATGATCCTCGCATAAGGCATGAGCTCATAGAATTTTCTATCATACGTTGTCATGATCATTGTGTATTGTCTCAAATTTTGAAATTCATCTGCTCTCTGTTGATGTCATTCCTCTTGTAGGAAATGCCCATGGAAGTTCTCCAGAAATAACTCCCATGTGACAGTGTTCATGTCCACCCGTAGTTTCTTCTCCTCAATGTTGCACCATGTAGCCCCAAAGAGTTCTAGGTGGGTGATGGAAAATCTTGCTTCGACATTAGAGTCAAAGCCCTATATAGAAAAACATTTGTCTAGAGAAATTAGCCACTGTCCTACCACATATCCTGAACCAACCCTAGTAAAAGGTTTGATCTTGGACCTCTGTAGATCCTTCATCTAAGCATCCTTAACTGACCTCTTTCTATCACCATGAAGGTCTCTCTGAGGACTCCTAAACCTATGCCTCTCCTCATTCCTTCCATGATGTGACTCCTCATGATCTATGCCTTGAGGAGGAGTTAGGTGCTCCATAATGGTCCTCATCATTTGCCTCAAGTCAACCTCCTCTAAATTGGCCCGATGATCTCTATGGTACATCTCCCTATTATCCTCCTAAATAGGACCCTCAAGGTCAAATCCATGCCCACTGATATCCCTACCTCATGCACAGCCTCTACCACAACATAAACTATGACCTCTTACTGATGATCTCATCCCAAATACCATCCTACAATAATATCCAAGAACAACAAGGTGCTATAATATTAACAAGAACATACTACTATATAACATAAACACAAGAAACATGTTTAAAAACAATACAAGATCTATTCTAGTTTTGCCTATTTCTAGGTTTAAGTAAATTTTAGTTTTAAGTTCAAGTGTTCAAGTTTGTAATAGATACATATTGTAGTTTAAAATTTGTTTCCAGCTAACTAGTTGTTGTCTATTGGCGTTCCAATATACCCAGAGCTCCCAACGTAGAAACTAGGATCTGATACTAGATGTAACGCCCTGCCAAGGAACCCAAAAGAAATTAACCTAAAGTTCCACTAAGTTTGCCAAAAAAAAAATTTAAAGATAACAAAAATAAGAGATAAAATAGTAGAAGCAATAACTCACATACATACAACCATCATAAATAGATTACATCTCTTAAGGGTCCTATGATGTTGAATCACATATATAAATAAGTTTTATTAATACTAAATGTGATACACAAAAAATTCACATCAAAGAATTATTACAAGTACAATTCCAATTAACTAATATACAATTACATAAGATGCCACTTGGCATAACCAAAATGCATAATCATCCACTGTACAAGTCATTGGGTATGAAAAGCTCAAATAATATACATCATAAATAAAATACATCATCTCATAAGATATCTAAAAATTAGATGTAGTAAAACATAATTAAACCATACATCAGAAACATAAGATCAGGATGAAAGGAATAACTACACAAGGACATCCATCAACAACATCCAGTTGTCAAATTTTAATGGTATAAGAAAAATACACTACCACCTGACCTCGTGGAACCTAAATGGCCCACTTCCATTATTATAAGGAGATAGTCTCAAGTCCCATACATGTATCAATCCCAAAGTTGAAACAACATCTAGGTCAAGAAAAAATTGATAGCAATCTATCTCAAAGGTACAAGGACACAAATAACATCTAAACAAATCAGATAAATCAAATATCACTAATCATCAAACATAACTATCAAGTTGGCCTAAAATAATTTGGCAATATAATACAAAGAGTAAACTAGGGGTAAGCACTATACAATCTACTGATCGGCCTTCATTGTCATCTTTATCTCTAATTCATTTGGCAACCCTTCAAGCAATCACTCTTCACAACTTTGTTCAACCTCCTACTTAGGTTCACCAATCAATAGCATCAACAACTACTCCAACCAAGCTACGTCTTCACACCCACTCGCACTTACACACAAGCTTAGCTCTTGTGCCTCCTTAAATAGGTAATTTTGATCTTTTGTCACTTAAACACCACCATAGATCTTAGGGTTTGGTTAGATTCATCGAATCCTTCCAACATTTTGTCTTCACTTTTCTATCCTAAAAACTTCTCCAAACTTCTTTGTGAATCTTGTTGTGGTTCTACAACACACACCCCATTTTTTACTGCGAAAATGGTGACCCCCTTTTTTTGGCTCACAAAATCTCGTTCCTCAGAATAGGGTATCTTACAAGGTGCGTTAGGGAGTGGAAATTTTGTAGTTTGGGTTTAGGAGTATGGTCAATTAACATCATTTTTCAACCCCTAACACTATTATATTGATGTTTATCTTTTGTGTAGGTCATTATGGCATCCTTATCATCCATAGCACAAAAAATTACCATGGTATTGCAAGTGCATTTTCAAAAAAGATGCCTTAGGATTTTAGATAGAAGAAGCAAAAGGAGTTCAAGAATATGATAATGTTGGGCTCTAAAGATGGCATAAATCATCAAAAATATCAAGAATAAGTATACTAGAGTGTCCCAGACCCTGTATAAGAAAAACCCATAAATCATTTTCAAAACTGAGAACTTTGATTTTTGGGTGAATTGAGCACCTTGTGCACTTCCCTTAAGGTGCACAGGTGCAAAGGTGTGTAGGTGTGTAGGTACACTTTTGTCAAGGTGTGCCTTTTCAAGATGCACTTTTCTCAAGGTGCACTTTTTGAAGGTGCACAAGGTGTGTATTGCAATTTTGAATATGCATAAGTTGGAGGACTCCAGAAGGTGTGCATGTGTAAAGATGTGCAAGTGCGCAATTTGATGATTAGGTGAAGGAATTATCTCTGGAAGGTGTGCAAGTGCATGAGAATGTGCAGAGGTGCACAATTCTAAAAAGTCTTGAAGATGTCCAAAGTCCCAAAGATGCTAAGGTACACAAGTGCATAATTTTGCAAATTTTTGAAGAGCAAAGTACATAGGTGTGCAGGTGCACAATTTGAAGATTTGGCGAATGAATTATCTCTAAAAGTGCACAAGTGCACATATATAAGATATCTAGAGCCCCCCAGGTCCCGAACATTACCATGGCTTCCTTGTCTTCTGTAGCAACTAAGATCACACTCAAACCCATGACTTTCAAGTTCTAGGGAATGTCGAAGAAGTCACACTTCATGATTTCAATAGGGAAGTAAGGATAAAGTATGAAGCTGTAGACTTATTAGATCCTCAAGAAATCACCACTTCCATCCAAAAGTTTAAAGGGAAACATCCACACATCATTTTGGTATAAAAGGGAAGAAAACCTAGATGCTGAAAATCAAGTTTTGACACTTAGAAGAATATTTTGATTTTTGGATCTTGTCACCAAGGTGCACAGGTGCTCAGGTTCATAGGTACAAAGGTTCATTTTTCTCATCGATGCATTAATAGTTTTGAAGAAGAAGCAGTTTGCTGACAATTAATTGCCAGTTGCTATTTTAGAGCATTCCATGCATCAAAAACACATTTTGACGCCAATTCAAGTCCCAAAGACACCTAGAATAGATCAGGCTTCCATTTTTAGAGCTCCCATAGACTCCTAGATCATCTCATGGCTTCTATCTTCTTATCTTCTCATTCTTTTAATGTTTTAAGTCATGTAAAGGCTCATGCACCCATTAATTGATATAAATAAGGGTGAAGACCTACTTAGCACCATTTAGAGAGTCAATTTGTATGTAATTAGCTTTATTTTATTATTTTTTAGAATAATATTTGCATTAGAAGAGCTCTCACTCCTAACACAAAAAGAGGAGAGGATTTCTTTTAAATACATGGATGTAATATGTATTCCAGGCTATTATTTTGATGCAATAATTTATGCTATTGGTGCTCTCATTCTAAATGTAGTTATTCTTGCCAAACTGTATTATTTTTGTGAATGCATGTTCATGAATAATAATGGAGCTAATAGTTTTATTGCATTTTTATGATTGTGTGATCTTTTAGTTTTGGTGTTTGCCTTATGTTAACGAATTTTGTTGTTGTGACAAATTGGAGAAAGGATCATCTTTGTTATTACGTAGTGTTTTGTCTCGTGTGAGTGCATTTTTCATGGCCTCACAATTTGATGAAATGTGAAACATCTTTCAGTTATTATTGAAGTTCCCATCAACGATTGCATCAAAGGAGTTGAAGAAGCGTTGCTCCTAATTTCATTGGTTTCCTACCAGATCTTTTCGATAATTTAATTCGCAAATGAGTTGTTACTTTGGCTTATGTCTGTTAGGAGTTTCCCTTTCAGTAATGTTCTTTAATATCTTTTTACTCTATATTTTATATTTTCTTTTCAAAACACTTGGTTAAAATAGGAATTCATATAGTTGCATTAATAAAACAACATTCATCATAAAACAAAAAATACAAAATATATCTCTTTTTTGGTTATATTTCATAAACACATGTGCATATTGGTGGGTACCAACAAAGGCCTCCTTGTGAACTTATACATTTATGTTCAATTGAGTAACCCAGAAAATTGAAAAATAGCAATTTGAAACCTTTGAGTTGGTCATTGATCAACTTTTCAAGAGAGAGATCCAAAAGGATTTCTGCATTAAGCATCATGCAACATGGCAGGTCAAAAAATCCTTGCATAGAAATGTGCAAACATAGTTTCCCTTGATTTCAATTTTGCATGTCATCCATCCTTATCCTCAATACCCTTTATATATTCCAAGAAAGACAACTAAAAATCATGATTTTCTCATAAACTGTCGAAATGTTATCCCTCTGCCAACACTATGTTCTGATGCTCGGTCATCACTAGGTTACTTGGTTGCTACCAAAATTTTGTTCGATGCATATATTGATACTTGGTCAATACTACTACTTGTTCAACACTACTTCTACTCCACACATATGGTGGCTTGGTCGAGACTAGTATCACTCAGAATAAACTTCAAGTTCCTTAATCTTTTTCTCTATTGCTCAATCAAGCCTATGCATTTGGTCAATCTTTCATCACTTCTTTAAGGCTTTAGTATAACTGTCTTCTATACTTGTAGCATGATTAAAAAATTATTGTATCTTGTCAAAGTCTAACTAATCAAATGCTCATTTGTAGTTTCTTCTCATAACTCAACCTTTCCTCTAGGTTCTTTTGTTATGTCCAACTTCTCAAATCCTCTAGATATGACATTCAAATAAAATAGCAAACTATCTTGCCAATAATTTTTGACATCAATGACAACATAACAATTGTTTTAGTTGTAGTTTCCAATAGTCTCCTCTAGGCTCAGGCTAGTCTCAGGATTGGTGAAAATAGCACATATGTAACCCTTTTTATGTTTTTTTCTTTCACTTGGTCATAGGATAACCCATCCACATAATATGTGCAACACATATCCCTCCATGAACCCCATTTAGTCATCTCATTTTCACTAGTGGTAATTATTTCTAATGTGTTGGCTAGGGTGGATCGGTGGCCAAGGCTAGAAGACCTCAACTTATTAACCAAATTAGTTATCCTAGCACTATTTTATGTGAGAGCTTTAACAAGGTCTTCTTGACTAGAGTTCATATGATCTAATGGGATTTTTGGAGGTCCTAGACCTAGAGGTAGTTGTTGAGGGGCAACCATTTGAGGGTTTTGTATTTTTTAGGTTGACCCTTGAGAGTTTTATGGTTCATTTTGAGGTGTTTATTTTAGGGTTAATGTTTGCTTCTTCCATAGGAGGTGACATTTGGTTTCCTTTACATATACTGGGTCTAGATATATCTAATTATTAAATGATTATAAAAAAACACAAATCAATACAATGTTTTCATGGAGGCACCATCAAAAATTATCGAAAAACAAGATGAATTTGAGGTTGAGGGAGGCAAACCTGATCACGTTTGTGGTCTTTTTTGGAGTTTAACTTCTGTTGTTTGTAAATTTGGGCATGAAGAATGACCCAGTCTATAGGTAAACAAAAAATTATTTTTACCATTAAAAATGTGATCTTTTTTGGTAAGTAAAAATACGATCACGTTACATTTAGTGTGATGTTTCTTAATATTATCTGCTTGGCTCAGTAACGAGCCAAGCACATTTTCTAATTTTATGAAAAGGACACATAACATGATCATGTCATGTAAACTTTTCACTTTTTTCCTATGGCATCCACTTTTTTGCACACCATCTTGGTGCATTCACCCTCTTAAGGAACTTGATTTCAAAACTTATAATGACAAGATGAGGGTTTTCCAGCTACTTTTATGTTCTTCTTGAAGTTGTCAAATAAATAATACCTCAAGTGATCAACATTTGTTTTTCTATATCAAATTTATTAAGCCCTTGTATCCCTATTACATTCATATCATATTGAATCAAATTTTGGGAAATTAAACCCCCAATATAAATGCATGTGGTATCATTTCTTACTCTTATATGCACTCAAGTGTTATCATTAGTGCAAAACTATGTTGAAGAGGACAATTGGTTAATAAAAGACAGAGAAGTCAGCAAGAACTTACACTGAGCAAGGACAAGAATACCAAGAAGTAAGGTTAACAAAGAAAAGTCTAAGTTAGTAAGTATAGTAACTATCAAGCACAAAAGTTACTAAGCTAGTTATTACTGAATGATGACATCTTAACTGAGCAGAAATATGGAGTTTACCAAGATGCACAGGATGGACATAAGAGTTTGAGATTTCACAAAAATCAATGCATTTATATTATACAAAGTGGTAAAATGTATTTTCAAGATCAAGGAGAAGATTTCAAAAGATTTACTGGGAAGAGATATTTGTTTGTTGATGATCCCAAGGCAGTATGCAAAACCAATGAAATAAAAGGAAGATGAATGAGATGTTAAGGATAAATATAGATCGTAGATCTTGATCCGATGTGATCTCCAAAATTTTTCTAAAACCTTATTAGGTCATGCATCAAAGAGGTAAAAAATTTCTATATATGGACCTAGATGTAGAATAGATCAAATATTGTTGTATTCAGGAGATGTCGTGGGCAATTTTACTGATGGAATGAAAAGGGAAGAAGCTATTAAGGAGAAGACTTACCAAGCATCAACAAAGGAAGGAATTGGTTGTATAAATCACTGGAGGTGAAATATTGATACTAGGAATAGTGGATATATGAGCTAGCAAAGTAATTTGCATTAAATCAAGTCATTATCATTACTTTCTTACCATTGTAGCAGCAAAATTCTTTAACAAGGTAGACCTGACAGTTTGTATTGTAAATCTCTTAATCGAATGCACATTTCATGAATGTTTCAAAATCATTAAGAAAGGTATATTTTGACAAATCATATCATATTACTCCTAGCAGAGTAAGTCGCTAGAAGTGACACTTTTGTATGCCCTAATAGGCAACCTTTATGTTACAGTAATGAAGGATTTTTGGGTATCATCCCCACCACAACTTTTGCTCTAACCAAGGGTTTTTGCATGACCAAATTAGTGTGTTAATGTATTGCATGTGTTAAAGGTTTATGTAATGTGCCTATAGTTTTAGATCTTGAATTTACTTTATGTTATTCATGAAAAGTTATTATTGAGGGTTGTTGAATTTTGAACCAAATAGTGTGAAATTTATTTGAGATTCTTGTTGTGCGAGTGAATTCTATGAAAGACATGAGAAAACCAAGCTAGTTCTATCTACATTTACCAAAACCTAGGTTCACAAATTTCAACAATGACATCTAGCTCTACAATTGTTAAGACCTCAAAGATTGGGAAGGTTAAGATGATAAAAAAATGAGGGTTGTGAGGAAGAAAAATACAAGCTATGATGATAATAGGTTATAAAAAAATTGTCCCAATATCCTTCAACATCTTCTTCATCCACATGATCTGATAACAATTATTTTCTTCTACCACATACTCTGCTTTAGCTATACTTTGTGAAATACAATCTTGTTTCTTGCTCAACCAAGAAACTAGTCTTCCTCCAAGAAAAAATGCTCCACCACTAGTACTATTTTTGTCATCCATATTTCCTGCCCAATCTGCATCAGTATAAGCACATAAAGTGAAATCACTTAATCTATCATACCATAATCCATAATCAAGTATACCCTTCAAATATCTAAATATCCTTTTTATTGTTGCATAATGAGATTCTTTAGGATCATCTTGAAATCTTGCAACTATCCCAACTATATTTTCTATATCTAGTCCAGTGTGTGTCAAATAATGCAAACCTCCAATCATTGATCTATACTTCTTCTCAACTATAGGTGGCTCTTCTTTGTTAGATAACTTGTGACTAGTTACCATTGTTGTACCAATAGGCTTACAACTTTCCAAGCTAAATTTTTTCAACAAGTCTTTCAAGTACTTAGCTTGTGATATGTAAATACCATCACTATTTTGCACAATCTATAAACCTAGGAAAAACTTCATCTCACCAATCATACTCATCTCAAATGCATTCTTCATTTTCGCAACAAATTTATCACTTTCTTCACCATTACCTCCAAAGATTATGTCATCAAAAAATATCACAATGATCAACAAGAAATTTTCAATTTCTTTCAAATACAAATTACTATCTTTTGTACCTTTATCAAATCTAAGTTTTTCCAAATACTTATTGAACTTTCATACCAGTTTCTAGGTGCTTTCTTTAGACCATACAATGCTTTCTTCAGTCTGCATACCATATCCATTTCTTTTGTCAAAGGAAATCCTTTAGGATGCTCAATATATACTTCTTCTTCAGGTTCTCCATTCAAAAAGGTTGACTTGACATCCATCTAATACACTTTAAAATTCTTATTTGTTGCATAAGCCAAAAACATTCTTACTGCTTCCATTATGACTATAGGGGCAAATGTTTCTTCATAATCTATACCTTCTTTTTGTGAGTATTGTTTACATACCAATGTAGCTTTTTTCCTCACAACTTTACCTTGTTCATTAATCTTGTTTCTAAATTTTCATTTAGTTCCTATAACGTTCTTTTCTTTTGGCCTACAAACCAATTCCCATGTTTTATTCTTCACAATCTTATCTAGTTCTTCCTTCATTGCTTGAATCCAATGATTATCCTTGCATGCCTCATCTGTGCTCTTAGATTCAACTTGGGAAATCAAACATAATTCCTCATTTACTCTGTTTCTTGTCATCACTCCTTTGTCTTTGATTCCAATAATCTATTCTACAGGGTGATTCTTTGCCAGATTCTTGTTTGGTGTAGGAGTTCCTATCTCAACTCTTATCTCTTCTCCTTGTTTAGAGTCTCTCCTCTTTTCTCAATTTGTACATCATTCTAAAAATCATTTTTAGTCTTAAAGAAAACTTCAACATTCTCTCTAACAAATCTAGGATTATCTTTTTCCTCATTAGAATTATAATCCATCATCCTCTCTTTAATTGCAAACTTTTCATCACTTTTACATTTTCATATTCAATGATTGCCTTAGTTTTATGATTAAAAGATATGTAACATTTTATTTTCAATGAATTACCAAGGAACATGTCTTCATCACTTCTTAGATCAACCTTACCAATATCATCATATCTCTTTATGTAGCACTTACTTCCAAAAATTCTGAAATACTTCATTGAGGGTGTATGACCAAATCATAATTCATAAGGAGTCTTGTTTGTACCTTTTCTGATCTGCACTATGTTCATAATATATATTGTTGTATTAACTGCTTCCCTCCAAAATGTCTTGGATACATCATTCTCAAACATCATTTCTCTTGCTTCTTATGATACAGTTTTTTCCTTCTTTTTGTTATCCCATTTTTCTCAGGGGTCTTAAGTGATGATAATTGCCTCTTAATTCCATTTTCTTCACAAATCATGTTAAATTCTCTAGAAGTAAATTCTCCACCTCTATATTATCTCAAACACTTAATCTTTACACCATATTCATTCTTGACTCTATTCTTAAATATCTTGAGCTTTTCAAATGCCTCATATTTTTCTTTAAGAAATGCTACCCACATCATTCTAGTGAAATCATCAAAAAAAATCATAAAGTACCTTTCTCCATAGAATCTTGTTGTTTTGGTGAGGCCACTCAACTTTGTATGAACAATATCCAGCTTCTTTGTAGTAGTGACCTTCTTGCTGGGAAATGATACCTTCTTCTACTTGTCCATGATACATTTTTTGCAAACAACATTAGTAGGCTTCATAATCTTAGGGAAGTCTCTTACTACAAATGTACTACTAACCTTCACAATGTTATCAAAGTTTATATGATGGAACTTTCTATGCCATAACCAATTATTATCCATGTTTGCAACCAAACAAGTCATCTCAGTGGGATATTATGCCTATTCCAATCAGCTTACCATCCTTATCTTTGATAAAGCAAGTCTTGTCTGTGAATTGCAACTAATAACCTTTGTTAACCAACTATCCAACACTCAACAAGTTATGTTTCAAACCATCAACAAAATAAAAATCATTGGCATTAGTGTTTCCATCAGGAGTAATAGATCTTATCCCTATAATGTGACAAGGTGCATTTTTACCAAATCTAACAATTCCTCCATCATAATTTTTTAGTTTAAAAAACTTGTTCATATCATCAGTGACATGATGTGAACATCCACTGTCTACAATCTAATCATATTTCTTTTCAACTTGAGAAACTAGAGATTTTTCTTCTCTAATTTCAATTTTGAAACTCTCTTCTTTTATAGCCACAAATCCTAACTCATCATCACTTTCTCTTTGAACTCTTTCCTTAGATTCATCATCTTCATTTGCATACAAACAATCTCTAGGTCTTCTAGGCTTGAAATTTATCTTATACTTTTTCTCTCTTTTAGGACATTTAGAAGCATAATGACCAAACTCATTACAAGTCCAACATTTAAATATTTTCTTACCATCTAGTT
Organism: Cupressus sempervirens; assembly: GCA_028749045.1. Classification (NCBI taxonomy): domain Eukaryota; kingdom Viridiplantae; phylum Streptophyta; class Pinopsida; order Cupressales; family Cupressaceae; genus Cupressus; species Cupressus sempervirens. Next base: position 502,153,414 of record CM053785.1, read on the forward strand.
TTCTTCTTAGAAGCAAGGCTATACCTTCTTCAATCTTTATGTCTTCTTCAGATCTGGATTAGTTTTTGCTAGTGTGATCTCCATGGGTGATTCCATTTCTAGATAAATAAGGATGGACACTTAATGCACTAAAAGTTATTTCCGCTTTTGTCAGTTCTCAAAACTACCTCAAACTTGATTTTCCTACTTCCAATCTTCCAAGCAAAGTCTCCCTGGTGAACTTCTCAATACAGGGTATCAAAATTTCAATCATTTGTGCTACTTGCTTGAACAGTGGTGTCAAAATATAACATAAACCTCATCTTCTTCTTTATATCCTTCACAAGTCTTAATTCCTACAACAATCTCAAATATTCTACCAATATAGCTTCTCACAAATTCATCTTCCATCATTTTAGCATCTTGAGACAAGCATATCCAATTCTGTAATCTCATTCTTTTAGAATGCTTATCTACTTAAAAAGAAGATTCTAAAACTTTCCAAATTTTATGAGATGTCTCCAAAGATCATACCTGGTTATATTCATTTTTAGGAAGAGTTGTTAGTAATGCTTCTCTGGCTTGCATATTAAACATGATTAGATCTCTTTCTGGTTCACTGCATTCCTCAAGTTTTCCTTCTTCCATAATTTCCTTTTCACTCTTTGTCAAAAGCCAATATCTTGGACCCATACATAACAAATGATTTTTCATCCTTTCCTTCCAACTATCATAGTTAACTCCATCAAACTTAGGACTTTCTTTTCTGAAGTGACTCATCATTGACCTCCCAAAGCTATTAAGCTTTCTCTCCAAGGACCTAATGCTCTAATACCAATTGTTAGAAAGTAAAGTCCATCAATATAACTAAGAGGGGGTGGTGAATCATTTATCCAACTATTATGAAAATTATCAACCTTATTAATTCTTAACCATATGAGCAATATAATTAGAAACCATAACAAGATACTCATACACAATAACATCAGATATGTTAACTAGGGAAACCCTTGATCATAGGGAAAACTCTGGTGGACTGTACCCACAAAATGAAGTACTAATATAAATGTTCATTGTTAGAGGATTAACCCTATTAGGAGTCAATAAAATAATCCAATACATATCAGTCCCTGTTCGAAGTTGTACCAACCCTATTAGGAGTTGTAGAAGGTAGATGGACCCACTGTCCAAACAACCTCAGGGGCAAGACCACTAAACTCATTGTCCAATTGATCTACATATTATTCCTTGCAGAATAATAGAAATGAATTGTACTTGTACTTCCCATTCTTTTTTCCTATCAATTGGATTGCTCTTCTTCTTCTAATCTCAATACCAGATCACCAACTTTGTATCCAATAATCCCTTTGATTGCTTACTCACATTTAACAAATAATCTTCTCTTGTTTACATTTTCTACACACTTGATGCATTTCCAAACAAGGAAAGTATCCTTCCTTTATACCAAGTCCTCACAAAAATTCCTTGAGTCAGCCTTAAGGCTTTTCCAATTAATTATAATAGAACCTTATTAAGATAATTAATTTACAATCACACAACATTGTTGGCTCATTGTCTTTAAAACTTCTCACACATGCGACTCCTGAACTTGGGCACTCACTGACATCATCATCGGGCTATCTTTTGTCTCTATCTAACTTTGCATATCATGATTCTATCTCAATAAAGAGATACAAATCAATCATCAAAAACTACTTCTTAGATACTTTGTGTATATACTACTATATGTAAATCAATCATATCTTTTGTATATTTTTGACTCTCTATATGCACACCTAACCACATCATCAGGACATAGTGTAGAATATGTCCTTAACTGAACTCAACTTGATCATCAATTCCTCATTTATATGACCTTGTTCTATGTCTACTACTATGTCAGTCTTCACATAATTACTTCTATGTTGACATCAATGGCAAACACAGTCATGAATGCAACATTTCAATCATGATAACAATCTCCACATGCTTTGGCAATTCTTAGGATACTCCCCCAAAGGAATACCATCAACATTCATCTAACAAAGATCACTTAGGACCTATTGGAACCATTATGATACTTTATAACCTAATGGCTCCTATGGTGTTGCATTTGGACCTAATATGTTATATTGGATCATAATGTGTCCTTGGGTTCATGATGAATCTTAGTCTGGGCCATAATGAATCATAAGGGGTCATAAGAGCACCTAGGACCCATTATGATATTATCCTGAATGCTGATGATATTGAAATTTTTATGGACGGTTATTTTAATGAGTTTAAAGAGAGAATGCACAAGAGGTTCATTATAACTCCCCAATTGATTGAAAACTATAGAGATTATACTTTCTTTCTGGTGGACACTAGCACTATATTGATTAAACTTGTGGAACCAAGAACAACTTGACTAGAGCCCATGCAGTATGAGATCAATATTGACCAAGCTACTCAAGCTATTAAATCTTTGTTACAGGAATCTATTAATAGAAAGGCAAAGACATTTGGAACTTATGATCAAGCCAAACAATAAATAAAGATATATATCTCGACTCCCATGACAAAGTGAAAAACAAGAAAGATGATTGACACCCTAGAAGGGACTCTCAGTGAAGGTATAAAGAAGTCAGTTGAAATGATAACCGAGGAACATGAAGTTGAAGAGGAAGAGGAAACTAAGCTAGAAGAGCTCAAACAAATAAAGGGTAAAAGAGAACAACCTACACAACTACAGAGTCCTAAGACTACTTGGACTAGGACTAGAATTTCTACCTCTTCAACACCCCTAGTAAAAAAGGAAGAGTTGTGATTACTAAACTAGAGAAGAAGGCACCCAAAACATATCACTAAATGAAGAATGTTCACCCAGTGAGTATTCCACTGAGGAAGCAGAGTAATCTTGAAAAAGGTGATGATAGTGAGAGAACCAAGTCAAAAGAAGATCAGTTTAGAGTGGTTAGCCATGATAAACCAAAAACCATAGTTGATCACACTGAAGATATATGGAGAACATTAGGATTTGGGTCTATGCATGTCATAAAGTATCATAAGTTGAATGAAGTAGATAAGATAAAGATTACACATATTCTCCTAATGAACATTCTGGTATGCTTTGAGAAGAATTGTACAATAATATAGTTGGAAGATGGAGATATGCAGTTGATATGAAGAGCAAGATAAGAGAAAGAGAATTAGTAATGATATTATTAAGTTTTCTATCATTAAAGTTAGTACGAAAATGGAAAAATACAAGAGAAAATTTGTGACAAGAGTTAGAGTATTAAGAATTATGAAAGGAAGAACACAATAAGTTTAGGAAGAAGAAAAGTTGTTATGGAAAATAATCTATCATTTAGATGAGGAACCAGAGAAAGGCAACACCAAGAAATAAGAGGCAATACAACTTGATACAGAGGATGATAGAACTCTCGACATCGAACCTCGAGATTATAATCAATTGAACACTATAGAGTTAAACTTCATGGACGCACTAAAAGAAGTTATCAATGACATTTCACAAATGTTGAAGGGGACAAAAGAAGAAATAGTTGAAATTGAAGATATAACCAAGAAAGATCTAGATGAGAAGGTCAATAAGGACCAAGATGTTATGTGACGCCCCGCCAGGGGATCCAAAAGAATTAACCTAAATTTTTACTAAGTTTGCCAACCAATTTTCTTTTTTAATCATGAAAGATAAACCATTCATATCAAACACATAGTAGCGGAAGCAATAACATACATTCAACTAAAAGTATACATAATAGGTTACATTCCTTAAGGATCCCAAGACATTGAGTCACATTTGATCTAATTAATACTAAGTCTAACAACTACCACATCCACATGAAAGAATAATTAAAAGGTTCAATGTCCATAATATACATTTGTTCCAAATGCCTATTCGGAATGCTCAATCATCCATTGTACATGTCACAACATATGAAAGGCTTAAAAGAATATACATATAATAAAGATACATCATCCTCATCGAATATATGATACAAGTGCAATGAAGTAAATGAAACTATTAACATACATGATACATCCATCGATCAATAATGATATAACAACCATTATAAAAGATAACCATCCATCTTAAAACACAACTAACTAAGTGTGCAGTTCCTCCCAACTGTCAATAACATCATTAGACCATCGTGGGCCCTAGCCATCCCCTGTGCGTAACATCCCAAGTCATCAAAGAGATCATCGGTATTATCATAGTAGGGATGTCACTCCTAAAACATACAACATAAAGAAATCTAACATGCAAGAATAAAGCATAAGATGATCCTACAAAGCAAATAACATCATCTATCACATGCTAGTCATCAATATAAAGAAACATGTTAGTAATTACATCCATCACAAGATCCAAGAACAAAATGAAGATAAATACCAACAAAGAATGCTCCAGCCACGGTGTCTCGAATGGATCTCAAATGGTAAGAGTGAAAAAGCACTACCACCCGATCGCGTGGAACCTAAATGGCCCACTCCCACCATGCTGAGGAGATAGTCTCAAGTCTCAAACAGGATATCTAATAACATAACACAAATACTCTTTTAAATCTAGGAATCCAAAAAGTATGCTATCTCAAAGGTTCCAACACACAGATTGACATCTAATCCCAGAGGCACAACAAAGACATGTAGGAAACCTACTATGTAACTGGGAAAGTGTCATCGCACAGATCACGCTAGAGTTACCCTGGTAGTCTCTCAATAGACCTCAGCCCCCTAGTGATCCCTATGCAGCTACTAGTATCCTCTCATACTGACGAGGCATACTATGGAATGCAAGGTTGCAACCAAGCGTTCTCTCTACTCCCATCCTAGTATGTACTAGCACTCGAGGCATGGGCGAGAACATACAATTATCTTATTAGGTTCATTTTAATCCTCATTTAGTGTAAATGTTTTCACTTATTAAATAACTTACAATGAGTTACCCTGGTAGCCACTTAGGGCCCTGACCCCCATTGCAAGCCACTTCCTAACACTACATGTAGATAACCTACCCTAGGCTCATGGAATCATAAATCATAAAATCACCTCAGTCTCATACTTGGCAACTGAAAAAATACCGAAAGATATTCCACAATAAGAACATCAAATCTCCATGAGCAACTTAAAAGCATCCATTATAATCATGACCACAACAATTCTCTATTGGCAACTAAAGGTATCAATGATAATCACAATATCCATTGGTCCTCATCGAGCAACCGTATAGTATTCCAAAATAAATCTCAATATCAATATCAATGATAAATCACAACATGACAACATCAAGAATAAATTGACACTTCAATCCCATTGAGGCAACTAGAAAGTGATCCAAGTATGATTGGTCGATGACTCAAAAATGGTTAAGTCAAGTGTTTCATACACATACATCTCAGCTTCACAAATGAAGACTGGAAAGCATCAACAAATACAAACATCTCATAGAGCATGCCATCACATTACCATGGTTGGTTTAGAAAGATCAAGATCAAATAACATCAACATGACATCACAAACACATAAACCCCGAGCCTCTGGTAACAACCTAAGACCAGTCAAAGCTAGGACAAACCCCAAAACACATATAGCATAGAGAAACAAGATACAAACACATGTTTTGGTTTTCTTTTGTAATCACATGGTTAAGCCAAATATGAGGTTTCAAATTTTTTTTCAAGTATATTTCAAGAGTATAAGATTCTTCTTCAAGTCAACCCATTTATTTTTCGAATAATGCATAGAATTATCCCTCCATTAATTTAAACAATTTTCTGAAATAATCAGAGGAATCATTGATCTAGTTCCCATTGACTTTTAATAAAAGCATTTCACAAAAATCAATGTTACTATTGATTAAATAGAACTCCCTTAATATCAAGAAGCGTCTTCCATTATTCAAATCATTAGAATAAGACTTATCAAATTTCACATAAATAATTTACAATTTCCTTAAAATGCTCTATGGATAATCATTCATCTAAAATAATCTTTATTGATTTTAAACAAGATATCTGTCAATCTCATTAAAATCAATTTCATTAATAATTCAATAATTTTTTAATTCCATTAACTAATTAATCTTAATTAAAATTATATTTAATTAAGTTAATTAGCAATTATATAACTAATTCTTATCAATAAATTTACCAACTAGATTCATCATTAACTAAATTTAATTAAACTAATCTTTAACTAAATTAACTAATGAATATCGACTAAACATTAATATCTCTTTTTGTTAATATTAATTAACAAAATATTACTAATTAATAATTTATATTTAACATCATTAATATATTAATAACAAAATATATCTTAACATAACACTTAATATTAATAATTATATAAAATCTATTAAAAACTTTATAATATAACAACTTACTATATATATAAAAACATGCATGGCATATCAATTAAATGTCGTTGGCTTCTTATATAACCATGCACATATAAATAACCGATCGTGCATATATAAACAAGATCAAGATCAAGCCAGCCTTCGCATGGTAAGCCATTCACTAAACAATCTCTTTTGAGATAGAGATGTGATATCTATAAGATGGTTTAGATGAGTTTTAGGAATAATATCGTTACAATTTGATTGAAGATGAATACTTAAGGTGGATCTCGTTGCTTGGAATTTTATTATTTGATCAAGGCTGATGACCTTTATATGTCCTTGCAGTAAAACAATTATAATTTGATACGTCTTCTTTGACTTATAAATGTTAGTATCCTGTCAAGATTTTGCAATAATAAAATCAACCAGCTCTTGTGGATTCATGCCTGAGAACCAAATAAAATAAATAGATGATAAGTAGCTCTCATAGATTAATGAGAACCAATAAAATGTACTCCCAAGAAATGAAAGATACAGGTACGAATGAGCCTTACTGCAGCTACCTTATCTTTAACATCCAAACATTTTTTAATATATTCATGGATGAAGTCATTTGTTGCTTTCTACATTGTTTTAACTAAGCCTGATAACTCACCTCTATCTCATGTGGAAGGTTGACTGAATTACTATTTGATTATCACTGTTTATATAATTGCCATTATTAGTGGTCCCTTCTCTATTGTCCGCACTTCATTAAATCAATCACCTCTACTACTTGTTCATTGTGCATATTGCATTTGTTAAATATTTTAATCAACTCAAATTTAATCCTTGTTGTTCCAATAAAAATCATGAAGGATCTTATTTTGGGAAA